>CM065780.1:70637733-71945233 GCA_033296515.1 Macrochelys suwanniensis | reverse complement strand
TGGTAAAATTTTAGAAAACCTTACCAATGAGAAAAAGTTAAAAAAATTGGGCATGTTTAGTCTTGAGAAAAGAAGACTGGGGGGTGAGGGGGGAAGGGGGAGGGAGGGACCTGATAATCACCTTCAAACATGTTAAAGGCTTTTGTAAAGAGGAGGTTGATCAATTGTCTTCCATGTTCATTGAAGGTAGAACAAGAAGTATTGAGCTTAATTTGCAGAAAGGGAGAGTTAGAAAGATTTTCCTAATATCCAACCTAACTATAAAGATAATTAAGTACTGTAATAGGTTACACCAATGAAGTTATGGAATCCTCATAATTGAAGACTTTTAAGAACAGGTTAGACAAACATCTGTGAGGGATGGTCTAGGTATACTTGATCGTGCCTCAGAGCAGTTGGGGAGTGGCGTTTACTGTGAGGTAAACTAGGCAAGGTCAACCACAGTCAGGGATATAGTGTTGATCTCGCTAGGCCACTTTATGGTAACAACTACAATGTCTTGTCTGCATTAGGATTTTACAGCACGGTAGCTAACGTACATTAGTCAGGGCCGGTTCCAGGCACCAGCACATGCTTGGGGCGGCACCTTCTAAGGGCAGGTCTTCACTACCCGCTGGATCGGCGGGTAGCAATCGATCTATCGGGGATCGATTTTTTGCGTCTCGTTAAGACGCGATTAATCGATCCCCGATCGCGCTCCCCGTCGGCGCCGGCAATCCACCGCATCGAAAGGCGGAAGCGGAGTCGACGGGGGAGCTGCAGCGATCGACTCGCCGCCGTCCTCATCCCCAGGTAAGCTGACTACGATACGCCGACTTCAGCTACGCTATTCCCGTAGCTGAAGTTGCGTATCGTAGATCGACCCCCTCCCCTAGTGTAGCCCTGGGCTAAGGGGCGGCCAATCTTGGGGCAGCAGGGCAGCGGTCGGGGTTTTTGTTTTACTGCGGCGGGGTGGCACGGGGGGGCGTGGTGGTGTTTGTTTCGGCTGGGCGGGGCGGCGCTCGTGGCGGGGTTGTTTCAGCGGGGCAGTGCTCGGGGGGGTTGTTTCGGCAGGGCGGCGCTTGGGGGGGTTGTTTCGGTGGGGTGGGGCATTTCGGCGGCGCTTGGGTTTTTTTTTTGTTTCAGCAGGGCAGCACTTTTTTGGTTTTTTTTTGTTTTTTTGGCTGAGGTGGGGTGGCGCTCATTGTAGCGCTCGGTTTTGTTTTGTTTTTTTGCTTGGGGCGGCAAAAAAGTTAGAGCCAGCCCTGACATTAGTTATCCCACTGGAAAAAAATCCTACTTTTTGTTTTTACAGTGAAGACAAGGTCTGTGAGCACTGTCTGTTTGTACCAGCATATTATATACTGGAAAAGTGCTCCTAATGTGGATGCATCTTATAGAAAAAGTGTGCTTTAGTCGGTATAGCTTATTCCACCCACTCCAAACAAAGCAAGCAATACTGGTAAAAATCAAATTTTGCCTGTTTAAGTACGTCTACACTAGGGGCTTTTGCCAGCACAGCTATAGTGGTCACAAATCACACCTTTTCACACCTCAGACTGATATAGCTATGATGACAGAAGTCCATAGTATAGTCACCTTTGTACCAGGATAGCTGTAACTACATTAAGGCTTGTACCATTACAGCTATAGTTACATACCTGTAATTTACAAGTGACTTTGTAAGCCATTAGTCTGTAAAATATGGACTAGTCCCATCTGAACTACAAACCCAGTCTTGACAATCCTTAATCATGTGAAAAGTTCTGAAGGGAATAGTTTTCCACTGAATTTGTGAGTAAGAGTTTGCATCACTAGGTCCTGTATTAGTAAATTACTTTCTAAAAAGGCCATTATTGTATTTAGAAAAGTGTATGGAGAAAATATATAATAAGGATTTTTAAGCCTAAAAGTGATTTAGGGGGAATTTTGAGTGGGTTATACAAAAGTTAGTTGTGCAGCATCAGAGTGATTTTTCAGGGCTAACTCCAGCATAGCAGAGTGAATTTACTCCTTAACATTCTTTGCTCATGAGAGCTCTTCAAAATTAAAGACAAAATTAAAAGAAAAATTATATAAACTAAACATGTTAAAATAACTTTACTGGATTAATTTAAATCAGCAAAAGCCAGGAAACTAGAAGTTAAGATTAACTCATTTTGTTTTGCCTACAGATTGCAGTTTTGGGGCATATGGGCAGTTTTACATACCACATGCTGCAGTAACTAGACACAAGGCTAAAGATGGAATTTCAGATTCAGGTTTGAATTTTCTGACTTCTGGGCTTGTCAGCACTCAATGTAAGACTTCTGTAAATATTTCCATTGTGCTAGTCACTTTGAAGATTTTGAATGATTTATCTCACATGATAAGTGTGATTTAATTTCCTTAGGAAGGTATATAAAATAGTAATTTGCACAGCTTCCTTGCTATGCCAATGTTTTTATTGGCTTTTTTAAAAGCTAGTATTGCTTTCAGCCACTTTTGCATACCATACTTTTGAAGCATACTGTGATTTATTCCAGCTGTTTATGATGTATTGGATCACAGTATATGTAGCTGCTTCTACAACTAAACGAACACTTCAAAAGTACTCTTTCAGTTTGCCTCAGAGTATACACAAGAGATAAATAGCAGCTGTATTGTAGGCTGATGAATGATTAGACCATAGCACATTTTATTGCAACTAATCATTTCTGAATATAACCTGAAGTAAATTATTTCTATTTTTATATCTTTAAAAATAGTATTTGGTGAGTCTGAGGGAAATTTTTATCTCAGTGAATTTTTTCATTTTTGTGGCAGGGACCTTTAAATATTTAAATGCCAACTTTGGACTAGACCGGGGTGGGCAAACTTTTTGGCCTGAGGGCCACATCTGGGTATGAAAATTGTATGGCGGGCCATGAATGTTTGCAAAATTGGGGGTTGGGGTGCAGGAGGGGGTGATGGCTCTGGTTGGGGGTGTGGGCTCTGGGGTGAGGATGAGGGGTTGGGGGCGCAGGAGGGTTTTCCAGGCTAGGACCGAGGGGTTCAGAGGGTGGGAGGGGGATCAGGGGTGGTACAGGGGGTTTCAGCAGGCTCTGGGGGGTGCTTGCCTCAAGCAATTCCCCCTCTGGCTCCTACATGGAGGCACAGCGAGGCGGCTCTGCGCGCTGCCCCATCCGCAAGTGGCACCCCTGCAGCTCCCATTGGCTGTGGTTCCCGGCCAATGGGAGCTGCAGGGGCGGCCCTTGAGGCAGGGGCAGCGTGCGGAGCCTCCTGGCTCCCCCTATGCATCAGTGGCGTAGCCAGGTTTAGAGCACAGGGGGAGCGGCGCTATAAAAAGGCACCTCCCGCTCCCCCTGTACTCACCCCGGCGGCGCTTTAAAGGGCCCGGGGCTCCAGTCGCTGCGGAGTCCCCGGGCCTTTTAAATCCCCACCCGAGCCCGGCTCCGACAGCGGGGCTGGGGGGGGGGGCGGCACTTTAAAGGGCCGGTGGCTCCTGCAGAGGCAGGAGCCACCGGCCTTTTAAAGCGCGCCCCCCCGAGCCCGGGTCCGGCAGCGGGGCTGTGGGGAGCACTTTAAAGGGCCCGTGGCTCCCACAGCGGCAGGAGCCACCGGCCTTTTAAAGCACCCCTCCCAGCCCGGGTCTGGCAGCGGGGCTGCGGGGGGGAACTTTAAAGGGCCGGCAGCTCCCCGCAGCGGCAGGAGCCACCGGCCTTTTAAAGCCCCCTCCCCCCCCCCCCGGTCCAGCAGTGGGGCTGAGGGGGCGCTTTAAAGGGCCCGTGGCTCCCGCAGCGGCAGGAGCCATGGGCCTTTTAAAGCGCCCCCAAGCCTGCCTCCCGCAGCGGGGCTTGGGCGGCGCCTTAGCGCCACTTCTTCTCACAGGGGGAGCGGCCACTCCCCCTGCTTCCCCCCTGGCTACGCTACTGCTATGCGCAGGAGCAGGAGGGGGGACATGCTGCTGCTTCTGGGAGGTACGCGGAGTGGGGCAAGCCCCCGACCCCATTCCCCGGCTGGAGCTTGAGGGCCAGATTAAAATGTCTGGAGGGCCGGATGTGGCCCCCGGACCATAGTTTACCCACCTCTGAACTAGACTGCATGGCCCTTTTGTGAGTGCATGGGGGAGCTTTCCTCACTAGCACCCTCTGCACACTGCCTGTGGTCAGGTGGCACCAACAGTGGGGAAATCACCTGTATCTCTTCTCCTATGGGGAAGTCCCCCAGCAATTGGCATAGCCACCTCTTAGGTCATTCTCTGCAATCCTGTTTTAGAGGGTGCTGAAGGCAGAAATGAGGTGTAACTAAAGTGCTTGGTCCTCAAGCTATCTCCAGCTGGTAAAAGGTCCCTTGGAACTGCTGCCAACTTGTATAAATTAGAGCAGCCACTAGATTAATGCAGCCAAGGGTGGGGCAAAGCACAGCAAAGAACTGGGGAGCTGTAACTGGCTCCCTTACGACCATTCCTCCCTGCTGTACTGAGCAGATGTCAGCTACAGCAGAGAAACTTGATCCTAGTTCTTTCCTTATTCCAGTCTCAAGATGCTTGTGGTATTTAGGAACTTCTGTTTTGTTTGGGAGCAGCACATCCTGCACATCCCTGCAAACACTTGTTTGACAGAATACAGGAACAGCTCAGGTGAGACAGTTACAGGATGAAAACTGCATTACAATTTTGTATGCTCAAGAACATAAACAACCAAGCATTCCAGTTTTTTGTGTGTGCAGTGATTCAGAGTCTATGGAGAAGGAACCACCTAGTGCTTGCTTTCACTTCATGCCCACTTTGTATCATTTCCTCACATTACTTCAACTGCAGAGAGTTGCTAGATGAATTCACAACTGCTTTCTGATCTGAAAATAGACTATTCAATACAAGTCTTCATTTTTTTGGACATGTTTCACTGTTATACTTGCTATACAGTGTAACAGCACAACATATCTAAATGACCATAAAACAGGCTGCCTGCTGATAGAATAAAGTGATTTAACTTGTTTTGAGTTAGGTATCCGGTATTAGTTCGCACTGCTGCTTTCCCAGCTGAAATAACACAACACACTGGTGCTACTTGGCCACTCTTTATTACTAGTCCAAGAATTTGCAACAAACAGGACCAATAGTTTGGTATCCAACTAAGATCTATTTATCTATTACAGTATCTATGGTATTTAGAGTGCCTATTGCTGAAATATCTAGCTGCTAAATTCTCTTTCTCAGAAATGTGAGTGGATTAAAATACCTTTAAATGGTATGAAAGATTACAAGCATAATTGTACGGTGTTTTCTGTAATTCTAAAATTAATTTGGAAAAATAATGTGAGGATATTACAGGGCTTAGGCTCTGGCTCTGCACTTACTCATTTGGCTACTGCAAAGATCATTGTACGAGCAGAGTCAGTAGGCAAATATAATACATGTAGGTATTATTCCATTATCGTATGGTAAGAACACATATGAGTTGGACTGATTCAAAAGTGAAAGTCCCAGTTTATATGGACTACTGCGCAGTATTATTCTTGTTTTCACAACTATGTATATTCACACAATAAACCTACAGAAGGCATAAGGCAGTTCTCTGTGCTTATTCCATATATTACATTTATCTTTTCCAAGCACTTTTCTCCAAGAGTCTTAGTACTGAAATTCTGGCAAAGGATAATCTGTACTATAGTTAAAGGGAAAAAAGCAGGACTAGGCAGCCCAGTTTGGTGAACTAATCCAAACCACCTTTATATACAATATTATTAACTCTTGACAATTTTTCCTTTAAAATAAAAGCTCATTCACCTGACCCTAACAAAACATTTTTGATGGATTTAGTGAAAGCTTAATATACATTTTATGTATGTTGACTGGGGCCAGATAATAGGCACTATAGGCCCATGCCTATGACCCCTGCTCCTAGAATCATATATTTTAGATCATAGTCTTCACTTTCATGATTAAAAAAACCCAAAATCAATTCAAATAAAAACAAACAAACAAAAAATTCTAGTCATCATGGTTGTGAAGAAAAGTTTGAAAATGAGAACAGAGTGAAGGTTTTGTCAATATGGGAATGCTTTTTCAGTGTAGCCTAAGGTGTCAGTTTAAGTGCTATGGTTATACTGGGATAATTCTCCATGCAGACATTGGTATTCTGGTGTAAAATTGCCTTTTTTTCAGTTTAGTTTGTTACCTGGGGAGGAGTTTAATCTGAACAACAACAAAGCTCTCATAATGGAATAAGTGTTCACACAGGGCGGGGGTATGTATGTGTGTGAGAGAGAGAGCGCGATACTGGTATAATTTTACTTGTATAACTAGTAAAACTTTCCCGTCTAGCTCAGGGCTAATTGATGTCTGCTTGAGTGTACAGTTGGCCTGAAATAATAGCTACAACTAAATGAATGCCTCCAAAATATTCAGTTTGCCTCAGAGCGTACACAAGAAGTGTTAACTGACCCATTCATCTTGACTCTGAAATCTGTGGCTCTTAGGATAGGCACCAAGCTCATCCTAGCACAGGATTCAGGACTCTGGCAGGAGGTCTCATAGGATAACATGATCTTGGCAATTAATTGACCTTTGACTATCAGCGGTAAATAGGCCCAATGGCCGGTGATGGGATGTTAGAAGTTACTACAGAGAACTTTTTCCTGGGTGTCTGGCTGGTGAGTCTTGCCCACATGCTCAGGGCTCAGCTGATCACCATATTTGGGGTCGGGAAGGAATTTTCCTCCAGGGCAGATTGGCAGAGACCCTGGGGGGTTTTCGCCTTTCTCTGCAGCATGGGGCATGGGTCACTTGCTGGAGGATTCTCTGCATCTTGAAGTCTTTAAACCATGATTTGAGGACTTCAATAGCTGAGACATAGGTGAGAGGATTATTGCAGGAGCGGGTGGGTGAGATTCTGTGGCCTGCATTGTGCAGGAGGTCAGACTAGATGATCATAATGGTCCCTTCTGACCTTAAAGTCTATGAGTCTCTTCACTGTCAACACCCCATCATAGATCTGCTGGGGTGGTGTTGTCAGCTCCCTGCCACAGAATCCTCTGCTCAAGTTTATGGGGGCTAAGCCCTCCTTCTTCCTGGATAGAGTCCAGCCCAGCTTGAGACAAGGAAGTCCCAGCCTGGCCAAACAGAAGCAGTGGTAGGCAATGTTCCCTCTAATTTTTGACAGGCTGTGTGCGCAAAAAATTTCTTCTGTGCAAAATTTTGAAGCAGAGTTCAAATTTGTGCACCATGAGGCAAATGTGCCCAAGCGAGTAAAATGCTTATACAAGGAGATGTGTGGGTCCCGACCATCCGGACGTGATCAACGTTCCATGTTCGAAATGCTGACAGGGAGGGGTACGATTCATTGCCCTCCTTTCCCTTCCCACCCTCTTGCCAGCTAGTAGAATCTGGCTGTGTTGATAGATGGTGGGCGACCAATGTCAAAAGTCGCCCGTGAATGATATTTCGGCCTGGCGCCAATGTAGTATTTCATTTTTTGTGCGCACGGTGTTTCGCCATGTGCGCGGGGTTTAGGATCTGTGTGCACGTGCACACACGCACAGCTTAGAGGGAACAGTAGTGGTAGGCCCCAGGGAGATAGCTCTTGTGAGGGTGGATCCTGCTACCCCAAGGAACTCCTGCTGCCAAGTGGTGGGATGAGAGAATGGAGAGGGCCTATGTGGGGCATGTCTAGGGTTTAGGATTACCCTTAATCCAGCCCTGTCACATCCCCTAATGTGAATGAACCTGCCTGTCTTTCCTAGAACAGGACTTGTTTTACAGACTGACACAGAAACATTGTATGCAGGACTTGAGGGGGCACCTGATAGCAAAGCGGTCTTGTTTCCCACATACAGGCAGAAGACATTCAGATGATGATATTCCTTCTCTCATTTTGAGGTGCCTATGTGTTATGTCTACCTGCATGGGTTCAACTTTAGCAATTGCCGGGGGCGGGGAGCGGCAATGGGAATAGGGCAGGGTTAGGCTTTCCTGACAATGTTCAAACAGTCAGCTGCCAATTTGAATACACAACTCTATGCAAGGGTGCAATGCAGTGTGTGGGGGATTAACCCAGGCCAGTTCATTTTTAATCACTGAGGCGTAAGTAGAAATGGTAAATCTGGGCCACATTGTTTCAACTGTGTCAGCAACCAGGCGTTGAAAATGGGTGGCGTAGGCCGCGTGGGTCGAGGGCCTTGATTGAGTAATTGCAGGGCAACTTTGGCAGAACAGGCATGGTTTGGGTCATCAAACATGAGCAAAGAGACAAACAAATTAATCAGAGCTGTGGAGAATTGGGTCTGCCCACACACGAGTGGCAGAGCCCAATCCAATGCTTCACCCATCAATAAGATGTTAATAACCCCAACCTTGGTCTGTTCATACAGGTACATTTCCCAGTGCAACAGAAATAGCAGGCACCATTGACTGAGAAACTTCCAAAACTTCTGATGATTCCCATCAAATCTTTCTGGTAGTGGGATCTTCGGGCCTAGATCTCATGCCATCATGGCTAATAGTGTAGGAGTCCCTGTACTGCTGGGACCTGCAAGTGCAGGAAGGCATTTTCCTATTGTAGCTAGGCCACTTGGTTCTGAAGACCTTGAACTAGGTCTCCCATGGCAATGAGGGGAGTGCCTATAGATTTCATTTCAACTGTAGGGGGGCACCTGCGAGCATAGGTGATCCACCTTGGCACTGAGTCTGACAGGTGAGTCTGGCCAAACTGTTGGATACCAAGACATTGATTATCAGGCCTAGTGGTTGAGGCCAGGGCAGTCAGGAACCAGAGCCAGCGGTCAGAGCTGGAATCAGGGGTTAAGAGCTGGGCTGGAACAAGGCAAGCATAGGGCAAGAGGCTGGAGGCAGGGCCAGCTAGAGCCGGAAAAGAACTGGAGCAGGCTAAGGCCACCAGTAGCAGGCAGGGCAGAGTTCCAAGCCATGAAGTGATGTTGGGCAGACTGAGCTGCTGTTTCTCCAATGAGGCTGTATACCTGCTCTGAAAGTCACCAGTCAATCCACAAGCCAGGAGCTGGTCTGGAGCCTAGCACAGGAACGACTCATCACTGCATGTGGCTTAATCAGGCTCTAGTTAAGGGATGACTCATCACTTCACAGAAGGTCTGAAAGTATTTGTTAGTTTTAGTTCTTTCCTTGCTTGACTTCATACATCAGAAATCCAGGTTTCGTCTGCCCTGTTTTTCCTGGACGATTATGTAGACAACTAGGGAAGTGGTAGGTTTATGATATTATACATACCAAAGAATGGAACCTGACTTTGAGATGGGAAGTGATTCTTATCGACCCTTTGTCCAAATTTTCAGAATGAGGAAGCTTCTCTTTTGCACTGCAAAATTTGTAGCCATGTTGTAACACCTTTAATTCAGTTGTGGGTACAAATATGGATACTTGCACCACTAAATACCTGGTTGTAGATACAAATGAGGGTGCAGTTTTGATGATGCAAACTGCAGCTGCATAAGGGGAGGCCAGTCCTCAGCTCTGAAAAAAATTCTCTTTGAAAATGTCTTTTTAATGCAGACGCCCGAGAAACAGTGGAAGAACAGGAATTGGGTTGTCTTTGCTGGTTTACTCCAAAGTCTTACTCTACTGGAGGACCCATGGAATGAGAGATTTCTCTGCTCTGAAGGGGCAGGTGTGATCATTTTTTAATCAAAAGCGCCAATATTTCTAAGGTAAATAATCTGGGGGAAAAAAAACAACTTTTATTTTGAAAAGATCCCCGTTATAAGCAAGGAAGGGCACAAACTCAATTTTCCTTCCTTCAGGTCACTGATAAACAGCTAACTATCCAGAATGGGCTTGTCTATTGGTCCTCGACATTAAAAAAAGCCAACAACAACATACTTTGTGGTTCAGCTGTTCATGCAGAATATCTCATTCCTATTGTTAGAAAAAGCCTTATTATGTGAAACAGCTAAAACGATTACATGAGCGCATGTCAATGTCCCCAGAGAGCAGTGAGGGTGTTCAGCCAAAGCAAATAAAATCATCTTCCACGTACTGCTCTTGCTACGTATACTAATTTTTCTATTGGTATTACACAAGCTATGCGAGACATCTTGACATGGTTGCTTGATGCCAACAATGCTGTGTGTCAATCTGAGGAGGAAATTAGCTCATGCAATTTTAAGATGCCTTCCTAATTTGACTGAATCATAGAAAGTGCTGGTGTTCTGTTGTGCCATTTAAGTTTAATTTCCTGTAACTGTGTGGCTTAAGCTTGCAAAAATATTGTGAACCAAATAAAATCATAACAACATAGTGGGTCAATGTTAAGGTCCAGATTCTGATCTCGGTTACATTGGTGAAACATAGACTAGACAGTGGCCCTGGTGCACTGAAATTAAACTAAACAGAATAATGACTCTGTGGTAACTAAATTGAAGAAACCGGTGAATTTATGTTTAACATATACATGTAATATCTTCACGTGTGAGACAACATCATTCAGAATACTGCAAAATTTTGCCATGTGCAGTTGACAAGTCTGGGGTGTTCTTGAGAAATTAATACTCTATTGCTTAAAACAGTGAAAAGAAATTACCAGATTGCCAGAAAATTAAGGCAATAATTCAGGAAACATGGATAAAAACTTTTCAACTCTTCAGTTAGGCTGGGGTTTTCAAGGGAGTTTAAGAGACTTCTTGGCCTTGTCTTCACTAGAAAATTGTATATCCTTCACTATAGCAGTGTAGTTAAAGTGGTAAACCTGCCTACTGTGGATGCAGTTATACCAGTACAAATGTGCTTATAGTATGGGAAGGAGAATAAGCTATATATGTTTAAGACACCTTTAAACCAGTACTACTGTGTCCATACGAGGGGTTGTAACCATATAACGGTCACAGAGAAGGGCAACTGCACCTGTATTCCCCCTCTGTGGTCCACCAAAGGCATCCACAGGCTACTAGCTCCTCATCTATCATCTCTCTCCTTTTGACTGGGGTTTTTCCAGGCTGCAGAGTTCCCTGCTTATACTGTGATATCCCTAGCAAGCCAGACTGCCTACACAGGCCAGCACTTGGGCTTTGATTTCTTTTCAAAGGCTATGGACAGCTGTAATTGCCAGAAGCTGTAAGTTACCACACTTGCTTTTTATAAGCAAGCACATTTATTGTAAGGTGAAAGCATTACAGAGGAAACATTAAAACCCATAGATGTTTCTATATGTGTGCTAACATTACCAGAGGTCACCCATCAGTCTTATGGGGTCCTATTAGGCCAAGTCCTTCCAACACGTCCGCAAGGATTGACCAGAAGGTCTGGTCTGTCTGCTGGACCAGAAAGGCAGTCCTGAGTCAATTTAAACTCAGGCTATTCATCCAAAAGTCCTTTCTTGGTCTGTTGGTCTCTGGAGAATCTAGTTTGAACTAGTATATGTGAGCCTCCCCAGGAGCTGGTTACCTCTTTGGTTGGGTTACAACCTCGTTGATTTTCCTTCACCACTTCCCATCATTTTTAGTTCTTGGAGGAGCTGTGGTAGCCCTCCTACATGGGGTAGAACACAATCATACATAAACTATGTATTTAAAACAATGGACCCCAAAGACACTATATGGGATTGGAGGATTTTTCACATCTCCCCCCATAAAGAAGTTACATACAATCCTGGCTCACAGTAATACATAAACATAATACTATAAGGTCCTTCAAGGATCTTGAAGAAGTTTGCCATATCTGTCACAATAGTTATTTTGGGGGGCAAAGGGGGAAAATCACACTGCTAACTAACAGTTATATCAGTACAAAAACAGTGTAAATCAGGCCTTAGACATCCAAATAGGATGGCTTTTTTGGAAGTCCTAGCTTTAAATGAGACTATCATTTCCCTAATTTGCATATCTGGCTAAAGTGGTGAAGGCATTCTGTGAGAATAACATCTGCTGAGAGAATATTCTCAGTAGTGAATGAAGGGAAATGAAAAGCACACTGTTAGCTAAGATTATTCCTAAGGGCAAATCTTTGAAATTAACTGCCTTGACTACCTAGAATTATTTTTACAAAAGTTGTTTCCAAAGTCAAAAGCTCACTGTCTTGACCCTTTGTTGTGCATCAAATCAAATATGCAAGCATTGAAGAGTTCTGTGGACTACTAATCATCTACAGATCACAGTTTGAGAATCATTGCTCCAAGCCATCCAGTCCCTGTCCTCCCCGACCTCCCCTAACAAAGCTGAGCTGTGGCAAAAACCAAAACACTAACAACCCCAAAACTCCCACAATGTTTATGCTTTGCCCTGTAGCTATGCTATTAATTGGCTTTCCTGCTCTGTTGCTGCTTAACGATTGGTCATTTGGATTGCAAATTGTTGCCACTCATCCTCTCTCAATTTGGGATTATCCCAATTCTGAGTGATTAGTGTTGAGTGCTGCAGAATACCAGAAGCCCTCACCCCCACACTTTTTTTTTTAATGGAGCCTTCACACCGTCAATGGATGGTACATTGTGGCACTTTGATGTAAGATGGCAGGGTGCAACGATGATGTAAATTGGATGATGTTGTGATGTAATGAGTTTGTCTGGGAGGACAAATTGAAAAGGTGGCAGTGCTGATGATTCATGGTCTGATTTGCCAGCTCGAAGTGTGAAATTATAACAGTGGAAATGTTCAGACGATATATCACATGAACAGGACCAAGCACAAAAATTGGAGAAGTTTATAGGAACAGGGAAGTTTGTGCAAAAGCTAGTTAACGTAGGGTTTGCTTACTTTGTGAAAGTAAAAGATATTTTAAAAAAATGTTAAATAAAACAAACATGTTTTTAACACCATTTAGAGCTAATATAAACAAAGATAGTCATGTTTAAAAATGTGTTAGCTGGTCATGGCTGACCCTCGAGTCCCCTTGTAAGGTTTATCTAGATTAGGAAAAGCAGTTGAGGTTAAGTCAAGGTTAGCAAACCCTCATTTCTTCCCAAGTGTAGATGCAGATTAGCACATTTTGTCACAAAGTAGTTGGTGGAGGGGATGGACAAACACATTTTAAAAAAATAAGCAGTCAGTAGCTCTAGTTCATTGTTTCTTACCTTAGCATTCTATGAGTATTAACACTGCACAGTACCAGTGCTAACATTTCAATAATAAGAGTCTTTGAAGCCTTGATTTTGGAGGCTTTTTCTTCAGTGCAGTCTAACATGAGATGGGCAATCACGAGTTAAGCATCTCCCTTTAGCCTAACTTGATAGAGCATGACCACACTGCAGAAAGGCGGAGTGGAGTTCTGTCACACCCCATCTCCTCCTCCAGTTCTTCCTTTTCCACGCCACTGTACTCACTGGGGCTCAGGTCACTGGAGAGATCCTGCAGTTTGGGGCATATGTCTTGTCCAGGCTGGCTGCTCACAGCTGAGGTGGCAAGTTCTGTGTCCTTGCAGACATCCAAACTCCAAATCTGCACTCATCCCAGATCCACAGTTGATTCCAGGTTGAAATGGGGATGTGTGCTAGGGGCACTGTTTAGCACATGATTCATCTCATCTCACTGGAGCAGCATCAGACTTGGAACTGTTGTCCTTGGTCCTTGGATAGCTTGCCTTGAATCTCTTAATTTCCCCCCCTCACAGTTGTCCAGTCCAACTAATCTCATGATTGAGCTGGCTGCAATTCCCCAAGTTATGCTGTCATACTGCTGGACATTCCTCTTCTGGGTCCCAGAGCTGTGGGTTGGGCTCACTTCAGCCCAAGGTTTGACCAAGTCTTTGGTATCAGTCTCCAGCCAGGTGGCTACATGTTGATACCTAGTCTTCTTGATGGGCATTCTGGTCTTATTGATATTGATACCTGGTCATCTTGATGGACTACATATTGATACCTGGTCTTCTTGATGGGCATCTGTAGCTACTGCAAGCAGTGTGGGACTGAGAACACTGAGCAGAGCCATATTGAAGGCAGGTGGTGTCTGGTCAGGGGACAGATCACAGGCAGATTGCAAGATAGGTACAGGTTTGCATGCCCTGAGTTCTTGTAGGTAAGACTTGGCAGCCCATCGTCTATTGATTGTTGTGATTGGCTGCATGTTTTCACTGCAAACCTCTCAAGGTAGCAAAAAATGAAGCAAGCTAACTTGTGGTTTGCCCTGTACTTCACAATATGGTGGCTGCCTTGTGGTGTGGCACTACTATGGCATGATTATGGAGTGTTGATGTCTGAATGTGACGCATGTTAACAACAAACTCATGAATCACACTAAGTTAACTCTCTAGTGAAGACAAAGCTGTAGTCAACTCTTGGGGTTGGATTATCTCTCTCTTTGCTGGTAACTATAAAGATAGATTACAGGGCTTTATCAACAGGTAACAAATTCAGGATAAAAACAGGATCAACGGGTAACAAATTATCTTCTGCAGGGTTTACCCAAGGCCAGCTGAAATGATATTGAAAATTACTTGCAAAGTCAAGGTCAACGGTGTGTTAATTGGCATGACTCCACAGACCTATAATTTTTCAAGTGAAGATGAGCCTGACAGGAAAAATTGAGCCCACTACAATATATTGATATATATCAAAACAAATTGTGGCTGTTCTTTTTGCATGTAGTGTTGTTTGTATCTATTAAAATGTTCTTGATAAATGTAGTCACCATAAAAGACTGCAGAAAGAACCATTCATTGACCCAACAAGCTAAGAAGTTTAACAATCTATTCTGAAGGTAATCATGACATAATTGCAGTGAATTCCATCCCCCATCATTTTTTTTTAACTGAAACTGTGGAGACTTCGGACGTGATGGCCTTCTTTGGCTATACTAAAAAAAGGGCTCTCTTTATGACAGCTTTTTATCTATGCAGTGTAGTAGTAGCCATGTGGGTCCCAGGATATCAGAGACACAAGGTGGATGAGGTAATATCTTTACTGGACCTACTTCTGCTGGTGAGAGAGAGCTTTTTATCTAAGATTCTACCATTGGGAAGCTTCCATTTAAACATTTATCTCTGGATGCCTAATTGCTGCTAAACAGGCTGGGGGAGGGGTCAGTGTTACAAATGGATCCTCTTGTCTCTAGTTGGGAAGTGATGTCAACAATTCCCATGAAGACAACTTGCTCTGAGCGCTGTACTTTTTCCCTATAGGATTAGCAGCTCTGGATGAACAGAAGTTAAACTATATCAATTTTAAATAGGCTAAAAGGAGGAGGTGATTGCTCAAGTCAAATTGAAATAAGGGCTCTGGACGTTGACACAGCACGAGAAAGCAGGCTTGATTTTCCTGTCTAACCACTGCTGTATCCAAATATTATTTTCTGGTTTATGTCTGTCTTAAATGTCAGTGGTAATATTAACTTTTCAGTACCCTATTCAGTGTGTGCTCAATTTGCTATGAAAACATGGTGTATTGAGACTATATTGGAATGGATCCACACTCATTTTTCCTTCCCTCATCCCCATATCCTTCATCCCTGGACAGCTGGGAAGCATTCATATGACTTCCAGCTACTGCCTGTCCTCCATCTTCACTCAGGTCACATTGTGATCAAATGGTATGAGGAACCATGACAGGCCCTAGTGAATCTCATATCCTTCCTCCGTTTTAGGGCTTGTCTACATGAGTTATTCCAGACACTTATTCTGAAATAAGGGTGCCTTTTCCCAAATTAGCTTAATCCTCTTTGGATGTAGATTAAGATAAACTGTAAGAAGGTATTCTTATTCTGGAATAATTTTCTCCTCACTTGGATTTATTCTTGAATAGCTACTTTGCTTTAGATTCACATCCTATCATAATATGGAATAAAACTTTTATGTGCAGACACACTATAGACCCCCAGATCTCAAGGGCTCCTGCCTTATTCTTTCCTTATTCAAAAAGAATTAATTACGGGCCTGATGCTCTACTGCATTGCACCTATGCCATCATTTACACCTATGCAAAAGGAGGTGCAAATGCTACTAAGTCAGAATGGGGGTGTTTTAAACTCACTCTGCAGAGGTATAAATGACCACAGAAGGTACAAAGCTGCAGAGAATTAGGTCCTATGCATTTATGTAGGAATTAGGGAGCCAAGCATGTACTCAGATATGATACCAACAAGTAGCATACAGACAGATTGGAAACATTATGTTGTTAATCATTAAAAGAATAAAACTACAGTGGGTGTTCCTCCACTACATCTAAACCATGCAGTTTAAAAAGTAGGTGTATCCCCCCCAAAAGGTGAATATCTGAAGGGAAGAAAGATGAGGCTATTATGAAATGCTAAGAGCTCTTTAGGCTTATTTGTTTCCAATTAATAAACAAACAGCCTTGGGAAACAAGAAAGTGTTAATTATTTGTTCAAGAAGAGCAACAAGAAACAGGATATACAAAAAACATCCTGCTACGTGAGCAAAAAAAAATGCAGCATAAAAAAAGTATTTAAATCCACCAGTCATTATTGCAGTAGTACCCAGTAGTCCTAATCAGGAATGATTGTGCTAAATTCTGCGCAAAGTTTTTTTTTTTCCCCTGAAGAGCTTGAAATCTATGGCTTTAATCCTGCAACTCATTGTACCTGGACAGACCTCACCACAGAGCCAATTGCAGGATCGTGGCCTAACTGAAGTCAAGGCACAACAAGAAGCTATAACAGTATGTGTATGTCTAGATGGTTTTGAGTCTTTTTTTATAATAAGATAAATAATAAATATCAGTAATCCCTACCGGCCATTTCCCAGACCATTACAGCAACTACAAGAATTGTCAGATTTCAGTCTCCTGGCCTCAAAAGTCTCATACGCAAGTTTCTCATCCAGTTTCAACACTCAAGTCCCAGACTCGCTCTCTGCAGATGTAACTGACAGGCAATTGTTTATGACAGGCTCTCTCTGTGCCTGATCTGCAGAATATATGAGTCCATTAGAGGCCCAGCTCAAGAGCTTTGGCTCAAGCTGTAGCAGTTCTTGCTCTGGGCTCTGGTGTGTTGGCCAATTTGGCAGCTGTCACACATGGACTGTGTCAATGTGAGCCTTTGCTTCTCAACTGGCACCAAGTTTCAGGGCATCGCCCCACAAAGAAACTCCTGTTCCCCAGTTGGGCATTTGGAAAAAATAATGTTAAGAGTAAGTTTTTCTTTTATATTGAATATCTGTTAGAAAGCAAATTCCATTCACCAACACAATATATCTACCAGTCACTATTCCCTAGTGCCACAGAAGGTATTGTTACCTATTCCTCTATTAGAGCCTGTGATAAATGAAGGGGCGGGGAGTAGCTCCCTTTTATGGACACCCAGTCAGCAGTTAGCTATAAAATCCCTCTTGGTAGCTGTTCTCTACTTGCGTTACCTGTAAAAGGTTAAAAAGTCTGACTGCATGCATAGGTAAAAGGAAGTGAGTGGGCACCTGGCCAAAAGAGCTAATGGGAAGGCTAGAACTTTTTAAAATTGAAACAAGACTCCCCTTTTGTCTGTATGTGGTTGTTCTCTCAGAGAGGAGACACAGAGCAGCAATGCTGTAAGAAGCTTTAAGCCAGGTATGAAAAATCATCAGATCATACCTAGAAACTACTAATTTAAAAGCCCAGATATGTAAGTAGATCAGGAAATGTCTAGGAACACACGATTAGATTTCTCTCTTTTATTTCTTTATGGCTTGTGAACTTCTCTGTGCTAATCCCCAAATGCTTTTGTTTTGCTTGTAACCATTAAGCTGGACCTCAAGAAAACCATTCTTGATGCTTAATTATTATATTGGCTCTTTTAAAACCTAGCAATAGCCTAAGTTCCAGATGTATTTTCTTTCTTTTTGTTTTTAATAAAATTAACCTTTTTTAATAACAGGATTATTTTTGGGTCCTCAGAGGTTTGTGCACATGTTGTTTAATTAGCTGATGGCAAAAGCTGATTTTCTTTGTTTTCTTTCTCAGCTCTTCCCCAGAGGGGGGTGAAGGGGCTTGAGAGTACCCCACAGGAAGGAATTCCCAAGTGCTCCTTCCTGGGTTCTCAAAAGGGTTTTTTTTTTGCACTTGAGAGGTGGCAGCATCTACCTATCCAAGGTTAGAGAAAAGCTGTAACTTTGGGAGTTTAATACCTGCCTGGAATGGCCAGTATTAATTTTTAGAATCCTTGCGGGCCCCCACCTTCTGCACTCAAAGTGCCAGAGTGGGGAATCAGCCTTGACAGAGCCCAGCTGGCTAGAGTATGCCTAGTAAGACTGTGATGCCAGTTAGCATTTAGTGTTAGCATTACAGTCTTGTCATGATTATACTTTCTTTAGAAAAAAATGTTTAAACCGTCCATTGCATTCACTAAATAGCATTTCAAAACAGAACTTCTTACTTGGCCAGACCTGCATATTAGTATATTACAGCAGGGCACCAGCTCTGCTATAGTTAAGGTTAAGAATGCCTTTCTGTTTAAAGGATGACTATTTTAAGTGCTCTAAAATCTGTACAGTTATTCAGATTGCCTTGAAATTTGGCATGCCTCATAGGGGCACAGGATATGGTTAGTGATCCAAACTTGAGGTCATTTGAGCAAGAGGGTCTCAGGATAAAGCCTCCCTCCCATCTTTTCTTAAAGTTCACAGATTCTACCAACATTTTTTTGTGCAGACCTGGCTTTTAGAGTGCTACTGGTGTAGTGGCATTGGAAAAGGAAGGTGAGCTGGAAGTGGTGATGATGGGGCGATAGGTTGCAGGAGAGTGGAGAAGGAGAGATATACACTACTGTTCTCTCAAGTGCTTGAAGTTATTG
This sequence comes from Macrochelys suwanniensis, assembly GCA_033296515.1. Classification (NCBI taxonomy): domain Eukaryota; kingdom Metazoa; phylum Chordata; order Testudines; family Chelydridae; genus Macrochelys; species Macrochelys suwanniensis. Next base: position 71,926,597 of record CM065780.1, on the reverse strand, counting down.
TAACCAGCATCTCATAAAATTGTCAAGTTTTTGGGACATAGACCATAGTCTGAGATTTCTCCCATCGGGCCTCTCACCACACACTGAAAACATTTCAAAGCACAACCCTTATCCCTATTCAATGAGAACAAAATATGGGAGGGGGCACTTGGTTACTATGTGGTTTGTATGCAGAGAAAACAGTGGACTGGGATTCAAACCTTGGGCTCTGTTCCCAGATCTCCACTGGCCTACTGGATGGCCCAGGCAAAGTTGCTTCACTTCTGTGTGCCTCAGTTTCTCCATCTGTACATTGGAAATAATGTTTTCCTCCTTAGTAAAGAGCTTTGAGATCTATGGAGAAAAATAACTGTTTAAGAAATAGGTATTGTTATCATTACTAGCCATACTAGTGTTTCAATTGCACACTTACATGATAATTACAACTACCTAAACAACTATTAACTCCAACCAACAACATTTCTCCTTCTTTCTTTTTTAGAAAACACCAAGGAAATTCCCTGAACTTTTTTTAAAAGGGAAATTTAAGGTATCTTGTGCCCTTCCAGAACAAGAAGTTCAGCAGAACTCAAATTTCTGAAAGTGAGGAAACACAGTTAAAGTAGTGCTAATTTCTGAAAACACAGGAAATACAGAGTAAAACTATACGCCTATGAAACTTTAACTCTGCCCTCTATGAGCGATGCCTCAGTATGCCCATAAAACATACTCACACTTTGCCTTTGTACTGTAATGAACAGGATCTATCTGTACCTGATGTACACTCAAATACTCAGCCTACTCCACAGCAAGGCCATATCTGCTAAATGTTACAACCCCATTCACCTCATTTTTACAATTCCTTCACCCTTACTCACAGGATACCATTTAACACTCTACTTTTACATATCCATATATACTTTCACAATCCCACAGACTGCTCTCCCAATCCACCTCACAGCTGACAATACCCATGGGAAGAAGACCCCTATGCCCTGCTACTGACAACCTACATAACTCATGGGGCATACTGGATCCCTCAGGGTACACATGCACCTCTTTCCTTTGATCATACATGGGGGACAGGGAGCGAGGATCCTCATATCACAGTCACAGTTCTGCCTAGTTGCTCCAGCTAATCCTTCCACCATTCAATATGGTGATACCTAATACAGTGAATGCAGCTAGAGTGCATGTGGATAAATCCCAGGTGGCTATTGCCAGAACATCAACCTTAACTCTGTCCTCCCCCTATTCTGGGGGAGGGGGGAGGGCAGAGTTAAGGCTGTGTGGGTGTACATCCTAACTCTGTATTTTCTGTTTTTCAGGAATTTGATTTCTGCTGAAGTTGATGGGATATCACCAGGCAATCTTAACAGTGTCTTAAAGATTTTTGTCAGTGAATTTTCAAATGTATTTATTTTGGAATACCAAACTGGGTGAGACGTGACTTAAATGCATCAGACTTTTGCTATTAAAAAAAAGTCTGCAACTTATTAGCAACACACATGCTTAGCAGAGATTTACAAATGGGATTTTGTCTGATGGTTAGCTGGCATACAAATGGAGCAAGACAAGGATCCAAAAGAAAATACACCGCTGTAATGAATTAAATCTTATTCAAATGATTCCAGAACCAATTCCAGGGACTGTCATTCACTGTTCAAACAGAAATAAAATATTCATACTTCACACTCAGAGTTGCAAAATGTTCTTTTCCTGTTGCAATGAGTCTCCCCATAAAATTATTTAATGTTTCTGTTACAGCAGCATCCAGAGACCCCGATCAAGATTGGAGCTCTGTATGAAAATATGGTCCAAAGAGCTTACAATAAAGTAACACTTAGTGACAGTTTTATAATGAAATATACAACATTAGTGTAATACACTAACAAAAGAACAGAATGTTGACCTGGGAATACTGCTGATTTTAGAGTATTGGAAAATCCAGATTAACCCTTAAATACTGGCTAATTCCACTTCGGGAACTGACTATGTTGCTAGGATTTGAGAATAGGTTCAGGGGGATCCTATGCTAGAGAGGAGGAGGGGGCTCTGAGTGCCTGGTAGTGGGGCAAACTGGGACTATGGGGAAGAGTTTTACCCAATCTTCATGCTCATGATTTCCATCTCCACCCTTAGTCCAGGAGTAGCAGGGCAAGGTAGATCAAGGTAGGTTGAGATGTCAGGAGGAATAAGCAAGGAGAACTGGAGATGGCAGAATGGGAGGTAGGGCTAAAGTGAGGCAAGAAGCAGAATGCCATCAATGAAGGGTGTGTTTGGGTGCTCATTTAAAGAACTGCTTCATTTGCTTTGGGGCGGGGGGGACGGGAGGAACAGAGCAAGAATAAAGAGGAAGAATGAACTCCTTCTTGAGGCATGTTAAAGAAGACCTTCCAGTTCTATGAGATAAGGCAAGTGAGTAACTTTATCCATTTCCTGTGCCTCATTAAAGAGCACCCAACATGAGCATAAGCACCTTTGTGCTCTAAGAAATTAAAACACACTGCTGAAGAAAAGCAAGGTGGGTAGGGAGGAAACTAAAGTAGTCCCAGGGGTATAATCTAGTCCATTCTGTTTTGGTCTGCTGAATCTTATCTCCTGTACACATTTAAAAAAAAAATTGGCCATGCAATTATTTTGTTAGCTGTCAAACCAGTTGAGATCAATCCTGCTGCTGTTTAATTTGTTTTATTTTTATTGCTTCAGTCTCTCCTGGAGTGCAGCTCACGAGGATGAAGGAAGTATGGATTTACTTGAGGATAACATGCTTCTCTTGGCTCAAGCTCTCCCCCCTCTTCTCCCTGTCAGTTGTTGTGATGAAAGTTAGTCAAGATTCTTCTCCATTCCTTTGGCAGCTGCTGCAGGAGGAGAGTGCTATGTTGACAAAGGCTACTTCCATTGTGAGATAGCGTTGATGCAGCATGGTCACAGGGGACAATAACTGTGCACTCATGTAAACTTTGCTTTTGTTCTTTGTCTCATTGTTTCCTTTTCTTCTTATGTGGCATCTCCCTTACTGGAGGTTTGCAACCATGGTAGCCCATTCTGTATAATCCTCTGGTAATCTCTTTGTGGATGAATAGTTCTTTTGAACCAACCAGGATACCACATCATCCATCCAAGATCTTCTTTTTCTGCCTCATGTTCTTCTGCCATCAATTTTCCCTTCCATTGCCCGTAAACCTGCATCACCCGCTGAACCTCTTAAAATGTGCCCTGCAAATCAAATCTCTCTTTTAATAAGATTTCTGCCTAGCGTTTGCAGAGTTCTAATGATTTCCAGTACTTTTTTTGTTAGATATGCCATCTATCCATGATATTTTGAGAATTCTTCCATAATGCCATAATTTGAAGGATTGAGGTTTATCATCTATATTTTCTTTCATCTAAATCTAAAGTTAATTGAAAATGAAAATTAATATAAAAGTAATGTAGTGGCTTTTCTTTCTCTTTCCCCCCCTGAAATGCAACTATAAGTTTAGATTTTGTTCACAAAGTGTAATGAATTGTCCTTAATTCCAATGCAATTTTAATGACATACTACACATTTCCTTTATGAGATTCCTCAAGTCACGTGTTTGTTCTAGATAATGGTTAGCCATTTTCCACCCAAAGACTGTAAAAAAAATGAATAAATAATCCCCCCCATAAAGATGTAATTCAAACAGAAAGCATGTGTGTATGGAAAATGTAACACTGACCTAAGGACTTCTTGATGCAAACTGTCAGAGAGCACAGGAGTACATATGGGTACAGGGATTGTCTGGGTTCACCAAAAGGGGCCATGTATATTCTCTACTGAGAGCCTGTGCCACACTGGTCATCATAATCATTGAGAGATGTACGTATGGAAAATATGGAAGGAGTTATGTATATATGCTGAAAATGATGTTCTCTAGGCTTTGTAGTTAAAGGTAGATCACTCAAAGGCAGCGTATCTTGAGACAAACTTCTCCAAGATGGAGATACTTCTCTCCCTGGTGGATCATTGTATATCTTACACTAGAAGGCTATTAGCATATTGAGTTAAATGCTAATGAAGAGCTTGCAGAGACTTCAGAAGGAAATTAACAGGAAGAGGTAAACAGCACGGGTGGGGTTGGGAAACACTATTTTCAGGTGAACATCACAGGTGTGGTTGGGCATATCTGGGGTGCAGATGAACCCTGAGGTTCAAACCCCTTCAAACTGAGAGGACAAGTTGCCAGTGGGATTGATTTTACAGAAGCGGGGAAGGAGATGGTCTCAGCCAACATGGCTGAAAAAGCTGGGAAAAGGATTTGGGTAAGATATCCTTCAGAAGACAGGGCATGTCCTGTGAGTTAACTTTAGGCTCTAGCAAGTATGTTCTGATTTTGTTTTACATGTAACCATTTGTTTCCAGTATTCTTACTATCATTTGAATCTCTGCTCTTTGATAATAAACACATTCCTGTTTTCAGTATAACTATATTTAAGTGCTGTGCGTTAAGCGGAGTGGTAACCTTAACGCAAAACTGGTAAGCTGGTGTGTCCTATTCCTTGAGGAGTAGAGAATCAGAGTTCTGTGAAAGTGTTCAGTGGAACGGGGGCTGGGCACTCCAGAGGTACACTTGGAAGTTGTTGTGAGACTATCACTTGCCTGCAGAGGGACAGCAGAGCCCCCAGGGTCTGTGAGGGGAGTACTTATGCTGCCTGTGGCCAGGGTTATCAGGGAGCTGACCCCTAGCAGATATAGACCAGGACCTGTCCCGCTAAAGGTACATAGTAGTGAGTTGCCTCAGAACCCTGGCTACCCCGGGGAAGTGTCACAAATGCATTTTCAGATAATTTTGCAACTGGCCACACGTTTGCCAAGGCCCAAACTGGCAGTTTGATTTAACTCCTCTCCAGCAAGATAAAACTACACTTGACTTGGGGCTGTTTTCTACTGAGTGAAATAAACATGACACACACAAGGTAGGTGAGGTAATATCTTTTATTGGACCAACTTCTGCTGATGAAAATGACAAGCTTTTGAGCTCACACAGGGCTCTTCTTTGAGCACCTTTCCCAGACCTGAAGAAGAGCTCTGTGCAGCTCAAAAGCTTGTCTCTCACCAACAGAAGTTGGTCCAATAAAATGATTACCTCACCCACCTTGTCTCTCTAATATGTTGGGACCCACCTGGCTGTACCACTGAAATAAATATGGACATTTAGAAGTTATTAGCACTCTATAAGGTTCACCTCTTCCTAATGATCACAGATAATCAACTACCTTCCAAACAACCATAGGGAAGTAATGCTTCTGAATTTACTCTGATAAGTAGAAATTCTCACTCAGTCAGAGCTAGATTTCACTAGTAATGCTCACGCAAGTTAATCCCTTGCTGTAGCACAAGAAAACGTTCCTCCAGAGCAAACTACTTACACTGCCGGAACAGCATTCCACTCATCTATCCTATGCAGTAACCATAATAATGGGTACCAGCATTTTCTCTTTCACCCCCATGCCAATTAATCTGAGCTCCTGAAGATGGTAGCTGTAGTGCGGTGTTCACTCCATATAAGGCGCATAAAGTTTTTAGGCTGCAACTGGGGGAGAACCAGGGCCTGAAAGGTTAATTGATGATAAAGTTCAGCTGGGCAGGGGCAGGCTGAGTTTGTATAAAGCCAGGAAACTGAGTACAGAAATGGGCTGATAAATATAGTGAAAATAAATCACAAATTCTTATGTTCTATTTGAGAACAAGCTCACTTGGAGGGACCATATTGAAAATATTAAAGATAAGTATGTTAATTCCACCTTTGCACTTAAAAGTATCCCTGGAACATCCTGGGGAATGGATAAGAAAATAATAGTAATGCTAGACAGAGTGTTAATTTAACCAGTTATTGAATATGGATGCCAGGCTTTTGGATGAGCAGCGAACAGAAATCTGAGAAAATTAGACTATATCCAAGCACAGATATTGCATATCACATGTGGTGCCTTCATTCCTATGTCTCTGTGTGTACTACAGAGTGAAAGGCCAATCACTTTTAGAATACAGCTCCTAGACTTACCCTTACTTGGGGCACCTGGCATTGGCCACTATTGGAAGACAGGATACTGGGCTAGATGGACCTTTGGTCTGACCTAGTATGGCCGCTCTTATGTTCTTTTGGGCCAAAGTTCTAGGAAATAGCAAAGAGGACAACACAAAGCTAATATATAATGATTGTTGTGAATTATGTGGAGGCCAGATGGAACAAGAAAAAAAATATCAGAATTCTACCTGTAAGTAGGGTATAGAGGTAAAGGATCTTAATGAAAAGAAAGGATTGAAAGAGACCAAAATCTATAGCTATAGGAAAATACTCTATCACTGGAAACCATCCTCCTGAGATAGACATGGAGTTATGAAAAAAAGGAGAAGACTGGTAAATCTACAACATATCACAAATTATATTTGTGAGAAGTGGGGAGACTATTGCCACATATGTACAGATAGCTCCAAAGAGGAAGGAACAGGAAGAGTGAGAACAACTTTCTGGGTGCCCTGGCTCAGACTCAAGAAAGCCATAAGGCTAACTAACTTTGTATCCATATTTATAGCTGAGTGAACAAGGATTATGCTAATGATAAATTGGGCTTTAGATGTGCAGCCAGTTGCCGTGGTCATCCTGTCTGACTCCTTATCAGGGCTGCAGGGAATTTACAGTGGTAAGTCTAACAGCAGAAATGATATTCCTAATGAAATATTACTGCTAGCAACTGAACTGATGCAACTGGATACAACCATAGTAATAGCATGGATCCTGGCACACGTAGGGGTAGCAGGCAACAAACTGGCAAACAAGCAAAAAATGCTATTAATCATGCAGAGGCTGACAAAGGACTCTCCTTAAGCAAACTGGAATTTTAACACCTAATCAAAAATGAACTAAGAAAGGAACAGCAAGAACTGTGGGCAAACAAAACAAAGGGGGAAAAATTCCAAGAAATATTATCAACAGTTGATGATGTAAACATAATCCAAGAACCCGCAAGAAAGAGTGAAGTGGCTGTATTTAGAATTCTAATAGGGCATTGTGAATTAAATAATAATTTATTTCTAATTAACATGCACAAAGATTGATTATGCATAACATGTAAGGTCCAGGAAACAACAGATCATGTCCTCTGGAATTGCAAAGACCACACACAAGTGAAAGGAGGTGTTTATATAGAAAAAATGGAGGCCTTAATGTAACAAAGTTTTCCTTGCAACAGCTACCAAAATATTGCAAGGAAAATGGGGCCCAATAAAAAAAAAAAAAAAAAAGCTCTTCTGCAGTTCTTTAAGAATTCTAGTAAGGATACAAGACTCTAAGTCATGACAAAAAAAGGTACAAAAGTGTAGTAGAAAGAGAGAGCCTGAAGCATGGGACTTGGTGGTAAAGCCTAAGGCCCAAACTAAAGTCAGACACTGCTGATAGAAAGCAAAGTTACCAAGAGTCAGGCCCTGTTACAAAAACATGCCTACTTGCAAGTTCACTGAACTTGGCAAGAACAAGGGTGGCATTGAAAAAACACAAGCATTCCTCGGCACTAGATATTCACGTAAACACATTCCAGAAATGTGGTACCTGAACACCTTGATACCAAGTTTTGGTATAAACACACTCCCCAAATATGATACAGGGATACACTGACCCTTCCTAAAGATAAGATCAGAATAACAGGGCGACGAATAGAGATGTTTTGATTGAACGAATGGGTACAAAGTAAAGGGAGGTAACTAACCACGTCAGAGGGGCAATACGTAACTTGTTTGTATCAGTGTATAAAAAGAGGGGTCACAGAGGGGGTGTCTTTGTCTGGGCGATGGGGGAGCAGAGAGTCACGCTGCTGACCCGAGTCCATCGTAATGGATATGCATGTGTTAGTGTACCTGTAGCACATATAGGACACTAGGACTGTGCTTCGTTAACATTAAACCTTGCCGAGCACCTTCACTACTGAACCGAGTCTGTGGTCTTCTTGGGCAGTTCAGCTGAGCCCTTCTGTACAGGCTATCTGGCCATAGCCAGTGCCGCACACAGAGAGAACACACACATAGCCAACAATGGAATGAATACCTTTAGATTATGTTCCAAACATCACAAAGAAGGGGAAACTTTAATTACAACTTATGGAGTATGTTTACTTTATGCTATCAAAAGGGAAAACTGAGGTGCAAACATTAAGATGCAGGGTCAATGTAAACTGACCTGCTCACATCCACCTATGCTACAGCTTTAGGACACAATGGGTTTTCCTGGGCTTCAGCCAACTAACTCTTAGCTCTTGCCATGTCTTTGCTAGTTGCTGTGGCCCTCCCACAGCCTTGCACGAAGCTCTGGCTGGCTTGGCTGTTGTCCTAGTTTTTCCTTATCACATAGTTGTTTCTGAATATACATGCTCTTCTGAGATACAAGTGCTTTCTAATTTGTTCTTTTTATTTTAAGAGCTGGACTGGAATCAAATCTTCTGATCTGACCACCACTGAACTTTGCAAGGCGATAGCTATGACAATTTCACAGACAGAACCCTTGCTATTATATGAGTCACACCAGAGCTCATATCTAAACCTCCCCAAATTCTGGAGCGTTCAGGGTCCGGAACTGGATCTGGATCTAAAATACACACTTGGGCCCATCTCTGCCTTGAACTTTTGTGCTGTCCCCACTTCCTAACTAGAAGAACAACAAGGGCTACCAACTGAGACCTCTAGCAATTCCCTTAAGAGAGGGATATCACCACTGTCACCTACTCCAAATGCATGGTAGCTGTAGCCCAAATAAGTAGCCTCTTTATTGTATTAGCTAATATGTATTGCTATTACTAAATGCTGCTGTACTGGGTAAAGATCACCCACATTTGAGTGAGACAGGAAATTCCAGTGCTTTCTGATTCAAAGCTAGGAAGACTGGGTTTTGGACTATGACCAGAGTGCTCTAAACCACCAATAATATAGAAAGAACAGGAAACAAGGAAGATTTAGTTTAAGTGCATAGAACAGGCCTGCACAACATGTGGCCCTGGGGCCCGCATGCAGCCCGCGTGGGCTCACTGTGCGGCCCAACATCTGAGACTGTGTCCGTTGGTCCTTTTTGCTGCTTGTCTCTGGGCTGGGGGTTGTCCCAGTGCTGCAAAGAGGGTGTTCCCAAAGGATGGTGCTTACTTCTAACCCCCAAGGCCATCAGTATGTCTGCTCCTCTCTAGTCAGCCCACTTGACAAGTTTGATTGTCCTTGGTCTAGTTCCCATCCCCTCTCCAAGGGTTGCAGCTGTCTGGAGGTGCCTGCCTTCCATGCCTTCCTCATTCACACCTCATTCATTCAACAGGGTAATTGAATACAAAGTGGGGGGGAAGATCTTATTCTACTTTTAGCGCTGTTTCTTTCCCCCTCTACAGGCTTCCACACCCCAGCGCTGGGGAAGGAGGGGTTGTTTCCACGGGGCGGGCGGTGCTGGGGTGGGGGGTGGTACAGAGCCGTAACTAGGAATTTCTGTGCCCCTGCCTCAGGCGCAGAAATTCCTAGGGGCTCTTACCCTCCGCCGAATTGCCGCCGAAGCCGCAGCACCAGCGGACCTCCCGCAGGCAGGAGAAAGCGGCTTCGGCGGAGGCTATTTTCAGCAGCCGCCGAAGCCGCTTCTGCTTACCTGTGGGTGGTCCGCCGGTGTGCGTGCAGGAGGTCCCCCTCCGCCGAATTGCCGCCAAAGCCGGCAGCGGCGGACCTCCCGCAGGTAAGCGGAAGTGGCTTCGGCGGCAGGGCGGAAGTGCTGCTACCTGCCACCGAAGCCGCTTCCGCTTACCTGCGGGAGGTCCGCCGCTGCCGGCTTTGGCGGCAATTCGGCGGAGGGGGGCCTCCTGCACGCACACCGGCGGACCACCCACAGGTAAGCTGGGGTGGCTTCGGCGGCGGGGGAGGACGGACATGCCCCTGGCAGCAGGCTTTTACGCCCCTGCCAGCAGTGCGCCCCGAGGCGAGTGCCTCACTCGCCTCGCCCTCGTTACGGCCCTGGGGTGTTTCCATGGGGCCGGGGGGTTTTGGCCCTCAGCTGTTTTCTTTGGAGTAATATGGCCCTCGCCGCTTTACGAGTTGTGCAGGCCTGGCATAGAACCAACCATAACTAACTGAAAATAATATTTCCAGTGTCCTCATGAATGTGTTCTTTGCTGAAAACACATTGGATCAAAAATTAATATAGCCTTTGACACAAGGGTTACTTTTCTTTAGTGATTATTATTAGAGACATGTTGCCCACCACTGCTTTAGAGGTTAACCTGTGGCCCGCGGACTGCAGTCAGTCAGTCAGTCAGGGTAATCCGCTGGCGGACCGCCAGATAGTTTGTTTACATTTGCACGGCCACCCATAGCTCCCAGTGGCCGCGGTTTGCCATTCCTGAGAGAGGTCATCTTGTCCAGTCCCCTGCACTCATGGCAGGACTAAGTATTATCTAGACCATCCCTGACAGGTGTTTGTCTAACCTGCTCTTAAAAAACTCCAATGATGGAGATTGCACAACCTCCCTGGGCAATTTATTCCAGTGCTTAACCACCCTAACAGTTAGGAAGTTTTTCCTAATGTCTAACCTAAACCATCCCTGCTGCAATTTAAGCCCATTGCTTCTTGTCCTGTCCTCAGAGGTTGAAAAGAATTTCTCTCTTCCTCCTTCTAATAACCTTTTATATACTTGAAAACTGTCATCATGTCCCCTCTCACTCTTCTCCAGGCTAAACAAACCCAGTTTTTTCAATCTTCCCTCATACGTCATGTTTTCTAGACCTTTAATCATTTTTGTTGCTCTTCTCTGGACTTTCCCCAATTTGTCCACATCTGGCCTGAAACGTGGCACCCAAAACTGGATACAATACTCCAGTTGAGCCTAATCAGTATGGAGTAGAGCAGAATTACTTCTTGTGTCTTGCTTACAACACTCCTGCTAATACATCCCAGAATGATGTTTGCTTTTTTTTGCAATAGTGTTAAACTGTTGACTCCTTTAGCTTGTGTTCCACCATGACCCCCAGATTCCTTTCTGCAGTAATGATCTGTATCAAGCCTGGCAGTCATATTGACATAACATAATTGTCTAGGCCCTGATCCAGCAATTCATTCTGTGTCATCTTATTGACTTCAGATGTGCATTCACTTCAGAGGTTTCATGTAGGTGCAGTGGTGTCCATGAATGGGCACAGTGAATTGCAAGGCCGAGGCCTTAAATAGCACCACTCAAACCCAAAGTGAATTTCTCCCCTTGCAGAGGGCTTGAAACAGGACTTCTGTTATGCATGGGCTTTGTACTGGACTCTGCTCAGGTGAGCATTTTCCTCAGAGTGCTTTACCAACTACATTTGGCATCACTGAAATTCAGCTACAGCTAGGGTGGAGTGTGGCACTGATATATTTAACACTGTTAGGGACAGAGAAGAAAATCTTGGAAAGGACTGTAGATCAAACTCCTATTCCTATGAAAAGTGCCATGGGACCTTTAATAGCTGTGCCAACTTAATTTTTAAGGTCTACTTCAAATGACCTCAGTAGAAAAAAACTGCATGATACTTTGTATCTACCAATGAAAGATGAAGGATGGTCAGTTCTGGCAGGACTAGATGTAGAGCTGAGCAAACAATCTATGGTTAACATACTTGATAAATTTTGCCTCTTTCGGTCTGTGGAATGTCCACAAACAGATTGCCATTTTCTTGGATTTATGTAGTACTCAAAACACCACACTTAAAAAAAGCCATTAACGCTAGAGTTTGCTACTTAAAATTCCAGTTGTATCACTTATTACTTACGGTATTCGTTTACAGCCTGATTGGCTGGATGTAACTCTTATAATCAGGTTTACTATGCAAGCTTGCTTTGTGCAAGCAATCAAATGTGTGAGCTTAAAATTCACTTCCCACAAATAGACATACTAGTAAAAAAACAATGTATGCTCTTAGAAAGCATACACTGGTGGTTCTCAACTGTGGTCCACCGATTCTTCAGGGAAAGCCCCTGGCGCGCTGGACCGGTTTGTTTACCTGCCACGGTGGCAGATTCGGCCAGTCGCGGCTCCCACTGGCTGTGGTTTGCGGTCCGCGGCCAATGGGGGCTGCGGGACACGGCACGGGCCGGGGGATGTGCTGTCTGCCACAAGATGTTCCTTTTCTGCCTCCCTTTGAGCTCTATCCAACTGCAACTGAAATCACTGGAAAGACACCTGTTGATTTAAAGTGAGGGTTGGATTGAGCTCATAGACCACTTCTGAAACTGCATACTTATTTCAAATACAAGGAAGAATGCCTACAGAGAAGGTGTATTTTGAGTGTGTGTTGCTTTTCCCAATTTAAATTATATAACGTTTACTAAAAACAAATATTTAGAGTTAACAGTACTTCTAAAGGCCATGACCCTGCTGTGGGATCAACTAGCCTGAACTTGGCTTAGGTGCATGGGCCCACCCTATGGGACATATCCAGCTCCAATTTTAGTCAACCTAAAGACTCCTCCCATTGACTTCAGTGGGAGCCACACTAGCCTATAAGAGATCCACTTGCAGGGTAAGGGAGGAAAGCTGCTCTTACAGTTAAGGCACTGTTCTGGGATGCGGGAGATCTCTGTGCAGGTTCTAGCTCTGCCACAGACTTCCTGTGTGATCTTGGGCAAGTAGTTTAATATCTCTCTGTACCTCCATTGCCCATCTGTAAAATAAGGATAATATTCCCTTTCAGTGTCATCTTTGAGGTAAGGACTGTCTCTTACTAAGTGTGTGTACAACACAATGCAGTCCTGAGCTCAGCTGGGGCCTTTAGGCTCTAATACAAATATTGGTCATTATGAGGAAAGCTCATGACAGTGTGGGAACTGTGCTTGCAAATGCTACCCATTTAGTTTTCCAAAACATTTGTTTTTAAAAGTTTAACTCCAGACTTTTGAATGGCTGCAGGGGAACTCCAATCATTTAAGCTATTTCTTAGCTTTAAGCCTTCTTTTCCCATGTACAGTATATCAAAGAAACTGCTCTCTCACAGTGAGAGGAAAGAGACTATAATGGAAGATGATAGTATCAGATTTCAGAAAGATGGGTGGATGGAGTGGAATCCATGGATAACTAAAAATAACTGTTCATGTTAAGTTGCCCATTTATTATATATACACATTTATTTTTAGTATCCAAATGTTTTTATTTAGGTTTAAAATATCAAACAGTGCTGCAAAATAAAAAAATATGGTTAGGATTTCCATTATGGTAAAGCATCTTAAAAGGTTTCTGTGTGCTTGATGCACCTGTTTCTCACCTCTCCCCACCCCCCAATTCTATGGATTTCACTGGAGTTACTCCTGATTTACAAAGGTGTAACTGAGAACAGCTTCAAGCCAGATATGTTGGCCCAGACATGAGTCAGCTAAACCACATAAATGGAGTACCCACAACAGCTGTTTAACTTAGTGGTGGCCTGTTTTGCTTCCTGCAAGCTCTGTCACTTGCCTGTCAATGTGAGAACTTGTCTTGAAAGGTTGTGTGCTGGGATTGTTACTAGATTTAGCTGCCCGGGACGCTGCTTTTTATGACTGACTTTCAGCCACAGAGGTAATCTAAGGACTGGGTGGAAAGGCTCTCTCTCAGCTGTATCTGAATTTGTAGGTCTGTGCAGTGGGGCAGCTGCCCCACTCTGGCATGGAAGGAGTTGGAGCAAGCCAGAGCCACAGCGAATCATGGAAGAGCTTATTGGGAGCCAATCAAGTGGAGGCTTGATAGCAGCCTATCGGGGCCAGGCTGGTCCCTATAAGAAGGCTGCATGGCAGAGAGAAGCAGTGTCTCCCTGGAGGGCAAAGGGAGAAGGGCCTAGGGCAGGTTAGGTTGGGAGAGCTCTAGGCTGATGGCTGCTAGATACAAAGGGGCATAGAAGGTGCTGGGGCTACGGGGAAGTGTCCCAAGGAAGTAGGCAGTAGAGGAGAGTTGGAGGAGGGCAGTAAGTGGCTGCTGCTAGAGGTTCCCTGAGTTGGGGCCCAGAGTAGCGGGCAGGCCTGATCTCCTCCCCCACATTTGCCAGTGATGAGAGTGGCTGAGCCAGACTGCAGTTTGCCCTTGGAGGAAAGGGCTAGACTGAGGACTGCAGTGCGCCACTGAGGCAAGTGATAGAACCAGAAGCTGCCAGTCCCCTGGAAGTGGGGGAGAGACAGTGGAGAAGGCACAGCTGAAAGGTAGTGTCCAGAAGTGGACACCACAGTCCAGGAGTGATGTGGGTCTGACTGTGAGGAGGGTGGAGACAGAGTGTAAGGCTGGGTGATATGCCCCTAGCGAAGGGCACTGCTGAAAGAGCTAATTCTCAAACCAATCAGCAAGAGGTGCTGCTGTGGTGAGTCTGGCACCATTACAGTCAGCTCTTCTCAAAGTCATGTGGGGAGCATTCTGACCAAGTTTCAGCAACAGGGCTGTGTGAAACAATTGGCTAACATTCCCTCACTGTGGTGGTTTTGTGTTGTATTACTCATTTTCCCCACTCCCTCATAAGCTGAGCCTGTCTTTTGATAGAGAATTATCCAGAGGGTCATTCTTTCAGTGCATATTTTTAGCAAACAGATTCTGTCTTGGTCTCAAGTCCTTCTCTCCTGCCTGAAATGATTCCACTACATGCTAAAGGGAGTGTGTGTGACTGTGCAAATTTCACATCCAGTGGATAACTCCATGTACACCAGAGTGTGGCTCTGCAGGGAATTCTGGTATAGCCATGTGCAGCAGATCCAGTTTCTGTGGTTGGATTGTTTTGTTTTGCCCCTCTGGGCTTCCTGGTTTCAGCTAGTGAGCTGGCCTGAAGATAACACCTCCAGATTCCTGCCCACAACACTAGAATAACTGAACTGACTGCCCCCAGGGATTTCTTCCCAGGTTTTAGACTGAGCCCAGTAGTCCTAGTGTAGGAGTTGGGGAGTTTAATGTGTGAGAATATTTGCACAGTGCAGAACTGATCAACAAAGTTTATAGTTATGCACTTCACTATTGAATCTCAGTGATTTAAGGATCTCCCAGTGACCCAGTATGTAACAGCCAGAAGCAAAGATACTGAAAAGTTTTGCACATATTAAGCAGCATTTATCATGACATCCCTGTTAGGCAGGTAAGTGCTATTATTTTACAGATGAAGAACTGAAGCAGAGTCAGGCTAGTGATTTGCTTAAGTTCACCTACCCTTAGCGAGTGACAGAGCTAGGAAAATAATACAGGAATTTTGGATCCCAGTCCTTGTTGTGGAGTACTCTACTTACCGCTAGGTGATGCCCACTTCTGGTGATTAACTCCACCCAGTCCAGCACTCCCCTTTGGGTCCTCTTGCAGCTCTACTCCAGCTTATGGAGTTCCAAGATGGTTGCTTCATAGCTCAGCCCTCCAGCCAGGTCATGTGTGATTTTTCCCCTTTTGTGGGGGGAGTCTTTCCAAGTCTCTCTGCACAAGCTGTGTCAGGCAGTGCTCACATCCACTACTCTGCCTATGTCACTTCCACTATGATGCAGGCAGCCTTCCTGTTCACTGCTCCCCAAGCAATACTACTCTACAGGGGATACTCCCCAAGCAATACTACTCTAGTAGGGGAACCCAGACCCATCCTCTACTCTAGGTTATAGTCCAGGGCCCTACAGTATGCAGTTAAGGTCTGGGACTTCACCAACCCTAGTGCTCTCTTCCCTGGACTACTTCCTACCATACTTCTTTAACCATTTCCCCCAGCCTTTCTAGTCAGACTCCTGTCCCTTACACCACCACCCTCACTTCAATGAGAGATGCTATGGGCTTCCTCCATGCTACCCCACAGTAGTGCCAGCTTTCTGGCTTTATAGAATCCCCAATTCTTCCCTCACAGGTGATCTTCCTTCTAATTAGCCCCCTCAACTCAGTCTAAATCTCTTCTGTTTGCAGTTTAGCTGGCTGATTGGGCTCACCTGGGCTAATTCCCCACTTTCAGGGCTGGTGTGGGGAGTACCCCTCATCACAGTCCTGTAATTTAATTACTAGCACACACTACATTTCATGGGCATCTTAATCTGTCAGGAATCAGCTAATACCAGAAATCTGTTGAAGAACTTGCTCTCACAAAAGTTCCTGACTTCTTTCTAGACTCAAGTGCTGTGGCTAAGTTTGGATAAACTCCCAAGCTTGTTAAAAGGAAATAGCTCAGCAGACTCTCAGCCATAAAATGAGATAACTTATTGTTTTTTCTACCCTGTGAGTAGAGCCTGTGCTGTTGACTTGGGAAAAAAATGGCAAAGCAATATGGTTGTTTGACTAGGCCAGTGATTCCCACACTTTTTATTAAGATGACCAAACAACTGTAAGTTGTCATGTTGTCTTTTTTTTGTTATCCACCCATCGTTCAAATTCTTGGTGGGGGGAAGGCAAATCATAGGCCAGCGTCCTTCTCCTCCCCTACTGCTGCCACTTCCTCGCCCTGCTGAGAGGGCACCGACCACCTACAATCACACCCTCTGCCCTGGCACTGCAACTCTAATCCTGGCCTGATGGGGTATGCAGGCAGGGGGAGGGTGGAGATCGAGTCTGTCTCACACTCACCCTGCAGTGATGGCTCTGGTCCCATGGGGCTGTGCCTGGCTCCCCGCTCTGGCCTTGCAACCTAACACACAGAGTTACAGCACCACTCAGGTTTGTAGTGACTGTGGCACAACTTTCTAATCGCACAAAACTGAACACTCTTGCCCTGCCCTTTCTCTGAGGCCCCGCCCTGCTCACTCCATCCCCCCTTCCTCCATTGCTCGCTCTCTCTCTCCCACCCTCACTCACTCACTCGTTTTCACCGGGCTGGGGAGGGTCCCTTTTTGACTAGGTGTTCCGGTTGAAAACTGGACACCTGGCAACCCTATGGCTGCCATTATGATGGAGGAAGAGCTGGACCAAATTTCAGTGAGTAGCACTGTGGCCCTGTGTGCTGTACAGACACCACTCATTCAGTGGTCACAAGACCACTCATTCAGATTTGGCCTGGCTACTCCATCATAATAGAGAGCCAGCTGGGCCAAGCCTGAATGGCGCTGTGATGCTGTGCATCAGGTGGCAATGCCTGGAGTGGGAATATGGGGCCAGTCCTGAGGAACAAGACTTGTGAGGCTGGCAGGGACCCAGATCATATTAATCACCATTTATAAGCCTTGCACCCCCTCAAGGTATTAAAATAAAACATTCTTTCAGAATTTTCTTCCCTCTCCACGATGAACAGCTGCCACTAAAGGGCTGAGAGGGGCTGCTTGCCAAGTGTACCTGTTCAAGAGAAACATTCTCTTTAAGAAATAGAAATTGTTTGACACTTTTGCCCAAAAATGCTCTCTTAGTCCAATATATTTCAATGGAGTTAACAGGTGCATCCCTGGTTTCCCCCCCTCCAAACACAATTGCCCCAATTTATACCTTCCACATATGGGAGTGGAGCTCAAAAAGCATGCAACTTAATGAAGGTTGGATAAGAGCCAAATCTCAATCTTTATATTGAGCTCTGCCTACTACTATCCTGCATTTAACTGGACTTTAAAGTCTACAGTTTCTGACACTGACCTTCTACAAACCCTCCGTATCTAGAGGTTGTACTAAAGCAAAGGAGAAAGTACTGTATTTTTCTGTGTGCTTATGTTCACTAGCTAGCTTTTTATGCTCTTCAAACAAGTCTTTCCAGTATGTAAAAGGTCACAGTCCATGGATTTGGCATTTCCTATTTTCATTTGTCATTGAGTGCATTATTTTCCCCTTGCAGCTCCCTAAAAATTCCATGGGCCTCAGCCAATGGGCTGCTTAGGTGCAGACTCCATAGGCTTCTGCTAGCTTATGTTTAATCATTAATTCAAGAAAACCACATACCTGCAATTCAGTTGGCTTAACAAACAAGGTGTGTGTGAAAACTGGCCACTCTGCACTGGTCTTAGCACAGGTAATCAAGAGAGAGATCACTGAAATACTTGAGAAGTGGGCCTGAATCAAGCTCCCAGATTTGGACACTCTCAAATTGGGGAAGTTTGGTTATGGATCTGAGTCTGTATCACAACTTTGCAGTTCAGTCCTGGCTCTAGCCTAAGTCATACAATACTCAGTTCTTGCAGCTTTGACAAGCTGGCTACTGTGCAGTGGCGTAGCCAGGTTTAGAGCACAGGGGGAGTGGAGCTAAAAAAAGGCACCAGGAGCAAAAAACATCAGGAGCAAAAAAAGGCACCGGGAGCAAAAAAAAAATGCTATGCTCTAGCTGCAGCATAGGAGCAAAAGGTGTCGGGAGCAAAAAAAGGCACCGGGAGCAAAAAAAATATGCTCCGCTCTGGCTGCAGCATAGGAGCAAAAGGCGTCGGGAGCAAAAAAAATGCTCCGCTCTGTTTACCCATCATCCTCCCCTTAAAATGACAAAGTGGGGGAATGTTTACCCATCATCCCGGAAAAGCATAATGTACGGACGAAAGATAACCCAGTGGGCTAAAAGTAATTTTCCCTCTGTTGATATCCGCCCCTTCTTGTCAACTGTTGAGGATAGGCCACTTCCACCTTGATTGAATTGGCCTTGTTAGCACTGACCCTCCCACTTGGTAAGGCAACTCCAATCTTTTCATGTGCTGTAATATAGATATACTGTTTACTGTTTTTTTCACTCCATGCATCTGATGAAGGGGATTTTAGCTCACAAAAGCTTATGCCCAAATAAATTTGTTCGTCTCTAAGGTGCCACAAGGACTTGTTGTTTTTGCTGTACAGACTAACACGGCTACCACTCTGAAATCTATGGAACCTGGCAACAGTTCCTAAGGTACCAGCCACTGGCAGAGGATAGTCAGTAAGCAGCACACTTCAGTTTCTCCTGCTCCTCTTTGCTCTGCCCCTGACAGCCTCTGTCCCAGACACATTCCCTGCATTTCCACTCCTCCCCCGCCCCCGTCCTGTGGGTGAAAAAGTAGCTGGGTATGTGCTGTCTTTACTCCTACTGAGCTGTGTAAAGGAGAGGTGCGAGACAGAACATTTGCCCTGATATGTTGTACCTCAATGGCCAGCAGCCCTGGGAGCCTCCTTTTGGATATAATGTGTATATTAAGTAACCATGAATTAAATTTTGTAGTAGCTAATGTAGTGAAAAATATTTGAGAGAGATTGGGTCTTGGGGGTAACTGTGTATTTATTTTCACATCACTCTGTGGTCTGTTTTCAAGTTCACTATGTGTGCATATGTGGCTGGGTGTGGATGCTGGCAGAATCCCTTCCAGTGGTTCTCAACTGTGGTCCACCGCTTCTTCAGGGAATGCCCCTGGGGTACCGAGCAGGTTTGTTGACCTGCCACGTCTACAGGTTTGGGCGGTCACGGCTCCCACTGGCCGCGGTTCACTGCTCCAGGCCAATGGGGGCTGCGGGACATAGCGGACAGCACATCCCTCAGCCTGTGCCGCGTTCGGCAGCCCCCATTGCCCTGGAGCGGCCGAACCTGCAGCAGGTCAACAAACAAACAAAGCCTCCATTGCCCGGCGCACCAGGGGCTTTCCCTGAAGAAGCGGTGGACCACAGTTGAGAACCACTGCTTAGACAATGATGCTCATTATACCTCAGTGAGGAACTCCTGTAGTTTTGCCATGTACTTTATCTACTGCAGATGCACAGTATCTAGCACCACTGCTCCTGTTCCCAGAAGTTTTGCTTATGGATCTTTGGATTTGGAAGATTTGGTACCACTGCACTTT
The DNA here is from genome assembly GCA_033296515.1 of Macrochelys suwanniensis. Taxonomy (NCBI): domain Eukaryota; kingdom Metazoa; phylum Chordata; order Testudines; family Chelydridae; genus Macrochelys; species Macrochelys suwanniensis. The sequence continues at coordinate 71,906,945 of CM065780.1, read as the reverse complement.
ACTTTTTCTGTTATTACTGGGCCACCTGTTGCTCCTATTTCAGGAGACTACTAATAACATTTCTTTCTGAATGCAGTGAAGACTTATTTTTGAAAACAAGTAATGGTTATTCTACATGATACAAATATCTAGGGTGAAATCCTGGCCATATTGAAGCCCATGGGAGTTTTGACATTGACATTGATGAGGCCAGATTTCACCCTTAGTATCTGGAGAGAAGAAAAAAAAGGAAGCGCTGATAGTTTGTGGATCATCCTCAATTACAAATTTTCACCCTAAAGGTAAATATAAGCACTGGGGAGACACAACATTTAAAAAACAAAACACAAAAACTAGTTCCTGCAGTTCTTCTAAAACTGGAAAGCTCCTGCACAAAGCTTCTACTCCTTCCTCTATTCCTGTCTCAGCTGTAAAACAAAACAAATCTCACAGCATAAATAATGGGAACATGTAAGAACCGGCTGTTTTACTTTTTTCCAAATAGGCTCAAAATTCCTCTCCCTCACTTGGTTGCAATAAAACTAAAAAGTTACACAAAAAATTAAAATGTTCTTTTAATAAAAAAATATTGCTGTGTTCAAAATCAGAAGTTGCTCTTCACAGCCAGACTGGTTTCAGAAAATTCAAAACAATCTGCAAGAAACAAAAAGCTTTTCAAAATTCTGGGTCAGTGGCTCACTCTAGATTTCTCCTGTCTTGTTTCTGCCATTATCAAATTTTCAGGCCTTGAGATCCACCTCCTAAACTAGAAATCAGTTTTGTGATAGGAAATGAGCTCAACAGGTGAATGGGAATAAAGATACACCTTTTAGTATACTAAATAAATTTAAACAGCTCAATTTATGCTTTAGTAATTCTAAACCTGTGAGGCTAGTGCAATCCTTCCTATTTAATGTCTCAGGAGCTTAAAACATGAGACCACCCACGCAGAAATTAACTAACAGGACTAGTGCTACATGAAGACAGTACTATGTGACAAAATCCCCACACCCCAATTATATTACACTCCCTTCCCCTCAGAACTATCTTTGTCTATTGTGAGTCTGTGGAGGTAGAAGGGAGCCGAGAGGAGAGAGAAGACACGAGAATTAAAATTAATTTCTCATATTACCTATGCCTAATCCAGAGACCTCTGCAGAGAGAAGGGAGTGGGGTTAAATTCAGATCAAGACAACAAGTGGTCAATTCCTTGGACATGGAACCAGGAAAATACAACACACTCATTTGTTTAGGCAAACAAAGAATACAGAATGACCCACACGACTGCAGGAGGGCAGGCAGGCCTCTTAGTCCAACATTTGGACTTGCAGTTTGGCTTTGCAAGTGCCATGGAGCTCCTAAAACATTGGGTCCCAATATATCTAAGGCTAGCCCTGTAGAGAAGACGAGAGCAAGGTTTTTGAAGTACAACATATGGTCCAAGACAATAAAAATGTGTATTCACTTTCATTAATGCTTTCCTGCTGACCATATCAAGCTTTGTAACACTTAGCAACTAAAGCTGCTAATGAGAGGATATTTCAAGGAAAATGTCCTTCCACTCAACAGAAACCCACCCCCTTCAAATTCAATATGACCAGTGTTTGTTATCAAGACCTATTAGCTTGTCTGTGAGTATTTGGTTATATTAGCCATGAGGCTTTGCTTCTTTCCTTAGCTGATTTAGCAAGGAAGTAATATCTCATTAACTAGTTGGGTGTTTGCTCATCGAACTATTGCTCCATCCACACAGTAGGATTTGGGCATTTTCAGTACTAGTTCAAGCACAGGTAAGCTTGTGAGAAACTTCAAGCAACATGCTGCTCTTAATTACACAGGTGACTTCAATGAGAGCTGCACCCGTGGAACTGGCCTTGTCTGCATAAGAAAGTTTAATCTAAAATGTTACTTTAAACCCATTTATTTAAACTAGTGCAAACTGCTGTGCCTGGGCACTCTTATTTCTGTGTAAGAGTGGCATTTCCAGTTTAGTTTAGGCTTGGTCTACCCTTGAAAGTTCTATCAGCATAGCTGAGTCACTCAGGGGTGTTGTTTTTTTTCCACACTCCTGGCCAACACAGCTATGCCAACATAGCTGTGTCTACACTTGGGGTTATGTCAATGGAAGAGTGCTTCCATCAATGCAGCTAATGTCACTGTGGGAAAGAGGTGGTGTTTCCCCAGGGACAGAATAATCCCTTCTGTTGATATGGCCTGCATAGCATACACATAGCTACGTCTGTAGGGTGTCCATAGTGTAAATATACCCTCAGGCTGACCGGGAAGAGATTTAAGCTGTTCTCTATACCCAGCAGCTCTAACCCCTGATCTTTAGGGAAGAAAACCAGGGTATACAACAGCTTCTTGAAAACAACTGACTTTTATTTAACAATAGAAAATATATATTTTAACTCCTCATATTTTCCCCCTCCAAGATGAAACAGAAAAGTGACTCAGTAAACACACATTCATGCATACATCTATGAAGTAACTTAAAAGTTGGATAACATTAAACCTGTACCTGAATGAGGCCTGGGATTGGCATTGATGCAGATGCCTCTGCTCCATCACCCTGATTGGATTCTTAAGACCTAAAAAAGAGAGAACACACAAAGAGACATTAGTGAGGTGGATATCTGCCCATATAGCCCTCAAACCAATTTTAACTCTCAATAGCCAGAAATAAATCTCACCTCTCAGCTTAGCTCTTCCTTTGACCACTCATGGCTTCACTAAGCACTGTAAATTCACTGGAGAAACCACTGCATGAGGAGGGGGATTGACTAGGCTTCATAGAGTCATCGAGAGGGATGGCCTCTCTGGATATGGGCCTGGATCACTCCTGTGTCTGGATCTCAGAAGGAAACATGGCAGAAGGAATCTGTTAATTCAGCAATAACACATAAACCAATCCCCACTCCACAAAATTGAAAAAGAAATAGAACCCAAATCAGAGCCTTGCCTCCTAAAGTACCACTTGCTCAGAGATGGTGGGACTCTGTAAAACACATCACGCATAGAATCTACTGGGCAGTGGGTGCAATAGCAGCTGCTGGCCTTCTGCCCTGGCATCCACAGGCAGCTGTGTGAGAATACATTTGTGCATACACGGTGTGATACAGCATGGCCAGAAGGCAGCAGGAGAGTGATCTAGGATGAGGAGAAGCCTTATTCCCTGTAGATTAATTAAAAGCACCTGAAACCAATTAGAGCACCTGAAGCCAGTCACCTGATAAAATCCCCCTGCTTCAATTGGCCAGAGGAGGAGCTGGAGCAGAGTGGTTTGGTGGTGGAGCAGAGAGCAGTTTGGAGGAGTGAAGCAGAGTGAATTGGTGGTGGAACAAAGAGCAGTTCGAAGGAAAGTGGAGGAGAGTTTTGAGAAGTGCTGCAGCGGGCTAAGAAGACCAAGATCCTAGGTAAAGGGACACCTGGCTTGTGCAGAGGGAAGGCAGGAAGCCCCACAAGCTGAAGGTCAGGAGAGGGAAGTAGCCCAGGGGAAAGAATCACTGGTACAAGTGGTTCACCTGCTACCACAGGGCCCCTGGGCTGGGACCCGGAGTAGAGGGTGGGCCTGGGTCCCTCCCTCTCCACTCCCCTTCCCTGGGATACTAGTAGAATAGCTGTTACCCCAGTTCAGGGGCAAGAAATGGCACCCTGAAACCCCCCCACAAGAAGAGAAAGTGCGGGACCCATCATAGTAGTGCCAGCAATTTGCCACAACGGGCAGGACAGAGCCTGGAACAAACCACTGGAACAAGCCACTGAAGAAAAAAATATAACATAATATAAACAGATGCAAATATACATTTATATACCTCGGCTACAACTACACTGCATACATACATTAGAGAGACAAGGTGGGTGAGATCTTTTATTGGACCAACTTCTGTTGGTGAAAGAGACAAGCTTTTGAGCTTACACAGAGCTCTTCTTCAGTTCCGTATAAGTTTGAAAGCTTGTCTCTCCTGGACCAACACAGATACAACAACACTGCAAACTTATATTAGAGGTACATACATGTATATCTGTGATATTATATATAACACTCCCCTAAATTTAATTCCGTCATCATGTAGCTTTTTTGGGGGGAGCATGTAATAGACTGACAAGTATACAGCAGTTACCATTTTATGCACCTATTATGGGGAGCACAATACACAGGTTTACACAAAATGGGCTGGGGATGCACTGAACAGTTGCAGGAGCTGACCATACTAGAAACACTTAGCCTTTGACTGGTAAAGCGCTCTCATCTACATGAGAGTTGGAGATCTAGACATTCAAGGGTGACTATCCTAAGCTTGCAGGCTCTTATCAGGACTTACACACAGCATTTGTTCAGAAAGTAACCTCCCTCCCCATATCATGCTTCCCATTTCCAAAGAAGCCCTCTTCTAACTTCACTTTTAAAAGTGATACCAGTCATAAAAAATAGCTGGGAAACAAAGTATTTGGTGCATTTCCAGTGGATTAATTTTATATCTCAACTATTTCTTCATTAGTACTTATCCTTCCTCATCCTTCCTGGCCTGGGGGATTCCTTGTTTGAGGGGCCATAATGACATATATTATCATGGGAGGATAGTAATGTTACTAGAGGGCTATTTGCTATCAAGGGAGTAGTCATACCACCTGATGTTGGGGAACCTGCTAATCTCTTACTCAGTTCTAGCAATAAACTCTCACTCTTATGGATAACCTATCATTAAGCCTATCAAGATCCTAAAATATGCCAAACACCTGCCTCTGATTTTTTAAATTTAAGTAGTTTTGAGGTCAATTACCTTTCATTTACCTCAAAAGCAACACGCTGCCCCTTACATGAGGAGACACGATGGTACAGTGTTTTCAGCAGAAACATGCATAATTGTGTGCTCGGAGTATGCTCCCAACCAAAAGCAAGGCAAAAGAATTAAAATAAATAAGGACTTCTTTAAAACACTGCAACACTTTGGAGAAGGGAAAATTATAGTTGGAGGGGACTTCAGTTGCACACTGATTCCTTACTGGGACCAATCTGATAAAGACAAGGTGGATAAGAAAGCAGATGCAGCATTGACTTCTCTGTGCTAACAATTCAACCTCTCGGATTGCTGGAGGGAATTGCACACAGAGAAACTGATTACACATTTTATTCACACCCTCATCAGTTATCTACTAGAATAGATATAATGTTAATTTCCAAGTCCTTAGTGTATCAGACAAGATCTCCAGAAATTGGCATGGTCAGATCATGTTCCCAGGGGAAGGAATATTTGATAGTTGGGATGGGTCCCAAAAACCATAGTGTTGCTTCTCCACGGCAAAAATCACATTGCAGTAATTAAAGAGGACATTCTTCAATACTTCCAGTTAAATGATACAAACAATATAAAAAGAGGCTCTCTCTGGGAGGCAGGTAAAGTAGTAGTAGGGGGCTGTTGATAGACAGAGCCTCTCAATTGAAAAAATGGAAGAGCTTAAGAGAAAAAAATAGAAGTAGAATAGGAGATAAAAGGTTACAAGACATTCATAAAAACGCAGTTCAGAAAACCATAGCAACTAATATTACAGGAAAATTGAATATATTGGTGACAGATGCCACTGAACAAACCCTTAAATATACAAAGCAGATGTTTTATGAAAAAGGAAATAAAAGTGATAGCTATTGACACAAAAGCTTAAAGGGATTCAAGAGCAACATATCGTTCCACCAGTTAAGAACAATCAGCAACAGACTGTCACACACCCTAATGAAATATATGCTACTTTGGCTGCTTGTTATAAAAACCTTTATACCTCAGATACTCCAAGCACTGAAGTTATTCAAAAAATATCAAAATACCAGGCTTGTCAAAGATAAGCAAAACTGATAAACTCTAGATAAAGAAATCACAGAAGAAATCTTACGGGCAATAGCAAGTATGAAAAGTGATAAAACTCCAGGACCTGATGGCTTTCCAGCTACATTTTATAAGGTATTTAAGGAGGAATTAGTGAGTCCCTTGAGAGGTACCTTCAGTGCTATTCTGTTAGGGGAGGAACTTCCACAACTTGTGAAAGAAGCTACTGTGGTTGTTCTCCCTTAAGATGAAAAAGACCTAACCTTATGGGGCTCCAATAGACCCATATCATTGTTGAATCATGACAAAAATACTAGCTAGCTGTTTTCTGTCTATACTCTCAGTTTATATAAGTCCATTTCAAACTGGATTAATTAAGAATAGACATGTCAGAAAATGTTCAGAGAGTACTTGGAATCATCCAGAATGCCAGATCAAAAAGAGCTCCATTTCTTTTGTTATCACTGGATGCAGAGAAAGCCTTTGATAGAGTGGAACTTTGTTTCAAGTCCTGTCGCATGTGGCCTTTGGCCCCCAGTTCCTTAAATGGACAATTGTTCTTTACACTAGCCTAAGGCCAGCTGTATGAGTTAATGGGGTTAAATCTCCCCTATTTGAATTACCCAGAAGGATCAAGTAGGCATGTCCAATCGCCTCTGTTTTTTGAACTGGCCATGAAGCTTTTTGTTCAGAGGCTATGGAACAATGAATCCATCACAGGAATAAAAAAAATCCAGGAACACATTGGAAAATTACATTATATGCAGATAATTTAATATTTTTATCTAAACCAAATATTTCCCTAAAAATACTTGCTATAGAAATCCAGGACTTTGGGAAAGCATCTAGATGTGAAATAAATTATGCCAAATCTGAAATGTTAGCTATAAATTTTCCAGAAACTGAAAAGTCAGTCCTCCAGAAGACACTTGGGTACAAATGGGCAAAAATTCTATAAAATACCTGAGCATTCAAATCTCAAAAAACCTAGAAGAATTCTATGATTTAAATGTCAAACTACTACCTCAGCAAAGAGAAGAAAGAATAGCCATAGTCAAAATGAACATTGTGCCAATATCTTCCTTGTTTCAAAATCTTGCTGTAATTATCCCAGATAAAACCCTAGCAGGAATACAGAAGATGTTTTTTAGAAGTTAAGTGGTATAAGAAAAGACCACGAGTGAGGGCAGATACTTTGTATAAGCCCACTAAGCAGGGTGGACTAGCAGTTCCAAATATGCTGGGGCACTATCAAGCCAGCCAGCTCAAAGCAGCATTGGCATGGGGATGCTCTAATCTAGCCAAATACTCGGTCTTTATGGAACAAGAAAATTGCAGCAGTATATATATTGCTAAACTACCATGGATTAATAAAAAAAAATCACACCCATCAGAAATTTATAAACATCCTTTAGCAAAGGCTACTTTGTGGTTATGGGATAGAAGTATTGATCAGATATTTCCCCCCAGGAGTGACATCTATTGCAAATAATCCAAATCTTAACCCAATTCATGAACCAGAGAGTTTCAAAGATTGGGAGAGCCATGGCATTCACACGCTTGGCCAGCTATTTGGTAAAGGAACTTCTCGAACTTGTTTAGAGATCAAAACCTTTAATTTAACTGGCACTCTTGTACCAGTACTTCCAAGTCAAGCATTATGTTTCTCAACTTTCTAGAAAGCTTTCTGTATAAAACAGGCTAACTTTAATAGAACGCAATGGCATCTGGTCAATTAGGAACCAACCCCGCTCCCAGCTCCCACTAATTTATATCAGTCTTTGCAGACAGCTTTCTTACCAAAGTATCCATATATGACACACTGGTAAAAATATGTGGATAGATATATCACCCGAGAGGAATGGGGGTTTGATCTGGAAAAGAGGACCAGCAATTTCAGTCTATAGCACAATAAAGAAAAAATCTTGAAGATACTGTTTCAGTGGGACCTCACACCAGCGAGGTTAAAAAATGTTGGAGAAATATTAGTGAAAGAGGAGATTTTATGCATATATGGTGACCATATCTAGTCTTTAGAGAGCACCAGAATATAATCCATAACCAAATAACACAAATTGTTGGATATTTATTACCAAATGATCCCTTGGTAATCCTCCTGGGGCTTTCTAGCAAAAATGGTCACACAAGAGGAAATGTTGTTGCTTGAGTATTGGTAGCTTCTCACTGGAAAAAGAAAAATTGTTCAACCATAGAGGAATAGTTCAAAAAATATGGGAGGTTGTGGTTATGGAAAAATTAACACACCAATTATGTACCCAGCAAAATAGACAGAGGAGAGAGATAGATAGATATTTGGTTACCTTTATTCAATATTCAAAGTACATTCATCTGGGGAAAAAACCCAGCACACCTGTCCAATTTTTTGAATATTAACATATTGATAGGCATGCCTGCTCTGTTGTGTGTATATTGAGATTTCACTCAACTTAATGAAATCTCTAGAAATGACATTTTGTAATGATGCTCACTCTGTAATATGGTAACATCCTGTTAAATAGAAAGATTTGATAACTATGTTCCTGTATATCTTTTTAAACAACAGACAACAGTTATGATTGTTCTGTTTTGGCTATTTACATGGCAATGATTTATAAGCTTGTTGAAACTTCCTAAATAAATAGTTTTTAAAATAGCCATGTAGACATTTGGTTTTGGGCTCTGAAACCACCCCTTCCCCAGGCTTCAGAACCGGAACCTGAATGTCTACATGGCTATTTTTAGCACTGTAGCATGAGGCTGAATCTGTAGACCTGGGCTCTGAGACTCTCTGCTGTAGGTTTTTGTTTTGCTATGTTTCTACAAGCCAGACGTGACATTTAGTACTGCCAATTTAATCCAGGGGGAACTTCACCAATTCAGCCACTTTAAAAGCATTTTTTCCCCTTTATTGTAAGCTGGTAAATCAAGACACTACAAATAAAACACGTAACGAGAGATGAGTAGTACATGCCTTCCAAATTATTTTTGCTATTTTTTAAAGATTAAATACAAAACAAATGATAAGTACACAGGAAAATAAGACTGACAAGAAATAACAAGAGTAGAACTTAGTGCAAAATATAGCTCAGTAGGACTAACAGTGCCTTGGGAACCGTCCAGGTGTCCCCATCACCAGTCTTGGAAAGATTTATGACTCACAGAGAGAACGAACAAGTCAATCATTGAAATTAACTGATCGGTAAGGATATGGACTAAAGGGATCCCACAGAAAGTTGTACTCCAATGCCTTTCAACATTCTTATTGAAGAATTTGTATCGGTTGGTGGAAGACCATTATTGCTTGAACCAAGGAGGAGCCCTGCTTTGTTAGATTTTAATCACTGTCATTCTACCAGGCACATGAAAAGCACTATGCACATTTTACTTTATCAAAAGGAGACAGCTTTGCTTAGTGGTTTGGAGAACAGGGGTGGAAGTTAGGACTCCTTGTTCCTGGTCAGAGCTCTGCCACTGACTTACTGTGCAAGCTTGGGATGTCATGTCCCTCTGTGCCTAAATTTGCCGGTCTGTCAACAATACCTCACAGGAGTATTCTGAGGCTTAATTCATTCACGTTCATAAGGGGGTTTGAGTGCTTGAGCTAAAGGGCCAAATGTTCAGTTGCTATAAATTGACATAGCTTCATTGCCCTCAATGGAGCTATGCTGATTTTACACCAGCTGAGGCTCTGGTCTGAAAAATGCTATATAAATACAAAATATTACTATTATTTATTGTAAGTCCTCTCATCTCATAGGAATCCCACTAATACACAGAATAGAGGATTAGGTCAGATCAGTAAACGAGATGACATTTTTCCTATGGGTGAGGAAATAATAAATAAGCACCCCAAATTAGAAAATCTGTTTCTAATACACCTACCAAGATGATCTCATTCCATTTAGATATGCCATTTTCCAGCAAGTCTGCAGACCAGCCAGCTTGTGTTTAACTCGTCTGCTGGAGAAGAGATAGTTGTTTGATAGTTAAAATGAAAGAAATGGGTTCAAATGCTTAGATATCTCTGATCAGTTTTTTGTAGTATGAGTTGTGTAGAGAAAGATGAAGACAGGCAGGAAAAGAGCAAAGCTTCCATCTTGTATGCAGTTTTAGAAGGTGTCGGTAAACACTCTAAAGTAAACATCTAGTGAAATAAAACCTGCAGTGTTTATACTATGTCCCCAACTGTGCTACACCCTGGTAGGACAAAAAAATCACTGTTGTGTTATGTAAAGGTAAGTGTTGGAAGAAGCTGGGACACTGAGTTAAACTAAACTATTCTTAGAAACATAGAAAACGACACTTACACATTTAAAAATATGTGTGAAATATGGAGTCCGCTGAAATCAATGTCAAAATCCCCATTTGACTTCAGTAGAGCCAGGATTTCACCCTATGAATTTTAACCTGACGGTATCCCTATAACTGTCCCTGCACTATGATATAAAATATGTAGGCTGGGATTTTCAGAGTTGCCTAAAGGATTTGGACACAATTCCCTGGGCATCCAAATACCCTAGGCAGTTTTAAAAGTTTTAGCCATACAATGTTTTCATTTAAACATTGGGAGGAGTTGGGACTGTTGGCTGAGTTCTCAAAAGGAGGAACTCCTGTGGGTCTACAAACTGATGCGGATCAGCAGGAAGGTGCTACACACTGAGTAAGGTATTACACGTTATCTGTCATGTGGGTCAGTTAATGTTATCATGAGACCCACCCCTTTAATTTGTTCACTTTTTTGCTTCTAAATTTGCAAGCTGAACACAGCATTAAAATAGGGGTTCTGTTGCTTTTATTATATTATAAAAGTGTCGTGCTCAGCTAAAAGTTATAAGTATCCAGCAAAAACATCAACAAAACCAAACAAGTCCAACAAGCTGCTACATCAACATTTACAGCAGTCCTGGTTTCCCAGGTTCATCTGTGAGATGGGGGGGAAAAAGAAATCCACTTTGTTTTTGCTGAAGTGTTCCATGCTGCTTGGAGTCTTTTCATTAAATAATTCTGAGCTGTTGTTAAATGATGTGTCATCTGTTCCAATGGTAAATATTTTTTTTCCCTCATGCAGATCCCAGCTTTATTTTTGAGTGGAGAGTCCAATGTCTATAATTAAGTCCATGTATTTCCTAGCTGGCAATATTAGAAATGAAAGGCAACATACTATACAGCACATATTTTTAAGAATAAGCTGTAAATAATAAAGATCAAGATTTTCAAAAGTAATGGAAGCTGCTGGGTTCTTTTGAAAATCAGGCCTTTTACTCATGACTATATATAGACTTAAAAGGCTAATTTAAGGCATCAGTTTCTGATGCTCCTGGCCAACAGGGCATCCCTCAGACCTTTTTGTACAAATGAGAATGTCTACAATGCTGTAAGCAATGTGTATAGCATTACATACACAGGTGGTTTTTATCACTCGTAAGCTGCTGTTTTTTGGAGATGGAGTATTCCTATTTTCAAATTTTCGAGGAGCATGAGTGATCTAATCAGAGAAGGATGCATATGCATCATGATCTAGTCTTTACTTACATCATCATATACTATTTGTTCTACAAAATATCTGACTCAGACTCAGGGAATGAATCAGGGTTGTGTAATGAAGGTGCCGCAAGTTGGGCACCCAGAAAATGAACCGGCAGGGCCGGTGCAAGGAAGTTTCGTGCCCTAGGCGAAACTTCCTTGCACCGGCCCTGCACCCCTGCCCCCAGCTAACACTGCCCCCCCTGCAGCCAACACTGCCCCCCCGCAGCCAATCAACTCCCCTGATCCCCCTCGCCCAGCTAACACCGCCTCCCCCCGCAGCTCAGCCCCCCCGCCCGGCAGCCTTCCCCCGCCTGCTACAGCCCCTGGCTCCCGGCAGCCACGGCCAGCCGCCCCCCGGCTCCCGGCTCAGCCGCGGAGCCGGGTGGCGTGCGGCAGCCGCGGCTAGCCGCCCCCTCGGCTCCCAGCTCAGCCGTGAGGCAGCTGCGGCCAGCTGCCCTCCCGGCTCCGCGGCTGAGCTGGGAGCTGGGAGGGTGGGCTGCAGCTGCGGCCAGGCCCCCCCCGGGAGGGCGGGCAGCAGCCGCGGCCAGCCGCCACCCCCCCCGGCTCCCGGCTCAGCCGCAGAGCCGGGTGGTGGGCGGCAGCTGCGGCCAGCCATCCCCCCAGCTCTTAGAGCCAGGTGGCAGCTGCGGCCTGGCGCCCCCCCCCCGGCTCCCGGCTCAGCCGCGGAGCCAAGAGGGTGGGCAGCCGTGGCCAGGCGCCCCCCGGGAGGGCAGGCGGCAGCCGCGGCCAGCCGCCCCCCGGCTCCTGGCGCCCTAGGCGACTGCCTAGGGTCGCCTAGTGGGTGCGCCGGCCCCGTGAACCGCACACATTGGTAGTCACTTGTGGAAAAAATTGGTTTAAGTGACTTGTCCAGCATCACACGGGAATGCTGTGGCAGAGGCAGGAACAGAATCCAGTTCTCAAGGGCTGCTTCAGCTGCCTTAATAGTAAGACCTTCCTGTCTCTTCCTGCAGTCACCATTTTCATTCTCGATCACACCTTCGAACACGTGCAACAAAAGAGGCAAGCGTCAGACAGCCTCTTTCACTACACAACCCTAAGACACCCCCAGAGTAGGTCAATTCTGTGCATTGAATGAAGCAGGGTTCTGGGGGTGTGGGGAAAGAGTGTGATGATGCTATTGTCCTTTAATTACATGATGTATACATATAAGGGGACTGAATTAAGCTTGCACAAGCAGCCTTAATTCTGGCATTTCCTAACTTTTGAGTGCTTCACTTCGCAACCTTAACAATGTTCTTTTAACTTTTGGATGTATATACTATATACAAGCGCCAAATCTGGTTCATTGTATTCCATGATCTATTACTCAAAATTTGTGATCATTGAGACAACTAAGTCTTTGTGAAAGATTTGCCAATTCCAAAAGTTTCACACGTTATAGCGTAAATTAATATTCAACCCAAAATTCATACTGGAAATGCATTATTTGTTATTCTCTTGTTTAAATCCTGTCAGTTATTTAATAGGGGACCAGAACAATCCTGTGTGAGTTAAGTGGCCAATCACATGCCATGAATGAGTGAATAGCAAATAGTTAAATCTAACAGCTTGCAAGTAACCCAAAGGCTGAATAATGCATTAGATAAATGATAACAGATTTCTGAATATTTTGCAAAATAGAAAAAAAAGGCTAAATTTGCAGTGAATAATTTGCCCAGCTGCAGGTACAATATAACTTCCTTTTCTGGTGAGATTTGCTGTCTGTCTCTGTAAAAGAAACTAAAAATAAGGCATTGTGTCCTTTCAATCACATCTTGTAGACACAATCACAGAAATCCACATACATATTATGGCCTGGTTTCCTAGTTACACTGTTTGCTCACATTAGTGCTCCTGTGAACCAAATCCACAAGCAAGCTGGCCCTAAAGTTGACTAAGACCTGGTCTACACAACAAAGTTAGGTTGATATAAGTCACTTGCGCTGACCATTTATGCATGTGTCTACACTCAAATTTGCCTCTGGTCAACATAAGCATCCTGTTATGGCAACACAGTAAAACCACCTCCTTGAATGATGTAATGCCATGGTCAACACACTTAGGTCATCTTAGTGCAAGTATAGACACCACATGACCTGTGCGGACCACAACAGTCCTCCAGTAGCTGTCCCACAATCCCCCCTACCCCATGGCAGTGACCGCTCTAGTCACAATTTTAAACTTCACTGCCTATGGGTCACAGAGACCAGAAGCCACGCATCCACCCCTTAAAAGCCCATGTATTTTTGAAATGCCTTTTCCCGGTTGCCCATCTTGGTGAGCACACCTAGCAGCTTACCTTTGTTGTGTGCAACTGCCCAACCAACCATGCCAGCTTCACATAGATAGTAGATGTGCTCCTGCCTGGAGTAGACAGGAGATATTGGATCTCCTGGGCCTGTGGAAAGAGGAGGTTGTGCAGACACAACAGACTAGCCATAGAAATGTAGACATCTACAAGCAGATTGCATGGGAGATGCAGGCAAAGGCGCATGACAGGGATGAGCATCAGTGCTACACGAAAGCCAGGGATACAACTAGGCCAGGAAGGGCAACAATAGATCTGGTTGTGCTCCGTGGCACAACTACAACTACTGCCATATTTGGCTGTGATACCACCAGCACCCACAGACCACTGTAGATACCTCAAAAGAGCCCAAGACAGAGATCCCTGCCATGAACAGTGAGGAGGAGGAGGGAGACACAACAGGGAACTCCAACCATTCCATGAGCCAGGAAACCCAGCAGGAGTCTATCCAGTTGCACCAAGCAAATGCAGATGAGCCCACAGATGAAGGGGAAAGGAGCTTGGGTATGTGTGCACATGTATTTTTCCTTACAGTGTTTACATTTGAAGATGGCTCCTGGCCAATCCCCAAAGTTAACAAGAAAAAAGATATTGACTTATCATTCCTTCACTCATATGCAAAAAGGTAGATGTACAAACAGAGGTAGAGTCAGCATCTGCTTTTCATTTCCTCTGTTGGGCTAGGTGGGGGAGAGGGCCATGCAGAGTGAATGTTTATGTGGCTAGAGGTGTCCCTTTTATCCTCCTGAGTGATCTTGATGAACTTTCATGGAGATACTCTGCAATCCTCTCCCAAAGTTTCTAGGGATGGGTGTCTTATTTCTTCCTCCACAGTAGGACACTTTACCATGCCACTCTGTGATGACTTCAACAGGCACCATGGCAGTCAACAGGCTGGTGGCATCAGATCTGGGCAGCTTTGGAGTGCCAGGATCATCTGTCTTCTGTGTCTTTGTGACCCTCAGAAGTCAGATATCAGCTAAAACCACACTGCCCGTGAAAAATAGTGCCAATATTCAGTGCCATTGCAGTACATTTGTCCTCTTAGAACAGGTACCAAAATGTAATAGATTCATGTAACAGAAAATCCCCCCTCCCTCATACACAGAAAGCCATACTTGCCATGGGTGGAACTGGACAGCAGTGCTGTACTGAGATACTTCAAAGTTGAAGGGTCAGTAAAGCATTTCTTGTTAAAAGTATTTATGGGAATAAGCCCAGGGCTACACTAGGGGAGGGGGTCGATCTACGATACGCAACTTCAGCTACGGGAATAGCGTAGCTGAAGTCGGCGTATCGTAATCGACTTACCTGGCGATGAGGACGGCGGCGAGTCGATCGCTGCCGCTCCCCCGTCGACTCCGCTTCCGCCTCTCGATGAGGTGGATTGCCGGCGCCGACGGGGAGCGCGATCGGGGATCGATTAATCGCGTCTTAACGAGACGCGAAAAATCGATCCCCGATAGATCGATTGCTACCCGCCGATCCGGCGGGTAGTGAAGACCTGCCCTAAGGGAAGGGAGTTTTTAAACGTACCTTTCCCTTGTGACTGTACATCTAATGGTGAATTTCTCTGTTTTTATCAGCAGCTTCTGGCATGGAGGCTTTGAGGGGTGGCCCCTCCACAGTGCAGAATGCCTGATCCTGATGAGGAGAAAGAAGAGGACTAGGGAGGACATGTTCTGTGAGATCCTGCAAACCAGTGCTGCACTGAACCATGAACAAAGCATAGACCGAAGCAGTGACCAATAGCATAGAGAAAGACAGAGGACAGGCAAAACGCCCAGGAGTCCCAGCAGGACAAGGAGCAGGAAATGTACCAAGACACTATGGATCTTCTCAGCCAGCAAACCAAAATGTTACAGACCCTGGTTGACTTAGAGTCCAAAAATCATAGACTCCCCATCATTGCAGTCCTTAGAGAACTCTATGGTTAGTGCTCCCTATATCCCCCCAAAATAGTATATGGCATCTGGGGCTGTATCCTTACCCCGTCCCACTCCACACCAAGGGCAGCAAGGAAAACCACAGCTCTATAGACAATGACAATGACCACAGACTGGTATGTGTAGCCACAACAGACTACATTTGTTTACACAAATGTTTACTTTCAAAATTTTCACCTAGTTAAATTATGTTAAATTTTTTTTATAATGTTCTATGGTTGTTTTTTTGCACTTTGATTTTCTGCACTGTTTTTCTTCCCCCACGCGATACATTTATATTTTTGGAGAATCAAATTATCTTTTAGTTCACACCAAATATTACAGAGTGCACAACAGTACTCAAGAAAGCAAACATTACTTGCACATGCACATCAAGCACCACAGAATTCAGAGCTTTAGGAAAACCCCCAGCCATATTTATAAATATACAACAAGAGCCACTCAACTGATAGTAGCATTCAAAGCTGCAGGCCCAACAGAATAGATACCAGCAGGCAAAGTATCATCAATACATAACATAGATTACATGAAAGCAGTTGAGAACACTGCTTGTGGGGGACCCAGCCTACCCCTCTCTCTCTTTCAAAGTGCTCTTTCAAAGCCTCTCTCAATTGCATAGCTTCACGTTCGGCTCATCTAAAGCCCTTGTGTCTGACTGTTCAAAGCTGGCAGACAGCCACTTCACCTCTGCTCTCCACCCTGGTGGCAGCTCTTTCCCCTTTGCCACAAGATGTTATGCAGGCCCCAATGGCAGCCATAACCATTGGGACATTTTTCTCACTGAGATCCAATCTAGTGAGCAAACACTGCCAGTAGCCTTTCAATCTACCAAAAGCACTTTCAGTCATTCTGCACCTGCTGAGCATGTAGTTAAATCTTTCCTTGGTGTTGTCCAGGCGGCCAGTGTATGGCTTCATAAGCCAGAGGAATCAGGGGTAGGCTGGGTCCCCCACAATCACTACTGGCATTTCAACATCACTAATGATAATCTTGGGAACAAATATTCCTGCTTGCAGCTTTCTGAAAAGTCCTGTGTTCTTAAAGATGTGAGCATCATGCACCTTCCCTGACCAGCCCACACTGATATTTGTGAAGCACGCCCAGTGACCCACTAATGCTTGCATAACCATAGAAAAGTAGCCCTTTCTTGATGTATTCAGTAGCAAGGTAGGCGGATACCAAAATAGGGATTTCCCCACCACAACTGGGGAAGCACACTGCTGCAAATCCATCACTATTTCTTGGACATTGCTAAGAGTCACAGTCATAGGCGCCGACTCTGTGGGTGCTCCGGGGCTGGAGCACCCACAGGGAAAAATTGGTGGGTGCTCAGCACCCACCGGCAGCTCCCCGCCAGCCCCGGGGCCCGCGCCCAGCTCACCTCACCACCGGGAGACGTTGCAGGGCCCCGCCCCCGACGCCGGGCGACGTTGTGTCAGCGTCGGGGGCGGGGCCCCGCAACGTCGCCTGGCGTCGGAGGCGGGGCCCGGCGTCAGCCCCCACTGGCGCCGCCGGAAGTTGGCGCCTGTGGTCACAGTCTTGCGTAGCCAGAAACAATTAATGGCCCTACACACTTACATGACAACTACCCCTGCTGTGGATTTTCCAACTCCAAAATAATTTCCCACTGACCAGTAGCTATCTGGCATTGCAAGCTTTCAGAGTGCAATTGCCACACACTTTTCAGCTGCACTGGAGGGCTGCACTGGAGGGCTTGGCACACACATCCAAGAGTTCTGCAGCCACTGCTCATCGTCCCAAACCTGGATTATGATGTGATCCCACCGGTCAGTGCTCATTTCTTGGTCCCAGAAATGGTGCTCCACTGTCTGCAGCTGCTCCATGATTGCCACCAGCAACCCTGAATTGTTTTTCACTATGTTCATCAGCAAACTGCCACAAAGATATGCTCATATCTGGGGTTGTTGTGGTACTTCCTGTGGGGCTGCAAATACAGGAGAATTGTGCATCCTGTATTTGCAACATTCATGAGAATAGTGCAAAGCTGAGGGCTCCATGCTTCTGTCAGATGACACAGACTAAAAAGCACCACTCAGGGTTTGTTGGATTTTTAAAAAACTGCATGATAATTATGGGAAATGGATGGTATTATGGGTTGGAGAAAGTTGCATGTTGACAACTTGTCCCCTACCTCTCAGAGGTCCCTGGGCGAGTCATTACTATCTTACAAAATATTGCTAACGTGTCCCCAAAAGCACTGCACCAGAAGGCGACGCATGGTACACTGGGGTACCTATCCGTGGTGTACTTACTTTTCATGGACACAAGCACACCTGGTGAGTACATCCAGTACCTACACAAGGAGCCAAGTATGTACATGCCAAACGGTATACAGACTTTCACAGCTGTATGCTGACAACTTGCATCTACTATGGGTTTTATTGTACACGTGGCCTAACTGATGGCATGGTCTATTGAGCGTCCTTCCCTGATGAGATCAGCCTTAGTCCCACAGGCAGACAAATTTGTGTTTGCAGCATGATCAAGCACCTGAGTTCTAGTCTACACAGAAAGAGCAATATTCTTGAGGTAGTCAGACTTTGCCACTTAAGATATCCAGCACTGTGGAATGACTCATTGTGAAACCCCATCTCTTCATTCAACTGTAAAATGGAGGAGGTCTGTCTTTGCCATATATCTGACTATAAATCATTTAAAATCCATGGGGAAAATTGGAAACAGACTCTTCTGTTTATTTGTTATGCTAAACCCCTGAAATTTCTACATTGATTGCAGGCAGTCAAGGGGTTGCCCCTTACAGGGCCAAATTTAGACCTGATGTAAAGCAGATGTAAAGTAGTGGGATGTGTGGAGGCTGATGTTGGAAGTGGCAGGAGGTGGGGAGTAGAAGCCCAACACCACAGTCCTGGGTGGCTGTTGTAAGAGGAGAGCCCACTAAAGGAAAGGACAGCCTTAGCGGCGAGAAAACAACTAAGTAAAAGGAAGTGACCCAGACTTCCCATGTGAGTTTGGGCAAGTCAAAATTAAAGCCAGTCTCTCTCTGCCTCAGTTCCCCACCTGTAACATAGTTTCTTTACCCTTACCAACCATGGTGTTGTGAAGATAAAGATTTTGAGGTGCTCCTATACTACGGTAACAGGGGCCATGCCTAAGACAGCTACCCATTAAGCCTCTACTGAGACCAATGTGTCAGCTGTGTCAGTACTCAGCAACAACTTTTCAAGGTGAAATACCTCATTTTAGATGTATTTTTCCCTTGATATCTTTGTTCAGCACTGTGGCGGGCTTTGCACTTCATCACCCCTTTGTTTCCAGGGGGGGACGAGGTTAACCCCGCCTCCCTGCGCTTATGGCAGTTCGACTACCTCCCCGGTAGTCAGGGCCATCTGGCCCAATGGTCAAAGTCCTTCTAAATCCCCTCCCCGGGGGATCACGGGGCCTAGCGGCCGGAGTCCATCTATCTCCTTCGAGTTACGAAGGGGCTGGGTGAAGTACGTCTCCACACTGATGGAGACTGGGGTTCAGAGACCCCCGGTAGGGGAGCCCGGGGCCCACCCGCCTCCACCGGGCTCCGACCCAGGGCCCTGTCTTTAACAGCGTGGTCCTCCCTGGGTCAGCGGGGAATCCTACCGCAACACGCTGCCCTTAGAGTGGTGGGAGATACCACTCCCTTCCCTTCCCTGGGTCACTTCCTACCCCTTCTCCAGATGTAGCAGTCCCTGGGTCCTCAGGGTCTTCAGATTCTTCAGCCCCCAATGCTCCCTGGGGTTCTGACAGCTGCCAGTCTCTGGTCCTACTTCCCGGTCTCTCAGTTCCCTCCTGAATGAGGTACTGCTGCTCCTGGGCTGGAGCTTCCGCTGGGCTTCCTCCTCCCTCAGCTGCCAGCCCTGACTGAGCAGCTCTGCAGGCTTTTATACTTGGCTCCCAGTTGGAGCATGCCCAGCAGAGCCTCAGGGGCGGGACTTCCTCTACCAGCAGGGAAGGGTTAACCCTCTCAATACCAGTGCGGGGCCAGCCTGCCCCGTCACACACCCTCCCCCTTAGAATGGTGGTAGGGGTTTCCACTGCCCTGTCCTCTTCTTCGTCCTTCTCTTCTCCCATCCGGGAAAAAAAGTCCGCATTTCCGTGGGCCTTACCTGGCCTGTGAAGCACTTGAAAGGAATAGGGCTGGAGGCACAAATACCACCTCATAATTCAGTCATTCGTTTCTTTCATGCTGTTGATCCAGCGGAGGGGGGCGTGATCAGTCACTAAAAAGAAGTGGTTCCCCAGCAAGTAGTATCGCAGTGTGTCGACGGACCACTTAACTGCGAGGGCCTCCCGCTCTATGGTAGAGTAGTGCGTCTCGCGTGGAAAGAGTTTTCGGCTGAGGTACAAAATGGGGTGATCTTCCCCCTCTACCGCTTGTGATAGTACAGCTCCTATACCTACTCCAGATGCATCTGTCTGGAGAAGGAAGGGCTTCGTAAAGTCGGGTTGGGTTAACACAGGCTTCCGGGTCAGGTGTTCTCGGAGTGCGTGAAAAGCATTCTTACATTCCTCCGTCCATTGGACCTTCTGGGGCTGTGTCTTCTTTGTTAGGTCCGTTAAGGGGGCGGCCAGCATCGAGAAATTGGGGACAAACCGCCGATAATACCCTGCCAACCCTAAGAACTGTCGTACCTGCTTTTTGGATTTTGGGGTGGGGTAGTCCCTTAAAGCCCGTACCTTATCTACCATGAGGCGTAATTTTCCTCGCCCTACCGTATAGCCTAAATAAGTCACTTCCCGCTGTCCTAAATGACACTTGGCCGGATTTGCCGTGAGGCCTGCGTCGCCCAAGGCTTGCAGTACCTCGGTTAGGTGCTGAATATGGTCTCCCCAGCTGGAGCTATAAATGACAATGTCATCAATGTATGCCGCAGCGTACGAACTGTGGGGGCTCAGTACCTGGTTTACAAGCCGCTGGAAGGTAGCCGCTGCTCCATGTAACCCGAAGGGCATCACCGTAAATTGGAAAAGGCCAAAAGGTGTGGGAAAGGCTGTCTTTGCTCGTGAGGTAGGTGTCAGAGGGATCTGCCAGTACCCCTTTGTTAGGTCCAGGGTGGAGATAAATTCTGCCTGTCCCAGTCTCTCCAGTAACTCGTCCACTCGTGGCATGGGGTAGGCGTCAAAGCGAGAGATGGCATTCACTTTGCGAAAATCGATACAAAACCTCACTGAACCGTCGGGCTTGGGGACCAGTACTATGGGACTTCTCCACTCACTCCTTGATTCTTCCACTACTCCCAGGGTTAACATCAGTTCCAACTCCTTCCGCACGGTCTCCCACATTTTCTTGGGGAGCGGACGGTGGTTCTCTCTCACCTTTTGGCCAGGGATAGTGGCGATGTGGTGGCTGGTCACCGTTGTTTTCCCCGGTCGAGCGGACAGTACCATGGGGAACGCGGCTACTACCTGCCGTACCTCTTCTTGCTGCGTAGGGTCGAGCTCTCGGCCAATGGCTACCGGGCCCGGCTCCTCGAACTCGCCGGCTAGGGGCCCGAGTTCCGGTTCTGGGGGGTACGGGGCAATCATAAAACCCTCGCGGTCCTTCCATGCCTTCAGCAGGTTAACATGGTATATTTGGGTGTCCCTTCGTCGCCCAGACAGCCGGATTTCGTAATCGACGGGCCCCACCCATCGAACCACCTCAAATGGCCCCTGCCACTTGGCTAATAATTTAGACTCCGAGGAGGGCAGTAACAGCAGAACACGGTCTCCCGGTTCGAAGTTCCTCATCTTCGTCCCTCGATTATACTGGGTCTCCTGATTGTGTTGTGCTTGTAACAGGTTCTCCCTGGCTCGGGTGCCCAGTGCACGAAGCCGTTCCCTCAAATGGAGGATATACTGGACCGAACTTTTGACCCGGGTTTCTTGCTCCTCCCAGGTTTCTTTCAAGAGGTCCAAAATCCCCCGGGGTTGTCTCCCGTAGAGGAGCTCGAATGGGGAGAACCCGGTAGAAGCTTGGGGCACCTCGCGTATGGCGAAAAGGAGTGCTGGCAGGTACTTGTCCCACTGGCGGGGATCATCCCCCACGAACTTCCGCAGCATGGACTTCAGGGTTCCATTAAAGCGTTCCACCAATCCATCCGTCTGAGGGTGGTAGACGGAGGTCTTAAGGGCTCGGATGTTCAGTAGTCTGCAGAGTTCTGCCATCAGTTTGGAGGTTACATTAGTCCCCTGGTCCATCAATATCTCCCGTGGCAACCCCACCCGGGAAAAAATCTGTAATAGCTCATTGGCGATAACTGGGGCTGTAGTTGTTCGTAAGGGTACTGCCTCTGGATACCTAGTCGCATAGTCTACTACGACCAAGATGTATTTATGTCCCGAGCTACTTTTCTCCAGGGGCCCTACCAGATCGAGGCCTATCCGTTCAAAAGGAGTGCCGATTACGGGTAGAGGCACCAGGGGAGCCCTGGGTACCCCCTTCGGGCCGGCCTTCTGGCACTCCGGGCAAGAGGCACAGTAATCGCGGACCTCTTGGTGTATGCCCGGCCAGAAAAACCGTTGGGCTATTCTGAGGAAGGTCTTTTCTCGCCCCAAATGTCCTGCCCAGGGGACCGCGTGGGCCAAGCGGAGCAGTCCTCTTCGGAACTTTCGGGGGACCAATAATTGCCGTACCTCGACTCGTGTCTCTGGCTCCTGGGCCACCCGATAAAGTAAGTCCTTGTGGATCTCAAAATGGGGGCCTTGGGGCCGATATTGCCGGGGATGGGCCTCTCCATCTTGGCTAACTGCTTGTTCCCAGGCCCGGCTAAGGCTGGAGTCCCCTCTCTGTTCCTCCAGGAAATCTCCATCGATCTCCAGCCACCTCGTTTCTTCTTCTGTCGAACCGTCGGTTGGGGCTTGGCTCCCTCTGGCTGCCTCGGGCCCTCTTGATGTCCCCTCCAAAGGGTCTTGTGGCCCGGATTGGCCCAACAAGCCCTGCCTCCGAAAGGGGGCTCTCTTCCTCTTCTCGGGCTGTCGGCTCCACCCCTGCATAAGACCGGCAAAACCCGGCCAGTCACGGCCCAACACCACGGGGTACGCTAATCTAGGAGCCACTCCCACTAAGCAGCGCGCAGCCTGTTGGGCGACCTCCAGTTGCACCCAGACGGTGGGGTAAGGCTTCACGTCCCCGTGTATACATTGTAAGTGTATCGGGACCCCGGTGGGGAGGGTGTCCTCTACCAGTCCCGAGCGAATGACGGTCTGGCTGCACCCTGAGTCCACCAATGCTAGGGTTGGGGTCCCCTCCACTCGCACCGGGATTACCATCTTTGATGGCCCGTCCTTCCGGGCTCGTCGGTCCGCCGTCAGGACCTCTCCATAATTACAGTCCATGTAGGGGCACTCTCTCCTGAAGTGCCCCCTTTGTCCACATTGGTAGCATCTATCGTGATTCCCCTCCGTAGATAAGGTGCCTTGCAGTAGGCTTGGGTCCCCAGCCGGTCCCTCTCGGTCCCGGGGCAGGTGCGCCCCCAGGGGGCCCCGGGTCTTGGGGTTTGACGGAGACCCCGCCTGTCGGGAGGGCAAATGGGGACCTCCCCCGCTGGCTTTATGCACCACTCCTTCTGGAGGTCGGTCCCCCCTTCCTGAAGTCCTTGTCTTAAGACCCAGTCGCTCTTCCGGTTCCCCCGCCATGAAGTCCTCGACGAGGGACGTGGCCTCTGCGAGAGTTTTCGGCCGATGTCGTTGCACCCACTCCTTCCCCCCGGTAGGCAGGATCCGGAGGAACTGTTCCAGCGCCACCGCCTCGGCTACCTGGCAACTAGTACGGCGCTCCGGCTCTAGCCACCTCCAGCAGAGGTCGCGGACCTTCTGGGCCACTGCCCGCGGCCTGGCTCCTGGCGAATATTTCTCCCGACGCAGCCTCTGTCGGTATGTCTCCGGACTGATGCCTGTCTGATCTAGGATGGCGGCCTTAACCTTCTCATATTGCAGTGCCTGCTGGGGGTCAAGATTGCGGTAAGCGGCCTGCGCGGGTCCCGTTAGATACGGAGCGAGGGTAGTGGCCCAATGCTCGAGGGGCCACTGAGTGGCCGTAGCTACTCGTTCAAAAGTTACTAGGAAGGCTTCGGGGTCATCCCCGGGCCCCATCTTTGTCAGCCGTATCGGTAGTCCCCCGCAGCCCTCCCCGGGCCCTCCTCTGGTGGGGTTGGGGGAAGGAGTGACGGCTGTCTTCAACAGGGTCGCTACCTGTTGGAAGAGCCGATCTTGGCTTACTTGCTGCTGGGCAGCTAACTCCCGCACTAGCTGTTGCTGGGCTTCTTGTTGCTGTGCAGCCTGCAGTTGCTGCTGTGCCGCCAGTTGCTGCAACAGCTGCGTCTGCTGTTGTTGCTGTTGTGCAGCCTGTTGTTGCTGATTCTCCAGTAGCCATTTTAGGAGCTTGTCAGTCTCCATCTTGTACATGCGGGTCCTTCTAGCAGGCCCTGATCAATGCCCGCATTCTCCACCACTTGTGGCGGGCTTTGCACTTCGTCACCCCTTTGTTTCCAGGGGGGGACGAGGTTAACCCCACCTCCCTGCGCTTATGGCAGTTCGACTACCTCCCCGGTAGTCAGGGCCGTCTGGCCCAATGGTCAAAGTCCTTCTAAATCCCCTCCCCGGGGGATCACGGGGCCTAGCGGCCGGAGTCCATCTATCTCCTTCGAGTTACGAAGGGGCTGGGTGAAGTATGTCTCCACACTGATGGAGACTGGGGTTCAGAGACCCCCGGTAGGGGAGCCCGGGGCCCACCCCCCTCCACCGGGCTCCGACCCAGGGCCCTGTCTTTAACAGCGTGGTCCTCCCCGGGTCAGCGGGGAATCCTACCGCAACACGCTGCCCTTAGAGTGGTGGGAGATACCACTCCCTTCCCTTCCCTGGGTCACTTCCTACCCCTTCTCCAGATGTAGCAGTCCCTGGGTCCTCAGGGTCTTCAGATTCTTCAGCCCCCAATGCTCCCTGGGGTTCTGACAGCTGCCAGTCTCTGGTCCTACTTCCCGGTCTCTCAGTTCCCTCCTGAACGAGGTACTGCTGCTCCTGGGCTGGAGCTTCCGCTGGGCTTCCTCCTCCCTCAGCTGCCAGCCCTGACTGAGCAGCTCTGCAGGCTTTTATACTTGGCTCCCGGTTGGAGCATGCCCAGCAGAGCCTCAGGGGCGGGACTTCATCTACCAGCAGGGAAGGGTTAACCCTCTCAATACCAGTGCGGGGCCAGCCTGCCCCGTCACAAGCACCTAGAACAGTGAGGCCTTGGCCTCTAAGCACTCATATAGTAAAATAAATAAATAAATAAATAACCCATGGTGCTCAGGTAAATCATGGTAATTATGAAATATGCATGTGCAGAGAAGCTTGCTGCACCAAAATGCTAATTTTTTTAAACATATCACTGACTGACTTTCTTTCATAAGGTCTGCGTTTTAACATGCTTGTTCTGTTGTTAGCCTCATTTCTATTGCACTTACCTCTAGGTGCACTGGGGATGTAGACTTTTTTTTTTTTTTTGAAGGGCCTGATCCAAAGCCCATTGAAGTCATGGCTTGTCTTCACTACGGAGCTAAATCGGCGCTGCTGCAATCAGTGCTCTCCCATTGATTTCTGTACTCCACCTCAACGAAGGGTGGAAGCAATATCAGCGGGACAGCATCTCCCATCGACATAGCGGAGTGTGGACCCCGCGGTAAGTAGATCTAAGCTGCGTCGACTTGAGTTACGCTACTAACGTAACTCAAATTGCGTAGCTTAAATTGACCAGCAGCTGTAGTAAAGATACGTCCTCAGTGTCAATCTTCCATTGACTTCAGTAGGCTTCTGGTCAGGCCCCGGATACTTAATTGGCCTTCATCATTATAGCATCACCTCTACAGCAGAGACTTTAACTACAAATCATTCAAATCAGCAGAGACTTCTCCACCAACGTGCTTATGCTTGTTCTGGAAAGGCCACTTTTAGAAGTGAAAGGGTAGGTTAGATACCATGGCTATTCAAACCTTGGCTTCTCTGATGATAGGGTACCAGTGTTTTTGTGATCTAACTCTTTCCCACTGGGAAGCAGGCTAAGATCACCAACTCATTTCAAATAGGTCAGCAAACCTTTATCATAGTCAGACTGACCCAGTCAGATATAAACTGGGGATACAGATGTGAAAGGCTCCACCTCCCATTACCAGAATCATATGGTCCCCCTGGAATTTTATTCTATTAGCAGTCATTCCAAAGTCATGTACTAACAAGGTGGTTGTTATATTTCAGTCTCTTTCATATAGTGCAGGGAAAATATGTTCTTTTAACAGATATTTGTGTAAGCAAGCTCTAATACAGGGGTGGGCAAACTTTTTGGCCTGAGGGCCACATCTGGGAATAGAGATTGTATGGCGGGCAGGATCAGGGCTGGGGCAGGGGGTTGGGGTGCAGGCTTCGGTTGGGGATGCAGGCTCTGGGGTGGAGCTGGGACAAAGGGTTTGGGGTGCAGGAGTGTGCTCCGGGCTAGGGTTTGAGGGGTTCAGAGGGCAGGAGGGGGTTCAGGGCTGGGGTAGGGGGTTGGGATGTGGTGGGGGGTCACTAAGGGGTGTAGGCTCCAGGCGGCACTTACCTCAAGCGGCTCCCAGAAGCAGTGGCCATGTCCCCACTCCGGCTCCTATGCGGAGTCATTGCCAGGCGGCTCTGCATGCTGCCCCATCCACAGGAGCCACCCCTGCAGCTCCCATTGGCCAATGGGAGCTGCGGGGGCGGCACTTGGGGTGGGGGCAGCATGCAGAACGGAGCCCCCTGGCTGCCACTACGTGTAGGAGCAAGTGCGGGGCCATGTCGCTGCTTCTGGGATCTGCGTGGAGTGGCCCCCAACTCTGCTCCCTGGCTGGAGCCCCGGAGCAGGACAAGCCCCAGACACCGCTCCCCAGCAGCAGCTCGAGGGCCAGATTAAAATAGCTGGTGGGCCAGATCCGCCTGCGGGCTGTAGTTTGCCAACCCCTGCTCTAGTATATATGCATCTCTCTATGCTGAGTTTGATTTTAGTGTATTTTAGAAACGATGCTTAAAATTATACTCCTTAGCTTTCCTTTTTCATACACAAACTAATCATTATGTAACCCAATAATGATCCCTGAGAGAAAACCGCATAGGAGTAGGAAGAGGGCCTGAAACAATAGACCGCTTTCATTTACATCTGACAATTATCTGAAGGACTAGAGCATGGTACTTTTATGACTCAAATATTTTTCAGAACTTACTGCTACAGGGCACCTTTAGCACAATCATGCATACTGTAATACCCATGCCACACTTTACATATTTTTCCTGCGATTACATACAGGGGATATTATATATATACAAACACACGCTCCATTGTATTTATGTGATAAAATGAGCTAAACACAATAAGGGAGGAATGTTAAAAGAACCAGACTAGTGAGGAAATTGTCACTGAGTTGGTGGAGTTGAAGTTAAGCTATTTTTATATAGACAGAAGATATTTCATAGTGTGTATTAGAGCTATTTGAATGATTTGGTGGGAATAAGTTACCCCATAAATTTAGCTCCTGCCCCTATGAATCTCTGAAATGGCTTCAATTTTTATGAATTTATTTGCTATTTTAACTATTTGATGTGTTTATGCTAAACACATTTCAGCCTGTGGGTAGCTGCAAACTGTGCTCTTTGATTATTCGTGTTTCAGGGTGTATTACTGACCACTTAAGTCCCATGGTATTGTTTCTGCTCCCTGATTGGGTGACAAACATTTAAAACAGGAGAATAATGAACAGCAAATAAATACTTCTGTCCACACACAAATGCCTTTGTTCGTATGCAAGTGCAGGTGTTTCAATACAGTTCAGCCATTCCCCAAACTTAAATATGACTAATAATCCATTCATTTAAATGTTCACATGGGGTGAAATCAGTGGTTTCCCCAGGTATTGAAATTAGGGGGGGTGTTCGAATTTACTGGGGGGGGGGGGAGGGTGTCAGGGCCGATGAGTGGTGAGACTGTGAGGGCGAAGGTGGGCTATATGGTACCATAATAAAAACTGAAATTTTTTTCACGACCATTTTATTAGATTTAACTCATGTTTTAAAACCATCACAAAACTTAAAGTTGGCTACTCAAGCCTACTATGAAGCACTACATCTACATCAGTCTTGGTTTCTTCTTGTATTTTTGCACTTTTTGGTGTCTTCTTGTGTGTCCGTTACTTCCGGTCCTTCATGATATGCTCATGATCAGGCAGAAGGCGACTTCTTTCAGAACACAAAATTCTATTCAATGAGGAAAAATTATGCTCAACTGTAGCTATTGTGACTGGGATTAGCAAGAGATGAATTCCTACTTTCATCCCAGGAAACATAGCACAAAGATTGGGTTGAACCATTAGTAATGATAAAGAAATTGAAGTTAAATCTTCATTTGTTCATCATATGATATTCCACTCTGTGTTCAAAATTCTCTATTCTGCCCTGATCACATAGAAGCCCCATTGCTGGTAGTGCCTCACTCCACTCAACTATAGGTGTTTTATAAGGCAGGCATCTGTAAAAGCTACGTGGAGGTTGAATAGAATCCAGAAATCTCTATTGTAGATTTGTAAGAATTAAGTCTTTGTACTTTTTCAGCTGGCTTAACAAACACTTCTTGTCCTCTTCACTTATGGAGTCAATATAAGTACCTTCATTAGTCAACTTCTGGACTGAAGTCTTTGCTTCTTCCAGTACATTTTCATTGGATAGCTCTGATTGATCCAAGGATAGCTTCCATTTCTGGACAAAGATCTACTACTGTTGTAGGAGATGCCTGGATTACATTGTTTAATGACCCAAGTGGTTTCAACAGTAGACTTACAAGAGAGAGAATTGCCATAGTCTTCTCTGAACTTAGTAACAAAAGTAGTCCACCAGACTCACTACTTAGATCTGTCCTATCTTGGTGGATACTTTCTAAAGCCAGTAATAACGGTTGCAGTAATTTTAAGACAACTGCCAAGAATCACTCATGAGAAAGCCAGCAGGTTTTCCCAGGTTGGACTCATTTGAACTTCAATCCCAGTGTATCTTCTATTTGTTTCCAAATGTTCAGTCCTTTTGGACTCTTGCTGAAAAAAGAGTACAAAAAAACCATTAATGGTATGGCTTTTTAATGTCTTTTGAAGATTCTGCAGCTTGTACTAGTGCTAGCTGGAGTAGATGGCCTCTACAGTATGTATAGGAAAGATTAGGGTTACACTTTTCTCTGAGCAAAGCTTGTACTCCACTATGTCTTCCAGAGAAGTTTGTAGCTCCATCAAATGCACAAGCAGCCATCTGTTTGGGGTTCAATTTACAAGCATTAAACTCTTCTAAGATGTCACAGATGCAGCTGATGTGTCTTCTATAACTGAACATCTAGAATGCATCTACTGGCCTACCACAGACATCAAGATAACATACGTAATGACTTAATACTTGATGCCTATTTGCATTGGTGCATTTGTTGGCCTTGTATGCACATATTTTGAATATAGTGAGAGAATTCTTCACTTTTTCAACTCCTGAGTCTTTCACTGTTGCACCACATGTTTCAAGAGAGTCAGCTGAGTCTTTTGCAGAAAGATAGTGAGCATTTGCCAGTCTTGTTCGGAACCAGTGTCCAACTTCAGGATTAACAAGTGACAATGCACTTAACATAGGCCTCTAGTTTGTAGTGTGTGGTATCTCTTGCTTAAATAGAAAGTATGAATCAATAGCCATGTTGATCCACATAAAAGAACTAGATAAGTTCATGGAGGATTGGTCCATCAATGGCTATTAGCCAGGATGGGCAGGGATGCAACATCATAATCTGAATGTCCCTAGCCTCTGTTCACCAGAAGCTGGGCGTGGACGACAAGGGATGGATCAATCGATGATTCCCTGTTCTGTTCATTCCCTCTGAAGCACCTGGAACAGTCACTGTCAGAAGACAGGATACTGGGATAGATGGACCATTGATCTGACCCAATATAGCCATTCTTACATAGAAAATAATTATAATAATAAAAAAGTTTAGTACAGAAACTCCCCAAGATAATGACCTCTTGAGATAGCAATGATGTGAGATAATGATCTTGGCAAATAATGCATTTTTAAAATCTTGGCCTACTAGGAAACGTATATTTATATAAGTTTCCCAGTCACAAATATAGCTTCTGGAGAAAGGTCACTAAATCATAGTCCAATTAGGGTGACCAGAAAGCAAGTGTGAAAAATCGGGACAGGGGGTGAGGAGTAATAGGAGCCTATATAAGAAAAAGACCCAAAAATCGGGACTGTCCCTATAAAATCGGGACATCTGGTCACCCTAAGTCCAATGCTCTGACCGCTGTTGTTTGTCATGCCACCGTTCACTCTATTGCTCTGCCCCAATAGCCCTACACTGTCATCTTCTGCTGCCACCTGCCACTGTGACCTCTGTGAGTCGGTCTCTCGCAGTTCCACCCG
The DNA here is from genome assembly GCA_033296515.1 of Macrochelys suwanniensis. Taxonomy (NCBI): domain Eukaryota; kingdom Metazoa; phylum Chordata; order Testudines; family Chelydridae; genus Macrochelys; species Macrochelys suwanniensis. The sequence goes on along the minus strand of CM065780.1, from coordinate 71,876,943 downwards.
ACTCTCAGTGATTTCAGCTCTTCGGGGTGGAGGGAACCTCGGTGCTAGTGCAGACTGGGGCATCTCTTCCACAGAAACACTGTCCCACCACAGGTCTAAGCACTTAGACCTGAGATTTCCACTCTAGTGGTCACTTAACAAACCAAAAGACTCTCTATGAAGCCTAATCAGCTCTGTCTTTAAACAGTGGAGAAGTGCAGGTCAAATCATAGAATATCAGGGTTGGAAGAGACCTTAAGAGGTCATCTAGTCCAACCCCCTGCTCAAAGCAGGACCAATCCCCAATTTTTGCCCCAGATCCCTAAGTGGCCCCCTCAAGGATTGAACTCACAACCCGGGGTTTAGCAGACCAATGCTCAAACCACTGAGCTATCCCTCCCCCCACAAGTACAAATAGTACTTGTGATTCAGGCAGACCATCAAGCAAAACACCTGTCCCCCCCCTCTCTTGATGCCCTCAATCAGCACAGGCTAAGGACAGTTCTACTGCCCTTTACTCGTACAATAAAAACAACAACATTTCATTACCCCCCCGCATGCAAGTGATTTGTAACCCAACCCCAGCCAAAATCTATCACTTGGGCAACACAGCTGTTTGCTGGATACCTAGGTAGATTAGGTGTGAATGTAAATACAATCTGGTCCTGAAGCCTTTCCCCCCAGTCCCCAGTTCATCACTAGCTGTCAGGGAGAGCTCATTTAGACTTTACTTACAAATCATCATTTGAAATTATTAGGCTGGCTAACATCACCAAAATGAATGCACTGACAGTCACAAAAAACAAAAGCTGTATAAGGAAGCTAGTCTGTGTTCATACTTTTCAAATCTATTATACTTTTTCAGATACACGTATTTTATCATACACTTTATATGCTTTTAAAGTGTGTATTAATGTTTCAATTCAAATTCCCAATCAGTAAAGTGGCAACACTGCATGTAACTAGTTCACAAAACTGTGTGTGTGTGTGGTGGGGGGGTTGGGAAAATTCAGAGGGGGTGTAGGAAAATCACTGGGTGAAATTCACTCCTGTGCAGAGAACTACCTCAAGGCCTGTACACCACTGAAGTCTTATTACTGCCCTCAAAATAGGGTTCAAGAAGGACTTCAGTGATGCCCAGGACTTGTGCACTGGGATGAATTTCATTCCAGTAGTGAACAAAAAAAGTGGCATGAACATTGTGGAATTGAACGAGTCTTTGGAGTTCACACAAATGTTCCTGTACACCATCCCCCTGACTCGATGAGCTGCTCTAGTGTGTATTAACACTCTTACAAAGGGGATATTTGTACACAATCATTTTTAAAAGATTCTTTATGGAGATCCAGGTAACATTGTATATGAAGTCATGAAGGAGTTCTTGATGGAACTGCAGCCATTGCACCCTATCATTATCTAATTTTGCCTAATGTATTTATACGGCACTCATCACCACAGATATCAGGTGTTCCACATAAATCCATGAACTGTGTGTGAGGTTTCCAGGTTTCTGCTTTGCAAAAGTTTTCATGGCAGCCAGGCTTGAGCATTAAAAGTATTGGCTTACTAAAAATCAAAAGAAAGTAAGGACACGCACACGGCCTGTCAAAAATTAGAGGAAACATTGCTGTAGACACCCCATCACAACATTCCATGGGTTACAAATTTAAGGGATCGTCTCAGGGAAGCCACATTCTTGACCATATTCATAGACCCCTTATTTTCCTAAGGGATATAAACCCCTATTGCCAGAAAAAGGAAGGAGGAGCTCCCACCCACACCAAGACCTCTGCTTTCAGGGACTCCTTAAAAAATAGGAAGAAAGTCAGGCTTTGCCTATGCTACAGATGTCTGCCACCACAGTCTGCAATCAGTGGCTGTGACTGCAGCTTGAGTAGAGGTACCTGAGCTTTAATCTAGCTATCTCAGGTACTGGAGCAGTGAAGCTGTGGCAATACAGGCTTCAAGCAGTACAAGCCCACCCAGAACCCTGGGGTAATTGCCTGGATGGCTAGCCCGCATGAAAGTGGGCACTTACGTAGCTTCACTGCTCCGGAATCTGAGCTAGCTAGACTGAGCCTATTTTCGGTATGTCTATTTGAGCTGCAATCACACCCCAGGACTGCACTATAAACAGACGTTTGTTTTCTTTGTTAGGGGGTGGTTTTACTATATTGGTAAAACATGAAGCTTTGCTGGTATAAGCGCTATGCCCACACTATAGGGCTTTGTTGGTATAGCAGACCAGTATTTCAGTAGCAGTAATGTGCTCCTAGCATAGACCCAGCCGATTTCACCAAGCAAACCTGTTCTTGCCTAACACGGTCCTTTCTTTGAAGCCAAACTTCCACAGAGTTTCAATGTGTTCAGAACCAGAATGTTGATGAGGGCCAATCTCTAGAAACCACATTACAAACAATAAATGAGAACACAATCATGGGAGATTCCAAACTAATGAGGATTAAAAACAGTACCTTTAAAACATTTTAGAAAATGACTAAGAACTGCAGATATTAGATCACTCTAACCACAAAGACTAAGCTGTTTGTGGGCTAAACCCTTGTCTTAGCTCCAAAAGATAAGATACTGCAGTAGATGAGTGAAATGAATTTACACCACAGAATATTCCCCTCCCCCTCCGACTTCCAGGTACACAACATGAGATAAAGGTCTATGTGTAATGTGGAAAGTTAAGAATAGAAAAGCACCTTATTTCTGATCGTTCATGTACTCAGTTCCTTTCAGATTTTCATTCTGCACATAACTGATTTAAAGTTCTTTAATTTGGAACAAAAAGTAAAATATTAAATCTCTCTGAAAGCTACATCTGATCACTCCACTTATTTTGTGATATATAGGGAATTATTTATTCCTTTTTTATTTTGCTTGTAAGTTCTTTGGGGGCAGGAACCATCTTTTATTTATATGTATGTACAGCACTTTGCAAAATGGAGCCCTAGTACATGACTGGGAGAGGCACAATACTGGCCATCACAATAGAAACAACATAATAATAATATGAAATGGTATCACTGAGCTAAAGATTATATCAAGTGTTTTGAATATTAAAAACGCTGCATAAGAATTATTATTATATGCATTGATCCAATCTACACATCAGCCTCTGTATTATTTTGCAAAGGGCAAGAAAATTACATAGACATCTAGTAGACAGTATGTCACAGTCTGATGCTAGTATTCATTTTAAGAATTACTCTTGTAAGTACAATGGGCTTTGAATCAAACCGTAACTCTTTAGGTTTTTAACTCTGTTAGTCTGAGCCTAGCAGTTAATAGAGTAGCTCTGGATGTGTATAAATGTATCGTGTGTAAGAAAGTAAAACAGTTTCTTTTAAATATGTTGAAGGACTATTTCTCTCACAGTTACAATCTGCAGCTGCAGTATACTTATGTGGAGGTTTCTCTGTAATCATGTCTAGAATTCGCCTGTAATCATGTCTAGAATTCTTTTGCATGCAGACACTAGAAAAATTTGCTTGAGAAAAAAGGGGAGATTCCGTGTTATTACATATTTAAATTGTGGTTATATTTTGATATCCCGCAGTTTTCTTTTTCTGTGTCATCAAAATCCAGTGCATTGTTGTGGTTAAGACAATTCCTGGGAACCTGTTTTTTAAAGACATAAATATGCCTATCAGGTATTTAAAATATCTTAGAAACCCTAAATACTAGAATATAAAACCCTCTCAAGCCTCTGATCCAACGTTTATTGGCTAATTCAATGTGGCAGGGGATTAATGGGATTGAACTGACTCTGGAAGGCTTTGTAGCAGGAAAGGCAGCACAGAGACTGATAACAGACTTCTTAGCAGAGCCCAGTGGACAAGATGGATCCAACAATTTTTGTTAGGAACATAGGAATTGCCATAGTGGATCAGTCCTTTAGTCCAGCAGCCAATCTCTGAGAATTGACACTATCAGATGCATCAGAGAAGATGCAAGAATTCTTGCAAAGACAATTATGGAATAGCTTGCCCTTACAGAAAGTTTCTTCCTACCCTAGGCATTTAGTGCTTGACTTATGACCTGAAGCATGAAGGGTTATATTATGTTTTTCAAATAATAACTAAGTTAACTATGGACTTAATTTATCATCTTCCATACAAACTACCCAAAAGCACTTCACAGAGTTAAATATAAGACAGTATATGCTACTATGCTGTAAAGACATCAGACCAGCTTGTGTTTTAGCTCTGTGCATTTCCCCATTTCTCTCCTGCCCCAATCCCTTTCGGCTTGGTGCAAGTTAAATTGATATAAGCCACGTTTACACCAATATAAGAGCTTTATTGTGAGTCCTCTGAGCTCTAAGAATTTCTGTCATTCCCTCTTTCCCTTTGAGGCCCCAAATCACAATGAACCCTGTCTCCCACCAGAGGATGGCTGGAAGAGGCTCCCTATGGAGGCTGCAAATGCCTTTCCTGCAACAGCCACAGGGGATTACTAGAGAGTGACAGGAGACGCTGCTTCTTAATGTATCCCCACACCCTGCTAGACTGAGAGCCAGCAGCAAAGCAGGGGACCTGATCTCAGGATGGCTCAAGCTATCTGAACTGTATTCCTTACTGAATCTCTAGTTAGTATGAAAGGTACTAACATTGTACACACTATTCCAAATTCCTCCTCTCAGTCTGCATTGTAATGATCACATCCTTTTATACATGTAATTCTGTAACACCACATTCATCACACAAGTTTGTTTTAACGTGAGGGCAGTGTTGCCAAGGGCCTTTTCCTGATCTCATTTCCATGCATGCAGCTTTGTATGCACAAAGCACCAGTGTGTGCATTTTTTATGCATGATTATTCATGCACAAAAATGATAGAATGCAGATGGGAAGAAGCATTTGTGCACCATTTGCCCATGCAAATGGGACTTCTGTATGTACATTCTGTCAGCCATATGCACAAATTATAGTGTACAAAATTTGCGGACATAAGTTATTAGATGTGCAAATATGTGCATACAAAAATTAAGGCTCTATTTCAAAACTGTCTGCTCCTAAATGTCTTTCAAGTGTAAGTTTACACTCTTTCCCACCTCATTTTATGTTGTTAATTGAATGCAAAAACAATTATGTAATCAGTGCAAATTATTTTTCATACCACCATGATTCTGATCCAGTCTCTTTATTTCATGTGTACAACAGGAAACAGAAAGTTCACGTTCCTGATTTCTGAAGTAATCACATCTGTGCTACATGGACTTAATTTTAAATGGTAAGCAAACTTTGCACTGTGTGATAACAGAAAGCTGTTAGACTATTTCTCTTCTCCTTTCGTCAGTGAATTTGGCATTTATCTAGATTCTTGGCTGATAGAAAGGGAATATGGTACATTTTTACAGCACATTGCAGATGTGAGGAGAAGACTAACAGCAATGGAATTATAGCTAGCCCATAAAGGATAAAAGAATCAATGCAAACCTTTTAGAAAATGAGAAATTAGGTTTTGCCTCTGTTTGAATGATGGCATTTCATCTGCTGTTAAATAGAACATAAAAAAAACCCAAAAAACGAATTTCCTTGCATATTTTTAGCTAATCAATGCTTTGCTTTCTAAAGTATTAATAGAACAGAAAGTTCTTTTTTAAAAAATCATTGGTGAATATTAATTGCTTGCTTAAAAATGTTCCAAGCAGCATGTGACAAATAGAGATCTACATCAGGTAAGTCACTTGCCTACAAATTCTTTGTTGGCTAGGATGCGCAGAGGTTACCACACCAGCAATTCTAAATTTAAATGACGGCTTTACTAAACATGCTAATCAATGTTCTGCAACTTGATACCTAACTTGATTAAACTCATTCATAACTACTATCAATGGAGCTAGAAAACACTGTAAATGCTGGCACTGAACATCTATTTTGTTTAGTAACTATGAAGGCTTTTTTGTTGTTGTTTTAAACAAATTGAGCTAAAAAGGGGGAAAAAGTCAATTACCTTAAATTCTCCACTGATTAACAGCATAACACAGTTTTCAGGAAAAACAGATATGTTGAGGGGTAAGATTTGTAATACAGTGAGTATCACTGAAGCTAAGATTATGAATTGACTGAGTTATGACTACAGACCCTGGGCCAGATTCCTCCCTCTGTTATACCAGCAGCAATCTGGAGCAGTTCTGTTGACTTCAGTGGAACTACTTCTGATTGATCCTGGAAAGCCTGATGGCTGAACTGGCCTAGTGTACAAGTCTGGGCCAGCCCAAATCCATCACCACCCACAGCAACCTCACTTACCAGCATATTATCAATTATTATCATATGCCCCGAGGGAAGAATAACTTAACCTGAATGACTGTATAACAGGAATTTTTCTGATACAGGCAAATAGAGAAGGTGAGGTTGCACAGCAAGACTTTTTCCTAACTGATAGGGCAAGAATCTCCAAGCTGCTCCATGGCTACCATACCTGCCTAGAAATTAGTGTGGGTGCCTTCCTTCACTTTACAAAATAAAGGAACACCCTGCTTCCCACTCTTCCCTACAAAAGGTGCATTAGTACACTGTATGGTGGGTGTTGCTGTGGATTAGCACTCCTGTCTTTGGGCTAAGGGTCCTGGGGTTGGGTTGCACTCAGAATGTAGGTTCATAAACAGTGTTCACATTTCAGAACATCACTCAGGGAGGGAGGGTGCTGCACTGGTGGGGTTTTCTCAGTTAGATGAGATTTTAAGCCAAAATCCCTTTTGCTCATCTCTGGTGGCTGCAGAAAGGAATACTCCCATGGTGCATTTTAAAAGCCTAAGGATTATTATTTAGATTGTACCCAAAGTGTGCCGGGCACTTTACAGATCAAATACTATATACAGTCCCTGCTCCAAAGTTTAGACATAATACCACGCGTTAAGAAGATAAAAAGGTAGGGTCAGGGGAAGGAAAAGGGGCAACCAAATAATATTAATATTTTTGAGAATATTTTGAGAAAACATATATGAAAATATTTTGAGAATATTTTTGAGAAACTCCACCAGGAGAAGAGGTGCAGGTAGCCTGTGCTTTTTGTTTATGTATCTGTTTGTGCCACCAGTATACAGGTTACTGGACTAGCTCTTTTACCAAGATTTCATTGGTCATTTTCACCTCATTGGCTGAGAAATACATGAGAGTTTCAGCTACAAGGACAATCAACCAGATTGTTGCAGGGGGCCAGCTTCAGCATAAATATTCTCATAACATCAACAAACTACTGGAGTAGACTTTGTGAGCTGCCATTGGACTGGAAGATCCACAAATTCTGAAGCCTGTGTACCAAGGAATGCTGCTACCCAGCCAGCGATCCTGTGGGCACCAAAAACTTCGGTGGTGCAACAAGATCAGCAGCGATGATATACACAGAAAATAAAAACAGACCTTTGAGCACCTTGCCAGAGATCAGTGTGGATGGTGCTCACTTTGCAAGGAGGCCACGACCTTTGGGACTTGCGATGATGACGACTGAAAATAATTTATTGTTCTATCTTCAGCAGCCTTAGTTGGAAATGTGTTTTATCAAACACCACTGATGCTCAAAGTGATCTGGTACATGTGACAGTTTTGGAAGACAAAATGACAATAGTGACAAATAAACATCCAAATATTCTCACACTGCATCTTCTTAGCATAAGAGGTTTTGTTGTAAGAAGTGAATGAATTCTGAATTAGCTGTATTTTGGTTTTAAGGCTGGGCTAGCCATTAGACGGATTACACCATTACTTACTGTCACTCTGTTATCATATCTGACATACACAGCTTGTTAAATTCTGGCTTACAAGCTCCACTGGTATATTATTTTCCTTTGTATTTCAGTATGAGTATATTTATATGTAAGAAAACAACTACGAGTAACAAATAGACGCAACCGGATGTTAATTGAAATGAAGTAGTTGCTCACAGCTTTATGGTATTTTATATGGTAAATCAGAAAAATCTGCTAAATTAAAGTTAACTGAATCCCATATAAACAACCAAATGACTTTCAGGAATGGATTTGATTAAAAAACGCTTTTTACAGTTTTGTTGCAATTCTAGTTTTATTATATTTTGTACATATGAAATATTCCCAGTGGGCCTAATTCTGAAATCCTAATTTAGGGCCATAATGTGTCATACATTTTATAAGCAAAGTTGCCCATTGCTCCTCAGGACAAACTGCTGCTGCAGCACTATTGTGGTATAGACACTATAGCAACGGAAGGGATTCTTCTGTCACTGTAGCAAACTCATCTCTGAGAAGTGGTAGCTACGTTGATAGATTAACTGCAGTGTAAACTGGAGCTCAGGCAGGCTTATTAAGTCTCTCAGGGGTCTGAGCAATGTAGCTAGGTTGACCTAGGTTTTAGGCCTTAGCACCTCGGTTGTTTTTTAAAATGAGTCTTAGGCCTTGCTATGGTGAACTAAGCAATGCCTAAATAGCTTTAAAAATCTGGGCCTCAGCATCTCTGAGGGTTAAGATCACTGGGGGTTTTGTCTGAGTGAGGATTGAGTAAACACTTACAATCTAGTCTATATAGATTCTTATACCACTTCAGGATTTGGCCCAATGTGTTGTTTTGAGTGTGTGTATATATATATAAATAAAACCTCTCTCTATACGTAATATACTCTAATTATTGCACAAATGGTAATTATTGTTACTTATTAATTAATAAAGATGGTAATTTTTCATCCCTTGCTATTGAATTATGGAATTGCATCTTAAGTTCTCTATACAATTCCCTGATAATTATGGGCAGAAGAGTAAAATATTAAATCAAAGACATGCCAAAAATAATGCTTTTTTAAGTCTTGGCCAATCTTTTGCGGCTATTGGGCATGTAAATATAACACAAGGGCCCAAGTTTAGAGAAAAGTAAATAGTAGTGTGTAGATAAGGTTGTCAGGAAACTTGTACAACTTTCTATACCAGGCTTGAGTTACACTCATGCACACCAACTCAATGACATTTAAGTTGATGTAATTGAGGGCCCTCAGTTTTACCTCTGAACCAAAAAGGTAAGTTTCAGCCAGGGAAAGGTCATTGTAATGGTGTACATTCACCTCCCACGAGCACCCCCTTCTGGTCAGGTGTGTGTCTGCACTTCTTTCAGCTTGTGGTGACCTACTAGTGGTTTCACAGGTGGGTTTCAGTGACTCAGTCATCCAGCCAAGCCACAAGCACAGACTGTGGGCTTTCAACAAAACAAAACCCCTTCTGGGATAAGCAATTCAATGGCAAAGTCTCAGTCTGCAGTCTTTAAACAGTCTCAGCCCTGGTGAGCCCAGTTCAATGTTCCTGCCCTCTTTGGAGTTTTCACTCCCCTCTCTGAGCCTGGTTCAACTCCCTCTTCAGGGAGTAGACCTCTCCACCTGTGGCCAGTGTGAAGTGGTGTGACTCAGCCTACCCACTACTCCAGGTCCCAGCACAGGAATCCTACAAAGAGCAGCTGCCTGCTGTATCCCTTTTAACTGCGCTCAATGCTGCTATGATTCCCAGGGCCACTTCCCACAGGCTCAAGCACCTTCACCTTCTGCTTCACCCTTATTGTAGGGTTTTTCTATCCTCAGTCCCAGCACCAGCCAGGAGCTCCTTCTCGCTCCCCAAGTCCCGGCCAGCAACTGCTCTCCAGTGGTACTGCTATCCCTTCAGTCAGCCAGAAACACCATTCTTACTTCTCTGGCTCCAAGCAGCAACTGACTCTGCTCAGGTACTGCAACTCCTTTTATATGGGCCTGCTAGGCCTGGATTGGCTGTTTTCCTGCAGCCTTTCCCAGACTGGCAATCGCTGTCTAGGCCACTTGGAGGGCTCACCTTCATTGCTCCTTTCTAGGACAGGGTGTGGTAGGACCCCGAGGCCTCCAGCGGGGGCCTTAAGGCCTGGTACAACCCATCACAGGGTCTCACTAACTTTTTACATTTGACTTATGAGAGAAGCTCAAGGCTTGACTAGTATCAGAAGGCGAATGTGAGCATGAAAAGAATGGGAACATAGAACCTCAACAGAGCTTTTTATTTCCTAAAAGCATAAGAGGAAGAAATGAAGAAGAGAGCAGCCAAGAAGTTGCATGGAAGGCGTTCACACAGTACAGAGGGAGAGGACTTGGCATTAACAATGAAGAGGAAATGGATATAGCATTTGCATTTTTGGCTTTGAGCATTTACAGTTCACTCCTTACACTCGTGTTGGCTCTTAGGCAGTTTTAACTATATTAATAAGGGTCATTTAATTATTATTTCAAGAAGTGACAATTCCTTAAGTGAATTTAGGTAAATGCATCCTTTAAAAGTCTTGTTATTGTCTAAAATGGATTCAAATCCTTCTGCAACTATCCAGCTTGAGTAGCTGTCTGGACAGAAGCAAGCAAGGAGAGAAAGGATCCTTCTTATGGACTGCTACCACAGTGGAGGAACTCAGGTTCCATACAATGGCAGATTCTTTGTCTCTGTCTCTCCCTCAGCCTGTCCCCATCAACCACTGTGGACAGCTGTGCCAGGAGCCCCACAGACCAGGGTCCTGTGTGAGATGTGTGCACCCCTTGCACGGCTCCCCAAACTCTGATTTCCTTTGTTCAATAAAACTGCACAGGTTCCATTGCCAGGGATCCTCTGCAGAAGGCCGGGCAGGGATTTCCTCAAAGCTCCAAGGGGGCAGTAGAGGTATAAATCAGGAATACTCATGCTGAAGTCAACAGAGTTGTTCTTGATTTCCACTGGGTGTTACTGAGAGCAGAATTTGGTGCTAGAAATTGGTACGGACCCACCCAAAGCAGGCTGGGAGCATAGTCCATTGTAATATTTATTTGTTGTGCTACTAATTGAATTATTTCTTGCCGCCCCATCTGCCTCAGTCTTCCTCAACTCTGCTCTGGAGCAAGCCCCATTAGATGTGAGGGGATTGTTGAGGCTCCATTCCCATTCAGACCCTGACTTGGCTGCTAAGATTGCCAATGGGATGCCAGTTGTAATGGAGGTACCTATCTAGTGGAAACAACAAATGATTCTTTGTCCTTTATTGACAGCTGGCACTTGGCAATGACTCTCTCCCAGATTTACTCAAGTGTTGTTGTATTCTCAGTTTCGGTGAGAGAGAGCCACTTGGAATTTTGGCATCACTGAAACTCTCTCGAATAGCAGAGAGGTGTCAATATCTGATCATTTATTTTTAATTTAAAAAGGCTGAAGGAGCATATGAGTGAGAAGTCACTGTAATATTTTGTTCATCCAAAAAAAAATTAGCACATTAGTGCGTACACGGAATATATATGATGGGCCAGATCCTGGATCATATGAGAGCTGCACACTTTTACACCTCTAGCTCCTCTCCCATCCCAAAGCAACTTTGAGCCACCTCAGGTTAGGTATGCGTGTACACTGACGGGCCTGGAGCGAGTGGCATCTCTAGAGCTGGCTATGGCAGCTTTGCCCGGCGTCAATGCCCAGCTGCCCAATTAGCAGGAGCAGACCAAAACACTCAGGATGCAAGTGCAAGCATGATAGTTGCATAAAAAGACACGGCAGGTATTTTTACATATACATTTGTGCTCTTAGCTTTTTGAAAATCTGACCCTTGTCTATTTGAGAATTTTAAACCCCCATTTCAAGTTGTTTTACATGATTCCAGTAAAAATGTCTCAAATAAAAAAAACCCAGCCTGACTACTCTTCCAGAACACAGGCCCCTCTACTAGCCTATATATCTTTATCAAATATGTAGCAGCTGGTATGAGATAAGAGCCAGTCCTTCGCTTTCAATCTATAGCTGCCCTGTCGTTGTTGTTTGCAGAGTACCTCTAGTAATTACAAATTAATTTTTTTAAACTTCCCAGTTTATCAATAGCTTCCTCCTGGCTAATATGTCATATTTTCCTCATCTGTCTGAGACAATGAGGATTATCAAACTTCGCTGCATCAGCACACATCATACCATACATTTATATTTGAACAATGAACTTATTGCAATATGTGTCTTACAGGTGATAAAAAACACAAAAGGCAGCACCATAACTTCATACGTGAGTAATGTTCAAGGCAAGCCAATCCTGAGAATGGAATTATTTAAATGCAATGATTTCTAAGAAGATCTCCCAGAAATAAATAAATATTTACAGTGTTAGGGCAAAATTGTTTTCCAGAAATGTCTATGGAAGTAAAATAAATTCTTGTCTCCTCAGTCAGGGTAGTCATGCAAATATTTCTTTTGGGGGCAGGGTGGGTGATCCTGACAAACTGCTGAGCACCTGGGACACTCACTGAGAACGATGTGTATTGTCCTTTCAGGATCAGGGCTTAAGTTCAGGACAGCGGAGGAGTTATATTTAAACTGTGAAATTCAGCATATTATTCAAGTGCATTCTGAGACTTTTTTTATAATAAAAAATCAGCATAACATTTCTTATACTCAATCAGCATTGCAGTATTTTCCTATACCCAATCGGTATTGCAGTTCCGTACCATTCTCCTCTGTCCCATTTTCCTAAGATAAATAAAGCTGCTGTTACGGAGGCTTTATGTACCTTGATCTCACTATTAATAACTATTATCTTTTGTCCTTTAATATTGACAATGGATCACTGTTAAATTAAAATAATTGCTTAATTACAAAAATAAATATTCTTAAATTAGAACTGCCAGATATTAAACATTATCCTTTATTTGCTAAAGATCCTTCTGTTTGAATATGTTCTCCCATCTTAGAAACAAAATATTTTTGCCTCATCTTGTTTCATCATTAGTTTTGATGCATTGCTCTCAGATTTTATAAGCCAGACATGGCAGGTAGACTCAGATTGATTGATTAATATTACCGAGAATTTGTACTTGAAAACTTTCTAAGCCATATAACATGTTACAGTTTCAAGATAACCATCTGCAACTAACCACTGAGAGGCAATATCTTGTCTGTCAAATGCCTCCAACATGGGGACTTCAAAATTTTTGCAGTTTGTTAGACCTGATATCAAATTATTCTACAGTCTAAGCCTGCAAAGCAGCTAGGTCACTTAAGGTCCAATCCTGCAGTCTATAAGCATGCATAATTCCCACCAAAGCCAATTTTATACCAGGTGTATCCTCATTGCAGTCAATAGGGTTACATCACACATGAATTTTTCTCACTGCTTATACATTCATGTAGGGTTCAGTCTGTATAATAAAATGACCATTCGTTAGGCTGAGTGAACATTCTAAACCCTCTGAGGGTATGTCTACACTATGAAATTAGGTCAATTTTATAGAAGTTGATCGTTAGAAAGCGATTTTATATAGTCGATTGTGTGTGTCCCCACTAAGTGCATTAAGTCAGCGGAATGCGTCCTCAATACCATGGCTAGCATTGACTCACGGAGCGGTCCACTGTGTGTAGCTATCCCACAGACCCTGCTGCCCATTGGAATTCTGGGTTAAGCTCCCAATGCCTGATGGGGCAAAAACATTGTTGCGGGTGGCTTTGGGTACATGTCATCAATCTCCCCTCCCTCCCTCCGTGAAAGCAATGGCAGACAATTTTCGCGCCTTTTTTCCTGGATTACCTGTGCGGACGCCATAGCACGGCAAGCATATAGCCCACTCAGCTTACCGCTGCTGTTGTGAGCATTGTAAACACCTCGCGCCTTATCCTGCAGTATGTGCAGAACCTGGCTAGGAGCCGCCAGCACGAGGACGATTGTGAGGAGGACGTGATTTCAGACATTCCTGAAAGCATGGGAATGTGTCAATTGGGACATCATGGCTTCAGTGGGGCAGGTTGATACAGTGGAGCGCCCAGCAAGCAAGCACAGACTGGTGGGACTGCATAGTGTTGCAGGCATGGGATGATTCCCAGTGGCTGCGAAACTTTCACATGCATAAGGCCACTTTCCTGGAACTCTGTGAGTTGCTTTCCCTTGCCCTGAAGCGCAAGAATACCAAGATGAGAGCTGCCCTGAAAGTTGAGAAGCGAGTGGCGATAGCCCTGTGGAAGCTTGCAATGCCTGACTGCTACTGGTCAGTAGGGAATCAATTTGGAGTGGGCAAATCTACTGTGGGGGCTGCTGTGATCCAAGTAGCCAATGCAATCTCTGACCTGCTAACAAGGGTAGTGACTCTGGGAAATGTGCAAGTCATAGTGGATGGCTTTGCTGCAATGGGGTTCCCTAACTGTGGTGGGGCGATAGACAGAATGCATATCCCTATCTTGGCACCGGACCACCTTGCCAACCGGTACATAAACCTCAAGGGGCACTTCTGAATGGTGCTGTAAGCACTGGTGGATCACAAGGGACGTTTCACCTACATCAGTGTGGGATGGCCAGGAAAGGTGCATGATGCTCACATCTTTAGGAACGCCGGGCTGTTCGAGCAGCTGCAAGAAGGGATTTACTTCCCAGACCAGAAAATTACTGTTGGGGATGCTGAAATGCCAATAGTTATCCTTGGGGATCCAGCCTACCCCTTGCTCCCATGGCTAATGAAGCTGTACACAGGCAGTCCGGAGAGTAGTAAGGAACAGTTCAACTATAGGCTGAGCAAGTGCAGAATGGTGGTAGAATGTGCCTTTGGACGTTTAAAAGCTCGCTGGCGCTGTTTTCTGACTAGGTTAGAGCTCTGCGCAACCAATATTTCCATTGTTATTGCTGCTTGCTGTGCACTCCTTAATATCTGTGAGAGTAAGGGGGAGACATTTATGGCAGGGTGGGAGGTTGAGGCAAATCGCCTGGTGGCCAATTTTGAGCAGCCAGACACCAGGGTGATTAGAAGAGCACAGCTAGGTGCGCTGCACATCAGAGAGGCTTTGAAAAGCAGTTTCATGACTGGCCAGGCTACAGTGTGACAGTTGTGTGTTTTTCTCCTTGATGCAAACCCACCCCCTTTGTTGATTTTAATTCCCTGTAAGCCAACCACCGTCCCCCCTTCGATCACAGCTGGCAAAGGAAATAAAGTCACTATTGTTTTGAAACCATGCATTCTTTCTTAATTGGAAAAAAAAAAGTGAGGTAACTGACAAGGTAGCCTGGGTCAGGTTGGGGAGGAGGAGAGGAGGGAAGGACAAGGCCACATTTTTGATTTGTAGCCACACTACAAATCAAAACTGTTTGAATGACAGCCTTCTGTTGCTTGGAACATCCTCTGGAGTGGAGTGGCTGTGTGCCCGGCGCCTGCCGCCGCCGCATTCTTGGGCGTCTGGGTGAGGAGGATATGGAACTTTGGGAGGAGGGCAGGTGGTTATACAGTGGATGCAGCAGTGGTCTGTGCTCTTATTGCCTTTCCTGCAGCTCCACCAGATGCCTGAGCATGTCTGTTTGCTCCCCCATTAGCCTCAGTATCGCCTCCTGCTTCTTCTCATCATGCTCACTTAATGCTTTCCTGGCCTGTCACTGTATGCCTCCATGCATTCAGCTGTGCCCTCAGTGTGGGAGGATGGCATGAGCTCAGAAAACATGTCATCGCAAGTGCATTTTTTTCGCCTTCTAATCTGCGATAACCTCTGGGACGGAGATAAGGGGAGCATAGAAACATTTGCACCTGTGGGGGGATAAAATGGGAGAGTAGAAATTTAAGAAGATACATTTCTGAGAACAAAAGGGAGGCTCTTTCACAGTGAATCAAGCAATTCACAGCAGACAGCACATGTGCTTTAGGTACAAGGTTGCATTTTGCCTTGTATATTAGGCACCTGCCGGTATGGTGACATATCACACACGGCTGGGCAACAGAATTTGGTTTCCAGGCAGCCATGGTAAGCCAAAGGGTATGCGGGGTTGGCTTCCTCTGCCTTCATAACATGTGGGAATGGTTTCAAACTGCAGCACCCTCCTTTCCCATAGCAAGCAATGCTGGTTGGGTTTGCCATTTAAAAGGAGGGGCTGTGGTTTTCGGGTGGATGTGCAGCACACCCCTCCCCCCACCCCACCCTGGCTATTCTCAGGGATGATCCCTTTTAGCCAAGTGCAAACAGCCCAGCATGAACAAGGTCCTTTTACTGTTCCCTTACAAAGGCTCCCTTACAAAGATTCCCCTATTTCAACCAGGTGACCATGAATGATATCACTCTCCTGAGGCTAATACAGAAAGATAAAGACTGAATGTTACTTGAATGCAACCAAAACCCAGGACCATTTGCTGCCATGCTTTGTGCTGCAATGATTCCAGACTACTTGCTACTGGCTTGGCGTGGAGGACGAAATAAGGCAGCCCTCCCCAGAAACCTTCTGCAAAGGCTTTCAGAGTACCTCCAGAAGAGCTTCATGGAGATCTCCCTGGAGGATTCCCGCTCCATCCCCAGACATGTTGGGTGGGTGCACAACTGGCTGGATAACCGTACTCAGAGAGTAGTTATTAATGGTTCCCAATCCTGCTGGAAAGGTATAACGAGTGGGGTTCCGCGAGGGTCTGTTTTGGGACCGGCTTTGTTCAATATCTTCATCAATGACTTGGATATTGGCATAGAAAGTACGCTTATTAAGTTTGCAGATGATACCAAACTGGGAGGGATTGCAACTGCTTTGGAGGATAGGGTCATAATTCAAAATGATCTGGATAAATTGGAGAAATGGTCAGAGTAAACAGGATGAAGTTTAATAAGGACAAATGCAAAGTGCTCCACTTAGGTAGGAACAATCAGTTTCACACATACAGAATGGGAGGAGACTGTCTAGGAAGGAGTACCGCAGAAAGGGATCTAGGGGTTATAGTGGACCACAAGCTAAATATGAGTCAACAGTGTGATGCTGTTGCAAAAAAAGCAAACTTGATTTTGGGCTGCATTAACAGGTGTGTTGTGAGCAAGACACGAGAAGTCATTCTTCCACTCTACTCTGCGCTGGTTAGGCCTCAACTGGAGTATTGTGTCCAGTTCTGGGCACCGCATTTCAAGAAAGATGTGGAGAAATTGGAGAGGATCCAGAGAAGAGCAACAAGAATGATTAAGGGTCTAGAGAACATGACCTATGAAGGAAGGCTGAAGGAATTGGGTTTGTTTAGTTTGGAAAAGAGAAGACTGAGAGGGGACATGATAGCGGTCTTCAGGTATCTAAAAGGGTGTCATAAGGAGGAGGGAGAAAACTTGTTCATCTTAGCCTCTAAGGATAGAACAAGAAGCAATGGGCTTAAACTGCAGCAAGGGAGGTTTAGGTTGGACATTAGGAAAAAGTTCCTGTCAGGGTGGTTAAACACTGGAATAAACTGCCGAGGGAGGTTGTGGAATCTCCATCTCTGGAGATATTTAAGAGTAGGTTAGATAAATGTCTATCAGGGATGGTCTAGACAGTTGGTCCTGCCATGAGGGCAGGGGGCTGGACTCGATGACCTCTCGAGGTCCCTTCCAGCCCTAGAATCTATGAATCTATGTTAACAGATTTTCGCAGTAGCTGTACTGGCCACGAATGCATCCCAATTCTTCAGGGCAAATCAAACATTAAACACAATTGCTTTTAAACCCTGTAGAGCAGTTACAAATGTGCACTCACCAGAGGTGCCTTCTCCAGCTTCAGGGTCTGGGAACCTGCCTTGGAAGGGTATTGGCTCCAGGGTGATGAAAATGTCCTGGCTGTCGGAAAAAATGGATTCTCTGCTTGCCTGCTGTGCATTGTCCTCCTCCTCCTCATCCACAAAATCCTCCTCCCTGTTGTGTGAAACTCCCCCCTTTGCAGGTGTCCACGGACCGTGGTGGGGTAGTAGTAGGGTCCCCCCCTAGAATGCCATGTAGCTGATCATAGAAGCGGCATGTCTGGGGCTCTGACCCAGAGTGACCGTTTGCCTCCTTTGTCTTTTGGTAGGCTAGCCTGAGCTCCTTAACTTTCACGCGGCACTGCTTTGCATTCCTGGTGTAGCCTCTCTTCACCATGCCCTGTGCGATTTTGGCATATATATTAGCATTTATTTTTGATCGGAGTTTGGCCTGCACAGATTCTTCTCCCTATACAGCCATCAGATCCAGTGTCTCCCGTTCGGTCCATGCTGGAGCTCATTTGCGATTCTGGGACTGCATGGTCACCTGTGCTGCTGAGCTCGCCACGCTGAACAAACAGGGAATTAAATTCAAAATTTCCTGGGGCTTTTCCTGTGTGCCTGGCTAGTGCATTGGAGTTGAAAGTGCTGTCCAGAGCAGTCACATTGGACCACTCTGGGATAGCTCTTGCAGACGCAATTTGATGGTATTGGCCTCCACTACCCCAAATTCGACCCAGCAAGGTCGATTTCAGCACTACTCTCCTCGCCGGGGAGGAGTACAGCAGTCAATTTTAAGAGCCCTTTAGGTCGACAGAGCGGGGTTTGTTGTGTAGACGCATTGCTTAAAAATAATAATAATTTAAAAAAAATCAACCTAACGCAGCTAAATTCGACCTAACCTCATAGTGTAGACCAGGGCTGAGATGTACATTAGGAGGTTGAGTACAATATTTCAGCTGTTGCAGTGCCCAGTGCTTAGTCTTATGCTTTTCCCATTCCATGCATAGCAAACATTGCTCTCTCTGAACACACCACAATTTCTCCCCCCTGCACTGAGAAAACGTTCCTGTCAAAGGAACAACTTTTTAAAAGCTAAGTTGTACTCCTTTGTAAAGCACAGCCATTGCATGGTTCATGCAAGGGATATGGTAGGAAGAGCAGCTTTCAAACACTGGACTAGACTCACAGGAATGTGATGTCTACACCGGTTTATATAGGGTAAAGGTAAAACAGTGACAGAGCAATGTCTGAAACCTTGAAACAGTCAGCTTTTAAAAAATTACACAGCTGACACATAGGGTCTAAATTAGAGCTAGGTTGCGGCCATCCTCTAGATAGCTATGCAAAGAGATTTCCCCCTTCCAATGCAGTGCATGGGTCAGGCACAAGGTAGCTAGAAAGTGCAGGCTTTGCTCTAGCTATAGCTGCCTGAAAGGGGCCAATGCAAGGCTGGTGCCATGCCCCCACCCCACTTCACAATGGCCAGCACTGTGCACACTGCATCCTTTCAAAAAGGTAGAGAAGTTAATGCTCTGGAATGTCCTCCCCAGGAGGAGGACTGTCTGCAGCCTGGCTCCTTTGCATCCTGCCTCAGACAAAAGGCTGATTTTTGCCCCTGGTTTTGACTGAAACTTGAATTTCAAGTTCAATGTTCCATTAACTCAACATCATGCACTTTTGGGTTATTAAAGTAAATTTTGAAATGGAAAAAAAAAAGATTTCTTTGCCTCTTAAATATATAAAAATGATCTCCTGTTAGAGAAATTCTAAGCAACTCTGGCTACCTTCACTTCTTCCTCTCTCTGGACCAAATTTTGGGCTCTGCTATGTACCAGCATACCTGCCTGGGAGAGAAAAGCATATGCCCCAAAGGTGAAAGGCATCAGACAGACATAAGAGAGACATTCTGGCATCTAGCTCAGTGATCTGAAAATGTGCAAATAGAGATGTGCCAGGGATATGTCAAAGGGATCATGGCTAATGATGGGCAAAAGAAAAAGGACCTGTGGTACCCCAGAAAATGCATACAAAATCTGCATACAAAAAATCTTTGGAATTCACTATACAAAATTTCTGCACAAGTTATTTGTTTGCCCATCAATAACTATCATGCCAGAATGAGAGGTCTGTGCAAATCTGATGGTAGAGAGGGATCAGGGGAAAATAACTAGATTGGCAAATTTCTCTTGGACCATGAGATAAATCAGGCTGAACTTGAAGAAATATACCATCCCCCACCCCCCAGCTATTTTAGGCACATTGAGGAAGATGTTGCCTGCCATGTACTTGCTTAATGGTGCTAAAGGATTAATCTGTTTGTTAATCTGTGTTGGCTGGTATGTGCAGCTCTGAGTTGCTCATGGGTTATGATACAAGAGGTGTACTGGTAGGCATACATGCATAATTGAACTTGTCCTTCCTTTTTGTTGGCAAATGATCTTACTGTAGGAAGACAATGTTTTGACTATTTTGGAACTGCTATGTAAATGGCCATCTGTTCCCCCATTCATTCCAATGCATCCCATGAAGAATGGGATGAGACCGAAGAGTAGCTTTTGCACAGCCTGCAAATATGCCTGGGGGATATTCTCTCCTCTGGTGGTATCTCCTTTTTTGTGCATCGTGAGTCAAATTCCAAAGACCTTAGTCAGGTTTTAATCATTCTTGAATGAAGCACAGAATTTTGACTGAATGAAAACTGAGTAAGAGCCCAATCCTGAAGTCTTAATTCCTATACTAGGCCACAGCTTTGGCTATATATGTACTTCAAGCACTCTACTAACCAAGGTGTCAGAACATACATATTACTGAAGAAGCAACAATGTTATGCACTGCTTTACTCCTCATTTGTGCTCTTGTAGAGCCGAGGATGTCACCCTCTATTTCCATCCAACTACCCAGAAGTGAAGAAGTTGGATGCCACCTGCTCTTATCTTTGGCAAGACAAATATGCTGTACTAGTGTGAAAAGGTCAATGAAAACTGAGCTTCTCCACTTCAGCCAAGACACTGCTTCATCATCAGAAGATAGTAACTCATGAACAGACAGCTCCTACTTGGTGTTATCCAAGAACTCCTTCCCTCAAATGTTGGGATAAACTGGACCTTGCACAAAACTGCGCCTGGTTTGTGAAAACCTAAATCTGGCCAACAGCATCTTGCAAAAAAACTCAGCAAGCCCATGTTTGTCCATCCTCCCTTGTATATCCTACCCCTAGTCTATGATATTCACTCCTATATTTGCTATTATTTACCTGATGGCTGAGTATACTACTCAGTTTTTATCAAATACACATTCCATACCTGACAAACTGGTTCCAAGGCTGGCTCTTTAGCCTGACAAACTGTACATGTCCAAAACTGGAACTGTTTATCCACTTCATTCCTTGCCAACTTTGGCATTCAGAGAAAGTGGAAGCCAGATTTGAATCAGCTCTAACTCAGCAAAACAAAAACCTGATGGATCAAGGTTTTGCAATATCAAAGTCTTTCCTGGGTTCACTTGTGCTCAACCGAGAAGGATGCACAAGGGAGAAGAGGATTCAAGTAGCTTTCCCCAACTCATGCTACTGAGCAGGGGATAGACACAATCTTATTTGGGAACTCAGGCACGGTTCCCTGCTAGTGACTTCATGGAAATTAGTTACACAAATGAACTTGGCAGCCATAGAGAGAGAAGATTCCCCTGGATAGGAGAACCCTCTAACCAGGCAGGGCTGATGCCCCCACCCCAACCCCCGTATCAGAGGCATGGTGAGTGGTTAGCAGGCCTGATCAGAGGATTCCTATACCCCAGTGATCCTCAACTGCTAGAACATCCCTTAGGAGGCATCAGAATTCAGCAGCCAGCATAAAGTACAGCAAACCTGAGGCTGCTCTACTGTATGCTAGGAATCCTGGGGGGGTTGTACTCCTTTAACTATACTGATGTTGTTAAAACAGCACAACTTTTCATGTGTAAATAAAACCTTAGATGGTTAAGAGACCTAAGCTGCAGCCAAGGCCTAGTTAAGATCAGGATGAAAATAATTGTCTAAGTAGAGATAGATGAGAAATTTTCATAATTTTTCTCTCTATTCTCTGCCCAGCTCTAGTCCTAAATGACTTGGCCAAGATCCCACAGAAGTCCTTTGACTTCAGAGAAGTTACTGTGATTTAGCACCACAGTGTAGCAGGAAGGTCTGCCCCTTTAAGGGCCTGCAGAACCAGGGAGCAGCAAGCCCTGGCCTAAGGAGAAGCACAACAGACAGGTGATGGGAACCAGCTGGTCCAGCTAAGCAGCAGCTAATGATTGACTCTGATTCCCAGCTGGAAGGTATAATTAAGGACCCAGCTTGGTAAGGGGGGGAAGGGGAAGCAGGGTGTGCTAGAAAAGAGAAACACTTTCCTGAGCAGCAGTGGAAGACTGCACCAGGGTAGGTGTGACTGTGGTCCCCTTGAGGCTGTGACCCGGGAGCTATGGGGGGTGGGGTAGAGGACCCTGCAGTGTCTGTCCAGGACTATCATTTTTGTTACTTTTCAATATTTTTTCTTTGTGTGGCAGAAGAATAAAAGAGCCTGCACTGACGGCTAAAACAGCGTTCAGCATGGCTGACTGTTTTGTCCCCAAGCTGGTGGACAGGCCCATCAGACTACACCCTGTAACTCAGAACAGAATTTGGCCCAAGGTCTTCACCCCCACCCCCTTTACAGTCAGTCGAAGATAAATAAAATTGACAGATGTGGAAAGGGTGTTCTCTCAGCTGTTCCAGTTGTAACATTCTTTCATTTAACCATCAGTGCCCATTACATTCCAAACATTGATACAGAAATTGTTCCCTGCTGTTGACTGGTTATTTATTGTAAACCACCACTGAAGAATTTCCAGATGTTGTAGGTTATTCAGTTAGCTGCCTTTTTTTATATAAAAAGAGGGGCATATAAATATTATCTTATAAAAAAGTGGGAGAAGGTTATTGGATACCACAGAGATAAGTGCAGTACAGAAACCTAGATAGATAATACAGGACTATTTAAGAGATTGAGACTGGGATTTAATTGTGAAGTTGGCAACACTGTTTACAGTTGCACCTGGAGGCCCCAATTGAGAGCAAAGCTGCTGATCAAACACAACAGTTCCTGCCCCAAAGAGTTTCCAGTCTAACAAACAAACAGTGGGATGGGACAGAGAGGTGAAGTGACTTGGCTAAGTTCGCATGGATCAACTTTCATGTTGCACTCCCCATCAGCGCCTGACCCAAGCCAGGGAAGCTAATGATCCAACCAGTGGGCCAAATTCAGTGATGAATCCTAGTCACATGCTACTTAAGACACATTGCACACACACTAAGATGACCACACATCAGGTCATTAATAGAGATATGAATAGATCTCCAGAGTTCTAGTCTGCTGTCCTACTCACTAGCCCACAGACAGATCTGCACATTATCATTCAGAGAGATTTTTGGTTTTAAGTTAGAAGAGAGAGGAGGTGAGCTGACTCACTGAGGTTTGGTTTGTTTTTTTTCCCCAAGATCCACAGTGTAATCTGGCTCGACTAAAGGCCAAAATCTGGCTCGACTAAAGGCCAAAAGCAAGGTACGGGAGGCAACAATCAGAGACATGCTGTTTGCAGACGACGCTGCCCTGGCCACCCACACAGAAACCAATCTCCAGCATCTGATTGACCGCTTTTCCAGAGCTTGCGAAGAGTTCGGGTTGACAATCAGTCTTCAGAAGACCAAAGTTATGGCCCAGGATGCAGAACATCCAAGCATTGCCATCAATGACTATATGCTAGAGGTGGTCAGTCAGTTCACCTACCTTGGATCTACCATCACGGACAACCTCTCACTGGACCCTGAGATCAACCGTAAAATCGGCAAGGCCTTCACAATTTTGGCCAGATTGTCACAGAGAGTATGGAACAACAACATGCTGACCATTAACACAAAGGTCGCTGTGTACCGTGCATGTGTGTTAAACACTCTTCTCTACGCCAGCGAAACTTGGACCCTCTATGCTTCGCAAGAAAAGAGACTGAACACCTTCCACATGCGCTGCCTCCGTCGCATACTCGGGATCACTTAGAGTGATCGAATAACGAACAACGAGGTGCTGGAACGTGCCAAGATCTCCAGCATGTTCACTCTCCTCCATCAACGCCGCCTCAGATGGCTTGGCCATCTAAGTCACATGGAAGATGAACGGATCCCCAAAGACCTGTTGTATGCCGAACTTGCCTCCGGAAACAGAGCTACAGGACGGCCCCACCTTCGCTTCAAGGATGTTTGTAAGAGGGACCTGAAGACTGTTCAAATCGACATCAACAGCTGGGAAGAGCTCGCCCAGGACAGATGCAGATGGAGACACGCTCTGACCACTGGATTGAAAACTGGTGAAGACAAGCTGCGGCAGCTTGCCGAGGAAAAGCGGGTTCAACGAAAAAGGAAGCAGCGGCTCCAACCCACAGCTGACACTGCCTTCAAATGCAGCAAATGCAATTGAGACTGCCACTCTCGTGTGGGGCTTCACAGCCACAACAGACGCTGCACAACCATCAACTAAACATTCCCCATGGGCGCATATCCATCGTCTCTCGAGACTAACGGACGCCAACAACAATTCCAGGAACAGGTATTGAAAGATCCCCTTTTACATAGTCTCCCCTTCTTATGTAAAATATCTCTTTGGCCAAGATTGACAAAAACACCAAACACAAACTCTAAAATTGTGACCAGTCATATTTTCAGAATGCGTGTCTCCATTCTTTCACTTTGCCAGAAAACAATCTGCTTTGTTGTATACGACATCAGTGTGGAAAAAAAAATATCTTTAAACAAACCTGAAACTGGGGAAATGGGAAAATAACCCTGCTGTCTTGGCAGACAATTATTTTAGCTATAAATGCCAGTGAGCACAAGTGGGACTCAGGGCAGCTGCTAAAACTGTGGTTTTGAAACTGAAAACAACAATTATCTGTTGAATAAACTAAGCAGTGGGTCTGTTCTGAATTTTGCACGGGTGTGGATTGCTGAGTCATTTTTCCAGTTCAAGAACATTTGCTGAGTCATGGTTTGCACAGCACTGTGTTTTAGCTGTAGCATAGCAACTTCTGCAAGTTAAATCAACTCAGTGTTCCTCTTTCTTCTCCTCTCCCACATCTGTCCCCAAATCAAGCAGCATACTATAGGAGAAAAACTATATTGCGTCATTATCATACTGTTGGTCTTTTCCTGTCAGTTGTTTACTAACTCAAGGGCTGTAGAAATCTGCCAACAGAAAAGATTAGGTACCATGTCATGTTGAGTTTGCAGTGTTCAACATATGCCGCGCACTCCACAATGAAAATGCAATGAACAAATACTGGGACTGTTACATCATCTACTGAGAGCGATTTTAAAAAGCAAAGATCCATTTGATTTTAAAAATAAGTTCTAGTCAGAACATCATGAAAACATATGGGTCGTCAGTATGTTAAACATAGTTATCAAAACTCATGATTCAGAGCATCAGATGATCTCCTACAGGAAGGAATTCCCCCTGCCATCTCCCAGGGTTGACATTAAACAATTGGGGGAAGGCAGGGGAAACCACCTTGCTCTGCTGCCCCATAAAGTGTCAAGTATGTATTGGCCACTTCTGGAAGCATGATGCAAAACTCGATGGATCAATGGTATGATTCACTTTGGTACATCCAGTGTTGCAGCAAAGCACACAACACATCTGGAACAGAGAATTTTAATTCCAAGAGGTAATTGTCTTGGTAAAGAGTATGTAAGCAGCCGTGGCTGACTCTATCTTTCCATTTCAATAGATGAGGCAAATTGAAGTGAAATATTGTGGCTGTTCCCCTTTTCAAAGTAAAGCAGTTAGGAGCACAACAAGTCAGACAATGCTGCATCTTCTCAGCCTTGCTATAACTGTTTTGCATGGCTGAGATCAAACTTATTTCATATTTGACACCAAATAGCCATCAATTGGTAACAGCTTTCTGGCCCAGCATTGGTGTTGAGATGGTGACCAACATGATAACTGGGGTTTTTCTTAAAGCTCTAGCTCCTGGAGATAAGTGATTAAGTGAGAAACTCAATTTTTGTTACAAAATAGAAGTTAGTAGCCCTCCTAGTTGCAGAGAAAAGCTTGAAAATGTGACCCCAGTGTACTCTAAAGACTTAACAACCACAGGGGAAGTTTTATTATTTTTTAAAAGCGTCTCCCTATTTTCAAGGCAATCTCATGATTTGGGGGAACCTGACTCGTTATTTTTAAATGCCTGGAGATGGCAATATTATTTCTGTACAGGCCCTAGCATAACGGGGTCCGAAACTCAATTACGGCCTTCAGGGAGTATTGCAGAACACATGACTAACAACCTCCACTAGTTAAACCTTTTGGGACTGTAAATTGAGTCAGAAAGCTCACAAGAACAGGCTCGTGAGATTGTTGGTATTGTCCTACAACGGACTAAGCCCCAAATACCAAGAAAACAACTTTTCATGCTGTATTTCAGCCTTTAGTTTTTTTGTCTTGTCTGGAACCGAGAAGCACAAACACATACCAAAACAAACACAAAGGAAAGAGTTAACCAAACTTTTCCTAAATGTACAAAAAGCTTTGGTTCTTGTTAGAGCTTGGAGCAAAAGTTTGGGTGTGTGTGTTTGGGGGGGGGGGGCGGGGTGAGTCTTATTTATCTGACCTGATTCACCTGTCCCAGTTGTAACTGACTGCATCAAGTGGCCTCAACTCAACAGTCATGCTGTACCACACCCAGCTGCAATAATTGGATAAACTTCTCCAAAAGGGCAAAGTGAAAAGAGGATCTCCCAGCACAAGGAGAGTGTGGTGTTTCCCCCCAGTTTTTAAACTAAAACAAGAGACAAAATATATGTAGTGAGTGGCAGATAAAGAACAAATTTTTAAAAATACTTCAGAAAGTGGCTCATCAGCTTGTGGAATTCACTGTTGCAGGTGATCAGCAAGTCAAAGGCTACAGCTATCAGAAATTAATGACTTTGGACCACTGAGGTTGTCAGTAATTGTGAAAACTAAAATCAAGCGTGGTGCTCTGAGGGTACTTACCGTCATGACATTCCCCATCCAGAGTGTCACCACTAAAGCAATGCTGAGCCTGGCAGCAGCACTAGATAGTTCAAGGATGCAGCGTGGCCCTGATGACTAGGTCCCTACACTAGGACTCAGGAGGCTGGCTTCTAGTCCTGGCTATGCCACTTGCCTGATGGGTGACCTTAGGCAGTCACTTCACCTTCACCTGCCTGGGTTTCCCTAGCTGTAAAATGACAGTGAAAGCAGCACAGCATGGCCCCAAGGAGCAGCAGATAACTTCTTTAGGTCTAGTGTTTGTGCTCTCAGTTTAGACAAGCATTTACAAATGAGTCAAACACTCCAACGTTTGTGGCTTTCCTTAGGCTGTGGTTTGTGCTACAACCTTGCTTTTCAGATTTCATTGTAAAAACCCACCTACTTAATGATAATTTCAGCAAAAATATTCCTGCTTGGGCTAGATGAGGACAACTGACTACAATGTGATCTCAGAAGGAGTGCCCTCATACTCCCTAGGTTATACAAGAGAAGGGTGCCAACAACTACAAAGATCCAAAGTTTCACCCAATTGCTAAATGGAACTAGCATCTACGGACATAAAAAAACAAAAAATGTGAACCTTACTTTCAAGGAGAAGCAACCATGACCTGCTCTTCCAATCCTGCGAGATACTGCAAGACATTTTGATCATATAGCATCATAAAATTGATCCAAACTCCTCAAATATGGAGCCACTCTCCATGCACAGAGGTGATGTCAGGGATATGCATGCAGTTGCAGCACTGTGAAATTCAAGCTTTCAAGCTTGAGATTTCAATTTCGATGTCAAGCTGAGAAATTCAAGTACAGGAACCTGTTATCTGTGTGATGTTTGGTACAGATTGGCCAGCACTACATATATTGAGAGTATTATGCAAGGCCCGGATTCAGGAAAACACTAAAGCACATGCTTAAGTCTAGCCCTATTCAGGACATCTTAAGTGCTGTCCTCAACAGGGATGCTTTCCTGAATCATGGCCTAAATGTTTATAATTCATAATATATTCCATAAACACTAATTGTCTGATGGTAGGGAAACTCGGGTGAGGTTGGCACCCCAAACTACCGTGTACTTCTTTAATCCAAGATTTGGACTGCATTTGAATGTGTCCGTTTTTAAAATTCTGTCTTGCTTATTGTTCTTGCTATATTCTGCCTTGATTTTCGGTCTTCTCTTGTTTTTGTGATTTCTTTCTTTGCAATGTTTTCTGTACCATTTTTCCTTTGCCCAATATTTACCCGTTGTGTTGTTTTATTTTTTTTAATCTATTTTAGGTACACTATAAATTCCAACAACAATAGTATGTAGGTGCTGTTTGGAGGGATGCTGTATGGACTGACAATTTCAAAGTGAAAGAACATAAAAGAATCCTGATGCACAAGAATTCCTACCATCTCCCAAGGCAAGGAGGTTTGGAACGGTCTTAATAAACCATGATAAGTTAGGAATCCCACCCCCCATGAAACTAGGATGCTGAGCTGACTCTGATTACAGTTGCACATGGCAGAAGTCTGTGTGCAAGCATATGCATGTGAACACACAATATTTCATCCCCTCACTATCCTGCACGCTCTGTACTGGCAAGCCAGGACGAGATTAAAATGAATGACTGAGTACAGGATTCTCATCCATGTCAATCTTTTGCTGGCATCAGCTCAAAGTTACACCATAAATACCTTAGAGGTGAACTGCAAAAGAAAAATAATTGGACCCAGGCCCTCTTTAATTTTTGCTTCTTATATTAAAAAAAAAGAAAAAAAGTGACTACATGGGTTTTTTGTTTTTACATTAGAAATTCAGGCCCATGTAGGCTGGAAGACTACAAAAGTGGAAGAAGTGGTGTAATGGTAACATCCCAAGAATGAGGAGAATGAAAGCTGAACATTTTAGAAGGCAAGGGGTTTTTAGATACTCGTTTTTTTAATTATTAAGGCAAATTTACAATAAATAGTTAATATACTACATTGTCCATTACTTATTAGGGCTCAGGTTAATATTCAAAGAACCTGGCTAAAGATTCTGGCTTGTTGGCTGGGGAGACCTCCTCCTCTGACTGCACTAAAAAGCATGAGCAAATTTCTAAATATCTGTCTGTAACAGTGCAGACTCAACCCAGCGGCGCCGCCTGCTGGTTGTCTTGGGAATTTAGCTCATCTAGCTCCAGAGCGCCCTCTTCAGGCTGGTAATCCATCTGACCACTGGGCCCCCATGTCCCTCCCGGACCTTTATCTGGGGTGTTGCCCCCTGGCAGTACCCCACAGATCTGGGTATCCCCTCCCCAGGGAACCCCCAATCCACTATCCCCACCTCAGTCATAGGCTACTGCCAGTCACCAGCTAACCCCCATGCCCTGGGACAGACTGCAGTATAAGCCACTCATCACAGGCAAGGTTGGGTTTGGACCTGCTGCCTCGGCCTACCCGTGGGCTGCCCCCTGCAACCCCTGTACCCAGTTGGCCTAAGCCTAGGCCACAGCCTGGTTCTCAGGCCGGAGCTCCCCAGCTCCTCTGGCCTTTCCCTAGCCCTGCTCCACTCTAGGTACCTGCTCAGGTCCCTGCAGTCAGGCCCTTCCCTCTCTGAAAGCAGAGAGAGACTTTTTGCTCACTGCCCACTTATAAGGGCCAGCTGAGCCTTAATTGGAGTGTGGCTCCAGCAACACTATCCTCTTTTTGATGCACCTTGTGTGTATATACTTGGTGTGAAAGCTTTTCCATCTGCTTCAGCAATGAGCCATTCCATAAGAGAAGTCATTTTTTCTAACTATGTGCAATATGAAGTCTTGCAACTAACAATAAAAAGGAAATTATTTTCTTATTTTGTTTAAAATGTAAATCTTTTACTGGAGCATTAAGTAAGAAGGTCGGGGGATCTCTGTGAAGCTAGCAGTTTGTTATAAGATGAATCTATTCAATAATTTCCTCCTAAAACCATCCGATTCCTGGACACAACCACCACATATGCAAGTATGTTCTGCTTTCCCAGAAACCCCTTCAATAGAGTGCCTCCTTAGTAGCAAAAATATGATGGATCTTGACTGGAGTCAAATGCCATCTATACACTAATTTATAAACATTTTCTTTATGAGCTACACAAATTGAAGATGTATAGCCCCTTTCCCCTACAGAGATCCATTCATCTAGATCAATTTCTTTGTACAAATCCATCTCCATCTTTTCATCTGGGCTGTTTTCTTATCAACATCTTTTTCACTCAAAATTGTATATATCTTAGAAATTAAACCTTTTGTTCCAGCTTGCTCCTGGGTCAACTCTTCATATATGATTAAAGGTCTAGGTAGAGCTGTCTTGTATCCAGATTTCACAATAAAATGTTTGACCTGCAAATATTGGAAATACAGAGTCTTAATATTATTTACATTATTACTATTTTAAACTTTGTATTTTGTTTGCTTTTCTTAATATGAATTTACCTTCAGTGACTTATTTACATTTTCAGTAAAGGAAGTCTTTGTTAAAAGGCCAGCATCCCTTAACCAGAGAAGGTTAGATTTTCCATTCCTGGTATTCCTAAAGATTTTTTAAAAAAAACAACAGTAAAAACAACAAAATATCACCCTCAACCTACCTTCCAGGACTTTCTTAGCCATCAGAAAGAGAAGCAAAGAAAGGACACAAGTCCAGTATGTAAAAAATCCTTTACAGCTTGCCTTTAAAAGAGAAAAAAAAAATCAAAGATAGCATAATAAGTCCTGCTCCTAAAACTACATCGGAACAGCCTGTGCAAAATCAATAGGGCTCTGCAAAGGCACAGGAGTCTGCTCGTACACATCTCTGTTGATTTAGACCTCTGCATAGACGAATGGGGCTGCTTGTGTGGATACAGTTGCAGGATAAGGGTTTAAGTTATCATGGGTGCATTTTCAGAGAATAAAAATGGTTTGGGTATCCTAAAAATAATACCTTTTCTATGGGATTGTCTCCAAATCATTTAACCTCCCAATAGCGGCTTTGCAAGTCATCCACCTAACCACAGGTCTTGAAATAGTTCTATGTTCCAATGAGCCTGATGTATTTGGAATGGTTCAGTGCATATTCCCCATTAGAGAATTGTTTGTTTACACAGAATAATAATGAAAGCCAAAGGTGATCTGGGCAGAGGTGACTTCAATTTTCCACCACGGAAAAGTTTTCTGGTATTTTTTATTCTATAGTTCAAAGCTAGGTTTTGCTTTTCTATTATTTTCCTTGATATACTCCTAGTTTAACTGAATTATACCTTTAAACCCTTTGACAGCAACAGTGATATACAATATGCTGTGATGAGGCATATTGAAGTCAGTGAACAAATGGCTCATTGCTGGAGCAGATGTTGCTGCTGCTGCCTGGAAAATGTTCTGATCTTGGATTTTTAAAGAACCGGATCACTGAAGTTGCAGAAAAAATTGTGAAAGATAATTCACAGGATAATGGAGATAATTGATGACTGAACTGGGACTATTAACCCCCTTTCATTTATTACACGATAGGCAAGATTTTAACTCATCTTCAGATGTATAAGGCCTATTCATTGACACACTGAGTCACTAATTGCCTTTAAAGTTTCATTAAAAACAGATGCAACACTAAAGCGCAAGTATTAGTCACACTCTAATCAAGGTGCAGCTCAACATTCTGAGCATGAACTGATAACATATCTAATGATGTAGAAAACAGCTGCTAATGCAGCAGTTGTATTCTCCACTGTACAGTTACAATTAATATTGATAAACGTAAAGTGCCTGCTGCAAATGCATTATGTTGGCTGGGTAAGTAGAATACTAAGGGTGAGAAAAAGAAGTATTATGATACAGCAAAGGCTATGTCTGAACATGAATCCTCTCTGTGGAGCTTGTTTTCTTTCTTCTCCTCTGAACATGTCAAGGCAGAACTGGCCTCTTGAACAAAGAATGTTTCGGTGCACTGACTAATTAAAATTTGCCAGATATTTTTAAGTCAATAGATATTCTACAGATAAAATGGTTACCGGATGGAGAAATCTGGAATAATTAAGTAATTAAGTTGTGATGCATTTTGCTTTAGCTAGCTCATTCTGTGTAACTAATGATTGCAAGCAACATGCTTCTGGCAGTTCAATACCTTCCATCTAACACAGGTTTCCTAGGATGGTTTAAAACAATAAAAAACAAGGGCTTAATATCCCTATCACTCGTACTAGTTTTCTACTAATATATTCTAGTGTAATGAGTTATTTTGATTGAGTTACTCCGGGGGATGAGAGGAGGATCAGGCCCCAAGGCCTTGTCTATGCTAAGATTTTTCTTTATAAAGTTGTTGCTATCATTGGTCCAGCTCACTAGTGGCAGCAATGGTAGTAGTCTGGTGTAGACAGGGCTCTAGTCAGTCATGAGAGTTTTAAGCACTGTATTGTCCGGTCCTGCTCAGAGGAGGTGCTTAAAGTGCCAGCAACCATCTAGAGTTCTGTCTGCTTTAGTGCTACCACTAGTGGAGCTGAATCGGTCATGGCACCAAGTGGGAAATATTAAAGAAAAAATTCTTGGAGGGGGGCTGGTCCAGAGGTTAGGGCACTACCTTGGGGCTCGGGGAAGACCTCAGTTCAATTTATTACTCTGCCTCTGTGACTTTAGGCAAGTTACTTAGTCTCAAGGTGCCTCAGTTCCCCATCTTTAAAATGGGGATAATAGCACTTCTCCTGAAGTAATTGGACTGCAGGATCTGGGGCTTAAGATAAACACCAATTATCACGGGACTAATGAAATCACAAAAGTTGCCAACATTGTGATTTTGGGTTGCTCTGGAGGACAAAGCAGCATCCTGGGTACAGTTAGTTGGGATTCCTATGGACCTGCATCCCAGAATAGCCAGAGAAGAGAGAGCTCTGCTTATCTCCCACCCTAGCCCCAACATGCCCCTATGTTGGGACTTACTGGGGGAAACCTAAAGAATAGGGAAAGATACACAGTAGGGACACATATACCAGCCCTATGCTGTCCCCTGCACGTGGGAAATTCTCCCCTAAGGACCATTGTGGCATACCTGAGAGGCATAAAAGGGCTACCACCGGGGCTTGAATCCAGTCTTTGGCATAGACATAGCCTGAGAAAGAGAGAGAGAGTCTGTGGAAAGTTCTCTTTCCACCTTGTTCATCTTAGTTTCTCTTCTAAGATAACATGGTAAATAAGCAGTTCATTCTCCGGGAGGCCTGATGGAGATCATTGGCAGCATGTGTGGAGCCAGCTTGGGCTACAGCATCATTAATGTCTGCTAAGGAGAACGACAATCTTATTGTCTTTGATCTGCCCAGACAAAATATATTTAAAAATGTATGTTGCATGTTGCAAAACTGTGTGGGAGAGTTATAATGTAGTTTTAGAAGGAAAACGTGCTCTGCTATGAATTCCAGGCCCAACACTTGTAGAACAAGAGCACTTCCTGAATACTGTTTCTTGTATGGGGCTGATATTTTTAGAGGAAGGACAACATAATATCATATGTTCTCTAGGGGTCAACCCTCCCCTGGCAGGGATATTGACTGGATGGCTCCATAGATTCTGTAAGACATACCAATGGGCCATCAGTTTCTTTAACCCTTCTCCACACACTTTCCCAGCAGTGAAGGGCCAGGCACCCCATCAGACCCCCGTTGGTCACCTCTCTAGCCCAGAAGTGCCCACCCTTCTCACACCTATCTTCACATATAAAAAATACAATATTTACTTTATTGGTCTAGCCTCAGTGCTACGACTGCACACATGGTTCCATTTCATGGTTTCCACATCCCTAGAACTGGCTCTGATTATTCTTCTCAAAGTTTTTCCCCCTTGTTCCCAGGATGGTGAGATGCTTGCTTCTATTTAGAGCAAATATGCCAGTGAAGATGTTAAAGCTAAACTTTTTTTAAAAACTTATCCTAGCTTTAGGATTCTGAACACATTATGTATTATTATTATTATTATTATTTTATTATTTATTTGATAGAGCATTTTTATCACAAGAATTTGTTAGCATCAGTATTACTGAATACTGAAGATATTTTGCAACAAATGACAAAATCTTGTTTTTAGCAACAGTTTACTTTTAAAAAAAAGCTTAATCTTAGAAAAACACTAGTGAATGATTTAGTTTGTTGTATAAATGTTTAAGGAAGCATTATTTGGTTCCTTCTTAGCATCCAGGATAAAAACAAACAAACAAAAACAATTACTTCATCTTGAAAAACATTTGTGTTTTAGTTTCTCCCCCAGACTAAAATTATGGGAAGTAAAAGCTAACCATTTCATTTAGATGGGCAGCTGTGAAAATGCTCTCTCTTTGCCTTATTACCTTGCTTATTCCATATCCATGCTGTATTTCTGTACCTTTGTGTACAGAGAAACCGATCTTGTTGAATTAATGGACAAGAAGTGCTGAACACAATGCCGATAGGGAGAGTGGAGTTCTCACGCAGGCACTTTATCTGCGAGTCTCATGCTGTTCAGAGCCTCCTCTTTTTAATCACATTGTAGATTGCAAGGAAAAAGAAAATATTATGCCATCATATTCTGCTTTGAAATGGGGCTTTAAGCCTCCTTAAAGAAAAAGTCACTTCCATTGCAACTTCAAAAGGATGAACATCTCTTTCTATTTCTTTTGCAAAGAGAAACTGTTACGGTCAAGTGACCTACGGATGTCTATCTGTGATGGTGCAAAGTCCAAGAAAATAAATTTAATTATGAAACAATTGTTAGCAAAAGTTGGCAGGTCTATAATGACTTATTTTAAACAACCCTTTCATTCTGGAGACTGATACACTTAATAAAGGCATGATCCGGTGGCCGTTACTCCAATAGATGCCAGTGGGAGGCTTTGCCTGAGTAAATATACAGAGCCTACTCTACCTTGATCAGTTGTTTCATTTGCCTTGAAATGGAAAGTGTTGCAAACAGTTTAATACACTCATTGAAGGCTGTTGAGTTGCTCTGTAGTTTATGTACAAAGCCCTTTCTCTTCTGCTGGAAGTGTTATATTCAATATAATGAATGGGTACATTGACAAAGGTTTGAATAGACACGGTGGGTGAGGTCCTGAGCTTATGTAGAGCTCTTCTTCAGATCCTGAGAAAGAGCTCTGTGTAAACTCGAGAGCTTGACTCGTTCACCAACAGAAGTTGGTCCAATAAAAGATATTACCTCACCCACCTTGGTTCTATAATATCCTGGGACCAACACAGCTACAACAACATCGCAAGAAAGGGTTGAATAAGCTCTCAGAATTGAGATTCCTATATCCAGCTTCATCTGAACCCCAAGCTGGGCTGGAATTCTTAAGAACAGACGTTAGCATAAAATTTCTGGTATTTTAATGCCTTGTCCAAAGACTGGACAGTGACTGGAGTCACTGGAAAGAGCTCATTGACTTAATGGGCTTTGGTCAGGCCCTAATAGTGGGCTTTTCACCTCTCCTTTGCTCTCATCCCACCCTTGGCCTTAGCCCATGCTGTTCCCTACATCCAGAACTTCTCCCTACATCTCAACATACCAGGCACCAATCTTCCCTTCATTTAATCCCTACTCAAAACCTACAACTTCTACAAAGGTAACCCACGCAGTAAGATGCTGTCACTACGGCTAAACAGGGAAGATAATCAAAAGCATGAAGGGGCAATTCCTACCTCTTCTCAATGATGCAAAAATGCACATCACCTCCAGGAGTACATGCAGATCATGGCCACTGTGCTACCCTGACAGGATGTAGTGTGCCCTCTTTCTCCACAACCCCAAATCAGGGAAAGCTTTACTGGCTGGTGTGGAGGCGGCCGGGGGGGGGGGATTAGGACTGTGGTATAGGCAAGAATTGCAACCATTTTATAGATGGGTAAATGAAGGGATTTAGGGGTTAATTGATGTTCCCATGGTCAAGTGGTGGTTGGTGGCCAAACTGGGGTTGCAAGTCACAATAAAGGGAGGCTAATGGCAGTGGACCCAGTGGAGCAGTGGAGCTAGCTGGGTATGCCATGGATGGAAAGGAGGGGAATCACTGAGAGTGCTGTCCCTCTGTACCAGGGAGGCTGTGTGTCTTTCAGATCATTCCCCAGGGGTGGTATGACTCATGAAGTTATTTCAGTGCTTGTCACTTTCATTTCTCATGGGATTTCTTCTTGGTCTCTGCTTTGCATCTTCCTGACGTTTCATAGTCATAACTGCTAAACAATGAGAAAGGAGAAATCACAAGAGAAAAAGTTGGCCGTAGCTCCCGCTTCTGCCTGCTGGACTTCAGAGTACAGAACACATTTTTCGTATATTTTTGGTGTCAAAACATCAGCAGCCAATGTATATATTGTTTTAATTAGGAATGGCTTATTCCAGCTGAGCTGACCCTCCTTGTTGCTCCCAGGAAACTGCTTGAGCAAATTGCCATTATTTATCATTCTGTACAGAAGAAAGTATATTGTTATTCTGAAGAGGTCAGTCTTCATCGTAATTTGTCACAGAGTAATAATCTGACACACATTCTGCAGCTATTACATTGCACATTTCTGAACTATGTTACACTGTTATGTATGTAAGTGGTTTATCTGAGAATGTGCACAGAAGGTGTATTGCAACTCCACTTAGAAATCAATGCAATACGCCTGTATGGGCTGGCGACTACAATCCTGTTTGTGCTTTAACTACAACAGAAGTTGGGAGCAGGCAGGTTTGGGACTAAAGAAGAAGTCAGTTTTTCCTTATGAGGGCTCCCATTGAAGCAAATGTCAAAACTAGAGTTGGTGGGGAATTTTCCATCACCATGATTTTTTGGCAGAAAATGTGCTTTCTGCAAAACTGGAGTTTTCTGGGAGAAGATTTAGATTTTGCCCAATTTTTTTCAGTTTTCCATTGGGAAAATCTAAACGAAGTATTTTCTTTTCGGTAGGATTGATCCGAATCAAACATTTCAGTTTGTTGAACAGAACCAAACATTTAGTTTCTAGTCAGTTCAACATTAAACTGCATGTGCCGGTGGTGCCACAATGCCTCCTGGGAGATGAATTTGGCTGCATCCTGCCCCCATTCTTTCCTATTCGCTGGGCTCCAGGGCAGGACTTTATCTCTCCTAATGCACCATGGTCTCTCTTCTGACCGAGTTGCATGGTACATAATGGGGGATGTTATCTGGCCAGAGAGCCTGAGAACAAACTACAATTCCTATGAAGCATCCCGGTGCCATTGACAGATGTTCAGTGTTGAACTGACTCAAAACAAACCATTGCTATTCAGTTTAACGTACCCAGCCAGTACAACATTTCTGAACTGAAAGTTTTCAGAACTTTTTGCTCCTTAAAACATTTTGACATTTCAACTTTTCAGCCTGATTCAAGTTGAAAACAAATATGGAAATATAGGAATTTCCCACGAGGTGAGATTTCTGATTTTTCTCACAGCATTAGTCATAAACTCCCTTTGGCTGCAGCTGGAAGAGGCTTAGGCTCCAATTGGAAGAATGATCATGTGCTGCTTAAAAGAGACCCACAAAAGATGTTTAAAGAAATGTTTTTGCTTCTGTATAGTGGCAACAGTATGCCTGAAAGAAATGTTATTTTTTTAAAAAAATCTTGCAAATCTTTTAATATTAGAAGTATTGAGAAAGTTTTGCTGGAGGATCTGTTGGAGGCCTCATTTTGAACTCTCAGACCTTAACTGAAAACTTTATAAATATGTCCTTTCCCTACAATGTTCATTGATCATTAGAGTTAAATATGTGTTAACAACACACACACACACCTTAGTCTGACTTTAAAAATCCCTTCCCCTTCTGAAATGCTCAGCTTTCAGCCTCTTAACCATTCTGATAAATTCACTAATTTTCCAGTCATTTGAGAGCACTCCAAGGTAGATCGGAAATGAATTTTTAATATGCAAAACAAGCAGAATCTCTATTACCGTCTCCAAATCCCCCCAACACACACACACAATCACCCACACTTGTTTTTTTAAACACCAGAAAGCAGACAAAAGCACAGGACCATACACCACACTTTTTTCCCCAGGTCATTTTAAAGCGAGTTGGCCTAGCATCCTTTTAACACAGTAGGCTTTCTTCTTCCTCACAAAAATCCTCCCCACTAAAATTTCCCTAATAATTTCGTCATATGTTTAGACAGATGACAAGAAAAGGGGGAGCAGGAGTATACTGGATTGATTGTTCTGATTTTCAAACATCTGTTTAAAAATATTTTAAGATTACTAAAAAGCAAAATTTCATCCAATTCAATCAAAAACAGTTTCCAAATCTTGACGTAGACTTGTTGAATTACCACTAAAAATAAAATACTTCTGTTACTATAGTGATGATTTAAGCAAAAGGATGAGCACCGTAGATAGCAATCCTCAATAAGTGACTCAGTCGGTTAATGAATCTAACAGATAAAAGGAAAAAATGATTTGTCATTATCTTGACTAGCCATACTTTACATATTTGAGCTGCAGCGATGCTGCTTTTCTGACCAGCCTTTTGAACTGTACACCTTCCCACAGAGTTATTGTAAACAAGCTCTTTTCAGAACAGGAATGTAGCTGAATTTAGTTTTTCTGTTATTATGCAAGCGGCTGTAGAACCACATTATAATCTTTTTGATGCAGGGAACCAGCCTGGGAGTCTACAACTCAAGCATGACCCACTTATTTCATAAATAGATTTCAGTAGCTGCTGCGCTGAGAAATGGTGAAGGAAACAATATTGTGGGGAAGCATCTGTGCTTGGGAATGCAAATGTTTAGTAATTTTCAGTAAAGGCTTCCATTTTCCAAGCTGGGATAAAAAACTATTGTATCGGTGAGACAGTGTGTTCAAATTTATGTAGACTTAGTAAATACAGGCAGAGAACTAGTGGAAGGAAACAGAACCTCTTTCCATAATTCTCTGAAACAGATCTGAAATCCATAATGAGGTCACAGGTTTCTTCCTCAAGGGACCAAGGCTTGAGGGAAAGAATAGTCTTGTGGTTAACGCATGGGAGATCTCAGTTCTATTGCAAGATTTGCGTGGAGTTCATATGACATTAGGCAAAACATTTAACCTCTCATTGACTTTTTCCCCATCTATTAAATGATAATAATATTAATTACACCAGTTTGTTGTGGGGTTCATGTCATTGGTATTTATGAAGTAATGAGATACTTTAGTCCTGAGTGCCATAAGAAAAGCCTAGAGAAATAGATGTGTTGCATTGATCAAGGACTATTTACTTTTGTTTAGCATTTGCTTGCTTTAGTTTAGTTTTGATTCGTGTTCTTTTATGATCTGGGAATTATTTTTAATTGTTGGGACCAGACAGGATATGGTTGTCCCTGCATAGGTGACTGGGAGGAGAAAGCACTTATCGTTCCTGTGGGAGAGACAGCCACATTTGCAGCCTCTGTTGGGACGAGAGTAGAGCCATGACCCATCCGTTCCTCTGTACCAGACAGTGAAATTGAGCCAGCTCTGTACCCTTTAAAAAGTTGGTGGAGTTATTAATTTGGGTTGTTTGCTTAACATGAGTCCAATAAGACAGGGAAAGTTATCACAGCATATAGAGATAGCCAACGAGGTGGTAGCCTGAGTGTCATCATCTGAAGGTGGCTTGTCTAATTTAAGTGTCTTTTTATTCAGTGCATCTAGCAATCCTGGCAACAGGCACTATATCAGTTAAATTGTTGAGAACCAGGCCCATAGCTGAGAAACTGGCCACCATTTTTAAAGGACGGTATTGTGCACTGAAAAGTCTACGAACGCTTTCAGAAAGCTGTGCCAACAATATACAAAGCTATTTTGTTAACCCCGAAGCAATTCAAAGCATTTGGAATTGAACTTATAGAACATACCTTGTTCTCTTCCATTGACTCTATAAGAAGGCCATCTGCCCACCAAGAGCAGAATTGTGTTTGTACCTCTCTGTCTTCAGAGCTCTTTGGTGGTGGAGTTACTGTACAGCTGTGGCATTGCTGAAGGGTGTTTGGTAGAGCATTGGTTAATGCCTTGCAATTGTTGATTGCCCTCCCAATTCCACAATTTTTCCTGTGCAAGCAGAGCAGCCCCCTTCTCCTTTCTTTCCTGAACTAGCCACTTATACTAAGTCTTACTTTGCCACCTTCCTGGTCCAAATGGAGAGAACCACAGTAAACTTTTCACTTTGCTCAACAGAAACACTCTAGAGGATCATATTCCACCCTGGCTCATCTCCTTTTATTTAACTCTATGGACTTGTACCCATTTAAACTAGGGCTGAATTTGGCCCATAGCACAGCTAACTTTTACCAGTGTCAGGGGATTGAATTTTTCAAGGGTGGAAGTTGACCAAGTTTGGAACAATTCCCTCACAGAGAATCCTCAGCTCTAAAGGAATGTTGGCATTGTTACTTCAGAAATAACCTTGGAAAGAGAATGACAAAATAAAATTGCCAGCCAGATGGTACAGGGATGAATGCCTTAGGCACAGAAATAATAATTCCATTTGACTATGCAATACACAATAAAATAGTCCTTGAATACCTTGTAATAGCTACCATATAATGAAGACTGCTGTCTCTTCCTTACTGATTTCTTTAACAACTACACCAGATCCAATAAGGCAGATTAGATCAAGGGCTCTCAGACTTTCTCCATAGGGGACCTCCATGCCAGCCACAGTTTCTTATTACCCCAAACCCACAATAAATTGTGTTCATATCCCACAGTCATCTGGGATCATGACAAGAAACTGTGGTTCGTTTGGGTTCTGGTGCTGGAACATACTGGTAGAGTTAGTGAAAGGACTGGATGGGGATGGATGCAGGCTATAGGGAGAGTGCTGTTGGATAGGGGTATTTCCTTCTCTTTATCCCACTGCTTATCTACAGTGCTCTGCTTTAGGGGGTAAAGCTGCTTAAACATGGTGAGGAGATGATGGAGTGCTGGGAGCATGACAGCTGTGAGATCCAGGTATCTTGCGCCCCTCACCAGTTTTAATCAGAGCTTCCTTGGGCAGACTTGAGAAAGGAGTAAGAAGATGCAGGGTGGGAGGGATAACAGGATAACAGAATTGAGAGACAATCCTCTCCTTCCTTTGCTGCAACTGCTGCTAGAGCGAGTTACAAAATCAAAAGGAGTTTCTGCAAAAAAATTGGCAAAGAAACAAAAACTTAAAATCTCCAATTTTTCTAACAAAAACCAAAACGGGTTTTGGTTTTTCATTGAAAACTGTAATGTTTCATTCAAACCACATTTTCTGAGTTCTCTTTTGAAAAGAGGGTATATTTTCATCAAAAAGATTTGATGTGAAGTTTTCAACCAGCTCTAATTGTGGCAATTTTGCCAAGAACCCATGGATTAGCCTTATGCTCTCTTCATGACAAATAATGGAAAAGCCTGTCATTCTAAAGGGAACAGTGGTGATTTGCCAGAGTTGTATTGAAATATGCAGAAAAAAACCTCACGGTTACAAAGAAAGACACAAATTGTGGGCCAGATTCAACACCACTCAGTGTGCAGCGGCAGTCAAAAAAGCTAACAGAATATTGGGAATCATTAGGAAAGGGATAGATAGTATGACAGAAAATATCATATTGCCTCAATAAATCCATTGTATGCCCACATCTTGAATACTGCATGTAGATGTGGTTGCCCCATCTCAAAAAAGATATACTGGAATTGAAAAAGCTTCAGAAAAGGGCAACAAAAATTATTAGGGGTATGGAACAGCTTCCATATGAGTTAATAAGACTGGGACTTTTAGCTTGGAAAAGAGATGACTAATGGGGGATATGATAGAGGTCTATAAAATCATGACTGGTGTGGCGAAAGTAAATAAGGAAGTGTCATTTACTCCTTATCACAACACAATAACTAGGGGTCACCAAAAGAAATAATAGGCAGCAGGTTTAAAACAAACAAAAGGAAGTATTTCTTCACACAACCCACAGTCAACCTGTGGAACTCTTTGCAAGAGAATGTTGTGAAGGCTGAGACTATAACAGGGTTAAAAAAAGAACTAGATAAGTTCATGGAGGATAGGTCCATCTATGGCTATTAGTCAGGATGGGCAGGGATGGTGTCGCTAGCCTCTGTTTGCTAGAAGCTGGGAATGGGTGATGGGATGGATCACTTGATGATTACCTGTTCTGTTCATTCCCTCTGAAGCACCTGGCACTGGCCACTGTCGGAAGACAGGCTTCTGGGCTAGATGGACCTTTGGTCTGACCCAGTATGGCCGTTCTTATGGAACACCTAGGTTCTACCAACGAATGTTGGCAAAAATCAGGCTGCAGGCTTAATGGCAGTAAGTCAGCCTGAGGCAGGGACTCAATGGCACAAGCCACCCACAACCTATGATCTGTGAGGGACTGTGAGCTAATAGTGAAAGGGCCGGACTAGCTGGGAAATGTGACAGTACTGACACTGGAGGCCTATGGAGCTCTGGACAGATATGAAAACTGCCTTCCTCCTGCAGAACCCTGGACGTAGATTGGTAGTAGGAGTGTAGCTGACCTCCCACAAGGTGAATCCATCCTAGGGCACAACAGTCCCACTAGATGCAAGCCTCTGAACCTAGAATAGTGAATCTGACCTATTAGTTGTTTGGGCAGGTGAGTCTCTCATGGAAAACATACGGGAAATTTACCCAATAAAAGCCTTCTCTTGCCTTAACTTGTCTTAGGTAAAATCCTAGTGTTCTAAACACAAGGTAAAATCCTAGTAAACGCAAGGCAGTTTGTAGTTTTAAAATGAGTTAGCAGGTCAAGGTGAACACTAGTTTCACCTGGAGCTGCCAACTTGTGTGAAAACTACGAACTGCCTTGTCTTCACTAGGATTCCACCCCCTGTTAGTTACCATGAGTTAGCAAATGCAAATTAAGAACATACCTTTTTTCCTTGGTGGAAATGCAGACTCTGGAGTTTAAACCTGAACTTTAAAGACTCTTGGCTTTTGTCCATGTTACCCTTCCTCCCCGCCCCACCAGAAAGTGGCTTTGATGAGGAGGGAAACATGGTGGAAGAAATACTTGAACTAAAACTACTGGAGGCAGAACTATAATCTTTCAGGTTTTTTAATCAGTTCAAATATAAGTTTGTGTGTTTGGAAAATCAAAGCAAAATTCTTTGGATATTCTGGCATGTTGGAGGTCAGTAAAGTTGCCCTGTGTTGTAGTATGACACATATATCATGAGTCAATAGAAGAACTAAATATTCCCTTTGTTCTTCAATACAGCCTTTCATCCATGTGTATTATAAACATTAATTATGGTAATTAAGCTTTGCAACACCTATGTGAGGGAAGTAATTATTTTATCCAGTGGGGAAACTGAGACACCAAGCCTCAAATTCATCCATTTAACTGACTGGAGTTACACCAGGGATGAGTTTAGCACTGAGTGACAATTAGCCCAAAGTCACCGGAAGAACAGGAAATAGAACCCAGGGATCCTGTTTGCCTATGTTGTGCTCTAACCACTAGCCACACTCTGAAACAAGGACTGGCTAATATTCTTAAAAGAAAACATATTTTCCAGGGCCTTTTAGGAACAGCCATAGAAGGCTTAGAACTTGATGTTTCCTACCTGTTACATTTTGTGTTGCAATATGTCAGAGCCATTAATATGACAAGAAAGGGAGTTGGCGAACAGGCCATGTTTAGAGACACTAAATTACAAACGACACCACTTGTAGGAATAGTCTTACTGGCTATGAAGTTTTTGTAAAGTATTTTAAATCTGGGCATAAGTAAACTACAGTAGTTTGG
The DNA here is from genome assembly GCA_033296515.1 of Macrochelys suwanniensis. NCBI lineage: Eukaryota > Metazoa > Chordata > Testudines > Chelydridae > Macrochelys > Macrochelys suwanniensis. Next base: position 71,833,782 of record CM065780.1, on the reverse strand, counting down.
ATAACATTCCCCACCCTAAAAACTTAATCTAAAGCTTCATGTAAACCCAAAGCTTTGAGGTTCAAAAGTTTAACCAAAAACTTTAGTTTTAGTTTTATGCACTTTCCCCCTTACTTATTTTGTCAAAGATGAAAAGCAGAACCAAAATGATCACAAAAAAACCCCTCTCTTTCTGTAGTTCAAGCACAGCAGAAAGCAGGAAGCACCAGAAATCTTATATCTCATGAGATCAGATTTCTAGACCACAGAGATCTGGATAAGCAGTATTCATTATCACTGTTTGCTATTTTTTCCCCTATGACAATAGTAGATTATGATAATCCTGGGCCAATATTGAGTCTGTAAAATTGTTCATGGGAAAGAGGAACAATGCCCGCATCCCTTTACAGACACAATGATTTATGTTAGGAAAAAACTACTCAGTTAACTGTCACCAGCAGCAGCAGCAGGAAGCCAGTCACTGTTACTCTGGGCAGCACTAAAAAGTTATGAACTATAGTGTTGCAATATTTATTGTTTCTTAGATGTAGATAGCTCCCTGTTTCTCTCCCTTGAGTTCGACACAGAGAGATGATCAGGTTATTGTATGATCAGCATAGGCCTATTGCAGTTTGTATAGTATTACTGCTGCATTTCTTTATAAGGTGTTTGAAAATGGAGCACTTGGCATTATGTGCATGATACTTTATAGGTAGTAAAGGCAGGGTCCCTGTCCTGATCAATGTAGTCATTTATAAGGTTTTATATAAAGTATAATCATCTCTACTGACATGGACTTTCCTTAGTTTATTTCTTCTACAATCCCATGTAGCATTTTGGACCACCCTATTGATAAAGTGGCAGCTAAACAACAAAATGCAGTGAATTGGGGGTGATTGTTGTATGAATCAAGTGAGGGTTGATGAGAGATGGGGAAAAAGGAGTCAATTGTACCGAGGACCTGAATTTAGTCCTTCCCCCACCCAACATCTGTGTAAATAAAGTGAAATGTGGGGTGGGGGGGTCCCCCAAGCAAATATGATGTAGTAGGGACCAAAATTTCTCTCAACGGGCCTGAATGACACCATGAGGTATGTGTCAAAAAGCAAGTGACTATAAGAAACTAGAAAGTGCTTTAATCTCCTCGGATTAAGGCCTGAAAAGCCTGATTGCTAAAATGAGAAATGGAGTTAAAGAAAAAACAAGACAAAGAAAGATCAAAGCCAGACCAGAGAATCCATTAATTGACAGCAGTACTTAACAGCTAATCAGAAAGCTCCATTATGTCCAACATTTTGAACATGTGTTATAATTGCATTTGGTAATGTCATTCTACAGCACTGAGATGCAGAGACCTCAAGGCAATTTACTGACATTAATGAAGGTATCCCTGCAGCACCCCTGTGAGATGAACACTGGTAGAACCATTTTTTCTATTGTACAGGTGGGGAAAATGAGGTGCAAGGAAGTCGTGACTTGCCCAGGGTACCCATCAAGTCTGTGGCAAAGATGGGAATGGAACCCAGTCATGTACTTTCCTCAACAGACAATAATTAATTAGGGCTCTGCTGTGCCTTATGGACCTAGCCCTGTGTCTAGAGTAGTGCATAATCAGACCATCCCAGCCGGAGGCATTGTGCATTAGGGGAGACAGAACATTTCCTGGAGCTACTTGGACACTGTGCAAGGATACTTTTACCTGCTACTATACTTGGGTGCAGTGCAATATCCATTCCACAACGTGGCTAGCTCTGTTGGTCAGCATGGATGGGTACAGGGCAGGGGTGGGCAAACTTTTTGGCCCGAGGGCCACATCTGGGTGGGGAAATTGCATGCGGGGCTGGGGCAGGGGGTTGGAGTGTGGGAGGGAGTGCAGGGTGTGGGAGGGGGTGCAGTGTGCAGGAAGGGGCTCAGGGCAAGGGGTTGTGGCAGAGGAGGGGTGTGGGTGTATGAGGGGGCTCAGGGAAGGGGGTTGGGGTGAGACTGGGTGCTCAGGGCAGGGAGTTGGGGTGTGCGGTGCAGGAGGGGTTTGGGCTCCAGCCCAGCGCCACTTACCTGGAGCGGCTCCGGGGTGGCAGCGGCGCGCACCAAGGCCAGGGCAGGCTCCCTGAGGGGGATGGTGCCTGCAGGCGAGGGCAGCGCACAGAGCCCTCTGCCCTCCCTCCGTCAGGGGACACAGGGACGTGTGCCAGCCACTTCCGGGAGCAGTGCGGGGCCCGTGGTGTCATGGGGGTGGCAATCCCATGAGCCAGATCTAAAGCCCTGAAGGGCCAGATCCGGCCCGTGGGCTGTAGTTTGCCCATCCATGGTACAGGGCAATGTGGCTTTCACTTGGAGCGTCATGAAGGTGTGACAGTCAAGTGAGGTCAAATGTTGCAGTTGTGGCTGGTCCCTGTCCAAGCGGGGGACCCTTGCACTGTTTGACCCACTTTGCACGCCCATGCAGAGATCAGCCACCACTTGGCTTGCAGGAGAGTATAACAAGCATGTTTATGTAGCATTGCAATTGTGTTAACAACATGCACTGAATCCCACTAACCCCTGCACAGCAAGGTTCTATAGACCATACACATGGAAAATGGGATGTAATTGTGACTGAGCTACTTTGTAACTTTCAGGTGATTAGGGATTGCTTTCAAAGGAGCTAATTAAAAAGGTTGAGTTTTCAATCCTCTGCCTAGGGACACAAGATCATCCCACTGCTTTTTCTAATGACTTTAATGAATTTTGTCTTTAAGTTGTCCATCAACTGTGCTTCATGCTGACACTAGTGCTCTTTCTTTTTTGAAAAGGAGACTTAATTGCCTTCCCTAGCCCCTACTTGTGCCTCAGTGGGGGGCTGGGGGTGTTGGTGGTGCTTCATGCAAGTCACCAACAATAGAGACATGGATGTTAATTTTGTCAGTTCTGAAGAAAAAAAAGTCAAGCAATTTGTTCAAAGTAGAATAGTAGTGAGTTTAATGCTGCTACTCAAAGGAACTAATGATTTGATTATATTTGATAATATTATCTTACATGATTTTTTAGCTGTATCTTATCATTCTACTTCTCCAAGTGCCTTTGCAGCAGCCTCAGTGCCAGATGTCTCTTAAAAGGCTTCATATGTCACCGGAAAAAAATTGTTTCAGGGTTACTTATTTGTTTTGTTTCCTCTAAGATCTATTGATTCCTACTCCCCGGGAGGAGGGTTTTATTGAGCTCTTGGAAAAGGGAACACTGCTTCTCCTGTTCAGAATAGGCTTCTGAAGTTTTAAATCCCTCAAAGGCAAGTAACAAGCTCAGCTAAAGTAGACATGCCACAAGTAGGAGGGGGGAAATAGTAGTATTCTAATCTAATTTAACTTTGAATTGTTTTAGTGTCAGTGAAACTCAGTGGAGACCAAAAAGTATGATGCTAATGTATAATGAAGGCCTTTTGACCCTGCCAAAGTGGTGTAGAGGGTCCTTGTCTAGACACATAGGCTGTACTGGTTTAACTAAATGACTTTGCCTGGGCTGAGTTAGATCAGCATCTTTTTTCATTTGCATATCCATGAGTTTTGCACATAGAAGGCAGATTGCCCAGGTAGCCTAATTTACTAACACTTAGGGTAATTTTATGTCGAGAGTTCAGTATCTAGAAAGTGTCTAGAGCAGTAAGATTTACAAGTAACTATACTGGGGGAATTTACAGGGTATCAGGACTGATCCTTCCATGATAAATTAAAAAAAAAAATCACTTATGTGTACTGTATACTGTAGCAGTTGGAGTCTGTGTGTCAGAGTCAGGCTTAGAACTCAGACTTCCTTGATCCCAATTCTGTGGACAGGCCACATCTTCCTTTCTATGGCATTTTCTATAAGCAAGACAGTCTGTTCTATATATCTTTTTATATCATCCTCATCATTATAGTATCGGAGCACATTCCAGTAGTGCATTAAGCAATACGACTAGCATCTCATCTCATCCTTTCCCCAGGGGGAGATTTGGGGGTGAAGTGTCTAGGGTTTTGTTTTTGTTCAGTTTTTTTAAATGAACATACTAGCATGTATTTATCTTGGAGAAGGCAAGTCAAAGAAGCACACCTGGCACTGGGAAAAGAAGGGAGTGATGCTGCGCAGATGACCTTTATCTTGGTGGTAGAATGTTACATTGTGCTACAGAAGAGGTGCTGTTAAAGCATAAGAATGAAGACTGTGGGTAAGCAAGCTTTTCGATAACTTGGATCCAAGGCCACTGAGTGGCTTGAAAATAAGGCCTGGGACCTTGAATGTGACTTGATATTCTAGTGGAAGCTAGTGTAGACAGCAGAGCACAACTTTGAGGTACTCACGGGAGCCTGGATTGCTGAGAAGATGGTGCAGCTGTATTCTGTATTTTGGACTTCTTTAGCTAAACTGATTTTAAATTGATCAGAGTTTACAGTTGTGTAAGTGCATCTACGCCAGGGGGTTAACTAGACCAATTTTAACTTTCCACTTAAAATTGGAATTTGTATTTTAAAACAGATCTAATTATACCACTGAAACCCTCCAGGCTTCAGCAGGATTCAATCAACATAATGTTTCCAGTGACTGAGTAGACAGGGTAGTGGATGCCACCACTATGTCGGTCCCACTGTTAACATTAGTAGAGCTGAACTGGTTTTAGTGACAATAGCCCTAGTGAAGTCATTTCTTCCAGGCCCAGAGAGACTTAGCTGTAACCAGAACTGCAGTTGGCACATGGGAAATCTTAGCTTGTTTAATTCTCCTTCATATAAAAATGAAGATTCACACTAAGCAGGTTCCCCTATACATATGAAGATTTATTTGTGTATTAGTTGCATAATTTATGTTTCATGCACATTTACAGCATGCAATATAATGTCTACTCTTGAGCCAGTAAACTGCTGTGAAAGCAGATTAACAATCATGCAGACTGTACTATAAATCCATAAGGCTGATTGCAAAGCAAAAATCCTCAGGAAAATAGCCTTTGAGCATGCAGGTACTATAATAAATCTCAACTCCTTGGTACAGAGGGTTCTGAGTGGGAGGAGCAGTTGCAGTAGAAATGAAGTCAGTTTTATTTTTTTGTTAACGCTGTTTCTTGGCCATAGGAGTGCAAACAGCATCTATAGCCTTTAAATTTCTCTTTATTTTTCCTCCTATAGCTTCCTTGCTGATTCAGTTTCTCTTCCATGGTTTGTTTAGTTGATGACGATGTGATCAATTGCTGGACCCCAACTAACTCACTATATGTTTGAAATTCTATATATAGATAGGAGCTTGTGTTTCACTTCCACCACAACTCCTAAAAAGGACGCTGCCTGGATTAAAACCAAATGGAACATGGCATGCTCTCAGTGGGGTTAAGAACCATTTTCTTTTCATTTTTCATAACTAGTTCCAGCAATGCTACTGGTACATAGCTTGAGTACTTTATGTCCAGATAATCCTAAATAAAGTTAGGGAGTATAAAACCTGAAATAAAGATACAGCAAAAAGTGCTGAGATTACATCTGAAAAGTTTCATTTTGTTAGTATTCAGTCACCCCTGCATCAAATGCCAAATTCTCCGGAGCGTATGTATGAGTCAAGCATCTGAAATTAGAATTAAACACAAACTACGCTTACATAATTCACTGTGCAAAGTATAAAACAGGACGTGCTGAGAGCAGCTGTAGCATGGAATGTTGATAATGACAAGGATACAGATACACATGCCACTCTTGCTGACATCAGCAGGAGTTGTGTGTATATATTAGAGAAGAATCTAGCCCACTGTACACATATGTGGAGAAACTCAAGAATTGCTTTCAGTTCTTAACACTAGAAGTTCTCTCCCCAGTAGTGGCTATAGAGTAATTATCTGCTTCTCTGACCCCCTTTCCTGTCTCTCTGTCCAGCCCATTGCTTGAGGAGAAGTGGTTGGGACAGGATACAGAAAGCTTATGCTGATCTCTGCGGAGGTCAGGCAGCACTTCTCACTTCCTGCTGGGGTGAAGTGGGGCAGTGAAGCCTGGGATCTACTAGTGAAGCAGCCTGGGCATCAGGACCCCATCCCTCCCCTGGAGTGGCAGTACCCTTACTCCTCCTCTCTCCACAATCCGTCCTCTCGCTGCATCCCAGCTCCCTCCACCACAAGAAGTAAGGGTCCAAAACATTCTCCCCTCCCCCAGCACCTTTGAATGTGTCAGAAGCAAGATACCCCTTCAAAGTAGTAAGGGGCCCAGTCTGCCCGGTACTCTCCTGTACATAAAAATGGCCATACTGGATCAGACCAATGGTCCATCTAGCCCAGTGTCCTGTCTTCCAACAGCGGCCAGTGCCAGGTGCTTCAGAGGGAGTGAACAGAACAGGGCAATTTCTAGGGATCCACGCCCTCTTGTTCAGTCCAAGCTTCTGGAAGTCAGAGGGGGATGCATTCCTGACCATCTGAGGTAATAGCCATTGATTGACCCATCCTCTGTGAACTTATTTCCTTTTTGAACCCAGTTATACTTTTGGCCTTCACAACATCCCCTGGCAGTGAGTTCCACAGGTTGACTGTATATTGTGCAATGAAGTACTTCCTTATGTTTGTTTTAAATCTGCTACCCCCAGGTGATCCCTAGTTCTTGTGTTATGTGAAGGGGTAAATAACACTTCCCTGCTCTGGCTAGGGGTGTGGGCTCTGGGGTGGGGTCAGGGATGAGGGGTTTAAGGTGCAGACTGCCCCGGAGCTGCTGCGGCCGAGCGAGAGACTCCTCTCCCCCAGCCCTGGGGCTGCCGCGGCTGAGGGGAGTCCTCTTTTCCCAACACAGCCCCAGGGGAGTCTGTACCCCAAAACCCTCATCCCTGGCCCCACCCCAGAGCCCACACCCCTACCCTTTGCCCTAGCCCTGATCCCCCTCCCACAACCCAAACCCCTCATCCCCATCCCAAAGCCCACAACCCCAGCCAGAGCCCTCATTCCCTCACACCCCAACCCTCTGCCCTAGCCCTGATCCCCGTCCCACATTCTAAACCCCTCAGCCCCAGCCCCACCACACATCACCTCCATATTAGTGCACATAACAAAATTCATTCCACACATGGATGTAAAAAATTAGAGGGAACATTGCTCCCAACGTGCTCACCTTTTGAGAGTGGTCCAGTGTGGTAGGCTTGCTCAGAGCACACCTACCATATCCGGCCCCACAGGCGAGGTAGGTGGGGAATGCCTAGTTTGAGAATCTCACAGAGTCTTAGGTAGGAGCTAGGATCCAAGCAGCTTTACCATGGCAGGACTTGGGCAGTTTTGCACATGCCTGATGGTGAAAACAGATGCCTGGGGAATTTAGGTGGCCATAGCGTTAGGTGGCAGCTGAGCAGGCATTTAGTTGATCTCAGTGGTTCCTAAATGTTGGATTTAGACACACTAAGTCCTTTTGTGGATCTAGTCCTAATAGTTCAGCACTGTTCAACTGCATATTCCATGCATAAGGCCCTACCAAATTCACGGTCCATTTTGGTCAATTTCACAGTCATAAAATTTTAAAAATCAAATTTCATGATTTCAGCTATTTAAATCTGAAATTTCACAGTGTTGCAGTTGTAGGGGTCCTGACCCAAAAAGGTCTTGCGGGGGAGGGGGGTCGCAAAGTTATTGTAGGGAGGGTTGCAGTACTGCTACCCTTACTTCTGTGCTGCTACTGATGGTGCCCAGCCCTGAAGGCAGAGCCGCCGCCAGCAGCAGCGCACAACTAAGAATGGCATGGTATGGTATTGCCACCCTTACTTCTGCGCTGCTGCCCGCAGAAATGGGCCCTTAGTCAGCAGCTGCCGCTCTCTGGCTGCCCAGATCTGAGGGCAGCGCAGAAGTAAGGGTGGCAATACCGTGACCCCCCCTGAAATAACCTTGCAATTCTCCTGCAACTCCCTTTTGGGTCAGAACCCCCAGTTTGAGAAACGTTGGTCTCCCCAATGAAATCTATATAGTATAGGGTAAAAGCACACAAAAGACCAGCTTTCACGGGGGTGTGGGGAGACCAGCTTTCACGGTCTGTGATGCATTTTTCATGGCCCTGAATTAGGTAGGGCCCTAACCATGGGAATATTTGGTTCAATTTAATGAAAAATGTATTTATTTCATTTCGACATGGATACAAAGAGTACAGTTTAGCTGCTGTAACACTCTGGTGTTAGTCTTTTCTGTTTTGCTGTGACATACATATACACCACCTAATACATAGCTTCAAAGAGGATTTTCATATACTGTAACTATAAATTATCTAGTTTACAAAGAGATTTTCCCGTTTAACAGGTTTTAGTACTTTTGAGTCTTGTTTGTCAGAACTATATGAATTGAAACCAAACTTCAAGGTAACTTCTTGATCTCTGCCTTCTGGCCTGTATTACATTTTCCATTCCCAGTGTTCCTGAGTTTTCTGTACAAATATTATATTCATAGAGTTTAAGTCCAGAAGACACCACCATATTATCTAATCGGACTCCACTATATCACAGGCCAGTACATTTCACCAAGTTACCCCATATTGAGTCCAATAACTTGTACCTGATTAAAGTATATCTTCCAAAAGGCATCCAGTCTTGATTTGAAAAATCAAGAGATGGAGGATCCACAGCTTCCCCGTTAGTTTATTCCAGTGATTAATCACTGGATTACTCACTTAAACATTAGTGCCTTATTCAGGGGTGAAAATAACTTAAGGGACTTACTGGTATGCAGGGCTGGGGTCCTGAGAGGCAGGGGGAGGGGGAGGCTTGGGCGGAAGGAGCGGGGCCTCAGGCAGAAGGGCCTTTAAATTCCTGAGCCCTTTAAATCGCTGCCGCTATCCCGGGGCTCCTGCGGTGATTTAAAGGGCCCGGGGCTCTGGCTGCAGTAGCAGCAGTCGAGAGCCCCAGGACTTTTAAATCACCACCGGAGCCCCATGGCAGCGGTGGCCGGGAGCCCCGGGGCTCTGGCGGTGATTTAAAGGTCCAGGGGCTCCAGCCGCTGCTGGGAGCCCATGGCCCTTTTAAATTGCCCACCTGGGGAAGCTGCCCCCTGCCAGTATGGTTGGCTATGTACTTGCTGGTACACCGTACTGGCTTATTTTCACCTCTGGTCTTATTTATCATTTGAATTTGTTTGGTTTCAGCTTCCAACCACTTGTTCTTGTTAGGCCTTTCTCTGATAGAGTAGAGAGCCTTTTACTACCCAGGAAGGTATCTTTACACCGTAACCAAATCACCCCTCACACTTCTTTTTTGATAAGATGAATTGCACCTTCTCCAATTTTTTAACATCCTTTAAAAAACATTGACATCAGAACTGGGCACAGTATTCCAGTATTCTCACCTATGCCAAACAGAAGTAAAAATCACCTCCTTACCCCCTACTCTTCCATTTATGCATCCATGGATCATTTTAGCTCTTTTTGCTACAGCATTGCAAATGTGGGGAGACCATATTGAGTTGCTTATCCACTCTGACCCCTAAATCCATTTTGGAGTTGTTGCTTGTATGCAGGGGTTAGCATTGCCTCCATCACCTAATATGTAGGTGTGGCTAGCCTTGTGGCTTTTCACCTATTTGAGTATGGCTGATTCTATAAGCACCCTTATTTTTTATTCTGTAGGCATTCAAATAAAGTCACTAGAGAGTTTGTAGCTACCAGGCAATTCCTTGCTTCTATTTCACCCCACTGCACTCCCCACCCACCCTCCAATATTTTTAAAGCTACCCATAAGTCTGCATCTTGTCCAATTGATGAATTGATTCATTCTAACAGTTTCAGATACATTAGAGTTATAGACTATTGCTGCCTTATGTTTACAGAAGCAGTTTGACTTTTAACCAATAGGCTTTAAAAGAAAACCCATATTTGGTGGATAAATGTTCAAGTTTATATTGGCATCACTTACTCATTTCACTGGGCTTTGCCTCTAAGCAATCATCTTTTCTATCTTATCAGTAAGTTCCAGGAAATGTTCTCCCCATTGGTCATTATTGCTTAATTACAAGTAATAAAACTGTCTCATACAAATTGCACCTGATAATACAAAGACCAGATTCAACAACAAAACAAAATGTGCCGGTCTGCCAGCTATGAAACCCACTGAGGGTCTCCCAGATTAGCTGCCTTTGCCTTATACATACTGTCACAGGACAGCAGCCAAACATAGCCTTTGCTGAATGGGATGATTGGTAAACATTTTACAGAGAGGAAGCACAGTCTTGTGACTAAGGCATAGGACAAGGAGTCAGAAGGCCTAGGTTCTGTTCCTGGCTCTGTTGCAGGTTTCCTCGAACTTGGGAAGTCATTTACCTCTGTGCCTTAGTTTCCCAACTGGAAAATTAGGATAATGCTGCTTCCTTGGATTGTAGTGAGCCTTAACTTATTAACGTTCGTTATATTACTATACTCTGCTAAAAGCCACAGAAACACCAACATGCACTAGGATAACCCATTAATAATTCTTAAATCAGGAACTATTTGCGTGTTAGTTTCCCCATTTCAAGGAAAAGTTATCAGTTCTCTAGGCTTCTCTACTCAATATCATGGTGATTGTAAGAATTGCTAGTGCCATCTAGTGGAAGATGTAGCATCTTTGTTTTAACCACAAGTTCATCCCTTATGATCTAGAGCCAGATTGTGTACACACACACACCAGGGATGCTCCTGGCACCAGCTATTCACTGTATGGCTAAACCAGGATTCAGTGAGATTTTACAAGATATTTTAGAGTAAAAAAATAGAAGCATATTTTCTGAACAGACATTTTCCTTGTGTAATGCTTGTTCTGCTGCCCATCCTATTCTTCCTTTAAAAGAAACCAAACTACACCACAAAATCAGCACAACCATATTAGTCTTTGCTTTGCACATTTGGCATAGTGAGATATCCCTACGTTTACCCATTACACCTTTCTCCTCACCACTTTCCCTTCAAGCACAGTGACTCCCCCACCACTAGGGTGACCAGATAGCAAGTGTGAAGAATCGGGAAACTTTTTCAGGGGGAGCATAGTTGCCTATACTACAAAGCCTCTAATATTGGGATGTCTGGTCGCTTTACCCACCACCAGCCCTCCAGTTGTATCCTGGGTCAGCTCTTGATGTCCATTGGGGAACTATGGGAGACAGATAAAAAGATTATTTCCAACTTGTTAATTTTGGCTACAAAACTTGAAAGATTTCCCTGTGTTTTCCTAAGAGTCACAACATCTCCCTGCTACTACAGTCCTTTTATACCAAGCCAATCTCTCCTTAGTTTACCTGGGGAAGCCCACTGCTTGTAAGTCCCAACAATAAGTTTGTCAGTCATTTGAGTTAGGGAGACTTGCTACCATGCTATCAGGATAAGCCTCCTTCTAAGACTGCTTTAAACAACAGTTACCAGAGGAAGAGAAAGGCCTTTTAAAAGAAGATTCAATGATAGCAAAAAAGGAAAATCTACATAATAGGTGACCACCCTGTCACAGTAAATTACATAAAAGTTCTAAACCAGACAGAATCTTTAGCCATGTTCAAGCATTGTCATCACTAACAAAACATTCACTTCTTACTAATATTTGGCAAATTATGTAGAAATAGTATTTTTGCCAATCTTTGTTTGGAAGGGATTTTCCATATTGTTACTGTCCTCTCAGGCTGGCTCATTGACTAATTCTAATCTCAGGCAAGCTTTAAATGCACCCAACTGATTTAAAACACTTGTCCGAATAGATTTGGACAGATAAGTCAGAAGCAGGGGATATATCTCACAAACAGCTCACAAACAAAAAAAGGCATGCAGGTTACACCCCGAGTGTATATTTATAGCCACAGCCCTGGTCCAGGGGCCCTGACCCCACAGCTTGTCAGCAAACACCAGTCACACTCTGACTTCCAGCAGCCTTGGTTATTACTTGCAGGGTGACCCCAACACACTCCCAGTCCCAGATTTCACCCCTCCCCCCCCCCAAAATGACAACACTGTCTGTACTGTCCAGCCCTCTCCTGGACAGTTGAGATATATTAGGTCAGTTGCCCCTTTAAGGGGATCAATATACTGCAATCTACTACCTTAAATGGAGTTACCCAAACAATTCATAACACTAGATTAGTTTTGATTAAAATAAAACAAGTTTATTTAACTACAAAGAGAAAGGTTTTAAGGGATTTTTAAGGTATTACAGTTAGAAATGGTTACAAGCAAAGATAAAATGCTTCCCAGTACTAAAACTTAAATTAGACTTGGTTTAAGGTGAAATCCTTTACCACATTTCCGGTAACATTGCTGACCAAGTTCTCAGGATCTGCTCCCAAAGTCCAACCACTGGTTCTTTGGACTTCTTAGGGTGTGTGGGTGTGAGAGAGAGAGATGGATAGGGAGAGAACTTGGGGTGTTTGCCCCTCACTTTTATAGTTCAACGAAAATAAGAAAGAAAAACTTGTAGCACCTTAGAGACTAACAAATTTATTTCAGCATAAGCTTTCGTGGGTTAGAACCCACTTCATCAGATGCATGGAATGAAACATACAGTAGACAGATATTTATACAGTCAGAGAAACATGATAGTGGAGGTGCATAGACCAACCTTAAGAGGCTAATTAATTGAGAAACCATACCAGCAGGGGAAGAAAAACCTTTGAAGTGATAAACAAGGTGTGAGTTTATCACTTCAAAGGTTTTTCTTTCCCTGCTGTTATGGTTCCTCTCAATTAATTAGCCTCTTAAGGTTGGTCTATGCACCTCCACCTTATCATGTTTCTCTGACTGTATAAATATCTGTCTACTGTATGTTTCATTCCATGCATCCGATGAAGTGGGTTCTAACCCACGAAAGCTTATGCTGAAATAAATTTGTTCGTCTCTAAGGTGCTACAAGTTTTTTTCTTATTTTCGTTTTGCTGACACAGACTAACACGGCTACTACACTGAAACCTTTTATAGTTCAGCCACCCATTGAAACATAGTATCCTAAGAGTTGCCCCTAGATAAAGTTCACTCCCATTGTGTGGGCAGAGGCAAGGATTCTGGTGGTGAAAGAGATGCCATGCTGTTGTTTGCTAAGATGCAGATTTGTTTTTTTCCTGCCCCGTTCCTTACCCAAGAATGGCCACTTGATAGGTGATGGTCCATCAGCTTTGATGGCACCTGGCTAGAGGCATTGGCTTGTCCTTTGTCTTTGAGAAACAGGTTTCCCCGCTCCCCAGACTTGTCTGATAAATACACTTCAGTCATGATTTCATCTTATGTTCATAAATTTACATATACTGTTGCTACCTGCATTTTACCATTGTATTATTGACCAGCAAGTTATTAGTTTTCAAATGATACCTCACAAGGCATATTTTGTACAGATTATTACAATGGTGTTTAGGGTGTGAATACAGGGGTGCACTCCATCACACCCCTTCTCTCCCCTACCCAGAATTTTGGTAATACTCCACCATCTTTTGTTAACTCAAGATGGCCACGTTGTTTTGGATAAAAAGAACTGATTCAGACTAACCCAGACAAAGACATTTTTGGAAGTCTGAAAATGTTATTAATTGTATCTCCCTTCCTCCCCCTCCCCCAACCCCTGTAGACAGATTAGAAATGGGAATAGTGGTGCCAAAATACAGTGAGAGCTCATTCTTACATTTCTAGCCAGCTGGAAAGAGGAAGCAGTTGCAGAGTTGGTCAAAATGTTTTTAAGCAAAGAACTTGCCAACATTTCTCTGTTTTCCACTGGGCTTTTTGATTAACTCTATTCATGAGAGAGTCTTCTAGCAAGAAAAGGCACTGATACTGCAAACTTTTCCGTGTGGGAAGACCCTGTGCACACAGAGCCCCAGTGACTGCACAAAGGAGTAATCTGGATGAAAAACATACAGATTACTGGGTGCTTGTCTGGAATGAATCTTTTCAAGCTCACCCATCATTTTATACTTGCTTCTATCCCATCTAATCAGTACCTGTCTCAACCCTGACCTTTCTCTTCCTCCCTGCGTCATCCCTGATGTCTTAATACAAGGTCAGCAACTCTCTCGAGCAGCCACTGGACCAGTTAGGCAGGATACAGTCTATTGGAACTGTCAGCAAAATATATGGGCCTGAATTTACAAGACATCTAGGTCAGACAAGGGTATCAAACTTATTCTGCAGATGGGGGCAAATTCCATTCCTTCTCTATATGCAAGAGTTGCACTACTTTAAAGGTGTATTTAAACTGAGTTAGTTAAGCTAATGGAAAACCCTGTATGGACATTCAGATTGAAGCCTGGCATATATTGATTTAGCAGCATTTTACAAATGGTTTTTTAAACCAAATTTACAGTTAAGCCTATGCAACTTTCACAACTCCTTCACACTTGCACACAGGAGACCACCAAAATCTTTACTTTCCCCTACCCATCATCACATCAGCAGATTGCTCTCATATCTTACCTCACTACTGGATACAATTCTGTACTGAAATGATGTAGACTGGAACCTTGAGGTACACATGCACCTCTTTACTTTGATAACACACTAGGCTGGGGCAGGGGAGGGGCACCTCAGACCCAGACCTCCTATCACAATCACAGCTCTCCCAACTTATTTCTCCACCACCGTTTAGTATTGCTACACTTAGCATAGTGAATGCAGCTGGAGAGCATGTGGATAATTCCCAATAGCTATTGCCAGCTCCAGTGGGGCAGAATTATGGGTGCATGGGTGTTTATCTGAACTCTGTATTTCTTGGATTTCAGAAGTTTGAATCCTGCTGAACTCAGTATTCTGAAGGACATGAGCTATTACAGGACAATCTTAACTTGGTGTTAAAGGTTTTTGCCATTTAATTATATTAAAATCCCAGTACATTTTTGCCATTACAATGTTTTACTATCCCTAACCAGCAAGACAGTCACTCATTATAATACACCTTCCCCTCCCTTCCCATTATAGTTTTTTTCCCCCAGAGCTAAACTCCAAGCATTTCAAATATTTGAACTTGGCCCCTGATGCATTAAAGTGGATTCATCCTCACTAGCCAGCCTCTTTTTTAGTGCTGCTAACCAAGGCCTGCCCTAGACCAAATGGCGACCCAGGCAAGGAGGATCTTTGCCGCCCCCCCTGAACATTTTCACAATTACACAATAAAACAAGGTTCACAATATCACAGCTAGGCTCTCACTTCACTCTTATATCTCACTGACTGACTGGCGACACGCCACCCCTTATGTACCCGCAAGGGCATGGCTGACAACATTCTAGGAGGTTCGAGGAAAATGTAGTTCTCAGAAAGTCTGGACGGTTCCACGAGATTCTACAAAGGTCCAGAACATTCTGAGGTTAGTGAAAAATGAATCCACATACGGGATACCTGAAACATTTTAATTCAATATTCTATTTTCCCTTTTGTTGCTAACAACAAAAACAGCACCCAAACCTGGCACTCCCCCAAGCCCGGCACCCAGGGTGGTTGCCTGGGGCACCTGGCCCTAAATCCAGCCCGGCTGCTAACATACAATGTAGAAAAATATATTTAGGTATTGATCCAACTGCATCTCAAAATATCTGAACGGCCCTGTATTTAGTTATTATACTTTTGTGTAACACAAGTACTCTGCTGTTTTTTGGAAAAGGCAGCCATTTTATGTTTCATGCATGTTGCTAGAGATACACACTGAGCTCGCTCATGGAGACAACTTACTGAAAGCATCTGTTTTCTTTTTATGTATAAAGAACAGTTCCCTTGCACTCTGGCAGTAGATTGCATGTATGTGAACAGGAGAAGAAAGCAAAGCTAAAGTAATTCTGAGAGCCTCAGTCTCTACTCCAGAATTATTATTACTTTGATTGAAGGATTCAAAATATCAAATTGACATGAGCCCCTTTGTCCTCACTCTCATTTGGTTTCCTTACAGTTTCATTTCCAGGGCATAAATGCATCTGTCTAAGTTTTGTTTGTTTAGGTCCATTTTGGCTTCAGTCATACACTGATTTTTGCATTCGTCACAAACTTGCATTTTGACTTCTCTTATATAGACATCTCCCAGCTTGCCCGTTTCCTAGGAAAGCCCTGCTCCGTCAAGTCTCTCCTGTTACCACCCCACACATCCATTATTATCACATTCACAGGAGTGCAAATTGCTTAAAAAAACCCCCAAAACAAGTAAGCTGGGGACAGTAATGCAGAGATCAGAGAAGAGCAACACTTTCCTGACCAAATCTCTCTCTCCGTCATCAGCACCTCCTGTGGTCAGTGTATGCAGTAGTGCTTGCTGCAGCTGGTCAGACCTCAGGCTGTATTCTGTATAGTAATATTCATACGAAGAAGGAGGACCTGCATTCAAGTTGAGCAGGATGGTTGTGAGAGCTGAGAGAGTTCATGTGAGGAGAGGGGCAGGGAGCCCATCACCAGAGACTTGTTTTTGTCTAGATCTCAAGGAGAAGATCTTCCTTACGCACCTCATAATTATAGCCCGAGTTCCAGTGTCCCAACAAGCCCAAGAACTAGAGTAAAACTGTCACACAATAGCAAGGATTGAGACATATTTATTACTTGTTACACAACCTCTAACATGCAGGATGAGTCACAAAGAGAAAGTGATTGAAGCAGAGACTAGAGAGACAAGGTGAGTGAGGAAATATCTTTAATTGGACCAACTTCTGTTGCTGAGAGACACAAGCTTTTGAACTTACAGAGCTCTTCTTCAGGTCTGACAGTTCAAGTGAGACCTAAACACATTTCTGGTAGAAAACTATGATAAAGCAAAATGGCAGAGTGAAGAGAATGACAGGTGTGTTAGACCTATTAGCCCGATCTCAGATTTTCTGGAAAATGGTATGAGATAAGTGCTGTGACCTGTTATGGTCACACAAGGCTATATCATGGCAGTACAATGCTGGGATGCTTCAGAAGCCACTGAGATTTTAGACTGATGATTCTGAAGTGTTAAAAATTCAGAATATCTGCTACTTACTAGAAGATTCAGTGCCAGATTTTCCTTTCACTTAAATTAGTAGAAAGCCCATGAATTTCCATGAAATTATTCCTGAATTTATGCCACTGTAAGTTAGAATCAAGCCCACAGGGCCTGGTTACATGAAATCTTCCAGTAGGAAGAATTGATTCAGTGTAAGAACAGGGCAACAATGGCCTACTATATTAGAGCTGCCCTGGGAACAAGTGCTCTTAAGTGTTGTAAATTGTGGAGAGATTAAAAGCCTCACATTTACATATGCAGAATAGAGGCAGGTATGGAAATACTCTGAGGGCACTGTGCCCCTTAGAGTTGATCTAGGTTAGAAATAGGAAGGTGTACACTTTGTTCTACTGGCAACTACTTCCAAGTTGTTCAGAATAGACAAAGACTGGTGATGGGTAGCAGTATAAAAGCTTTGCATTCTATAGCATCTGAGTGCCCTTATACACAAAATCAATAGCAGTCATGAAGTCCCTAGGGGACTTCATGTAGTCTCTGGCTTGCCTCTCTTTCCAGAGTAGTTGTTATTTGTGTCATCACACAGTATGCAGAGCATTCTACTGCCACATAGCATGGATGCGCTTTCCTCTGAACACTGCAATACCTCTACACTCTTCACCTGTACCCCAAGTTTCAAATTACACATATTTTTGAATATAATGAACCAGTGTTACTTCTGGTGGTTATTTATGGCCAAATCTAATAGCCTTTGCACACAAATAATCCCTATTATTGGAGAAGAAACTTATGGTGTTTTCTTGAGGTGGGGAGGGGTGGTGGAGGTTAAGAAGCATTATTACTGGGAATTTTGGCCTATTTTGTAGCACCATAGTGTGGATGCTTTCTACATCAACAGAAGGGGTTTTTCTGTCACTGTAGTTAATCCACCTCTTCAAGAGGATGTAGTTAAGTCAAAGGAAGAATTCTTCCGCTTCACTGCTCTACAGCCAAAATGCTTCTGAAATAAATGTAGTCAAACTTTACTAATTCTGGGTCACTGAGAACGAAAATGATGCTTAAAATTGTTGATTGGCTCTAGTTTTCAAGACATGCTATTGGGTCAGTATATACGACCCTTGACTTGGGAATGGTGGAGGATAAGTGAGTTATAAAGGGAAGGGATCTCAATTTAAACCAGAAATGACTAAAATACATCTTTGACTGGATCTATGAATAAATCTATGACTGGGTTTGGACAGTACTTGCTTTTTAGGCAAAACAATGAATGATGCAATCTGAAGCTGGTATTGCGTCATACATCATGTTATTCCTAGAAGTCATGGATGATGCAATCATAACGAAGCTTACATCACTCTGCTGAACAAATTGCCCTATATCAGCTCTAGAAATCATACAGTGTCGTGCTCTCTTATTTGTCAGTGTTTGGTTTTGCAAAGGGACACATTTCTGTTTAGCCAAAGTGAGCAGAGATGCCTCGTACTTGTGTGAACAGTGCAGATAACTTCTGCTATGTTTGTGGTGAAGTGACTTTTGCATCACAAAAGCGCAGGATAACCACTATGGTTAAGAAAGCCTATCACCTTTCTTTTGGCTGCAAAATTGGAGATCAGGACAAGAGGTGGGCCACACACATATGCTGCAACAAATCTTCGCCAGTGGTTGAACAGGAAAAGGAAATCTATGCCTTTTGCAGTGCCAATGATTTGGAGAGAGCCAACAGATCATACCAGCAATTGTTACTTCTGCATGGTGCCTCCAGTTGGGAAAGGTGTGTCAAAGAAGAAAAAGTGGACTGTGCATTATCCAAACATTCCATCAGCTATACGCCCAGTACCCCACGGAGAAGGACTGCCGGTTCCTGATGCACCAGAATCATTCTCACTTGAGTCAGATGAGGAAGAGGAAGAGGATGAAACTTCTGGTCCTGAACCATCAATGTCACAGGACCCACATTTTCTCCCATCCTCCTCCTCTGAACCACACCTCATAATACAAGGTGAACTGAATGACCTTGTCAGGGATTTGGAACTACCCAAGAGTAAGGCAGAGCTTTTGGGCTCCAGACTACAGCAGTGGAATCTCCTGGCAGGTGATGTTAGGGTTTCCATGTTCCGTGACCGTCCAAAGGATCTTGTCCCATTCTTCTTCATGGAAGGTGATCTTGTAGCCTGCAACAACATTGATGGTGTGATGGCAGCCCTCAACATCGTTCACGATCCAGATGAGTGGAGACTGTTCATTGATTCATCGAAGACGAGTCTTAAAGCGGTTTTACTGCATAATGGCAATGTTTTGCCATCAATTCCAGTTGGTCATGCAGTCCATATGAAGGAAACCTATGACAACATGAAACAACTTTTGAGGTGCATAAACTATGACCAACATCAGTGGCAGCTTTGTGGCGATTTGAAGGTTGTTGCTCTCTTGCTTGGTCTGCAGACTGGATACACAAAGTACTGCTGTTTTCTCTGCGAAAGGGATAGTCGTGCAAGAGATTCCCACTACATCAAGAAAGATTGGCCACTCCGACAGTCATTGGAGCCTGGGAGGAAAAGTGTTCAGCATCCACCACTTGTTGAATCAAGGAAGATTTTGTTACCACCCTTACACATCAAGCTGGGTCTGATGAAGAACTTTGCCAAGGCCATTGACAAAACACAAGCAGCTTTCAAGTACCTCCGTGGAAAATTTCCAAGGTTAAGTGAAGCTAAGATAAAGGAAGGTGTCTTTGTTGGTCCTCAGATTCGTGAACTTCTTTGAGATGATGCATTTGACCATGCACTGCGTGGCAAGGAAAAAAAAGGCATGGAAAGCCTTCCAGTTAGTGGCAATAAATTTTCTCGGAAACAACAAGGCAGACAACTACAGGTTGGTGGTGGAAAACCTCCTCAAGGCATACAAAAGCCTTGGTTGCAACATGTCACTAAAGATACATTTTTCGCACTCTCATCTAGATTTTTTTCCACCGAACTGCGGAGCAGTGAGCGACGAGCACGGCGAGCGATTTCACCAGGACATTGCAACAATGGAGAAACGCTATCAGGGCAAATGGAGCCCATCAATGCTTGCAGACTATTGCTGGACAGTGACAAGAGATGCTCCATTTAATGAATACAAGAGACAAGCCAAGAAGCGCCAAGTAGACACTGAATAGGACTAAACTATGGACATAATAGTTTTTTGCCTTTTGTTTCATAATAAATTTTATTTATATAACCCCTTTGCTGATTTTTAAAGTGTTACATAAACAGGACAGGTGAAATAGTATCATGTAAAGCAACCATAAACACATGAAAAGACCTAGGTTTACAATTTATGATTAAAACTCTACTATCTACACAATATACATAGACATAAAATGTAAAAACTTAAATATCTTAGAAACAGTAGCCAGTTGTTTTAATTGTCATATTTGAATTCACCACATCAAAATACATATTAAATAGTACATTTTATCTCTGAAGCAGACGACTTCTCAAAAATTGTAGACCAGTGTTACCTAGCTGTGTCTACCTTGGGGGGCTAGGTCGATTAAATTCCCAGGTGTAGAAAGAAAAGATATGTGAGATAATATTTATTGGACCAACTTCTGGTGAGAAACAACCTTTAAGCTTCTCAGTCTCTAGCTCCTATAATAACCCATAATGCTGATACATAAACAAGGATGCCATGTTCACCAATCTATTAGAATTCTTTGAGGGTATCAACACAAATGTGGACACGGGTGATCCAGTTGATAAAGCACTTGGACTTTCAGAAAGCCTTCAACAAGATCCTATACCCAAGGCTCTTAAGCAAAGTAAACAATCATGGGATAAAAGGGAAAGTCCTTTCCTGGATCAATAACTGGTTAAAAAAATAGGAAACAAGGGTAGGAATAATTGGTCACTTTTCACAGTGGAAAGCAATAGTGGGATCCCTCAAGGATCAGTGGCAGAACCAGTGCAGTTCAATGTATTCATAAATGAGCTGGGATAAGGGGTAAATGGTGAGGTGGCAAAGTTTGCAGACAATACAAAATTACTCAGGATAGTTAAATCCAAAGCTGATTGTGAAGAGTTACAAAGGGATCTCACTAAACTGTTTAACCGGGTAACTGCCAGATGAAAGTCAATGTTGATAAGTGCAAAGTAATGCACATTGGAAAACAATCCAAACTCTCTCTATATAAAATAATGATATTTAAATTAGCTGTTAACAAAGAACTTGGAGTCATTGCAGATGGTTCTCTGAAAACCACTCAATTTGCAGCAACAATCAAAAAAAGCCAACAGAATATTAGGAACCATTAGGCAAGAGATAGAAGATAAGACAAGAAAATATCACAATGCTACTATATAAATCCAAGGTACTCCCACACCTTGAATATTGCATGCAGTTCTGGTCACCTATCTCAAAAAAGATATTAGAATTGGAAAAGGCACAGAAAAGGACAACAAGAATGATTAGAGGGATGGAACAGTGTCCATCTGAGGCGAGATTAAAAAGACTGGGACTATTCAGTTTAGAAAAGAGATGACTAAGCGGGGACATGATAGAGGTCTAGAAAATCATGAATGGTATGGACAAAGTGTAATTTACCCCTTCATGTAACACAAGAACCAGGGGACACCCAATGAAATTAAATAGCCCGCAGGTTTAAAACAAAAATAAGGAAGTACTGGCAATGAGTTGACTGTATGTTGTGAAGGCAAAAAAGTATAACTGGGTTCAAAAAAGAATTGGGTAAGTTTATGGAGGATTGGTCCATCAATGGCTATTAGCCAAGACAATCGGGACACAACCCCAAGCTCTAGGTGTCCCTAAACCTCTGACTGCTAGACGCTGGGGCTGGATCACTTGATAATTGCCCTGTTCTGTTCATTCTCTCTGAAGCATTTGGCACCGACCATTGTCAGAGGACAGGATACTGGGCTAGATGGACCATTGGTCTGACCCAGTATGGCCATTCTTATGTTAATATCAATTTCAAATTAAGAAATACAGGCACACTTAGGAGAGAGTCTTGTCTATTTTATTGCCATAGAAGCTAAAGTAAAAAAAATTATAAACTATATTAGACATTCTCCAGTGCTACTGGAAAAATACTTACATGTTATATATATATCCCCCCTCCCCCCCACACACACACATAAAACAAAGTATAGAGTAGAGTGCTGACACTGCAAAGACACAAGGTGGCACCATATCATTAGTTTGGGACCTTGTAACATACCCATATTTCATAGCAGGAAAAATTACAAACAAGACATTTCTCATGTGGAAAATCAAGTATTAATGCAATATCTCTGGTTACATTGTTTTGAGCATTAACATAAGATTTTAAGGGCATTTTCTAGGAAATAAAAGTCCAGGGGTATGTGCCACAGCCAGAGTGTATGTGTAATTATCAAATGGATTCTGTGTGCAGCCCTGGTATTTGCATATGCAAGTACCACAGCAGGCCATTCGCCTCCATAGTGCATTAATTTGGAGGTCCACACTGTATGCTAGTGACCCATCTCCACCTTCTCTCCATTAGAAGTGGCTTTATTCTTACCCCCAGTCTGTTTGTAACTGTGGTGGTTCTTTGGATCATTAATCACATAAGGCCTTTGCTTCGTAATTGCACTGAGTTCTTTTTCCTCTATTGTTCCTTTCATGATCATTTGAGGTAAAAAGTTTATATTCACCTGGGCATTAGCCAATATATTGTGCTGCTATTTGTGCCGTCAGCTGGGATATGGCACCAGCTGACTGGAACTTCTCAAATCTTTACTGCCTCGATTTCCTTTATTAGTTCTTTAGCTATTTTGACTGAAAACTCAGACTCCCAGTTCAATGACTGCCATAGGACATCTAGTTATGTGTTTGAACTCCCACTCTTTAACAAACTGAGCAAAACACATGGCTTGCTAATTGTGGGCCATCATTTGCCACTATCCCAGGGAAGTCATAGCAACTTGAATGCCTCGTGTCACTCCACAAATGGAGCAGTGAGTGTATGGGAGGCTACATTTAGTAACCTTGACCTTTAGCTGTAAGCAAGGCCATACTAACATTTGGATGTCTCTGTATTGAAAGTCTCAGGTATTTTGAATTTGACCTTTGAGAAAGGCTTCCTGTCTAGAGTTGCACCAATATATGTTTGATACCTTCTAGTAAAACACATTCAGATTATTTTTCTGATACTGCAGTATATATTGAAATGTTTAGGGGTAGACTAAGGTTTCATATATGTTCTCTTCATGATTATTCCTGAATCAATATTAACTATTCCAGGGGTGCAGACTGATCAAGTCCTTTTCAATTTATGCATATTACTTTATGTGTGTGTGTGTGTGTGTGTGTGTGTGTGTATGTACACACACACACCCACACCAAACTGCCCCTCCTGGAACAGCTTTGGGCCCAGTCCACATCCCTGATCGCCTTGTCAGTGCAGCATCTTATTTGGGGTGTGGGGGGCGGGAAGTGTGACACCAAACATTTAGTATCTATTCAATGCCTTTGTTACTCCAGGGTTAGCACTTGAAATCTGTCATTGCTGGTTAGTCATTGAGGAAGCTCTCCTCTAAAATAGTGGAAAAAGAATGTTGAGTGATAATTCAAACCTCAGAGAAGCCATGTTGATTGCGAGTTGTCTAATTTGAACATATCCAGACCAGCTTGAACTTCTCCCTAAATCTGCGCTATGAGCAGGTGCCTAGTATAGGAAAGGCCAGTCAACCTAGTTTTTGTTCAGCTTGAAGCTGTTTTGTGTTGTTCCCTCTAGCTGCCTGCAGTCTTGGTCAACTGCAATTTTTTCAGTGTCTCTCTGCAGCCAGTCACCAGTGTCATCTACAGTAAACTCCATGCCACAATCTATCCACAGCTTCATGCAGTCACCTCTGCTACTCAAAATTACAGCAAGTTGAGGAAGCTGGCATTCCAAGCCAGTGTTACCTTTTTCTGGTCCCTATTATGTGCACTATTCCCAAAGCCATCTTTGGCATTCAGGATGGAAGAGACATGCTTGGCTAAGCAATATCTTCCCTCCTACCCCCACCCAAAAATAGTTTTCAGGGGACGTGTATAGTTCTGTGCTCAGCTGAAGTCACCAGGATGGATACTAAGGGTACATCCACACTACCTGCCCGATTCGGCGGGTAGCGATCGATCGATTTATCGCATCTCATGTAGACGCAATAAATCGATCCTGGAAGCGCTCCCCGTCAACTCCGGAACTCCAGCTCGGCGCGAGGAGTAAGCGGAGTCAACGGGGGAGCCTGCCTGCGCCGCGTGGACCCGAGGTAAGTAGTTTGTAATTCGATCTAAGATACTTCGACTTCAGCTACACTATTCATGTAGCTGAAGTTGCGTATCTTAGATCGATCCCGCCCCCTAGTGTGGACCAGCCCTTAGTTAGAAATTAACTGGATTTCTATCACCATACAGATCCAGTCAGTTAGCTTTGATGTTTTTCAAACACCTTATTCCATGAGGTTGCATATGGTTATCCTGATCTCTGTTTTAGGGGTCTTGGTACTTTATATGGGTTACAATGTACTGACTTAGCTTTAGCATCCATCTCCCAATGCTACTCACCTAGTAGGCACTTGAGTCCAAGAAACAGATCAGTGAGCCACCCGTTATCACATCAGATGCTTTTTTCCCCAGGTCACTATAAAGTGTTTCTTTTATATTTGCTAGGAAACCCATTTCCTCATGCACGGTTGGGGGATTCTGCATCATTTTTACTACTTATAGGTCAAACATGCATAGGCTAGGGAGGCTCATTGTGCCAGCAAGAGTGAACACGGTTGATGGCATCACGGTAGGCATCACATAATGAAGTGAAGCAGTCTGGCCCAATTCTTTCAATCCACAAATATCTGGGGCAGCCCTGTGAACAGTGCTAGGTAGGGTCATGGTGTGCACCTCTTTGTGAGTCAATGAAGAGTTTGAGAGCACAGTATGTGTGGGGAGGGGGAGAAGGAGGCGTGTTTTGTCCATCTTGGAGACATGGCTGAAGAGCATGCAACACTACTTTTGAATATAGTGAGTGACTGAAGGGCAGGCAGATTTTTGTAAGATTGTGACATTTTGTCCGAAGTCAAACCACTTTATGCTCAAGATTTGGTGAGAGTACTGCATATGGAATGCCTCTTGCTGCTTCAAGTCTGCCTGGAAAAGAGTCCTGGTTTCTGAACTGTATAGTAATACAAGCAGCATTCAGGATCTGTCAAACCTGTGCTTTGTCTCAGTGCAGAGATGTTTCTGTCCATAAGCAAGATGTGGACTTCATGCAGGAGGCAGCAAGAGAACATCCAGGTTGCTGCAGCCACTTGAACTTTGCAGAATAGGAATAATGTCTGTTTTATCTTATGTACAGTTCACTATGCACAGGATACAAGAGCTTCATATAAAACCTATAATGAAATCTCATCTCAAGATATTTACTGTGTGATTGAAGAGGTTACACAGTCCATCTAACATAGGATTTCCTCATAAAGGTGCTTGTCAGTGCCCTTGTTCAGAATGATCTACCACTACTTTCCTGTGGTTTATGCTGTTCCTCTATGTACAATATGCAACATTAACTCAGCCATTTGCATCTTATTTTGTCAAGCACTATGAACAGCAACACTTATTTCTCTTATTTTATATGGACTTCCAATGCGGGACAGTTTGCCATTCCTAGCATGCTTGGTGCCATAACAGTGGCACATGAGATTCTGCTTTTGTATTTCTTGTTCTTCTCTCCCTGCTGTTATAAGCCTTGGCAACACAAGTAATTTAGCATTAGCACCAGTGCAGCTCTGCTCGTGACACTGCTAATGCAGACCAGTCACTAGCACTCCCACCAGCTAAAGTTTAGCTGACACCAAGAAGCTGACACTCTGAACTAGTATTGCTACTTTGCTAGTAGAACTTACACTAGCATTTTTATTAATCTCCCAACAGCTATATTCTACTTTGTCTGCTTCTGGCTGGCCAGCATTTATTTTTTCCCAAGGAAGGGGACAGGTCTGTTTTGGGCACTCCAACACCTCAGTTTGGCACATACATCTCCAGAGCTCAGCCCTAGAGAATAGTGTCAGTTTATCATTTGAATTTGCAGTGGCACAATTCTTGCTTTTTGACATCCCAATATATGGGCTATGAACATCCTCGGGTTATTGTAGTAGAGATATTAGATAGCCGGACAAGTTTCTCAAGTGGTTTGTGTGACAGCCCACGTCAGCAGTGATAAATACAGAAGCAGTATTTCCTCATCTAACAAAGCAATCCTTACCTAAGGGTCTCTTCCACTTTAGTTGGATCTTCGTTATTTCATGGAAAAGGTTAGCAGCCAGATCTCACTTGGAGAGAGATTGGGGATTGAAGTGGGACTGCAGTGTCCACACTGCAGTAAAACACCTAGGGCTGGCCTGTGTCAGTTGACTTGGGCTGCAGGGCCCATGAGAGGGGAGGGTCCCAGAGTCCAGGATCCAGTCTGAGCCCAAATCTCTACATGGCAATTTTATAGCCCTGCAGCCTAAGCCCTGTGAGTTTGAATCAGTGGACATAGGCCAGCCACAGGTGTTTAAGGGTAGGTCTACACTGCAGTAAGAGTCCAGGCTCTTTGCCTTCTCTAAATCTTCAACTGCATCTTGAACACATGGAGGTGCACTCAGGTCCTCGGGTACCTTGTTCCAGCATAAGGGCTAAGTAAACAACTTTAAGCACTCTGAGCTTTGCTGGCAGCTGTATTATCCCACTAGGTGGTGCACCTAGGGTGACCAGATGTCCCAAGTTTATAGGGACAGTCCCAATTTTTGGATCTTTCTTATATAGGCTCCTATTACCCCTCCACCCCCATCCCAATTTTTCACATTTGCTGTCTGGTTACCCTAAGTGCAACCCCACATTGAGCTTAGTGCACTTTTCATCTTACTAGCTACAAGCACAAGCTCCTTTCCTATGTAGTATTATAGAGCTGTGGCTTGTTGATAGTATCATGGAGGTCTAGGTTCAGAGATAGGGGAGCAAATAGAAGAAACCAAGCATAAGTACCTAACCAATAGACTTTTTAGATATGGCATATTAAAGTCCATATTACAGCTGTACTCCCATTTCTTAGCAAAAAGGCTTACATGCTGTTTCTCCACTGGTATTTTCTCTTTATACTGGTATTTCTAAGACTTCAGTAGGATCAGGCCTATTATTAAAGTTGTGTATTCTAAATAATGAAAGCTAGTCATAGCTGAGAGAGAAATGAAACTGAATTCAATAAATGTAGGTCTTCATTGACAGAAGATTGTTTATTTGTTTCAATAGATTCACCAAATCAATTAGGTCCTCTCTAAATGTTTAGCACAAGCAACTCTGCCATGCAGCCATGGACTAGAAGTTGCTGAAGTACTACAAGAAAAATCCATCCATAAAACTTTAAAACCGTTCAGGGATTTTTCTAGGAGGATCCAGAGATTCAGTTCTGGTGTCTTTTCAGAAAAGGGATTTCTTCTCCCCCGCCTAAAGATTCCTTTCTCATCAGGGTTCAGCTAACCCCTTCAGGTCCTCCCTTGCCGTAAAGGAGATGAATAACCTGTCCCACCAGCACACACAGCCTGATATATTTAAATTTCTTAGTGAGAGAGAAAGTTCACCTAGTCTTGTTAAGGAGAGAAACAAGTCACATCTGAAGGTCCTCTCTATATTAGCTTCCAGGCCTGGCAGAAAGGACCTCCAGATTTTTCTGCTACCTTCAGATTTAGAGTTTTGGTTCAGGCCCCTGTCAAGACTAAATCTGAACACATTGAAGGTTGGGTCTGAATCAGACTTTTCCCCAATCTTTGTGGTTTATCCTCTCTCACTGACCTAGAGTGTGAAAGTTTGACTCTTGATCTAAACTTTGTGATTTGAACCACTGCAAAGGTACTTTTGTAGTATGAATAACTTTTCCACTAGATAGCATTGGACCAAGACTCTGAACTCATTTCACAAACATTCTTTACTTCCAATTGCTAATGGGAGTGAAATGAAAGTCAAACAAAATAAGAGTTCTTACTGACCAAAGACATTTTGAAGTCCAAGATGTAGCAGCAGATGATCACTAAGATTTCCAGCCTTCTCTTGTCAGATACTTCTCAGGGAATCTATGCTAAAAAAAGTGTTCTAAACAAAATGCCTTGTTGATTCTGAAGCCCTGATCCAGCAGTGAGTGCCACATGGGCAGACATCTCTATCAATATGCAGTCTCACTGGAATCAGCCCGTACAGTGTGCTGCAGAATCAGAACCTTTGTTCGTTCCATAGTTACCAGCATACTAGATATTATTTGATCTTGCTAAAGCTTTTCCTTACTATTTAGGAAATACATCAGTTTTGAATTAAGGTTATGTAGAGTTTCTTACGGTGAGATGATATTTTCCAGCTAATTTACTTAATAGTAAAACTTTTAGTATTCCATCTTCTTACTTCGACGTCTCATTATGAGCACTGTGACTAATCAAAAGTAAACTGTATTTTAATATTTAGAATTCTAGTTTGAGGGGGAGAGTGCATCATGCATATCAGTCAGATAATATTCTATCCTCTGACCACATAAGAAATCAGTGAAAACGTTTAGTTTCCATTCCTAGTAGTCTCAAGGAATATTAGAAGTTTGGAAAGGTCTACAGTCTTCTCTGAAAGGACAGAGTTTTGCCCTGAAAAACAAGATCTTGGGCTACTTAGAATTGTTAACACCTTGAGACTGCATCATCAGTGTTGTTGGCTCAGTGAATGTTAATGATGCTTGGAAGAAAAACAGCAGCTGCAAGAGGTCTGCAGAAGCTTGTGAAGCTGGAGAACATTTTAATAGCAAGATAGCTCCCTTGAACAGGATGATGCAGAAGCTGGTAGATATTCTTTGGGCAGCATAAGTCACAGGTCCATGCCTCAGTTTATCCTCTTCCTGCTGGCATTCTGCCTCCAATAGATGTGTGAGGGTCCAGCACCTTCCAAAAACAAAAAACAAAAAAAACAAAAAAAAAAAACAAAAAAAACCACCCACACACAACCTCAGCCCTGAAAGGAGGATTTTAACTGGAGTTTCCCCAAAAGGCAGTTAGTTATAAGACCTACACCTAGAGACTGAAGCGGCTTTTCTTATTCAACTATACTGAACCCAGCCTCACTAGATGAAACAGTTCCTTACCCTGATGATGCAGATTTGAAGGAGTGGGGAGCAACCTTCTTCACGGGAAGCTCCAATACCAGGCCTCCAATCCACCAGTGCCATACCACCCCAGGCCATTTTATTCTCAACCCCCCAGCCCAAGTACGTCTACAGCCTCCTTGCAGGCCTTTTCACACACCTCTTTCCATGCACTGCATATTTATTTTCTCCAGGCTGACCTCCTGCTTCTTGAGCACTCTCAGGACTTACTGCTTGTAGCAGTGTACAGATCCACTGCCATTTCTACTAAGCCCAAAATACTTGTTTATCTAGTCCTGTCAGTCACATGGTTCCTACTACACCTGCTATACTATATCTCCCAGCATTCCCTTCCCTTAAAGGGCCAAGGGCAAGTAAAAGGCAGCCTGACAGTACCTGCCCTTGAAGGGGCTGGCATGCTCTGTTACAGGCAGCATGAGAGTCCTTCATGTCCCTTTCAGACCCTTGAGGCTCTTCAACCATTTGCCCTCCTGGGCTCACTCTGTTGCTCCCATCCTCCTTTCAGATGCTAGTGCATGCAAAGCAGAACTCTTCACCTCCCAGCAGATGCCCCTGACCACAGGCTCTCCAGCCTGTCAGAACTGGCCCTGTTGCTCCCTTCATCTTCTTTCCCCATTCATGCCTTCTTTTCAGAGGACTCTTCCATTAATCCTTCTCTTTAAAAGATTCCCTTGTTGACTCCAAGGCTCAGTCCCTTTGCCATGATTCTGTGGAGGCAGACACTGCACCTGCCCTACTGAAGGGTAGAAATGATCTGAGCAATCTTTCACTTTTCCCCATTTAGCACTGTTTCCACCTCTCAACCTTCCTTCAAACCCATTTCCCCCCCCCCCCGAATCCTTCTACACTTATCTGCTTATTAGTGATCACTCTATACCCTTCCTTACCAAACTGTTTCATGTTTGTCTTGCCTCCTTACCTGGCACTGTAAGGCACATTAAGTGTTCTGCACAAGAACAAAGTGAAAATTGATCAAAGGAGTATTGTCCTATACTCATATACTGTATTTTTTCTATGAAAATATTGGATCTGTTCTCACAGCCACGTCTGGCAGGAGAACTGTATACTAGATTTTACTTGTCAGTGACAGGAACAGCAGATTCTCAATACAGAAATGAAATTGAGGTACCAAATAATTCATTAAGAAAAAAAAATCACTAAAGATGTGAAAGGTAACAGAACCATGAGTAACAAGCAACCAATCAAACCAAATTTGATTAGTTTAAAACCCAAAAAAGCAATCACAATGAGTGAGTAGGGAAATGCATTAGATGAGCAAATATATATTTGGATTGTAGGAAAGCATTTGATGCACTAATGAAATCTTCACTCATAAATTAATGAAAGTTGGCCTCTTTGTAGGAATATTCATATGGCAATATGCTAGACTGGAGAGAATTGTCTAAGAGTAGTGCGGGGACAGGTATCAGGACTCATTTTATTCAATATCTTCATTAATGATCTGGCAAAGGAAGTAAACAAGGTAATGAAATCGGATATTTGGGAAGAGTTGCAAATGCCACTAAACTGAAAAACACAAAGGACTCTAGAGAGATTAGAAATATGGGCAGAAAACAGCAAATAGAGACTGACCTTAGAACATATAATACACACAGTGAGAGAAAGGAAGAAGCAGTAGCACTGAGAGAAACCTATGGGTGATAACGTATAGCAAATTACACAATGGTTGCAACAAAGCCCAAAGCAATTTGGGGCTGCATCATAAGGCAGAGAGGTAAGTCTCTCCCTACATGAGTTTTATGCTATTCATCCTGGGATATTGTGTTCAGTTCTGGGCAATTCACTGCCAGAAATATAGTACCAGATTGGAAAGAGTTCAGAAAGCAGTAATAAAAGTGATTGTGAGTGGTCAGGATGGATTGATCCATGAAAAAAGATTAAATGCACTAAATAGCTTGACAATTACAGCTTGCCTTGGAGAAGCACCAACTAAAGGAAAAGGAAAAGGGAAAGAGAGGAGCATGATTGTTTTCATGACTCCTTAAATACAAACGAACAATGGTGCCAACTCTTGCAATCATAGGTCATATATTTTGTTTTTCATAAAGCCTCAGCTCCTAGTGTCATGTTAGTACCTCAGAATCTCAGCTTTCATTTTAACAGTAGCTTTCTAGCTCTCATGGTTTCAGAGAAAAGTTTGTAAAACATGAAACCTAAAGGCTCAAAATCCAAGAAGACAGATTAAAATATCAAATTGATTTTTAAAATTTCAATTTTTAATCCAACATCTTTTTTTAGGAGTGTGTGGGATGGGGGAGGGGGTCAGACTCATGATTTTGAAAGGTTTGGCATTGGCAACATTGCCACAATGAAATAAAGAAAAGGAGAATATAGGTTGACCACCAGGAAGAACTGGTAGTGAAATCTGTTACGCTGAAGAAAGTTTTCCAGGGGAAGTGGTAGAAGCTCAGTTACCTGAGACTTTTGAAATTAAACTGGACAGAGCACTAGAAAATTTGCAGATGGGCAGAAGGCTGCCTTTAATGAAAGGAAATAGATTGAATCATCTAATAGGTCTTTACTATTTCTGACAATTATTGTATCAGTCATGCAAGGTACTCACAAACTTCAACAGGTCTTTATTCCAAAAGGGAAACCTCTTTACTAAGTTGCTGCTGCACCCTCTGTAGCTCTCTCAGCCTCTCAATGCCCTCCTCCCTGTCCTTACAGACTCCCAGCAGCCAGTGCTCCCAGTTCTAATAATTGTAAGCAACATCTAAACACCACATTCCCTCCTCTCTTAAGAAACTCTCCCAATTAAAATAATATTGTTGTTCTAAACACAGGAACAAATATGAAACAAGACACTATACTGTTGGCAGAAATATTACACTGAAAACACTGTAGATACTACATAACAGTCTCTAGTCCAGACAGGTGGTCGTCTGGGTCTGACAGGCCGCCTCTCAAGCCCCAGTTCCAGTGCAATGTCTTGTTGTGTGGGTGCTATGGTGAAGTCACCCAATGCAGACTGGGTGTTGGCATAATCTCCTCTTGGTGCATAGGCAGGTGCAAGATAAGAAGCATTCCATACCTGCCCATCAGAAAGTCGATAGGTGTAAGGTCCCTTCTTCTCTATGATTTTAAGAGGAGCTGTAAATTTATGGTCCCCTTTGCATAAAATTCCAGGTTTTCATATTCTAACGAAGGAACCACACTCAAACTTTGGTTCCTTAGCACCCCACCGCTTGTCTGTGAAAGCCTTTGACTTTGCTTGGTTCTGTTCAACTGTTTCTCACAACATCCTCGTTTGGGGCATCAGGTCGTGCCTTTAACAATCCAGCAACATTCAGTTTAGTATTCATCTGTTTCCCCATGCAGTAACTCTGTGGGTGATCTTTGCGTTGTGGCATGTCGTGTAGCTCGGTATGCTTGCAAGAAATCAGTAGCGAAGGGAATCCACAATTGCCCTTCTAGTTTAGCCGTTTGCAAACACTTTCAAACTTCTGTTAAACCGTTCGATTTCCCCATTGGCTGGAGGGTAGTATAGGGATGACCTTCAGTGTAAAATGTTCCTCTGTGCTAGAAAAGTTTCAAACTCCAGGGAAGTAAGTTGACTACCATTATCTGAAACCAGTTCTTTGGGGTTACCTTCCCTGCTAAAAACTGAGAGGAACTTAATTACTGTAGCAGAAGAGATTTGCTATGTAAACGTTACCTCAGGCCATTTACTGAAATAGTCTATTAAAGTGATGGCATACCGGCAGTCAATTGGAGCAGTATCAAAGGGTCCTACAATGTCAATTGCCACTTTTTCCCCATGCAGATTCAGGAAGAGGAACAGGCTGTAATGGAGGGGTACATGTCACTGCTGTCTTATCATGCATTTGGCAAGTGACACAGGATTTTATGAGTGCTTCAGTTTGAGAGTCCATCCCTGGCCACCAACACAGATCCCGTAGTCGTTGTTTCGTTCGGACAATTCCTTGATAAGTATCGTGTGCCAGGTGTATGAGTTTTGACTGAAATTGTTCTGGCACAAGGAGCCGGTGTGTACCTCATAGCACACAGCCATCAAGCAAAGAAAGTTCATCCTGAACTCTAAAATAAGGCAGCAAAACTGGGTCAAGGTTTTTAGGGTTACTGGGCCATCTCTTTGTCAGAAATTCCCGTAGTTTTTGTTGAATTGGACATGCTGAACAAGCAGCTTGAAATTGTTCTCTTGTAACTGCAGTAAGAGTGCCTGTAATAAGTGCAACTACTACCTCCTCATCCTCCGGTGGACTATCTGGTGAAGGCAAAGGCAGGCGAGAAAGGCAATCAGCTACCACATTTTGGTTTCCAGGCTTATATTCCAGTTCATAATTGAAAAAGAGAGTAGTCTCGCAGACCATCTAGCAATACGATATCCTGCTCTTCCCAGTCCTTTCGTGGTGAGCAACATCGTCAAAGGGCTGTGGTCTGTGCGCAACTTGAATGTGCGGCCCCACAGGTAAGTTCTCCATTTTTCAGTAGCCCAGCCACAAGCAAGTGCTTCTTTTTCAACTGTAGAATATTTTCTCTCGGCATTACTTAATGTCCGTGAAGCAAATGCAACAGTCTTCTCTGTGTTGTCCTCATGAAGTTGTGAGAGGACAGCCCCAAGTCCATAATCAGAAGCCTCAGTAGTTACAATTGTGGGCAGTGCAGGACTGAATAGTGCAAGTACTGGACTATGTACAATCAAGACTTTCACCGTTTCGAAACTAGCTTGTGCATCCGTTGTCCACACTAAGGTTGAACTTCCCTGTAGTAATTCTCGTAACGGTTCAATGACAGAAGCATAATTGGGAATGAATTTTGCATACCAGGAGGTAAGACCCAAGAAGGAACATAAGGTTTGCAAATCTGTTGGAGGGGGAGCATTTGAAATTGCCAGGATATGATCTGGATCAGGTTTTAGTCCAGCCTGTGAAATTGTATGCCCCAGAAAGGAGAGTTCAGTTTGTCTAAATTTGCATTTGGATCTATTGAGCTTGAGGCCTGCTTTGCTGATGAAGTTTAGTACAGACTGCAAGTTATTGTCATGCTCCTCAGAAGTATTTCCAAACACGATAATATCATCCAGATAGCACTGAACTCCATGTTGATTCTTCAGAATCAATGTCATCATTTTTTGGAAGGTACTTGGGGCAGATGCGAGACCGTATGGAACACGTTTAAAACGAAATAGTCCCTCATGTGTAATAAATGCTGTGAGGTCTCTGCTATCTTCATGCAACATAACCTGGTAGTATGCAGTCTGCAAATCAAGAGTAGAAAACAGCTTTGCTCCATGGAGTTCTGCAAATACTTCTATGTGAGGGAGAGGATGACTGTCAATCACAATAGCTTTATTTGGCTCCCTTAAATCCACACAAAGGCGAATGCCTCCACACTTCTTCTGCGTCACTACTATAGGTGAAACCCATTCCGAGGAGTCAATCTCTTCAATAATGTCCTTTTGAACAAGTTTTCTAAGTTCCTCTGAGACAGCGTCCCTGACTGAAAATGGTAAGCGCTGTAACTTCTGTCGTACAGGCATCACATTATTCCGCATTTTAACTTTGAGGAAACCCATAAGCACAGCCGAGTTTCTCCTCGACCTGGTGTTGGGTCCCAGCTGAAACTGGTGTGTGTACTGCAAGAGTGCTTTGCTGAGGAAGATCAATTCGTCCACTAACTACCCTGAGATTTAAAGCAGCCAAAAAATCTCTGCCAAGGATAGGGGTGCCTTTGCGGACAATGTAGAACTCTGCAGTTACACAGCGATCACCAAAAGTAACTATTGCTGGCATATGTTTTTTCAAATAGCACACCAAGTGAAGTTTGGGTTCAGTAAGAGGCACATCTTTAAAGTATTGCAAATAGATGGAATCAGGTAGTATAGATACTGCTGAGCCAGTGTCCAACATTAGCTGAATAGAGTGTGATATGCCTGCAGATTTGGTGGAAATGTTTACAGTGCACTTTATTTGTTCTGGAATATGTGCAGTAGTGATTCTGTCCACACTCAGCACAGTAACATCTGGTATGGTAACTGCATGCACCTGTTGGTTGAACTGGCTGCTGCAACACACTTTAGCAAAATGCCCAATCTTTTTGCAATGATTGCACTGACTTACTTTTGCAGGACATCCTGTGTAGCTTGCAAGGTGTTGTGAGGATCCACAGTGAAAGCATGCTTTTACAGGATTTTGCATTTGCTGTTTCGGTGGTTTTTTTATTAGTTATCCTCTTGCAATCTTTTGTCTGCAGCGAGAGTGGATTTTTATGCCAAGGAGTCACAGCCTGTACTGTGCCTCCTCTATCCATGCTCATTATTTTGGCTTCAGCTGTTGCTGACTCAATCTGAGTTGCAATGGTTATTGCTTTTTCTAGTGTAAGTTCTGGTTCTAGAAGTAAGCGTTCTCTTACACAAAGCATGGTTGTTTTCTCAATAAGCTGGTCTCCAATCATCTCATCTGCCATAGTCCCAAAGTCACAAGTTACAATCAGACTCCTCAGGGAAGCAATATACTGCATTATAGTCTCC
The DNA here is from genome assembly GCA_033296515.1 of Macrochelys suwanniensis. NCBI lineage: Eukaryota > Metazoa > Chordata > Testudines > Chelydridae > Macrochelys > Macrochelys suwanniensis. The sequence goes on along the minus strand of CM065780.1, from coordinate 71,798,292 downwards.
CCTGTTTTCTGCTCACGCTGGCGAAATCTGTAGCGATGAGCTACTACATTCACTTTTGGCACAAAAAAAATTCTTTAATGCAGTGAGTGCAGTCTCATATTTAATCATTTGCAAGGGGAAAAAGTGTAAAATATTCGCTGCCCTTCTGCTCCAAGGCAGTGGATTAGCAGAGCATGCTTTCTTACTTCAGAAATCTCTGTAGCACTGACTGCAAGCAGATAAGTCTCAAACATATGGATCCAGACAGTAAAAGCAATTAGAGGCTCACCTGGGCTTTGCAGAAAGGGTGCAGGTGGGTTCAGAGGCAGAAGATCCATCCTCGTCGCCAAAATGTTGTATCAGTCATGCAAGGTACTCACAAACTTCAACAGGTCTTTATTCCAAAAGGAAAACCTCTTTACTAAGTTGCTGCTGCACCCTCTGTAGCTCTCCCAGCCTCTCAACTCCCTCCTCCCTGTTTCCTGTCCTTACAGACTCCCAGCAGCCAGTGCGCTCAGTTCTAATAATTGTAAGCAACATCTAAACACCACAATAATGGAGCTCAAAATGCATAAGCCATAATCTACCCTGCTAAGTAAGGAAAATGCAATATAGTTTTCTCTGAATTACTCTAATTGAAATATCAATAGGACTTGACAAATCATGAGCCTTAAACAGTAGATCGAGACAGGAGGACAGTGACCACACAATAAGCTACAATAGTTAATGTCTAAGTAATTATGGGTTGTGTGATAAAGGCCAATGGTTAAGTAACTTTAATCAGCTGAGAAGTGCTATAACTGCCCTCAGATGCTCTGCCAGGAATGTCTTAACTGCTATTATTAAATGGGATTTATTAATAAAATTAAGGCAAACAATTAGGCCAGTAACTGACTGAGCATCATTGACACGGATTCAGCATAACTGCCAGACAGTGCTGAGTCACCATTTGTGGCCAGAGCTCCAAAGCCCATCTGTGAGTTCCTAATTCTAGTTAGTATTGACAAGACTCCTTTTCCGGCACACTCTCCACATACTACAGAACTTGGTCTGTTGCTGTGTGACGTCCATTTCTGGGAAGTCTAATGAGCAGCTTTTCAAATCATACTGTGCAATACTCACGAGCTGGACTGGCAACAGCAAAGGGTTGTCTTGAAAAGATGATATGGAATCTTAGAGAGAGACTACAAATCTATCGCATTATATAAAGTTGCTATTTGCTATAACATGGCTATGGTTCCTGGGCTTCCCCATCCCTGCATATTATAGTAAAGACAAGACTGCTGTAGTAATAGAATATTCTTCAAAGCAGTCTGACATGGGACACGTCAGTTTTCACAGGTACAGTGATACTGTAGACAAGCAATGGGGTTACTTGCATAGTAATTTGCTATATGCAGCATAAGGAAGGGGACTTGAACTGGGGCCCAAGGCTTTATAGCTGCCAGGCCAAATCCTGGTTTTATTTAAGTCAATGGCAAAACTCCCATGTACTTCAAAAGGAGCAGGATTTGGCTCTATCAGCTTTACAAAATCTCCTCCCCTGGTGCAGAACAATAGATTTTTCTGGGTGAGTTCAGTGGTTTCTGTAACGGGTTGGTATCACAGAAACCCCCTTGGAGCTGCCACCTGGTGTGCCAAGACTACTTCTGCCCCTGCTTTCCTGCCTTTTCCAGCTTGGGACTCCAGAATCCTGTCTGTTTAGAGCCAGACCTGCTAGTCTGCTGCAAACCCAGACCCAGGTCAGAACCACATCCCCTAACAGCTGAAGGCTTGCCTGGAAGCAGCTGAGGAAGTGCTCTTGCCTTTGACACACAGGTGCCCAATTCCCAATGGGGTTCAAACCCTGAATAAATCCGTTTTACCCTGTATAAAGCTGTATAAGCTTTATACAGGGTAAACTCAAATAGTTTGCCCTCTATTTCACAGATAGAGAGGTATGCACAGCTGTTTTCCCCCCCTCCAGGTACTAACACGTACTCCAGGTAACTTATTAAAATAACTTTTCACTTATTAAGTACAGAAAGTAGTATTTAAGTGGTTCCAAGTAGTAACAGACAGAACAAAGTGAATTACCAAATAAAACAAAACACGCAAGTCTATGTCTAATCACACTGAATACAGATAAAAACCTCACCAGTTCCAGTAAACTTCTTTTTACAGGCTATGGTCCTCCTAGCCTGGGTCCAGCAATTGCTCACACCCCCTATTGTCCTTGTCCTTTGTTCCAGTCTCTTTCAGATGTGTCCATGGGGGGGTGAAGAGGCTCTCTTTTTAGCCAGCTGAAGAGCACACGGAGGGGTCTTCCAGGGGTTTAAATAGACTCTCCCCTGGGTGGATACCCCTCCCTCCCCTTGTGTAGCATCCAGTTACAAAATGGAGTTTTGGGGTCACATGGGCAAGTCACATGTCCATGCACAGCTCAGTAACCAGCCCAGTCACATTCCTGGCCAAGCTCAGATGTGGATTGGTGTCTGCAACTTCTTTTGTCTGTTTAAGAGTTTCTTGACTGGGCTCTTTACCTGCACATTCCTTTCTCCAGCCATTGATCCAATGCTCTTACAGAGGTTATGTATAAACCAGCAAATATACAACCAATATTCATAACTTCAATTACAAAAATGATATATGCATACAAACAGGAGGAATAGATTCAGTAGATCATAACTTTTACAGAGATATGTTACATGTAGCATAAAACATATTCCAGTTACATCATATATACATTTATAAGCATCTCCCCGGCCTTATGGGGTACACCATCACAGTTTCCTCCTGAAATCAGAGCTCCAGACAGGAGAGGCCTATGTTGGTACACCCCATGGACTGGATTCTGCTTTTACTTTCACTCATGCTGACGTAGATGAGAGAAGCATCAAGCCCAGTATTCTACAAATCTGTGCTGCCAAATTAGTGCTCTTGAACTCTAAAAAGGCTCCATGAGGGAAAATGTCTGATAATTTCTGTCAAGGCTGATTCCCCACTCTGGAACTTCAAGTGCAGAAGGTGGGGCCCCACAAGGGTTCTAAAAATTAATACTGGCCACTCCAGGCTTGTATTAAACTCCCAAGGTTACAGTTTCTCTCTGACCTTGGATGGGTAGATACTACCCCCATCTAAATGCAACCCCCCCCCAAAAAAAAACACCCTTTGAAACCAGAAAGGTGCACTTGGGAATTCCTTCCTGTGGGGTACCCTCAAGCCCTTTCACCCTCCACCCCTCTGGGAAGAGCTGAGAAAGAAAAACAAAGGAAATCAGCTGTTGCCACCAGCTAATTTAACATATGCCCAAACCTCTTAGGACACCAAAAATCCAATCCTGTTAAAAAAGATAAGTTTTATTAAAAACAAAAGAGAATACATTTAAAAAACCCACTTACAAAATTTAAACATCAAGAATAACCTTCTTGAGGTCCAGCTTAAAGGTTATAAGCAAAACAAAAAACCATTTGAGGTTAGCACAGAGGAGTCCACAAGCCAATAAGAAATAAACAGAAATAAACCTAATTGTGTCTTTCTAGACATTCCCTAGTTTACTTACATATCTGGGGTTTCAGATAAGCAATCTCTAGATATGATTTGATGGTTTTTCATATCTGACTTCAGCTTCTCCCAGCATAACTGCTCCCTATTCCCCTCTTTCCTGGAGAACCACATCACACGGACAAAGGGAAGTTCCCCCACCCATTGGCTCTTCTGGTCAGGTGCCCTCTTTTTCTTTTACCTGTAGGCTTGTTAACCCTTTACAGGTGAAGCAAGTAGAGAACCACCACCAACAGGGATTCCATAGCCAACTAGCTGGCTGGGTGTCCACAAAAGGGAGCTATCCCCTCTCTAATTTATCATAGTCTCTATGGAGGACAATCTTCTTTCCTCATGTGCTCAGCCATTCAATGCATAGAGAGAATTTCTCCACTAGATGTAGGCAGGGAAGATCTATTATTGCAGTCAATTATTTGTAATAAATGAATACAAGTGTCCTGTATTGCCCTTTTATATGCCAAGTGGGCTCAGCTATTCATGGAGAGAAGTATGAGTATATCAAATGAGTTCTAATGAAGTGAACACGTTGGTGATTTCATCACTAGCAGTGTGGGATGGTCTATTTACTCCTGGGAGATGTTTCCCAAACCAAAGTAAACAATGTCTGTAGACAAGTATCCAAAATAGCTGTACTGGTTTCATGGCCTCTTGGTGACGATTTTCAACTCATACTTTAAGATTATCCCTGGCTTGGAAGAAAAGGTTCCCTTTCCCTCTCCTTTCCTTGTAGCTGCTTTAGAATGATTGATTGGAAAAGAATACAATAAAATGCCAGATTTCAGATGTCAAGTTCAACTTCTGTTTATATTTTTAAAACATTCTGAATTGTTTTGACCCCTTTCTAAGGGACAGCCCATGCGGTTTGTCCTCAGTCTCCAATTTGTTATGGCTCTTGTTTAGGATTCCACTTTCAACTTTCTTGCAGGGATGAACATACTATACTGCAAGTTGTTTATGTATCACAGTAACACTTACAAGCCCCAGCTGCAGCTGGGGCCTTGTTCTGCAAAGTGTTTTATAAATATATGGTCAGATTCTGATCATTAACTTCAATGGGACTACATGTGAAGAAAGGGACTTCTAGTAAGAGATGGTTCCTTCCTCCTACTGCTTACAATCTAAATAGAGATACATAAAGGGTATGAGAAAGGTACAACATACCAGCAGAGTGCTCCGAACAACTGAGTTGCATACCCTCCATGGAAATCCATTGTCTCCTCTTTGCAAGCAAGGGGCTTAATATACAGGAATGGAGGTTGTTCATAACTCTGAACAAAACGTTATGGTTGTTCTTTCAAAAGTTTACAACTGAATATTGACTTAATACAGCTTTGAAACTTTCCTATGCAGAAGTAAAATGCTGCTCTTTATTTTTTTTAGCAGCTTATGTTTAACAGTATGGTACAGTTCCAAATGAGGTGTGTGGTTGGCTGGTCAGTTTGTAACTCTGGTTTTCATAACTGAGGTTCTACAGTATGTGACTTTCCCATATGCTATTGTGGTTGTAGAGAAATGTTTATGCAGTAAATGAACAGCTATGAAGTGAGAATCTCTCTGAATCTGGGCTAAACTTGGCCCTTTGTGTCTGAGCCTGAAAATGCTGTGCTGAGTACTCCCTGGAAAAATGTTGAACAGCAGTCAGAAAGAGTGACTAGAGAGCGCCCTAGAAACTGGTAACAGGGGCTTCTTGTAAAAATTCCTTGTTTTCCTTTCTGTACTAAGCAAAGGAAAACCATCTTGTTAAGAAAATTCAAGGCAGTAATTTTGATTTTTCAGCAAAATAGCAAATCCTTCACATGCAGAGGAAATGCTGCTACAGGGAGATCATGATAACAGTACCAAATGGGATGCTGTAATCACCAGCATGGATTTCACTCAGAAACAAAGCTCTGCTGCTGGGAAATGGGATAGAGATGATGAGCTGTGATTATGGTGATTACTGCTGCAGATTGGGTATGAACTGTGCACACAGCTAATCTATGCTAAAGAATCCCATTATTTTGTCACCTCTGTCCTTCTCTTTGCCTCCCTGTCCATTTACTTCTATTTATTAGGTCTTGTGTTTTGTATGCTGTTTGGGACAGGGACTGTAATACTCTGCGTTTATACAATACCTAGCACAATGTGGCCTCGACCTTGCTGAGGCCCCTAGTTAGAATAAATTGTTAAACACCGCTGAAGATTGACATACCTACCAGCCTAAGTGCACATCTTCTAAACCTAAATTAGATATACAATAAAACTGGAGGGTGGGGGAGAAATACATTCAATCTACTTCATGCTAGACATATTCCATGCCTGTTAAGAAGAATCCAAACTTGGATAGGAGTTTTAAAGTACTTATACAGCAGATGGTGCACAAAGCAACAGAACATAACTCAGCTCCCACAGTTAAAGAATGTGGAAAATTATATAACTGCTCATAGAATCATAGAATCTCAGGGTTGGAAGGGACCTCAGGAGGTCATCTAGTCCAACCCGCTGCTCAAAGCAGGACCAACCCTATTGTGGTTGAAACAGTTAGGTGTCTACAGAAGCACTATCTTTCTTTTCTTTGGGTCACCATCGGCTGCCAAGGAGTAGCACTTACAGAAGAAACCCTTTGCACATGAGGTCAGCTGCTGAATGATCCCAGTCAATTTATTTCTACAGCTAGCTCCCCATGTACAAGACTATTGGGCTTGAGTGGGACACAGAATGTTGGTTCAGCTCCATTCCTACATCAAGTGCAATACAGGGGAATTGGGAAATCTGACCCAGAGATTCCAGACAGGTGGCAAAATTTGACAGTGCTTGAGTCCCACAGTCCTCCAGATTTGCTTATGCAGGAATATATTATTTTTCTGCTTTACAAAAAAGATGAAGTTAATTTGATTAGTTTGGGTCTTCCCCCCCTCCCCCCGCCCCTCCCAAAATGGCAGAGAAACTAAGGCCAAGCCTACACTAGAAGCTTTTGCTGGTATAGTAATGTTGGTTAGGAAAGTTTTGTAAATGACATTTAAATACCAGCAAAAGTGGTAGTGAAGACAGTTATACTAGCAAGAGAACGCTTTATTTTGTTCAGAGAACTGTTATAAGCTATACTTGCAAAAGCTCTTTTGTTCGCGTGAGCAGCATCTACATTAGCTATACTGGCAAATCCATTACAGTGTAGCCAGGGCCTAAATTGGGGTGTCTTTAGGGGACAGCATGGGGAAATCAACTGACAGGAACTGAGTTTTCAATTTCCTTTTTGCAGGTACATGCAGGTTAATGAGGGGTGCTCTGTGGGGCCTATTTCCAGTTCCTCATATGATCATGCCTCTGGGCAGAGTTCCTCTGGGTAGCATCCACTTACTCCTTAGATATCTGAGGACTGGTGGGTGCTGTCCAGGTTTCTCTGTTCAGTGCCCCCTCATTTTTAACATTTGAGCGCACTCCTGTTCTCTTAGTTGTCCCACATACTCAGTTGTGGTCTGGACTTAGTAGTTCCTCCCCCTTATTGAGGGGATGGGCCTTTAGTTTTGGGCAGGCCTAGACCTGCCTCTCTCAGTCCTACAAATAGTACATGCAAGTGGAGAATTGGGGACTGAATGGTATTCTAGCTGGCAGGGAGTATAATTTTGTGAACGCTGTGATTCTGCCGACACTGTCTTCAAATTGCTAGCGGATTCTAGCTTTCACTGTATTTGGAAACGGAACATTGTTGCTCAATTCCCCCACATGGTTCTGTAATGCAGATGAACTCTATAAAAAAACCCCACCTTCCTTTAATCATTTTCTGTGGATTCAGTAGTCAGAAGATTTCATACCGAAGCAAATAAGTCACTCTTAAAATGTAAGTGGCTAAATACGCTGCTAACTTTTTCTTGATTCAGTTCTTTTGAATGGGTTGAAAGACAATAGTGCTAATATATAAAAAAGTAATTATGGCTGGTGGATCAACTCCATTGGTGATGTGGAAGAGAGTATGCTGACCACTATCAAGCAACAATAGAATCCAGCTAGCAACCTCTTGTGTGCAAGGTACAATTCAGTAAATTAAATATTTTCTTCTACAGCTGATTGTCACTCCCATCCACACAGAGAAGTTCATTGTATGACTTGACAATGAAGCAAATGCAGGCAAATAGGATACATTGACCACTTGAGTTTCAGCTCTTTTTGAATTAGAATGCTTGTACCCATGTTAGCTTTTAAAGAAAAGGTGAATAATTCCCTGGTCATGCACTGCAACCTGTAGGAGGCATATTTGGTTCCAGAAGCCTGTATTATGGGCTGGCATTTTTAAAGGAGCCTGAGAGTTAGATGCCCATATGCCATTGAAAGCCAAATGGGAGTTGGGCACCAAGCATCTTCAGGCTTCTTGAAAATCCCAGTCTGTGCTGGTCAGAGAGCCTATTCTAAATACTATTTTGTAATTATACTGCAGAGGCTTTAGATGAGTTTTGAACTCTGTCTCTGATGCCCCACTGCTGAGTTCACACAACTGCCATTGACTTCACTTGGAGTCCAGAGTGCTCAGCTTCTCTGAAAATCAGGACGCTTTAATTCATATGCCTAAATATGGACATAGGTGCCAGATCCTCACTTGGTGTAAATTGGCATCATTGAAGTCAATGGAAATGATTTGTCCTGGTCACAGTTTCAAGACCTTGGCCATATGTAGCAAAACTGAAAAGGGGTTTATTTAGCTATTACCCTGTCAGACAAGGCATCACCTGCCAGTCTTACCTCACAGGAAGAAGCAAGGCACTGGTAGCAAATAGTGTCTCACATCAGGCCTACTTTTTCTCAGGGAGACTTGGGCAGGTAGCAGCCTCTCAAGGACATCAAGTAGAGGCCCAGATTCCCTCAGGGAGGATCTAGCAGACAGCAGAATCTCAAGCACTTCCTGGCTCCAGTCAGTCATCTCCTCTCCATCCCAGGGAGCTCCCACCTGAGCACTGCTCTCCACTTTTAACCTCCCCCTCCAAGCCTGACACCTACTGCAGGTGCAGCAGGGTGGGCACACTGAGACCACAGCACCTCATTAACCCATTCCTGGCCAGTGAGAGGTTTGTATACCCCATCACAGGATGTATGCTGATTTGCACCAACTGAGGATCTGGCCTAAGGTGCCGAACTTGGACACCCCGGTTGGAAAATGCTGGCCTTTGTCTTTGAGGTTTTAGGAGTAGGCATGTTGGCAGGAATGGGAGACACCAGAGAACAAGCAAGCACATGATTTTAAAACAAAAATTACAACTGATCAGCAATGAGCAGCAGAAAATTTGTGATGTTACTATCCTGAATATCCCTGAGATAAGGGAAACTTGAAAACAAGACAATGTAACAATAGCAAGTTATTGGTAAAGGAAGAGAAAAAAGGCAGAAAACACTCTGGTCTATGCCTTCCTTTCCCTAGCCCTGGGCTACACTAGCGCGGGGGGGGTCGATCTACAATACGCAACTTCAGCTATGTGAATAACGTAGCTGAAGTCGGCGTATCATAGATCGACTTACCTGGCCGTGAGGACGGCGGCGAGTCTATCACTGCTGCTCCCCCGTCGACTCCGCTTCTGCCTTTCACCGAGATGGATTTCTGGAGTCGACGAGGAGCGCGTTCGGGGATCGATTAAGCGCGTCTAAACGAGACGTGATAAATCGATCCCCGATAGATCGATTGCTACCCGCCGATCCGGCCAGCTTACTCTTTTGCAATTCCCTCCGCCTGTAATATGATGTCTGACTTGTGTCTGAGTGATAGATTCACCACTCAGTTACACATGTGGAATAAGTTCACCGAAGACAGTGGAGTTACTCTGTGCTTACTTACCCCAATGTAAATTCTGAATTTGTCCCTGATATTGTATGCTCTTTAGGACAAGGGTCTTATGTATTTGTAAGGCACTGTGCAGTAAGAGATTACATGAATTATAATAATGCTTCAAGATCTGCTGAAGGCTGTGCTCTATGGCCAACTTAAGAACCACCTGCAATGCAGAGGAAGGCCAAAGCTCTGATACACCAACATGGTCAAGCAAGACCTCAAGAAATTCAGCATTCCCACTGACAACCGGGAAAATCCTGCCCACAGTTGCTCAGTTTGGAGAAGCCAGGTTAAGGCTGGTGCAGTCACTGCAGAGAGCCCAGGCTGAGGCCCACAGGCAAGCCAGGAAGCAGCGTGTGCTTCAACCTCCATCTGGCAAGTGGACCTCTAGCCACTGTGGGAAGGTTTGCCACTCGCTCATCGGGCTCTTTTTCCATACCATGGCTAAGCATCACTGGTGGATCAACTTTGCTGCATCTCCTTTCATCTGTTAAGATGCTGGACAGGCAATAATAATATTTTAGATGATATTGTTTATCATCTTATGCCAAAAGGATAAAATTCTCTGACCATCAGAAGGTTTGTCACAGATATCCTGAGAGACTCTAAGACAGTCAGATGGCTGATAAAATGAAAATTAAGTTGTGTAGACATTAGGATGTCTGGAGTTGCTGTTAGAGAACTGTTATGAAACTAACTGCTAAAGAAAAAGGATCTTATGCACTGAAAATTGCCTTTTTCCTAAAGGAGAAGGAATGAGATTCACCAATTTGAAATCCAATACATTGGAATGCAAGCATTCCATGAAATTCAGTTACCCAGTGTATGAAATCAAGCATTACTCTTGATATAGAATTGCAGATGGACATTCAGGATAACTAGAACAAACATTTAAATTCACTTGCCCTTATTCTGTGCAAAAGGGCCCTGATTCAACAGTCCATTCCTACTCAGCAAAGCACATTCCTAATCTCAGGCACATATTTAAGTGGGACTTAAGCCTGATTTTAGCCACATGCTTAGGTATTTTGCTTCAGAAGGTTGGACTGAAGCATGTATTTAAATGGTTGGCTGAGTGGGGCCCATTGTAGGCAAAGAGAATTTCGCCTGAAGATAGCATATGGCACTCTGTTAGGGAATGCTCCACTCACCGCTAGGATGGCACCTCCTCCTGGTCATTCTGCAGAATAGCTCACACAGTCAACACCCCTTCCCATGATTCCACACCATCTCTTCACTTCTGTTGGTCTGCAACCCCCCTCTTGCTTCACAAGCTGCTGCTCACTCTTAATGACTCAGCCCTCCAGCCAGGTCACTGTACATATTTTCCCCTTCCAGGATACTAAACTCTTCCTTTAGCAATCCTGGACAGTCTTCCCATTCACTGACACATAGTACTTCTCCCTCAGTGGTTGGCAGGGGAACCCAGCCTCCCCCTCTACTCTGGGTTCTGGCTCAGGGACCCTCTAGCTAGCAGAGAAGGTCTGTTCCCCCTGGACCTTACTGCCTTTCCCCCAAGCCTTTTCCTTACCATCTAGCACTCCCTGCTCCCACCCCAGGTTCACCAGCTCCAGGACTCCCTCCTCCCAGGAAGCAACTGCAATCTACTGGTCTCTTCAGCCTCTAAAATCTCCTCCCTTTTCCTAGGGAGTGACTGCAGTGTATTTCCCAGCTATCCCCCCACTACCAGTTTCCTGTCTTTATAGTCCCAGCCCAGTTCGTTCCTCCTCAGCTGGGCTCCCTCAGTCAGGGGATTACTTAGCCACCTAATTCCCCTCAACTGTGGCTTGTTGGGTTTATTAGCCCCCTTCTCACTCTGCATTTACCCCGTCTGGGCAACTGGGGTGTAAACACCCTATCACACCCTTTGCGAGTGCAGCCTTTGACCCAGTTACTATACTTAGGCCAAATGTTTTAAGAATTAGCCACTGATTTGGAGTGTCTCCATTTTGGGGTGGGTGCTCAACTGCACACACCTTGAGCCTCATTTTCAGAGATGCTAAACACCAGTAGTTCCCATTGACTTCAGCTGGAGTTATGGATGCTCAGCCTCACTGCAAATCAGACCCCAGGTGTCTGAAATTGGGCTCCCAAAACCTGAACAATCCAAAATCAGTGGATACTTGGGAAATCTTTCACTGTAATGTCTTCATGAAAAATCCAAGATCAAGCACTTACTATTCCTAACGAAATACATAGCCCTTGTCATCCAAATATTTCTTTTAAAAACAATTTAACCCTCTCCACCCTAAAGGCTCCCAAACAGCTTACTGCTAATTTAGAAATATCAATAGTTGGTTTGAATAAGGGTCAATTTTCTACCAGGGCAGATATATAGCAGTATGTAAATCAGCTATTTATCACATTAACAGTTCAAAAAAACCCAACAACCCCAAGTGTCCACAGATTGTTAATATTAAAGCCTGACACAAAATCAAGAAGAGCAAGGAAACAAAATGCAGCTTAGAACTCAGCCTTTATCACACTGTTTCTCCTTCTGTATGATCCTCTGCCATTCCTGTTCTTTCTAAATAGTGCCGTGCTCTGCCATCAGTGTGAATGTCTTTAAGATCATATACATATGTATTTAAGCTTTCTTCTAATGGTATCTTCTTTATGGCTGATCAACTGCAATGGCCTGAGAGGAGCTGATGGAAGTTAAAGGTTAAATATTGTCACAGGGTGACTGGCCCCTTTAATAGGAGTCAGGGCCCATTCTGCCCATGACAAACACATTTTTAACCGAGAGTCTGTTTTTTACGTATTTTTGAAACACATCTTTCAGGCATGCTGTATCAATCTAAAAGCCAAATAACTAAAATACTATTAAACAATAGAGATAAATTAATAGCTACAGCTTTTAAAAAAATCTGTTTTTAATAGTTTTGTTTATAACTATGAGCCACAGGATATTTGATTGAGCTATTGATTGACCCTGCCCTTTGCTTCCTGGATGTTTGCGGTGCCATGCACTATAGCCTGCTTGGTCTTAAAATGTAGGAGTACTGCACTAATTCACTACATTTAATGGAGCTGACATATGGCTTGATTATTAGTCTAACCTTTATTGTTTTATTTCACTGGGGCACTTTGCAAATCACCATAAGCAAAACTGCAGGCCTTTAGTTCTAAGTGCATCTCCTTATCAGAACACATGGCATGACATTATATTTCATACTAATGATTTGGAGCACTGACTGATAACATACATGCATAGTTAAATAAAATGTTACAACGTGAAATAACAGCAAATCCATTTATTCTTGGTGAAGAATGTCACAATGGGAAAAAGATTTACTCTCAGCTACATGCGGTCATAGTGATCTAAATAGCTGAAATAGTGTAACCATTAAGAGCTATTTTCCTGATAACTATCTATTCCTTTATACACCATCTTTCTATTTTTCTCTGTTATATTAATGGAACTTGACGGTACTTGGCTTAAATTTTGACATTAGGTATTCGTTGTGTTTGAAGCAAAATTTCCATCCTTTATTGCTTCGCATTTTCTCATAAATTGTGACGATACAACAAAACGATATTTTTAATGAGTGCCTGTCATTAGGCTCGCAAAGTGTTTGCTTAAATAATTTATATTTATGCCTAATGGGATGGAAGCTTGAGTCTTTTCAATTTGTGAACTGAACCGTTAATGGTTGAATTGATTCAAGGGAAAATACACATTTTCCATGGTTAGTGACTGGATGAGGGGCACATTATGGAGTCAGTTACATCTTCCTGACCCTGAGCTGGTTTGGTGCTAACATCAGAACGGCCTAGGGTGTCCTCTAAATTGAATAACTAGTATATGGTCCCTAATAAGCCGTATGTCAGTGGAGGACTGATATAGCAGAATTGCCCTCCACCATGTACCTGTCTAGCCCTTCCTTTCCATGACCCTGCATCTCCATTAGACGTACACCAGCCAAGAGTTCGCCTTTTCAAAGGAAATTCTCCATGGACAATTTACTGTGAGACTGTATAAGGGCCTGATGCTCCCTTGCCTGGTACCTTGGGTTGTTATTTTCCACCTTTGTAAAACAGATGTTAAATGTTGCTATTCTGATTCAAGGCAGTGGAAAAATCAAGATCTCTATGCTCTTGTGTCACTTCATTATAAAGCTGGTACATGTGAGACACGTGCTTCTGTTAGTGATCGCAGGCAGACAGAATGCTTTTATATTTCAGACCAACAGGGACTGATCATGCTGTCATTAAAGTCAATAGCAAAACTCCCACTGACTTGAATGGTGAAAGATCAACCCCACAATATCATGTTCTGCATTGCCAGAGAAATCCTTTGTCAATTCTCTGTATAAAACAAAATATATATTATCTTCTCTCCCCGTCCACCCCTCTCTCAGAGATGAGGCCACTCTCCTTTGTAAATCTAATTACATTTCATATTTCTCAGCTAAATTAATCCATAACCCGCATTTGTCTTTTCTTTAAAAATGTTAAGACCACACACTCTGGGCTCTGCTAACATACTGTATTATGCTATTATTAGACAAATGTAATTTTAACATCACATCACATACATGTTGCAGCTGTAGTTGGAACATGCCTTTTAAAAATACTTTATTGGATGAAATTGTCTCTTTCTCAAGAAAAATCTGGTGCTTTAATATATTTTATTATGCCTTTTAAAATTCTGTCTGTTTGATAAAAGCTTTGATATATTATAAATACCTGTAAAGAAAATATAATTTAAAATTCTGAGAGAAAACATTTTAGTCTTTTTTTTTTCTTTTACATTTTCACAAAACCCACACAGGCACCAAGAAAAGACTAACAATAAAAATAATTTACGTCTGTACAATATACTCTGGGTTGGAAAGATTCAAGAGACAGATTTTTAGCAGGTTAGTTTTAAAGCTGGTCTCTGATGAAACTTTGGCTACAGCATGGGGACTGGGCTTAAAGCAAAAGAAGAGTCATATATATTCCACATGGTTAACATGAGCACTGCATTCATGGACTGGCCATTGTTGCTGCTGCTGCTACCAAAGGTGAGCAGTAATCATTTTCACCTACAGCGAGGACTAGCTGTTACTGCTATTCATTGAAGAAAGCAGCCTCTAAGAATCTTGACACAACAATAGAGCTGGACTGATACAACAAGAGCTAGGTGAAATTTTGCAGCTGAAATTTTGTCTGGCAAAAAATGCAGATTTGGTGACACCAAAACATTTAGCAAATTTGTGTCAGTTTTATCTTAACTGTTCATATATATATAAAAAGAAAATTTCTGAAAATGTCAAAACACTTTCTTTGGACATTTTTTAAATTAAACATTTTGATTTTCAATTTGAAGTGCCTTTTTTATTTGAAATTTCCTTCACTTTTATTTTAAAAAACAACAAAACTACTTGAAATTGAAATGAAACATTTCCTTTTGAGTCAAACAAAATGTCTGACCCAAAACAATTTTTTCTACTTTTGGATTTAATGAACATTTTTGAAAGATTTAGTTTTGAGGCCAACTGGAAAATAAAATTAAAACATTTTTGGAATTGCCAATGCACCAGAAAATCAGTTATTAATTCAGCTGTACATACATCCTAGTAGTGTTGTGTTCTTGACAGTGTAGCTTCCAGTTCTGAAAATTAAAACGTGGGTGGAAATTATCCTGCACTTCCCCCTGCCCAGTGCTACCTCTCAGATTAGTCAAGCTCAGTCATCTCTGAACTGCCTGTCTCTCTAAATGCTAGTAGAATTAAGGAACATCATGAGAATGCTTTTTGGTTTGGACCATTTCAACATTTTGACCGCTTTCCATGCTAAAGAAAATGTTGCAAATTAGCACAGAGAGAAGAGGAGATTTAGTAACAGGAGACAGATCAAACAGGAAGTCACAACCTTGAGAAGTGGGTAGAATATGATTCTCCTCTCACTCATGCTGGTGTAAATCAGGAGAAATTCCTTACATCAATTGAGTTGCATTAGTGTAAAGCTGGCTTCATGCACAATTAGGCCCTAGAAATGTATGCTACTATTGGAATGAATGAGAAATCAGAGATTTTCAAAGTTGTCATAAAAGAAATCCTGCTCTTTTTTTATTGGTTAATTTAACAGTCGTTACTATGAGAGTAACCAGGTTTTGTTTTAAACAACAGAATTTCACAACAGCTTTGAAAGTCTGCATCCAATCTGATGAAGTATTAGCAAAATGTTAAGCTCCTAGTTTGAGAGATACCAGCATCATTTATGAAATGGAGATACTGAAACAGTGACAAGTATTTCTAAAAGCTGTTTGAAAAAGATAGATTAGATTATATGTAAAATCTAGTCAATATCTATTCAGGTATCTTTGGCATTGTAGAGAAACATTGCATTTTCCATTTCACTTAGAGTCTTTGTATTCCCCTGCCCAGGATTCCCTCCATTTTTTAACTGGATATTCAGCTGTGTGTTATTTTTTGACTCTATGAGCAACAAATCATATACCCAGCTGAGGCACTGGAACAATTTGTATAGTGGGGGTGCTGAAAGCCATTGAACAAAACTGTAAGGTCTGTAGATGATGGAAGCCACTTCAAGTCCAGGGTGCTGCCACACCCCTAGTTCCAGCACCCCTGTACCCATCTTGATTTCAATTAAAATAAATGTATGAAACATTGCTACTCTGACATCCACCATCCCTCAACCATTTTGTCCCAGATTTTGTCTTCCTATGTTAGATAAGGTGATCTGACCTCTCCACTCGGCCAGTCCCCCCAGTTTGAATCAGATTTTCTGGATGCAGCACTTTACTTGACAAGAGTTGCTGGGACCATTCTGAGGGACTTCCCTCCATCTCTCTCTCCCTCCTCTCTTTTCTTTTCTGACTTCTTACCTTTCATTTTTCTCTTTCTTGTCTTTGACTGCTGCCTCCTCTTTACTCACATTCCATTTCATCTTCCCCCCCGCTTACCTATTCTTTCCCTCCTTTTTCAAGCCCATACGATTTCTTCCTATCTTGTTTTTTTCTCTCTCTCAATTTGCCCCCACCACTCCGAAAAATTTAAGAAATGTTGCAATTAGCCATTGGCATCCCCACATCCAGTCTTGCTGTGTTCTCTGTGGATAGAGGTCCTCTCCCTAGGCCACAATGAGATTAGGGAGAAGACAAGCTGGTCACAGGCTTTTGTGCAATATTTCCAACACTGTAGTTATTGATTCTGAGCTCTTTTACACCAGTGTGACTCTGGATTAGTGTAAATCAAGAGTAACTCCCTGGTGTGTAATCAGAATCAAGTCCAGTACTTTATTCCAGCCATGGATCATAAAGAATAGTTAATATCCTGAATTCTCTTGATTTATAACTGCCTGCAAAGCTCAAACCCACTGCAAGCTTCCTCTCTGCTCTAGAATCTGCTCGGAGACTGAATCTGCAGCCAGCATTAAGTCTTGTGAGAATAACAGCTGTGAGAAGGACTGATATGCTCACTACAGGGAAGATGATATCCCCATTCCTTGGCAGTTCGCATAGCACTGCGGTACTGTTCAAAACCACTGCCTGCTAAAGGAATCAAGTGGGAAACAATAGGGAAAGGAAAAAGAGTTTGAAGTGGAGCTGTAGTGTTTTCAGAGGAATATAGTTGCATTTCATGCCAGAGGGAAGAAACTACCTCTTTTGGTGATAATGAAGACAAGATTTGAATAGAGCAGTGGTTCTCAAACTGTGGGTCGGGACCCCATTTTAATGGGGTCACCAGGGCTGGCGTTAGACTTGCTGGGACCTGGGGCTGAAGTTGAAGCCCGAGGGCTTCAGCCCTGGGTGGTAGGGCTTAGGTTATAGGCTGCCTGCCTGGGGCTAAAGTCCTTGGGCTTTGCCCCTGCCCCCTACCTGGGGTAGTGGGACTCAGGCTTTGGCTTTCCCCACCCCCAACCCGCCCAGGGCAGCGGGGCTCAGATAAGCTCAGGCTTCGGTCCCCCATCCTGGGGTCGTGAAGTAATTTTTGTTGTCAGAAGGGGGTCGTGGTGCAATGAAGTTTGAGAACCACTGGAATAGAGTGATCACTGATACCCTTCAGCTTAGTGCCTCGCCATTAACAAATTACACTTCCTATCTGTTTCCCACCCTGCTTGACATCCTGGTTAAGTATGAAGCAATCAAAGTAGTAATCACATGAGTAAAGTGTAGAATATACTTCAGAAAAGGGCAATGGGGGTGGGGAGCATGAATATTTCCAACTCAGTGCCATACCCTACATTTTAGTTGTCTTCATTCAGAATATCAACCAAAGCTTGCAGCAGTCTATCATCTCTATGTTTGTATGGTTTGGCATTGTAAAAAAGGTCAACGTAGTCACTGTACAGAGTGTCCTCAGAGTCTTTTAACTGGGAGGGTTTGTTTAATTTTTCAAGGGCTTGATAGAAATGTTCATATGGAATATTTAACTTTTCATCTGGAGTCTTCTTTGGTGCTCGATTCTGGGCCATGTGCCTGCTAAAAGCACTTTGCAATAGACGAAGCATTGCCTCTGATGGGATTTTGTCTCCCATTTTATCCGTGCTGCTGCTGGTACCTTCGGTGACCTTGGGTTTTGCACTCAGATTCTCTTGCGTGGTATGATCCTAAAATACAGAACAGTATCAAAAGTGTTAGGTATCAGTGTAATGCTGGCTGAAGTAGGCCTTGTTATTAATAGGGATTTGTGTGTATGAATAAATGCTATTTTGATCATTTAGGAACCATTGGCACCAGGAAAAGAATTGCAAATATCTTGTGCAAAATGTTTAATATCCCAAATAAGTAACAGATAATAAAAGTGTTAATTTGGACTCTACTAGCTGGTTACCTATTCTATGTACCATCCTACATTATATAGTGATCCCTGCAGATCTTAAAAGGTAAATACAGTTGGATGGGGTACGAACTTGGAAAGAACACCTTTCAGGAGGTAGTGCATGAAGTGGTGACTCAGTAGATGGCATTTTCCCCTCTCAAACAGGACTAAACCAATACCCCAAAATAGTGAATACATTTCTGTTGGTGGTGCTGTTTCAGCTGAGACATGAAAATGATGTCCAGATACATTCTGCCCACCAACTTCCCCCTGCAGTGTCAGCTGACTACAGCTGTTATACATTGTTGTGGACTGTTGCTGTGCACACAACTACTTCAGTGGCTGATGAATTGATATCTATATATCCTATGGATATTCCTACCTACCTATTAGGGGTGATGTGAGACTATGCAGTTAATGCCTGTGAAGTGCTATGAAGACTTTCAGATAAGCAGGTATTGTAAAAGTGCAAAGCATTATAATCATACGTATCTGGCACCAGCTCCCAGACACAGAGGCTTGAAACATTATTTTTCATAAATAATTAGCAGTTCACCTCC
Source organism: Macrochelys suwanniensis (assembly GCA_033296515.1). NCBI lineage: Eukaryota > Metazoa > Chordata > Testudines > Chelydridae > Macrochelys > Macrochelys suwanniensis. The sequence goes on along the minus strand of CM065780.1, from coordinate 71,779,645 downwards.
AAGCAAAGAAAGAGGAGAAAAAGGAACTGAAGGCAACAGCTCTAGTTACCAGAAAAACATTCAGAATGAGAGGTTCTCTAAACTACATAGAACCACTTGTAGTGAGCTTCATTCCAAAGCTCACAGCAGGCACCAGAGTTGGCATGCTCTTTTAGGGCCTGATCCTACTCCCACTGGGATCATTATAAGTGATTAGACCCTAAAACAGAGCTTGATTGTTGGAGGGGTCCCCCACACACACACTATTCAGCTTTCTTACAGACTGAGTGGATAGTTTGTTTTGATAACTGATAACATAAAATGATCACTAGGTCCCTCATATCATGTCATATCAAACCACAAGATAAATGAAACAGTCCATTGTTGGTACAGATCACATCACAATACTCACACAGCTCACAAATGAACAAGGGCTGGGTGAAATGAATGGAGAGATAGGCACATTCATAAAAGCAAAACCACCATTTTTTCTAAACTGTTTTAAGAATTAAAAGTAAAATATGTAGGAAACACCACAAAGTGACTGATACCTCTACAAAGTCTGCCATCTTCTCCACTCCTCTTCTGTCGTTTTGCACTGCATTGTAGGATGTGTATACACGAGGCTGTTTCATGTGTTCAGGTTGGGTAGAAGTGCCATGTAAAATCAATTTCCAGTTCACAATTCTCCCTTCGTTCTGCATTCTCCTAGACTAAAGGACAAGCATGAGTATTGTATTAGCATAGACTCAGGATGAGAGAGAAAAAGAAAGGACAGCTGATGTCAACAAAGACAGGAGTCACATGAATGGTTTATAGTACTTTTTAAATGTAAATGTAGATGCTGATTTACAAGCACTGAAAGATACCGCCGATATGATATATAATGTATGATGCATAGCAGAAGGTGAGAATGAGTCCAGTGATTCTAAACTATTCCAAATATGCCAAAAGTACATGTATGTTTTTAATAAGTATCATTATCATTAGTTCAGTCATTACAGGTGGAAATATAGTACAGAATGTCAAAAATTACTAAACCAGATATTTACTAAACCAGATAGTTCTCTGAGCCACTGGACAGCAATTTCTGCACTGTCAGCAATAGATTTTTAATAATTTTGTACAGTAGTAACACTGCTCAGTACTGCAAGCAATAGGTTTTGGGACCAGGACAGTGTAATATAGTAATTTTAAAATCTGATATGGGAAAAGTCAAGTATGGAATTCTCTGGAACATGTTTTCAACAAACATCATCTTCAGAGTTCTTGCTCAGCTGTCTACCTGAACTAAGGCAGCTGCTGAAGATCCACCTATTTTAATAAAACCCTACATTACTAGCCTTGAGATTTAAAGGCAACGAACACTATTTAAAATTAGCAGTAAATCTAAGGGAGGACCTCATTGGGTAGCTATAATTACAAGTAGGGGTCAGTAGTGTGAGAAACTGTTTCTGGAATAACAAAAAGTGCCAAAAGCTGAAGAAATGGTGCATTGTTTTTCAGGGAGGGGAAGGCGGGGTTTGTATGAGAGTTCAGGTATCTCGTATTTGAAGATGGAACATGACTATCCATCTAACTAAAAACAAAATGCTCTTCTTATATACATTCCAAGAGCTGTTACGCCTTGTTACAATGAGCTATTGATTAGGGCACCTCTAACCATGGGATTATCTGACAAGCCTACAAGTTCTACACATAGTATTAACACTACTCCAGAGCTCCCTGTGGAGAATAATGTTTTTTTCTGCTGCCTTCTCCACCTGCTATGTGCTTGGCATTACCCTGCTGCTTACAAGTTCCTCTCATTCCACAATGCACCATTTATTTCTCTACATGGTGATCCTCCAATTAAAGTTGTCCCACGGAGAAAAACAGAATCAGTGTTCTTTTTCCAGGACTAAGGTCTAAAGGATAGATCCTGAAAGGTGCTGAGCACCTTCAATTCTCACTGATTTCTATAGAGACCAAAGGGGTTGGATACTCATATGTCTCATAGGAGGCACTCAGCACCTGATAAGATCTGCCCTTAGTGATAAGCTTATTACCAAACTACTTCAGTGAAATTCTCAAAAGGTGAGTGAGCTTGGATTGATTGCTCTCCCTTTGAAGAGAATGATTTCTCAGTCATCTACCAAGCCCCTTTCTCCTCAAACCTCTCACTGTTGTAATCCATATTCCCATATGGTTTAGTAAACATTTATTATATAGCTCTAGATTTCTTGGCTATAATCCTTGTGGACCATTCATTAATTTGAGAGAGAATACAGGGGAAGATATGCATCAGAATTGCTCTCTGAGGTCACCAGGAATTAATAGACTTGCAAGCTTTTGAGTCAATGAAAATTATGCACATATACCAAGAAGAGACTAGACCTTTCCTTGTGCTTTACTCCCCGGGAAACTAATTTGCAAATAAGCCATTATATATTCCACTCCAAAATCACATAAAAATTGCATTAAATGGTTATTCTTCAGCCATATGAGGAGTATGTACAGCATGATAAATTATCAAAATCTAAATTCTGCTGATAGTTGCACTTCCATGAAGTTATCCTGGTTTTACACAGCTGAATTTGGCCCTATCTTTTGAGTTTCTATCTCTTTAGCCTGTCCTTTTCCACTTTTATCCAGGTGCATGTTTTGTTTTGTTTTTAAATAAATTAGTTTTCCACTGAACAAACTTCAGCTGTTCTCCATACTGGATGATGTTAGTGATCCACTGACTGATCTATGTCCGCAACTCATCTACTTGGCTAATTAGCACGCACGCATACTTACCACATCAGTAATTCTCAAAGTCCAAGTGCCTTTTGGATTCTCTCCCCATGTGTGAACAGACATGAAGTCCCAGTTTTTAAAGCCATTGGGAGACTTATCTCTCTCTCTTTCAGCCAGTAAGACAGTGTTGGTTCCTGTGTTAGTGCAACAAACAAACATTAATGGAGTTAGTGAGCATCCATTGATTTTGTTGAACTACAGCTCCTGTGAATCCTCCCCTTGGATCTGCTCTCCATTCATCACCTTTTAGAGATTTTTGCCTATCATCAAGAACTGCCCACCTTGTTAAACAATACCCGTGCTTGCTTTAAGACTGAATAGACCATTTGACTGTTGAGCTCTCTTATCTTTCATACTATCAAACCACCAATTGAACTCTACTATCACCTGGAGCAGTTACACTTGCTTTTGGTTTGATTATGGGATGGAACCATGTTACTTCTGGACATTAGCTGTTAAACCATTTTCAAAGCAGGATTTACTGCAGAGGGTTGCAGTTAATCCAGGAGATATAATGGAGTATCAGAATCACGCCAGCAAGGATCTCACACCCTAGCAGACAGTAACATACACCCACAAGGGAAGAGCTGGCAGGAATTAGGACGGGCATGGCATATTATGATGTCATTCAGTAATAAAAAACAGAACTGGGGAAAGCTTTCCCCTCTTTAACCTCTGCGGGTCAAATTCTGCTCGCAAAGTTTGCATGGGGGTAAATGAGAGCAAAATTTATCACAGTGTTTTCAAGGAGTGTGGGGTGTAATCTTAGGCCATATCTACACTATGGGCACTACAGCAGCACAGCTGTGGTACTACAGTCATACTGCTGTAGCGCTGAAGTGTAGGTACCTCCTACAACAACAGAAGGGGGTTTTCATCAATCCACCTTTCCAAATGGCAGTAGTTAGGTCGATAGAATAAATCTTCTGTTGCCCTAGCCATGTCTAGCCCAGTAGTTAGGTTGGTGGTATGAATTTTTCGCATCCTTGAGCGCTGTAGCTCTGTTGATCTAACTTTTAAGTGTAGACCAGCCTCATACTCAGGCCAAGTCTACAGTACAGGGTCGTTAGTGGCACAGCTATGGTGCCGTAGCTATGCTGGTGTAACCCATAGTGCAGACACAGCCTACAGTGATGGAAGGGGTTTTTCTATTGCTGTAGGAACACCACTTCCCTGATCGATGGTAGCTAGGTTGAACGGAAGCACTCTTCCATCAACCTAGCTGAATCTGAACCAGGGGTTAGTTGGTATAGGCCAGGTGTTCTCAAAATGGGGGTCGGGACCCCTCAGGGGGTCACGAGGTTATTACATGGGGGGTCACAAGCTGTCAGCCTCCACCCCAAACCCCGCTTTGCATCCAGAATTTATAATGGTGTTAACTATATTAAAAAGTGTTTTTAATGTAAAGGGGGGGTCACACTCAGAGGCTTGCTGTGTGAAAGGGGTCACCAGTACAAAGTCTGAGAATCCCTGGTGTAGGCTGTAGCTATGCCATGCAGGGGGTGGTTTTTTCATACCCTTGAGCAAAGTAGCTATGTGGACCTAAATTTTATGTATAGGCCAGGCCCATTGTAACACCATGGTGACAGCTCTAACAGGGGGAAAGGCATTTTCACCATAGTACTGGCCTGAGTAAAAACTACTACTTGTGTCTTGCTTCCAACACTCCTGCTAATACATCCCAGAATGATGTTCTCTTTTTTTGCAACAGTGTTACACTGTTAACTCATATTTAGCTTGTGATCCAGCATGACTCCCAGATCTCTTTCTGCAGTACTTCATCCTAGGCAGTCATTTCCCATTTTGTATGTGTGCAACTGATTGTTCCTTCCTAAGTGGAGCACTTTGCATTTGTCCTTATTGAATTTCATCCTATTTACTTCAAACTATTTCTCCAGTTTGTCCAAATCATTCTGGATTTTAATCCTATCCTCCAAAGTACTTGCAATACCTCCCATCTTGGTATCTTCTAAAAACTCTAGGCCATTTATCTAAATCATTGATCAAGATACAGAACAAAACCAGACCCAGAACAGATCCCCGCGGGACCCCACTTGATATGCCCTTTGAGGTTGACTATGAACCACTGATAACTATTCTCTGGGAACATTTTTACAACCTGTTATGCATCCACCTTATAGTAGCTCCATCTAGGTTGTATTTCCCTAGTTTCTATCTATCTATTCCAAGACAAAATCTAAACTAAGATGGAGTCAATGCTGAGATTATGGCTCAGTAATTTAGAGTAAAATACGTTTCAGGGATGTTGCAATTATCCCCAAAACAGACATTGTAAACCCAGGAAATTCAGAGTTAAGGTTAAACTTGAAAGAAATCCAAACGAGCTAAGGGTGCAAATGCACAACCCAAAAAACCCTAACTCTGCCTTCTAGTGACACTGTGCCATAAGTATATGATTAGGATTAATGCAGTTTAGTGTTTGTGGTCCCAGATTAGATAACACTGATCTCAAAGACCATATAAAGTTGCTACCCCTCAACCCTGTGTCATTACAGGGCGAAGTTAAAATTACTTGTTATATATATATATTTTAATGAAACCATCACTGTAATATCTAGGTGCCTGATACAAACCTAATGCCTCCATTCAGGTGATGCAGTTGCTCACCCCCCATCCCAGAGCTCCATTGACTCACTGAGTCATTATCTGGCCCCTACAAAGCATAAACTACAAGCTGATGTCCTACAGAAACCCCCAATATGGGCTACACACCCTCAGCACTGGAACACTATACCCAGAAGTCTTATCTCTGGAATAAGGGACATCAGAAAATGATGCCTCAAAACTAACCAATCACTGTTTCCAACCCTGCAATATCATTTTCATTTATGGTTGCTACCTCTGAGGTACAAAAAATGGGACATCTGGAGTGATTCTGAGCCTGTAAAAGTGGAGAGATGGCAGTATCTACTGAGCATCCTTACAGAATTCTCAGGACAGCTACCTCACAAAAGGAACAATCCTCAGAAAACCTGGATGGGTTGCAAACCTACTTTCAGTATCATTTTCAGTTATTATTTTGAGGTCTTTGCTTTCAAGAATAACGTAAAAGACACAGAGGTAGATAGTGGGGCATAGGAAGCCAAATTCCTGCCTTCACCACATGCTTCCTCCAGGAGTGGCATTGAGAAGCTGGGCCTTTAAGGGCTGAGCTTCCCAGACAGAGTCTGGGCAAGGTGTTTTGAAGCTCCTACTGTTGTGCACAGCCAGTTGGAACTGGACATAGAATAAAGCAGAGATTTTGCAAGCACCTGAAGCACTGAGAGATTACTGAGTACCACACCAAGCATGCACCTTTTTGGAAGTAATAACTTTTCCTAGCATGTATTCAGCCATTTCTAACACAGGGAGATTAAATGGTTTTTATATAAAGATTAATAAGATCAATGTCTTACACTGCAACAGCAGAAACTAATCATTTATTTGAACACATTTGTTGCCTCTTGTACCTGATGGGGAAGTGAGGGTGACGTGAAGATCACCTCTGCGGGAATATTCAATCGTTGCTTCAAACTGCACATGCTCCAGAGATGTAACAGAATTTTCTTGCCCTTCACAAGCTTTTGTGGGAATTTCAATGGTTACTTCTCCGTTTGCTCTTAATAACCTAGCAAAGATACGGGGATTATTTAGTTACCTACTAGCTTATTACACAAAGTCCAAAGGATGCACCTGTATCATGAACGATCAGACTGGGGGAAGATGTACTGCACTCCTTGCTCATCCCAAACTGCCAGTGGAACCCCGGGAGCTCTGAGTGCACACGAAATACAGAAATCAGCCAAACTGTTTAAACCGACTGGGCCTGATTTCTTCCACACACTATGGAAGCAAGCAAGCTGGATAATCAATATGTTTTTTCAAGGCTTAATGTCTGCATTGCTCTCCAAGAGACTCCTAAAGGACATTCTCTTAAAAAAACAGCATCACACGAGTGTATCAGATGTACATGTTGTTTGCCTCAGTAAAATCACCAGCAGGAATATTATTGTATAGTTAAAATGGGTGGAAAAAGCTGCAGCGGCTGTAGCCCTCTGAATCATTCCTAGAATAGAGCCTACACCTTCCCGACATTTTCAAAGCATTGTGCATGGCTTTCTCTGTACAATTCTCATTAACTTTAATGAGAATGCTTGAATCCCTCCCTACACAATGCATTAAAAATGTAGGAGCTAGCGAGCTTTGTTTTTGTAATGTAACATAAAAGGATTGCAGTAATGATACCTAACTAATAAGTTTCATGTACCTCAGCTCTCTGTATTAAATTCAAAACACAAAGGAAAACAGAACAGATTGGGAAAAAAATGCATGAGAGTTAAAAAAAGCACTATAATAAAAATAACATAAATAAACAGGTTACCAAGCAGTAAAACACCACATAGCTGTAATATATTTCTACTTGGTGCACTTAGATGATGTCACTTAAAGATTTGTTATAACTATCTTTATTCTAGACAGCAAAGCTATAAATTAACCTGTGAAAACCAAAAAGAAGAGAGTCTAAAGGTCCTTATTGATTAAACAAGTTAATTAATGAGAGCGTCATTGTGGCTTGCCTGTATTAATACTGAGTCTATGTGCAATATATAAGAAATATTTGCAGGTATGATATATGAGGTTTTATCAGAGTGCATTTGGGATGGTTGTGTACATAGGAACGGCAGGATGAGTGTGAGTTATGCAGATCACCCCACGAGTGCTGCCGATACAACCTTTATATCACACTGTTATGTATGGGATATATGTCACATATGTTACAGAAAAAATTATTTTAGGAACAATTTAGAAAAAAACAAATTAAACTATATCAGGGCTATTTCTTGTCTTTCTTCATCTTAACTGGTTGGATTTAGCATAACAGTGCTAATAGTCCTGCAGTGTCATCCATCCAGATATTACACATGCAGACAGAATTTTCATTCTGTATTGAATCATGGATCTTAGTATTTTGCAGCAGTCTTACACTGAACTACATGAAACAAAGAGATGGGGCATTACTCACCCACTCCCTGGATTCCTGAGAAATAGAGCAAGGCAAAACCAAAGAAACTGAAATTAAATATCTCAATCTCATTTATACCTATTGGACAAATCTGTGCGAGATACTACCTTCTTGCCTTAGATTAGAGAGAGATAAATTGATATGAGGTATTAATTGCAATGCAAATTCTTACCTAGGTTCAAAGCTGTTGTCCTTGACTATGCACTCTTTCTTTTCAGGTACTCCTTTCCAGGTTTTAGGATCAGCTAAATCCACCAGTGCCTTGGCATTAAGTAATCCAAATCCAAATCTGCTATTCACCATCAACCCTGCTCCATTCTTCTTCCATCCAGGATTGTTGGCCAGTGGGTCATATTCTGAAGTCCAGACTACCAAATGCTGCATATCCCTCCAGGTTAGATTAGGGCTGTTTAAAAAAGTCTGGTTAATTCCTACAAAACTGTCAGTCAGCTTTCTCTAATGGTATAATTTTACTCTACACTCACAAAGATGTTGAAAAAGTAAAATATTTTTCTGTTAGATGCTTATATGCACTGCTGCCCCAATACTGTAGTATCTGAGAGCCTCACACACAATGTATTTTTCCTAACAAAACTCCAAGATATGGAAGTACTATTATGGACATTATACAGATGGGGAACTGAAGCAAAGAGAGACTAAGGGACAGATTTTTAAACATATTTAGGTACCTGAGTACTTTTAAAAATCTGGCCCTACATGACCTGCCTAAGGTAAGCCTCTGGTGAAGCAGGGAATTGAACCCAGGACTTTCAAGTGCCCTAAACACTGGAACACCCCTTCCTCCCTCACAGTGCATTTCTTCTCTGAAAAAGAATTTTGTGAAATGCTGTTGTGAGGTTCCATGATTTTTCGAAGACATTTTTTCTAACTGCCAGACCTGCAAACTCAGCATTGTTCTCTGAGCCCCGATCTACACTACAAAATTACTCTAGTATAACTACATCACTTAAAGGTGTGAATAATTCACACCCCCTGTACCACCCTATGCACTGGTGTAGACAGCGCTATGTCAGTGGGAGAGCTTTTCCTGCCAACATAGCTATCGCCTCTTGTGGAGGTGGACTTATTAAGACGACAGGAGAGCTCTCGCCCATCAGCTTAGAGCGTCTTCTCCAGAAGTGCTGCAGCTGCATCGGTGCAGATACACCACTGTAAATTTGTTGAGTAGACCTGCCTAGAGAATCAGGCTTGGGTGCTTTCTATTTCATGCATCATCACTGGCACTAAGAGTCTGCACACTGAATTAGCACCTCATTTAAACCTGCGCAACCCTATTGTCTTCAGATTAGGTGCTCACTGACACATGTGCAATCCCATTGCCTTCACGGGTAACTGACTGGAACTTAAGCTATGTCTACACTGCCCTGAAGTTCGGACTAAGGGGGTGTGAATGGCAGTGTGTACCAAAGTGCTGCACTGTAACTCCCTGTGATGGGGCGGCTGCCCCTCACTGGCAGAAAAGGGGTTAAAAGCAGCTCTATGGAGGCTGTGCCAGAAGCAGTCAATCAGAGAAGGGCTGAAAGGAGCAGCCAATCAGAGCCGAGTAAGCCCATATAAAAAGGGAGCTGCAGGGCAGAGGAGGGCAGTTCTCTGCTGGGAGCCCAGGGAGGAAGGACTGTGTCTCTGGAAGGCTGAGAGAACTGCCAGCACTCTGGGCAGAGCAGTACTACTAGCAGGAACCAGGAGAGTGAGAGACAGCTGCTGGGGTTTGCAGGCAGAGGCCCTGAGGCAAGGGCAAAGAGGATGCTGGGGCCACAAGGAAGTGACCAGACAATCTGCTGCAGTAGCCACTAGGGGAAGTGGCTGAACAGCAGACTGCAGGTCCCCCGAAAGGGGGGAGCACAGTGTGTGGCATGGCTGGAGGGCTGAGTCACTGAAGAGGGTGTAGTGGTCCTTGGAGAGATGTAGGCCCTAGAACAGGAGTGATGGTGGCAAGGCACCACCTGAAGAGGGCACACTAACACGCAGAGCTAATTCCCAAGACAGCCAGCAGGAGGTCCCAGATTGATAAGTGCACCCCATTACCCTCCCCCTATGTGATTTCATGAACTAAAAGATTCTTAGTTCTCATTAATGTACTCCTGTTTGAAGAAGGTGATAGTAATGTGAACTAGGAACCTTTTTGTTTGTGCCTGCAGCTTCCACATGGGGGAGTTATCACACAGCACTTTAGTGCGCAAAGCTATTCACACCTCCACAGCCCAGATTGCAGGGCAGTGTAGATAAGCCCTCAGTAAACAGACTGTTGCTGATGCCCAGAATGAAACAGAATCCCCAGGCTCACCCTATCTTATCTATGTTGACCTGCCTGGCTAGCAGGGGTTAAAAGGACTACTATCTTATTTTTATCACTAAAGTTAGTAGACCTAACTCTAGCAGGAAACGGACCTGTTGAGTGAGATGGTGCCATTTTTGTACACTCACAGTATAAGAGGACTACATAAGTAGAGAGTTTAGGAAGTCTTACTTTGCTTCAAGAGCTAGAGCAAAAATCCCTGCTGCCAATGGAGCAGATGCAGAGGTCCCAGTGTGAGTCTCGGTACATTCGTTGTGAAGATCAGCACTTGTCTGAAAGAAAACACAACTAAAATTAACATGAAAAAAGCTGAATAAGTATTATTGTATCCACACACATAAACATAGTTATGCATCCTTTATCCAGTGCACCTTAATTCACCATAGAAAAACTCCCCCAAAGTGGACAAAATAATGGATGCTTAAATCTGAAGATAATTCAATCTACTCCTCCTCCTATATATATTTCAGCTATAATTTTTGTATCAAAATGCCTTGTATTGGAACAAAGTACTCCCACATTGAATATCTTGCCTTATTCTGAGATCTGAGAGATATAAAAATAAGTGATTCAGAATCATCTGTGAATCATAAAAACCCATCATTGTGTTTGGTCTAGAACATTTAAAATTACTGCTTGCTTAAAAATTACTCACAGGATTAGTAGTAGTGTTCTGCTTTCTCTTCAGCAGAAGCACTATAATTTGTAAATGAAACATGCATTTTATTTGAAAATGAAGTATCTAATTCCTCTGCCCACGTGCCTGCAATATACGAAAGTGGATATGCTGAGAGCTTTACATCTCAGCTACAGAGAAGCCACTTTGGAAGGGCATTCTTTTGACCTACTGAAATGAAAAGTTATTTTAACCTCCACCTATGCAGTACACTGTAAGATTATCATCAACCAGATCAGAGCTGTTGTTATAGTTACTTAAATACTACTTTAGCATATATAATCTCTTTACGGCAGGGACTATATATATATATATATATATACACATACACATTGTGTTAGGTGCTGCACATGCATATATTTATGTGCAGCACCTAACACAATGGGATCCTGAGCCTTGACTGAGGATTCTATGTGTTACTACAATAAAAAAAATAATGAAGGAGACATAAAGAGCCCAATTCTGCCTCCTGCTGAATGTCATTTGCAAGGTGCTGAGCAGTTCTGCTCCTTTTGTAGTCAGTGGGAGTGGAGAGTGCTCAGAACCGCACCAAAAGAGTTGAACATCTAGCACAATCAACCTCAGAGTTTGGAAAATTAGAGCTGGTTGGAAAACCACATTTTTTTTTCCCCACAAGAAATTTTGAACAAAATCTTTTTTCTTTTACTGAACAAAGTTTCAAACGGCTTCAAAGTGATCATTTTTGTTCCAAATTGACATCCTGATTTTAAAACAAAAACCTGAAACTCATTTACTTACATTTCAATATTAAAAAAAGAGACCTGATGCTCTAGGTACTCTAACTCATCATTAAATATCAACGGCATTAAGATAATAATTTCAACTCAACCAGCCAGACACTTATGAAACTCCTTTCCGTCCCTTTCATTGTGCTAGGAAACAAACCCTCAGTCCTCTTAGAAAACCCTCACCAACAAATGTCTTTTTCAATGTCCCTTGAAGGTCACTAAATTCAGGCTATTTCAGACAAAGGATGAGGTGGGGAGCAAGTTCCAGAGTCCTGGAGTCCTCACAGAGAATGCCCTGCCAGCTGCCTCCTATCTTGGATAATGTGGGGGATACAGCTGAGGCACCCCTGCTGACTCAACTGTGTCATGAAATGACATTTTAAGTTGGAGCGAAATGAATATTTTAATTTCATTTTGAAGTGTCAATTAGAAATAAAAATTTTCATTTTGAAATTGCTTCCAGGAAAACCAAAATTTCCCATCAGAATTGACATTTTTCCACTGGAAATTTTGATTTCGACTAAGCTATATTTTGGTGTAGAAAATTTTTCAACTAAAAGAATTTCAACCATTCTAGTGCTGATGATAGGCACTTAGGCCAGCTGATTGTTAATCACATGCAGTGGAAATTCTTAGAGATTTCCTAACACCTGGAGATTTCATCTCATGAGAGGAAGATGCCAAAAAAAGAAATCATTGACTCTAGGGCTAGATTTAATTCCTGTTCTGGTGTCAAAGGACACATACTTGAAAATACAATGATCCTCTTACTAGCAGGGAACGCAATATTCTGAAGCACATTTATGTTTGTGTTAAAAGGTCAAGGTCCCAACTAGAAATGGACTTGAGTTATGATAAGCAGATCTGAACCTGAAGTTCCCCTGATTTTCAGGCCTTCAGGTCTAGTGTAGGGGTTTGGATCTGTCTATACTCCTAACAGGTAATTACCCCTGATGTCACATGTTTGAATTCTGAAGAGCATATATTCTTCCAGCTAAGGTCAGCATGAATTTGCACTTGGGAATTTTCCTTCTTTTTCTGATGGTATGAACCCTCCATAGTTTTGTATTTTTATGATTCACCAGCTTTGGGTCAGACCCCACCCACTTTTTGAGACTCTTCCAACACAAAGATAGATGAGATGTGGTTCTGAATATCTTCCCTTTTGCAGGATATCATATCAAACCTCTATCACATTTAAATAGCATGTCATTTCAGAGATCAACTGTAATGAAATGATGGTGCTATGTAGTTATTGCTTTAAAATTAAGGGACGTTAAAGGGTTGCAACCATTTTTCGATATGCTAATTCTTGAGGGTTCTAGCATGATAGTATTAGGCATATAAAGCATAAGTAAATGAAGCACTTAAAAATCAGGCCTCTAAAAACTGTTTTTGCTTTGTCATTTTCATATATAAAACAATTCTACATGTGTTCCTCAAGCATGTTTATTAAATCTGGTAAAAACAACCTACAATTCTCTGGTCAGTATAATCCCCACTGCTGTATGCTGTAGCCAGTGTCGAGGAGCACTTCTCTGCATACCAGGGAGAAAGACCTTGTTGAGAAGCACTGCTGATGGATATAGTGTAGATACTATCTGTGTAACCATCACAGTCACAATTATCACCCTGACGACCACCATTCCCAGAAGCCCAGACAAAAATGGAACCTTTTCCATTTCGGCCCTGAGGAAAAGAAAGGGATGATTATCATAAGGAAGAAAGTCTACAGTCTCTTTAATACATTCCCACCAAAAATCCACATAATTAAATGATCTGCAGATGATAAAGAATAATTGTTCATATAAATCATAGAAGTTAGAGATAGAAAAGACCTATTAATGGGGCATCTACCACGTCCACTGGAAATATATTTTGGATGCAAATCAGGAGACTGTGATCAATAGATGTGTTTTTTCCTATGAACACATTTGGTACTGAGTGTGTTTACGAAAAGCAGCAATATTTTTTTCAATAAATGGAACTTCATTATGAGTTAATTTCATGGGCATTTGTTGTGATCACAGTAATATTGGTAAGTGGTATGTCTGATGTGTGAAATGACATTTCCACCCAACTCCCTTTGTAATTATGCCCTTTACAGTTTGGCATTTAGTTGATGAAAAACTGCAAACCCATAAGCTCATTTTATTGGAGAGTCTACTCATCACTCCCAAATCTGTGGGCTTCCAGTCATCAGTCTCAGGGCACACTTGCTCCCATTTCCTATTCCAGTTTCTGATGTATAATAAATTAGTAGCAGCTATAAAGATGCTGACAGCTAGGGATGTGGAGAGCTGGAGCAGCATGAAAAATGTCAGGAAAAACTTTTCCTAGTTTAAACAAGTATTTGCCATTACATCTTAAACTCTTGTAGACTTTAAGTGGAAAGTATCTGCTAATGTGCAGAGCAGAAGCTTACATTTTTAATTCAGTATTAATTTATGTACATTCATTATAGAGAGCAACTAGAAAAACAGATCATCAATTAATCCCCTCTAATTAATGTGACATTGCTGGTTCAGGGGCCAAGTGGCAATTGCAGCAATCTCAAAATAAAAAATAAAAACAGAAAAACAAGCTACACTCTTCTTATTAGAGTTGTCAGGGTGGCTCCATTGGAAATCACAATAAATGAAATAATAACTTGGTTTAGTAACTATGGTCCCAATTCAGCAACACACTTAAACACATGACACACTCCATTGACTTCAGCAGGAATACTTGAGGGGCTACTCATGTACTTACCATTAAACATGTGCTTAAGTGCTTTGCTGGATCCGGATCTAGGGGGCCAGCCTGAAGCTAGCTGAACACTGTTATCTCTGACTGACTTCAATGGGAGTCGAGGGCACTCAGTACCTTGCAGCATGGGTCCCTAATGGATTAGTTTGGTACAAAATAAACCCTTAAAAAATGCTGTCCTCTTCACCAAACGAATTTCCTGATTTCCCAGGTCCAGGCCCTTGATTTCAGGGGCACTGGTTCCTTACTCTTTCCAATGCCCTTTCTGTCCATCTTCCCTTCCCACCACCCTGGGACTCAATTTTCCTCTCTCCCTTTTCAGACCTCCATTACTCTCCCTCCCCATCTCTATCTCTCCTTTACCAACACCTTTCTCATTGCTTAGAATTTCCCTCAGTTGTCAGGCTCCCCCTTCTTCTGTTCCTCTTTCTGCTGTTCTTGGCCTTTCCCTTTTCTCCAGACTCCTCTCATTCTCTTCTACAACTCCACAGGCTCTGCTTCAGGCTCTCTTTCTCTTCTCCATTTATCTTTCTGCCGCATGCCCCTGTCAACACTATCTCTAGACCACCTTTAGATGTCTCAATACCTCCTCCTGGCTAACAGGTGGGGACAGTGTTAATGTGTCTGCGTTTCTGTGTTTGTAACCAGCACTCTCATTCAACACACCACTTGTCTTCTAACCAGATCTATAGGGATAACATAAAAGAGAATTTAAAAGCCACTGCTTTCAGTATTCTCCAGCATGCATTCCTACCATCTTCATTTTAATTGGATCAGGTTATGCATAATGCAATTAACATAGTGCAAGTAGCAGAATAACACAACCCATCCACACAGTGCTAAAACGCATCACCATTTTACAAAATGAAATATTCGTGAAGCGAACACTTTGTATTAAATTTTTATAGGAGTCTCTGTGCAGAAATCCAATTACTATTCAGAGCAAAACAAGCAGCCAGAGAGGAGGTGGGGGAAGGGATGCACAAAAGCAGCAAAAGGAAGGATGAAGAAGGAAAGCTAGTCTGCAGAGAATAACCCCTTGAAAGCAGAACACTGTAAGAATGCTTTCATAAGTCAGGTCCCAGCTGGGAAATTTTACTGAACCTTTATATTAACATCCTTCTAAAGAATGATTCAGTTTCTCAAATCTGTTTGAATAAGAACACTTTATCAAGAAACAGACAAAGAACGGTCCATTTTCTCACCCCCTAAGCACCATTTTAAACTATGATCTTTACCTGCAAGCTGGGCTGTATTTCAACTTAACTACCCGTTAGACAGCTTACCTGTTTGATCCCATATTCAAACGCCTTCTGTGCTAGCCTGCCAGGTCCCTCTACAGTTTTACCATCATCATTAGGGCCCCAGCTTGCACTGTAAATATCCACATGT
Source organism: Macrochelys suwanniensis (assembly GCA_033296515.1). Classification (NCBI taxonomy): domain Eukaryota; kingdom Metazoa; phylum Chordata; order Testudines; family Chelydridae; genus Macrochelys; species Macrochelys suwanniensis. Next base: position 71,763,980 of record CM065780.1, on the reverse strand, counting down.
TCTGGATTGAAACCAATTGAACTGGCTTCAATGGCATCAGTGACTATTCCATCCAGCATTCTTATACCTTAAAATAAAAAAACCGGTAGAATGAATCTATTTCATATTTCCTTTACATTATCATTGTTAACTGTTTGTACGGCACCTAACACAATGGGGTCCTGCTCCAAGATTATAATATCATTATAAAACATTTCACATTTCACATTTCAAAGTATCATCCTTCCTTTGAGGAATACAGGGCATTTTACAAATATAAAAAGTGACCTTATAAAAATTGGACTGTGCCCCACTATTTCTCCATGTTTTTTTTCTTTTTAACATGTACAGAGGACTGTGAGAGTTCCCCCTCCCCCAGTTTGTTTTTTACCCTTGAAATATAAAAAAGGACAAATCTGGTCTACAGTGTTTTTTTCTGGAGAACCTCCTGAATGTCTCATATCAGATGTATTGTATACTCTTATTTTAAGTTCTCTCTGTCTGTCTGTCTCTCTCTCTCATCTTTTAACAAAGATTTATTGTCTCCGAAAGTTAAATAGGTGTTATCAAAAACAGAGTTTTTAAAAGTCTTTTGTCTTTAAAAGTTTTGAGTTTAAAAGTTTTGTTTAAAATGAAGAATTTTAAACACTCTGACTAAAAAATCCCTTCCGCTGTCAATTACTAAGCTTGTCTTTTATGGTGTTATTGTTTCACTAGCTATCCAATCCTGAATACACAAAGGAATATTGCAGAAATTTCCCAGCATTGTTAATACTAGTTAATTTCTACCATTGTGAGCAATGTGAAGCCCCAGTGACAGCCAGCCATTAACATTTTTATTAGAACAGTGTCAACTAATCTGGCTGTTTCGGTTCTATTCTCTGTGAAAATTCTCTTTGTTTTCTAAATAAACTCAGGGATCTGATTATTGCAATGATTTTTCATTAAATTAGTTTTCACCAGTAAGCAGAGTCATATTATTTGTCCATACATTTGTCTTTCCCTTTTCTTCTACATGCTTGTTTCCCATCATCAGCCTCATGAATTCAAAAGCAGGCAAAAGCAAAAGGAATTTCAGACAGATACATGTCTCTGCCTGACAGACGGCTATTTTTAGCATCACATTCACTGTGTTGGAACTCTCAGCCCAGTCCTTCATAAAATACAACTTCTTAATCATTTGATTTCCATGCAGCATCAGAGAAACAGTGCTGTGGCGATGTATGTGTAAATAAATAAATTCCATTTACTATATGGCATATGGGATACACCACACTTATTTTTCTACAGAAAATAAAAGAGGGGAAGTGCACGTATACACTAAATGAAATTGAAATGTAACATTTAATATTGATACAAGGAAATATTTTTCAAACAATGCACAATAAGCCTGTGGAACTCATTGCCACATGATTTCAATGAGCGCAAGAATTTAATAGAATTCAAAACACGATTGGACATTTATGTGGATAATGAGACCATCCAGAGTTATGATGTTAAATATTTGAAAAATAAACAAGAGCATTCCTTCCTGGAGAAGTGTACCAGTAAAAACCTGTATTCCCATTTGCAAATCACATAATAATGCATGCAAACAAGTGTGAAGTAACCTTCTTTGTATATGCTTGGAAATGTGGATACAGTGGGTGTTCAACATTTTTCCAGTTTCATCCCTTCACCCTGCTTTGAATATTTGATCCTTGGTGTCTTCATCTTCTGAATGAGATATTTTATTTAAACAGTGTGTGAAAGCATAAATCAGAATGGCAATGGCGGACAGGAAAGTGACATCTGTGACAGCTCTAAACCCCTCTGAGAAAACAGGACTCAAACGGTGAGAACAGTAATCACAGTTGTCAATCCCAACTCAGCTGTCCCACTTGAGTCAAGGAAAAAGATTTATGAAATTGAAAAACTACAAATTTACAAGTCTATTTTCTTTTGTGCTAAATAACTACTAGCAACTGATATTTTGATCATGTCTATTTCACAGAGCTGTAATAAACTAGACTTTCAGACACCATTCTAAAAAAAGGGCAGTATTGACTAACAGATAAACAAGCCTTTACCTGTTTTCAAAATTAACATGTAATTGAAATGGAGAAACAAGCAATTGAAATGGAAACCACAGCAATATGAATACCTTGACGGACATGACCTTTCTATATAGCTGTGTAGACAGGAACAAAACACTCTAAACAAGAGTAGACAGGAAATTGGATTTTCTTTCTTTCACTCTGCAGATTCTATTTATTTTTGTTTAATATGAAATACCAACCCACCATTCCTTTATTTAAAAATATAGTCCTCTGTTTTTTGCAACCAATAATTATGTTATGGATCAAACCCTGAGAAACTGATGGGTGCTCTGGATTTGGGACAATATACATGTAGCAACTTACACTATTTCCGGTATGAAACCAAATACTGCAAGGTGCTGAATGCCTCTTGAGAAATGCTGAGCACACTCAGCTCAAGGTGATGGTAGCTCAGAGTGCTCAGCACCTCCAACTGACCATTCAGCATCTTGCAGGGCCAGTCCCTTACTTAACTTTGTTTCCATTCACATCATTTATATTTTATAATTTATTATTGTTTGGTTTCTTACCTCCAACTCTGGAATCGTATGCCACGCCAACACCACATTTCTTGTTATTGGCCTGCATGGCAATTTCTCCTGCACATCGTGTTCCATGTCTGGATAAAGTAAATGACCATTTAAATCATACTATAACTCAGTGCATTTATTTAACCTACAGGGAGACTTGTCACTGTTCTGCTAGAATTGGTGTATTCTTTCATCACCGAGATGTGAACTCTTTGAATATTAAATGGGTTTGGAAATATGTCTATTTGGAAAAGAAGGCACTTTTTGTACTTAGGCTTTGGTAATTATAATTTCAAACCATCCCGTGATCAATGGATCATCAGGATGAGGCACTAAGGACCTGATCCAAACCCCCCTGAAGTCAATAGAAAGATCATGTTGTTACAATGTCAACCATGAGCTGTACCATGCCTGCTATAACAGAGTGCAATAGTGAGGCAAATTTGGAATGCCAAGAAGATGCTAAATCCCTTAAAAATAATCATGAAAAAAGCCACTTTTAAGCAAAAATTTACATATTTAATTTATTTGGGAATGCAACTGGGCAGTATTTAAAACAAACAAACAAGCATCTTCATCTTTGTGAAATGATTCCTCTAACAAGATATTTTGTCTGAAAAATCTTTTGCCATGAAGGATTCCTACCCTTCAAAGCATAACAAGACAGCACAACTATACGGAGTTACTTTATCTAGTACTACAGCTTGGTATGCGACAAAATGCTTCAATGCTTCTGGGTGGAATTCCATTTACATATTAATAAAGATTAGAGGTAATGCAGATAGATTTAAAAGATAATGTCATTGGAATAAGAGGATAATGGCCTCCTACTGCTATATAAATTCTGTCACAAAGCAGAGACACTCATTTTCAAAATCATAGAACATTTATCCTCTGATAACTTCCCATTCTGGTGACTTTATTTCTATTATACCAATGGATTCATGATGTGGATGCTACCATTGTGCCTGATAGACAATGGGGAACCAGAGTGTCAGTTCCTCATTGTATCATTATTAAATAGTGACATCCTAACAGGCTTACAGAATTGACTTGTTCTGTGCTACGGCTTGTAAAGAGGTCTGTTCTCTTCTCTGTGGACCAGCCCTCTCCATAAACTATCATAGAAGGACCTAGGTGCAGCAGAACTACCATGGTGTTCCACTGTACAGAGGAGAGGTGGGTTATAGGGAGATCATGTGGGAAGATTCTTCATTCCTTCCCTGCCACAAAAATGCTACAAAATTCCACTAAAATAACTGTCCAAGTGTGTAGGAGGGAGCCTGCTTCACCTTCACAAGGGATGGTGCAGTGGGTATGTTCCCCTAGTACCTAAGACACAGTCCCTCCCAGAGGCCCTCCGACGGGCAAATGTCGTTCCTCATCATCCCCCTGTGCAAGGCCATGCATTACAGGCATAACTGAGTACATATGTGTGCCCTATATGTTCACATAGAACCATATGAAGAAGAGAGCTTCAAAACATAATGGGGAAATTAAATTGAAAAAACTCATCTTGATCTGAAAATTTATTCAATGTCCATATATAATGTACACAAAAATACCATAATGTTTTTTCCCTTTTACATGTAATAGTCCTTCTGAGTACAAATATTTCTCAGGTTAATGGTGAAGAGCTGTGCATTTGTCTGTTCTAAGGCACAGCATATAATACTTCATTAGTTTGTTTCTTTTCACAAAATGAGAGGCTACTCACTTGTTTTCATTTGTTGGATCATATCTGGGAAAGGGATCGTGATCATTGTCATTGAAATCATAACTTGCCTCTGGATCCTAAATTAAAAAATAGACTTTATAGTTACAATGAGAAAATATCCTCTAAAATAAGTTTTTAAGTTTCTGAAGTCAATACTAGGTGATGGCATAATTAGATAGATAGCTAGATAGATGTAACATCAGGTTTAATGTATACTTTCTCCTCAGCGTTAGTCATCATTCTTGACGTTTAGGTGAACAGTTTGCTTTCATAAAATAAAAGTACATAACATTTAAATTAATCTTCTAGAGCAGGTATTGATTATCATGCACACAGGAAAGGTTTTTTGCTATTAAAGCTTTGGATGTTGGAAGGCTAGTGTGGGGATGCCTGCAAAGAAAGGTATTGGGATATCTGGAAGGGCACTGGATGGTTTATTTATCATCAAATCACTTTACAAACATTTCATTAAGGAATCCTCACAGTCAGAGCTGTTTTGAATGACAAGTTTTTGTTACATGAAAAGTGGCTTTTTTCAAAAAACAATTTTTTTCATGAAAAATTGGTGAAAGTTTTTTGTTTACAATCTGTTTTCAGTTTAAAAAAAAAGATAGCCATTTCAATAACATCTTCAAACAAAATTTGTTTTAATTCTTTTTTTTATTTTTTTATTTTCTTAATTTAATTAAGTTTTAATAATTCAGCATTAAACCATTGTCTCTCAACATGCTCAGGGATTAAACCACCCTGAACCCACTGTCCTGGTGAGCTTATTACTCAATTCCTAGTGATATAGGCCAGGGTCCAAATTATGCTTGGGGTGAGTATTTCAGTTTCTCTGTCATGTGGGAGCTGTCTTACTGAACAGAGAGAAAGCCAAAGAAGAATGTTTGTATATAAACACCTGCAATTGATTTATTTATTCTACAGCATTCTTAAAGCACAAACTTACATAGTTAGTATATATGTCAGTGTGATTCCACTCCAAGCCATCATCGAGCACTGTTATAACAACACTTTTGCCTGTAATCCCTTTTTGCCATACAGGAATAACATGGAGATCCAGTTTTGGCAGAGATGGAGTCACCCTTGTATCTTGCTGGGGGGAAAAAATGATAGTAAGCATTTTAACATTTATATTCACATTGCACCTGTTCAAAGCTGTGTTTGAGCCATATTACAAATGTGCTTTAAATCAACCTTGGTTTGAGTGTGACCAGAATTTGCAAATTCCACTCAAGTTTTACAAAAAATCAACAAAGATTGGCCTGTTCAAATAGCTGGGATACTGACAAACCTCCTGTCCCTACCCAACCTCCCTCATTCCGTTCACCATATGACTTATGATCCTCCCAAAAGATATCTTAGGTAAGAAAGAGGCATCCTGTGTCTGAACAGGAGTAACGGAGATTGAGGAGCAGGATATGCTGGATGATCCTTGGATATCTGAGTTGTTAGTCAAACCTACAAGGTTGGCTCTCTTTCACCCACTGAGAACCAAACTACAGCCGCCCAGGATATGAGGAGCTGTGTTTTCTCTAAATTGTCTCTCCTTTGATGTCCAGGTTAGCTAGTGGAAAACAATTAGGAAATGGAAGGAATTAAAATGATGTGTTGATTATGAAGGACTGTGCTGAATCACAATTTGCTATTTACTACCTTCAGTGGAAAATCTCTTGGAAACATGACTCACCTATGCCCTATTTCCTTTCAAGGAAGGATCTTTAAAGATTAACTCTTAAACCGATTATTTTTCTTTTGTAATGTTAACCATAACCATATATATATTTTAATATATGACAGCTTTACTTAATACCTCTATAAAAACACAGGCATAGATTCAATCACTAATGTTTTCTTTGTGTTTCTCAGCACATAAATACATTATTAAATAGGAATTTTTTTAATGTTTGTACATCTTTGTTTCCAGAAGAATGCTGAACGAAGCGTGAGATCCAGATAATGAAATGTACTGCGGGAACAACATTTCTTGCATTACAATGCCCTGTTTTCTAGCAGCTGCAGTTCAAGGAAATATTCTAGGTCACAGGGTTGTTCTGTAGGATCTATCAAATAATTGCATTTCTGATGAATGTCTGAGTATAACCTGGGGCAGGGGGTTCTATTTTGTCATCAGAGCAGCCAATGAGCAATGTATTTATTACATGAACAGGGAAGTACCTTGGAAAAAATACTTAACCCTTAAATAGCACTTTTTATTTGAGGATTTCGAAACACTTTGTAAAGGAGGGTAAGTATCATGATCCCCGTATGAGCAAACTGAGATGCAAAGAGGTGAAATGACCTGTCCAGAGCCACAAAGTGAGCTAGTGGCAGTGCCAGGAAGAGAAACTAGGTCTCCTAGATTTCAGTCCATTGCCTTTTCCACAAGACCACACTGCCTTTCTGTATATTTGCATTCTCCCCATTGGAAATGAGCTGGGAAGAGAACTCAGGGGAAAGGCCTCCCGGAAATATAAGATTCTAAATATTCTCCATTGCAAAAAAACAAAACAAAAAACTCACAGCTGACCAACCAGCACTGGGGTGAAAGAAAAGCAGGTCAATCAAAGCAGAGCAAACAAAAAATCCGCAACAGCACAGCAGTAAAGTGCGCCCTTGAAGCTGGTGCGCAGGGCAAGTGCCCACCCCTAGAACCAGCACTGCCTGGGTCCTCCGAAAGTACTTTACCTTCATTCCCTCCTTTGGAGCCAATGAAGTCTAAAGGTACAGGCATAAGTAGATGCACAGTGTGATCATATGTGGTGAACAGGATTAAGTCTAGTTATGATGGGGAATGTCCAGCAGATTCTCAGAAAAGCAATGTAAAACTCAGCTGTTCAGCTGTATTTAGCTGGGTTGTCACGGGAGGTCAAAAAACATGTATAGGGCAGGAAACCTCATCCTCTGCCACCTCTTCATTAATGATTTGATCCTATGACATGCGGAGCACCTTCAACTCCAGTCGAAGTCAACAGAAGCTGGGGTGCTCAGCATCTGGCAGGTTTGAAGCTTTATTCTCTGTTGACATATGCAGTGTGCATTATTAGCTCCAACATAGAAATATGCTACCAACTAAAGAGATAAAACTAGAGATGCTGGGTTATCTGGTAAGGCTAAAATTCATGTTATTGTAAACATGGCTCTTAACTGTTTAACACCTTTCTAAGATATCACATAATTCCAGTGATCAGAAACTTGAACTGGATGACACAGCCTTTGCGTGAACTGTGGTTTAAAGAAAAAGAATGTTGCTTGGTGATATCAAATGCTGAGACCTATCATTTCCATGGGCTACACCAAGGAAAGTGGCTACAGTCTACTCCCTTCTGTGTACCCTCTTTGACATCAATAAAATAGCACAAGTCATCAGTATAAATAAAGTTCATTGCCTGCTGATACCATATAAAAATAAACTCTTACCAGGTACCACTGCTGATTCCACATTGGATCGTTGAAAAGGTTTTCTGCTGAGTCTCTCAAGGCTGAACGCTTAGTTCGCTTTTTTTCATATTGTTGCTCTGCCCATGACACCTACATGTATTTTTATCAACAATAACAATGTATAAACTCACAGAGATTAACTGGCTTTGAGAGTGTTTCATCGTAAAACAGAACCTTGGTATCTAGAGGGAAAAGTGGAGGGTTCATTGCTGCAAAGTGCATTTCTGCATTAAAGTGTATCTTAAGCAGAAGATTCAGCGAAACCATGATACTATAAAATCATTTAAAGTACAGATAGAGTGAAAATCTTTTATCCGCAAATGCCCTATAATGCACCTATATTACTGTTAGAAGATTGCCTAATCTGTGGTAGTGACTCAAACAAGCAAAACCACCATTTGTTCCACTCTTCAGCCTACAATTTAATATCTCTCTGTGTGAACTAGAAAGAACAGGAACCGTGAATTTTTAGAGAGGGAAAAAGAGCCATTCTTGCCACAGTCACAGCGATGTTGCTACTCATAGTCCATCTGTCCCTCAAAGCCTCTTTCCAAATAGCACTTATGATCACATTGCACTTCAAAGTGTGAACAATTAGAAAGCAGTGAATAGTATGCCAAATTCCATGCTGGTGTGACTCTATTAAAGTCAGTGGGGTTACACCAAAATGAATACGTTCAAGTGTGTTTGTGAATGTGTCTATGCATGTAAATGCATGTCAGTTATACCTGACTATGTCTAATTTACTTAACGGTATTTTCAAAAGGTTTCTCATTTTGTCTCTTGGAATGAATTACTCCTTTGTCTATTTACCCAGAAAAATTCAGTTCAATTTTAACAGAGACAGATTCTGATACCTTTACTTATGCTGAGTGTAACTTTATTCTGCAAATAGTGCTATTTATTCAGTTGGGGAACTATTCATTGAAGTAAGATGCTACTCAACATGAGTAAGGGCATCAGAATCTGGCCCATAGCTGGTGTCTAATATAGACTTTCTTTTTGTTCCATTTTCCAGCTTGGTAAAGTGAAAACAAGTTAGGTGACTTGCCAAGATCCTACAAGTCCTCAGCTCAAGATGTTCCTGGCTCCCTAACCCTTTGATCTAAACATCTGATTAGGTTTTTTTATTAGGACTCAGCTCTCTAAGCTGTGCTCTCATACCTTTTTGATTTACACATCTGTCACAGGATATGTCAGTCACAATTGTGACTATGAAAAACCTAATTTAATGAATAGTTATATTGATATGATTTACATGTATTTCACATAAGAGAAAGTTAATAGCTTAAAAAAACTGAGGCCGCTGCACGTATATAATCTGAGAGTACACTGCATAATATAGATTTTCCTACTTTGTGTACATTTAGTGCTAAAAATGTGTGCTGAGTGACAGCCCTGGAGACTGTAGTCCTCTCCTTATCCACTTAACAGGAATAGCATGGACAGTATTAGTGCAAGAAATATTCTACTACTGCCCCATCAATGTGCAGGAGGACAGCTTCTACACAAGTAAGGATAGTAATCCTTCACTCTCCTCCATGTCCGTTCAGTGCTTGGCCTCTTTGTCAGTTAATGCTTGTTAACAATTAGTGTCAGCTGTGCTCATCATTTTTGTGATGAGGACAACTGCCCTCTGGGAAATGAGCCAAGATCACCAAACTCATATATCAGTGAAAAACATAGTCTAACAAGCCAAATTTTTGTCACTATGTAGTTGGGCTTGATTCAAACTGTCAATCTAATAGAGAGAAACAAGGCTCTTTACTAAACCACTGGGAGCCAACCAGCCATTGATATATAGAATAGTTGAAATTATTCCTTGAATTTGATGTAATGTTATTGATAGAAAATAGATTTCTTAAACTAATCTAAATATTGGAAGAAGTTAGGGAACCAGATAATTACACATTTTTAAAACAGTTAAAAGCATTACACTTGTATTTTAGATACTGGGCAGATTATAAAGAGGCATAGCTCCAGGACCTTACGTAATGCATTTCGATAAAACAAATTAATACTATAGGCCAAAAGTTTCCCTAATTTACACCCACACAGCCCTACTAAAGTAAATGGAATGCCACAAACATAGCTAAAGGCAGGATTCTATCGACTGTCTTTTAAAAATGTATTTAATTCTTTTAAGACGGGCTGCTCTTGAACAGGTATAGATCTTTAGAGAAGATGTCTATGTATAACTGTATAGCATTACAGCATTGCTTTGGGTTTACTGTATATACTTACATAATTACATCTCACTCTTTCAAATAGCTTATCTGAATACTATATGGTAAATAAAAAGCAAATTGGAGATGATTTTGCAAATGTCACCTGCAGCATTTCAAAGCATTATATTCTTTACTTCAATAGATAAATATGCAATAATGATTGTCATCAAAGTCAGTCACGCAATTGCCCCCTCTCTCTGTGTTATAGCAGAGAAATATACTATAAACAAAAATGGTGGTTTTTGCCCCGGTAATGGATAAATCAACTGTAACTGGATCAAATGGAGAGAACTGAACCTAAACTCTGTATCTGATCAACTTGATATTATGGGGGTGTTGAAAATGTGAAGCCAGATCTGGATGTGAATTTGGAAATGCAACCCTTATTTGCAATGAGCCAAACCCAAATCCTGGATATAAACATCTCCAAATTTAGAATGTTCACATTTTTCAGCTTGAACCTATCTCCATTATCAAAGGAAACGCTAGCAGTAAGACACAAGGGGAAGTGTGACTTTGAAACAGAGCAAGCAGAACAAAGTATATCCTAACCCATTTTTTCTCATCTCTGACTAGCTTCTCATATTGAATGTTGCCTCCTAACAAAAGCTCACGGTATAATTTCTTTCTCTGAGTAACTGATCACTTAAATATTTTTGTTCTTAAATTATTAAATGTTTTTTCACATCTGGATTTCTAGTTTTAATTTTTATGAAATTTCCTAACTTTTAAGCTAGGCTTTTAGTTACTGAAAAACTAACCAGTTAGCTGGTGTGTTTAAAAAGCAGCCATCACCTTTACCATCCACAAAATTAGATAAATGGAGTGTCTGTTTCACCAGTATAACTAAGATCCTACAAAGTCAAAACTCCTCTTGATGGTTTCAACTGTCTGATTTCCATAAGAGTTTTGAGTGCCCAAATACTGAAAGACTGGGTCCTGTAACAGGCCCTTTTTAAATGTTAATTGGACAGCTAGTTATTGAAACAGGCTATTGCAGAAGAATCTCAGCACTTTTTTCTAATTTTTTTCTAATATATAAGCACAATGAACTAGACTTAGATTTCCTAGAAATAGCACAGAATGAGCTTTCAGTCAGGCCCTCTGAAGTCAATGGAAAGACTACCATTTACTTCAACAGACTTTTGATCAAGCCCTGAAGTTCTTTGTATGTATTTTCACCAACCACACATAAGCATTTCAGTCCAGAACCACTGCAGATCTGGAATTATAAAAGAGCAATTTGCAGAAAAATACACGTCAGTTTAGGGCCAGATTTTGCCAGTCTTACAGACGTTGACTAGTGCCTTACTCCTTGAAGTCAATGGGCCTGTTCATGGAATAATGTACTACTCCACATGAGTATGGATGGAAGAATATATTAGACTTGCAAAATGTGTCTGTGACCACATTACAAGTCAAGCAATAAGCTGAAAACATGGATGGTGGATATCAGAAAGGGTAAATGCTACACTTACACGATGATCATCAGAGAGTCTCTTAGTGATATGAATGGCACTTCTTCGAGATCTTCTTGGATGGCTTCTATGTCTGAATAGATAGTGATGTTCGAGTGATCCAATCTATAAAACAAAGGAATATTTTACATGATGCCAGATACTTCTCCCATTGCAAACAAATATCAACATTCATAATCTGTCAGAATTAGATTCCATCTTCAAATGAGTGAAAACTAGAATAAATGTATAGCTTATAATATTGTTATTCTAAAATAAAATTCTCTCCAAGATAAAGTGTTGATCACTAACAAAAGCTGTGTGTTATTTGGCGTAATGTTGGGAAAACAAGGGGCACAGTCCAAACTGAAGTTGAAGCTAAAATAGTTACTTTTGATTTCCACTGGTATAAATTAAAGTAAAACTTGGTCCCTATTTTGACGTATCTTAATTATATTACATTTTGAGGACAAGGTTTTATTTCTGATCATGGCACATGATATTGCCTACAGCATCTCTTTAGGGTGCTGATGGGATTCAATAAGGGAATGTATATATTCTTGGAGTATGCAAATATGTAGCCACTGAGTATGTAAATATGAGCTCCTTGTGCATGCAAAATAGGCTGATGGGGTTCTCTACCCCAGTTTATTGTTTACAGCTATGAAATCTATATTTTCATGTGACCTATTGGGAGTAATATACATATCCATCCATATCCTACTAAAGTCAGTGGCAGTTATGCCATTGCCTTCAAAGGGACATGGTCAGTTTTTTTTTTAGGAAAGGATAAACCTCTTTGATGGAGAAGGCCTGTCTTTCACTAGACAATCAGCAGGGCAAGGCACTGTTTGGGAAAACCGTGTGGTGCTAGCAAATGGGGGACTAGAAGAGGAGAGATGGATTTTAGACTTGGGTCCCCAGACTATCTTCACCATCCTCTCTCCTACTTGGGTTACTTGGATATAGGCTGGTTTTTTTTGTTTTTTTTTAACCCTTGCACAGTGGTTTGGTTCCTAACGCCGCCAATCTCATTGGCTGGAGCAGCACGACCCAGGGGGCTGGAGCTCCAGAAGAAGAGGAGCAGCAAGGATGCTGTTACGTCAAGGCAGTTACTCATCCCTGACAACGCTGACATCACGGCATCCCGAGCGCACGAGGAGCTCGCGACCGGGGAGAAACGCGGCGGGCGCGGTGAGCTCTGCAACTCCGAGCCAGCGCCGACAGACCCCCCGCCCCGCCTGCGGAGCCACAAGTTGCCTAATCAGAGAGCCCGGGGAGAAGGGGGGAGCCGGAACCCCGCAGGCTTTGCACGCGGCAGGGGAGGGCTCGATGTCCGCCGGCGAGATACGGGCTACGGCATCTTCCCCTTTTACGCGCACACGCGGGGGAGGGAAGAACCAACTCCCGGGTAAAGCAAAGTTAACAAGGCTCCGTTCCCTGCCGGGGGAGCTGGCGGGCCGCGGGCATCTCTCTGCCGGCTCGCCCGCTCGCAGTCCCGCGCCCAGCGGCCGCTCACACCAGACACTGGGTGACTGCGACGCTGCCATATTGGACCCACCTCCCTGGGGCGGGCGGGGCCGGGCGGGAGAGGACTCGGAGCTGCAAACTCCCCTTGGGGCGCGAGTTTCAAGGCAGCCCCGGGGCGGGAGCCGAGCCGGGCTCTCCTCGCCCCCAGGCTCCGGCCCTGCAGCCGGGCGCGTCTGCGCGCAGCCCCCCAGGCAAACCCGGGCACGCCGCAGCCAACTGGATCGGCGCCCGCCCGTCGCCTTCCCCGCCCCAGCGAACCGGGCAGCGCTGGGACTGGGGGGCGGCGGGCAGCGCTGGGACGGGGGGCGGGGGCAGCGCTGGGACTGGGGGCGGGGGGCAGCGCTGGGACTGGGGGCGGGGGGCGTCCCTGGCTACAGGGGGCCGGTACGTGCCCAGGGAGAGGCGTCCGAAAGTTACCTGCCGGCTGCCCCTTACCTGGCCCAGCAGCTCGTACTCCAGCTCCTTCGCTATGGCCTGGGCTGCCGCCGGACCGCCCGGGATCTCCGCCGCCCATTCATTGACGAACTGCTTCTCCGCGCCGGCCAGGCTGGCAGCCGCGCACCAGGCGCAGAGGAGAGCCAGAGCCGCCCGGCGTCTCCCGTCCATGGCCCGGCGAGGGACGCGGGAAATCCAACAAACAAACGCGGGAAGGGGGGGGGGGCGGGCAAGGCAGCGGCTCGATCGCTGCGGGCTGCAGAGCCGGAGCCCTTTCGCCGAGTCCCGGTTGCTATGCGGACACCCGGCAGGCGGGAGGGCTCAGCGTCTCCCAGCCAAGCGCGCCACGGCTCTGGCTCGGGGCTGAACGGAGCCCAAACCCTCTCCCGCGCCGGGCTGGAAGCGAGTGTTTACACGTCAAAACTACGAACGCCAGCCTGACGTCAAATGTAGCTGGCCCCCGAGCGAGCGGGTTTTTCCCAAGCGGGGAGGGGGAAGGGGGGTTGCTAAAATAAGCCGGAGGGACGGACGCACATTCAAATCAGAGAAGGAAAAAAATACCAGCCAACCCTCTGCTAGGAGCTGAACCCCTCCACCCCTGCCCACACACATCCCCCACCATTAATAGCTTCCCTGAGCGCTGCCAGAGATAAGCTCTCTGTCAAGTGCATGGCCCTAGCAAACATTGTTGTGCCCCTGCTTATCAGGGGGCTTTAGGCTCCTCTTCCAGGAGGTGGCTGCTCTAACCTGGCAGAGGGCACGAATTAATGCCTGCCGCAGCTCACAGACTGGATCTCACTGCCCTGGGAAAATGCTTGCACTGCCCCAGCAGATGACTTGTAAATAGATTCTGTCCAAGAGCTAAACAGCTAGCACTAACCTCGTCTAAAGCAGCTAAAGCTCCCATTGCAGCAAAGGGATGTGCAGTTTTCTAATGCGCCAACTTTCGTTTACCTCCTTACTCCCGGGGATTTTAAAACTAGGCGTTTGAACAATCACGGCAGTGGGAACAGGCGTGACAGTATAAATTACAGTGTGTGCTGCGTGCAAAATAACATTGCTTACCACATGCTCGCAGATTGAGATGAAGAATATACACCCGAAACCTGTTCGATCTCTTGCTCTGTTTAAACGGGAAGAGCTGTTTGCGGGGCAAAGGGTCGACGGGGGTGGGACAATGAGTTAGAGACATCCTAAATATTTGATGTTACCCCTTAGAAAAATATTTCAAAGTCAAATTGTAATTACAAAAATAAATGGGAAGTCGTTAATTACACGTCTTCCCAATATTGGTATTTAGCAAGGTACAAAACGTTCAGAATCGTAAGGGGTTTGTTTTTATTTTCCCTCTCTATTAGTACAATCTTTTTCATTACGTCAGGATGAAGAAAGATCATCCTAAGTGCTTAGAAGTAAACATGCAGTTAAAACAGATTGAGACAGGGAAGGCGCAGAATAGTATAGATTCCTTCTGTCTTAAATTCAGGTTTGCTCAAATGCAGTCCAAAGTATGTCACATTTCAGCATGGCTGGGATGGACAGCGACTAGCGGCTGCATCTGAGAGAGCTGTGCATCTGGAGAGTCTCATGCCCTCTCGGCCGTGAATCTCCACTCCGCTTGACACTGGCTTTAGATCTAACTTCTTTTTTAATAAGGCAGTAATTGAACTGTGTGGCAAGTGCGTTGGCAGACTCCTGGCAGTACCTCAAGATGAACATATGGTTGCTGTTTAGTACTAAAAACTGGAAATGAGTAAAGATTTTGTCATTTAATTAAAAACAAAACCTTTACATTGTGGGGTTGTTGTTTTTTAGCTGTTAGCCATCCTTGGGAAGAGCTGCGCTCAAGACAGAGAAGCAATAAAAGGGACGAGCTGGGAGAACAAAACATTTTTCAATCAAGCTAATAAGACAGAACCTACTATGCAGTAATGCTTGATTAATGCACAATGTCCCCCGATACTTCCATCACACCACAGGTATGCATTAATCAGCACCGCTCCCCAGTCTGATTATGTGATAGGGATCTTTCAAATAAAGTATAATTGTTAATTTTTAAATAATTAAAATATTATATTGCCATATCATGGCATGGCTCTGTTCCTCAGTAATGCTGACATTTGTTAAGAACAGAAAAAGATATATGTAATATTTTATCTATTCATAATTTTCCCCTCTTTATATTTTATTTAGCTCTTCTGCTGCCATTTCATTCTCTTCCCTCTTCCCACATCTCAGAAACCCTCCTGAAGACTAGTCACTACCCTTGCTTTGCCTGACATTACCCACCTGTCCTAAATAGTTGGTCAGTTTGATTTTGTAGTTGAACAACTACATGTGGAGTTGCTTAATGCTCCCAGTTTATTTTTTACAAAGAACAGACAATTCACCTGAATACTCCTTCCAGGGATGTAGCTGAACATTACATTTGTACATACATTTGCCAAGTTGTGCCCACCACCCAACCTCAACTGCACTATTCCCATGATGTTCCAAATTTGGCCTGTCATTACATACAGATATAAAGTTAAGAAAAAGGTCTGAGAAAAGAAAAAAGAAAAAGTGCAATCATGCTATAAGAAATGTTAACATTGTATGCTGGAGCTTACATGACCTACTTAACTCTCTCAGAGACATTATTGTGTAAAGATCAAATTTGGCCCTCATATTCAATTGCATGACTCCCACTGATGTCAAGTTAGTCACTGATATGCAGCACATGGAAATCAAAAAGTTGTTTTTAAATGTCAAAATTGTGGCACAGATGCAATTTTCCTGGCACTATTCCTCAGACTGACCAGCTTGTCTGTTCTATTTCATAGGGGCCACCTAAAATGTGAGAGCAGTAAACAGCTTCTCCCTTTGGGTAAAATCCTCCTCTCAGATCCAAAGGTAGTCTCTAGTCTGATATACTGTTCTTCCAACATGTAATAAAATCAGATACCAAGGTGCTCATATTCTATAGTGATGAGTTCAGAATAAATATCTAGATAAAAACTGATTAGACAGACACTCTAGAATCAAGTGGAGATCTGTCATGCAGCTCCAAGAGTAGAACTGTATTCTTAGTTTCCTAATACAAAATAAATCTGACAAAGGTAGTTGAAGCACCAGTGGGGGTGAGGTCTGGTAGAGGAGAAAGTAATGCTGGACAAACCTGCAATAACCAGAATACTTTACAAAGAAAAAGCCAGCTGCTTTTAAACTTCAGAGAAGTGCCATGGGAGAGCAGTTTTGTGTTCTGCTTTATTCAGATTCTTAAACCATGCCCATTACCATGGTGTCTGAATGCCTTATGATACCTGTAGTCAATCATTTGGCAGAGCTGGGCTCCTCAGCTGAAGTGCCAAATGAATCGGGCAGGAAGTCAAAAGACACAGAAAATGGTAGAGGTGGTGAGAGAACAAAAGATTCTGGCAAGAAGGAGTGACCACATTTACAGGAGACAGAAGTAGTAAGATTATAGAAGCAAGAGGTTTAGAGAGGCCAAGGGAAGAAGAAGGATGATATAAGTAATAGACTAGACCAGTGGTTCTCAACCAGGGGTATGTGTACCCCTGGAGGTACACAGAGGTCTTCCAGGTACATCAACTCATCTAGATATTTGCCTAATTTTATAACAGGCTACATAAAAAACACTAGTGCAGTCAGTGCAAACTAAAATTTCATACGGCCAATGATGTGTTTATACTGCTCTATACACTATACACTAAAATGCAAGTACAATATTTATATTGCAATTGATTTATTTTATAATTATATAGTAAATATGAGAAAGTAAGCAAATTTCCAGTAATAGTGTACTGTGACACTTTTGTATTTTTATGTGTGGTTTTGTAAGCAAGTAGTTTTTAAGTGAAGTGTAATTTGGGGGTACGCAAGACAAATCAGACTCCTAAAAGGGGCACAGTAGTCTGTAATGGTTGAGAGCCACTGGACTAGACAGGCTAAAATAGAACAGCAATTAACATAATGGTACTCATATTGGAATTTAGTGCTGCTAATTTTGAATACCCATATTTACTGAAGTATGGTAACCTAGATTGAGATTTTCAAAGCCAACTACGGGATTAGGACACATCTTCCATTAATTTTAATTCATTTTAATCATTCCTTGATTTTAGCAGTGTTCAGTGCCAAGAATATGATTTCTTCAGTTTCCTGGACAATTACATTATAGGTCTCTTCTTGCATTTTCTAGGCCTTCTTAATTGTGGTAATCGCTCAATGCAGTTTTGGGCTACTTAGATATTTATTTCATTCTTTATCAGTATTATAACATTGCAAGCTCATATTGCTTTGTGTGATAAATTTTTCACTCACTATTTAAACAAATCGATAAAAGCACTATCTATGTGTAAGAAATTATGTCAAAGCTGCAAAAGGGTGATTCTAATTCATATTACAGAATCTCAGTTAAAATGAATGGGATTGCATGTCTATTCTCTTCGATTGTTTTGAAAATCTTGACCCTGGCTTTTATAGAGGATAGGTCCATCAATGGCTGTTAGCCAGGATGAACAGTGATGGTGTGCCTCGCCTCTGTTTGCCAGAAGCTGGGAATGGGCAACGGGGGCAGGGCCGGCTCTAGCTTTTTGGCTAAAAAAAGGGCGGCCGAACTGCCGAAGCAAAAAAACAACAACAACGGCAGCCCGCAGGGAGGGCAGTCAAGGCGGCTCACAGGGGGGTGAAGGGCAGCAGCTGGGTGAGAGGGGCTCCCCGCATTCAGCCTCAGGGTGCCTCTCCCTGCTGGACAGGCAGAGGGCAGAGGCCCCGGGGGCTGCAGGAGGTGCCCGCTCAGCCGCTCCTTTAAAGGCGGCTGAGCTGGGCCGGGCTCAGAGCGGCGCGGGAGGCAGGAGGCTGGTGCAGGTGGCAGGGAGTGGTGTATCCCGGGGAGCCCGGTGGCACGGTGAGCAGCAGGGATCGCTAGTTCCTGCGCCCCCCCACCCCCCGGGCCGAGATCTGTGCCTCTGCAGGGCTGGGCTGGGACTGGCAAAGCATGGGGAGTGGAGCTGCAGACCGGGCTGCCGACGCTTAAAAAAAAATCACGGCAGGGCAGCCGGAATGTGCCGCCCCAAGAATCCCCGGAATTCCGCCCCTTACAAGGTGCCGCACCAGGCACGTGCTTTCTCGTCTGGTGCCTGGAGCCGGCCCTGGACAGGGGATGGATCACTTGGTGATTACCTGTTCTGTTCATTCCCTCTGGGACACCTGGCATTGGCCACTGTCGGAAGACAGTATACTAGGCTAGATGGACCTTTAGTCTGACCCAGTATGGCCATTTTTATGTACTTATGTAATAAAAATGAAGGTTGTAGCCCATTATATTCCTGTCTAATAATAATTCAATGTAAAAGCAATAGCCTGTACAGCAGAATCAGGTGAAGCCAAGAATAATTGTTTCACGCTCCATAAACATCATGACCTTGCACTGTTGTTTATGAGTGACAGATGTGTTTATTCCATGATGCACCCAGTGGTACTGTGGCTAAATATATGCTAATATACAATCAATCAGACCAGTTTTAAAAAAAAGAAATTTCTAAATGCACAACTTCAATTTAACATAAAGACAAACTGATTTTCTAAACCCATATTACTTTTCATTTTTCAGCAGACTTGTTTCTTGAATGGCATAGGAGGTGGGCAGAGATAAGATCAACCTTTGGACAGAGAAAGATTAATGAAAAGGCTCATTTTTCAGTCCATAAGTTAAGAAGAATAATTAAAATTCTTGAGGCGAAGGATGATTTTAGGGTTAAAGCGCAGAATTAGGAATTTGTTTATCTGTACATTTTTAGTATGCTCATCGCTGTAGTATCTAAATATTTTGGGCAAAATCCTGACCCCCACTGAAGTCCATGGGAATTTTGCCAGTGTCTTCAGTGGGGCCAGGATTTCAGCCCTCAGGCCCTCATTTTATCTTCAAGTTGGCATAGATCAGGAGTAACGCTAACTGAAGTCAAAAGAAGTATAGCAGTGTAACACCAGTGTAAAAAGACAAAAACAGGAGACTGTAGGCTCTTGTCTCAGTTCTGATTCTAACTGCCCAAGTAAATCACTTCATTTCTTTGTGCTTTAGTTTTCCTACATGTAAATGACTATCTCGCAGGATGTTTTGAGGAATATTTCATTAATGTTTGGTAAATTGCTCCAAGACCCTCAGGTAAATATTATACTAAAATAGTCATTTCATCCAGTGGGTGAAATCCTTTCCCCATTAAACTCAAAGGCAAAACTATCACTGACTTCAGTGGGACCAGAATTTTACCCAGTACTTTTTTTCCTATGTCCCTGCAAATAAGCCTTTAAAGATTCTAAGCCAGATTTTCAGCACTGACCACATATTTGAATGTACATTTCTGCATCTACAGAAAACATGTACACAAGAACAGGGACCACCTGGCAAAATCTAGGTGTCTGCACATACTATCATACTTTTATGGGATAAGTTAAAACCTTGTTCAAACTGATGTGTGAATGCATCATTCATTTAAAATAGTTATACAAGACAGTTAAGGGACTAGACCTAAAACAAGGCCTAAACAGTCTGTCCAGAAACTGGCACCATGTGGGCAGGGGTTTCCACTGGATATTGTGACCAGGTGCATGTGAGTGGGTGTGTAAGAGAACACACAAAAACAGAACAGACAAGAACAGAGAGAAGGACAAAGGCAAAAAGCAAGAAAGCCAAGCTGTAGTCTGTGAGCACAGTGTGATCCTGCAAAAAGCTAGAGAGAGCTTTTGGGTCTGTCGGTTAAGAGGCTTGGGGCTTTAAGTTAAGAAACTGCTCCTTTTGTTCTTGGTTCCTCCTGCATTTGGAGAAGCAGGACATTGTTCATTCCTGATAAATAAACAAGATTTCATCAAAGAGAATACCAGACTCATTCAGTTTCTACTGCTGCCTGGAACATGCCAAGGCCCCATCACTTGACTAGCTGCTACGGTCAAAAAGGGCAACAAAACTTCCACATGCATTATACATGCTAAAGATACAACAGAATTAAGTAAACAATGCAAAACTGCAGATTTATCTTACAATCTCCACTCCTGCTTCTATGTTTTGAAACCAGCCTGCAATAGAGATGCTGTAATGTGAATCAAAAGCATCCTTATGCAGCTTAGACTTAACCACTCATACACAGAAACTGCCTGTGTTGAACTGTTTAAATGTTTAGTGACAAACACATCCTAAATTGCATTCAAGGAGGAAGGGGAGTAGGAGCCAAAAAGCAATTTGTGTGAGAGGTTGTAGTATTGATACAAAGGAAAGAACAAATATATATCCAAGTAGTCCAAGGAACTGCTTTGGGTGATTACTGCAATTAAGAAAGGTCTGCACAGTACAAAGCTAACAGTGAAACAAAAAGCCCCTTAAGGTAGCAGTCCAGGAAAATGAAGACATTATATTCTAACAGAAGCAGTGAGTGCTGATAATACCAAGGGCTGAATATACTGAACTGGCTAGTGTCAATAACTATACAGTAGGTCTGATTATGACAGGCATTAAACACCTATAGCCTCTGTTGACTTCACTGGAATATATAGGTGCTTAGCACCACTTAGAATCAGGCCCTGTTTATTTGTTAATTCTGAATGGTCTCACGTAGAAGAAGTGATTTATGTTTTGCACTTGAAGAATGTTATAATGGAGAGCATGTCATCACCATGACTACTTCAGAAAACAGAAATATTTGAAGTTGCCAAGGTGAAATACTAATTCCAGATCATATGAACACAGAGCAGCCAACTATCTTTTTTCCATATTGAATTTTTCTTACAAAATATTAATAGTTACAATCAGAAAATACATCTTCCATATATCTTACAGATGATAATAGTACTCCCTTCCCAACTCTGAAAGAGCTACATTTCCTCCCACAACTAGATTTCCAGTCATTCAAATGGCCAGATTTTCAAATTGTGCCCACAGCACTGGTGCATACATTTGTGGCTTGACGTCACATATACATATTCCTGTTTTTATTTTCTGAAGAGGCAGAAAATAAATAATCAGTGAATGAGAAATAATGTCATTGGTTCTAGGTCTCTAATTGAAAAGAAGAAATGGAGGTTGCCAAATTAAAAGAAGCCATAGTTTAACCAGATGATCCATAAAAGTATGGAAAATAAAATAAACTCATTAAGAGACACTATTGGCTTGTGTTTAACTCAAAGTACAAAATCTCCAAAAAGTATGTGCATCTCTGTATATTATGGCTGAAATTCACCCCTTTGCAGATGAAGCCTGAACAAGGCCCCCTATGAACCATTTCAATCATCTTAATATATGGCTTATATGCTCCATAGGGCCTTCTGTGGGATCTCAACACTGGAACAAATTTCATCTGAGAATGGAAATGTATTCTATATAATATATTGATGCACTTTATGCTCTCCTCCTTGATGTGCTCACTACAATTGGTGATGCACACTATAGACAGTGGGCCAAATTCATTGCTAGTGTCAATGGGGTTTAACTCCATTGACATCAGTGAAGTTGTACCTGTTTACACCAGCAGCAAATTTGATCCATAAGCTTTCCCATTCAAGATATCACTCAAAAATACCAGTCAAAATCTGCCACAAATGATAGGTCTGGCAGATCCAAAAACCTATCAGTGGCAGCCTATCATCTACCAAAGATACTGATTACAAGATAATAAGCACACTTAAGACAGTGAGACTTGTCAAAATGAGAAACCAGTCATCAATAATCAAAACACCTTGGAGGAAAGTCCAAAGAGATCAAAGAAATTCCCTCATCTGTGTATAATTTGGAGAATACCACCACAATATGGGCTAATCATACTTATGCAAGTTTAATAATGAAAACCGAAGGCAGGTAAAACTTACCTTGTTTCTGGTTTTGATAAGAACTTGAAATTTGACCCAGATGTGTTGAAAGGATCACACACCTTCAGGTGAACGCCTGCATTTTATGTTTTAAGGTGGGAGAAATACTGTTTGTAAGGAACAATCATGCGCATATCAACATTTCTTTGTGAAACAGTCATAAAGTGAAACACATAGGGCAAATTCAGTCCTGGTGTAACTTCATACATTTGAGACAATTGCTTATGTAGAATGGAACTCTGCATTTTTATTTGCTCACCGGGGCCTTATTTCAATCATTAGAATCCACTAAGCTAAAATATTGTTCTTTCCTCATGGATAAACTGTTAACAACCTTGGTGGTAAGCAAGGGAAGATTTATTCATAAAGAGACAATGGACCACATCCTTGGGGGGCATTACTGATCCTTTGCACTGTGCCACTATGTAATTTGGCAGCAAAAGTTGGGTGCACAGATCAGTGTAAGGGTGCTCCTGCAGACACATACAGCCAACATAGAGGCTTGGACACCACACACCTTCCTTGCTCTTAGTGCAGTAGAGAAGGGGGCCATGGTTAATAAACAATCTTTGTCAGATGACAAATGTTATACCAATCTTGGTGTAGGTGTTTGGTCAGTTGTAACCATTACAAGCTCTCATAACTCAGCACCTAGTGGCATACACTGAACAACACCACTGTAGTGCAAGTTGGAGCTTCATGCCAGTGTTGTACAATACCTAGATTTTCATCCTGAGCATTTAGGTAGTTCCCTAATGAGCTAGATCTCTAGGTTAGAACCTGAAGCTTTTATGGTCTTTTCAACATTGTCCTGTCTGAATATCTTAAACCAGATGACAGATTCATTGTAAAAAAGTGTTATAAAAAGTGAATGCTACTAATACCACCAGCATCACTCGATAAACTCTGTGGTTCTTGTCACTGATTCTACAAAGCAAGTATGATATCATAGAAGAGTTAAGAAGAGCTAAGTGGTTTCAAAAGAAAAACAAGACTTTCTACTGGAAAGTTTAAAAATGGCTATTGGTGTCCATAGTATTTTTATTGATTCTAGAGTGTGAATACAGAATGTTAATACCAATTAACAGATAAGCAGGATTTTTTGTACCAGATGTTACATTTAGTCTTAATTTGCTAAATCAAATCAAGAAATTAAATGACTACAGTGGCAAAAAACATAATTTGGTGGCTCAAAAGTTGTGTGCTCATTTAGTTTAATTATTTAAATATTAAAAGGGCCATCCTGCTTAGATTTAATTTGGCTCTATACCAAAGCACACTCTTAAACCCCACTCTTTATAATCAGTACTATTTCTTTGTACTGGAGCTAACACTACAAAGTAATTGAAGGCTAATATAAAAGAAGCCATATGTGTAGGCAATCACACAGAATATAGGAAACACCTGTTTTTACTTCAATTACTGCCTGCAAACTAATAGTGCATGTTTATTTTGGGGCATTACATTTGCTTGTGTAATAGCGCATGACACATTTTCAGTTCTCCTGCAGATGAACACTGAGGATGTCTAACAGTATCTGAATAAATGAAACACAAACATGCCCTCCCGGCCACACATGCACTAGAATATGGGCCTAATGACACTACGCATTACCCACTGCATACAGTGTATACAAGCAGGAAGCAGTTGGTGAACAACCTTAATCTTTCCATTCTTAGCAACCAGTAGACTTTTGTTTATTTAAAGTCTCAAGTTAATTCAACCAAAAGGTATGGAAAATGCGCAGGCAGGACTGTGTAAAACACAAAGGGAACTGACAAACAATAGTGACTTTATTGTGAGGAAGGAACAAAGCCAAAAGAAGATACAGTTTGATTTCTAGACACTAGGCCATGCAGAAGGTTCGCGTGCTCTTCTCATGATTAATAACAGAGCTGGTTAAAAAAATGGGGAAATGTGAAAAAATCGTAATTTTGAAGTTCTTTCCATTTCACAGGATTTGAAACGAACCCATTTTTGGATTTAAATTTTTTTGCACTAGCTATTAATATTTTAATTGAAATGTCATATTGTATGTATCAACATCATTTATGAACATTTTAAAATGTCAATACATTCAATTATGGTTTTAAAAATTATTTTGATAAATAATTGATTAAATACTGATTAAAAATCTAGCAGAAAACTTCATGTCGGATTCAAAATGATGTTCCCTGCCATTTTTAATGAAAAGTTTCATTTAAAAAAAAAGGTAATTTTTGCACAAAATATTTTGAGAACCAAATAAATAAATAATACTTCTTATATACTGCTTTCCACTCATATATTTAGTAGTAAGATCTTCTTAACCCCAACATAAAGGATAAGCAATATGTAATGGAAGAGGGAAGAGGTAGGGAGAAGAAACAAACAGAAAACAACTACACTTTGAGAGAAAAGTGAAAGGAAATGAAAAACAATGTTACCAAAAAAACACAGCTTTAAGTAAACAAAACTGTTATTAACATTTCAAAGATGTCTTCAATTTAAAGAAATAAAAATATCAATGAAAAATGAAACATTTCATTTTTTTGCAAAAGTTTTCAATTGTGAAAAAGGGCATTTCCACCAGGTCTAATACAAATCTGTACAGATACAGGGGAACATGAATGAGTTATCTTATGCAGATTGTTTTTACTACAGTAGTGCAATCACCACATGGTAGTTCTGCTGTACTCCAATCACGACATGGTAGCACCCAGTCACCTACTCTAAGGGTGGCTGGACATGTTAGTTTTCTCATTCTGTGGCTGGAGTGAAGCTTGAATATCTTTCACTTCTATTTTCTATGATGTTGCTGTGTTTTCCATCTAGCTAAGCTCTGATATCATGCCTATGACCATTATATCTGCCCACCATTTTGGTAGCTCCATTTCAATAAGTCTGAGGACTTGTTCATATGTAGGGTTGCACCAGTTTAACTGTATGTGGTTGATTTAAAGGTGTGAATTTAAACCAATTTATTTGAACTCGTGTGTGAACATTCTAATTTTGGTTTAAACTGAGCTTATTTTGGGGTAGTTTATGTTGATCAGAAACAGGTTTATACTAAACCAAAATAAGCCACAGAAAACTGAAATAAGAGTGTCCACACAGGAGTTTGCACTGGTATAGTTAAGCTTGTGCACATTTGTATATAGGCAAGGCCTGCATGTGAACTTCACTCCTCCGCAGAATGGTATTTCCATCTCCTTGTATTATCCAAATTGTACTGTTAAGTAACACTTAGCAACATATAGCCTTCAATGACTATATGTGTACTTTAATCTAAAAAGTCAAATGCTGACTTATATTGAATGATTAAAATCCATCTTGAAAATTGCAGTTGTTTGAACTACTGAAGCATAACTGACTATTGGAGCACAGGTTTTAAACACTTCTTGAGATAAGGTTTCAGCACTGGTAACCAATTATAGTTCTAAGAAAGCTATTCATGACAACCAGATTTGCTGATTAGATTTATGCCAGATACACACAATAGATGACATTTCAGTGAACACTACTGGTGATGCATGTAAATAGGAAGTATTTTTACTGTGGCTTTTTTGTTGTGTGATAAACAAGGTAATAACATTTTTGCAAACTAGACTTTTTTTGTTCTCAATATACAGTACTAACACTACATAATTTGTCTATAACAGTCCATGTAGGCTGGCATCTAGCCCCTAGCCTGGCCTATAACTGATACTTCAGAGGAAAAAGAAAAAACCCATAATGCCCCCAGTCAGTTGTGCAATACTGTAAAATGGGGGAAGGGAGACATTTCTTCCTGATTCCTGTGGTGAGTAGTTTGTATCTTCACTATTTAATTATTACTTAATATTTGTATTGAAGCAGTGTCCAGAGCCCCCAGTCAGGGACCAGGGCCCCACTGCATGAGGCAGTGTTGTTGTGCAGAGACCTATATTCTAAATTGTCCAGTATGACAAAAGTCCAACTCAACCTGTTACATAAAATAATTTATAAAAGTCAGCAACAGTTAAAGACAAAAAGACTGAATTAGTCCTAACAAGAATGTCTGTTGATACCATCCAAAGACTGTTTAAGATCATGACTTGTAAACAAAGGAGAATGGAATAGGAAATTAATGGACCAAAATTGGTATGTTCAAAGTTAGACCTAACTGGACAAAATAATGAGGGAATGGGCTATTTCACCTCTTACCCACTTTTGGAGCCTTTAAAAAAGAGACTTTGGTGAGAGGCTCAAATGGTGACGGGTGGACTGAAAGGAGAAAGATTTACAAGCCACAATGTGGATGTCAGCATTTATCTCCATGACCATCTTTGCTACTAAATCCCACAAGGTGATTGCAGGATGTGTGAAAACGTATATCCATTTATTACTTTAAAATATACCTGCTTTAAATGTCACTGCATGATTCATTCTGATACTGCATTATGAGTCTCCTTTTCAGATTAAATACAGTATCTTAGTTAACACCCTTATAACTCATCTTTTTCATGCCTAATAATCCTAGATTTTATTCTCTCCCATCATAGGAAATGCTGCAGTGCCTCTAGCTATCTTCACTGAAAAGATCCAGAGAAGAACAATCTTAGCTATATAGCATCTTTCTTGAGGTAAACCATCAAAAGCAGAGCACAATTCTCTGCGGGTCTGATCCTAAGAGGCAAACAAAATGGAACACCGTTTACCAAACAATCTCTTTATTCCAATGGAAGTTGAAGGCACTCAAGCCCTTCCTGGATGCTGGTGCTCAGCTCCTGGCAAAATCATACCTGCCAGGGAACTCATTCAACTACAATATGCATGGAAAGCAAACGCAAAGGATAAACAACATCAAAGCACATTGATGTAAAACTTCAAACAAATACTTGTAAACAATTTTTTCAGTATTCTTCCAGCAATAGCCACTATCATGTTTATTAATTATCCCTAGAACCTCTTCCAGAAGATGTGCCTCTGATAATGTTGCTGCAGTATCTGTAAATATATGAATGAAAATATTCCCCTTTCCTTGAAAATATATACAGCTGTTTAATAAACTCTCTCCTCTCTGAAATAGGCTATGATGGACAGTGTGTTTTTCTAGGCTGATTTCCACTCACTATCTCTTTTGCATTTTGTTCAACAAAAAGAATGTTTGCTGTCTGTGATATGTTTGAACAGGACTCCATATACAGGTTTATTTAGTTAAATTAAAGGACGACGCCTAATTCAGATACAAGAAGGCTCTTACATTTAACTTCTCACTGATCAAATAGTCTAGTTTTGCATTTTAATGTCGGAATCTCCAAAGACCAATTTCCATGAATAGTTTTTGCTGTTTTTTTACAAGAAGAGCAACACAGCAGCTTTCAGTTTCCTTTGTATTTTTATATAATCACTATGAAGCCATGTTGCTAGGCAGAAACAAAAATCAATATAGAAGTCAAGCCATATCAGCTCATCTCTGAATCACTGTGGACATTTTGCTTTCTCCTCTCCTCTTTTTTAAAAAAAAGACTCTTCCCTACTAAAATGTGAGAATAGCAAATCTAGCTCAATGCCATTTACATTATTTACAATATATTGCATTCCACATTCATTCTCTATTACCATACATTTATTTCCTGCATATATTACATGAATAGGAGCATGCAGTGTTGTAGCTATGTTCGTCCTAGGATATTAAAGAGACAAGGAGGGTGAGTTAATATCTTTTATTGGAGCAACTTTTGTTGGTGAGAGAGAGAGACAAACTTTCGAGCTTACATAGAGCTGAAGAAGAGCTCTGTGTAAGCTTGAAAGCTTGTCTCTCTCATGAATAGTAGTGTTATTTGGGTGAAAACTATACAGGCAACCTCCAGTCTTAACTGAGCATCTGAAAGTATCTCCAGTCATATTGCATACAATTCTGCTGAACCTTTAGTAGAAAGCTCCTTCCACTAAGTGATCAACTTTTGTAGAGCTCTTTAGTGGTCACCTAAAGGGAAACCATTATCTTGAAAATCACATTGCCATTTAAAAAGGTGTACCAGTTACTGTTGCAAGAAACAGGACCGGCTCCAGGCACCAGTGTTCCAAGCAGGTGCTTGAGGCGGCAATATGGAAGGGGCAGCAGTCCGTGTGCCGTGCGGGCGGCATGTGCCGCCCACAGTGGCGGCAATTCGGCAGCAGCTCGTCTCTTTAGCCATCCGCGGCAGCGCTGTTTCGGGTGGCAGAAACAGTAGAGCCCATATCAGCAAAAGAGATTATAGCTAATATTTTTCTCTGGTTTTCATTTTGTTTACCAAGTGCATTTGACAGCATTTTGTGAATAGGAAATTTTCCTGCTGATGGGAAGTCACATTTCCTGTCTCATGCACTGAAGCAGGATGACATCATTCTCTTGTACAGATCTTAGGAAGCTCCTATGCACTGTCTTCTCTAGGCCCTGCATGAAAGTGTTTAGAAGTAACAGTAGCAGCAAAACTGAAGCTGAAGAGGAAGCAGGTAGATGTGCACAGAGAGGAAAGGGGGATCATGTTTGGTGGTATTAATAGTGCTTGGCACTCACCCAGAAAACCTGTGTAAACATCATTAGGAAAGAAATTTAAACTCTTGAGTCTTAAAATCTCAGATTTTGGCAACTGGACGGTTTCAGAACATTCAAGTTGGCAGTGCCCCTTTAGAACAGATTCCATTGTTTTATATTGCCATCCATATGTAAAGCATCCACAGAATCTCATTGTAAAGTATGGGCAATAGAAGAGATCAAATTAGATATGTAGATACTGAAATAGCTACACTTATATCTACACTCAGAATCCTTGCCAAGTTGTGGTATAATTTCTAGAACCACCTCTGGTGCCCGAGACAGCATTACTTTTGAGAATAACATCGCAGAGTCAACAAATTACTGCTTTTTACTTTGTAATGTTGTTCTGGTGGTACTCTCTTCCAGAAGTGGCATTTCAGAGAGTGGCATCAGAAAGCAGGATATGAAAAGGGTAGGGGTATGAAAATGCTAGTCCTTCCTACAGGTTGAAGGGCACCTTTCCCTTTGGAGATGCCAAACTCACCTCTGAATACTAACAAAGTCTGTAGATAAAATTCAGCATCATATAATTTCACAGGCTCTCCTTTGCTTGCAGCAAAGGCTGTTATCGTGGTTACAGAAAAAGTTAGGAATTAGAAATATCCTTTGTGGGATTTTGATCTGAGCAGATTTTGACTTCTGAGTAGTAATTTAATCTCCCCACTTCTCAGTCAAACTTGAAACTTTGGTATAAAAGGGGGATCTGGCTGAGGCCCGATGGTTTGGCTTTAAATTGGGGCTTGGAGTTCTAATCCTCAATTCGTGCCCAGCTCCCTCTTCCCTCCCATAGTTATCAATGCCCTTCCTTCCACTGACCCTCCAATATTTCCTTGGGTCCCTTCTAATTCCCCAAGACCTCCATTCTGCCACACCACATACACACCTTTGAAGATCCATTCCCAGGGCTCAGATCATACAGGGAAGTCTGTGAGTGTTGAACCCAGGTCTCTAGCTAGCATCCTAACCTCTGGACCATTCTTCCTCTTGGTCAGATTAAGAAGAAAAGGGACATTAGGAATGCTTTTGAATATTTGACATGTAGCTACAGAATCTGAATTGCATAATATTGGTCTTCTTTGTAATGGGCTATTTGATTTTCATGTACACTTCTGTAAGAACATCACACACACACACACACACACACACACTCTCTCTCTCTCTCTCTCTCCCCAATACA
This sequence comes from Macrochelys suwanniensis, assembly GCA_033296515.1. Classification (NCBI taxonomy): domain Eukaryota; kingdom Metazoa; phylum Chordata; order Testudines; family Chelydridae; genus Macrochelys; species Macrochelys suwanniensis. Next base: position 71,734,026 of record CM065780.1, on the reverse strand, counting down.
TTTTCTACCACCATACCAGGCACTCCTTGCAGAAGGCACATTTATTTCATAAAACTGAAAATTCCTTCCCAGTACTTGTGAAAAAATCTATAACCTTGTTATATTCAGCAGTCTTAATACCCAAGACAGAAATAGGTAGCAGGTGACAGAGTGGATCTAGCACAGCACAGCTTTCATTGGATTAAAACAATGATTAATTCATAAGCTTTATGCCTAAAAGTTATTTTAGAGGCAGCATGAGCACTGAGTGATTGGAAATTCCCAAAAAGATACCAGTGCATAGCAGAGTGAGTAAGTGCACACCCACAGGAGCACATATTTGTTTGCACTATCACAGTGCATATGACACTTACTCAACCAAGGCTTTGGAGACTGGAGTGGGTGGGTAAAAATAAGCAGCTGAGCCCAGAACAACCACGTCATTATTTTTGCTATCGGAATAAACAGTTCCTAGGGAATGTTTCACATCAAAGGAGAGATCTAAGAACAGAGAAATAGGAAGTCTCTAAAAACAGCTCTGTGAGTAAAGAAATAGCATTCAGAGACAGCAAATTTGTATGAGCTTTTTCTCTTTGAAACGGGAGGAGGAGGCCTCTAACTGCACTAGAAACAGGGTAAAGTACCAGAGATATTCAAATGAACATGCAAGGATTCAGCTCCATGGTCTCTAATGCTTGCCCTACCCCCCTTTACCCTCCCCCCACACACACACACAGCATGAGCGAGCGCTGTGTGGGATTCTCTGTGCAGCTGATTGAGTATCTTGGTGATAGTCTCACAATATGATTGTTGTAACCCCACAGCCTTACTGTTGTTGTCCATTCAAGCAGTGGCCTTCCTTCCTCTGCTTTCTAGCAGGCCCAGTTCCACCTCCTTGGAGATTTCTGGGGGAACTGGGTGGCTCCTTCTCTAGCTTCCTTTTTCTGCAGACCAAGAGGTCTAGACCAGAGGTTCTCAAACTCTGGTCCATGGACCACCAGTGGTCCGCAAGCTCCATGCAAGTGGTCCGCTGATAGTTCCCTATAAGGTGCATGCCTGGGGGCAGCACACGAGAGAATGAAGGGCCACCCACCTAATTAGTGGAGCCACGCAGGTGTGGCTCCACTAATTAGGTGCCTGGACCTTGGAGAAGACGCACATGCAAGATGAGGTGGTGGTCTTGAGGGGAATAGGAGGTAGGTGGGAGGGGCCAGTGGGATTAGAAGAGGGGAAGGGGGGAATTTGGGACATGCAGGGTTGCAGTGGCCAGAGAAAGAGGTGACTTTCCCCAGCTCCAGAACTGCAGCTGCTGGGGAGAGATGGCCCTCCTTCCCAGCCTCAGCTCTGTGGCTGCTGTGATGGGGGAGAGACCCCCCCTCCTTCCCAGCCCCAGCTCAGGGGCTGCTGTGGCAGAGGAGAGAGGGCACATCTATTGAATTAGAAAGGTAAGACTACTGATATTTAAAATATGAGTTGTGTGCTTTTATTTGCAGAATGAAAAACGTTAATTATTATTAAGGTTTTTTTATATCACGCTTTTATCCAAAGCGCTTTACAATAGTTAGCTAACAGTATAAACAACATTTGGAAAGATCATTAAGTGGTCTGCTGAGACCCTCAGCAATTTTCAAGTGATCCGTGAAAAAAAAAGTTTGAAAACCACTGGTCTAGACACTGCTCCTCAAAATCCACATGGTTGCACTGTTAAAAATGGAGCCTTTCTTGCACGTTTAGGTTCCATAACACCAATGAACAGATACTACAGAGTTCAATACTTGTAATCTCATGAACGGGATGATGAAGGGTGATGAAGCTCTAGATATAGATCTTATTACTACAGCTAGCGGGGGTTTTCCTTTAGCTCAAGAGTTTGGAACAGAAGGAGGCTATCAAAAGGTCTATGTAGCCATGGTATGCAGGATAGCTGATCACCGTGATATCTATTCAGCCAAAAATCCTTATACTACACATTTTGGAGATGTGCAACTTCCTCTGGAGTAGAGGCTGTTGTCTTGTCAGGAAGGTAGCCTTTTCCTTCATCTCCCCCTTAAATGAAGAGATTTATTAAGAGGCAGTGAGTCAGGTTAAGGATCTTGGTATCGCATCAGACTGTTGCCTTCCAAGGGAAAGCCATGCTTAATATGTAGGGTGTTTTTGTTGTGCAGCGGGGCTCTTATTTATCTGTGATATGCTCATAACAGCATGTTTTGAATGCCGTAGAATATTTGTTCACTGGTTGGAATGATTATATGTCATTCTCTGTATTCCTTGCATTGGCTTCCAAGTGCCTGATAGAGGGTTAGTGCTGTTGTTTTTTAATGTAGGCTTATGGTCTATTTGAGACCTCCACCATACACTTTGCCCTGCTAAGTATCTAGGCTCAGAGACCACTCCACTTTAGGAATCTGACTGTTACATCTTAGGTCAACAGGCGATTACTTCATTGCTGTGATAAAGCTTACAGAGGGAACTACATACATTCCCCTTTGATATTCACCTGTCAATCCCTCTCCAGTTACACAGAACACCTTCAGACTTTTTATTTCCAAGGTATTTTTCACTATCAGCCAAGTATTTATTACCCTCCTTTCTTCTAAATTTTTATCACCTCCTTCTTTTTATAGTGAATCTCTTCAATTGGTTTCATTCATTTAAAATTTTAATGAGGATGGCGGGAGCGGGGACCTTAATCATGTTTACACTGAATTTTAATTTTGTTGTGATGCTCTGTGGCTTCCAGAGCGCTTTTGTGAAGCTGTGAAAAGAAAAGCTTTATCATTAAAATGATTATTTTCCAAACTGACGTAGAGATTAGCATTAGACTGGCTTTGCATATAGCAGTTTGTCAATGTCCAGCCCTGGCACTAGGCATCCCTCTGTCTTTTGACTTGTGCAAACAAACAATACCTACAGTATTACCAAAAAAAATGGAAACCCCCAAACCTGCCAGCAGTAAAAGAATATGGCAGAACACTTTGAAAGCTGTGAAGAACATAGATGGGTACAAATAGTCCTAATTCGTTTTTTGAAGGGGAATTTTGTTAAACTTATCACACCTAGAGTCAGACTCTTCTCTTATTCAATTTCCCTTCTTCTCTGAGCAACTTACATCTTCAGATCTCTAGAGCAATGCATCTAAAAACTATACTAAATAATAACTGTATTCTATATTTCTGTAAAACATAATACCTAGGCCTAGTCTTGCAGCCTTTACTAAAGCGAAATTCCCACAAAAGTCACTGGGAGCTTTGCCTGAGTAAGGAATGTAGGATTGGGTGTCTCACTTCTTATACTCTCAGAAGAAGACCAGAGAGCAAAAAGAATTAAAGGAGGCAAAGTTGATCTAAAACTTCTTTTTTACAGGAGTAACAGTCTATAACTATTTCAGATTGCAGGTCCTTCTCTGCATTCCTTTTCTTTGGAATGAGAGTTTGGGGTATCTGAAGAATGCAGAAGCTGGCTCTATGTCTTCATTTTCCTTAGAAATAATATCCACACCTGGATATTCCACAATGAGTAAATGGTGGCACTTAGACCACAGTTCAGTCAGGGCCGGCTCTAGCTTTTCTGCCGCCCCAAGCAGCAAAGCAAAAAAAAAAAAGAAGTACATTCGAATGCTTAAATATGTTCTTCTGAGATAGTAATAAGTAATAATTATAATACCTCACTCTTTTATAGCACTTTACAAAGGAGGTCATTATCATTATCCCCATTTTACAACATGGGGAAACTGAGGCACATGGATGGGTGCCCCCAGGTTACCCAGTGGCAGAGTTGGGAATACAAGCCAGGACTTCTGAGTCCCAGTCCCATGCTCTCTTCAGATGTTGGTGTAGGTTGTTTTTGAAGAGTGCTTTGTATCCCTGAGTCTTAGTTTTAAATCAATTCCTGAGCACTGAAATAACTTATTTAAAATGTTCATCTTTCTTTTTTAAAAATGCATTATAAGGCAATGCAAATTGGGAAGGTTGACATGGATGAGATGATTTAATAGTAATCATCAATATTTAGCATTCTTTTAGCTCCCTTTTGCTCCAGAGCACTTTGCAAATATTAATATTAATTTTATTGAATGCAAGTTCCATGTTTCTTTTGATTTAGGTTATACACTTTTCCATCACTAATTTCTGTGATTCCCTGAAAACTACTTTAGGGTTGCAAAAAAATCCAAGAGCTGTTGTCTAATGCATGTGAGAGAGGAGGGGTACCCAGTCCCATCATTCGCTTTGAGCAAAGCACATGCACATCATTCCAGTGGGAAAATGAAAATGGATTAAATCTACCACTTAAAACGTATCTATTTGTTTAATAAATATAAGAGAAAATGTGATCCTGAAAAACAGGGACAAATTCTAGGAATTGCACCTGTGCAACTGAGAAGGGAATTTGGCCCATTATGTTTAAATATGTAGCATGCTAATTTAATTAGATAAGAGCTGTGTGTGAATACCAAGGCTTGTACATTTCTAGATAAGGCAAGCCTCTTTAATGACAGTTTTCTTTACTGTGTTATTCTCAGGGCCGAATTCTGACGCTTGTGCACAGCCCAAATAATTGGGTTTGTGCACAGGAGAATTGTGCAGGAGGTACCAGAAGTACCAAACTCTTCCCTCACACCCATTGGGCAGGCTGTGAAAGCACTCACTCCTCATGGCAACTACCACAGCTTTAGGGCTACAGTACCATGTGTAACCTATTACATGGCCTACAAGTTTGGGCAAATAGATTCATATAATAGTGGCCCACTGATTATTTCATAAGGGCTAGTGTTACAGAATGAGTCACACACACTGTGCTCTCCCATGGAGACTTTTTATTTGTTCCTTCTTTGTTTCCTTTGATCAAAATGATAATCAAGATTAAATTCTTGTGCTTTATGAAAGAACACAACACTGATTTAGCTGGGGAGGAAGAGGATAAGAACAGCCCATGAAGAAACATGAAATTAATAAACAAAAAACCCCTATAGACCAGTTCCTTATGTCAAAACATTTATGTGGCTGTTTATTTTCATACCTTCCATTTAAACAAGTTGTTAGGTGTAGTGGTCTAAGGTATACTGAAAACATTACTGTCGTTTAGCCTGCACTTTTTGGGAAAACAAGGGGGAATGCTGTATTTGCTGCTGCAGTGTGCCAGTCAGGACTTTCTGATGACACTTTGCTATTGGAGTTTCCTTTTAGAGAAGGAAAACTCTGTATTCATTTTTCCCCCCTCATTTTTACTGTGACACCAGATTGTCATGAAAAATTCAACTTACTTACATTCTCCTTTCTCCTGTGACCTTAAGAGAGAACATACAGAGCTCTGAGCTCTCCTTGGCATTTTCAACGAAGTCTTCCGCTCCAGACTGTCTACTGGCTTTTGTAAATAGCAATGACGTGTGTAAAGTTTCAAAAAAAAATATGGCAGTTAGTGCAGTGTGATAATAACTTTTAGAGAAATGTCAGTTGCTGTGTGTTCAGCGTATCTTATCCAGTATTTGTCAAAAACTTAACATTTCACCTCAGATCACCCATCTGTTGGGAGGTGTCACATTTTCATGGTCACAGCATCTGTATATTCCCTCCATAGTCCACCAAAGGTACCCACTTAAAGGTTTCTGGCTTCCAGCTGTCAACTCTCTTGGTCGCAGACCCGCAACTTACTCACTCTTGACCAAGGTTTTTCCATGCTGGATGGTTCCCTGCGTACATTGCGATATCCTCAGCAAGCCAGAGTGCATAAAGCTCAGCATCTGTGCTTTGCTTTCTCTTTGAAGGCTGCAAACAAACAGTTACAAGTCACCACACAGCTCTTTATAAACAAATGTTTATTCTTAAGGTAAAAGTATGACATAGAAAACATATTTAAAACAATACTAGTTCCTATACACGTGCTAGGAGCTTACCAGAAGTCAGACATCAGTTTTAAGGGGGCCTAATTGGTCAAGTCCTTCCAACCCTTCTATAAGGATTGGGGCTTCTCCCTTAGGCAGAAAGTCCTGCCTGTTTGCTGGATCAGAAAGAAGGCCCTGAGTCAGTTTAACAGCCTTTATCCAAAAGTCCTTTCTTTGTCTGTTGGTCTCTGGAGGATCTAGTCTGAACTATTACATGCAAACCTCTCCAGGAGGTGGTACCTCTCTGGTTTGGATAGAACTGGCTGATTGGCCTTAATCACCACGCACTGTTTTTAGTTTTTGGAGGAGCTGTGGTAGTCCTCCCCCATGCGGTAGAACAAAAACATACATAAACCGTTCCTTTAAAACAATGAACCCCAAAGACACTGCGTGGGATAACATTATTTGTCACAGGAGGAATTGGCCATATCCCTGTGGCCTTATGGGCTAAACCACAGATGTCAGCTCCACGGCAGACTGTCCTAGACATAAGAAAGTACAGTTGCCACTGAAAGCCATAATGGGGGAAGAGCGCGTTCTGATGGGCCATAACTCCAGCTTCTATCAAGCTAGCTTTTTATATTGCGCCTGTCACCACAGTATAGCTGTGAACCAATCTCCTTTCTCTCTCACACACACACACCTTTCACCACAGTATCTAGGCCAACCCCTCCCACCCCCGCCACACTCACTCATTCATACACACACACACACACACCACCCTCTTTGGTATAACACACCTGCTAGAGTAACTTTCCTGTGAAGCCCCAAGAGGGAAAGTAGATGGATTCTTCCAAGCCTGTAGGTCTACTTTTCTTTTTCTACCTTAAAGAAGACATTCATGTCAGTTGGGGACATCCCTTATCACTGGTTATGGGGCAACAGGTGTGAAGGCCCTCATCCTGTGCCAATCATGGGAGAGTTATTGGGGAGGCTGCCCCATCCTCATTAGCAAACTCCTTGGTAAAGGGGTTCTTGCCCTTCATCACCACATTTCAGGGGTGAGTCTTCAGCACACTGCTTACTCCTGTCTTTTCTCTGGCTGCCAGGAACACAGCTAGATGTATGACACAGCGAGAGATCAATATCATTGGGTCAAACCCATGACCCTTTAAAAACTCCGCACTGACTCACTGACATGCAGAACAAGAACACTGTTTCCTGACGTGAGCTCCTATAGTCTGTTCATTTTCACTATGCTGTTTTGTATCAGATCACGGCCAAACAGTAGTTATAGTCAGAGTCAGTCAATCTACTTGGGAACAGGTAGGCTAGAAGAATTTTAATCTCTCCACATTTACATTTCGTGTCGCAGTGTCTCCATGGCATTTCATGTCATGGATCAGCCATAGAAAAGGATGTATTGAGTATTCTGATTTTAATATTATTTTCCCCCTTTCATTAGGGTGACCAGATGTCCTGTTTTTAAAGGGAAAGTCCCATTTTTGGGACTTTTTCTTATATAGGCGCCTATTGCCTCCACCCTGTCCTGTTTTTTTACAGTTGCTATCTGGTCACCCTACCTTTCATACTCTGCAGTAGCCCTCAGTTCCCTACTTGTATCTCCTATGTACAATAATAGTCTCATATTTTGTTCTAATAAGGCTCCCTCCCAAGCTGAAACCCATTTTAAGAGACTAGTAACTATTTTATCTTTACTATTAAAAGGCATATATTAAAAAAACCTTTTACCCTCTGGGTGAAATCCTGGCTCCACTTGAAATCAATGGAAAAACAGCCACTGACTTCAACGGGACTAGGATTTCATCCTAAATAATTAATTTTCTATATAATTTATATCTCTCTGCTATTCCACTTAACATGTTTTTTCCTACATGGTTCCTGGGAGAGAGGCACCAACTCATTTTGATTAAGTATTTCTTTTAATCTTTGTAACCTCTCTCCTACTAATTGCAGCTGGCTCATTGTCTTCTCTATTAAAAATCAGCCCTGGGGTTGATTCCCTGGCCTGCTCCCTCCCTGCAAGAGCTGGGAACCGTGCAATCAAGGTTTGGTATTTGTATCCCTTCTCTTAATCCAGCAGGCTGATTTGGATAGTCTGATTAATTCTATGCACAGAGGATGCTCATTTTGCAAGATTCCTATCAGTGAACTAAAGACAGCTCACAGAATCCTTTATGCTAACATGATAGCCAACCGTTCCTAGCATAACAGATTCTGACTGCTGCAGTTACCTCTGGTTTTCTGATTAAAAAAATAAAGAAGAGAGCCTGCATGTTAAATACTTACTATTTGTTAGCACCAGTGTCAATCTTCAGGGAGAGGAGTTGTGGCCAGATCGAGGGTGGAATCCTAAGCACTACTGAAGTCAATGGGAGTTTGGTGTTCAGTGGGGCCAGGATTTCACCCACTGTCTTCACTCAACTCCCAATGAAATCAGCGGGGCCCAGTAAGGATGGCAGGATCAGAGCCTTGGAAAAAGTCTGAATGGATGTGTGGGATGTAGAATATTAGATCAAGCTGAAGTGAATGATCCTAGGATTACATTAGGAGTGGAGTAAAATAAAATAAAGATCAAGGCAACAGAGACCAGGGCACTTACTAAAAATTATTGGCCTGATTCCTATGGTTTTTACACCAGGTATTTTTCTGCAACTCTGCTTATTTTAATTGATTCACTTTTGATTTAAACCAGCGTAAGTGAGAGGAGACTCAGGAAATGTTTGTTTTAATGGTAGTTCTATGGTGATGGCTGAAAGATTTTGATCTAGTATGTGGAGATTTGCAGTTGACTTTCACTTAGAGAAAATATCTTAGCTGTTCTTACTCAAATGAATATTGAAGATTTGAGGGGCAGCTGGAGGGGCAGGGAGTATGCGGCACATCCCCATGCATTTGGACAAGAAATTAAATATCCACTTCAGAACAGAAGTGCATTTTTCTCCCTCATTGTCTGTCTTTGGAGTAGCACTAGTCAGGCCAGATGGCTCATGGCTCATTGTCTTGTACGGGGTTATTAAAAAACAGAACAGATTACTTGAAATGTACATGAAAGTGCAAGATTTACATATAACCCTAATTGTTAAGCAACATATTCAAAATAAATCACTTTCACTGAAGAGAGAATGACACTTAGTATTCAGAATATAGTGTCTGAATACATTGAATAAATTGTATGTGCCAAAGGATTTGCGCATTGCCTGACTATACGAGTCACTCAGACAAACCACCATGGAAACTACCAAGACATCTTCAGGATATTTCCAGAATACAAATGTCCTCTCTCTAGTAGGCTTTAGAACAGGCCTGCACAACATACGGCCCGCGGGAAAGGTTGGTTGTTTTTTTTGCTCAACAACTTTTGCGGCGGGAGAAGAGTTTCGGCCCTCGGCTGTTTTCTTCGGAGTAATATGGCCCTCACCGCTTTACGAGTTGTGCAGGCCTGCTTTAGAAGCTGTTTGAAAACAGAGTTTGTTCTCAGAGAGGAAGGATGATGTGGGGTTCAGACACCAGACTGGATTCAGGAACTTTGTTTGATTCCCGGTTCTGCCACATACTTCCTATGTGACCTTTAGCAACGCACTTCATCTTTCTGTGCCTCAGGCCCCCATCTATCAAATGGAGATAGTAATACTTCCTTTCTTCTACCCTTTGTCTGTCTTGTCTATTTCGATTACAAGCTCTTCAGCACAGAGGCTGTCTCTTACCATGTGGTCTGTACAGTGCCAAACACAATGGGGCCCCAGACTCATTTGGGGCTTCTAGATTCAATGATATTACAAATAATAAACTGCAATTTAAACACCCTTCCAGCTAAATGTAGATAGACTGGAGCATGATTTTAAACTAGTTTTCACAAACAATTTGATCCCATCCACAACAGCCAGACAAATCAGGTTTGAAATTGGTTTAGTTAGAAGCATGGTTAAATTCCTGTCCGCAGTCGGGTTTGAACTCAGATTGGACTTTTTATTGGGATGTGATTTTGGTAAAGGTGTCTCTTAGAATTTCCTGCCCTGCAGAGAGGGCACAGACTAAAATGCAGTTAAATTAACCTTTACCAGTTAAGTGGTTGAAATACATAGCAACAAGCTGCACATTACATTACTGCCACTGTGTGCAATCACAGAAATGGCTTGCACAAATTGTGTGCCCCTCTAGTTTGAAATTCTGAGTCACAATTTTTAGAACTCTTTACAAACATTAAGGCAGTAAGACTGATTATCCCTATTTTGCAGAGGGGAAAATTCAGGCAGAGTGATCTAGGATGAAGACCTCACATTTGCATGTCAGTGTCTTGACTCACAGGCCTCAAATCCAGCTCCATAGGAGTAGCCAAGCTTCACCCTCCACTTGGCAGCCTGTTGACAACTACTGACCCAGGACCTAGCCACAGTTTGAGGCTCTACCCCAGATGTCCCATTGGTGGAGTCCCAGAGAAGTCGACTGGCCCACTGGCACTACTTAAGCCAGCAGTAGGAACAGGAAGCTATTTGAACAACTGGGATCCACCCTGCTCTGGAGTAAGCCTCCTGCTCCCATGGCTTGACTTCCTGGTATCCTGACCTGGCTTCACTTCTGACCTCCAATTTGTAGTTCTAATCTCCAGTTTGTCTCCTACTTCTGACCTGCTGGTATCCTGACCCAGCTGACTTGTGACTGGACTCTGGCTCTAACCACTTGGTCTGACTGCCCATGACCAAGCCTTGACAGACAGTGACTTCTTCTGCATCTCTGAAAATTAGACAGCTTAATTAGGTGTCAAAATATGAAATCAGGGGTAAAATTTTCAAAAGTGCTTACATGACTTAGAAGCCTAAATTACACAGACTTTCCCACCTTAAATCCCAATGTTACTCTAGGTGCCTAACTGTCGGCACCCAAATGTGAAAATTTTGGCCCAGTTACCTTTTTCTACTGAATCATCTGACCCTGGATTCATCACTTTCAATTTTGGGATTCTGGTTAAAGATGTCACCTAAAAGTATTTCATCCTTTTAATTGTTATGGTATCTTTAAAGTAATTTAAATTAAGAGTTGGTATGTAGATTTATGAATATATTTATTATAGCTTTGAACTTGTGAGTTGCTGAGTATCTCATTCAAGGGACTGAGATGCTGAGGAATTGAATGAAAGTCAAAGAAAATAATAATCATGGTCATTTGAATGACTCATGGGCAAAACATTCGCATATTTCTTTGTCTTTCTTGCCAGCCATTCTTATGCCTGCATTTTAATAACAGCTACCAACTGAAGATTTGTATATGCTATTTTGGTTATTTCCTTGGTCACCATCGTGATATAATCTCCTTCCACAGCAATTTAATTAGCACAGTGAAAGGACTGACCTTTCTCAAGATTTTATTTTCCATCATGCTAAAAATATCCATCTGGATATGTCAATATGATCTTTGATGCACACAGCACGCTGATACATTGTGGAGAGGAGAGAAGCATTTGAGAAAAAAAGTATTTTAAACAGATTGCAAACTGTATCACTAACTTTTACTTGAAATGGGCAATATTAGTGCAAGTGTCTGGTAAGAAAAAGGCTCTTCGACAATAATAAATAATACCTAGCTCTTATATATCATTTTCCATCAGTAAATCTAAAGTATCACTATCCCCCATTTTGCAGATAGGGAAACTGAGGCACAGAGGAATGACGTGATTTGCCAAAGGTCACCCAAGAAGCCAGTGCTAGACCTGGGAATAGAACCTCAGAATCCTGAGTCTCAGGCTAGTGCTAGATCCCCTCGTCCCTACTGCAGTACAGACCCCTTCATTTATCCTCAATTTTCATTCTTGGCTTCGTCTACTTCATCTTAAATAAATATACTGGACAGTTGGTTGCAAATTTTGAAAGCCATCCATGCCTAAATGTGTGTAGCCAGTTTAGGCACATAACTCTCACCTGAGCAAATGAAAATCAGAGCTGCTTGCATGCATGCAAGCAAGGATTTGCACACTTAGGGCTCACACATCTTTGATAATGCCATGCTAGAAATTCTTGTACTTCTACCTGGCACAGAGTTCCAGGAATGATCTTTTTGCCTCACACAATTTCACAACAACGTAAGAATTACACTCCGTAGGTTTTGTTATATTTGAATGGTTAGGTTTGATTTGATTTAAGGCCATAAAAACAAGAAGATTTCAGGATTCACTGAAACCTAAGGATTTTTTTTTAATAGTATGCTGGGGGGATGAGTGGGGTGTCAGTATCTCACCTCTTTTATTAAGCTCTCTAACTGAAGCTCATTTACCAGGATTTCTCTCTCACCTTCTAACCTGAAAGACTGCTCTGCTTCTGCCTCTGATCCCGACTCTTTTTAAGGTCTCCTCTAACCTCTTACATTGTTCCCTGCTCTTTCCTTCACCTGTAGGCCTCCTTGCACCTGTTGAAACTGTACACCCTGCAACTCTACCATTTTCACAGAGATGGTAACTGTGATCATCTTCAGATTTGGTAATCTGAGGAAGTTTGTATCTGAAACAGAATATCACATCTCAGGCCAATCTCTAATGCAAGTATGTTCTTATCACATTGTTGGAGTATCATGTACAGAGCGTTTTCAACATTCATAGGATGTGAATCTCTGCTGCGTCTTTGTAAACGTAAGCGCAAGTTGTACCATATGCTCAAATTCTTTTTAGAGTGGGCACAGAAGGCTGACTATTCCGAGCAAAACACTCTCCAGGCTGACTGCCAAGCCTCCTGGAGAAGTTCTTCCTATTAACCTAGCCCTCATGGGAAAAAATTAAAAAAAGCACTTCCAGGCTTCTTCCGAAGGCTGTTGTTGCTAACTGCCACTGTGGATCAAAGATCAACCAACATGCATAATCCCGGAGAAAAGTCTGGCCAATTTGTGTCCATCTAGTACATTTCTAATATTAGAAAGAACACAGTTTGAAATAGTACTTGGAAATAATGAAGTTTTGTTAGAAGATACACAAGACATGTATCTCTTAGTTATAATGCTGTCTGCCCTTGCTCAAGTCATTTTAACATTTTAGGTGAAAGCCAAATAGTTATGATAAAGCTATTTACAGTCTGGGCAAATGCTAAATATAGATGGCTTACTGATGGTCAGTTGCTATCTCAAAAGCTGTTGTATTTTCATGTTAAGTTGCTTAGTGTTTAATGATGAGAAGTGGAATATACTTTGCCATGAACAAGGAAAAATCTACTCTCTTGTTCATAGCATTTTAAATTATTTATTTTTGAATTAATACACAACTCGGTCAGGGCCCCATTGTGCTAGGCACTGAACAGACATAACAGAAATGACAGTCTCTGCCCCAAAGAGCATGCAGTCTTAAGGCTGGTTTTATTCTCTTTTACACTAAAGCCCCTTTACATAACTCTGGCAATGTAAAAGCACATTAAAGTGGGTAAAAATATATGTTAAGGCCCCATTACAACTCCTTAGCAGTGTAAAGTTGCCCTAGTGTAAGTGACAATCTGGCCCATGGTCCCAAACCTACAATTGGATCTGCACAAGCATATCCTGACACTAATCCCCATTGAAATCAACGAGACCCAGGGCAGCTTATTTAGAGTGCAATAACACTCAGAGTGTTCAGTACTTTACAAACACAAAGAAGGACAGCATATCTGTCCCAAAGAACTTACAGTATTGAAAATGTAAGTGAAACAGATGTTGATTGGCTTATTGGGAGGAAGCATGGTGTAGTGGTTAGGTTACCCAACCTGGAACTTGGGAGACCTAGATTCAGTACTTGGCTCTAACATACACTCTCTGTGTGGGCTTGGGCTAGTCACCTAAGGGACCCTGTTCCTTATGTGTAAAATGGGGAGAACATTTCTTTTCCTGACATGGCTTTGCAAGGATAAAATCTACCAGTGATTGTGAGGTTCACAAATTCTGTGGTGATGAGGGCCATAGAAATACCTAGATAGATGAATTATGCATATTGGAAACATGGCAAAATGCCAAATGTAACAAGACTAAATGGTAGGAAAAGAAAATATATTCAAGCTTCCAAGTTGTTACTAAAGAATTTGGGGAGTGTAAGCGAAAAATATTAAATGTCAAAAGTCCTTGACATGCCCATTTAAATTATAGGATTGACTCACACCAATTTTGCATCAGCATTATAAAATAGCTTTGCACACTGCTGAGGGTTTTCATTTCTGACTGCAGTAATTGTAATGCAAATAACTGTTTCCATTTACCATGGCTTGGAGCCCCCCAAATGATAATATTTTGCATTTCTATAGCACCTTGAAACCAAGGATCTTAGGATATTTGGAAAACATTAATGAACTCAACCTCATAACATATCTGTGAAAAAGCTAAGTATTTTTATTCCCATTCTATAGACAAAGAAGTTGCAGAACATAGCATCCTCACTGGAGACATCTCAGGTTTGATTTTCAAAGGTGCTGAACCTCTGACTTCATTTGGAGTTGTAGGCACCTCAGCACATCAGAACATCAGGCCTTACCCCTACCAAGTGTGGATGATGATACCTAAAAACCTGATCCACCTGAATTAGAGGCCACTTTTGAAATTTGGTCTGAAGTAACTTGCCCAACTTGTCACAGAAGAAGTCACTGTCAGAGCCAGGAATAGAGCCCAGATCGCTTGTCTCCTGGTGCTGTGTTATATAAAACTATGCTCTCATTCTAAAACTTAGTAGGACTTTTAGCCCTTTGGTACAACTGTTGTGCTTAAATAGTTTGTGTATATTTAAATAAATGTAGTTCAGGAACTTAAATAATTAATAATCTATTGCCATGTAAGGGGCTTGTTAGCCATGATGATTAGACTAGTCCCCATCACCTTCCAAACATCACCAACAGCAAAATATTTTAGACCAGAACAGGTGCTTCCCTCACATAAGAATTGTGTCATAATGTGTCGGCCTGATCCAAGGTATCTGGGCACTACCACAATATAAACATTAGTAATGACATCATCAGCAGGCTGTAAAATTTCCACTATCCCAAAGAGTTGCCATCATTCTGGTCAATGAAACAATTCCAGCATCTGCTCTTGTCTGGCCCACAGTCTCCTTTTCACCCTGTAAAGGTCATGAAAAAAAATGGTTCCATATTTTAAATGGATCAAAAATTGGAAATATTTCCTATATTTTTGTGGGTATTTCAAAAATATTACATAATAGCATAGCATAAATGTGGGTAAGTTTAAAGTGTCAAACTGTCAGGATCCCAACAAGGGCAGCTACAGAAGAGCCACGCTGTTGCCTGGACACTTCCTGGAATGCCCCTTGGGTTTATATAGGGCAGGAAGCCAATCAGAAGCCATCAGGCTGCTGCCTGTCAAACCCTTAAGGCTAAACGTTTGAATGGTCGGTGTCTGCAGCAGGTCGCAGGCAGCGGAGCACAGGTTGATTACAGCTGCTGCTGGGTGGCAGCCTGGAGATATCACCTGCCTGGTAGCTCTGCAGGCTCCAGTATTTGTAAAACAGTGAAGCATTAATCTGTATTGAGGATTGTTCACTTCTCTTTACTGGTTGCTCGGGTTATGGTGGTAACATGAGGATGCATGAAACAACTGTTAAGGACAGTGTTATAATGTAATTTGCCTGGCTCCCATTCTGGCTAATAGAAGTCAATCTCAGGCACATAGGGATGGTGCAGAAGCTGCAAGAAGCCATAGGAGAATTCACCTAGCACAGGAACAGTGTAGACCCAATGTAAATAGCCTTATGCTGTTCACAAGGCCCGATGTAAGGATGTATTGGGGATGAGAGGAGTGTGCCCACAACACCGAGTGAAATTCTGGGGTACCTTGTAACCCATAGGCTGTGAAGACTGCCATAAATTATAGCAGTGGTGGGCACGGTCCATCAGGGTAATCCGCTGACGGGCCGTGAGACAGTTTGTTTACATTGACCGTCCGCAGGCACGGCCGCCCACAGCTCCCAGTGGCCGCGGTTCGCCATTCCCGGCCAATGGGAGCTGCGGGAAGTGGCAGCCAGCACGTCCCTGCAGCCTGGAGTGGTTTCTGTGTTGGCTGTTAAGAATTACTTACATCCATTCAAAATGATATTACTATTAATTGTTATCTGCACCATATCTAAAGGGTATTCTAAGCACCTCACAGGAGGGATAGCTAGGGTATGTGGCTCAAAAACTTAGTCTAGAATGTAGACAGGATGAGCAAGGGTTGGCACAAACAAGAGGGTAATAGGATTGGGATGGCAAGGTTATATCAATAAGGTCATGCAGAAACTAATTTTGTGTATTCCTAGTGATCAAGGTGTTTTACATTTAAAGTCAGAACTTAAAATCATTTTTAATTAGATCACTCTGTCCTGTTGAATTCATGGCATCTTACAATCCTGAAAGATTCCCAAAAGCATTTTTGCGAGCTTTAAATTAATTAATTAATTCACCCACTACAGAAATGAAGCAGCTTCTGGAGTGGAATGCAACTGCTGTTTATTCCGCACAGAGCAGCTCTACACAATTTAGGACAGGAAGCGAAGAACATATGAAGTTAAAACTGCAGCAGGATTTCAGGTAAGCAGGATATAGTTGCCCAGCCTGGAATCTGACTAAGACACTGCATGTAACAACCCTACTGTTGCAAAAAGTACCATGGGAATTTTGACAATCACAAATAGTCAAAATTGCCTTCCAGTGAGTGAGCTCTGTTTTGCTGGTTTCTCAACCCAACTCAAATAAATATATCAAAGCAAGCAAACTACATCCAACTTCAATCCTCTGGGGTGAATGCAATACATTGGCCCTCTATACACATCAGTGGTTTCTGCACTTATGTCTTACATGAATTGCACAGGGTTCTATTCATTTTCAACAATTGTTCTCCCCAGGCAGCCACTTGCACTGAAGTCCAGACAACCCTGAGGGAAATGGAAAGGAGAGGAACAGGTAAAATGTCTTATTTTCCACAGCTAGTTTCAGATGATCCTCTAGAACGTGAGGCTATACAGCCACATATAGAAGGGGAAAGAATCCCTTCTCCATATACATTTTTCAGGAATCTTTCAATACCCATTATATTCCTATAATCAGTTACACCTGGATATGTCTGAGGGCTCTTCCTTTCCAAATTTCTACATTTACTCTGCCCCAACAGAAAAAAGGAAATCTATAACTTGTATAGAGGGAATGGCTTGTCACAGGATTCTTCTGTGAGTATCCCAAAGCTATACAGAAAGTTTAGCTGCCTCTGCTCACCCAAAATAGAAATATCTGTTGCTTGTCCAAATTTCAGTTTTGTGCCATGTCTTTCAGATTATTCTTTCCTCATTTCTTTCCATGGACATTGCCTAATCACTGACTGTAGGATGGAAAGTACTGCAAATTAGCATCAAATAGCAATGTAGAGAAAACTCGCGGATGCTGAAAAAGAAGAGGAAAAATAGATGCCATTTAATGGGGAGGACCAGCCAAGGATATTGAAATCGCAATGATTAATTACTGTAGTGCAGCACAATAAAAATTCATCAAAATCTGTAGTGGAGGGGATAGTACAAAATAACTAAACAACTGGATTAGTGACAATTTTTTATTGCCTGTGAAAATAAAGGTAGTTTAATGCCTGACCTGATCATAAGGAAAGGTTTACAAGAAAAGTATTAAACTAATTGCAGCTGTTTATTTTAAATGTATTGGAAGATTACAATTTGAGTTTGGATCAAAAACAAATTGTAGCTTTTAAATAAATTACTCTCTGAGATGTTCAACATTCTATTGAAACACAGTATAATCAATACAATGAAAGTAACTGTATTCTTATTCGGGCAGAGTGAACCTAAGCATCTTGAAGAATTTGCAGCCATGGTGCAGTCTCCTTTGATTGAAGGCACACACCCACAATTGATCAATTCAGTCTGTAGTTTAGGAATGTTCCTGGATTCTTTGCTGATGCAAAGCTCTGACATAGAAATAAAGGTGAGTAATGCTTTCTATCACCTTCATTCAGCTAGGAGACTCCATCCCATCTTGGCAGACAATGACCTGGACTCAGCTATTCATGCCTTCATCACCTCCCAGCTGGACTATGACATCATGATAGATCTCAGCACAAAGCCTTCAATGTTTAGGAAAAACCATCTAGTACAAAATTCTGCAGCATGTCTCCTCAACAACACCAGCCACTGAAAGCATATCAAACTTGTGTTCTGCTCCCTATGATGTCTTTCCATAATACCAAGTTAAGGTCCAGGTCTCGGTGGTCCTTATCTTCAATACTGCTCAATGGCCTAGGTGCACGGCTTCTAAAAGACCTCCTAAAGTCCAGGATAAAGAGTATGGTCAACAATTTTGCTCCATTGGCTCAACAGAACTTTCTACAATAAAAGGTAAATTCTATCTATGCAGGAAACCGAGCTTTCTCAGGTACTGACCCAAAACTGTGGAATGAACTCCCACAAGAACTAAGGACCATAACAAACCGCACCACCAAATGTGAAAGCCACATTTCTCTGACCTAGTCTTCTCTAACATAAACACACAACAACTCTAACATAAACACACAACTATATGTATATAAACAAACTCCAAACCAAAACACTCAACTACACGCACTTCCTTCACTGGGGAGTAGATGAGAGATACACATGCCAGATAGCTAGACACGATGTTTAATCTCCTACTGGAAGGTTCTCAGGCCCAGATTCACAAAGGGACATAAGTGTTGAGACACTCAGCATCATGCCACTTTACTTTTAGGCACCTAGGAAATCACAGGAACAACCCTGCAATTCACAAAGCCTGTGTTAGACATCTAGCCTCCCTGTACAATGAAAGGGGAGCTATGGATGGCTAAGCATGTGATCCACAAGACCCAGCATGTTAGGTGGAGAGCTGCCTAAACTAACCAATAGGCAGATGTGAAAGTAAGCCGGTACGCCCCGGTACGGTGTACCGGCAAGCAGCAGCGGCGAGTTATATGGGCTATTGGCTCCAGCAATACTGAGAGCCCGGGGGCCTGGCTCCACCAATGTTTTGGGGCCAGGTCTCAATGTTTGCTGCCTAGCCATGCCTCCACCTAGGAGCAGAGAAAGGGGGATATCACCGCTTCTGGGAAGGCATGGAGACAGGTAGGGAGCCTGCCAGCCCTGCCAACCCCCCCAGCACCAGCAGGGGTCCTGGAGTGCATGCAGAGCCACCCGCCCCCCCAGCACCCACATCCACCCCCTCACCCCCCCGCAAGATTTAGTCAGGGATATATAGTACAAGTCATGGACAGGTCATGGGCCGTGAATTTTTGTTTACTGCCAGTGACTTGGCCATGACTTTTTCTAAAAATACCTGTGACTAAAACATACCCTTACTAATAATGAATAGATAGAAGCCATACAAAAAAACACACAAGAATATTTTGAAGAGACATTACATAAGAAGAGTCATTTAAAAGAATATACTAAACAGCAAAATGGCTTGCGTCATGACTGTAATAAGAGCTCTAGATGAGTTCCCACTATGACAGGAAATTGAACAATGTGCTGAAAGAACTCTTTCAGATACAGTCCTATGCTACACTGTGCCGCCAGCTGCCACAAAATGCCTAAGAGTTTCATACTCCATGTTGGAATTGGGGATTACCACAACACTAATTTAATCATAAATTTCTTCATTAAATCCAAAGGCCAAATAGTATGTATACAATGGCTCTAAACATGCCCCAAAAGCCTAAATAATAAGCAATTTACTACATTCAAAAAGTAACAAAAAACATTTATAAGCATTTGATCAAGATACTTACAATCAAGCTAAACCCAGGAGTGCTTAGAGCCATGCTGGTCAGCTCCAACGTGGTCAGACAGGTTTTAGCAATGAACCCTTTGAGAGTTTATTTTTATACCCTTTAACAAATAAATGATGTCATTGCCAATTACTGACTTCAGTTTAAAAAAACAATTTGAGACAGTTCACCCTTATTTCCAGTCTTAATCCAGATGAGATTACAATTTCCTTTCTCCCCAATGCCTTTCCTCCCCATCTCTTCCCCTCCTTCTTGCTGACCACACTTGGATTCACATAAACCCTAATTTACATCTGGGTTCATATAAACCCTAACTTTTGAGATAACACTAGGGTGACCAGACGTCCCGATAAAATCGGGACTGTCCCGATATTTAGCAGTTTGTTCCGTGTCCCGACCGAAGTATGGTCGGGACGCCATTTGTCCCAACATTTTGTTTGGGGCACTTTTTTTTTTTTCGCTTAGTGACAGGTATGGGGAGCGCCTTTTCAATTGTTACACTCACCCAGCACGTCCTGGTCTTCGGTGGCACTTCGGCGACAGGTCCTTCAGTCGCTGACGGTCTTTGGCGGAACTTTCTGGGTACATCTTTCTTTGGCAGCAAGACTTATTACTCACTGCCGATGCGCTGCCGCTGACTGTCAGCGACTGAAGGACCTGCCGCAGAAGTGCCGCCGAAGACCGGGACGTGCCGTGTGAGTGTAACAACTGAAAAGGTGCTCCCCCTGCGGCAGTCCTGATTTTTTCTATTTCTCATCTGGTCACCCTAGATAACACTGAAATGTGGGGCGGGAAAGGCCATGTTGACCCGTTATAAGACAGAATCTCTTTGTCTTATTTAAAGCTATCTGCAGTCACCCCTATTGGTCGGAGGCCTTCTTTTCAAATACTTTCCCTTATTTAATTAGTTATTCTTTGAACCAGACATCCTCCTGACATCATTTCATCTGGCCTTATAAAACTCATTTCTTTCAGGCCTTTCTTTTACTTGCTAGTTGCCTCTCTGCACAACACATTTCTTTAACCAAACTTACGCTAACTTTAATTCTCTAATTTTATATTTATCCTATACTCCAATTACAAAAGCTAACACAATACATGGTCCTATAATCTACATTGATTGTTCCAATATAAAATGTAGAGGATGACAGGTAATAAGGGATCAAATGTCACCTCTCTTTATGTCAATGAGAAATCTTTTTTGTTGTCATGAATAAATGATTTTTAAAGCGCAAAGTCAGCTTTGGGGGCAAAGATTCAGAACTCAGATTCTGAAATTCTGAAAACTTGTTTCCAGAATTTTAATAACCTGGGGCCAGAACTTCAGTTAGTGTAAACCATTGATTACTGATTTAAACAAGCTGAGGATATAGACTATGTATTCTAGTATTCTCTCTTTCTCTGTGTTTTATTAGTCTGTGGTGCTATCCCTTAATACTACAAGAATCACAATTTATATTGCTCTCAGGTCAAAAATTCTAGTTGGAAGAGTTACTCATTTTTAGATCTGACTGCTTCTCCATGGTCTTTTTGTGGACTTTGTTGGAGGACAACTTGAATTACTTGAAGGAATAGCTTTGGATAACACTAAATATTATAAAAAATAAATGAGAAAATGTACAGACGTCCATTCAGACATCCAAATCTTGCAGTTCTATCAGGTCAGGTATTCTTGATGCTGAGAAATTCTTTTAAAAATAATTATTTAATTAAATGTCTATAAAGAAGATGACCTCTGGTCAGTAGACACTCATCCCTCAAGATTAAGCTAGATAAATTTATGGAGGGGATGGTTTGATGGGATAACATGATCTTAGTCAAAGGTCAATTAATTGCCATCAGTGGTAAATAGGACCAATGGTCAATGATGGGATGTTAGAAGTTCCTACAGAGAACTTTTTCCAGGGTGTCTGGCTGGTGAGTCTTGCCCACATGCTCAGCGTTCAGCTGATCGCCATATTTGGGGTCGGGAAGAAATTTTCCTCCAGGGTAGATTGGCAGAGGCCCTGGAGGTTTTTTGCCTTCCTCTGCAGCATGGGGCACGGGTCACTTACCGGAGGATTCTCTGCATCTTGAAGTCTTTAAACCATGATTTGAGGACTTCAATAGCTGAGACATAGGTGAGAGGATTATTCCAGGAGTGGGTGGGTGAGATTCTGTGGCCTGCATTGTGCAGGAGGTCAGACTAGAT
This sequence comes from Macrochelys suwanniensis, assembly GCA_033296515.1. Classification (NCBI taxonomy): domain Eukaryota; kingdom Metazoa; phylum Chordata; order Testudines; family Chelydridae; genus Macrochelys; species Macrochelys suwanniensis. The sequence continues at coordinate 71,712,286 of CM065780.1, read as the reverse complement.
GATCATAATGATCCCTTCTGACCTTAAAGTCTATGAGTCTATCCCATACTCTGGGTGTCCTTACAATAATTAGCTGTACCATTTCATATCAAAACATATAATAGGTAAAAAAACCCTGCTCTTCCCACCATAAATATCTAATGCCCCCTACATGCTCCACAACATAAACTCAAGTTGTCTCTCTTTATTGATATATAACACCAAAGAGCCAACTTTTTGTTGTTCAATGATCAGAGTTGCTCAAAGCTCAAAAAGAGGGTTTCAGGAGGCATACTGAAAATCTCTTTCTTTCCTACTGCCGCAAGTGTGCAAAGGAGCATCATTTTCTCTTGTAACTATAGCTCATATTTGAATTGGCTCCTACAAAACACCATAAACTGATGCTGCAATGGCTGGGGACAGTGCTTTCACATGTAGAATATAAGTGGATATTTCATGTCAAGGCTGACTAAGTTCATGCCATTTTTGTGGTTGGGATAATGCACATTCATACCTTGGTCATGGATTGCCAGGCAAAAACACCGTTAATAACCGAGTCACACTCACTCTAGATGTATTCAGAATTCAACAGATTGTTCTTCTTCATTCTCTGTTCAGCCCTCCTTGATTCTATTTATTCTGAATGAGCAAGTGAGCAGTTACATTCTCACATACCTTATTAGCAGAGACATCACAGTGCAGTCTCCTGGTTCCTGTTAAGGTACACACTCTTCTACCATACCTTGTCATCTGACTCTATTGCTATGGTTAAAGATACTCTGCCAAGTTATGGATTTCCAGGAGTGTAACTGAAGAGGCATTTGCAGCATTTGGAAAAATGTTCCTCTTCTGATTGTTTCATTCACAAAAAGAGTGACGCTGAATGCTTATTAAGATGAGCAAGTAAAATTTTATTAAACCCCGTGGCTACTCTGTCCACATGGCCAAGTTGCTTCCAGCCTAACTCCCTGCAGTTCCCAGTTTCCACGGGTGTCTCTTCAATAACAGCTCCCCCAGGGAACATGGGCCCTCTGACTCCAGTTCCACTAATCATGATACATCTTCCCTATTTTACAAACATTTTTGTATAAACTCTAAAAACCAATAATTAAAGCAAGATCCCCACCCCACCTCCCTTTGACCAGAGGTTGGTAGCACGTAGCTGAGTTGGAATCTCATCTTTACCACAGACTCAGCTGGTTACATAGTCTTTGAAATAGTTTGGTCTCCTCAACAGGTGACCACACTGGGAATGAGCTCTGTCGATCTCCCTGTCACCTGTCTCCAAATCCAGCAAGCTTTCTCCCTGTGGCATCTTCTCCATCCCTGTGGGTTCTGAACCAGAAGAAAGAGTCTTCTGTAACAGTCTCTGAGCTGCTTTCAGCTGATTCCACCTTACAATAACTCTGTGGGTATTGTGGATTGGTGCTGTGATGGTTACCTCCTCTTTGTATACAAATTCCTCGAATTCTTGAATTCTTCCAGCTGCTCGCAAGTGCGGCAGACTATCTGTGGTCAGTGAATACAGTGTCTGGAATGCCATATCTTGCAAAGTGACCCTTCAGTTTGCCAATCACTGACTTGCTTCTTGTATCAAGCAGGATATTAACCTCCCAGAAATTTGGTAGTAGTCCACTGTAATGAAGTACTGCTTTACACTGATGGTAAATAACTCCACTCCCACCTTTTCCCGTGGTCAGGTTGGCAGCTCACATGGTAACAATCTCTTTTTGCTATCAGTTATCACATGACTAGCAGGTGACACACCCTTTTTATCAGGGAGTGGAGCTGTGTATATATTTCCGGACAGTAAACACTCTTTATCCCATCTAAGACAGCTGTCAGGCATGTATTTTTTGGCATGATATTCTTACATAACGAAGCTTGGACCATAGCTCTCTGTCCTCAAGTATGATTCCATCCTGCACACTCAGCTCATCTTTAATTTGAAAACATGATTCTGCTCTTATTAGTACTTGGCTTTTGTCTTCAGGCCACCCTGCTAATATCACTCTTTTCATTGCCTATAGTTGGATGTCCTTTTCCATATCCTCTTTGATTTCTATCAACTGTGCTGTTGAAACTGGGAAACTGAATCCATTCGCATGCTGCACTCAGCTCATCTTTAATTTGAAAACATGATTCTGATCTTACTAGTATTTGACTTTTGTCTTCAGGCGCCACCCTGCTAATATCACTCTTTTCATTGCCTATAGTTGGATGTCCTTTTCCATATCCTCTTTGATTTCTATCAGCTGTGCTGTTGAAACTGGGACACTGAATTCATTCGCATGCTGCACTATGTCCTGATCCTCTTCCCCCATCTCACTGATGCTGGGTAAATGCATCCTGCTCAGGGTATCAGCTAACACCAGTAATCTTCCTGGACAATATCTGACCTCTGTCTAGTAGAGCTGGAGGCTAATCAACACACCCTATAATATCTTTGGAGCACTAAGAAGGGGCTTGCCATGATTGTCTCTGAGTCTTATGGTCTGATTGGCCACCCAGTAATAGTGCATACATGTACTGATGGAATTGCTCTACTCCAAATACTACAGCCAGAAGTGCTGCTTCTATTTGGGCACACCCAGTTCAGTCTGTGACAGGTCTCTGCCGATATAAGCAAATGGCTTTCCTGCAAAAGAGCAACACCCAGTCCTTTCTCTGATGATGCATCATACTGGAGCGACAGTGGCTCTCCTGGCTGGTAGGACTTCAGGACAGGGGCATCCATTATCACTCGTTTTAGCATGCCAGATGCTTGCTGTTGGGGACCTACCCAGTCCCATGCAAAATACTTCCTGGTGAGCTGACATTTGGATTCTGCTACTACAGTCAAGTGCAGATAGAATTTGGACTGAAAATTTATCATCCCAACAAAGCACTGTACCACTGTCACATCCACTGGAGCTGGCATGCCTCTGTCTGCCTTGATCTTGTTGGCATCTGCTTTCAGTCCCTCTGCTGTGAGCAAATATCCAATGTATGTCACCTCATGCTGTTTGAGGCACATTTTAGGAGGGTTCTTGTCCCCACATCACTGTGGAAAGGTTGTAGTTTTCTGCCATGGTCTTGTTCAGCTTCTGTATCATTGCTCCATTTGCCTACAATGAGGATATCATTTGCAATTATTTTCACCCCAGGCAGTCCTTACAGCCCTGGGGTGAGTCTTATCTGGAACTGGGTTTATGCCCATCGGCATGCATAGCTATCTGTAGTGACCAAATGGTGTTCCAAAAGTTTTCAGCATGCTGGACTCTCTATCTAGGCTTGTGTTCCAAAATCCGTCCCTCACATCACACACCATAATGATTCTGACTTTGGAGAATTCTGACAAGAGGTCATCAATTGTGGACAGTGGCATCTTTTCAATGCCTTGTTCAGTGGCTTTGGGTCTATACAGATGTGTAATTTGCCTGATGGATTTTTTATCACCACAATGCTGCTTACCCAGACTGTACTAGCCTCTATAGGTGCTACAATACGCCTGCTCTGCAGAGTTTTGAGCTCCTTGCATCCTGGATTATGTAATGCCACTGGAATTCTCCTTCTTGGTAACACACAGGTTCTAGTCTACTTCTAGTTGCAGCTTTCCTTCAAGGCACCCATTTCCCTTGAAAGTATCCCCACATATGGTTTTAAAGTTGTCTCCAATGTCCATAGAACTTGCCCATTTGCTTCTTGCACTGCAGCTATGAAGTTGTGATGCTGCATCCTGAACCCATGGTTTGTTGTATTCCCCAACATGGGTCTGTGGTGCTTTCCACCCAGCACCACAAACCTCAGTTGGTACTGTTTGTTATCTTTCAGATTAGTTACTTTGAGGTCACATTTTCCTACAGGCTGCATTATGCTCTCATTGCACATTATTAGACTGTGGCTACTCCTGTAATGGGTGTGTTCAAGTCTAATTCACCCCAAGCAGTCACACTGCAGGAGGCCCCGCTATCCAGCTGAAGTTACACAAAGCATTTCCCTGTTAACATTGTAGCAGGCAAGGAGGCTGGTATTATCCCATGTTGCTTTCCTGTCCCAACAGCCTGAACCAGATATGCTCTTGGACTCAAAGAGAGAGTCATGATGTCATCACTGCTCTCTGATGTGCCATTCCCTTCTTGTACAAGTCTGCCTGAATTTTCTGAGAGATCTTGTACACAGTATTAAAATGGTTCAAATTGCCACATTCCTTGCAATGCTGTCCTAGTTCAGGGCACTTCTCCTTTACCGACTCAGGCTGTCTCCCATAGTAAATGCATCTCACTACAGGTATGGAACCCTGGCTACTTGCTCTCCTTTGCTGTTGTCTCACTCCAGGTACTTCTGGGGATGTTGTGCCTCCTAGGATGTTGTGCCTCCTAAAAGCTAGGGCTTTTATCCTTTCTCTTGAGGCTTCCACTGCGTGCCCCATGAGTAAGCACATGTCTAATGTTAGTTCATCTTCACAGAGCAGCTGTTCATAAATCCTGCAGATTATCCTGTCCCATATTAAGGAGTTTCTCAAGTCCCCAAAGTTGAATGGATCAGTCAGTCTGCAAAAGGCAGTAACATAAGGATTTATCCACCCCCACTTTGGGTTAGTCTCTAGTAAAGACCCTGTTTTATTCTGCAGTTTCCTTCTGCTTTGAGGAGCAGTAGGTCCCCAGGGTTCCTAGGACTGCTGTGAGGCTTGAGGCAGTGGTGCGCGTCAGAGCATTGTAGATCTCTTTTCCATGCTCCCCAATCCCCATAAGATCACATCATTTTACTTTCCTCTGTTGTCCTTCTGCATGGCCAGGCCCGTGTATAGCTGGAACTCCTCCTTCCACTGGGTCCATTGCTGGGTTAACCTTGTGGCTGCAAACTCCAGGGCTCCGGGGAGCTTCAGACCACGTCCCATGGCTCACACACTGGATGACTGATGCACTGCAGAGAACTCATAGCTCAGATGCTGCCACCATGTTTCATTAGCAAAGAGTGAGGCTGAGTACAGGTGAAGTTGAACAAAAGCAACTTTATTAAATATCGTAGACTGCTCTATCCATGTGGATGGATTCATTGCTTCCAGCCTAACTCCCTGCATTCCCTGTTTTCCTGGTGTCCCCTCAATAACAGTCTGCCCTCTAGGAAACATAGGCCTTCTGATTCCAGTTCAACTGATAAAAATACATGGAGCTCTGTTAAAAATATCTCCATGACAACTCCAGAAAGAACCTAAATGAATCTATTTCTTTCACAATCCAGCCTAACAAAAAACCAAGAAGCCCATATTGTGGAGGATAGACGTGCTTGAACAACGGCTATTTTCACTATATGCAAATTTAAAATGGATACCACATATTGACACATTATAGATATAAATAATGTAAATATCATCTGCTTTTCTAAAGTACACTGGCAGAGCAGATTAATTAAGGATCACATTCAAATCCAACATTCTGTTCATTCACTTTATGCTCTTTGTAGTCTAAATTCGCCTTGGTGTAAAGGTGTTAAATAAATCAAGATCCCTTCACTTTGAACCTTTTGAATTATAAAACAGCATTGTGCAAACTTAAAACCGCTTATGAACCCCTCCATAGGAAATGTAATTAACAATTGACCCCATAATGCACATCCAATAAGTGACATAAAATCACCTCTGTTGCACCAATAATTTGGAAACAATTTCTCAATAGAATGAGATGTGTCCCCAACACAAAGTGTAACAAAACCACTACAGTGTGTCTACATAGTCTGGAAGGTTATCCTAGTTAATTAAGTTCTTTGACCCCCACCCCCACCCCCACCCCCACCCCCCCGGCCTATGAGTCTTTAGTTCCAAAACTAGTTGTGTCAGATTACAAATTCTGTCATAGCCAGCCATGCTCATTACTTGATCACTTCTATTCTTAGATGTATAATCTGATGATAAACCAAAGTGTTTGCTAACAATAATAATATCTTGCCTGAGCTTCTGTCATCAAAGTTTAATGATGTTTGGCCTGCATTCTTTTTTGACCCTTTCATTTGATCATCCAACCTTCACAATGAGAGTTAAGAACTGTCCTCCTAAGAGAACATGATACCTTGCAATTTATTTGTCTTCAGGCATAACATGGAGACTGGTCATTAATGTTGATTTAAACTGGGGTTTGATATGATTTTTAGGAGTCCTTTCCTTCAAGTCTTTTGAATTTTCTCTTCTTTCTCTTTCTGCAGTATATTGAATCAATAAAAAGAAAATTGCAAACGTGTTTCATACAGTCTTAGGGCAGAAATTCTCAGGAGACTTGACTCATCTGTTATGTGCCAGTAATAAAAATAATAGGTGTCTGAGCATCAGGCCAAACTAGTATCAAGTAATGGTGCTGATTTTGTTAAGAGAGAGGTAAGTACACCTGCATGGACTTCTCTCTTCCCTTACTTTGGAGATGAATCACAAGTAAATGTCTGTGGTATAGCTGGAGCCCTTGTCCAGCTATTTGTTATAAAGGTTTATTTAGCCTGGCATAGACTAGGCTTTGTGCTTTTTTAACTGACTACAGGGGACAGCCAGCTCTTGGGACACAACCTTAGTCATCAACTTGCCTTATGTGGGTTTTTGACTGTGACTGCAGCCCTACATTTGTGATAGGCTCTGTGACTACTGTTTCCCTGCTGGGTGTGAGAAAATGGCTGGCGCAGCCCCTTAGTTCCAGTTAGACCAGGGGTGGGCAAACTTTTTGGCTTGAGGGCCACATCTGGGTATGGAAATTGTATGGCGGGCCATGCATGCTCACGAAATTGGGGGTTGGGGTGTGGGAGGGCTCTGACTGGGGGTGCGGGCTCTGGGGTGGGGTGGGGATGAGGGGTTTGGGGTGCAGGAAAGTGTTCTGGGCTGGGACTGGGGGGTTCAGAGGGCAGGAGGGGGATCAGGGCTGGGGCAGGGGGTTGGGGGCGCGGGAGGAAGTCAGGGATGCAGGCTCCAGGCGGCATTTATTTCAGGCAGCTCCCAAAAGCAGTGGCATGTCCCTCCTCCAGCTCCTACGCAGAGGCATGGTGCCGGCCAGGCGACTCTGCTGCGTTGCCTTGTCCGCAGGTGCCGCCCCTGCAGCTCCCGTTGGCCATGGTTCCTGGACAATGGGAACTGCGGGAGTAGCACTTGGGGCGGGGGCAGCATGCGGAGCCCCCTGGATGCTCCTACACATAGGAGCCAGAAGTGTGACATGCCACAGCTTCCGGGAGCCACACAGAGCCATGACACACTCTGAGTGGTTCAAGCCCCCGACCCCGCTCCCCGGAGGGAGCTCAAGGGCCGGATTAAAATGTCTGATAGGCCGGACACGGCCCACGGGGCATAGTTTGCACACCCCTAAGTTAGACCATTCCCTCAGCTTCCTCCTCAGCGCCAATGTACTCCAGGAGCTAATAGAGGAGGTATCTGAGCCTCTAGCTATTATCTTTGGTAAATCATGGGAGACAGGAGAGATTCCAGAAGACTGGAAAAGGGCAAATATAGTGCCCATCTATAAAAAGGGAAATAAAAACAACCCAGGAAACTACAGACCAGTTAGTTTAACTTCTGTGCCAGGGAAAATAATGGAGCAAGTAATTAAGGAAATCATCTGCAAACACTTGGAAGGTGGTAAGGTGATAGGGAATAACCAGCATGGATTTGTAAAGAACAAATCATGTCAAACCAATCTGATAGCTTTCTTTGATAGGATCACGAGTCTTGTGGATAAGGGAGAAGCGGTGGATGTGGTATACCTAGACTTTAGTAAGGCATTTGATACGGTCTCGCATGATATTCTTATCAATAAACTAGGGAAATACAACTTAGATGGGGCTACTATAAGGTGGGTGCGCAACTGGCTGGATAACCATACTCAGAGAGTAGTTATTAATGGTTCCCAATCCTGCTGGGAAGGTGTAACGAGTGGGGTTCCGCAAGGGTCTGTTTTGGGACCGGCTCTGTTCAATATCTTCATCAACGACTTGGATATTGGCATAGAAAGTATGCTTATTAAGTCTGCAGATGATTCCAAACTGGGAGGGATTCCAACTGCTTTGGAGGATAGGGTCATAATTCAAAATGATCTGGACAAATTGGAGAAATGGTCAGAGGTAAACAGGATGAAGTTTAATAAGGACAAATGCACAGTGCTCCACTTAGGTAGGAACAATCCGTTTCACACATACAGAATGGGAGGAGACTGTCTAGGAAGGAGTACGGCAGAAAGGGATCTAGGGGTTATAGTGGACCACAAGCTAAATATGAGTCAACAGTGTGATGCTGTTGCAAAAAAAGCAAACTTAATTCTGGGCTGCATTAACAGGTGTGTTGTGAGCAAGACACAAGAAGTCATTCTTCCGCTCTACTCTGCGCTGGTTAGGCCTCAACTGGAGTATTGTGTCCAGTTCTGGGCACCGCATTTCAAGAAAGATGTGGAGAAATTGGAGAGGGTCCAGAGAAGAGCAACAAGAATGATTAAGGGTCTAGAGAACATGACCTGTGAAGGAAGGCTGAAGGAATTGGGTTTGTTTAGTTTGGAAAAGAGACGACTGAGAGGGGACATGATAGCAGTCTTCAGGTATCTAAAAGGGTGTCATAAGGAGTAGGGAGAAAACTTGTTCATCTTAGCATCTGAGGATAGAACAAGAAGCAATGGGCTTAAACTGCAGCAAAGGAGGTTTAGGTTGGACATTAGGAAAAAGTTCCTAACTGTCAGGGTGGTTAAACACTGCAATAAACTGCCCAGGGAGGTTGTGGAATCTCCATCTCTGGAGATATTTAAGAGTAGGTTAGATAAATGTCTATCAGGGATGGTCTAGACAGTAATTGATCCTGCCATGAGGGCAGGGGGCTGGACTCGATGACCTCTCGAGGTCCCTTCCAGCCCTAGAATCTATGAATCTATGAATCTATGTATAGTTGTCCCACTGGTGCGGGTATCTTATTCTTCCTGACTCTGCATCATAAGAACCAAGGGTGGCTCTGACGATTCTGCCCCCCAGGCAGTCGCTGCGGCCCCACCCCCAATGCCGGGAGACGTCGCGGGGCCCTGCCCCCGACGCCGGGCAACGTTGTGGGCCCCCGCCCCCAACACCGGGAGACGTTGCAGGGCCCCGCCCCCGACGTAAGTACTCTGAGTTCTGCGGCAGCAAGGTAAGAGCGGTGGACCTGCCGCCCCATTGCCGCCGTGGCAGACGAGAATGGGGCGGCAGTCTGAGTCTCGCGGCAGCAATTCGGCGGCAGGAAGAGCGGCGGACCTGTCACTGAGGGACTCGGACTGCCGCCCCATTCTCGATGTCGCCCTAAGCACCAGCTTGGAAAGCTGGTGCCTGGAGCTGGCCCTGATAAGAACCACCCCAACAGAACCACCCCACTTTTGCCACCGGCAGAGCCCTCCATGCTCAGAAAAGGCATTCAGGCTTTACCCTTTTTTGCAGGAGTGCTGACCATTGTAAAAGAACAGTCACCAGCTGCTTTCATGACAAACGGTAAAAATGTTTATATAATCAGCTAGCCGGGCTAGGCAAATCTGATCCATTGATTAGGAATTCAGGTGCCAGAATAGGGGAGTCAGAATTTAGTCTGAACTCCTACCATGTAGGCTAGTGGATTCCTTAACTACTGCAGCACATCCCTGCTAGAATAATTTTAAAACAGTTTGTATTTAAATGAACTTACTGTTATTGTGAAAGAGAGATTTAGCATTCAGAAAGGTCAGATTCTGACATCACTGAAACCAGGGTGAATCTGGAGTAACTCCACTACTCAGTGGAGTCACAGCAGTGTGTGTGAGACCAGCATCAGGCCCAAAGTGAACAGAGTACAGGGATCTGCAGCCTTCTGTGCTCTGTAGTCTTCAGCTACACACTGAAAGGTGCATAACAAGAATGAGAAATGGGATGGGATGTTTGTTCCATGTTTGTTTAACAGTAGCATAGTAATTAAGAGCCTCTCAGTGTTCCCATTACAAAACCCTTGTGTGTGCATTTAAGACCCACAGAAACTGACCATGAGTAGAACATGGCATAGCAGCTCACCAGCTGGTAACAATTCTTCCCTCCTCCTGCCTCCCAAACGAGTTCCCATAGGTGTATAGGTTACTCATTTTTAAGTGAAACTGAGCAGATTTTTGTATCCAGTAGAACCGCCAAACAGGGTGCTGGAACAATTTTTAAAGTAGGGGTGCTGCTGATGGAAACCATGTATTTGGTGTTTGTTATTACTACTTCAAGCCAGGGGGTGTGGCAGTACCCCCAGCAGCCCTAGTTCCAGCGCCACTGCCGCCAGACAACTGAACAGTCTCTTCTGTCCAGGATCTTCACTGTAACACATACCAGATGCTGTGACAGCTCCTTCAAAGTCACTGTGTTCTGTCTGCTCAAAAATTAACTGCTTTAATGTACATTTTAGTACTTTAGAAAGGTGCGTTTTGGCAAGGTGGCGGATCCCTCACCCCAGCAGTAAATTAAAAAACAAGCTTCTAGCCTTTCAGGGTATAAGCCAGGCCAACACAAAAATCGATTTCCAAGGTGTAAGCAAGGTTACATCACAGAGTATGTCTACATTGCAGCTGGGAACCTCCCCACCCGGCTAGACAGACACACGCTAACTCTGCTCGAGCTAGTGGGCTAAATATAGTAGCATAGATGTTGCAGCATGGGCAGGAGCTAGCCACAGAGCTCTGACCCGGGTGGGGGTCAGGCAGGCTGGTACTCAGGCAGCTAGCCAGATCTCCTGCCTGTGCCTCAACATCCACATGTTTTAAGCACACTAGCTTGAGAAGAGCTAGCATGTTTGTCTACCCGGGCTGGGAGGCATGCTCCCAGCTAAAGTGTAGACATACCCGTAGTCTCTGCTGACACTGTCTGGTCCCCAGCCCTTCCAGCTGCTGGAGAACCAGATCTCAATAGTTCCCAAAATGGCTGCTCCTGGGATGCCTCTCTTGGTAAGCCTGGAGATCTCATGATCACTGCTCTTGTCCTTGCAGAGTACTGTTTCCTGGGGTGAGGTGAAGCAGAGCAATGGGATCTCCAGCAGCGGGCCACAGAGGTCTGGTACACTCCACTCTGGTGGGGGGAGGGATAGCTCAGTGGTTTGAGCATTGGCCTGCTAAACCCAGGGTTGTGAGTTCAATCCTTGAGGGGGCCATTTGGGGATATGGGGCAAAAATTGGGGATTGGTCCTGCTTTGAGCAGGGGGTTGGACTAGATGACCTCCTAAGGTCCCTTCCAACCCTGATATTCTATGATTCCATCACATACCTCCCCCTGCAGAAAGGAACCAAGTTATTGATAGTGCCTGAGGCTAGTAGTGTCCCCTCCTAGTCATGAAACAAAAACACCATCCAGGGCTCAATATGTAGCCTGGGCTTTCCTGAAGAGGAAAGGTGCCAGGAGAGCAGGCTAGGTTTCTTTAGCCTATGCCTAGTCGTGGCTATCTATTCAAAAATAACCAAGTAGGCCTCAGGATCATCATCTGGCCCCAGCTTGGCAAGGGACATACCAGAGCATCAGTGTACTCAGGGAAGCCTGGAACTTTTTCAGCCATTTTCTGTAGTGTTAGGCATGCTTTGATCATTCCTACTGGCTCAGGCCTCAAAGGCAAAACAGGCACTGCCCTGCCTATCTTTACCTGGTCTGAGGATCCCACTGGAGCTTAGGAAGGAGATAGGAGCCTAGACACCTGCCTGAGGTGGTAGTTTTTATCCCCAGAGATGGAAACATAGGTATCTAGGGAACTTTTACAGCAAAAGTTTATGTGTCAAGTGAGTTTAAGATCCTACAAGGTTTAGGAGCTGCTGACTGGAGGTTTTGTGGATCACAAGCAGTGTCTAAACCTGGGGTTTAGGCACGTAGGTCCCTTTGTGAGCCTATGAGTTTGTCTACACACTGCAGCTGGGCATGTGCTTCCCAGCATGGGTAGACATACACTTTCTAGTGTCACTCAAGCGAGTGTGCTAAAAATAGTAGCCTGGCCACAGCAACATGGACAGAGACTCACGTTCCCTGGGTCCACACTTGGGCAGCTGAATGTGCAGGATTGTACCGCAGGAGGCTAGCCCAAGCTGCAGCCACCCTGCCATTTGTAATGGGCTAGTTCGAGCAGATCTAACATGTCTGTCTATCCTCACTCCCAGATGCAGTGGAGACACACCCTAAGTGACTTGCCCAAGGTCACACAGAAAGTCAGAAGCAGAGCAGGGACCTGAATGCATATCTCCCAAGACATGGTCTAGTGGTCAAGGCACTAGCCCAGGGGTGGGCAAACTTTTTGGCTCGAGGGCCACATCTGGATATGGAAATTGTATGGCGGGACATGCATGCTCACGAAATTGGGAGTTGGGGGTGGGAGGGGGTGAGGTCTTCGACTGGGAGTGAGGCTCTGGGGTGGGGGTGGGGATGAGGGGTTTGGGGTGGAGGAAGGTGCTCCACGCTGGGACCGAGGGGTTCAGAGGGTGGGAGGGAGATCAGGGCTGGGGCAGGGGGTTGGAGCGCAGGAGGTGGTCAGGGGTGCAGGCTCCAGGCAGCGGTTAACTCAAGCAACTCCCAGAAGCAGCAGAATGTCCCCCGCTCCGGCTCCTATGCAGAGGTGCAGCACTGGTCAGGTGGCTTTGCACACTGCCCTGTCCGCAGGCACTGCCCCTGCAGCTCCCATTGGCTGCGGTTCCCAGCCAATGAGAACTGTGGGGGGCAGTGCTTGGGGCAGGGGCAGTGTGCAGAGCCCCGTGGCTGCCCCTACAGGTAGGAGCTGGAGGGGGGACATGCCACTGCTTCCAGGAGCCGTGCAGAGCCATGACATGCACGGAATGGGGCAAGCCCCCGACCCCACTCCCCAGAAGGAGCTCATGGGCCAGATTAAAATGTCTGATGGGCCGGACAAGACCCGCAGGCCATAGATGGTCCACCCCTGCACTTGCCTATGCTTCCCTTCCCATAAGAGTGCTGGATTGACAGCACTGGTAATTTTTTATCAAGATTGTCAATCAGGAAAACTTCTGGAACTTGCAGACACTATTCTGAGGTTTACTCTGACCCCAGTTCTTGCATATATTGCATTTGTATTAATAGAAGCTACACAGACACCCTGAGATGGATAGACCTCTCTGCTTCTATGTAAATATTAAATAGGAATACCTTTCTAACCTCCCTGAGGAGCCCAAGTAAAATAGAGGTAAAGGAGCACTGCTACTGCTCTCATAAAAATTTAAAGGACAATACAATTTTTATTTTGCTAAGAGAGCTTATTGTTTTCTCAGTTTATCTGCATTGCCTTATGTGGAACACTCATTTCCTTGTTGGTTGTTGTCAATTACTGGAGAGAGCTGATCAATACAATATGATGGGCTGCATGAATTTGAAACAGTTAAATGCAATTTACAGAATATGCACAATTCTAACATCTTGGGAAGTAGACTGCTATAAAACTGCACACCAATCTGCAGACTTTGGGGGCGGGGAAAAAGCCAAACTACTTCATTTGGTTAAGGTAGGGAAATGCTGTTGTCCTAAAAAATTTTTTAAAGCAATCAGCAGTTGTGGATATGGGTTAAGATTTATGACAGTTACTGTATTATCTTTTTGCTTACTGACGTAAGTTAGCTTTCTGAGAAACCTAAAGTTATTTCTCAATATGCTCTTAATGGTCTGAGTCAGAACTGCTGATGATCTCTTTTCTTACAAAGGATTTGGAGTAAAAACAAATGAGAAATTATGGGAGCTTCTGTTGTAAGGGCTATAGAAACAGGGACAAATGTTTCATGAGTGTGAGCTCATCCTCCAGTATGTTGCAGGTGCTGTTCAGTAAATATGACTAATCACGAAAGCAGAGTTTACTTTTCCAGTTGGGTCAGAGTGATGATCATTCTAATCATTGACATTTGGCTCTGTAAACAAGGAAATTTATTATACCACAGATTGACAATACCACGTCCCTTACCCTGATGGAAAGCTTCTTGTGTCTAATGTATTACATGCACTTCACTAGTACAAGGGTTAAAATGACTAATGCACTTTTACATCCTGTATGGAGACTTTAATATGATGAATCTTGTGAAATAAGTTTCTTACCTCTGTTCAGTTCCTGTTAAGCAGGTGTCCACATCACGTAAGCCACCATCACAATTGGTAGCACATTGGTGGTAATTTTAACAGATAGGGCAGAGACTGGATGGACTGAAAGCTGAGCAATCCTCATCAGCAGAGATTGTTCCTCCAATTCAAGGCTGAGGTATAACAGCAGAATGGGGAGCTGTAGCTTCACTTGTGCTTGTCTGTGGGGTATCTATTCTGTGATTAAGCATGGTGAGGTGTTGCCATTTTCCAGCTCAGAGGCTGGAATCTTTTACCAAGCACTAAATTAACTGAATTAAGCGGGGGAAAGCCTACCATATACAAACTTTATGGTCTCTTCTTCACCAGTGAACACCTGTTCACTACATAAAAGTCACCACACAGTTGGTATAATGTATAGTCTGTGCTCAAGAGGTGAGAAAAGAAATAGCAGAGGAGCTGCAAGTCAGATGGAGAGGTGATCTGACAGAACTCCCTGGGATAGTTTGTAGAAAACTTGTCTGATTTATGCTTGGTGCTAGTCAGTGCGGTTAGTCCCTTGGCTTAGGGCAAATTCATTAAAAAAAAAAAAAAAAAGATACCTAGGTTCTTCTTGGAATGGCTCCAGGTAGTCACCATGGGCTAGAGAGAAAGGAATAATTAACACAACATTTTTTCACATCTTGACTTAACATCGGGCAACTGGAAAGCCTACTCCCTCAATTTATATCCCATTGTGGCAGTTCAGGTCAGCTGAGATGCTCTTGCTTTTGATTCATCAGTGCTTATGAAGTGAGCATCCTCTTTGGAATATGCCATCTGCCAGCCACACCTCTCCCCTATTCCAGAGACACAGCACCTCTGTTGGCTTTACACCCCATGGGGAGACCCTCATGCTAAAATTATGAAAAAGGGCCTGCATTGCAGCTGGGAATCTGGCACTGTGGTTCTTGCACAGCTTGTTAACACTTTCATTTGGGAAACGATTTTCACTAGCCCTGCAAATATCCACTGTTTTATGCAGCATCATGCCAATTTATTGTGATAACTAGATCGGAGTAAAGCTATCAGTTATACCACATCTAATTCCAGCTCTAATTTGTATACTGTTAGCTGTTCAGATTCATATAACAAAGTATCACAAGGCATGTCCTGTAACAACTGTTAATTCTCCCCTAGCAGCTAGTTTCTTGTAAAGAAAATGTGCCTCTCTCAAATGATATGTTTGGACAGGCTTTTGAAATACTTGCATGAATTTAGCTAGCAGTCTGGCACCCAACTCAAGCTCCCAGTGGAATTTACTGTAGGAGTACGTCTACACTACATTGTAAAGCCAAGTCTACCAGACCCACAACTTCAGACCTGTTCTTGCCAAGCTTGCACTTGAGCATCCACAATGCATTACTACGCAAGCCTCATACCCATGTCAATGTCAACATATCCATGCTGCACTATCCAGACTCAAGTCAAGACCTTGTTGGCTCTTAGCACCCTTGCTAGCTATAGCTGCTCTAGGCTTTAGTTCAAAATGTGTATTATTGTGGGACAACTTATCCATCCAGCTCACAGAATTTGACTGGAAGTGATCTTAACCTGCCAACACATTCAGACAAGCCATTTCAGAGTCTGCATGCTCCCTGCAACTGAAGTCAGCAACATGGATCCATCACTGGTGGAAGAACATCTCCTGCTCATGCTTTTGCTCCCATTTCAGCAATCAGGCACAACATCTGTGAGATGCTGATGGACATGTTGGCAGCAGTGTTTATCCTCTTGACGATTCTCTTGGAGGGGGATATAGAGAGCAGCCGTGACCCAGCTGATGCTGCCTGTGTCTCTTGCCCTAACTGCAGATTCCCCATATGTAGACCAGCATTTCTGGAGCAGGGCCACAAGCACAGACTGGTGGGGTCACAGTCATGCAGACCTGGGATGACCAGCAGTGGGTCCAGAACTTTTGCATGAAGAAGCAAATATTCCTGGAGCTGTGTGATCAGCCTGTCCTGACCCTCCAGTCTCAGGACACATGCATGAGAGAGAGGCTATGCCAGTCCAGAACTGAGTTTTTATAGCCATCTGGAGGAAGTTGGCTACCCCAGACTGCTACAAGTCTGTGGCTAACTAGTTTGGTGTTATCAAGTTAACTGTGGCGCTTGTGGTGAAGGTTTGTGAGGTGATCAGGATTGTGTTTGTGCCCACCATCTTTGGATAAATCAGTGTTCCTGAAATGATTGCCAGCTTTGAGAGAATGGGCCTTCCAAAGTGAACTGGGCAATCAATGGGACTCACGTGCACATAGTTTGCCCTGTACAAGGAGAACATGACTACATAGTTGCAAAGGGTACTACTCCATTGTTATGCAGGACCTGACTGACCATGGACGCAGGTTCATGGATGGCAACATGGGATATAGTGGCAGGGTGCAGGTAGTAGCAGCGCCAGGGTTTTTGCCGCCCTGTAGCGAGGCGGTCTGGTCCCCAGCCGCCCAAGAGAGAGGAGCCTCCCCGGACACCCAAGTGGGCGGAGCCGGAGAATCCTGGCCCCGCCCATCAAGGGTCAGGGGCTGGCACAGGAAGTATAAAAGCCGGCCCTCAGACCGCAGTTGGGAGGCAGCCACCAGAGAGGCTGGACGCCGGTGGTGCAGCTCCCCGCTGGGAGACCCCGGCGACCTGCAGCCGACCGGAGGACTGGCCGGGCCAGCCAAGCCTGCCGCTTGCCCACTACCCTGAGGAGCTGCCGAGCCTGCCGCCCGCCTCCTACCCCGCCGAGCCGCCGAGCCTGCCGCCCGCCTGCGATGCTGAGGTGCCGATGGTCTGCGACCTCGTGGAGGACGCCCCCCTGGTCCAGGTACCCGGAGAGGGGGAAGCTGGAAGTAGCCCGGGGGCAGCCAACTCTAGTCTGGCTGCAGCACTGCCAGAGCCAAGGTCAGTGTGTTGCGGCCAGGATCCCCACTGACTCAGCAGCGGGTTTTTCTGCCGCTGCTAGGGCCCCGGGCTGGGATGCAGTGGAGTGGGTGGGCCTGCGTCCCCCCTGCCACCCAACGTGTGGGTGGCAGTCTCCCCCTCTCCCAGGTTCTCCAGAGCCAGGACCTGGGCTTGCTACTGACATTGATTTGCTCAGCCCCTGCTTAAGGGCCTGAGCTGTGAACTGCTTGTTGCCCCGCCCTGACCAAGGGCCAGGACCTGCTGAGTTACTATTGCTCAGCTCCTGCCTGAGGGCCTGAGCCCTAACTGTTTGTGCCCTGCCCTGTCCCAGGGCCTCGGCTCACTATTAACTGTGCTAATTCCCCCAAACCCTGACGGTATAGCGGGGCGGTCTGGTCCCCAGCCGCCCCCGAGAGGGCCTAAAACGCCTACATGTGGTGGAGACTGCGGGCAGCAGTCCCCCGATCCTTGTGAGAAGGGATCTGCGGAGGCCCTGCCGAGTGACCATGGAAATGGAGAAGCTCATTAAGTTTTTGGCAGAGTGCCAACAGCAGCAGGCGGCCGCCCAGCTCCAGCAGCAGCAGCAGCTGCTCCAGCAGCTCGGCACCCAACAGCAACAGCTGATGCTGGAACTGGGGCGTCAGCTCCAGGAGCAGCAACAACAAGGTCTGCAGCAGTTGGCAGCCTTGCTGCACCGTCCGGTGGAATCCCAGCCTGCGGGTGCCGCTGGACCGCCCAACCTAGCACCTCCCCTCCGCCTGACCAAGATGGGCCCCAGCGACGACCCCAAAGCGTTTCTGGTGACCTTCGAGAGGGTGGCCCTAGTCGCGGGCTGGGCCCCAGACCAATGGGCGACCATTTTGGCCCCATATTTGACCAGGACTGCCCAAACCGTATATCGGGGCCTAGCCACGGATGCGGCACGGGACTATCCTCGGGTGAAGGCAGCGATTTTAGATGCCTTGGACATCAGCCCCGAGACCTTCCGTCAACGGTTCTGGAGCTTGGCCTACGCGACGGGAGCCCGACCCCGGATAGTAGCCCAAGAACTGAGGGAGGCCTGCAAGCGGTGGCTCCAGCCCGAAGGATGGACGCTGGACGAGATTGTCGAGCAGATAATCCTGGAGCAGTTCATCTATATACTGCCGCCACGAGGGAGGGCCTGGGTCCTCCGGCACCGGCCCGCAACGGTGACTACGGCCATCACCCTGATGGAGGACTTCCTCGCCGCTGAAGCCCCGGTGGGACCGACCGCTCGAGCTGCCCCGCCCGGACCAGAGCGCCCTCCCCCTGAGAGGAAGGGGGCCACCCGGATGGAGCCACAAAATCCGTCCCGTGGCCCAGAGCCCCGACCCCGACCTGTCGAGGGCCCGGCTCGACAGGCCCCAGCACCTCGACCTGACGCCTGAGGGCCTGGCCGAAGCCCTCCTAGGGACCAGGCAGGAACCTCGTCCCGGCCGGGGCGCACGGACCTTGGCCCCTGTTTCTCCTGTGGGAAACACGGTCACTTCCAGCGGGATTGCACCGAGATGGACTGTAGCTTTGGCCAGGTCTGCACGGGAGAAGCCCGCACCCAGCGCCCCCAGGGGGCTAAGATTACGGTCCCTGTGATTGTCGGAGAGCACCCCACCGTGGCTTTGATTGACTCAGGCTGTGGCCAGACCTTGGTTCGCCAAAGCCTAGGCCTTCAGCCAGACCCCCGCCTGGGGGCGATCCGGCTCCAATGCATTCACGGCGATGTACGTCCCTACCCCAGTGCCCAAGTCTGGCTGACCATGGATGGCGTCACCTGATCGATGGTGGTCGGCCTGGCCCCCCGGCTCGCCTACCCAGTAATCCTGGGGCGGGACTGGCCCGACTTCACGGAGGTCCTCCAGTCAAAGGCCGACGAGGCCCCCACGGCTACTCCAGTGCTGGAAGGGGGCCTTCAGGGGACCCAGTCGGAGAGGGAGAGTGCACCCGACCCCGAACAACTAGACGGGGAACTCACAGACCCTCCCCCGGGGACCACCACCGCGCCCCTGCTCCACATGGACTTCTGTCGGGACCAGAGGGCAGACCCCACCCTCCGTCACGCGTACGAGCAGCTAGCCGCGGTCGATGGGGCGGTAATCGACCCACAGCGGGCGATGCAGTGGCCCCACTTTGACTTGAGGCAATATCGGCTCTATCAGGTAGAACGGGACCCGCGCACAGGAGAACCCCGGAGCCAACTGCTCGTGCCTCGATGCCACCGGCGGGCCGTCATGAAACTCGCCCACGATATCCCGGCGGCCGGGCACTTGGGCCTCGAGAAGACTCTGGCACGGATCTTGACCCGCTTCTTCTGGCCCGGGGTGCATCAGGAAGTATGGGATTACTGCCGCTCCTGTCCAGAGCGCCAGCTAGCTGCACCCCGCGGACTCCCAAGGCCCCGTTGGTCCCCATGCCCATCATTGAGACGCCCTTCGAGCGTGTGGCCATGGACCTAGTCGGGCCCCTACAAAAAAGCACCGCGGGGTTCCAGTACGTGCTGGTCCTCGTCGACTACGCTACCCATTTTCCGGAGGCAGTGCCGTTGCGGAGCATCACCGCCCGGACCACCCCAGGGGAGCTCGTGAAGATATTTGCCCGGGTAGGCCTGCCCCAGGAGATCCTCACAGACCAGGGCACCAATTTCACCTCCCGACTGCTGCAACAGGTGTGTGGACTCCTGGGGGTTAAGCAGTTGCGCACCTCTGTGTACCATCCACAAACCGACGGGCTGGTGGAATGGTTCAACCGTACACTGAAAGAGATGCTGCGCAAGTTTCCACCAGAGGACCTACGCCAATGGGACCAACTCCTCCCGCCTTTGCTTCTGGCGGTCCGAGAGGTGCCCCAGTCCTCAACCAAGTTTTCCCCCTTTGAGTTACTATATGGCTGCCGCCCACGGGGTCTCCTGGATCTGATGTGTGAGACCTGGGAGCAAACACCCTCACCAACCCAGGGCCTCTTGAAGTACGTCCTTCAGCTCCAGGAACGTCTCACTCAGGCCGGGGCGCTGGCCCGGGAAAACTTGAGGGCTGCCCAGGAGGCCCAAGCGCGGACTTATAACCAGGGCACGCAGAGCCACGACTTTAAACCTGGGGACCGGGTCTTGCTCCTCCTGCCGTCAAGCGAGTCAAAGCTCCTGGCCCGCTGGCAGGGCCCCTACGAGGTGGTCCGGAAGGTAGGGCCCATCACTTATGAGGTCAGCCAACCGGATTGATGGAAAAAAATTCAGAGGTACCATGTCAACCTCCTGAAGCCCTGGCGGGAGCGTGAGGACTTATTAATTAACCCCTACCCACCAGAGCCCGAGTTGGGCCCCACGTTGCCCTGACCCAGGACACGGAAGGGCCCCAGTTGGCGGAGACCCTCACCGACGAACAATGGAAACAAGTCCAGTGCCTCTTGCAGGCGTTCCCGCGGACCTTCACCAGCCAGCCGGGCTACACCACCCTAGTCTGCCATACTATTCAGACAGAACCAGGGATAGTGATCCGAGAAGCGACCAGGCCCCTGTCCTACCGAATGCGCCAGAGCGTCGAGGAGGAGGTACAAGCCATGCTGGAACTAGGCATAATTGAGCCCTCCCAGAGTGCATGGCGGAGCCCCATTGTGCTAGTACCCAAGCCCGATGGGACATGGCGCTTCTGCATCGACTTCAGGCGCGTCAATGCCATTTCCAAATTCGATGCTTACCCGATGCCGCGCATAGATGAGCTGCTCGGCCAGCTAGGGGAGGCTTGCTTCCTCACCACCCTGGATCTCAGCAAGGGCTACTGGCAAATACCCCTGGACCCCAAGTCAAGGGAGAAGACCGCGTTTGCCACCCCAACAGGTCTGTACCAGTTTGTCTGGATGCCCTTCAGCCTCCATGGTGCCCCCGCCACGTTCCAGCGGCTGATGGATCAGCTCCTCCAACCCCATCAGGACTACGCGGCTGCCTACTTGGACGATGTGGTCATCTACAGCCGCCACTGGGAGGACCATTTGCTAAGGGTAGCGGCCGTCTTGAGATCCCTACGGGCCGCCGGGTTGACGGCCCACCCAAAAAAGTGCCGCATTGGGTGGCAAGAGACTACGTATCTGGGCTACACCATAGGGAATGGACAAGTGAAGCCCCTTGTGGGGAAGGTGACCTGCCCGCCCCCTACCACGAAGCGTCAGGTGCGACAGTTCTTGGGACTCGCCGGCTATTACCAACGGTTCATCCCCCATTTTGCATCTGTCGCTGCCCCTCTGACCGGCCTCCTAACTAAGGACAGCCCGCGACGCGTGGTTTGGACCCGGAACTGCGAAGACACCTTTCGGGAACTCAAGGCAAGTCTCTGTCGTGCCCCGGTCCTCTACAGCCCCAATTTCGATAAGGGCTTCATCCTCCAGACGGATGCCTCGGAGGTGGGTCTGGGTGCGGTCCTGTCCCAAGATGTGGATGGGCAAGATCATCCGGTCTTGTATATCAGCCGGAAGCTGTTCCCGCGGGAGAAGAACTATGCGGTGGTGGAAAAGGAAGCCCTTGCAGTAAAGTGGGCTTGTGATGCCCTCCGGTATTACCTGCTGGGAAACCCGTTCATCTTGGTGACTGACCACGCCCCCCTGCAGTGGCTGAACCGAATGAAGGATAACAACATGCGGATACAACGGTGGTACCTAGCGCTACAGCCCTATGCCTTTACGGTTCGCCATAGGGCCGGCAAGGACCACGCTAACGCTGACTTCCTGTCCCGGCTGGGAGGTATGGAAGGGTCTGGCCCCGATGAACGGGAGCCAGACTTGGGGGAGGAGGGTGTGTAGCGAGGCGGTCTGGTCCCCAGCCGCCCCAGAGAGAGAGGAGCCTCCCCGGACACCCAAGTGGGCGGAGCCGGAGAATCCTGGCCCCGCCCCTCAAAGGTCAGGGGGCAGCACAGGAAGTATAAAAGCCGGCCCTCAGACTGCAGTTGGGAGGCAGCCACCAGAGAGGCTGGACGCCGGTGGTGCAGCTCCCCGCTGGGAGGCCCCGGCGACCTGCAGCTGACCGGAGGACTGGCCGGGCCAGCCAAGCCTGTCGCTTGCCCACTACCCTGAGGAGCTGCCAGGCCTGCTGCCCGCCTGCTACCCCGAGGAGCTGCCAGGCCTGCCGTCGGCCTCCTACCCCGACGAGCCGCCGAGCCTGCCGCCCGCCTGCGATGCTGAGGTGACGATGGTCTGCGACCTCGTGGAGGACGCCCCCCTGGTCCAGGTACCCGGAGAGGGGGAAGCTGGAAGTAGCCCGGGGGCAGCCAACTCTAGTCTGGCTGCAGCACTGCCAGAGCCAAGGTCAGTGTGTTGCGGCCAGGATCCCCACTGACTCAGCAGCGGGTTTTTCTGCCGCTGCTAGGGCCCCGGGCTGGGACGCAGTGGAGTGGGTGGGCCTGCGTCCCCCCTGCCACCCAACGTGTGGGTGGCAGTCTCCCCCTCTCCCAGGTTCTCCAGAGCCAGGACCTGGGCTTGCTACTGACTTATTTGCTCAGCCCCTGCTTAAGGGCCTGAGCTGTGAACTGCTTGTTGCCCCGCCCTGACCAAGGGCCAGGGCATACTGAGTTACTATTGCTCAGCTCCTGCCTGAGGGCCTGAGCCCTAACTGTTTGTGCCCTGCCCTGTCCCAGGGCCTGGGCTCACTATTAACTGTGCTAATTCCCCCAAACCCTGACGGTATAGCGGGGCGGTCTGGTCCCCAGCCGCCCCCGAGAGGGCCTAAAACGCCTACACGCCCTAAGCGGCAGCACTCCTCCGCTGTAATCGGCAGGGCTTTGGTGGCAGCTCCTCTGAAGCTGTGTTCTCGGCGACGTTTCGGCGGCCGCTTTTCTTGCCGCCGAATCGCCGCCGAGGGTTGCGAAATGCCACCCCCCAAATTTTGCCGTCCTAGGCGACCACCTAGAGTCATCTAGTGGAAGCGCTGGCCCTGGGTGCAGGATACCACTTTTTTGGTTTTCCTACCAAATGACATTTTTATAAATAGAGTCACTGTCCCCACTTATTCGAAGGGACCCTGCATATCCCCTTGTGCCATTGTTTATGAAACCATACCCTGGCCACAGAGACCCTGGCAAAAGGTTTGATTAGATGTTCAGTAGCTGTAGAATGGTGGTGGAATGAGCAGTTGGCCAATTGAAATCTCAATAGCGCTGCCATCAAAAGTGTTTGGATGCCAATGTTTTTAATGCTGTCTGCATTATCGTACCACAAATGTCTGCAAGGACAGAGGTAAGCCATTTCACCAGGGCTGGACTCAAGATACTGCTTGATTGCTACACACAACCAGAAAGTGCACTTTTCCTTACTAGGGGAAGAGCCACACATGCAACAGCAGTCAGAGATGCTTCGTCCACCCACACAATGGATTTCCACAGTGCAATGGATGAGGGGGACATGAAATAGTATTTGTAATTGGACCACACTCATCCCTCTATTTCTGGGGCAGCTTTGGTAGTTTTGTGTTATGAAATTTTATTATGCATATTTTACACACACTTGACGTACGTCAAGAGACACCACTTATGAATTACTGTGATGTTCCATTTTAATAAAGTTAATGAAACCAGCTTGTGCAAATTTAACACTTTGCATATTTAAAACAAAGCAAGTGACAAATAACCATGTAAATACCTGATGGCAGATCAGCTGCCAGCCACACATAAAACAGTGCATATTTAAAAAGATTAGACAACAGTGCAAACTAGTCAATGGATGTATACTGTCACCATAGCAGTGACACGGTTCCTGGGTGTCCCCTGTCCTCCTTAGCCATCATTTCATCTCTGGCTGTTCTTTTTTGTGCACTGGCACCTGGTTTCATTTCTCTGGCCAGCAGAGATGGAAGAGCACATTGTCTGACCATTAGAAAAAAAAATACTATCATTTTCCCATCGGTTGCATCACTTGGTTTCATTTTATTCATACAAAAATCACTGTCCAGCTCAAGAGGTCCTGTTTAGATGTACATATCAAAAAGTTAAAATAATTTATAAATCCCCATAAATTGTCATGTGGTTGGACATAGGGGGTTTGGGGCTTCCTATGAGGAACCACATTACTAGCTATGGTTGTACAATAGCTCTGTAAGGCAGGGCAAGCTCTGGAGGACATTGATATTGAAGCATGAACTCTTTTCCTTTCTTGTGGTGTTTTTTTTTTATCTTGAATAAGTGTGGCCCTATTTTATTACCACTAAAGTCAGTGGCAAAAC
The DNA here is from genome assembly GCA_033296515.1 of Macrochelys suwanniensis. Lineage (NCBI taxonomy): Eukaryota > Metazoa > Chordata > Testudines > Chelydridae > Macrochelys > Macrochelys suwanniensis. Next base: position 71,688,169 of record CM065780.1, on the reverse strand, counting down.
TCCTATTGACTTCAATGGGATCAAGATTGAGATCATCTTAAATTTAAGAGTATTTTAAAAAAAAATTAAAATGAATCAGGACTTCTTTTGTAACACTTTAAAGCTGTATGGCACTGCTAGGTGCTGCTGAGATAATCTTTTACAGGGCACTCTTCCTCTGGAGTGCCTAGAGCGCACACTTGACACATTCTATAAGTCTAGAAAGAAGCACTGAGACCAGACTCTGAGGTCATTCCTACTCCCAATTGCCTTTCAATATGGTAGCTCATTGCGCCACCTTATGGCCACTAGTATTCGATTTACAATGCATTTTTCAGACTTTTAATGAGTAACTAAGGTCTTGTTAGCTTATGGAGTTCAGATTGGTAAATGACTCATGAAAAGCGTGGAAATTAGTCATATCCAGAATTCAGGCACCTCTGCGTTTTCAAAAGAGATTTCAGTCAAATCTTTCCAAACAAAAAGATATAGCATAAATTCATCCTACATAAAGATACTTTCTAAAAATCATTTTTCATTAAGTTATTTTCATAGCTATGATGTATTGCAATACAAATCAATTCTTACTAGTAGCTGAAAGCCTGTGCTGTCACAAGGGTGCAATTCAGATTCATGTGGAGGGGGGAGAGCCAAAAATGGCTGAGAATTTAAAAATTGGATGATGACAGACCACAAATCCCAAGCAATGATTGAACCTGGTGATATTCTAAACAGAAAAAACTCTCAGCCATGCTTGTAGTTGTTTCCATCACTTCATGCTAATACAGACTCTGTGCTTCAGAGTGACACACAAATAACAATCCTGGAATCTCATCTAGATTATATAGTCATACATATGCCCAAATATTAAATTAAATGCAACTCCTGCCCCCAGAGAGCAATTATTGCAGCAGATCAGCCAAATGTCAGAACAATCTGAAAGTTCAGGAGTGAAATCCTGGCCCCACTGAAGGTAATGGGAGTTTTGTCATTGAAGACAGTGGGTCCAGGATTTCACCAAGGTTTCTAACACAGCATCAATTCACTGGTGCAGAATGTCCCATTTATTTTATGACATACCTTTCCAACACAAAGACAGGTAAATAAAAGCCAGCTTTGGAAGTTTCAGCCCAAAATAAGTTGGTCTGTCAAACTTGCAAGCAACTGCAAAAGGGAAGCAATGGGAGTCTCATCTTCCATAACACACTTATTCAACAGGACCACAGTGCACCGTAGGCACTTCAGCTGTGTCTAAGAATCCCTCCATCAGTAAAGTGGGGATAATACTCACACTTGCTTCACTGTGGGATTGTGATTAGTAAATTTCTATCTGTACAATGCTTGGAAAACAGAGCAGTGCAGAAGTATTTATCATGAGGTGCTTGCAGAAAGTAACACTGCACATCTAGAGAGAGAACCTCTCTTTCTGATCCTAGCTGTGTTGCTTTCTGGAGAGCCCAGGTGGAGTATGATAAAGTCAAAGGGAACATGGGCATGGGAGGGAGAAAGATTATTTGGCACAGAGAGAAGCAAATCTCAAGAGAGACAAAAAGGTACACAGAGCAGCAGTGGAAAATGCAGGCAGTACTGGTGTGGGGGAGGAAAAAGGGGTTGGCTTCATAACCTAAAATTTTGTGGTAAAATCCCAGCCCCACTGACTTCAATAGCAAAAAAACTCTCAATGACATTGACAGGGGCAGGATTTCACTCTAGGCTTCCAGTATTGGTCTTCCTGGAGATAGAGATTCCAAATCAAGCAAGGCTGGCTCAATCCTTCAGCATCAAGGTAGATAAATTGAATTTCATGCTGTTTATGCTGTGGATTTTTCAAATGAGAACTTCCCATCTGCTCTGGCTGGCTGGTAAAGAGCTTAGGATGCATTTTGTAAAAGTATGAGCCTGGCTAGGTCTCCTCTAGGCAATCAGCACAACCATCTGCTCCACCTCTAGCCACAGCCCCTTTATGAACTCGTTGCTTCTTTAACTGAACTTGAAAGTTACAGCCAGTTATGTTATAGGGAAATTGCTTAGGTCTTGCTAATGTACTACCAGCGACGTGTATAATATCTGCATATTTGCTGGTCAAAAAACCAGGCTATGATGGTTCAACTTTCCTTGCTGGGGGGTCGTCACTGAGCGTAGGGATTTAGGGCAATTGTGCCATGGCCACTTCACAGAAACAGGAGCTAACAGACAGAGAGCTGGTGACCAGGAAGTGTGCCGCGGAGGCCAAGGAAAGAGACAGTGCCGCAGCCTACTCAGACCAAGGGAGGCTTAAGGGCACACAGCCCCATTGTATGAAGCAAGCCTGTGGCTATATTAAGCTACCAGAGCCGACCCGAGAAATGCTTTTTAATCTGTCTGATTTTTTTTCTCCTCCAGACATTTGGCTGGAGATAATGAGAGAGAAGCAAACACAGCTGCCCTTTTTTTTAAACAGAAAAGTTGTTTGCTCATCATCATGTCTGAATTCAGGGATGTCACAACAATTTTCAAATAATTGTGTTCTTTGACTTACTTAAAATAGAGGAATCAATTACATAACCTTCGGGCCAATCTGATTAAAAACTCAGAGTGGTTTGTGGGAAAAGGTTAGGAAAGAAGCCACTAGGGTGAACTGGCAGCTTCCAGAATGGCAACCTGCACTCTGCTCACACTGATGCCAGAAATATACCCACTGATTGGGGGAAAAATTGGTGGGGGGAGAATAAGAATAAATTGACTTTGCTCTCAACTAGTTTACAGAGAGATGATCTTCCCTGGGGCTTGTTTTAGTTTTGAGATAACATCTTGTTGAGGCTGAATACAAAATAAGAACTGTATGTATTTCCCCCTGCTATCCAAAGAGTTCAGGATGCTACACGGCAGGATGAAAATAAGTATGTAATACGAACTTGTACAACAATCTCCCCCTTAAAATGCTATTACACAAAAGGAGGTCTAGTGTAAAAGGGTTGGGAAGGAAGAGGAATAAATACAGGGTAAACTCTGACCATTCCACAGGGAGGAATGAAACAAGGAGTTCAGCTGGAGTAAGTTCTAGACCAGGGGTCGGCAACTTTTCAGAAGTGGTGTGCCGAGTCTTCATTTATTCACTCTAATTTAAGGTTTCGCATGCCAGTAATACATTTTAACGTTTTTAGAAGGTCTCTTTCTATAAGTCTATAATATATAACTAAACTATTGTTGTATATAAAGTAAATAAGGGTTTAAAATGTTTAAGAAGCTTCATTTAAAATTAAATTAAAATGCAGAGCATCCAGACAGGTGGCCAGGACCCGGGCAGTGTGAGTGCCACTGAAAATCAGCTCGCGTGCCATCTTTGGCACCCGTGCCATAGGTTGCCTACCACTGTTCTAGACTATAGTCCCCACCCCGGCAAAACTGATCATCTGCTGACTTCATACTTGATCATGGGTCTATGCTGCTTCCATAAGCGGCAAGTGATGGAACATCTCTAACAAGATCCCTATGAAGTGGCAACTGCAGTAATTAAGCTTAGTGATCAACACTGAATGTGTTGTTACATGCAAGCTACCATAGGATAAGGACCCAGCCAACACAAGCTGTCAGAGGCAGTGCTAGCCCATTGGGGGCCCTATGCAGGAATATTTTTGGGGGACACACACACACACACACACACACACACACACACACACACACACACACACACACACACACACACACACACACACACACACACACACACACACACACACACACACACACACACACACACACACACACACACACACACAAAAGCTAATAGGGAGCACCTCTTGAGCCACTCGGGGCCCTAAGCAATTGCTTAATCTGCTTGTGCCTAGCACCAGCCCAGCTCTACACATATGAACACCACATGTACCATGACTGATACCTGGCTCCCATGGAAAGGGCACAAGGAGAACGAACACCAAAATTCTTAACCTGATTTTGAACAAATCCCTTCAACCAGCAGAGGCACAAAGGAGGAGTGAGTTTCCTCTTATTTATGTTCTCTACCCAACAGCAAGACTTCTGCTTTTTGAGGTTTGAGGATGTACTCCTAGTTAGCAGGCAATATCAGTCAAGTATTGCTGCAGAACAGAGATCAAACTTTAATGGTCCACCACTCAAGAGATGCACGGTTGCATATTATGCTACATCAATAATTTCTTGTGTAACCCTTCTGCCAGGATGAGTTGACAGCAGCAAGGGCCAGGTTCAGTACATAGGAGTTCCCTTCTCAACAATGCAATGCAAAACCGGCTCAAGCCCCCACCCAGTAACCTGGGAAAATCTTATACACACCCCTGGGCGCCTCAAAGAGGCAATACTTCCCCTCTCGCAAGCACAGAGCCTCAGTGTAACAGAAATCTTTAATAGCAGCAGGTAAACGATACCAGCCTTAAATTGGGAAAACACCGCAACTAGGATCTATAAGCCAAACTGTGAGCAAGACCCACCCCAGCCAATTGGGCCATGCCCCGTCCCTTGGGTTCTTGAGTCCAGCAACCCAAACGTCACCCAAAGTCCCCAAAAGTCCACGAACCCAAAAGTCCAGTCCCAGAGTTCAAAAGTTCATCTGCAGGGTGCTACACGCCACCCGCCTGGGCAGCAATGGGAAGGGGCGGGGGGTAAGGGGCACCTTACGTGGCGTGAAGATGATTGCCTCACCCCTCCGTGGGGCTTCACTCTGCTCCGCCAGCCGTCTCACTGGCCGCTCTGCTCCGCCAGCTGTCCCGCAAGCCGCTACCGCTGTCCCCACGAACTGCTCTGTCCCACCAACAGCGCCGCTCCACCAGCCGTCCTGCAAGCTGCTCCAACTGCAACCACGAACTGCTCCGCTCTGCCAGCAGCACCACTCCGACTGTCCTCACGAACTGCTCTGCTTTGCCAGCAGCACCACACCATCAGCTGTCTTGCCAACTGCTCCACCAGCCACTTATCTTCAGGCTCCCCCACTACTTAACACAGTGCTCAGTGATTTCAGCTTAGTGATTTCAGCTCAGAAGGCTGTTAGCACTTTAGTGATTTCAGCTTGTAGTTTAGGGGAGCCCTAGTGCTCAGTTGCACTATTAGCCCAGAGTGATTTCAATTCAGCAGTCTGAAACCAGACTCTCAAGGAACTCAACATTAGCTCTGATATTCCACAGTGGAGAGAGGCAGAGATGCTGCAATTGGTGTCTCAGACCCTCACAAGGGTCCTACACCACCAGGTATTATGCTTGATCTTAGCCAAAAGGCCAAGAAGCAATCCCCTGTCCCCAGCCTCTCTCAATTCACTGGGCTTTGGAACCCATGTCCCTTGGCTGGCGAGTGTTGTTTAGTTCATGGCAAGTTCCCCTTTAACATGACAAAAGGCCAAGTACAGTTCCACTGGCCATGATTTACATAAGCAGTATAACAGTTTATTCTTCCTGCCCCAGTAACAGAAATTCCTGCCCCAATACAGCAAACTGAGGATCCTACAGCAGCCCAAAATGCCCATTTGGGCCACTATGGTTCGTACCAGGCAGGGTGGGTGTGCCTATGCAAATTGGATCAGCCCCTGGAGTGCTTTGCCATGACTCACCACCAGATGTCAGGGTGGAGCTCATCCTGACTCTGCTTACACTTGTTTAGAAGTGATCTCACTGTTAGACTCCATATACACCTTGAGCAATATGGGAAATACAATAGAATCTTTGTGTGATGACTTTTTCATTACTTACTGACACCATCCTCCAGGTGTGATGGTAGCCATTGGAGTGAAGTTCTAGACAGAATAGCAATATCCTTTATTCATATTAACAGCTACTAAGAGCTCCAGCATGACCAAAATGCTCACTTGATCTCACTCTAAAACCTGTCAGAGATTTTCATTACCCTAACAAGTGCAGTTTCAGTTCTAAAGGAAGGCCAGAGACTGTGCGGGATCTTACCCAAGTTGACAATGGTGTCCATGAGCAATTCTTTGGCTATTGACAAAGAGTTCTGTGGCTACCCCTCTGATCTTCGGCTATTATTCTCCTAATGCAGCCACTAGTAAAATAATTCTAGCCCATATATTTTTTTACTTTGTGTTAGGAATTCCATCAACTTAAAATTGGAGATCTACTAACTTGAAGTCTAGTTCATTTCAAAAAATTAGTTAGAATTGCTGGTACTACCCCTGCCCCTGAGTCCCCCTGCCAATCTGGGGGCATTACAAACACATTTTCCTATATTTTAAAAATGCTTTTCTTCCCTGCTGCATGAAAGACCCACACTAACATAGGAAACTGGCTAACTGACCAGCCAGAGAAACAAAACTGATTAGACACAATTCTTTCAAATGCCTGGAGCGAGAAAAAGTTTGTCTAATCTTTCAATTAAAATAATGTTGGGTGTAAAATATACCACCACCTCAAAAGAAATTCTGATCAAAGTTGGTTTTTAAACTGACCATCCTTTTAAGAATGTAATTTCATTATGCTCAATACAGCTTCATGAATGTGTTTCCTCATCAAGTTGACAGTGATAGCAAATTAAACATTCCTGCTGAAGGGACTGTGCAGTCATTGTGCTGTTGTTCTATTTGCTATATTGTTCAACTCAGATCCACCCTGCAAAACTCCCTCACTATGCAGGTTATTCAACCAGTGCTGAGTGCTAAACAAAACTTCACTGCTTTTAACAGCCTGCCAAACAAAGAGGGGAAAGAAAACAAATGAGCTGGAAACTGTACTCATCTCACCACAGAGTGTCACCCTTATTCTGTGTGTTGCTTTGGTAGGCAGTATTTCTAAGACGCTGGAAAAACAGAATTATTAATGGGAGCCAGGTTCAGTGTTGAGTGGTCAGGCTGGAGTTTGATCATCCTTTATGTATACTGGTTTTATTTTGTTATTCTTCTTTGTGTATTTGCTTTTTAATGAGTCTCTTCCTTCCTTCTCTTCATCAAGAAGCTGGCTGGAGAGTAGACACAAACTCTGGGAAAGAGCTTACACAACATATACAACCCTCCCAGCCATCCGATAGAATTTTAAATGAAGTTCTGTAATGTGTGTTGCTTAAATACTTTGGGCCACTGCACTTTTGGGAGAAGATTTCTTAGCTTGAAGATGCTGGCATGTAACTATGCACCAAGATGGCTGCCCAACATCTACCACATACCTGTAGCTTGGTTAGTGTGACATAAGATTTACCTGTCTGTGCTACAAATGCAACCAAAGTATAACTAGGAGAGAGGGTAGTCCCATCTTTACATAGCATTACCCTATTCTAATGTGATTAGCAGATTTAGCTGCTGGCTTATGGTGGAGAGCTCACGATAACCCCTCTGAACGCACTGCCACTGTCATGGTGGTTCTCAGGAATACCGAAGGTGGTCAAAGTATGTTGTTTCCAATTTGGAGTATCTGGCTTTCCATTACAGAAGCCATTCTTCTCTTTGTACATCATACAAGATGGACATATGAAAAATGATACCATGGGAATTATCTTTGGATACTTGGGCAGAACCATCTTGTGGGGATTGGTTTTTTGTATTAGTGAGTGGTGATGATGACACAGTGAAGCTATCTCACTACCCCACATTCTGCTGTTGGAATAATATTGAAGCTATACTTGTACTGATCACATGAGAAGCTCAAAACTTCTTCATGGAAAACACTTTTCCATTTGATTTTTGGATGTTGGCCTTTGAAATTAGGACAAAATATTGCCATTGCATAACCTCGTTGCTGTATTTCTTTGAACTGATCTTTTCAGAGCTTGCACATTTGTTTTTCTGTTGGTGAATTTTGAATGTCACCTGGGTTGTAGTTGTTGGGGGTTGTTTAGAGAGAGACTTTTTCAGATTGCAGGATGCACACTTAACAGGGATACATAGTGACCTATATAATAATCAAGTGGCCTTACTTATGCATAGTAATGAGGGATACATCTTGTAATAAATTACACAGAGGAATGTCATTTGAAACTCGACATTATAAAGGTAGACAAATACTGCTTGTTGGTGATTGTTGTAATAAAGTTATGACACAGAGAAATTTTAGTAAGAGACTAGACTTCATTTCCTGCCCCCCTCATATAATTACAAAATGTTGATCCCTGTCATGTGATGGAAATCAATATCCTCTGATGCCAGTGGCTGCTGTTACAGTCATGATCAGACACTAGTTCATTTGTTCACCTTCATGAAAGTTAAACAGTAAGATGATAGATGTGGACCTCTTATGCTGTACACAGTAACAGACACCCACATAATCTTCCTGAAGACCTTTCTGTTTACAAACTAGAAGGCTCAGTATAACAGAATCAAATGAATTTTTGTGTGTTTGCTTTGCAAATACCATCTGCTTTTAGTCACATTCCCCAATTTACATAGATGACATGTGGATCTGGCTATTTGTGCTTTTTCAGGGACAGCATTTCCAAAGAAACATGTTTTGGTGCAGAACCTGCTCTCAGCTCCTTAAACAGAAAAATCAAGTTTTCATAGAGTGTGGATAGTGCAGGTCGAAGACTACCTGATAGCTCTTTGAATTTATTGTTTTAATTCTTTTTAAGCCTTCTCCCATACAGACACTATGTTGACTCCTTCCACAAAACTAAACCACCAGTGTCACTGGAAAGGTGAGCCACATGACAGTGAAAATGTCTAAACGAAGAAGCAGCATGTACATTTAAGTCTCTTGTTTGTTACAGTCCTTGGGCCACTTCAGAGGGATAGTCCATATTATTTAAGTCCCAAGAAACAATGGAGATGGTGCATGAGTAGCTACACATACAAAAGCAGTTTTGGCCATCTTTATTAATTATCAGAGCCATATTTGGAGCACTAAGTACGGCTTTATCACTGTGTTACAAAAAGGCTATCATCGTAGTGAGAAAGTACATTAGAGGCCAACCAGAATGGTTGGGAAAATAATGGCTGATGTAGTTATTAAAGGTTAAAAGAAGCAGGCTCTTAATCCTGCATCTATTGAAGTTTCTTAATTGGAATAGGATTAGTCCCCTTTCTCTTTCCACAAAGGACTGTTAATGGGAGATTTACTGATGTATAGAGAATACATGCTATGGAACAAGGTTGCTTATGATAGTATCCAAATCAAGATTTCTATAATTACTTCTCTCTTTTCAAGATCATGGCCCTCTGCTGTGATTAAATTTCAACAGACATTTTGTTTAACTTAATAGTATGTGACCCAGATATAAATATCATTGCAGAAGCTTATGAGGTGGTATTGTAATCTATACTAGCTGGAAGACAGCAAGGGAGAAACAGCTAACATGATATCCCTGGTAATAGTAGGAAGTTGCCATAGCTACAAGGTGAGTCACTTATGAAAAATGAAAAGCTGAACTCTGACTAGGCTGACATTGTGACATGCTTGTATTTTAGTTTAAGCCACAATGATCTTTTCTGGAGGACTGACAAAAAGAAAAAACCCTCAGACTTGACAGCTTCCAACTCTTGCTTAGCAAATTTGAATTTCCATATACAAAATTAAATTTAGGGAGAAATAGCTCCAGGAACCTCTACTTCACATCAGATTTTTGTTTTCATTCTATTGTCCCTTTATGTGCATTCAGTGCCCTTTGAGATGGAGAGAACTGTTTAGCAAGTGAACTGAGAAAGCAGAGGGTAAACATGCAAAGAGACAACCGAACTTCCTCCCCACACACAGGACAAACTATACAATTTATAGCATAAGTAGCTAAGAATAATTCCTGAATTTTCCCCAACAAGCTAATAGAGAGACTGGTCTTTACTTCCGCTTCAGATCTGTGTGGTAGTGATTCATCAGCAGTGTACAGTGTGAGGGTTGCTTGTTTAGTTTTCAAAGCATTTGAATGCAATGAAAACAACTATCTCCTATAAATAATTCTTTAAGTGCAGAATTGCAAGTTCTGTACACTCTTCAACACTCTACATCAGCAGTTCTCAGACTGTGGGTTGGGATCCTATTTTAATGGGGTTGCCAGGGTCAGCATTAGACTTGCTGGGGCCCGGGGTGGAAACTGAAGCCTGAGCCCCGCCACCCTGGGCTGAAGCCAAATCCCACAGGCTTTCGCCCCGGGGTGGCTCTCTCCTCCCAGGGATCATATAATAATTTTTGTTGTCAGAAGCGGGTCATGGTGCAATGAAGTTTATATGTAGAGCAGTGGTTCTCAAAATACTGTAGGGGCAAAGGGAATGGCTTTGCTGATAGAGTCCCCACCCCATTCCCAATAAAAGTACATACACACACTCACACTCTCACACTCACACTCTCACTCTACAAGTCAGCCCTCGTGGGGGGCTGATTTATTAACAAGAAGGCAACTCCAAAGTAATATTGCAGTCTAAGCTTTGTCCCCAGGGTTGGTTCCTCCTAGTTCCTTCCCTCAGGACCTGTCTGTCCCAAATTCTAGCTGTATGTGAGAGCAGTGGTTCTCAAACTTTTGTATTGGTGACCCCTTTCACACAGCAACCTCTGATTGTGACCCCCCTTATAAATTAAAAACACTTTTTTATATTTAACACTATTATAAATGGTGGTGAAGTGGAGTTTGGAGTGGAGGCTGACAGCTTGTGACTCCCTACATAACCTCACAACCCCCTCAGGGCTCATGACCCCCAGTTTGAGAACCCCTGTGCTAGAGGGTAGAATCTAATTTTCCCCTGTGAGTCAGCACCAATTAGCCCACAGCTCCAGGCCAGGTTCCAACACCTGCTGTCAGAGTGGTGCAACAGGAGAATGCTGTCACTCAGCAGCATATCTGTAACTGTAGTAACCTTAGTATTTTTGGCTTCTTAATCATTTAAATGCCATATCACCTACCGTAGTTGGGATTCCAAAGAGCATGGAGAAAGGATTTCAAAACCATGTCAGTGAGAAGCAAAATAGGCAACACTTTAGGAAGCCTTTTCAGAGGAACACAGGAATTACCAGACTGGGTCCATGTAGACCAGCAGCCTGCCTGCAATAGTGGCCAGCACCAGATGCTCCAATGGAAGCATTTAGCAGCAAGCAGTCTACTCCCAGCTCCCCTCTTAAGAGCCTCCAAAGGCATTTGGACTCTTGTTCTGCTTTGGAACGCCAAACTGGGTCCTAATGTGTAAACAAAGACACCTACTAATTGCATGTCCCCCTCCCTCTACTCAATTCCTGTCACCAGAATGGTCATTCATAAGTGAGAGAACCAACAAACTGTGGGGGGGAGGGATAGCTCAGTGGTTTGAACATTGGCCTGCTAAACCCAGGGTTGTGAGTTCAATCCTTGAGGAGGCCATTTAGGGATCTGGGGCAAAAATTGGGGATTGGTCCTGCTTTGAGCAGGGGGTTGGACTAGATGACCTCCTAAGGTCCCTTCCAACCCTGATATTCTATGATCTTCTAGTGGCTGGGCAGTCATTAAATAATCTAAATACTTCCTTTACATGTGGAGGTTGACCTCTGAAAGTCTTAATAGTCCTGCTTCATTGATTCAGCACCTCCCAGCATTGCCCTCATCTTCCAGTGAATTCTATAGGAGTTGAGGTGGTTCAATCAGTGCCACATAAGATCCAAACCCTAAATTTTGTCAGTTTTTCATTCGTATTTGCCGTCATGAACAATGATCTCTCATCCTGTTAACAGGCTTGCTTTTCCATATTAATCATAAGCTGTTCTACTGGTCTTTCTTGAAAAGCTTTATGATGTGTCCAATTAAGAGCCATACAAATTTGTTTCATGTTCAAGGTCTTCTAGAGAATGGAAAACAACAGTTCTCACTAAGTAGAGAATGGACAAGAGAAATCAATTAGCACATTAAGAGGATGGCAGGGAGCACAAAGAAACATACAACCCAAGAGAACTAGATCAAACAAATTCTTCAATTGGATATCAATAATATACTTGAATCATCACGGTTTATTATACATTAATATTGCATAACAGTGTTTGCATTTAAGGTAGTGCAGTTGAAATCACAGACTCAAGGAATACAGAAGTTAAGATACAAACAGCAATATTAAACTGTGTTTAAGATACAAGATTTAAAATACTAAGATACACAATCAGAATAAAGGGAATATAATATACTACCTACATGCAAAGGAACGTGGATAACAAAATCTAGAGTGCAGTAAAAACCTGCAGAGATCCTAAAGTGATAGGACCTGTAGTGTTTCTCACCCCCACGCCCCAAAATGTGATAGGCATTTTTCTGGATTTTTGTGTGTGTTTTTCAGTGAGAGCATTACAATTTCCCTCACACAAGTGGTCCCAGCAGCAACTCCTACACCTGCTAGCAGGGGCATGCAGAGAAATAAAAATGTGGCTGTTTTTGGAGGGGCACTTTCTGAGCCCCCTGCGGTGGGAGGAGCTGGCTCTCCCCCACCTCCTCCCACAGCCATGGCAGTGGCCGGAGGAGCTGGCTCTCTCCCGGCCGCCCCAGGGCTGCAGGAGCTCTCCCGCCCCAGCCCCAGAGGAGTTCTGTGCCCTTGCTGACTGGGGGGATGTGTCCTTGCTTGCCCCTACCTTGTGCATGCCCCTGCCTGATGTGTTGCAGATTTTCAAACCCTGACCAACCTTTACCCAGAATCTCATAAAATTTCTTGTCAACTCTAAGTTGTGTTTTGGATTCATCTTTAGTGTCTAGTTAAATGATATATGCAACTTTTTTGCTTTTTAAAATTATTTGATTGCTAGACTAAATTCTCTCTTGCAAAAGAGACTATAATACCAAGAATCTTAAGAAAGTGAATTTAACCCCCTTTTTCAGTCTCAGGTTTGGCTTTTAATACAAAAATATCAGCCTCTATAAAAAAGATTTCACTCTCAAAGGAGGCTCGGTTTGACACAAGCTTCACATAATAAATCAGATGTATTTTATAAGTGCTTCTCTTCCTTGATTGCCAGGGGAAGATTGGTAGATCTTTTCACTTTGGTCAAGCATTGCTTCCAAGAAAAACTGGAAGCAATGATCTATGATCACTTCTCTAAAAAAAGACCAAGAGTGCTACCAAGAAAACAACACATTTCTAACAGATTGAGTGGGAAATGCCAAGCCAATGCAGCTTTGTCAGCAAAGAATATTTCCAATGGTGGCATTTTACTTTACATGGTGGTATCTCTCAAAAGGGGATTAATACTTATTTTGAATGAAAGGAATAGATTGGAATAAAAAAAAGCTATGCTGTATAATTCAGGTCACATTTTCAAATTTAAAACCAACACCTTTTGAACCTTGTAGTGTGTGTGTCAAGTATGAAACAAAAAACAGTATCATTTTGTCAAGTCATATCTGCTCACCAACATCTGAAAAAAGTGTTCTGTATCACAGGACTGATAAAAGAACGCCGACTTTGTCACCTTGGCTGTTAGGATTTGAAAACAGCAAGAGACCTTAGAAAGCCATCTTCCCTCATATATTGGCAACATATATGTTGAGATGAGACAGCTGGTCTGGAAGGATGGGTAACTGTGAGTGGTGTCCAATGGTAAAAAAAAGCTTTTTGCCAGGCAACAACAAGAGTCTTGCTTGTATGACAGCCTGCTTCATTGCTCATGAAAGAGCATTTTCGGAAAGGGAAAGGTGAGGTTTCCATAGTTGTCTTGGTATATGTATCTTTTCCAATATTTCTGTGCTATGGGACCCTATCCATTTGTAAATATATTTAGACGTGTGTATTGTATCTGCCTAAGTTGCAGCCTTTCCTAAATCCACATTTTGTTTTGTTAACTGTGCAATGGCTTCAACCCCACAATGGAATGGAGCAGCATACACAACAATACACAACAATATTATCCTGCAATTTAGGTCAGGAACTGAAGAATTCCACGTCCAATTACAACTGCAGGAAAAGTTAAGCTAGGCAGAATATAACCATCTGGAGGGGAATCTGGCCAAGACACCAGGGGTAACACCTGTTTTTGTGTCGCTGACCACTAGGACCTTTGAGCACCAGGAGTTGTCTTATGGTGATTACTGAACATTTTAATTTGTATTTGTCATATCAGGATAGCTAAACTATCTTGCTGAAATGTGAGGTCAGACTAGATGATCATAATGGTCCCCTCTGACCTTAAAGTCTATGAGTCTATGAGGACTCAAATGCTTGGTTCATTTCTGAACTAGAAAAAAAAATCTTGCCACAGATAGAAATGGCAAATGTTATTGGCCCTGATCAACATCTTTAAGAATCCCATTTACCTAAAGTTGATCAAGCAGCATCCAAGTTTCATCACAAAAATATAAAGACTTCCTGAGTCTTAGACAGTAGTATAAATAAAGCAATCAAGAAGAGGGGGGAAGGACTAGTAATATTGATGTCTGAGGAACTAGATGCCAAACAGAAATGCATAATTAAGTCCTAGACTTAGCCCTGGTCTACACTACGAGTTTAGGTCGAATTTATTAGCGTTATTTCGATTGATCCGTGCACCCGTCCACACGACGAAGCCCTTAACATCGACTTCTAGGGCTCTTAAAATCGATCTCGCCACTCCACCCCCAACGAGGGGATTAGCGCTTAAATCGATATTGCCGAATCGATGTAGGCTAGTGAGGACGCAATTCGACAGTATTGGCCTCCTGGATCTATCCCACAGTGCAACATTTGACCGCTCTGGACAGCAGTCTGAGCTCCAATGCTCCGCCCAGGTAGACAGGAAAAGCCCCACGAACTTTTGAATTTCATTTCCTGTTTGGCCAGCGTGGTGAGCTGCAGGTGAGCGCAGATCTCATCAGCAGAGGTGACCATGATGGAGTCCCATCAAAAGGATTTTTTGCTCCCCCCTCAGTTGCTTTCACGGAGGGAGGGGGGAGCAAGGGTTAGGCTCATTTCCTTCTAGCTGCAGATGGTACAATATGCGGTGAGCAAGGAGGCGCCTTCCCTTCTAGCAGCAGATGGTACAATATGCTTGATATCCATCATCAGCTCCTGGCCCCCTCAAGGATTGAACTCGCAACCCCGGGTTTAGCGGGCCAACGCTCAGACCGCTGAGCTATCCCTCCGCCCGTGTTCCAGGCAGTACTGAATCTCCCTTAAACAAAACGTAAAAAAGAGAATGACCAGAGTCACTCTGGTCACTCCCATTTATGTCCAAGCGCCCCCGGCCAGCCACACCATAGGCCGCCGGCCAGGAGCACACGAATACCAATCATATTGTACAATCTGCTGCAAGAAGGAAAGGAGCTTCTGCTGTGTGGTCCCGCGACCACGACCATTTATGGCATATTGCACCATCTGCAGCTAGAAGGCAAGGAGCTCCTGCTGTGTAGTCCCGCGACTACCAGCCTCAGGCGGAATGGCCCCCTCAAGGATTGAACTCGCAACCCCGGGTTTAGCGGGCCAACGCTCAGAACGCTGAGCTATCCCTCTGCCCGTATTATAGCGTGACTGAATCCCCACTAGACCTAATGTCCAGGCGTACGCTGGAGATGTACAGTAATTGTGAGCTGAGCAGGCTTCCGTAGCAAACACGGAAACCCCGGAAAAAAGGCGCAAAAAATATTGCTTTCACGGAGGGAGGGATGACATGTACCCAGAACCACCAGCGACAATGTTTTCTGCCCCATCAGGCTTTGGGATCGCAACCCAGAATCCCAATGGGCGGCGGAGACTGCGGGAACTGTGGGATAGCTACCCGCAATGCAATGCTCCGAAAGTCGATGCTAGCCCCGCTACTGTGGACACAGTCAATCGACCTCATGGTCTTAACGCTCTTTAGTGGGGACACACACAATCGATTCCATAAATTCGGGTTTTAAAATATCGACTTCTATAAATTCGACCTAATTCTGTAGTATAGACGTACCCTTAGTTCATTTATTACTGAGCTACTCCCCACCCCACAAAACAGTGGGAGGCAAAGGAATTTTGATGCATTGTGGGAAACTGCTATTATCAAGAAAATATGCATTTTAATGAAACATCTATCCAATTATTATAACAGAAGCTGAACATTATTTGCATTCAAATAAGGAGATTGTATCCAAAGGAGACTGGTCCCACAGTTGCCCTAGGCCCTCTTCAAAAGGACTTATTCTCCAAGAAGTATCTGACCTGATAATAGAGGGGGCTAGATTGCCACCTTCTCACACTGGTCCTACTTCCTCATGGGGCCAAAAACTGTCCTGATAGAGCAGCAGGGGACTCCTCTGGCTTGGGCACAATGCTTCCAGACCTCCGAACAGCCCTGAATCACAGCCTGTGTAGTGGCGGTAGACCCTTAACACTTCATTGCAGTGCAGCAATTATAATCTCAGTATCTCATTTCTAAGTTGGAACTCAGGCAAAGAGTTATTTCCTACAACTCTCACTCATGCCTCAGTGATTTAACAAGGAAGTGAATTACTATGTTTTCATACATTTGGCTTTTTTTTTTTTTTTTTTTTTTTTTTTGCTGCTATAGCTGGCCATGTCCCCACAAAAAACCCACCGCACAACATGTCAAAAGTGTCAGTATCTCACGAGGGCCAAGGCTGAAACAGCAACCAGTTTACAAATCAGGCTCTGCCAACATACCTTAAACCAATCTTTAACCAGTGCTACTACTTTAATTAGTACTAAATTCATCACAAAGTTTAACACACCGCCCCCCCCCCCCAAAATGGGTTATAAAATTCAGTGTTTCTGGATTTTAACAGTATCTCAGTACCCGCATAATGTTGTAGAGACAGCTTAGTGACTAAAGCCATTAAATCACACAGACAAGACCTGTTAGAACAGGGATATGTAAATAAATGTGATGTTAATGATGGATGAGACTGCATTCTCTTACTCTGCTTCATTGTAAAACCAGAGCTGCTTTGACAATTCAAAGAGGAGAAACTGGTTTAGTTAAACTTCAAGGGCAGCTCTGCACACAGAGGGGTTGCAGGAGCAGACCACAGGACAAGCTTACACAGACACCATTCAAGCCCAATTTAAAGAGACACTGTCATATAGCTTAGGACCAAAATGCGTTTTAAAAAGTTTTACAAACTGAAACCTGAAATAGTATCACTATGACAAATATTTTATTTTTCCACTGTAAATAAAAGTGCATTTTAAAAACACTAAAAATTCCCCTGCAGTGGTGGAAATGCACTGCTGTTCTGCTGGATGTGACCTCCCACAGACCAGCCAAGGTGTTTAAGTGCAATATAGAGATACCCCCAGTGTCCTAGCTGCAGGGGGAAAGGCGGGCGCATAAGTTAATATTACTCTACTTACCCCACCTGAGTTCATCAGTCTCCTTTGTCCAGATTCTCACCAGTAAGGCGCTCTCAACCCCATGCCCCCTTCTGGAGTCTGGCCTCCTGCCATCACCAGAAGAAGGGTTCCTTTTTTGGAGTCAGGGCTCCTGCAGACATCAAACCACTGCAGTTCTTCTCTGCAGTACTGTACAATTCCCCAACAACCTGGACCTCTTGCTCTGTCTTTTGCCACTCCAAGCCCTTTTGGGACCTGCTCCCTCCAAGAGCACCTTTTCTCACTAACCAGCTCCTCTAAGAAAACCCTTTCCACAGGAGCTTCCTCATTATGTTCTCTTGGGCTTTCTAACTGAGCTCATAAGTCTTTATTGGTCCCAAGTGCTCCTTAACTAATTAACTGCCACCCAGCCACCTAGGTAATTAACTGTTCACAAGTGTAACTGGATTGGCGGCTGTCAGCAGTAGGCTGGATGCCTGACACCCTCAACAGTGACCAGCTACCTTTCGAAACAACTCTATCATTGAACTCCCACTGAAATCTGTAGCAGTTTTATATACATGCCCGATGGGCCCTTGTCTACACTGGTTTTTGCACCAGTGTAGCAATTTAATGTAGCCATGTGCACTAGTGTAAATATCTAATGTAGCTGAGCTTCACCTATGGAAATTGTGACTTATACCAATATAGCTTACCCTGTAAGCTGTAGTTTACTCTACTTCAGTGCATTCCTATTAGAGGTTCACACCAATGGAGCTACATCAAATACCTACATTTGCTGAAAACCCCTCTCTCCTTACAAAAAACCCCCAACAAAATCAAGGCCTGGATCTATTGCTCCCCAAGGCAAAGGTGGCTAAGGTGGTGTGCTGAACTACTGGGATGGGAAAAAGGGGCAGTGCCCCGTTACCATCTATTGCTCAATAGCAACTCCTCCATCCAGTTCAGGAACAGTGTTAACAGACTTGAAGAGGTTCTTTCTAATCCTACCTTTCTAAAAGATGACCAGCATAATTCAGGGCTCAAAGACGGAGATGAAAAAAGAGGGTTCGGGAATTCAGGTCTTTTCAGGACCATCTCCCTTCTCTACTCGCTAGGAAGAAAAAATCCCCGCAAAAGATATTTTAGTTGAAATTGTAGCTACGCACAATACATACTACAAAAGGTTAATAAAAATCTTTATAGTGACACTATTGTATTCTAGTCAAAATGTATTCATTCCCCAGTGTCATGCAATTACACTTAAAAAACAAACAAAACAAAATAAAATAGCAAAAAAAGCACATTCAAAGAACAATCAAGTAAAAAACTCATGGTTCAGTATGATCACTGACCACAATTCACCTTTTCACTGCTGGTCCTGAACCACACCTGCTGGACCACTGTGCTTCATCTATTAACACCCTATTGAATACATTGAAAAACTAGGATGCATGTGGCACATTCAACAGCACAGCAAGTGTATTATTTCTGGAAGTACAAGGACAAGAGAAATCAACTGGTTAACTACTTCTGTAATGCACCTTCTCGAATGTAAGCTGAGGTTAGTCTGAACTCTGATTGTCTATCGTTTTTATTAGTTTCTATTAGGGCCATAGGCCCAAACAGTCAGTAGGCCTCTAAATTTCCAGCCACAACATTTATGGGTTCATTTATTTGTACGTGCCAGATCTGACATTTGTGCAAACAAATCACAAATACCCATTTGCAGATCACATGTAGGATATTGCAGATGGACACAGCAATACATGTTATATAAAGAAAACTTAAATATACACATTCCCCTGCAGTGTTGGCATGCCAAACCAAGAGGTTTCAAAAATATTATTTATGCTAAATATATTACTCTGTGTCATTTCAAGCTTCTTGAACTCTTCATGTTTTATTACCTCTTAACCCTTGCCCCATATTTAGGCCTTTACAAATTGATAGGTAATTTTTAAAACAGGATGAAGTATATTAGACGATTAAATTTTTTTTAACTATATAAGAGATAAGTATTATGGGCAAAGAAAGCCATATTTCTGAAATAAGTAGGACCACCTTCTGCTCTACCAATCATGTACAAGTAAATGGAATTACACAAATGGGAAAGCAGAATTTGAGCCTTGATTTTAATTTTGATCATGTGCGTTTGTGAAGTTCCAGCAGGTGGCACCAATGGCCATTGTTTCGCTTTAGTCTTTACTATCTAGCACTGGGTAGATTTCATTTTGTATTAATTGTAGATGAACAACAGTTTAGATGGTTCTATTTCAGGTATTATTGATGCCGCCTTTCTGTATATTTGCACATCAGTAGTATTAAATTGTACAATATTATGGAGACATTATTTTAACCTTTGGGCCCCTATTTCAACCTCTCTATAGCATCCTTCATACAGAATATCACAGAAATGCTTTATTGAGAAAGTCATTTGCAAGCCAAAGGAAAACGCAAGATTTAAGGTGAAGTGATTTTTTAAGATGTCTTAGTGAATTTAATACAAATAACGGCAAAGGCTCACACCCAAGAATAAGAGGAGGTTGCAAGAGGAAATGACTCACTGGCTTGAGGGGAGAGGAAGGGAGTTCCAGACAGCTGAGGCAGTAGATGTTGGGGGAAGGAGAATCAGGAGTGGAATGGGCAGGTAGAGATATAGATAGTTGTGAGGTCAAAGAAACGTGGAAAAGCAGGAGGGTAATTTGGGAGTGCAGATACAAAGCCAGTTAAAGTGATGGAAAGAGAGGTGAGGGGCCTGGAAACTTACTTAGGTTGAACACTCCTTGGGGCAGGGACAGTATTTTGTTGTTGTTGTTACGTTTGTACAGCAGCTAGCACAGTGGGACCATTGTTTGTGATTGGGACCTCCAGGTGTTATTACAATATAAATAATAAATAAGTTCAGGATCCCCTGAAGCTAGGGTGACCAGACAGCAAGTGTGAAAAATCGGGACGGGGGTGGGGGGTATATATAAGGAGACTATATAAGAAAAAGCCCCAAAAATCGGGACTGTCCTTATAAAATCGGGACATCTGGTCACCCTACCTGAAGCTTACCAACTAGGAATGTATGTCAGACGATCGTAAGAGGGAATTTCAGTGGTGAAAACAACGAGGAGTCCTGGTGGCACCTTAGAGAGAATAACTCAAAGATTTCTGGCATTGGAAGGAGAGTGATAGCAAAGAAAGACAAAGGATTCTGTCTGAAAGAATGAGTCAGATTTAGGCCTACATTAAGTGAAAAGTGAAGTATCAAGCCTCTCATTTAAATTTAGCCAGTATTCACCTTCCTAAAATTTGGTGCACATCTTGGGAACCTCATGAGAAACAGAATGATGAGTAAGCAAACCTAAGCCTAGATCAGGGTGGGTGGAGAAGTGGGGAAGTATGAAAATGTTGGGAACGTTGCCAGGAGAAAGGTTACACACAACAAACCCAAGCCTCTCAAACTCCGGAAGCAACTGTACTGGGCACAAAGGCTTGTCCCCAGCATCCCACATCAGCTGTTCCTGTCCACCCATATTTTCTTTAACAATTACTCTAGAGATGACGAAAGGGAGACTCTACCCAGCAAGTCAGGCCTGAGTGTTTGTATACACGGTCAGATAGACCAGTGGTTTTAAAACTTTTTTTTTCTGGCGACCCTGCTGAAGAAAATTGTTGATACCCGTGCCCCAACGGAGCTGGGGATGAGGGATTTGGAGTGTGAGAGGGGCTCAGACAGAGGGTTGGGGGAAATCGGGGAGGGCTGTGGGATAGGGCCGGAAATGAGGGGTTCAGGGTGTGAGAGGAGGTTGGGGCAGGGGATTGGGGTGCGAGAGGAGGTCAGGGCTGTGGGTGCAGGCTCTGGGGTGGGGCTGGGGATAAGGAGCTTGGAGTGCAGGAGGGGGCTCTGGGTTTTGGGGGGCTCAGATCTGGGGCAGAGAGTTGAGATGTGGGAGGGGGTCAGGGCTCTGGGTTGGGGGTGCAGGTTCTGGAGTGGGGCCAGGGATGAGGGATTTGGGGTGCAGAAGGGGGTTCCAGGTTTGAGGGGGGCTCACTGGGGCAGTGAATTGGGGCACGGGGTTGGGGCATGGGCATACCTCCGGCGGCTCCCGGTCAGCGATACAGCCGGGGTGCAGAGGCAGGCTTTCCGCCTGTCCTGGCACCACGGACCGCATTGTGCCCTGGAAGCGGCCAGCAGCAGGTCTGGCTCCTAGGCGGAGGCGCGCAAGCTCTCCGCGTAGCTCTTGTCCGCGGGTTCCCAGTCAATGCGAGTGCGGAGCCGGTGCTCGGGGTGGACCCCACGCCTAGGAGCCAGACCTGCTGCTGGCCGCTTCTGGGGCACAGCGCAGCCGGTGTCGGAACAGGTAGGGACTAGCCTGCCTTAGCAGGACAGACCACTGACAGGACTTTTAACAGCCTGGTTGGTGGTGCTGACCAGAGCCGCTGCGACCCAGTGCCTTACATTCCGCAACCCAGTACTGGGTCACGACCCTCAGTTTGAAAACCACTGAGGCAGACATTTGTTGCAGTGCAGGATCTTGTTTCTCATTCCTTCACATTCTGAGAACTCCAGACCCATACAGCAACTGGTAATATTTAGTCTCTTCCATCAGCCATTCAACAATTCACAAATGTTGATCTGGGACTTAACCATTTGCTCCCATGAATATCAGGTACAAGCTGAAGATAAGCTTTTTTTGGAAGATGATGGTTTATAAGGTATATTGAGGGGAATCATGCAAGTTTGTAACAATAACATCAATGGGAGTTATGTTTGAGGGGAGAATATACCCAAGTGTTTTGGTCTGAGCTATTTCTTCATAGCAGGAATCCACAAACTGTGAGCCACACTGGGGAAATGTGCTGGGATGCTGAGACAAATTTATATAAAATGGATGTATATAAGCTTCAGCCTGCAGCTGCCCCATAGAGGTGTAACACAGAGTGACTGCAAGTGCCAGCAAACAGTACTCCCTCCAGAGCTGCTTGGATCACCATGGGATACTGCCTGCTGGCTGGCATCTGTACTCAATGCAGCACAACCTGCTAGGCATTGGTAAAGACGACAGCTGCCTTGGGCCATATTGCAGGATTTCCCAAACCATGCTCTACCCACCCCTGCTTAATATTTTCTGACAAAGGAACCCTTAGACCCACATTTGAAATCTGCATTATATAAATAAAGGGCTAAGATTGGCTCATGTAACAAAGATCTGTTGTTGCTGCATCATATGGATAATCTTCTGGTGCCTGATCCAAAGCTCACTGAAGCCAGTGAAAAGTCACTGGCTTTGGATCAAGCCCCTGCCAAGCACCAAGTAGCCCAATTAACCATGTTGTTACACCAAAAGATCACAGTGACAAAGAGGGTTATCTTGTGTGTGCTGAAATCAAAATAAGACCCTTTGATATAGAATAACTGCACATAAAACCATGAGCTCGCTAAGCATAATTATTTATATATAATTGTACTAATTTGAAAATGATGTTTAATTATTTTAGAATGAAAAGATGTCTTGCTTCCTCAGCATGGATGACAGCTAGTGTTTATTTTTCTTACGTGGGGCCATGAAACTTTGCCATGTCAAATAAATATCCACTTATTCTTTACATTATTTCCCATCCCCCTAAATTGTTTTGCAATTGGCCAGAGGCCTCTCAAGAGGAGTGCAAAGCGAGCAGAGCAGATTTCTTATCCAGCATTTGTTGATGATTCAGAGTAGAGGTATGAAGTAATTAATATGCTTCTAAAGTCGCAGTCCATTGTGGGTAAGGGTGGGGGAGCAACTGCCTTCTTAATACAAATTAAAAACAAATCCAACTGCCCTGTGAGATAGCTCCTGTGTTATTTGCTGAGGGTCAAATACTGGAAATCAGCACAAATTCCAAGTACCCAGATTGTCTATTTAGGAAAATACATGGGATAGAATCCTCAGCCCCAAAATACAGCCGGTGTACTACCAGGCCACTGCTTCTACAGGGAAAGGAGTAGGTTTTGATTGTGTGGAGCAACACTATGTATTGATCCATTGGTAGCACAACCGCAACACACCCATGAAATCTATATGCCCCACCCCTTCCTGCACAGGTTGCAGAGTTCTCCTACACAGACTCTCCATTACCTGATCCCTACCCCCAATACACTGTATTTTTGCTGCATTTGGGGCCTTAAATAGCTGTGCAGGGCTGGCCCTGAGAGCATAGTGTAGCACAATGATTAGGTTGCATGCTCTTTGGGGACAGGAACTGTGTATTTGGGGTTTGTATAGCACTAAACATATTGTTGGTGCGTGTAGTGGGGCAGCTGCCCCACTCCTGGAGAATGGGATAAAAACAGCTGAGCTAGGCTGATTGGGGAAGCAGCTACAGCTGTGGCCAGTTCAATCAGGGCCCAGCTGGCCCTTATAAGAGGGCTGGGGGCCAAGAGCTGGGAAGAGTCTCCCTCTCTTGCCCGTGTGCTTGCTCACTGTGGAGACAGAAGGACCTGGCTACCTGGGAAAAAAGGGTACCTGGAGTGGAGGAGGGCTGGGGAAAGGCCAGAGGCATTGGGAAGCTCTAGCCTGGCAACTCCGCTGAGACCTTGGTAAAGGCCTATACAGGTACTGGGGCTGGGAGGTGCAGCCCAGAGATAGGCAGAGGCAACTGGTCCAACCTTCTTGCCAATGATGAGTGGCCATGAAAGACTGCAGTTTGCCCCAGTGAGCGGGGGCTAGATAATGACTGGCAGTAGCTACTGAGGCAAGGTGGCTTAGAGGGTTGGGGGTTCTCCTGGGGAGGGGAGACCCAGAGTGTGGGGGTACTGCTAGGGCAGAACCCTGGGGTAAAGGGCACCGGGGTACGGGAGGGACCTGGGCCCAGCAGCAGGCGAGACACCAGCCAGGAGGAGGCACTCTGTATGCTGGAGAGCTAATTCCTGAGATGAACCAGCAGGAGGTGCTATGGCGGTGAGTCTCGCTTTGCTACAGTGCATCACAAGTAATAAATAGTAATATTCTGCACCCTTGCAGGAAGGAAATAGTCTGAGTGGTTGTTCTGTTAAGAGATTTTTTAAAGCAAACCGAATTTCCTCAACTTGGCAAACATTACTGTGCTTATGCCATGTACTTAACCAATTCCTGCACTGATGTGGAAACACTTTTCCCTGCAATGCAGTGTTGTCACATAATACAGTATTTAGGAGGCATGTGAAAACAATATATAGCTTGCAGGCTTAAAATAGAAATGACACTTACTTCCCTACTCTACTTGCGCTACATTGATGACATCTTCATCATCTGGACCCACGGAAAAGAAACCCTTGAGGAATTCCACCACGATTTCAACAATTTCCATCCCACCATCAACCTTAGCCTAGACCAGTCCACACAAGTTGTCCATTTCCTAGACACTACTGTGCTAATAAGCGATGGTCACATAAACACCACCCTATACCGGAAACCTACTGACCGCTATACTCACCTACATGCCTCCAGCTTCCATCCTGAACACACCACACGATCCATTGTCTACAGCCAAGCTCTACGATACAACCACATTTGCTCCAATCCCTCTGACAGAGACAAACACCTACAAGATCTCTATCAAGCATTCTTAAAACTATAATACCCACCTGCTGAAGTGAAAAAACAGATTGACAGAGCCAGAAGAGTACCCAGAAGTCACCTACTACAGGATAGGCCCAACAAAGAAAATAACAGAACGCCACTAGCCGTCACCTTCAGCCCCCAACTAAAACCTCTCCAGTGCATCATCAAAGATCTACAACCTATCCTGAAAGATGATCCCTCACTCTCACAGATCTTGGGAGACAGACCAGTCCTCGCTTACAGACAGCCCCCCAACCTGAAGCAAATACTCACCAGCAACCACACACCATACAACAAAAACACTATCCCAGGAACCTATCCTTGCAACAAAGCCCGATGCCAACTCTGTCCACATATCTATTCAAGTGACACCATCATAGGACTTAATCACATCAGTCACACCATCAGGGGCTCGTTCACCTGCACATCTACCAATGTGATATATGCCATCATGTGCCAGCAATGCCCCTCTGCCATGTACATTGGCCAAACTGGACAGTCTCTATGCAAAAGAATAAACGGACACAAATCTGACATCAGGAATCATCACATTCAAAAGCCAGTAGGTGAACACTTCAACCTCTCTAATCACTCAATGACAGATTTAAAAGTGGCTATTTTGCAACAGAAAAACTTCAAAAACAGGCTCCAATGAGAAACTGCTGAATTGGAATTAATATGCAAACTAGATACCACTACCTTAGGCTTGAATATTGACTGTGGATGGCTCGGTCATTACGTTAATTGAATTTATTTCCCCTCCTTAAAAACCCTTAACACCTTTGTGTCAACTGTCTGTAATGGGCCATGTTGATTATCACTTCAAAAGTTTCTACTGATAACAGTTCCTTTCAATTAATTAGCCTCTTAACGTTGATATAGACACTCCCACCTTTTCATGTTTCTCTGAATGTATAAATATCTGATTACTGTATGTTCCATTCCATGCATCCGATGAAGTGGGTTCTTAACCCACGAAAGCTTAGGCTGAAATAAATTTGTTAATCTCTAAGGTGCCACAGGTATTTTTCTTGTTTTCTTTTTGCTGACACAGACTAACACGGCTACTACACTGAAACCTTACTTCCAAGAGAGAACACTACAAATTAATGGAAAGTAATCCATTATTAAAATCTATTTTTGCTGCATCAGTTTACACAGGAGTCTATCCAGAGAGAAGAGACCCTAGAGCCTCAGACACAGCGGAGAACCATTTAGCAGACGCTCTAACCCTTCACCAGTGCTACTGGCTTAAACAGTGTAAGCTGAGAAAAACAAGAGCCCACAGGCCTTCAGCAGAAAACAGAGTTGGTATGTCAAAGGCATTGCTACATGCTGAATCATCCTTTGCTGGAGCTAGCAGAAACGGATGCAGCAGGGCTGTGCTCAACTTAATGGAGAGAAGAGGATTTAGTATTACTGTGGTATTTTGCAGTTGCAGAATAGTAATGTGCAGTCATGTATTTCAGTAGAAGCAATTAATATAGAGCACAGTGAAACTTGTCATAAGATCCCAGCAATAAATTGGTTGCTTAGATACTTTTAACTAAAGCAAAGGTCAAATAAAACTATACAGTAGCTCCAAAGTTTTCCAGTAAAGTGATCACTTAAGACTAATGATTATTGGAGGTAATGCTTAGTGCTGGTTTCACTACATTAGAGTTCTGTACAGCTGTTTACAGAAATGAAAGGAATATATTTTGCTTTAAAATGTGTTGCATGTGTATTGAAAATGTATGTTTACTTTTGCTTCATTGATTTATATTGATTGGCCTGTTTTACTATAAAGCTCCCAGCTCACTTCTGTCAGAGTATCCTATCTAAATAAAATGTAATATTAATTCTGTCCTTGTTATTGTTAATGTTAGCCCACTATGATATGTTAGATATACCTTCAGTTTATAATTTAAAGAGAAATGTTCATGGATTTTTATCCCTCGTACAATCAATTTCTGTTGAATATGAATTTAATTATTTTTCTCCCATTTTTGATGATTCAATAAAAACATATATCCCATTTCCAAAGCTGTGCATGACCGTGAAACATCAATCACATTTTCCCTTCCAAACAATCCTAGCTCACTTTTTTTCTCCATTTCTGAAACAGAAGAAAGAATGCAATTGAAAAACAGATTTACCATGGTCCATAAAGCATTTGGCAATTTTTTTCTTCATTTAATTTGACATTTTTGTTAATTATTTTACATTTAACTTATTTATTACCTCATTTAATGCATTTTTAAAACAAGAAAGATATTTGCAGATGAGATTAAATTTTGTACTTGGCACATTTTCCTTTAGAACGGGGTGGACAAACTTTTTGGCCCGAGGGCCACATCTGGGTATGGAAATCGTATGGTGGGCCATGAATGCTCACAAAATTGGGGGTTGGGGTGCAGGAGGGTGTAAGGGCTCTGGCTGGGGGTGTGGGCTCTGGGGTGGGGATGAGGAGTTGGGGGTGAAGGAGAGTGCTCCAGGCTGGGAGTGAGGGCTTCAGAGGGCGGGAGGGGGATCAGGGCTGGGGAAAGAGGTTGGGGCATGGGAGAGGGTCAGGTGGGCGGGCTCTGGGCGGTGCTTACCTCAAGCAGCTCCCAGAAACAGCGGCATGTCCCTGCTCCGGCTCCTATGTGGAGGGCTCTGTGCGCTGCCCTGTGCACACGTGCTGTCCCCGCAACTCCCATTGGCTGTGGTTCCCACTTGGGGAGGGGGCAGCGTACCGAACCCCCTGGCTGCCCCTACATATAGGAGCCGGATTGGGGACATGCTGCTGCTTCCGGGAGCCGTGCAGAGTGGGGCAAAACCCTGATCCTGCTCCCTGGCTGGAATGGAGCAAGCCTCCAGTGGGAGCTCGAGGGCCAGATTAAAATGTCTGGAGGGCTGGATGTGGCCCCTGGGCCGTAGTTTGCCCACCTCTGCTTTAGAAGAAGAGCCTCAGCTGTACAACTGGGAATGCTAGAGTAGGGGCAAAGAGGCAGAAGGTTTTTGGTGGTTTCAGGAATGTTTAGGATACCAGTAGAACAATGACAAGTGTTTGGAGTCATAGTTATTAACATTCATATGGGTTTTAGCATCTGGTATTTTTGATGTTCCATCAGCTATAGCTTTAGTTAACCAAGTGGGGCATGATGTGAGCAGGGCAACTAATACCAAGGCTGCTCAATGCACGACACTGTCTACTGGCTCCTGACATAGGCGCTGACTATACGGGGCTGGAGCACCCATGGGGAAAAATTGGTGGGTGCTCAGCTCCCTGCCAGCCCCGGGGCCCACGCCCAGCTCACCTCACTACCGGGAGACGTTGCGGGGCCCTGCCCTCGACGCCGGGCGACGTTGCGTCGGCGTTGGGGCTCCGCAACGTCGCCTGGCATTGGGGGAGGGCCCCCACAATGTTGGGGGCGGGGCCCCGCAACGTCGCCCGGCGTCGGGGGCGGGGCCCCGCATCAGGGGCGGGGCCCCGCCATGTTGCCCGCCGTCAGCCCCCACCGGCGCCGCCGGAAGTTGGCGCCTGTGGCTCCTGATGAAGCAATTGCCCTATATTTGGGGGAGGTGTGTGTGATGCTCTATTATGAGCAAAAAAATCTTTTGACTTTATTCCAATTAACAAGAGACTTCACTGCTAACAGGAACAAGTTTAACAAAGTGGTTTGTTTTGTTTGGCTCTAAAATGCACTGATTATTCATTTGTGCATGAATGTGATCTTGGATAAAAACAGTGCTGAGACTGGATTCAGCCCTGGATTGAGGAAAGGACCCCGATGGAAATTATTAATACGTTTTGTTTTCAGTGTTGATAGTTGACTGTTTTAAGCTTTAGCAACAGTGTAAAAATAAGTAGTGGTGGACAGGACCGGACCTGGTGTAGATGAGACTCAGGTTCCAATTCCTTGCTCCTCCACAGACTTCCTGTGTGAACTTGGGCACATTACTTAGGCCCCAATCCACAAAGGTACTTAGGTGCCTAATCCCCAGATTTAGTCAGCTAAATCTCCAGTTAGGCATCTAAATCCAAGTTTTAGGCTCCACTATGATCCACAAAACTCCTGCCTGACTCTATAGGCACCTGAATTTACTCATTACCTAAGTTTTCAGGGTCAAAGTTCCCTCAACGCCTAAGTTTCCGTCTCTGGGAATGTGCACTGCTGCCTCAGTCTAGGCATCCAGACATCTATCTCCCATATAAGCCCCAGAGCAATTCACAAACCAGGGGATGTTTGTCTGCCTAAATCGCATGTGGGGCCTCATACGGCAGGCATGGTCAGAGGCCACCTACTGGATCAGGCCCCATTCAAAATCTTGCCAGCATCAACACCAGAGGAGATGGTGCCCATCTTATAACTTTTATTCCAGTAGGTGGAGTAATCACTTGCAATGTGGGTGGGAGAGACAGATTCAATTCTCCGCCCCCCCCAATCTTCAGATGGCGGGGGGGAAAGGATTTGAATAGGGGTCCCCCACTGCTCAGGAGAGTGCTCTAACCATTGAGCTATGGGATAGTCTGCTGTGGGGCGCTCTCAGTCTCTCCTGTTGAAGCTGTTCTACTGTGGATAAATAATGAAAGAGTGATTAGAACAGCAGGACTGGACCTTGGTCTCCCACGTGGGTGCCCTAACCACTGAAAGTGATGCTTCCCCGGGGATACCCATAGTTGAGACACCCCTTTATGACCTTCCCTTAGCATAAGGAAGACTTGTCTGTCACTAGTGGGGGGTCAGTTCCCCAACTCCACTAGCCACAGCAACACAAGCACTCCCCTGTAGGCTTATGCTGGCCCCATGCTCTACAGATTAGTGTAAAGCACACTCCAACCTCTGAGCATCCACCTGGAGTGTCCAGTCCCTGTTCTACTGGACACTGACAGCATTCACAGATCTGCTGCTTTGGGAGAAACACTACATCCCATCTTACCAGTTCCACCTCAGATCACCACTCCACTTAACACACAGCACTTAGCTATGTTTATAGTGAAATCAAGATTAGGTTTATTTAACAAAGCATAGAGATTCAAAGTAACAACAAGTAGAAGTATTGGAAACAAATGGTTATATATAAAATTATAATATGCATCCTAGAGTCTGGACTTAACTAAGAAGATAATCTCAACTCTAATACAGTATTGTTCACCATGGCTTTACAGGCAGGCTGGCTATGACCCTGTTTTCATGAGGCATACCACACTGTCAGCTTGCCTCCTCAATGAGGGATCCAGGGTGTCTCTTGGTACCCCCAGATATATCAGAACAATCCTTTGCCCTGATTCATAAACAAGACAACCCCCACTGATTGTTTTTTCCTGTGACTTTCCTCTCTTCTGTATTTTGTAATCTCTTGATTAGCATTGGGGTGGGTATGCATTTAGACTTCTATTGTGAAGCAGACAATATGCATATGACCAGACAGGGAGAAAAGCATCTGTTACCTCTTGCCTCGATAAGCTCCTTTCAGGCAGGTCACTTCCTGGTGACCTGCCTTATCGTCAAGACCTTAAGACAGTGGTCCTCAACCCATGGCCCAATCAGCACACAGCTGCAGCCCATGTGACATCCTCAGGACATACAGGTAGTACATACATTGTGTGGATGCAGCCCACAATGGTAAATAGGTTGAGAACCACTGCCTTAAGACCATAATTTTCAGTATAGATATATAACTGCTTAATTATCATCCGTACATTCATTTCATGATTATGATGATCAGCAGGCTACTGGCTCTCAGTAGAGATCGTCCATGCTACCCTGAGAGAACTATTATTCACCCAAAAGGATCCCTGTAAAACCCTGTGTGTCCCTGTGTCCTCTGCCAGTTGGCATGAAGATGTCCCTGGGTCACAACGGACTACAGAGTCATTCTCAGTCTGGCCCAATGACTATTTAAATATTTGTCCACAGTGGAACAATCATTGGGCTAGAGAATGAAAGTGAAAATGATTCTAGTCCACTGGTTAAACCTGTGTGGATGTTCTCATTCAGGAGTAAAATGGCTTTAGTTCACTGTAACTTAAATGATACTGCTTTATCCCTGAATGAGAGAATCCACACAGGATTTAATGTACTTTAACTTATGCACATTGATTTCACACCTGTAGCTGATTTACCTTAACTTTCCTGAGTGTCCCCGTGTACACAAGTCCTGAGATTGTGCCTGACTTTTGTGAAGGTAGAGTCGACGTGAGTAGGAGGACCATTGTTCAGATGAGATTGTATCCTAAAACTCATTATTTTTGAAGTGTATATTTCATGTATAGAGTTTATGCCTTTGTTTCTCATTTTATTTATCTCATATTCTTTAATCTATAGAATGAGTCTTTATTATCTTTGGGAACAGTTTGAATATTGATATAGTGTACTATATTGTAGATGATCACATTACTCACAAATGGCAAACCTGTGAGTCAGTTATAAGGTCATTACAAACAAGTGTAAATAAATTATTTATACCACATCCCATCATCATATACTATGCAGATGATATATTTTACAGAAACCATTTTAGAAAAGTATTATTTTAAATATTTGGCTAATTTTCCTATCTCTCCCCTGTAAAGGTTTCTGGTTCCAGCCTTGAAGGGCCAAGAGGTATCAGACCACAAACAAATAGTCCTGGGCAGATATTGCCTACCATGCACCTCAGGCTAGTGTAATGTGGAAGTGGAGGGAATTCTATATTTAGCAGGGGAAGGGAGGCATATTTATGTGGTAGATTAAGATTAAGAAGGGGATGGGAAATGCTCAGGGATTTGGACTGTTATGAGTCCAAGTGGAAATTGATTAAATGGGCTGACTGCAGGCAGAGTGGTCAAAAGTGCATGAAAAATACAATTTATTACATGGATTTCACTTTGACATATATGCCATTAACACAAAGTTAGTATGTTTAAAATTTAAATGGTATTTTATAAGATATATATTTATTCTATTATCAGTGCCTTTTTGTTGATTTTGAGAATTCCAAGTGTATAGGTATTTAAAAGGTAATTTCTCATCATGCAATGTATTCTGGTTTACCTCACACCCTGCCCTTACAGAGTTTCATTTCTGAAGTATCCATTTGTGAACTAATTTAAAAGCATACTTAGGAAAAGAGAGACACATTTTGCTCTCATTTACACCTATGTAAATTTTGAGTTCAGCAGAATTCCTCTGGATTTACAGAGGGATCATAACCTGGCCTGCTTTCCTTGCCATTTAATATATTTACATAACTCTTGAGAATATATTTCTCTCAGGAAAGTTATTTAAAAAAAACCAAAAAATTAACAGCAGGTCAGACACTCCCTCATGGTTACAATGTTTGGAATTCATCTGGGTGACGCCTAGATTGTCAAATGAACTTTCCTTTAAGACTTCGGTTTTCAGTCTGAACTCTTTGTTATTTATATCTATTTCATATCCATAGACATGCAGCATTTTTGCTAAAAGCTGCATTCATATTGATACGAAAAACATCAAGAAACTTGGGCACCAAAAATGGCTCCTAGTCCATACCTGCAGCTACTTTTGGTGTAGTCCTCTTAGTTCCCCTGAATCCTTATCATCCTGCCTCCTCAAACCTGATACCCCACTCTTCTCTCTGTGCTGGCTGGCTTCTACAGTATGAGTTTGTTGAAGAGAAGGGGGCAGGATGGGGGAAAGAAGTCCTTGTGCAGTGACTATTTCAGCACATAATGACTTCATCACTCTCACATTCTGGGATGCAATCCAGACCAGTGAGGGGTTGTGTCTCTAACTGCCCTGCAACCATGGGTGCCTCACAATGCTTTGTTGCTGTAGCTCCCAACCTGGGCTGCTCACATCCTGCAGGTCACACCCTGAATGTCTGTTTATAGCTGCAGCCTGGGTACAGCAGATCTGACCCCAGCAGCTTGCCAGCTACACACCAGTCACACTCTGGCTTCCACGAGTCTTGGTTATTACTTGTAGAGTGACCTCAACACACTCCCAGTCCTGTATTTTCCCAGAAATGGGTGTTCTGCACTGTCTAGCCCTCTCCTGGACAGTTCAAATATTAAGGTTCATTGCCCCTGTAAAGAAGCAATATTCGAGTTTGTTACTTTGACTGGAGTTATCAAACAGTTCAGTTTAAACACAGCACTGGACTGTTTTAGATTAAAAATCAAACAAATTTATTAACAAAAGAAGATATTATTTTAAGTGAACTAAAGTATAGGAGATAAAGTTAGAAATGATTACAAGCAAATAAAAGCAAAAACACACCTCTAAAAGCCTAAACTTAACTAGCAAGTTTTGGTTCAAGGTGCTTGTTGAAGATGGTCTGTCTCACCTACCATCTTCCAGCAAGAGGATGACTTACCCTTTCCTCGGTCAGGATCTCTCCCAGAGGCAGGAAGGTGCTGGTGCCTTTGTCTTCTTAGGTGCAAGAGTAATTTGGGATTTTCTGCCTCTTTCTTTTATAGTCCAGTGAACCTCTGAAGTGGATTCTTCTGAAGGTTACCCTCAAAGGAAAGTTAATCCATGCACTAAGGAAGGTGACATGGAATCTGGCGGTGAAGGAGGCTCCATGCTCTTTCTTCCCCCACTTGTGTTTGCTAAAATTGAAATTGTTTTGTTTCCTTCCATCTTTTCCCTCTCATGCCTTGAGGATCCTGTTACTACTTATAGGTAAATTGAGGTAAACACACATTTCTTTGTTTAGGATAGGCCTGTTTAACAACTTTTGTCTAGGTAGGGCTGTTTGGTTTCGAACATGTGCTAATAACATCACACTGGGGGAATTCATGACTTTACATATACTGGTGCTACATACATTCCACCATGAAATTATTAACTAGTGAGTCATTAGTTTTCAAGTGATACCTCACAGGGCATATTTTGTACAGATTATTACAACCATGTGTAGGGTGTGAATACAGGGGTGCTTTCGGTCACAATCACTTAAGTCTTTATGTGATAAATACTGCAGAAGCTAAAAGACTTTGTGCTGAAGCCTTAGTTCAGGGCAAAGTCAAAACTTCACATGCATAGAGACTTGTCAAATTCTGATTCAGTATCTAGCACACTTTTTTATTCATTTTTTAAATTAATGCTTAGTACAGAATCTGGTGATTTAAAAAAATAGTAGAATCTTCCTAACCCTAATTTTCTCCTGGGTATGGTCAAAAATTGGAATGCCTAACTATGGAAGAGAAGTTTCCAGTGGTCACTGGGGTTGAGTCAGGCATGGGGTGTTATAAATGTAAAAGACATACTATTAATATAATCAAATAGAAAATATATATACTAGAACTACAGGGTTTAAATGTTGCATGGACAGTATCAAATTCTTTGTCCTTACCAACAAAACCAGAACGTTCCTACTTACTGGAGGCTTTGTGCACAGTAGCATGTAGAAGAACAGATGAAATAGTTTGTCTTAGTTACGGTTGTTGAAGGGTGGGGTCATATACCATGAATCATGTGAGAAAGGCAACTCCTGGTTTTTGACTTATGAGAAGGAAATAATGGTTCAGACATGATCAAAGAATACCTTCTGCAGTCAGCCATGAGATGAGTTCTGCAAATATTTTACAACAGAGTTAAGTCATGGACCCTACAAACAAAGCAGTGTGCAGTAGATGTGAGGATTGAAGTGAAGTGCTTTGAACACTGTTATCTCTTCCCCAGCCTCAAACATTGTGGATACTCAAAATTATTTTGCAGTTTGTCTATCTATCCATCTGTAAACTTAGCACCCTTGATTCCTCCTTCTTAATCTAGAAATATAGCTCTTTAATGCATTTCTAAGAAAATGTTAGACATAGGTGCTCAAAAAAATCAAACACATTGGTTATAAACAGTGTTCTTCATATGCTGTAAAATTTAGTGGTCAGCCAGCCATGTGGTTGCACAGTGCTTGTAGTGCCCAAGCAAAATACCATGGTTGGGAACAGTCATAAGAAAGAAAGATTTTTGTTTTTAAATAGGAAGAAAATGGAAGGAAGGGGTAAGAATGGCAAGCACTTTGTGAAAGAAAGGAAGGAGAAAGAAAGGGATTGAAGAAGCTAGCATTTAGTGAGTCTCACAGTTCCTTTCAAAATATACAAGACTGGCCCTATCAGAAACTCAATCATTCACATGTTTTGTATTGATTCCCAGAGGTTTAATTTTAATATTTCTCTGAGTTTAGAAAGCACCTTGTACATTTTGGGTGCTACCACAGTATAAATATTAATACAAATGTCTGAAATGTTGAAAATATTTCAGTGGATCTTGTTAGGAATTTAAGATCAATTAGATATTAGTATCTTTTTATCCATCCTCAATTGAAGCCTTCAAGGACTGAATACAGTAAACTATGATAGAGGAAGGATGGTTTTGTGGTTCTGAGTTCGAATGCTGGCCATGTCACAAACTTACTGTGTGTCCTTAGGCAAGACCTCCACATCTCTGTCCCAGACATCTCAGCTGCAAAATGAGGCGAGCTCACAGCAATTGTGCAAGGATAAATTCATTGTTATTTGTGAGATGCACAGATACTACAGTAACAGGAGCTATATCAGTACATATATAGATGTGTTGCCCTTCTGCAAGTGACAAAGTGTAAGCCATTCAGATGTGAAAATGAACTACACTTAAACTTGAAAGCATGCGTGGTAGTACAGGGGATGAATATCAAACATGTAAAGATTTCTTTTTAGATACTTTTATCCATAATAAAAGGTTACAAAGTTAAGGGTGAAGTAGAAGAAAATGCTATCGCAAACCAGTATGTCTTTGGAGGTACGCAATGAAGGTGTATATATCAAAAGCTACATAACCTGCAGCTGAAGGAAAAATGCACTCTTCTGGTAACTAAGGGCAAGCATTTGATTGATTTATCTGTTTACTAGCAACTGCACCACCAAAACAACTGACTCTTCTGAATGACGCCAGTATAAGACTGACACTAAATGTAACGTGTTTGCGTTGACATGTTAGAAGACAGCAGGGGTGGCTCTATGAATTTTGCCGCCCCAAGCACAGTACTCAGGCGGCTTTCTGCAGCGGCACGCCTGCGGGCAGTCCCTGGTCCTGCGGATTCGGCGGCATTTCTGCAGGAGGTCCGCCAGTCCCATGCCATCGGCATCCCCGCTGCCGAATTGCCGCGGGACCGGCGGACCTCAACACTTTTTTTTAAAAGGGAAATCATGCATTACCAATCTATTAGAATTCTTTGAGGGGAGTCAACAAACATGTGGACAAGGGTGATCCAGTGGATATAGTGTAACTGGACTTTCAGAAAGCCTTTGATAAGGTCCCTCACCAAATGCTCTTAAGAAGAGTAAGCAGCCATGGGATAAGAGGGAAAGTCCTCTCATGAATCAGTAACTGGTTAAAAGACAGGAAACAAAGGGTAGGAATAAATGGTCAGTTTTCAGAATGGAAAGAGGTAAATAGTGGTATTCCCCAGGGATCTCTACTGGGACCAGTGCTGTTCAACATATTCATAAATTATCTGGAAAAAGAGGAAAACAGTGAGGTGGCAAAATTATTCAGGATAGTTAAGTCCAAAGCAAATTGCAAAGAGTTACAGTGGGATCTCACAAAACTGAGAGACTGGGCAACAAAATGACAGATGAAATTCAATGTTGATAAGTGCAAAGCAATGGACATAGGAAAACATATCCCAACTATACATACAAAATGATGGGATTTAAATTAGCTGTTACCACTCAAGATGGAGATCTTGGAGTCATTGTGGACTGTTCACTAAAAACATCCGCTCAGTGTGTGGCGGCAGTCAAAAAAGTGAACAATGTTAGGAACCATTAGGAAAAGGATAGATAATAAGACAGTAAATATCTTCATCATCATGTTTCCATTACGCCTCTGGTGTTTAGGGCAGTGATGAAACTCCTCCACTCCTGTCTGTTTCTGGCAAGTCTTTAAATGATTCCCCAGCTGTGCCCCAGTTTTTTCAGCTCGGCTTCCACAGCTCTTTGCCATGTTTTCGGGCAGCCTCATTTTTGCTTGCCTTCAGGTGTCCATCTTATTGCTACTCTGGTAATGGAATTCGTTTCCATCCGAAGCACCTGGCCAATCCATCTCCAATGTCTCCTGGCAATGATGGTGCTCATATCCTCTTGGCTGCACTGTGTCAATTGATCTTGGTTTGAGATTGTTCTGGGCCAAAAGATATGGAGGATATCATAATGCCACTATATAAATCTATGGTATGCCCACATCTTGAATACTGCTTGCAGTTTTGGTCACCCCATATCAAAAAAGATATGTTAGAATTGGAAAAGGTTCAGAAAAGAACAAAAATGATTAGGGATATGGAACAGCATCCAGGTGAGGAGAGATTAAAAAGACTGGAACTATGCTGCTTGGAAAAGAGATGACTAAGGAGGGATATGATAAAGGTCTATAAAATCATGAATGGTTTGGAGAAAGTGAATAAAGAAGTGTTATTTACTCCTTCACATAACCCAAGTACCAGGGTTACCTAATGAAATTAATAGGTAGCAGGTTTAAAACAAACAAAAGGAAGTACTTCACAGAACACACAGTCAACCTGTGGAACTCATTGCCAGGGGATGTTGTGAAGGCAGAAATTATAACTGGGTTCAAAAAAGAATTAGATGAGGATAGGTCCACCAATGGGTATTAGCCAAGATGGTCAAGGACACAACCCCATGCTCTGGGTGTCCCTAAACCTCTGACTGCCAGAAACTGGGACTGGACAATAGGGGATGGATCACTTGATAATTGCCTTGTTCTGTTCATTCCCTCTGAAGCACCTGGCATTGGCCACTGTCGGAAGCCAGGATACTGGGATAGATGGACCTTTGGTCTGACCCAGTATGGCTGTTCTTATGTAAGCATGTACTGTATTTAGGTGATTTGCTGGATCAGGGCAGAGCCAGCGCTAGCATAAGCAGACTAAGCAATTGATTAGGGCCATCGAGCACCTTTTTATTTTTATTATTATTGGGGGGGGCAAAAATATTCCTGCTTATTTCCCCCCAATGGGCTAGCACTGCCTCTGGATCAGGACCAGAAAGCTCAGAATTTAGACCTAAATTATTGTGGTTTTCTCACATATTCTTGTCTAATCATGAATGCTACTGTTTGCTCCCTAATTTTTGTCACTGAGCTCAAATGACTGTCGTCAGGAGCAGAGCAATTAAAGGAGTGGTGCTCAAACAGGCTTCCTCCTTTTCCTGTAGAAGTGCCAGCAGGGAGTATCCTATGCACTGCAGCCTCAGGAATGCAGTACAATCTGTTGGACCTGTTGGTGAGATCCAGGGGGTTATTTTTTAAATTAAAACACAAAAGACACTTGTTAAACTCATATATTAAACCACTCCCTCAACCTTCCATCCTCCTCTGCATCTCACCCATACACTCATCTCTCAGTTGCATTTAGTCTGTACAATTGTTTTAGACACACAAGGTTTGACTCGCCTCTCACTAGTTTCACACTGGGGTAAGTGAGATCAGAATCAGGCCCTCAGACTGTTACTCACAGTACTTTTATTTCTGTATCCGTCTTTCTGAAAGCATGGTTAAAGTACAGTTAAAATTCTCTTGGAAATGTAAAAAGTTTTAACAATAAATTTATGAAGTTTTACATTAAATCAATGCAATTATATAAGACAATCACAATTTCAGTATATAAAATATATACTTGTATTTCTCTTAAGTATTCATTAATACACTTAAAATATATTCAGTATTTTGAATTGTTTTATAAAATTTCTACATATCTAACACTTAGAATAAACTTAGCTGTAAACTTACATATGTAATATTAAATATATTATTAATGAGAACTTAATACACCATCTCATGTTAATGTAAATATTTTTCTTCCTATTTGAAAACTGAATAGCAACATAACAGAACAAAGCTTACTTAAACAATTGGAATAGGGTTCTCCTGCTTCCTTCCAAATTATTAGTTACATCTGACTTGCTACAACCTTTGAGGGATATTGTAATATATGTCAGTTATTCTAATTGCTTCTTCAGAATAGAAAGCATTGGGCTCCTGGTGGACTGGTCCCCCACACTCAGTTAGAGCTAATATGGTTTCTGATAAGAATGCCTAGCATTTCTGAGTTCCCAAGATGTGCCACTTGCAGGTCCGACCCTTTCCAATCTTGGCTGTTTAAAGCTTAAAGTAGGGCAGTATTGCTGTTATTGCCAGACCCAGTGAAATGCCTTGGTTTGGGCCAAATCCTCAAGCCCATGTAAAAGCTGTGGAAGGTCCTGAATGTGGTGAAACTGATGCTGTTCTGATGTGGTAGGATGGGCACAGGATGTAAGGAGCACACTCAGGCCTGGTATACAGTACAAAGTTTAATCACAGGGGGAGTAAAGAGGCTCCGGTACTGCTCCATGGCCTAGAGCTCCCCAAGCACATAACTAATTTACTCAAGCTATGTACAAGTTGCTTACATATAGGCTTGCCAATTAATCTTGTGTCTTTAATCTCCCTTTATTTCAGAAGGCAATAATTAAAGTGATGGATTTTCAGTTCCAGGTACACCTCAGTATCTCCGCATGATCCAGACTAAGTTAAATTCTTATTTTGGGGCTGCGTTAATGCATTCAATCACAAATAATAATGTTCTGATTTTGCATTAGGGTCAGATGGTCATGCTGGATTTTTGATTGACCATAAATTGTTCCTCCAGTGAAGTTACTGGTGTGCCATTGACTGCCAAGACTTCTGCATAAGTGTTTGCAGGAGTTGGACATTTAGAATTTACCTTTTTGAAACTAAATTTTGAAAATTCTTTCAGATCTAATAATCTAAGTTGTGGCAGCAAAGGTTAAAAACTTATTTAATGTATAAATTTGAAACCTAATAGTTACTCTTTAATAATCAAAAAGAAAGGTTTTGTTGTTGTTGCAGGATACAGAACAGACCCATTAAAACTGATACTGACCAGAAAACAGTTAGTTTAGTTAGTTAGTTAGTTAGAACCTTTTTGCATTCACTGGTGTGGAAATTTAAAGGTTAAATGACTGATGATTTTGAGTTACAGGAACATACTGGAACAAGTACTGGACTAAATTCAACAAGGCATGGAGTTTTTGAACAACAATTAGAGGGCATGATCCCAAGAAGGAAGTTATGAATGGTTCAAGCTCCTCTTTAGAAGCAGGCTTCAAGCGTGGATGCTTACTGAAACTGATATGATGAAAAACTTCAGTTAGAAATATCATGAGAAGTTTGCTTTTGATATTTCCATTTACAGCTTAATCCAGGAAGAGCACAAGAGACATGCCTTAAATGGTAACTTTTTCCCCAGTGTTTTTCTCAAAGCCTCAAAAAAATTTCCAGTTTGGTTTGAGTTTTGGGCAAAGATCCAGGTTTGCTCAGATTTTAAATTATTTTGCTACCTAAAGCTGACAGGAGAAATAAATGTTGGATGGCTAATTTTTTCAGGCAACTGGTTTTGTTACAATGAGCCAAACAGCGATTACAGGAGATAGGCTAAACCAAAGCTATGGATCTGATCCGAACCCCACTAAATCTTGCAAAGTTTTCTGCTCTGGCTTTGAATTTTATGGCTTCCCCACACTGTAGTTTCTTATTAGAGGAAGGAGAATAAATCCCAGCTCAGCTGTGAAGCCTAAAAGAAACAAGAGGACCACACCCAGGCCCCATTCTGCGAGTAATCCTGCAAGGTATGTCCCGGCAAGCCGCAAAACCACCCCCAAGCATCTTCCAGTCAGCTGTTCCCTCCTTCTCAACAAACCCTGAGCCCAGAGGGGATGAGCCGGGGCAGAGGAGTGGTGCAGTCAGAACAGCTGGTCTAGGAGCCGAGGCTGCAGGAAGAGGAGGGACTTGCTGGGTTGCAGCCTAGAGTTGGCTCTGGCTGCCTCGGAAAAGCTGCTTCGCAGTTAATGTAACCTGCCCCCCTCTCCCTGCCCGTTGCATCGCCCCGTAAACACTGCGCAGAGAGGCGCCGAGCGAGGAGCCGCCGCGGCCATGTCTCAGCCACATAAAGGGAAGAAGTCGTCCTCCGCCAAGCCTGCGGGGGCTGCGGGCAAGGGGAGCAGAGCGGTAAGTGTCGGAACCAGGGCGCGGGGCTAGGGCGGCGCCCAAAGCTCCGCCGCGCCAGGGCTCCGGGTGCCAGCTGGGCTTCCTGCCTGCTGCGTGTGTCAGGGCAGAGGAATGTGCCAGCGGGCAAGAGCCAGCGCCGTCCGCGAGCGGGGAGCGCCCCGAGGCTAGCCCGTGGGGACTGTCCGGCTCAGCCCCGCTGCGGGCCGTAGGAAGGGCGGGGGTGACAGCCCAGGGCATCCCGCTCCGGGCCATCGGCGTGGGGTGTGTGACAGGCCAGCCGGGCCATTGGCGGAGCGAAGGGGAGGGGAACAGCCCAGCGCAGCCCCGCTCCGGGCCAGGGGGAGCGGGCGGTGACAGCCCAGCGCAGCCCCGCTCCGGGCGGATACGGGGCAGACTCGGTGCAATTAGGAGCGCGTTGCGAACTGCCCCGCAGCCCCTAAAGCCCTGGGGACTGGGAGGGGCGCAGCCGAGGCCGGGCCACCAGCCCTTCCCGCCTCCTCCTGCCCTGCAGGGGCGACACACCCAGCCTGGAGCGCCAGCCCCGCCCCACTGCCAAAGCGCCGCCCGCCCCAGCGGCAGGGTCAGCCCCAGCTCGGCTCTACCGCCCTGAGCCTGAGCGCTTAGAAACGCTCTGCTGTGCTCGGAGGGAAGGAGAGGATTATTTTAAAGGAGGAACACGTTCCGGCCATGGCTTTTGCAAGCTGGTGGTATGCCACGGTAAATATAGCCAGCTCTGCTATTGACAGAGTGGAGTTTAATCTCTTGGGTTGGGTGTGTGGCTCTTGCCAGCGAGTGTATCAATATTAAGGGGGTAAGAATGGGAGAGCATTAGTGCTAAAGGTTAAACATTTCAAGATAGAGCCAAATGCATTCCTTGTGTGAATCTAATGCATTCAGTAAAATTATAGGGGGGTGAATTTGCCCCACCCTCTATTTGGGGAAACTCACCCTGCTCTGGTATGCGTGACGTACAGTAGCTCACTTTTGTAGCTCGGATATGTTGTATTCCACGTTTTAAAAGGTAGCTACTTATTTAAAGTGTTTGGGACTGCAGGAGAAGGAATGAGGAAGCAACTGTCAGCTATATTAAGAAAGAACTATGGAGTCACCGTGAATTCATATTAAGTTAGACACTGATGCATTGGTTATGTTGTTCAGGAGAATATCTAGTAAATAACAATGACTGGATCAAGTAACTAAAGTGCTCACTATGTTCAACTTAGATTAGTAAAGAGTAATACTTTTGTGTAGAAGATGCGATTTGATACTTTGAAATTTTTAAGTTGATGTTATTTTAATATGAAATATTGTCCAGTTATATTTTCTCTATATAATCCATTAAAATACATGCCTTGCAGTTTCAGAGGGACTTCCATAAACTCTTTAGTGAAGATGTCCCATTAAACATTAGCTTTGTGGATGTTGCTTATTTTCACAACCTTCTGAAAAAATACAGGCCCTTTTACATCTGATAATTAATTTATCCTTTAACCAAAACAGGGATGGGATCTGAAAGGAAATCTAATAAGTGATTTTTTTTTAAGGCTAAGTTAATATTGGACTCTCTTTCCCACTCTGAATAGAGTCCTAGTTGGTACAAGTTTTCAGAAAATTGTTCTTAGTTTAAAAAAAAACAACAAAAAAAAACCTGTAGCTAACTTGTTTCAACCTCCCTAAGTAAACCATAGTTCCTTGATGGAACTTGGCAGTTTAGCTATACTTGAGCTATCAAAGATTACTTTTAGCTAACTTTTATGTGCATGTTTTTTTAGCAAGTCTGGTCTTTCCACATAATGTGTTAGACATATAGGGAAGCAATTTGACTTTATGGGTTATAGTGAAATCATAAAATGATGAAGTACATGGGTTGTGATTCTAGTATTTGCATGCCACCGATTTACAACACCAAAATATACTTTATATAAGGTGACTTTGTCTCACCAAAAATTCAGTTCTCTGAATCAATTAAATTGCTAAATTTCTATATGGATATGAGAAATCCATGACATTGCTAATCCTGATTTACATCAGATCTGCTCTGTAGAAAGTTTGCTGGAACATAAATAATTTAATTATACAACTTCAGTCACTGTTTTAAGTCAAAACTTAAATCCATTATCCAGTGTTGATGAATGGTCTTTCTATACATAATTAGAAATGTGAGTTCCGTGGAATTGTGAGTTGTACTGTCAGGCACCTGAGGGTTGGACATTACAGCTGTAAGTATTGCATCGAGTTTTTGTGACAGTACTAGCATGATGCAGTGGAAGTCTTTCATTAAAGTATAAAGAATGACAGGTTCTGGAAACAATGTAATACAAACTGAGCATGTGTTTTGGGACAGAAAAACCACTCAGACTTCTACTCAATTGGAAACCAGTCATTATTATTATCCCAGAACCTTCTGGAGATCCCAACCAAGATAAGAGTTTTAGGCCTGGTCTGAACTTAAAGTTTGGGTCAAAATGGTTATATCACTCCAAGGTGTGAAAAATCCACCCCCCTGAGCAATGTAGGTATGCCTCTCTAACCTCCTGCCCCACCTCCTCTTCCTCCCCTGAGCGTGCCATGTCCTCGCTCCTCCACCTACATCTGAGTGTTTCCCGCCCTGCCACCGCCAAAGAGCTGTTTGGCAGTGTAAACACGCTCCAGGAGGGAGGGGGAGGAGTGGGAATGTGGCATGCTCAGGGGAGAAGGCGGGGAAGAGGTGGGGCTGTGGCGAGGCCTCATGGAAGGGGTGGAGTGGGGCCGGCCTGGGGGCAGAGGCGGTGTTGAGCACCCACAGGAAAAAGGGGAAGTCGGCACCTATGCTTCCACCTTAATTGAATTGGCTCGTTAGTGCAAGGTGCCACAAGGATTCCTCATTGTTTTTGCTGATACAGACTAACACGGCTACCACTCTGAAATGGATCTTTATCTTTCCCCACAGTTGGAGGTTATGGTTTTCTTAATAATGTAGGGCTAAATTCTCATTTAGTGTGAAATAGCATAGTTCCACTGAAATCAATGTTAAA
The DNA here is from genome assembly GCA_033296515.1 of Macrochelys suwanniensis. Taxonomy (NCBI): domain Eukaryota; kingdom Metazoa; phylum Chordata; order Testudines; family Chelydridae; genus Macrochelys; species Macrochelys suwanniensis. Next base: position 71,644,515 of record CM065780.1, on the reverse strand, counting down.
ATCAATAGAGCTGTGCTGATTTACAGCGGCTGAGAATCTGACCCATGGACTTCACCTCTTGCCCAGTTACTGGAAGCGTCACTGCTCCAGCGCTCCAAGCCCCTATTTAATGAGGAGCATGGGCCAGAGCCGAAGTTAATGACATTCTTTCCAAGCCTCAAGAATGCCAAGTTTGCCTTGAAGCTGGGTGTCCAGCGTGGGTCTGCTGTGCTGTCTCCAGCCTGAGAGTAGACCTGCAGTTCCTGATTTAACGGTTGGCATGTTGTCCTTGTGCTTTTTATTTAGGTTACTTATTTTCTAATTTATGAGATGCACACCTTGCTGATCAAGACGTTAGTGTTGATAAGTGTGGCTCTTAAAGAGCAAGGCATTTTTGTGTGCTCCAAAGAACATGATGAAATGATGAACTTCAAATTATTCTTTCCTTTATGTGCACTATAGTTATTCTTTTTCTCTATTACTTTGGTGTGGATTCTGTCTGTGGTGAATCTACAAGTATAAGTTGAAAATGTGTTGTTTTTCTTGCTTTGTTATTTAGTATACAACATGAGAAAAATACTCTGAGCAAATTTCTGTTTTCATAAAATACAAGAAATAATAAAAAAGTTGGTTCTAATAAAACTAATACTGTTTATTGACCTTGTTAGGGAGATATTTACTGTATGAATAGGTTGGTTTAGTTTAATAGGAAGTTATAGGGAAAAGCAAGGAAGGAAGGAAAGAGTGGATCAACATAAGCCACCATTCAGCAAATCTTTGAGGGTTGTTTACTTCTGGAGGAATTCTGTGCCACTGCATGTGTACAGAATTCATGTCCAGATTTCTTTGCTTCCCAGAAGAAAAATGGCTTTCTGACGGGGAAGCAAAGGGAAGCAGCAAGAGCAGTCATGTGTCCCTCCCTAACAGGTGGGCACATTATTTTGGGTCTCTGGAGTTGCTGGTGGAAAGAGAAATCACTGCTGAGGGGAGGGGACTGGGGATGCCCTGGCCAGCGCTGGGTCAGACTCACCCTCATCCGCCCAACCCCTGTGCACCCAGATCCCCCCCATACGCAGACGCCCAGGCCAAACCTTGCCCCCCCCCCACCTAGAGTCCCACACACACCAAGCCTCACCCCCTGCATCTGGAGCCCTCCTGCACCCAGACACCCCCGTCGAACCCCAACCCTCCTGTACCCAGGCCTCCCCAGCTCCACCCAGCTGGTGACTACTACCCTGTGCCGGGCTCAGCTGCTTGTCTGGGCTGGGGGTAGGGGAGGAGCGTACTTCCTCTGCAAGGAATGGCTGGGTCCAGGTCAGACCCACACCCAGAAACCTCCCCCAGCTCTGCCCCCCCTCGCTTCCTGCCTCCATTGCTACTCAGCCGCGTGGGGAGGGGTCACTGTACAGGGAGCTGCTGTCTTGTCCGCCAACCCCCGTGCATCTGGACCCTCCTATACCCAGACTCCCCCGCTGAGCTCCACCGCGCACCTGGCCCTGCCTGCTGAGCCCCAATCCCCTACACCCAAACCCCGCTGAGCCCCTTCCCCCTGCACCTAGACCAGCTCCTGCTGATCCCCACCCTCCCACACCCCGATCCTCTTGCATCTGAACTGCCCTGCCAAGCCCAACCCCCCTGCATCCGGACAACTACTCCCCGCTGAGCCCCACTCCTCTACAACCAGACCACCCTTGTACCCGGAACCCCCACTGAGCCACTCACTCCTGCAGCCAGACCACCCCTCGCTGATCCTCCTGCACTGGAGCCCACAACTGGGCCTCATCTCACCCCCCCCCCCCCCCGCACCTGGACCACCCCCCTGCTCTTGAACCCCCACTCCACTGAGCCCCAGCCAGCTGCACCTGGACCCCTACCTCACCAAGCCCCACTCGCCCCGCACCCAGTCCCTCTCTGCATGGGTGGCACAGGTGGAGCCCTCCCTTTGGGGAGGCTAGCCCCAGGTTACGCCCGCGCCCTCCCCATGGCTGGAGCCCTGAGATCCCCTGCACACACTCATGCGGCCGGAGCCACAAGCCTCCCTCTCTGGAGAAGCCCAGAGCATGCACCCCACCCCGGCTGCAGGAGCCCTGGGCTGGCCGAGGCTCCCCTCCACCCGGAGGAGCCCTGGGGCAGCCGCAGCCGCACCTCCCCTCCCTGGACCCAACCTGCCCAGGGGAAAAGCATCTGTTAGAAGATGCTTTTGATATGCCCCATGTAGCTCCAGGGTGGCTGAGGAGGCAGTATTATCATCCCACACCCTGAGTCGCTCCCCCTGTCCCCGCTGAGCCCTAACCACCTTCACCTCCACCCCCCTGCAGAGTCCCATTGCTGCTGTACCTGGACCCCACCCCCCATGAACTCCTGTGCATTCAGATCCCCTCCCCCACCTGGACCCCCCCACTGAGTTGCCAACACCCAGATTGCCCCACACAGAACCCTCTCACTCCACACCTGGATCCCCTCACATTAAGCCATTCCACACTTGGATCCTGCTGGGCTGAGCCTGCCTGCCCACTCTTGGTGAGCCTGGCATGGAGGGGCAGAGCCCTGGAGTATTTCTGGGGCAGGCCTGGCCCTTGCGCTGTGTCTGGGGTGGGTGCAGCCTCATTGCCAAGTCTGTGTCCCAGGGAGTGGGAGGAAGGCTGCAGCGTGATCTGCCACCCCCGTGCAGCTAGTGGCCTGTGCTCTCCACTGCCATGCTGGAGCCTCCACATTTATTTATTGACAGCATTTGCAGAGTTTTTAAAAATACTGTGTGCAGAATTTCCTCAGAAGTAGTGTTAAGGGACAGAGGCAGAACCACTGGCTCTGAGGACTGCTGCTTAACCTACTGGACTGGTTTTGTCCAGAGGGACCAAAGCCTAGCAACACAGAAGACCAAAAGGACTATAGCAGTTTTAAAAAAGGTCTCTGTCAAAAAAGGGGGAGTTATTTGGGGAACCAGACTGATACTCCGGCACTCTAGGGGCATCTGAAGAAGTTACGCCTGCCTAGCTTACTTTCAGATGATGGTAAGGCTTTAGGTAAGATAGACATGTGCCTACATAAGTGTTCTTTTAAAATCCTTTGTTTTCTACGAGCTTTGTTCCTACTGTTAAAACATAAATACTTGGGTTTTAAGAAGGCTGGCTGGTCACTGTATACCCCATTGGTCATGGACACCTGAAGGGACAAGCCACAGGTGTCTGAACTCGTCATACCTGCTAGCTAAGCACAGTTAATACACATAGTACTGTAGCCCAGCCCCAGGGTCTGGTCTAAGAGTGGGAGAATTGTGAAGTTCTACACCACAATACGTAAAAGGACAAAGAGAGGGGACTTGAGGGGCGTGCTCAGAGAAACCAGAAAGGAGGCAGAGGTGCAGCTAGCCCTGTAACTATTACAACGTCTGGTCTAAACAAATCCATAGTCAAAAAGTAAATTGGACTATAAATCTATGATACTGTTTTTAAAGCTATTCTCCACCCTAAAGAAACAGACAAAAGCAACAAAACACAGATTGTGTGGAGGTACAGTAAAGCAATGCAAGAACTATTAGTCAGCCCTTGTATGAACAGATATCTTATCTGAAAAGCTGGGCATTGTTCTGGTGTTCCATGCACTACATTCTTAGTCATATACTGCACTCAGTCTGAGTACAGAAATTCCATTGATGTCAATGGGACCTGCACTTCTGGATTCAGGGTAGTGTATACTTTTAGAGTGTCATGCAGCTCAGAATAGAGGTTCAGAGCATCAGTTTAAGACTAGGGGTACGTCTATACTACCCGCCTGATTCGGCGGGTAGTAATCGATCTTCTAGGATCAATTTATCGTGTCTCATCTAGACGTGATAAATCGATCCTGGAAGTGATCGCCGTCGACACCAGTACTCCTGCTCCACACAAGGAGTAAGCGGAGTCGACGGGGGAGCCTTCCTGCCGCATGTGGACCCACGGTAAGTGCTGTTTAGCTCGAACTAGGATTCTTCGACTTCAGCTACGTTATTCACGTAGCTGAAGTTGCGTATCTTAGTTCGAACCGGGGGGTTAGTGTGGACCAGCCCCTAGGTGGTTTGGTGTGTCTTGTGGGTTAACTCTACCAGGAGCTAACTGTATTTATGTGGGAAAGCAGACCAATGCCTCATATACTGGTACTTAAAGGGACAGTGCAGATGCCATTTGTGTGAAGTTTCATCTCTATTCATGATTATGTAAGCGGGGGAATAGTCCCGCTATTGTGGGGAACTTTCCTCGTCTCTGCACTACCCCGGTGAAATGGGCTAGCGGAAGGATCTGAGTCCTCGCTCCCACCTCCTTTACCCAGAGGCCTCCCTGCCCTCGAGGACTCCCCTTGCACTCTCCTGTCTGGCAGAGTCCTCGTAACCCCAACAAGGCTGGGCCCAGGATTCCTGGGGGGCTCAACCCCCAACCTTGCTGTGGTCACCTAGGTCAGGGGCTAGGGTGTCCCCACTCCGGGGTGTACTCTCTAAACAGGATGCTTCCCTGACCCACTGATCACTGCATACAATTCAAAGCAAAGGCAAATTATTTAATTAACAATTAATTTGTAACAGGAATAAGGAAAAATGGGAAAGGCTAATGAAAACACATCGCCCCGCTCTGTGGCAGGGAACATCCCAACAGTGCCTCTGCAATGTCAGGGCAGTTCAGTCTGTTCCTTTGCAAGTCCCAGGCTCCTTCTCAGGCCTTGGCTGTGCTGCAGGGACGCTGTGGCTTGGACACTTGCTCTGGCGGTGGCCACACGCTCGCAGGCTCTGGGTGGCAGGACCCTTCTTCCCAGCGTTGCCCCCGCCCCGTCGGGGTTACGATCCCCCTGCAAGTCTGGCCTGCAGGGCCCCTTGGCTGAGGCGTCTCCCTGCGCTGGGCCCACTGCCCAGGGTTCCCCTCGCTCTCCCCAGCTGCTCACCGCACCCGGCTCCGGACTGCTCCAGCCCCAGCTCCACTGCTCTGCCTCTGCACGGCTGCTGCTGCTGCTCTGCCTCCAGCTGCCTGGGCTGCTGCCCTGGCCCCTCTGGCTCTGGCTGCTGCAGCTTCTCCCCCCAGGGCAGGTCTGTCTCTGGGCTGCAGCTTCTCCCCCCAGGGCAGGTCTGTCTCTGGGCTGCAGCTCTGCTCCCAGGGCAGGTCTGTGTCTCTGGGCTGCTTTCCTGGCCCCTCCAGATCTGGCCCAGCTCAGCTCTGGCCTCTCCTTAGCTCAGCCCCACTCACTCTGACTCAGGCCACTTCAGCTCACACGGAGGACGGGATTCACCCTGACCTCCTGACTCCCTGATTCGCCTGCCCGCCCTGTCAATCAGGCTGACCTGGAGCATTGGCCTCTCCCCATTGCCCCTGGGGACTGTCAGTCCCATCGACCCTTCCCCTTTTGGTACTGGGAGCTCTGAATGTTAGTAAGGGGATAACAGTCCCCTTACAGTGAGTTCCATTGACTAGCTTGTAACCAGCAGGAGTGGGGCTCCAGGGTGGGAATTGAATCAAAGAACTTTGGAATTGATTAATAGGCAGTCTCTGAAGAAAAGGAGAGAGTGAGGCAGAGATAGCTGGAGGGCAGATAAGCTCAGTCCTTAGAGTTTGGGATAAGATACGCCTGCCCAAGCTTTACGTAATGGAAATATGTGTGTGGAACTCTTTCTTGTATTAAAACCCCTTTTCTCTTGTTATGCATTATTCCTACTGTTATGATTAAACACTACTTTGTTTTGCAAAGGCTATTTGTTGATGTTCACCACTGGTCAGAGCTTCCAAAGGGAAGACTTACAGGACCTGAACCCACTCAGGCCTTCTGAGTAATCATGGTTGGTAGATAAGGGGGTGTATGGGGTCATCTAAGTGTGGGAGAATCATGGGATTCCACCCCAGGACAGCTGAAGGCAAGAGGCTTAACTCCTGAGGGGGATAGAGAGAGACTGAGAGAGGTCAAATGTGCAGCTAACTCTAAACTGTGACAGGGATTGTTGGTCATATACCAACAGTATAACTGCTGGGCCTGGTGGAGACTTGGATGGAATGCCTCCAAGGAAAACTTAGGTGTTGGAAGTAGTATTCATGATTCAGTGAGTAGTGCTACTCTCTCTAAGCACCCTATCCGAAATCTACTGACGTCAGTGGGAGTTAGATCAGGACTTAAAGCAATACTGAATCAAAGACCAAAACAGAGTTAAGGAGCACTGAGTTGCTGGAGGAAGAGCTATAAAACAGGTATTTGAATGTCTTGTAGCACTTTTCACAAGAGCCCTAGTGTTAAGCCTACTGTTATGGCCAGATTCCACCACTGAAAATAACTATTCTGTCTGCCTAAATTCTGCCTGTGATTTCATTTGAAGTTCTGCTTCATGTCTCCTAAAAACTTTATCTGTTTGCTACTGGTGATGAAGAATAATTGTCATGCTTCACTCTGTGGAGATCTTGATTACAGTGAATGATGTGGTCCCGCTATGTAGTATCTGTAAGGCATTTGAGATTCTCTTTATATAGAAGATGCAGTATAAGATTTAATTATTAATCTTATTAATGACTTTTTTTTATTTTTACAGCATGGTGACAAGAAAAGTGGAGCATCTTCTAAACATGGAGATAAAAAAGGATCCACAGAAGCCACAGAGGTAAATAAATGCAAAGCACTGTATTATATTAAAATGAACTCCAGCATGTACGATTATATAGCAGAGAACATCTACTCATTCTGTGATAATTTTTATGGTTGTTTGTTTTTAAACAGAAAAGTAGTAGCTTGAAGACAACTGACTGGTGGTGTTCACTAATAGCTTTTATTTTCCAAAAAACTTATAAATCTATCTTGTGCTGTTCAATTTTGTATGAAAAGAGCTCTGCTCTGATTCCCCTGTCACTTCAAATCTGCATGTTGGCATGAGTGGAGAATCAGGGTCCATGTATTTCTTTTAGAAGGGCACCCAACCTCTATAAATGCTACTTTATCTGGAATTGGCATTTGTAATTCAGCAGTCCAGACAGGGCTCTAAGATTGAGCTCAGGGCCAGGAGCCAAGAACTCCTGTTGCCTAATCCTGGCTGTGCCATGGTGTAGCATATTTTGTTCCATTTAACTTAGAAAAATCCATGGAAGCTAATGCTGCTGGGAGCAGCATTAACTATCACTAGGCACTTTGTGTCTGCTATTGCTAGTGTCAGAGGCAGCTGTGGAGGAGCTAAGGGCAGTACAGCAACCAAGCCAGGCTTGTGTGTGGAGGACACTACACATGTTGGGCAGACTATCTGTGGATTTGAATAAGTGTGTTTTTAACAGTATTCTGAATGCTGATACATTGGGAAATGCTCGTAGGGTGCTTTTTAAAAGACAGATTTTAAAACTTATATCTGACTAGCCTTCTGGGTCACACCAAATACTTCTAATGAAATTCATGTAATACCAAACATATTGTAATAAACATACTGTACCTCTCTATTAATTAAAAAGATCTGAAAACTGAAATGTCAATCAGACTAGTGATTGTGTTGGTTAAATCTCAGTGGTGCCTTTGACACTTCCCAGATGAATGGTAATTTGCCTGGAACATGCGTTCTTCTCTCTTACTTAAGATGGTTTTAGCCAGATGATTAAATATGATGCTGCCTGAAGGAACAATGGTTACTATAATACACCCTCTCTGATTCTGTCCGGCACAAAAAGTAGTGTGCAAAGTTTTTTCCAGCCTACTTGAATAAAGGTAAAGGTTGTTATGCCCAAGTCCCCCAACTTGTAAAGTATGAATCATTGTTTGTAGCCAGTGCTGTGTTTCCAAACCTAAGCAGTTTGGTGTGATGTGGGTTATCTCAAATTACCATTTTCTTTTTTTAACTTGTAAGAGTGCTTTGATTTACAACTTGAAACAGTTTGACCATGAACATTTGTCTATGCAAGGAAGTGATCAAAAGTGACACCAGGGTTCTCCAACACAAGAGTTACCCTAAAAGAGGAAAAATATTAAAATAGTCTGATTTGTAAGAAGAGGGTGCTCTGTTCTAGTGTCAGTGCTCCTGCTACAGAAGGGAGGTGGTATATACATTCCATAATAACTTATTAAAGAAATAAATGTGGCACAATGAAATTAACTGTATAAAGGATATGCTAATTTTGAATGAGTGCCATATTGTTAGAGAGATCCTTTGTCCAAGAGACTAAAGTGTGCATGGGCGTTGTGTCCATCAGAATCTCTAGCTAAGCTCTTGCATGAACTCATCTGCTTTAAGAATGAACAACAGTTCATTGTCTACAAGCATATATGCCTGACCTTAAACTTATAACTGCCACTTTCCAGGCTATAGTCTAGCTACTTCCGCATTCCCATTTGTAAATTCTTGCTTCAACAGCATCAAGGTGCTTATTTTACTTAGAGCAATGAACCTCAGGTGAGGTCTGGGGAAAAGAGGATGTGCTTATCGCATCCAAGGCAAGACAGGTCAGAATCAGTTTATGGGGTTTTCTTTGGAGGCTAATTTAAACTTGTGTATGCTGTTATCAAACGCCTATTTTGTATAAATTACCTAGGGCAAAGTGTTGTCTCCCTGATCCTCTGCATTAAGTGTACCAGACTAGCATGTTGTCAAATGCTAGTGTTAGGATCAGTCCTCTTTCTGGTTCTTGATTCCTTTATAGCTGGTAAGTAACAGTCACAAGAATAGAGAGATTCATAGATAAGTTTATTACAGTGTTTGACACTTAAAGCTACTGTTAAATAAAAAAAACATCGAGAGATGAGAAACAACAGAAGGAACAGGCACATCTAATGCTTTTTATACAGAAAAAGCTACTGAAAAATAACTCACTGTAAAACATATGTTAGGCCTTGTTTATAACTGAATTATATACAGTATAATTTGGATAGACTCTTGGATCCTCCTAAAGTCCTTCTCTACTGTGCCTACATGGGTGACCAAGTGCTCTTCCTTTGTTGCTTGGTTTCAGGAAGGAATTGTGCAGCCTGGGAACCCAGCTGTCCCTTTTCTTTAGGCTTTACAGGATAGTTTAGGTTTTTCCTATATCCTTCTACCTCCACAGTGAGCTGAGCACATCTTTTCAGCTTGATGCCAAATCCTCCAGCTGAGCTCTTACTCTTAATTTAGAAAAAATGACCTCTTGGTGGGAGTTGAGAGCCTGCAATTTGAAGTTTGGCATTCCTGTTTCTGGGTTCCTGCTGAAAAGATCTATCTCTAGCTAGCTAAGACTCTGTTGAAGGCTATTATTAAACTTCTTATTCTGAGAAAACTTTGTGCAGGTTTTGGATCTTAACCCTGGTGGGTGTGTATCTTCTCCTGTGGGTGGAATTATGTGTTGCAACAGTGAGCGGCACAGCACCTAACTTTGAGGCACCTGGAAAATTACATGAACAGCACCAGAATCCACAAAGCTAAGTTAGGCACCCTATATGATGAATGGGGACAGGTAGGCATTTCGGAATGTGATCCATAAAAGCCAGGGCACTCAGAGGGGAGCAGCCTAAGGTAGCCCATAGGAGATACTGACCAGAGGGGAGTGTGTGCTTTCCACTGCTTGCATCTGAAGAAGTGGGTATTCACCCACGAAAGCTTATGCTTCAATACCTCTGTTAGTCTATAAGGTGCCACAGGACCCTTTGTCGCTGACCAGAGGGGAGTGTGTGCTAAACCCCGCCCCCGTCTCAGAGATGGGCACCTACGTCTGGGCTGCAGGGAGGTGCCTAGAGATCCATAGCCTGGAATCAGGTAGTATAGGAGTGAGTTGGCTGCCTGTCTCACTCTGTCCTGGTGGTGGTAGTGCCACTACTGTTGCCCACCTTATAGCTCTCAGCCCAATGGTTAGAGCATTCACCTGAGATGTGGGAGACCCAGGCTCAATTCCCCCATTTCTGCCTGAGGGGGAGAAAAGATTTGAACAAGAGACTTCCATCTCTCAGGAGAGTGCTCTAATCACTGAACTATGGGATATTATGGTGTGGAACTCCTTCAGTCTCTCCAGTTGAAGCTGTTGCACCCTGGATAAATAATGAAGGAATGATTGGAGCAGGGGGACTGGACCCTGGATCTCCCTCCTCCCAAGTTGGTGCCCTTACCATTGGGGTACAGAATCATTTGTATTATCTCTCTTTCTTGCCAGTGACTCTTCCACTGTGGATAAATACCTAAAATGTCAAGGACTGCATACTGTTTTACTTAACCTGCTAAACAACTTTAGTTCTAGTATCAGTAACCAGTACCTCTGAAATGCTGCAAATTAAAAAATGAAATGGAACTAAATAATAATCCAAAATATATGACCTACTTTCCAGGTTTCTTGTGGGCAATTATAGACTGAAAACTAGCTTGCAATGCTATATTTCAATAAAAAAGTTCAGTGCAGTTTGGGGGTTGCACATGCAGAGGTTTCATATCATGGAACAGAACGTTAGTTAAACACATGTAGAATATTTTGTTTGGTTCAGGCTACCTCGTTATCAGAAAGACACTGGCAGAATACAGAGATGCACAATTAAAGTGATTGGGAGTCCTGGGGAATTGGTTTATGTTGAAAGAAGAATGTAAAAAATCACGTGTGTAATTTAGCTAAGCAGTAGCTGTATGGGGATGTGATACTGCTTGGAAATTTATGGGAATGTAAATGCCAAAGAAAAAGAGAGAGGAATTATTTAGAGTAGTAGAGAGTTTAATAGTAATTCTGAGATAAAATTAAGAAAGGGACAGTTTAGGCTGTATATCAGGAAGATCTGACTATGAACTCTATTTTATACTTTAATAATCTCCCAAGGAAATGAGTGGAAGCCCTTTCTTTTGGGACACTGAAAAAGACTAGAAAAAAACATAGCAAATGTACTGCAGAGAGCAACTGGAAAAGCATAATCCCACATAGGTGAGGAGGTACACTAGATGACTCTGTAAATCTTTTCCATTTCTAGCATTTTATTCCATGATCTTTTGGTGCTAATGGTGGGTGCTAAGAGCCTGCAGTTTGAGGATAATTCTTTTAATCATATTTCAGGTATGAGATATATGTAATCATAGTAGAGTGCTCATGTAATTAGTCCATGACTGCATCTAGACACCAGCTGAAATATATGCCTATAGCATGAGCAAGAGAGCGTAGGTCTCTTTGCTGCTAATTTTATCAGGTCTCTACCAGAGTTTATTTGTTTGTCCCAGATTTTACAAGTTTTTCAAAACAGTAGGATGTATCTGTGTGATTGCATCATAAATGTTTAAAGACCACACTGAATAACTTAAAAATCCAAACAGTTCTTTAAGCGGAAGAACCCAGTGTCTTTGGAGCTTAAAAATTCAAGGTGAAATTCTGACTCCATTGAAGTCAATTGGAGTTTTGGTATTGACTTCAATGAGGCCAGGATTTCACCCCTGAACTCTTTCCCGTGCTGTAGTTTAGCCAGCAGCTCGAGTGTGTGACTCTTCTTTATTTACAAAAAAATTCTTCCAATGTATCTTACCAGGTTGAGGCGACTGAGCTAGGTATAGTACCCCAGGCAGCTAAGAAGGAACAACAAGCAGATGAGGCCAGTATCAGGATCCAGGGATCTCCATTCTGCTGTGCTGTTTTCTTGTCATTGAAGAAAACGGTGCAGAGCAGCCTTCTTTCTCTCCCGTCTCCCCACCAGCCCATACCTTCTCTCTCTCTGTCTCACCCACCCCTTGCCCAATAGCACCTACACTCTTTCTGCCTATCTTGCTCCTCTATGTCCCTCCCTCCAGGCAGAACCTGCACTTACTGCAGTTTCCTCTCTCCTGCAGCCCTTCCTGAAGGAGAGGGGAGTTGGGAACCTGCAGTGCCTGGAACTTTTGCTAGGTCCCAGCTGCAACCAGTGGGCCTCCAAGAGCTCTATGGGGCACAGAGGGACTGTGCCCACTCTATTCTTCTTTATATATGTGCCCTTACATGGCTGGCCAGCATGTGTAACTCCTGTTAGTGCTAAATGGAGTGCATCAAAAGGCAAATATGCAAGTCAGGTGCATGCACTTTACTGGTTAGCTGTATGTTAGACTTTTAAAGGGTTTAGGTTGTAATCCAGCAAGGTGCTGAGTAGAATCAGATGGTGGAAAAAATTGGACCAAAAAAGTTAACAATTTTTCACTGAAAAAACGTTGACCAACTCTAGTGATGAGTAAAGTAAACTCCTGTTGACCTACAGTGGAGGTGGGCATTCATCACTTTACACGATCAGGTCCTTATGGTCATATTATAGCCGCTCATGTACCGTTGTGAGTGCAATAAATACAGTGATGCCGTTTGGCTGAATATGCAATGTTACAAATATTCTCTACTCCTGGATCCCACATGTTAGGTGAACTTATGCAGTCGCTTAAAATACCAAAGCATTCCCAAGAATGTTGTACATTTGTCAAAATGGGTTACCCTGTTGATGTTTTTGAAAGGTTGTGTTTTTGTTTTAAAAAATGTTTTTAAATTAATACATTGCATGGTTGACCTCAAATTTGGGATAAAATGCAGCTAGTCTAATATTTCAGAAGAAGTAAGTTCCAAATATACAGTAATAGAGTGTCATATCATACAAATCTTTTGAGATCCTCCAACTGAATTCATCAGGGAATTCTCTTAAAAAAATCTGTCATGATTAGAAGTATACTTAGAAAGTTGCACGAGGGGAAGGAAATTAGGGGCTTTTTATTGTGGTAGGAACTCAAGAATAGAGGTGATGTGTCTGTTATTGGTTTTCCAGCCTCTAATCACAGTAATCAGAATGCCGATTGTGAGTAACTCCATTGAAAATCCCTTATGCATTTTTAAAAAAGAATTAAAAGATTAATGCTTTTTAAGCTAGTTAAACTGATTTACTGTATAGTGAATTTTAAGAGATTGAAACTGACAGTGTCCCTTCAAAATGTCCCTGATGCTGTAGAATTGCTCAATACCTATTGAAGTCAGTGGATGTTGAGAGCATTCAGGAACGTTTCTTATGCTAGGGTTGTAATAAGAAAATTGGTGTCCGGATGTATAAAAAAATATGTAAATCTGACACTGCACCGTTTAGACTGATATACATTTTAGTACATAATCACATTGTGTAATTCATTATGTTGATGCAAACAGATCATATCTCCTGTATTATTGCATGGTTAACATCTGGATAACGATTTTTTTTCAGATGCTCCGGCTGTGTATGGAGTTGATTCACATGGTTTGATTTACCTTGCTTTGTATAATTAACGACACTTTTTTTTGGAAAAGACTAATCCATTTTATTATATGGAGTAAAATATTACACAAACTTCTGCCGCAATCCAAAAATCTAATCTGGCCATCACCATGGTATCTGAGCATCTAATAAATGTATTAAAATGAGCACGATTGTATTACAGTGGCAAACAGAGGCCCCAGTGGATATGGCAGTCCTGTTGTGCTAGACCAGGGGTCGGCACCCTTTCAGAAGTGGTGTGCCGCGTCCTCATTTATTCACTCTAATTTACAGCTTCGCCTGCCAGTAATACATTTTAAGGCTCTGGGGTTGCGGCCACGGGATCCTGCCAGGCGAGGTTCTCAGCCCGCTGTCAGCCTGGGGTTCCCTTCACCCAGGCCAGCAGCGGGTGCTGTGTGGGGCCAGCAGCGGGACCCTGGCTGGCAAGGGGCCAGCAGCCGGAACCCCAGAGCTGCAGCGGGCTGAGCTGAGGTTGCCGACCCCTGTGTTAGACACTACATGTAGCAAGAGGTAATTCCTGCCCTGTAAAGTCTACAGTCTAGTGCTAAGTTTTCAAGAAGTTTAAACGAAAAACCTGCTGCTAATAAGGAGCTGCTAAGGAGGAGCTCAGCTATTCAAGATGGCCTCAGCTCTGCCACTAATCCTCTGGATCAGGAGGAGCCAGTTGAGGTGGTTCAGGCACCTGATAAGAATGCTCCCTGGGAGGCTTCTGTTGGAACTCTACCAGGCATGTCCCACTGGGCGGAGGCCATGAGGCTGACCCAGGACATGCTGGAGGGATTAAATCTCCCAGCTTGCCTGTTGCAGAGGAAAAGGCGGTCTGGTCCTCTCTAATGTCCATGCTGCTGCCGTGACCCTCACCAGGAAAAGTGGCATAAAAGAAAAAGAGCTGCTGCTAATTCTAATTAGCTAATTAATGCCACAATTTAGTTTAAAGAGTGAACAATTGGGAAACGGTCTTTATTTTGAAAGGACACTAAGGTTAATTGGGATCAAAAAATCATTTACTTTTAAAGTTGGTTTGTTGAAAATCTAAACTTCAGGATTTCCTTGATGGTATTTAACAGTGGTACAGCACTACATTTATTTTCCAAAATGAGCATCAAATTTACTGTGTGTCCTAGCAAACAAATCTGTGCAGCCATCTGTGACTAGATGTAATTTTTTAGGTGTCCAGCAAGGCACTGATCCTCTAAACACTTAAGCATGTAGTTAGCTTTATGAATGTGAGTTGTCCCAAATGTACAAGCATCATCACACTAACAGTATTGATTTGGCACATGATACTGTGCTTCATTTGGTTTTTGTTTTTTTCATTATGCTAAATCCAAGCCTGAAATATTTGAAGAAAATACCACAGATTTCCTCCTGAACACACATTTAGGAAAATGTACGGCTGGGCCACACTTCAGTGATGTAGTATGTATATATCTGTGAACAGAATATCGCCCTTTTCACTGGTTCACTAACCGGAGTTCAGCTGCAGAAGGGCTGCTTTAGTCTTCGTAATTTCAAATTTTGTTTGTGTGGGAGAAATTCTCTCCGTTCATATTGTGTTTTGGAGCTAAAGTCAGAGGGAAAGAACATGATGTGCCATTTATCTTTTTGAATGAGATCTTTTGTTCCTGTTTGAGGCTACTAATCTGTCACAGTCCCTTATGTCTGATGGTTTGACTATGTGTGTTTCTTCATTTTGTATAGTAATTTGCTTACCAGGCCTCTGAACCAGCAGCCTGCAGGCTTTTCTATGTTTTAGGGGATCATTCAAAATATTCTGCTGTAAAATTTCAGGAGTTCACTTACCTGAGAGAGGTCTTCTGTTTCTAAGTAGGTTTTCTCTATCTGCTCCTTCTGAAAAGCCAACATTTCTTTGCGTTCATTGCTCAAGGTTGATTTTTCTAGCCACTTCTGAGTTTATCACAGTTTCATTCCAGTTGTATACCAATGTAACTCCATTGTATCGTTGGAGTTACACTGACATGAAACTGGAGTCATGCAGCAATTAATTACGTGCTGTGTTTTTGTTCCATCTGCACACACACTTGTTTAATTTGAAAGCCCTCAGTTCTGTCAGTATTTGTATGTGTGCCCACCTGTTTGCCTCATTTCTCCCTCTCTGCATGTTGCACCACATTGTTCACACGTCATCAAGAAGGGAAACCATTGCTGCATCCACAGTACTTTTCCACAGATGCTTTTATAACTTCTCTGTTTTGAAGATAATTTCCTCCAGTATAATTTCTGTGCAATAATCTAAATGTGATGTGAAGGAACCAGGGCATGTTGCTGATGCAGGTTTTTTAAAAAAAAATTTTTTTCAAGCTTGCACTGTATGTGTTTTGTTTTTAATTTAAAAAAATCAAGCTATCTGACTTCAGCTTACATCAGTTACTCTTCTTGAAGTATCATGAGATACAGATGATTACATTTGGCTTCACTGTTAACCAAAATGAGCACCTCAATTTTAGGAAATAGCATAGATTTATATATGATTTATAGACGTATGCAAAATAATTCAGTTTACAATAACTGCTCACAAGAAAACCATCTCAAATAATCCTCTGGTGATCTGAATTATAACTCTGAAAACTGCTTCAGATGACTTATAAAGCAGACACTGAATATAAATGAACCTGTTAGTATTTTGAGTAAAATAGTCCAAGAAACACAACCTTCAGAGAATCTTTTTTTGAATGCAGTATTTTGCTCAGCTTTACCAATAAATTTATTTCTGACAAAAAATTCCCCCCCCCTTTCTTTTGTATTTTTGCTTCACAGAAGAAACCTGCAAGCGCTAGTGCCAGTCAGCCTCCCAAAACACATACAAGTGGAGCTGCTTCCGCCAGTAAGGTAACTTGCATTTTTCAGAGATGATAAACTTGCTATAGGGATTAACAATAATTACATCAATGAGAGTTATAATAAACTTCAATGTAGACTGGAGATTTAACTATATGCTTTTATAAAAATGCATTTTTGGTTTAGTTTTAAAAATAGTTATTCCAAATTTTGGAATCTGTAGAATTAAGCTGTTTATCCTAGTGTGTGTGTGTGTGTGTGTGTGTGTATGTATGTGTGTGTATATATATATATATATGTGTGTGTGTGTGTGTGTGTATATAAAAATAAAATGTTATCCAAAGCAGAATAGTCATATTTTCAGGAACAAACTCTGACATAACTGATCTGTCTGTTTTATTGACTGAAATGCAATGATTTGCTTGAATAGATAAATCTGCTTTGGAAATTATATTTTGGTACAATTTTCTTAACTTCATTAATAAAAATGAACGCAGACATTGAGGTCTTTGAGCCAAAGCCTAGTGATGTCAAAGGGAGTCCTTAATGCAGTTCACTTATCTATTTAAAAAAAATAAAGATGAAGATAAGTAAAAATCTCAAAGTTATGAAGTGATAAATGTAGAAGTATCACAGAAAAAACAGAGTTAATTATATTTTATATTAAGTTAAATAAAAGTTCAACTTTCAGAGCAAGTGGATGTAGTAGCTAACTTATACTTGTTGTTTTACTACAACAACACTTCAGTTTTTTTGTTTCTGAGGTGTTTAATAGCAGTTAAACTATGAGGCATTGTGCAAGCACTGAATTAGACCTCACTGCCCCATTAGGTAGACAGAGGATGTATAATGTAATTTCACCCACTATTCTGAGGTGGAAAGCAACTGCTATTAAACAGCACTCAATAACATTTCAGTTTAGGACAAGAAGTGAAGAATACTCTTACTGAGCTGGAATTGCAGATGCATTGAGGCAGAATGCCAGTGCCTACTAATAGTATGCCAGGACTTTAGTCCAGTACCGAGTCGAGAAATACCATTTTGTGGAGCACCTGTGTTCCTTGGAGGTCTCCCATCTACGGGTTAAATCCTGGCCCCACTGAAGTCAATGGCAACACTTACATTGACTTCAGTGGGGCCCAGAATTGCGCACCAAGTATGTGGTCTGATCCTGTGAGGTCTGACAAGATCATAGCACCGATAATTGTAATGATCTGATTGCTAAGTGCCAAAATAGAGGCCGATGTAAACAAATGGTTTACAAGTTGGAGTGTAGACTATAAAGATGTGTAGTTCCAAGAAAAGCAATCGTGAGTGCAAGAGAAAAGAATTAGCGGTTTATAGCATGAAATAAAAGCAAAGCAATACATGGAAAATTGCCTTTAAACTCCACTTTCATTTCTGTTCATGGCACTTTCATAAACAGAATTAGGAATTACTGATTTCAGGAAGCTTGGCAGATCCAGGATACTTACTGTGGCCTAATAATTGTCTGGGAAGAGTCTGCACCCCAACATACAACTGAATTCCTCGCACTGAGTTCATTATTTCTGTTTTGAATTGAAAACTAAAACATATGGGGTGTGCATTTTTTATTTTTATGGATCACAAGTTTTATAGAGTCTCGGAGATCTTTTCACTTCTGACTTCTGTTAGGTCATCAAGACCTTCTCCCCGCTCAGGAAGCGTTATTTCTGTTCTTTGTTTAGTTTAGTTTAGTTTCAACTGTCTCAAATGCTGGGCTTCACTTTCCCAGAGAGATTTCTGTGCCTGATTGATCTGACTGACAGGAAGTGTTTCTGCTACCAGGTTACATTTTCACATTCTTAACTTCATTCCATTGCAAAATAATAATAATAATATTCCTAGCTATATTCTTTTATTATCCTAAATTATTTTTCTTCCCAGGTGTTTTACATCCATTCAGTATTTGTAAACTCTTGCCTTGTCCCTCTCCTAATTGTGGCAAACGTAGAATATACATATTTAGCTAATTCCGTTTTTCTCATCAGTGTATTCCCTCATGAATCCCTAATCATTTTTTTGTTCTTCCTCTAACTTCCTTCCAGTTTTTCCTACATCTTTCTGATGTAGGCTAAAACTGAATGCAGTATTCCATATAATATAATGTTTCTGCATATGGATCCTCAGATTGCATTGATCTCATGCTTTGTATCTTATTTCTAAGGGTATGTCAACACTGCTTTGCAGTTTGGATGAGGTGCAAATGTCAGTGAGCACCAAAGTGCTATGCTGTAACTCCCCCATGTGGATGCTGTGGGCATGAGCTGAAAGGTCCCTCATTCACACTAATTTATTCTTTAAACATATAATGTGAATCTAACATGTACCTGGGGTACCACACAAGACATTTCTCCCCTTTCTCTCAAACTAGCCATATTGATTATCTGTGGCCAGGTCTATGCTACCCCTTACTTCGGTATAACTTACTTCACTCAGGGTTGTGAATAAGCCACCCACCTCAGTGCCCTAAGTTACACGGACCTAAGCACCAGTGTGGACATCGCTATGTCAGCAGGAGAGCTTGTCTTATTGACATATCTACCGCATCTCACGGAGGTGGATATATTATGCCGACAGGAGAGCTCTTTCCTGTCAGCATAGAGCAGCTTCTCCAAACACATTACGTGGTGCGGCTGCATCGATGTAGTGCTTCTAGTGTGGACTAGCCCTATGAACTCTATCAGCCGGTGTTCAAATTGCTTGGAGAGAAACTAATTTTATAGTAGAATTTCATGGGCGATTATATCACATGCTTTACTGATATCCAAATGTACCTACCTACCAGTTCTGGTAATTCCTCTAATTTTGTATTTTTATCCATAAAGCCAGTCTTTGGTCTTTATAAATTCTTTGCTGCTTATTACTTTTGTTTCTCTTAAACTCTTAATGGTTACTGATTTTTTTGGGGCGGGGGAGGGGAGGTGTCAAAGTATTTTTCAATTCTTTTACTCAGGATAGAAATCAAGTGTACAGGATGATAATTGCCATGTGAATGTCTGACCAGTGCAACTTTGGCCTAGTCAGAACAAGTATCACTGTTCGTTGCCTCCTGCTTCCTCTAGAGTTGGCCTTCATCGTGTTACAATTATTTTCATCATGATTTTCCCTTGATAATAAGCTTATACCTCTATAATTATTCTGATCCGCAGAATCTCCTTTCTTCAGGACTAGTACAACCATTGCCTTTATCGAGTTGTCCAGTACCTCCTCTTGCTCCCACACCTTTTTAATGTATTTTTCCTAATGCTTTGATAGCACTTGTCCCGCTGGCTTTTAGCAGTGCAGCTGTTATATTGTCAGTTTCTGCAGCTGTCACGTTTTTTTTAACTACTTCACTGCTCTGTTTCCTCTGATGGCTGCTCAGTTCTGATATCCATTCTGCCTTGCAAGCTGCCCTGTTTATCTAGCATGTCTAAAATGCTTACATCTGGATGAACTACAGGGTTCAGCGGCAGCGCTTTGTCAAAATGCTTCTTCCATACTCCCAGCACATCTTCGGCATTTGTTGTGTGTTCACGGGTAACCTTTCTTACTGCTTGCATCTGATTGCTAGCCTGATTGTATTTCCATGCAACTTAACCTGACTGAATTGTTTATGTTCACATTTTCCAATAGTCTCTTACCTGCTTTTCCTCAATAACTATTTTTAAAATAACTTTCATTACTTCCCAATAGATCAGATTTCTCTTCTGTATTTATTGTTCCAGTTTATTAAGTCAGCAAACTTGAGCCATTAACTTCCGTGCCTTCCTCTGTTAAAGCTAGATTACTTGGACATTATTAATGGGCCTACTTTCTTTCTCTCTCTCATATACTGTAGTACAGGTTCAGACACCCATCTTTTCACCCCTCCCCTTTTTGACTCCTTTGGCTAACAATAACTCAAATCTATTTTCCTGCCTTTTCCTCTCCCTGGAGTCCTTAAATGACTTTATGTATTTTGTTTGGTGTCCTTTCATCTTTTCCATATACAATATAGGTTTTATTAACCTAATCTAAAATCTTCTACTAGTTATTTTTAATTCAACCATATGACACCTCTCTGTTCCTTCCATTCAGAGGAATTGTATTGTGTTGTGCCTTAGTTATGGAATCTCTTTGGATTCCCCAGGATTATTTACAATGTGAATGTTAATAATTCCTTTCAATGCACCTTACCCAATAGATTTCTGAATACCCCCAAAATGTGTTTTTCTAAAATTTTCTGCCCTAGTTTTGCTACATTTGTGAACTCATTCCTTAGGAGAGTGAAATAAAGTAATGTAATGCTTTTATTCCAGTGTTCGCAATCAATTCACGTTTTTGTTGATAAATAAGGCTAAGTTTTTGTCACTGGTATTTTTAGTAAAAGTCACGGACAGGTCACAGGCAATAAACAAGCCTCTAACCTGTCCCTGACTGTCACTAAAAATATCTCTGACAAAAGGGGTAGGTGGGTTCAGCACCCTGCTGCTGGGGCTCCCGGGTCCCAGACTGCTGCAGTGCATGGGAGCTCTGGGGTCTCTCTACCCAAAGGGGCTGGGCTGCTGTGGGGTCCCCTCACCCCTGGGCAGCTGGGAGCTGCAGGGTCCCCCCTGCCGCCCGCCATGGCTGGGAAGCTGCAGGGAGACCCCCACCCCCCATGGTGACTGGGCGGCTGCAGGGTCCCCCAGCTTCCCAGCCGCAGAAGGCAGTGGGGACTCCCTGCAGCTGTTCAGCCATGGCGGGCGGCGGGGCAACCCCCTGCACCTGCCTAGGCAGCGGGGATTCCTCGCAGCTGCCCATCCGCGGCAGAAAATGTCGCAGAGGTCAATGAAAGTCACGGATTCCATGGCTTCCATGACATAATCGTAGCCTTATTGATAAACAATAGATGCAGATGTCTTTTCTTCTGGTTGGGGTGTCTGTTTGCCTGTGTTTAATGTCCAGCTGATATCTGGGTAGTTAAAAATCCCCAAAGATTATGAATCTTATGATGTAGAACATCCCAAGCTTTGGTTCAGGAATATTTTGCTCTCCAGTCTTATTAGTCTGCAGGCAGTACATGTTCTTGCTTCCTTTTTTGTTTTTCGTCCTTTGTATCCCAACTCAAATAAATTAATCACCATATTCTTCATTGCCATACTGTAGCTTATTGGGATAGCAAATGTTGTTTATCCATCTCTTCTGCTTTTTTCATGAAAGCTGCATTTGGCTATATTATGTGATATTGAGGGAGGAAAAAGTGCTGCGGCTTTGGCCAATTTTATTTTGTTCCTATGTTCTTGTGTTTTCTAAATGTATGTCAAAGGTGTCCAGAATTTTGGACAAATTCATTTTGTTGTGCAATTTGCATAAGACTGCACTCTAAACAAAGATTTTAGTATTCCCCTTACAAACAGATTTTCTTTTTTTCACATGTTGCTTGCATTTTTATTTTATATAAATGCTTTTTGTTGTTTCCGGGACAAGGTCGTGGAGTATTGGTGCTTCATACAGAGAATTAATGTGCTCTGCAGTACCCATTCTGATAATTTAAATCTCTCAACATTCTATTCAGTTTGCAGTTACTGTTGTGGAGAGCATTTCCTGGCAATATTGAGTGGCTGAACAAGTTTGCCTTGGGCCCATAACTCAGCCATGCATTAGGAGGTCATTATCACCATTAGAAACTATACAAAGTGTAAGGAAAAACTAAAGTAATTGCCTCGTCTATATGTTATGTAAAAAGTTAGGCTACACAGTACCATGGATGTTGTGTTCTCTTTAATGGTGTAAATGTGCCAGTCCACTAGCCAATTGGAAACCAGAATTTCAAGCTCAATGCTCATTCATAATAAAATGTAACAACAGTTGAGTGGAGGGACAGAGTTGGATCTAGTGAACTTTCCAGGATTGTTAAATGTTGTCATGTGCAGTAATTGTGTTTGTACAGAACTGAGTTTTACCAATTTTGTATGTGATTAATTTGGTAGTTGTACTCTTCATTTGCACTGGACAAGAGTTAATTTCCTTGGTCATTGATGGTTACTGCACATTGTTGAAATAATCTCTCTGTCCCTGCTACTTTCCTGGAAAAAGCTCATTAATAGTTATTAAAACCTGAAATTGTACCTGGAGAATCAAACAATCCTCAGCCTTTATTTATGCAGAGCAAGATCTTCAATTCTGCTAGATGTAGTAAAACTGTAACTATTACAGTTCTGCTCTTCCTGTTTTTAAAATGGCAGAAAGGCAGATATGTAATTTCTTAGCATGTCAATCATGTGAAACCCTATCCAATCCAGCACACTATCTAGCATAGTGTTTTTAATAGTCTTTTGAGTCTGAGTGGACAAGAAGGCTGTTCCCTGACTGACCCCTCCACAGAAGACCAACCTTTATCTTTAGGGCCCTGCCAAATTCATGGTCCATAGTGGTCAATTTCACAGTCATAGGATTTTTAAAATTGTAAATTTCATAATTTCAGCTATTTAAATCTGAAATGTCAGTGTTGTAACTGTAGAGATCCTGACCCAAAAAGGAGTTGGGGTGGGGAGGAAGATCACAAGGTTATTATAGGGAGTTGTGGTACTGCTACCCTTACTTCGGCACTGCTGGTGGCAGCAGCGGTGCTGCCTTCAGAGCTGGGCAACTGGAGAGTGGTGACTACTGGCCAGGAGCCCAGCTCTGAAGGCAGAGCTGCCACCCCCAGCAGCACAGAAGTAAGGATGGAATGGTATGGGATTGCCACCCTTCCTTCTGCGGTGCTGCTGGTGGGGTACTGCAACAGCCGCCACTCTCCAGCAGCCTAGCTCTGAAGGCAGCACAGAAGTAAGGATGGCAATACTGCAACCCCCTAAAATAACCAACCTTGCACTTCCCCTGCAACTCACTTTTGGGTCAGGACCCCCAATTTGAGAAACCCTGATCTCCATGAAATCTGTATAGTATAAGGTAAAAGCACACAACAGACCAGATTTCACCGTCCGTAATGTGTTTTTCACGACCATGAATTTGGTAGGGCCCTAGTTATCAACAAAGAAATTTATTCAGGAGACAAATGCTGCCCTGAGATGCTACTTACCCCTCTATAATTCTTTCGGTAAGTAGCACTTTGCTTGATTTTGTACACGGACAGCAGAATAGGAAACCGTTCTTTGAAAGTAATTAGTTTGTGGCAAAATGAAACAAATGTGGACTAGTTTGATCCAGAGTAAACAAAATGTTCATAATCAGATGAAATGCAGGAATTTTGGCAGGGAACATGCTCTAAGTAGTCTTATTTTCTTACACCAAATAACGAGCTTTAAGCAGAAATTCATTAAAGGTCTTGTGCTGAAATGTCAACCTGTGAGTTCCTAATTCAGACCTAGGGCTTACACCAGTAAACAATTATCTTTTGCAAAAAATAAAGCAACATATGATTACTATTAATCAAAATATTGACAAAGAAAATATCAAGTACAAATTCATTCTTGGCTGCATACAGTTAATCAATAAAAGTAGGTGAGGATTTTAAACAATGGATGGGGATGATTTTTTACATTACCCTTCTGAATTTGTGTGTCTGTGTAGCTAGATTTCAAGAACTTTTACTCCAAACCTTTAATATTTGAGTAATCTTAATAAAACACATACTATTCAAATGATTTTTCCATAATATTTTAGAGCTTTTCCTCTTAATCCATATAATTTAGATTTTGTATTACAATAATTAGACTATTAACCACAGTAAGTCATCCTAGCAACCACTTGTGGCTATGTAGTAATTTATAAATATGGGTTTTGCAAGGAAGAAAACAACATAGTCTTCCACATATATGTACACACACCTTTTAAAATTGCACTGAGTAAATCAAATAAACAGTGGCAGGAGAGTGGGGCATATTTTATATTACTACAACACAACAAAGAGGTCAGATCTATTCCTGTGCTATGTAAGCTATTCTGTATTTTATAGAAGTGCCTTTAAACCCCCTTAAGTAAGCTTTGAAAAATGTATTAGCTAGTGGGTGGGTAAGAAATACACCGTTCACCAAGGAGTAAGGCCTAAATCACCAGTTTCTGCATGAGTTGAGCTTTCTTTAACCAAAATTAAATTTCTATCACTTCAAAGAAACAGAGAAACTCTTGTTTGTGAAGAAAACCTCATAATTGCAGAAGTTGGCAGCAATTATTGTTAACAATAATAAACGTAATATTATGCTAAGAAAAAATTATGCTAAAGCCCCAGTTCCTGAATTCATTTGAATAGATGAGAATCTTCTATCCCTCATGGTTGAGAAAATGCTGAAAATACAATTGAAGTGTATGCCAAACACTTAAAAAAAAAAAAAAAAAAAAAAAAAAACCCACACAGAAGGCAAATAACCCGCCCCCCAAGTATTTTTATTTTTTTTTAAAAAAGCCAGTGATTTTTAAACAGTTAGGAAGGTTACAGTACTGCCAATCCTAATGAGTAAGCCCAATGGAATGCCATTTTCTTGATCCCAAATGCAAGCTTCGATGTTGCTGCTGCTAACTTTCTGAGCGTATGCCTGTGAAATTGAGAAGATTCTGGACGGTGCTATTTAGAATTTTGTTAGCAGTTGCTGTGGTCAGCTGAACCAAAATAATTTGGCAGACTCCTTAGTTTTTGTGTAGCAGACTGGAAATTCTGTGGCAGCTTCCAATAAATTTAAAGAGAGAGGGGGTGTTCCTGAAAATAATTAATACAATCAGCATAGCGTCCCTTGGTTTGTTTTTTAATATTAAATTCACTATTTCACTTGGCCATTACATTTTGAGGTTATAATTTTCAGTACATTTTTGTACAGGCAAAAACTGTCAGGAGGGAAGAAATAACTGTAGAAAATAACTTGGCCTCTTGGCCTCTGAATAATTGTGTGAAGTGGATTGGAATTTCAGTGTTAATACATTGCTTAGCTGTTACTGCTAATTTTATCAGCAATAAAATAGTTAGCAATGCTAATGTTTAAGTTACAGTGTAGTAGCCGTGTTAGTCTGTGTCAGCAAAAAGAAAATAAGAAAAATACTTGTGGCACCTTAGAGACTAACAAATTTATTTCAGCATAAGCTTTCGTGGGTTAGAACCCACTTCATCGGATGCATGGAATGAAACATACAGTAGACAGATATTTATACAGTCAGAGAAACATGATAAGGTGGAAGTGCGAAAACCAACCTTAAGAGGCTAATTAATTGAGAGGAACCATAACAGCAGGGGAAGGAAAAACCTTTGAAGTGATAAACAAGATGGCCAATGTGGACAGTTGACACACAGGTGTGAATGAGGATCATTAACTTAAGGGAAATAGATTCAATTAACGTAATGGCCAAGCCATTCCAAGTCTCTATTTAATCCTGAGTTGATGGTATCTAGTTTGCATATCAATTCAAGTTCAACAGCTTCTCCTTGAAGTCTGTTTTTGGAGTTTATTTGTTGCAAAATTACTACCCTCAAGTCTGTCAGAGTGATTAGTGAGGTTGAAATGTTCTCCTACTGGTTTTTGAATGTTATGATTCCTGATGTCAGTTTTATGTCCGTTTATTCTTTTGCGTAGAGACTGTCCGGTTTGTCCAATGTACATGGCAGAGGGGCATTGCTGGCACATGATGGCATATATCACATTGGTAGATGTGCAGGTGAATGATCCCCTGATGGCATGGCTGATGTTATTAGGTCCTATGATGGTATCACTTGAATCGATGTTTAAGTTGTTATCTTTAGATGTCAGACTTAATGCACCAAATGATGTGAATGGGGGCAATTAGCACCTCTCAGAACTGTTGATTCAAACTGTCTGTAGACTGAAGAGAACATCACTGCCTCAGTTCTCATTTTGAAGGCTTTCTTTGCAACCATAAGAGCTAGAAACATTTAAAATAAATACAAATAAAAAGAGTGCATATACTGTATTGTGGAGCACTGTTCTGTAGCAAGGGATAAATTCTTTAGCAAATAGTGGGGCTGTGGAATACAAGGACCAGTCAATTTCATGCTGCCTCCTGGAGAACTGTTTCATAGATTCCAAGGCCAGAAGGCACCACTGTGATCATCTAGTTTTACCTCCTGTATAAACAGGGCACAGAACTTCTCCAAAATAATTCCATTTGAATTAGGCCATATCTTTAAAAAAAAAAAAATTAAAAAAAATCATCCAACCTTGATTTAAAAATGGCCAGTGATGGAGAGTGCACCATGATCCTTGGTAAATTGTTCCAATGGTTAGTGACCCTCAGTTAAAAATGTACACCTGATTTCCATTCCGAGTTTGTCTAGTTTCAGCTTTCAGCCACTGGATCTTGATATACCTTTCTCTGCTAGATAGAACAGCCCATTATCAAATCTATCCCCGGGTAGATACTTCGATCAAGTAACCCCTTTACCTTCTCTTTGGTAATCTAAACAGATTGTGCATCCTCAGTGTATCACTATAAGGCATGTTTTCCAGTCCTTTACTCATTCTTGTGGCTCTTCTTTGAATCTTCTCCAGTGTATCAACATCCCTTGTTGAACTGTGGACACAGCTTTCCAGCAGCAGAGTAGAGCTGTTCAGGGGGCACAACACTAACAAATATCAAAGCTGTGCGAATAATAAAGTAGTGGAAATGTCCTTCCTGCATGGAGCGTCTGTCTCTGTTGCATAAAAACATAAGATGTGGCTGCAGATACCAGAGATGGTCATCTTCCATTGCGGAAGAAGGGGCTATGGACTGCAGGGAGCAAAAATAGGGTCTCACTGCATTTTTGAGCAGTGTTTAAATAGCAATAATATAATTTTTTAACATATGAACTCTGTACCTTACTGCAAAGAACAGCACTGGCTTTGTCTTAACTTTGGAAGTTTTGCCCATGTGAATGGGCTGGACATTTCCCCGTACCCCCTTATGTCTGAAGGCACACTGCCTCAGCTTCTCCACTTTTCAGGGTGCTCTCAATTAAATTACCAAAATAAACTCTTTTCTAATTCAGCAACTCTCTTCCCTGGAGCTGGATTTATTAACATACAATATTCAAAATGAAAGTACTTAAATCCCCATCAAGTCAACACTTCTAGGCCTTCCCTACCTGAAGCCTTTTTCTTGACAACTCAAGGTTTCCTGCTGGAGCTTCCTCACTCCTAGTAGTCTCTGTGTGTTGACTCTCTCTAGGTTCCTGCTGCTCCTTATAGGGGAATTAATTCCTCTGTGCCCAGCTGGTTCTACTAATTAAACCCCATCCTACATCCCATGTGTGCCATGTATTCCTAATTGTATGGGACTGTCCAGCTCCAGGCCTCTGGCCTTTGAGGGTATGTCTACACTGCAATTAAAAAACTGCAGCTGGCCCATGCCAGTCAGCTTGGGCTCGTAGAGCTTGGGCTAAGGGGCTGTTCAGCTGCATTGTAGATGTACAGTCTCGGGCTGGAACCCAGGCTCTAGGACCCTGTGAAGTGGGAGGGGCCCAGAGGGTGGGCTGAAGCCCAAGCCAGAACATCTGCATTACCTCAAGCCCCATGAGCCCAAGTCAGCTGGCACGGGCCAGCTGTGAGTGTCTAATTGCAGTTTAAACATGCCTAAAGATAAAGAGTAAGGCCATCTAGTTACTGCCCCTTTGTTTCTCCTCTCTGGTTGATCTCCACCTTGGGGGTGGAATGGATGTGGTGGTTACCATATTTATCAGACATGTGATGAGCCAGAAGCTGATATGAAAGGGGCATTGAAGCTCTTTACTTTCAAATAAATGAATAATAAACACAACAACTTTCAAGAATTTGATTTTATAAACTAAGTTACTGTTGTATCCTGATATCTTTCTGTGATGATACCTTTTTAAACTACCAAATTGGTGTACAGCAGATGGATTTATTATACTTACATTTATGGTCACAATCAAAGCACAGGGATATTATACAGTGACAATGTGTGGTTATTAATCAAATAGTATTCACATAACTGCTGTGTGGCTGAAGAACAGGAGTAGCCAGTCAGATTTGGAATTTTGCATAACTGATGCATGGCTTGTTTCAGAATTATTGAACAGTCTTTGTCTCTGATTTGCTGCTGACTGCTAGTCCATATGCCCAAAGTACACATGGCCCCATCATCTTCTCACCCTTTCCCCTCCTTTACTGCTCCCAGTTCTCTCTCTTTTCCCACTTTCACTTCTACCTGATTAAGACAAGACAGTCCAGTCAAGTCCTGTCCTCCCCTCCCTCTGATTTAACCATTTCCTGTCTCTCAATTGGAATTATTTAAAAGTCTTGCCTCCTGAGTCCCTCCCTCCTCACCTCAGCTGTCCACAATAACAGTAGCTGCTATTTATTAATTAAGGTGAATTGGACTGTATTGGATTCCTCCAGTCAGCACTGTTGCTGTAGAAACCATAGTAGTAGATGGGACTTGGAGCTATGCAGAGGTACAGACATTGATTTAAGAAGGAAAAAGGGGTACTTAGTAATGGTATAAAATACAATGGGCTCAAATAGTTCCTGATGCAACTCGACTGACTTCTATAGAGTTATATAGAAATCAGGGATGAGTTTTACCTACTGTCATTGTTTATGATAAACCAATGATACACAATCATTCATATTTCCACAGGCTGTATTTTCTTTTTTCACTTTGGATTAGTTATTTTAGCTGTGGGAAATCTTTACAGAGAGAGCTGCCTGTTTACACACTAAAAAACCCCACACCCAACAACAAACTAATAGAGAGGTGGAGCAACTGAGTCTGCTGGGTGGAGGATCCTCCTATGCGGTGTTAGAACTGGCTGTGTCATCCTCAAGTGAAAAAGAGGGTTGGCCAGGATTCCATTACAACTGAAACCAAGGACAGGACTGTATGCTGAAACAAAAACAGTTCTGTCATAAGGATTTGTGCTAAATTAACTAGAAGTTAGAATATAAACCAACTGTACAAAGTAAGTACTGTTTTCTGACTTGCTTTTCTATCTTCTTATCTCTGCTTCAGGCTAATTACAGTGCTCTGAACGAGCTGCTGACCTCTTAGGCTTATGAGATGTTCCTTTTATCTGGGCTGGAGCATTCCCAAACAGGCTGAGTGTACAGTGACTCAGTGCTTAAACTGTCTACTGTGTCCACAGTGCTCAGAGCTAACAGGGGGATAGTCTTTCTGCATAGGAAGGCTGTTTGTACTCTATATGTATTTCTGAATATTTGTTTTAGGGACAGAGTTGCAAAATACACAGTTTATGAGACATAAGCTAAATTCTAAAGGAGGAAGGGGAGGGGATTTCATCAACATCCTAGCTGCTTTAGGTTCAGCTTCTATGTTCCTAGTAACCATAGACTTAGTTTGACTTCTATATTTGGGGGAGGCATCTCCAGTCAGGTCAATGGAGGAGGGGGGAATTCTGTGCCTGCCTGAGACTTGCAGTTTGGGGAGGCGCACCTCCCTACCCTCTCCAAACTATGCCCATGCTAGTAACTTAAAGTGCCTTTGTGTCAGAAGCCCATATTTTTGGACACATGAATGCAAAGTTTAATGTAGTTGTTAAATGTACCAAATATTGCATAGTCAGGGCATGGTGATCTGTACAAAAGAATGTTTTTGTTTGAAGAATGTTTACGTATCGATATCCATAACAACACACACATGTTCAGAATAAGTCCATGCTTGACACATGCAGAAGAAACAGAAACATAGTGATTAAATTGTTTTATTGTTTCCATAGTAATACAGATGAGATTTATTGTGTAGACTTAGTATAGGTTATACCTAATATTTCTTAGGAATTTTTCATTATATTAATTGTAAATAAAACCATTGATTGATTGCCATAAATTCCTTTGCTTGGTTTAAAACTCTAAATAAAAAGGACTAATTGAGAAAACAGGCTCCTGCCCCATCTGAGGTTTTTCAATGGCTGTGTTATACCCACTTCTCCTTTATCTACTTTGAAAAAGTGAAAACAAGTTTACCTAGCACAGAGGTGTTTGAGGGTGAATTTAATTGGCTTTGTTCTATGGTGTTATTGCTTAAGAACTCTACTTTTTCATCACATTTTGTGGGTGGGGAGGAAACTTCTTTGTTATAAAAATTACTGGTTTCTCAGCCTTTCTTCTAGATAAAATAAGGCTTTGCTTTCTAAAATGAAATATTTTATGCCATCTATCCATAACATAGATGTCTGATATTTTAAAGAAATAACTGAATGTGCATTCTAGGTGAAGTTAATCCCTGTGCAGAGGACCAGCTGAAGGCCTATTGCACTGCTGTTGTGCGATTTAAGTGCATGTGCTGGCCATCTATATCAGGTTGAATTTCACCATTAGATCATATTGGCTTGTGCTGTAGCTCTGCATGTGAAAGGATACTGTCAACTTGAAATCTAGCCAAAGTTGCACAAAGCTGTAAAAATAGCTCCAGGTACCACATCTGCCCCTTACTCCCCATGCCAATTTTTATCGTCTTGCGATCACATTTTCCTCTTTGTGTAAATGGGTTTTCTCTTTCCTCTTGCTGTGTTAAAGACCTACACAAATAACACAGGAAGCTGGGTAACATGCCCCACTCCTCCCTGGGCACCCCCTCCCCAATCCTATGGGGCTCTGCATGGGCTCACCGGTCCACCCACACAAAGTTACTTGCAGGACTGGGGCTTAACTGACTATGTGGGGAATAGTGAAATGACTTTACAGAAAAGTGCTGTCTAATGCACAAATAAATTGAAAAATATAGAGTAATATTTTTCCCTAGCATATTAGGTGCTACTCATAAATATCCCAGCTAAAACCTTTTCAGGCAGAAGAGTGTTTTCATTATTCCTAAAGTAGATGGTTTCTCTTCTCTTCAGTAATATACAAACTGGGGTGTATCTAAGGTGGTATCCGTTGTCCTGTAGCCAGTTGATGCAAAACATCACCATTTAGTCACAAACACTTAGCTGTGAAGAAGCATCATTCTCCATGTTAGATGTGACCTGGAGTTAGAAATCCTTTATCTCTAGACCCGGTGCAGATGGCCTTAAGGATGAATCATCTTGCCATGAAATCTCCCTATAACTAGATCTTCATTGTGGAGAAGCTACTGCAGAACTCTAAAGGTCAGATGAAATGAATGCCAAGTATTTGACCAATTTTACTTTGAAAATTCACTTAATAAACAAATTCCCTATTTTTGAAAAAAGTGATATCGGGGACAAGGTCCCAGAGTGGGGAGAGGGGGACAGAAAGCACGAGTGCTAATTCCATGGCATCATCTTAATGTATACCGCCTCTTCCAGGTGGGCTTTGTTGCTGGGAAGATAGAAAAAGGGATGGAGTTTGGGGGAATAAATTGTCCACAGTGTCCTTACTTCACCTTTCCCAAAAAACATGTTGTTTTTTCAGGTAAATTAGTGTTGAATCTGACCCTGTCCATGATACCCTACCTGTGCTCAGAAACTATTCCTGAGCTGGAGGAAAGAGGCCACAAGGAGGCCCCTGACACCGGTGTTTTTGCAGGACATGTATTGCTAGGAGGAGCAAAGAGTAAATGTCATGTAAATGTACAGATAATCTGTGCTTCTGCAAGTCCCTGAAGACCTGAGTTTGGGGCAACTCCCTGATTGTTCTGCAGGGGATACTGCATATTTCTCCCTCCTTCCCCTGGTGGATGAATGCCTTAAAAATACGGTTAGTGGAAAACTTGCAATTTCAAATGTCCTGTAGGAAGAAGGCTGTATTGAGCATAATAGGGCCCTGAGAATATAGGGATTTTAAATGTCAGTGTTGTATTGGATTCCAAAGGTGATGTAGACTGGTAGATAGTGTGCTCTGGAGGAATGAACATGGGTTTGGCAGTCCAGGAGATCCTGAGCTCTGCTACTGACTTGCTGTGTGACTTGAGCAAGTCACTGCATAGCTCTACCTCAGTTTCCCATTCTTTAAATGGGGATAATAACAGACTTTGCAGAGTGTTGTGAGGATTAATGTATGAATGCTTATAAAGTGTGTGAACATGTGCAGCACTATATAAACTGGCTGTGTATCATTAGAACTGAGGTGATTATTTTTTAATTATTTTCTTTTAGAAATGCTTTGAACTTCTATTCTCGATTCCATCATCTTATAAAAACATACATAGAAACATATGAGCCATTCTGTGATTTAAAAATGTCTCTTGCTAACAGTAATTCATACTCAGTTTTTTGGAAGTGCTAGTCATTCTATCTTCTTTAGGTACTTTTTCAATATCAATATTAAATATCAGGTTCGATCCAATTGTGTTAGGTGATGTACAAGCATAAAAAAATACAGTTTCTCTGCCCCAAAGAACTTACAGTCTACAATACAAGATGTAATACATGGATGAGAGAAACAAGCAGGCTGGGATGGGTTGAGGCAAACAGGATAACATGCATAATTCTTAGTCGGTCAGTAGTAGTGATCACATTTGACTATTTGTCTAATGTAAACACAGAAATGTACTTGTGTACATATGTACAGTATTAGTGTACACATTAAATACTTTATAGTATAATTTAATTAAAACATTAAATGTAAGACTTAATTTTGAAATAATATAAAGGCTCTTTTTTTAAACTGACAAAGCCAACAAAAAAACAGAACTCTTGTCTTCTGCTGGGTTTTGTACCCATTCCTCAGAAGCTTCTAGTGCTGGTCACTGCTGAGACAAGTTACTGAATTAGATATACAGTTGGTCTGATCAGGTATGGTAGTTCCTGTGTTCCAGGACATCATTTGTAAGGTTTTAAAGCATGACTCCAAAGAAGTACTTCTAATAATAATGAATGATGTTAGGCCTGTGCTAATGATACCATGTCTAATTCCAGTTGTTGCTAATACAGTTACTGTAGAAGTGGCAAAAGTAGCTTCCTTTTCTCGCTTTATTTTGTTGGCTGTTTTTCTCTTTAAGTTCAGATGACCATGGCTTCTGAAGCCTTGTTGATTTTTCATCTTTGGTAACAGATGTCTTTGTCACCTAGCACATGTGCAGTTCCTGTTACCTCAGTGGTAACATCCTCCTACCCCACTCTGCAAAAAAGCCAGTCTTTGAGTCAGAGTATCTCTGCTGATTCTTGTGAACACCAACTGACAGTTCTGAATTTTGCCAAATTTGTTAGGTTTATGTTGGAAATTACTTTTTAGAACCTAAATCTTAAGGTGTCTAGTTATGTGTGCAGTTTTATTCTGTTGGGTTTTCCTGTGGTTTCTACAGACTACCCAAATCTTTCTGTAATACAGTATTTTTGTTTCATTTCTCCTTGAGAAACGTTACAGGCTTTTTGTTCTGATCCTTAGCAGTGTTCCAGATTAAGTGACACAAACCCAACTGAATGTGGCACTTAAGCTGATGCATGATGGCCACCCACACTTATTTCCTGAAAGTAAATTATTTTTCCCGATTGCAATTCATTGATGCAGAAAGCACTTTGAAATATTTTGATGTTAACTATCATTTCTGTAATGTTTTTTTGTAAATAAAGTAAGTATTTAGCTACTTCCTAGGGTAGATTTGATTTAAATCAAATTGATTTAAATCACTAGTCAGGAAGACTTGATTTAATCATGGTTTTCTACATAAAAGTGCATTCTTGTTGGTTGTTATAACTTTAATACATATTTTTCACAACTCGGAGATAGATGTAGGTTTCATTTTTAGAAGGTACACACTATACATTTTTAAACAGTGATTTATCTTGAAAACTTATCAGATTAGTTTTACAGCTGTATCAGAAAATGAATGATTGTTTGGTTATTTCATTTACTAAATCTAATTGAAGCAGATAGTTCACCTCCCAATGACTTCATAAATATCTCCAATTCAACAGGTTAATCATTAATATTTGGAGGATCTTCTTGCCATGCCGTATTAGGAGGAGAACATCACCAGACAGACATTTAAATTGTTTTATTTAACTAAAACAACAACGTAGTATTCTGGATTTTTTTTCTTCAACAGCAAACATTTAATATTTTAACAAAACAAGCATATGTCCCTTGCTTCTCACATGACTTCCCCTTGTCCTGATCTATTCCGCCCCAACAATCTTCTATTCATTGAATTTTTTAAAACTTTTTGCACTTTTAGAGAGAGGTAAGGGATTGACTCTGTGTACACAAATCTGCAGAGGGACAATAGAGTTGAGGTCTGTTATTTCTCACCTCCATATATTATTTATTTAAAAACATTTTTGCTGTTAACAAGCATGTTACCTCTGGAGACACAAATCTACAGTCTGAGAACTGCAAACTAATCATCTCTGATGGTATCTTCTAGAATGAACATTGAGTCACATTGGGTAGATAGAAAGATTAACCTAAATTAATCTATACAGAAGCCTGTGGAACCCCATAAGATTGGGTCCCTAATCCATGAACTATTGGAACTCATTTACAAAACTTTTCTTAAACATGACATGAATATGTTGTCTTATACTATAGAATTAGAATTTATAATCCCTATTCCATGATAAAATATCTTTGAGTTTTAATGAAGATAGGTTTTTTCCTCAAAAATCCGATTTTAAAAAAAAATCATCGATTTTTATCCACCCTGCTTCTTATAGCACAAGGGTTCTCAAACTTGGGGTTGGGACCCCTCAGGGGGTCATGAGGTTATTACATGGGGGGTCGCGAGCTGTCAGCCTCCACTCCAAACTCCGCTTTTCCTCCAGCATTTGTAATGCTGTTAAATATATTTAAAAGTGTTTTTAATTTATAAGTGGGGGTCGCACCTAGAGGATTGCTATGTGAAAGGGGTCACCAGTAAAAAAGTTTTGAGATCCACTGTTATAGCAGCACACAATGAGATTCCAGAGTAATCTCTGACTTTTTTGCTATTGCATGAATTAGAATTGCTTTACTGTAGATAAACCAGATATTTCCAATACTTGCAGGTATAAGGTGTTAATTGAAGCTGGGCTTCAGTTGAAAAAAGTGGAAAATATTACTGTGTCTGTTTAGAGTTGCTTTGATATTGAGGATTATTTGCAGGTATTCCGTAACTATTATTATTGTTGCAGATTTCTACAGCTGTTTTTGCTGTGGCAGCTAGACTAGCTATTACAAAGAATAAAACACAAAGCAAGACACAACAGAACTGTTACCCAGTAGTTTGGCAAAATAAATGTTTTACATTGTATCCTGAAGATGTTCAGACTCAGGCTCTTAGGGGAGAGCATAAAAAGAAATGATCTATGTGATAATTCGCTTGACTTTAATGGCATTCTAGAGGGATGAGTTTGACTCAACACTTTTAAAATTTGCTTTGACTCCGAGTACTTCCTGTGGATTGTGCCTAAGAAATAACACATTGATCAGCATGCTTTGTGGCCCCACACAACTTTTTGAGACTTTTTTTTTAACATCACTGTTCATGAAAATGACAAGAAAAAAGGAAATCTAAGTAATAATTTGAGTGAAATACACAAAGAACAAATTTGAAAATGAAATACGTTGTATACTTTCAACAGGACAAAAGACACCGTTTGCAGTTAAACAACGCGAACGGAATTTGATACTGAAAAACTCTCTCTTGGAGAATTGGATCTGTGATGCAATTTTATTTTTAACTCTGCTTCAAGCACTTATTGGAAATGAAGTGGTTTATAGGCATGTATTCATAAACTGAGAGTAGCGGATGAAGTTCACATCAGACACAAGCTGGCTTGCTTTCCAGACCACTGCCAAAGTGCTTTCAGTAATCCCAATGCAGTTTTAAGCACGAGGTGTCTTCATACAGAAGAGGTGTAGGGCTGAGCGGTACTAAGGACACGTCTACACATGCAAAGTTACAGCGCCAGCAGTTACAGTGCTGCTCAGAGAGCGCTGAAGGAAAACCGCTGTTGTGTGTTCACACTGACAGCTGCCTGCGCAATAGCGTGTTCACACTTGCGGTGCTATTCGGAGTGGTGCACTCTGGGCAGCTATCCCATAGAGCACCTCTTTCTCTTTTGTCGCTAAGACTTGTGGGATTCATAGATTCTAGGGCTGGAAGGGACCTCGGGAGGTCATCGAGTCCAGCCCCCTGCCCTCATTGCAGGACCAAATACTGTCTAGACCATCCCTGATAGACATTTATCTAACCTACTCTTAAATATCTCCAGAGATGGAGATTCCACAACCTCCCTCAGCAGTTTATTCCAGTGTTTAACCACCCTGACAGTTAGGAACTTTTTCCTAATGTCCAACCTAAACCTCCCTTGCTGCAGTTTAAGCCCATTGCTTCTTGTTCTATCCTCAGAGGCTAAGATGAACAAGTTTTCTCCCTCCTCCTTATGACACCCTTTTAGATACCTGAAGACCGCTATCATGTCCCCTCTCAGTCTTCTCTTTTCCAAACTAAACAAACCCAATTCCTTCAGCCTTCCTTCATAGGTCATGTTCTCTAGACCCTTAATCATTCTTGTTGCTCTTCTCTGGACCCTCTCCAGTTTCTCCACATCTTTCTTGAAATGCGGTGCTGAGAACTGGACACAATACTCCAGTTGAGGCCTAACCAGCGCAGAGTAGAGCGGAAGAATGACTTCTCGTGTCTTGCTCACAACACACCTGTTAATGCAGCCCAGAATCAAGTTTGCTTTTTTTGCAACAGCATCACACTGTGGACTCACATTTAGCTTGTGGCCCACTATAACCCCTAGATCCCTTTCTGCCGTACTCCTTCCTAGACAGTCTCCTCCCATTCTGTATGTGTGAAACTGATTGTTCCTACCTAAGTGGATGGCGGAAGGGTTCGCAGGGCATCCTGGATGCTTCGCATCCCAGCAATCCCTGTGCTTCCGTCTTCATTTAGCGCCATCTTTCAACGGTTTGTGTACTATGCGCCCTGCCCTGCCTCTTTCGGGCCGCAGCAATGGATCCCGAGTTGCTCGCACTGACCAACACATCACGAGTGGCAGTGGAATTATTCCTTAAACTACAAAGTCAAGAGGAATGCGACTTTGATCTCGCCAGGCATAGCAGCCAGTAGCGTAGCCAAGGGGGGAGCAGAGGGAGCGGCCAGTCCCCCACTGAGCAGAAGCGGTGCCTTTTTTGTGCTCCGACGCTGTTTGCTCCTGTGCTGCAGCCGGAGCGGAGCATTTTTTTTTGCTCCCGGCGCCTTTTTTTAGCTCCGCTCCCCCTGTGCTCTAAATCTGGCTATGGCACTGGTAGCAGCTACAACACGAGATTGCTTGTGGCATTCACAGAGGTGCTGACCACAGTGGAATGCCACTTTTGGGCTCGGGAAACAAGCACTGAGTGGTGGGATCACATCGTGATGCATATCTGGGATAACGAGCAGTGGCTGCAGAACTTTCACTTGAGGAAAGCCCCATTAATGGGACTGTGTGATGAGCTTGCCCCATCCCTGCAGCGCAAGGACATGAGAATTAGAGCTGCCCTGCCAGTGGAGAAATACATGGCGATTGCACTGTGGAAGCTGGCTACTCCAGACTGCTACCGATCGGTTGCTAACGAGTTCGGAGTGGGAACATCGACCATTGGAGTCGTGTTGATGGAAGTGAGCAGTGCCATTAATCTCATCCTGTTCCGAGAGACCATGACTCTGGGCAATGTGCATGATGTGGATGGCTTTGCACAAATGGGCTTCCCGAACAGGAGAACCATTGAGAAATACCCCTTGCGATTTATGTACTCAGTGGCTAGGTTGTCTGGTGCCAGAATTGGAATGTGCTCCCAACGTCCTCTCTGTGAAGTTTAAATGCAACATTTTACAGAAGTAGTATTGGTTGCAACACAGACAACACTGTTTCAGTGCTTTAAAACACAGCCAGTACTCGCACACCTGTCACTAACTGGCTGACCCCAGGCAAGCACACATGAGCCACAAGACCCCCCCACAATGGTGAGTAGCCGCAGGGGCAGGGTAAATCACTGTTCCCGGACCCTGCTGTACACTGGGCACGTGGCTCTTGGGCACTTGGAGAGAGCCAGCACTGTAGGGTGGGCCTGATAATCATTCCTGTTCCCACACTTTCCACAGGAGGTGATCATTATTGGAAGATATCTCGCTGCTGAGGGTGAGCAGGTGGATTAGAAAGTCATTTAAGTACAATAAGCAAAATTCACAGGTTAGTTGGTGTAACTTCCTTCCAACATCCTGGGGATACAAATTTATACCAGGTTAGGCACACAGTCCATTTAAGCATCATCTTTTGAATTTGGTCCCCTGAATCCAAGGGAGCATAAAGTGATGTAATTTACATTCTGAGGATCTGGAAGAGAAGGTTTAAGAAGGAAAAGATACAAAAAGGAGTAAGTAAAAAGATGTTAAAATAGGTTGCCTCTATTTTAATATAAAACTGCATTTGGGGCCTTGGTTTTTAAATTATGCCAGATTACTCTTATCTTATACCTACCTATTTTATGTTGAAATTGTACCTCATTCCATATTACCTCTAGTACCTTAAAATGCTTTCTGGACCAGTAATCTTTTCCAAGCCTTGATCCTGGACAGTGGTCAGAAAGGAGAAAAAAAAATCAATCTCAAACTACTGCTTCCAAATAAATCATGTTTTATCTTTAGCAGCCTTAACATAGCATTATTTGATTTGAAATGATTTAACTAAGTAATGTACTCAAGTTACTCAAGAAATTCCTAATACTCTTTATCAACAGATGACATACCTATTTTACACCCTTAAAGATCTTTATCAATCTCTTGTTCACATAGAAATGTTTACTTGCCTTGTTTACTTCCTTTATAATTTTTAGTATCTTGGAATGTAGGCTGATGTCAGTTAGTTGTCACATTCACACTGCGCATAGACATCACTTAGTATTTCACTGTCTCTTTTGTCATCCCCTACAGCTGCCTGACTTGAATCACTTTTGCTTTTATAGGTCCATATCATATAATTGAAAAATTGGGACCTTCTTGTATAGCCAGTTTATTTTTAGCTTCCCGTGGCTCTTCTACTGAAGTGTATTTCATGATCTGATTTTCTGTAATATTGCTCTTACTCATTATGCACTCTGTCTGCTCAGTTACTACACAAAGATCATTCCTCTTTCTCTGTAGTTCTAGATTTATCCTTGTATTTTGAAACCCACTTAGAAAGTATTATGAAAATGTATCCTGTTTTTACTTTTGCTACTGGCATCCATTTGAGATTTCCGACGGAGATGATATATGTATACACAGACACACAAACTTATTTAAAATACCTGATGAAATATACTTTGATTTCAGTTTTTCTTAGAATTGAATATTTTTAGAAGTAGGTTTTTCCATCTCTTATTTCTAAGGTGTTTTTTTAATAAAATAATGTGTTTCGTTGAAAAAGCAGTATGTCTTACGGAAAAGTTTTTATAAAAGAAGGAATATATTGGTGGTTATAACCACCTGTATAAATATACAACTCATCCAAAGTACTTTACATGCTAAAAAATAAGAACAACATACAAAAAGAAGAGTTCAAAGTATTGTAAAGATGTAATACCCTAAAAAAGCTAATTTTTTACGAACATCTGTTTTAATGTTCATATTTGTTCAAACTCCAGTTCCTGATGCAATTCAGAGTTCCCATTTGTGGAACAGAGACCAAATAGTTTAATGTTGTCATTTCAGAGTAAATAATGCAACTGTTCTTATAGATCTCACCTTATTATATGTCTAAATTATTATTTGTTTATTTAGCAGTATTTACATGTGAAATACTGTAATTCAGATAATTTAAAATTCTTGTTTAACCACTTTTCTAAAAGAATAATCTAGGTTTGCATTGACAGGAAATAGTAACATTTATTAACAAGTAGAACCTTAGACTCCAGTGCTGGAAAGATTACTGTGCGTGCTTAACTTTATGCACTGTAATTCCATTAACTTCAGTGGGGTTATTCATAGTGTGTAAAGATGAGCATAAGTGTAAATCTTTGCAGGATGGGCCTTAAAGTTTGTTCTCGGGCTCAGACCAAAATCTGTGCACCCACAATAACAGACTTAATTTACTGTTGGCCAAAAACTCCTTGAATTACATGAGAGATCTAGACTCAATGGAAGTTCTGTGTGTATGTGTCTGCGTGTGTGTGTGTGTATAGAGCGAGAAGAATAAGATATGTCTATATGAGAGAGAGTCAGAATTAGGCCTTATCTGTTTTTATTCTCCAATAAAAAGGCTAGAATAAGAAAAAGAATATGCTAGATCTCACTTAGAGAAACATTACCGTATTGAAAGGATAACTATTGCAAAAAACGTTCTTTGTGATGTGAAAATTGCAGGAAAGGGAAGTTTTTAATCTTGGCCTTGTCATGGCAATGCCCACAGATTCTTCTTCAAGCTCAGTCCTGCAGAGATTCTTGATCATGCAGGACTAGTAACCATAGTGGTCTTTATCTGCTTGGCATGATTCACTACAGATAACTCTCAATATTTGAATTTTTGATGCTGAGAACAGAGTAAGAGCATGAACCTAATATGTGCACAACACCATATTTGCATGTGTTTATAATATCATGCATGTAATACATGTCGTGTAGTATGGGTTAATTAGCCAGATGGACTATCTACTCCCAAAGCTCTCCTAGAGCTCATAACGAAGAATGGAATTTGCTGATTAGACATTTTTGTTCTTTCAGTTTTATCCTCATGTTGGGCTCCACCTAGTGTTCTTGGTGCATGCTATTCCTTTGGATTTTTCACCCTCTTGTTACAAGAGAATACAGTAGTCTCAATGCAACTTCAGTTCTGGGCTTAGTTAAATTACATATTGGAGGTGTTTACTTTAATAAACCACAGCCCACTGCAGATTGAATTATAATTACCATATTTAGTTTATTCTTCACCTTGACTGTGAGCTCTGGTCTCAGGAAAAACAAACAAGTTTCTGATTTTCTTAGTGTCTGCGGGGGATTCAGTTTATTTTAAAAATATTTTTCGTGTGAACTCTTTCAAGTTGTGGAAGGTTTAAGGAATTCTGTATGAATAATTACATGGGTACATTGATGATTTTCTCAGAAGGAGGTCTTCTGTTTATTAGTTGAGCTAATAATGAATGTTTATGTAGAATTACAAACACAGGAAATATGTCTAGGACACATTTTTATATGAAGATTCAAAATCTAATGTCTATTGAGGAATATTCCCAGTAAGGTCATGATTCAGCAAACTTAGCCTGTTCCACAAAGCAATTTAAGTACTTGCTTAACTTTAAACACATGCTTAAGTCCCATTGATTTTAATGGGATGTAAGCACATACTTAAGTGCTTTGCTAAATTGGGGCCAGAATTAGTTTCATGGTATGATTTTAGCGAGGTCCACTAAAGGTTTCTGCAGAAAAACCAGAAGTTAGTAGTGATTTTTACAGTTTTCTAGGATTATCTCCCTCAGTAATCAGCATGACAAATAAAAAGATTTGTTTATAACATACCAGGTTTATAAAGTCAAACAGAGATAATAGGTGCTGGCCTTATGCTCTTGCAGGTTTGTTTGTTTTTTGTTTGGTTGGTTGGTTCTTTTAGTGATACACGCCTGAATGTAACTTTAATTCAAATGGAACTGTTAGGGGGAAAAAATCATGTTGATTATTCCTACATAGTACCTGACTTAAAAAAACCCCACAAAGGTAAGCAGTCTTTAAGCCAGAAGTATATTATAGGCACTTTTTTTTTTTCATTTACATAATCTTCAGGTACTTAGTCTGAAATTTCTGAATCTTAGATGCTATCACTTTCTGTTTTGAGTATTTAACCATGTACAGACTTCCCCATAGTTCAGTAATTTCATTGTGAAACAGATGGACATGTATTTCAGAAAACCTAGTTTCATACAGTTTAAGGCCAGAAGGGACTATTAGATCATCTAGTATGACCTCCTGTATATCACAGGCTATTACATTTCACCCAGATACCCCTATCTTAAGCCAAATGATTTTAGTTAGACTAAAGTATTTCAGTCCTTAGGGGTCTAAACTGCGTGCCACAGGGATGGAAGATATGTTCACATGATCCCAACCTATAAACCACACCCAATGCTTCAGAGAGAGGTTTTTTTTAAAAAAAAAAAAGCTCAAACAAACCCAAGTTCCCTGTCAATCTAACCTGGAGGAAAATTCCTTCCAGATCCCTAGTTTGGTGAGCAGGACCGTGGGCATGTAAGCAAGACACTCCAGCCATGTATCTAGAAAGAGGATTCTCTGAACCAACTCAGAACACTGCTCCACCCTGTCTAGTGTCCTGTGTCCAGCTGTGACCAACATCTGGTGCTTCAGAGAAGGGTGAAGAAGAAAACAGCCACTCAC
The DNA here is from genome assembly GCA_033296515.1 of Macrochelys suwanniensis. Taxonomy (NCBI): domain Eukaryota; kingdom Metazoa; phylum Chordata; order Testudines; family Chelydridae; genus Macrochelys; species Macrochelys suwanniensis. The sequence goes on along the minus strand of CM065780.1, from coordinate 71,602,425 downwards.
CCCCACAGAATACATCCGGCCCATTGTGCACTGCAGGGGGGAAAATCCTTCCTGACCCCTGTGGGTGATTGGCTGAAGGCCTGAAGCATGAAATAAGATTTATAGTCACTGTTTTAATGCAGAGCTGCAGGTTTTAGAAGTGTGTTGAGGGCCGTTCAGTCTATCCTGGTCTCCCCATGGCTCATGAAGGAAGAGAATGAACGGGGGATTCAGATTCATGGATTCCAAAGCCAGATTCACCACAACTATCCAGCCCCAACCCCCAGCACACACAAGCCATAGAATTTCTCCCTGAAGATGAATTAAAGCATATCTTTTAGAAAGAGATCTAATCTCATTGTAAAGACTCCAAGCAATGGTTAGTCCACCACCTCCCCACTTAAGCTGTCCCAATGTTTAATTTATCCTCACTGCTGGGAAATTGCATCTTATTTCAAGGCTGAATTTATCTAAGTTCAACTTTTAGCCATTGGATCTTGTTATACCTTTGTCAGCAAGGCTGGACACCGCCCCATCCTTCCCCTCTCCCCAGCCATCCCTGACAAAACACACATTCAGATATCTTTCCATCTGTAAGTATCTATACACAGTGATCAAAACACCTCTCCAACTTCTCAAAGTTTAACTGAATGAGTTGAGCTCCTTAAAACCTCACATTATAAGACTTATTTTCCAGCTCCTGGATTATTATTGTGGTCCTCCTTTTAATTCTCTCTGGTATTTCCACATCCTTCTTGAAGTGTGTATACCAGAGCTGGACACTGTATTCTGGTAGTGGTCTTACCAATGCTATGTACACAGCGGCAAGATCACTTCCCTAGTGTTCTCTCAACTTGTATATATTCACTCATTAACTAATTTGTCTTAGTTTTAAGAGAGGCATAATTTTCCTACACTGTTTTTAAAATGTATTGGAATGACATGTTAGTTGTTAATATACAAAAACTGCAGTCACAATGTGAGACTGGATTAATCCTGAATTGTTTCCGAGACTATAAAATCAAAATTTGTTATATTTGTAATCCATATGATTACATATGGCTACATCTGCTTTGTGGCTGATTTGGGGGAGGGAGCCACACTAGCAGTTAAGAGAACCAGACGAGCGAGTGCTCCAGGTTAATGGCACTTCATTCAAATTTCAGCCCCTGCATAGCTATATTGTCAGTGTGCCACCTTTTTTACAGCTTTTGAACAAATTTGGGGCCAAATTTGTGTGGTGGTTACATATGTGCAACTCCCCATCGACATAACTGACGTCAGTGGGAATTGTGTGTGAGTATAAAAGCGCATAGTGTTAAGTAAGCGTTAACTTTTTTGGGGAATCCCCATAGGTTTATGGAGGGGATAATGCTGTGCTGGGCAGCTGTCTCTGAGTCGGATTCTTGGCCCGTTCTCACCCACTGAAAGGTTTCCACGAGTCCAGGGAAGGTGAGATGGAGGTGGCTAGGGTTATCGCCCAGGTTTTCATCTCCTCAAGCCATTCAGGTGGAATGAAAAATTTAACTCATAGCATTTTGTACCTTCAAAACATAATTTAATATTAACTAACTGATCAACCAGTTAACCTTCACAATAGCCTTGGAGGTGGGTATTGTTGTCCCCATTTTACAGACAGTCAGACAAGAGGTTAAATAACATGCCTGAGGCCACACAGTGAGCCTATGACAGAGCCCCAGGTAGGAAGAAGCAGCAACAACTTTACCAGAAATACTACCAGGCCAAATTTTGCTCTCCGATACACAACCATAACTGAAATCCCAAAAATCGGTGGGATTGCCTGGATGTAAGTGAAGGCAGAATTACACTCTATAATAAGCACTTGGAGCACACTTTGTTTTGCCTGCTTCTGAACACTTATCTTTTAGTTGTGATAATACTGAAATAACAATAGTGTTCTGAAGCAAATACAGTCTCAGTTTTGTGTTGACCATATATGTTTGAGTCTGTAATCTTTTTTTAATGTGTCCTGTTTGATACAGGCCAACAAGAGCTCATTATTCTCATACGATAACAGGGTGTGCCTCCAAACATGTTAAAGCCTTTCCAAGTTCTATTTAAGCCATGAATCAGTCAGCTGTTGTGCTAGTTACTAGGCAACATTTTAATATTTATCTCCAATCCTGACATACATTCCTGTGTTGCATCAGAGGACAAAACTTGATCTATTCTGTACGTTTAGACTGTGGTAAATGGACATATAGCAGCATGTTGTTGGCTAATACACATGGACATACACGCCGCCATCAAGAACAGTAAAATGAAACCATCCAACGTTGCCTCACGTTAAACAGCCAACTTGTTTTCTAGGTGGTCTAGCAGATACCAATCAAGCATGACACTTCTACATATTTATTTATTAACATGCTCTTTTTTGCTCACAGATAAGGGGGTTAGATTGTGCTAGGTCCTTGTGCGATATAAGGATTGGGAGGACAAAAAATCTCCCTCCACCCACTTGTAATACCCATTCAAGGGAAGTGCCTGAGGCAGTTGAAGTCCTTGAACTCTGGGGACCACAGGTGGGACGCTCCTTCAGTGCATCCCAGGGTACACTATGGCCCAGAAGGAGCAGGAAGCAGTGGTGTAGCCAGGTTTAGAGAACAGGGGGAGCAGAGCTAAAAAAAAAAGGCGCCGGGAGCAAAAAGCATCGGGAGCAAGAAAAGGCGCCGGGAGCCAAAAAAAAAATGCTCTGCTCTGGCTGCAGCGTAGGACCAAAAGGCGTTGGGAGCAAAAAAAAAAAAGGCGCTGCTTCTGCTCAGTGGGGGAGCGGCCGCTTCCCCTGCTCCCCCCCCCCCCCCCATGCTACTGGCAGGAAGACCCTGATAGCACTGTCCTACCCCCTCCCTGCTATCCTGTAGAGCAAGTCAGCTGCAGCAGGAAAGCAACCTGTGCTTCAAGCCACTGAGGGAGTAGTCTGGTTTCCACACCACGCACGCTCAGGCCTTTTCAGGGGAGAATAGCTGGTGGATCCACATAATTGTTGACCCACCAAGACCAAAGCCAATCCTTTCTCAGACTTTTCTCCTTGAAGAATTAACCCCTTCATCTGTCATTATTTAATAACAGACATTCACAACACTAAGTGAAACTCTGTGAGGTGTTTTGATAAGAGATGGAGACAGTAGCTGTTGTTTGGCATAGTCACATTAAACAGACTGCCTTTGGTAAAAGCACTTGATGATTACATTGTCCGCTATTAGCACAAATTACAATGTTGTGTGCACACATAGTGCTTAAAAGAGAGGAAGTTGTGAATGCTTATTGCTTATATTTCAGCTACTCTGTCAGTGTATTGTAAGTGAGAAAAAGGTGACTCAGAAGAAGTGTGGTGATGATGTGTATGTACACTGTAGCATTACGTGTTTGGGGGTGGTGTGCTCATCTGTGTTAATGTGCGTCTACTACATCATAGTGAGGGTGACTACTATGAGAAGGGGTGGCACAGATACTTGTTAGTCATGTAGCAAGAACTCAGGTGACTTTATATGTGTAATCTGCTTCTGCCTAAGGGTATTGTAGAACAAGATATAGAGACCTCATCCCCTGGAATGTACTTGTTACCTGAGATAGATAGAAGAGATTGTCAAAAGGAATATTTGTTTCAACCCTTCATATAGACGTCTTTATAGATTATGATGCATTTTGCTTTCAGAATGTGCCTTTACTTTTCCATTTTTGTATTGCATTCACTCTGGAGAGAAAAATGGACTTGTTTAAATACAGTATGCAGAACACTTCTATAGTTAGAGGGTCAGTTATATGTTGTATCCCAAGTATTTGGAGAAAGTTAAACCTGTGACAAACATGTCCAGGATATAAGAAAAGGAGTGGCGTACAAACCTGCTTGTAACAGTTAATTGTGCAGCATAGCTCCATTATTGCCTTAATTAAAATGACACTATTCATTTGTTTTATTTCTGCTGGAAATGTATTTACCCACAAATTTTACACGTAATATCTAAGAATCCTATACTTATTCAGTTTGTTTACTTTGTGCATTGTGATGACACTTTGTGTTATAAATAGTTTCACTGTTTATTTTGTACAGTTTTTCCTCTTCGGTGTGAGTCTTTTATACAGCAGACCAGGGAGATAAAAATGTCTTTTAAAAATAGAAAAATGTGACTAAATCCACAGTGTGATAGGGCATGGCTGCCACATAGTGCACTCTGCTGGTTGAGTGTGGCACTGCCAGCCCTCAGTTTCCTTCCGTCTCCTCATCTCTTCATATACTAGTCTGTGCTGGAGATGTGACTTAGCCCTCCAGCTGATCCACAAACAAACATAACTCCTTTCAGGACAGCAAAAGTCAAAGTAAAAATCCCAACAAAAAAGGAAGGTTCTTCAGCCTTTCAGGGATTTCTCTTCAGGCCACCCTTTGGGCTTCCTTTCATTAGTCTTTCTAGCTCTGGGCAGGGCCGTAACTAGGGCGAGGCCATTGAGGCACTCGCCTTGGGGCGCACTGCTGGCAGGGGCACCCCCTCCTCCCCCGCCGCCGAAGCCGCTTCCGCTTACCTGCGGGAGGTCCTCCGGCATCTTTGCAGAAGGTCCCCTCTGCCGAATTGCCGCCGAAGCCGCAGCACCGGAGGACCTCCCGCAGGCAAGTGGAAGTGGCTTCGGCGGCTGCTAAAAATACCCCCGGCCGAATTGCCGCCGAAGCCGCGTCCGCTTACCTGCGGGAGGTCCTCCGGTCCCGCGGCTTCGGCGGCAATTCGACGGAGGGTAAGCCCCTAGGAATTTCTGCGTCCCTGCCTAGGGCGCAGAAATTCCTAGTTACGGCTCTGGCTCTGGGGTAGAGTACTCAACCTCCCAGGCCAGTTCCCCTGGAGTACCATTCTCTGCCGCTGCTGGGGTTCTCTTCCGTGTATGCTTCCCTGCTCTAATTTAGAGCACTGAGCTCCCAGGCTAGTTCACCTGGAGTACCTGTTCTCCTGCCTGCAGTTCCACTCCCAGACTGATATCTCTCAGCCATTTTTTATAAGGCCCAGGTGTCCATTAAACTATCACCTGACCCCCCTTAGTCCTGCCCCCTCAGGCTGGGAAGCAGGGAATTAATTACAGTTTGGGTGTAGCTTAAAGAGGTCAATCACCCAGTGACACACCCAAATTGGCAGGAGGGATCAGGGACAGATTTAGTACCTGAAACTTTTGGTAGCTCTTTTTTTAAAAGCAATTTTTTAAATTATGTATGTCCCTTTAAACTTTCTTTAATTTTGTACTGTCTTTTTCTGTGATGGAAAATTTTGGCTCTGGAAGATTTTGGAAGTGCTTAATGGGATGCATTCACCATTGACTAACCTTAAATTTTTTCTTCCTTTTTTGAAAGTCTCCTAGGAGAAAAGAGGTAAATGAGGAAAGTGACATTGCCACTGTGTTCATGTGAACTCTATGGTGAAGTGCAAGGTCCTACATTTAGGAACAAAGAGTTTAGATCACATTCCCCGGATGGGGACTGTATTCTGGAAAGCAGTTCACGATAAAGTTTAGAGTCTTGGTGGATAACCAACTGAACATGAGCTCCCAGGACAATGCTGTGGCTAACTTGGCTAATGTAATTCTTGCTTGTATAAACAGAGGAATATTAAATAGGAATAGGGAGGTGGTATTACCTCCATATGCAACATTTTTGAGACAATTACTGGAATACTAATTCCATTTCTAGAAGCTGAAGGTAGATACATTCAGGCTAAAAATAAGGCACAGTTTTTAAATAATGAGGTTGATTTAACCATTGGAACAACTTACGAAGGGATTGGTGCCTTCTACTTGACTTGAAGTCTTCAAATCAAGACTGGATGTCTTTCTGAAAAAAATATGCAAAATATGCTGTAGCTCAACTACAAGATATGGGCTTGATTTAGGAGCCGGTTCATGAAATTCTGTGGCATGTGTTACATCGGAGGTTAAGCTAGAAATTCATAATGATCCCTTCTGGCCTTAAAAATCTATGAAGCTAAAAGAGTGTATATTAAATGTTATTTTTGGCAACCTAATAAATCTAAGAGGATGAATGTCTTTGACCAGGCACATTAAAATATGTAAGAATCCTGTTCTTAGTATATACATTTAAATATCCATAGATGTTTCAGTATTGGAGAGCAGGATTCTTATATATTCCAGTGTTTAGTTAGAAATCTGCTTTCAGCATACTTAAGAGAAGAGGCTTTCTACAGTATACCTTCGGAACCCTACCTACTCACTGAGAAGCAGAGTAAGAGTATGTTTTCCAGTGTACTGATTCCAGAGAATCAGAATAAAAGTGATAGGCCTAATCTCCAATCCTCAATCTGAATTTTAACTTGAATTCTAACAAGCTTATATACTTGCATGATACAAACATCTGTATTAATAATCATCTTAACATTTTAAGTGAAGGTGAAATTGTTTTGAAGTAATGTTTTGATTTTTTTCCCCCAGATGGAGCCCCCTTCTACTGTTGAAACAAAAGCATCGGATATGAAGCCCACTGAAACAAAGGTATGAAGTTCTAAGGAATGAATCTTTGCGATTTGTGAGTCAGAAGACCTGGATTTTACTTCAGACTCTGTCACTGACTCATTCTGTGACCTTGACGAAGTCACTTATCTGTACCTTAGTTTCCACATCTGCAAAATAGGGATAAAGACATGTGTCCTCTTAAGCAAAATGCTTTGAGGACTGTGGATTAAATTAATACTAATATAACATTTTAGCATATTCAGAACTCTGAGTTATGCACATAGGCCTTGATCCTGCAAACTCTTAATAACAGGTGTAACTTTATTTGTGAATAGTCCCAATGAAGAATTTGGGCCTTAGTTAGTCAATGTGAAATCACATGTTCTCATTAATGATACCCTCGTTCCTCTCTACTACCTTCCTTCCTATTGTCTTTTCAACTTGTCGTGCTGTGTCTTCAATAAGGTTGCAAGCTCCTCAGGGCAAGAGACTGGTTCGTCTTTGTCTTTGTAGAAAGGGGCCTTAATCCTGATTCGAGGTTTTTGGTCACTATCGTAATATAAAAAATTATTATAATGATGTTTTCCCTCCTTTCTGCCTATCTGTACATTCTTGCTCAGGATCAAAATATTGAAACTGACAAAAATCCTGCACTCTAGAATAGGGTTCTTGCTCATTTCAATACCGTGTCAGCTTTCTGAACCAGATCAGGTAGTGAACAATGCAGTGGTACAAGATATGGATTTTTCTAATGTTATACATATGTGAACCTAATGCCAGACTGGTAGGTCTAAGTTTGATCATGTCACTTTGAGGTTGAAGTCCACTGTCAGCCTGTTTGTTTATTAGCATTACAGGAGAAGCCACTTCAACATTCTAATTTAGTCTGCAGTCTGATTTAGCAAGTGAAGCTCATTTGCCAAACTTCTACAAAAACCAGTAAAAGTTAACATATTTTCAAAGCTGTAGCACCTTTAAAATCACCAACTACTTGAATGTCAAAATATTTGTGGGTAAAAAAGCAACTTTCTCCTTCTTTTCCTTTATATCCCCTCTGCCAATCCAAATAGTGCTATGTTGTAATTCCTCAAGAATGTTTGTTTGTCACTGAGCTCTTTTAACAGTCGTAGCTAAAATGGATGCCGAAATATCTAATTTATAAATCTTAATCTCTACACACAGTCCACAAGACCTAGCTACTATACTCCTGACAATAAACCGGACAATTATTAAACCATTGTCTAATCCTGCGTGATCATCACCACTCATATATTTAGAGATTCGTTGTTTGTCAGTCACTAATTTAAGATGTTTCCTGATGATGATAGATTAATTATGAACCTGCATCAAAGAGCGAACTCACTCCTAATGTGCTCTTTCCGTGTGGTATTATCTACATTATGGTAACCCGCTGGCCATCTATTAATAGACAAAGTAGTCACTTCTCTATTAATAGACTCAAAATAAGCATACCTGCAGGGAAAAACTACTACAGTAGTGGGGTGTAAATCTCTACCCTGCAACATTTGGGGATTCTTGAGCATAGAGTCCTGCAGGAATTTACTGGCCTGCCTTTACAAAGGGAGAAGTGGAACTACTTTACCTTGCCCTGTAATATCTCACGTATCATTTGTATTTCCTCCTTGAAGGGGAATTGGGGCACCCAGAGGAACTTCCTTGGAAGGAAACAGAGTTGCTAGGGAGTAGGGCGCCTTGAATATCAAGTGTCATTTTCTCTTCTTGTGCAGACCCCATTCCCAGTGACCCGCTTCTCATTCGGTCCCTGTGCCCTTGCCTCTGCTCCTCAGAGACCTATTTCCCATTTCTATTCTGTTCTACCCCTTCCCTTGCCCCAACTAGTAAAGACCCATTCCTGCTCCCTCTTTGCCTTCAAGACTGAATGTCAGTCCCCCTTCCCCAAAAAGCATAATCAGCTTTGCCCTGTGCAAGTGGGAGCCACTGCAGCTGTGGCAGGGATAAGGATTTGTGCTTCATGGGGTTACCATGATGTGTGAACCTCAAGGCCTTGTGTGAAGTTGTCTGGTTGGTTCATTGAAATGGAGAGAGGAGAAAGAGAGCAGTGTGGGTATTGTGGAGGGATGAGGTGAGCAGGGTGGGTGGTGTATGTGCTGCTAGGGGGATGGGCAGAGCTTAGGAAGGAGGACAGTTTTATTCTAGGGATCCTACTTGGAATTCCTATTTGGGGACCCAACATAAATCATTATACCTTTGATCAATAGAAACCCAGCTGCCAATAAAATAAGCCTGAAGAGGGGACATCATGAAGGGATTAGATAAACACACACAGATAAGAAGAGCTGTCCTCCAGATCCTGAAAAGTCTTTCTACGTCTTCAAGTGTAGCTGTTTTGAAATGTACCTTCTGTGTTGAATGACAGACAAAGCTAGTCTCCAATTGATTCCTCTCCCCCTTCCTCCCAGATTGTGTACATCTCACTGTTCCTTCACTTTGCCTGACCACCTCTCTGATGAACTCTGAAAGCAGGATCCTGATATGTTTCTTTATTACCTGCTCACAAGGTCTGAACAGGCCGGAAGAGCTGAAGTAGCATTTGGCTATAGATTTTATTTCCTAAATCAAAGTATTACACATCTGATGCCATTTGTACTGAGAACAATTCTGTTTAATGTTAATTTTAAAAAAAATATTAACCCTTCCCCTCTAGAATTTAAAACATAAACCAAATTCCGAGAAAGGATTACTTGCTCTATAAGAAAATTGTCACATATGGTTACTAATAACAATATTGGTAAGTGAGCAGCACAGAGGTTTGAATTTAACTGTCAGTAACAGATATCTCTTGCAGTTTCAGTACAGCTGTTTTCATGTACAAACATAAATGGTAGTAAAATACTTTATCTCATTTTTCCTATAAGTCTCTCTACGTTTCTTGGGAAATGCATTTTAAAAAAACCTGAATTTGTACTTTAATACCAGGCTACTTCAAGCCATAGCCAGACCAGTGGACAGCAGTCTCACAGCAGGAAGAGACACAAAGTTCAGGTGATGCACAATTGACTATGTCTCTGTCTGCAGTCACATCAGCAGCATGTTTTCACCACTTAATCACTTCCACCATGAGGCATGAGCTAATAATCTTACATTCAGTCTTTCATTTATCATGCTTATTCACACTTATGGGCCCAACACACCTTGCAGATCAATAATCAAAAACAAATTCTAGTTCCTCACACCTTCACGTCTGTTGCATTTCCTTATTGCTCCAACTGTCAACTAAAGGCAGCTCACAGCAAAAATATGTTTGATAATGTAATAATGTTAGAACAAAATTTCTAGCTTCATCTCTGCACAAACACACACAATCTTCTTGAAGCAGAAGACCTGGAAGATTAGGATAGTTGCTTCGATAACTGATTTACTTGATTGATGGTGTTAAGTGTGTGTGTATCAGAATATGTACTTGTGTTTGTATACGTGCATACATATATATGGTAGGTATATACAGTGTACCCTCTCTATAATGCCCTTCATAATAGTGAACCTTTGGCTATAATGAACCTGTGCCCTGGATCCCACGTCCGGCCCCAGGGCCATGACGGGGGGCTGACAGCTCCTCCAGCCACGGCAGCTGTTCAAGGTGTCAGCCCCGCCCTGGCGGCAGGGCTCTTGAACCCCGAGCTATAACAAACAAATGGCTTGGATCCCCAGGGGGTTCGTTATAGTGAGGATGTACTGTAGTGTGTAAATGCATGCATACAGACTGGGAATGTATCTGAGAAACAAAACTTCTTGATCAGTTTTAAAGTACATGGAAAGTCTAGAAAGTATCAATATGTTTAAAATATATGGTCTATGAGGGGAAGTGATTTATTTTCAGTCTGGAGAACAGGAAATTTCATTCCTACTTCCAAAGTATTCCCTATTTCTGTGATTTGTATTATTATTTACTGAATACATTATGATGTGGTGCTATATACCTAAATCTGCGGCTTCAAAATCTTTGTGTCACTTGCACCCATGCATGCATGTGCACATGCGCACACACAACCTCAGAATTTCACATGTAAATTTATTATGGATTCGTGCATGGGTTTAATATAGATATTTTTTTCTTAATTGTTGCATATTGAGTAATGAACTGTTCAGTAAACTTCAAGTTGTTCAGGGGGCGGGAGGGGGCTCTGGGATGGGGAAGAGGGTTGGAGTGCATGGGGAGGGGAGGGCTCCAGCTGGGGTGCGGGCTCTGGGGTGTGGATGAGGGGTGTGGAGTGCAGGAGGGTGCTCTAGGCTGGGACCAAGGGGTTCAGAGGGCAGGAGGGGGATCAGGGCTTGAGCAGGGGGATGGCGCACAGGAGGAGGTCAGGGGCGCAGGCTCTGGGCGGCGCTTATCTCAAGCAGTGGCATATCCCCCCCTCTGGCTCATACGCAGAGAGCGCAGCCAGGTGACTCTGCATGCTGCCCCGTCCTCAGGTGCCGCCCCTGCAGCTCCCATTGACCGCCAACTCTCATTGGTCAGTTCCTGGCCAATGAGAGTTACAGAGCCAGCACTTGAGGTGGGGGCAGCGTGCGGAATCCCCTGGCTGCCCCTATGCATAGGAGCCAGAGGAAGGACATGCCACTGCTTCTGGGAGCCATGGCACGTGCGGAGCGGGGCAAGCCCCCGACCCCACTCCCCGGAGGGAGCTCGAGGGCCAGATTAAAAGGTCTGACGGGCTGTAATTTGCCCACCCCTGATTTAGAAGCTGCTATATTCAGTAATTTTTCTGGCAGTAACCACACTATTTTATTTGTTGTGATAATTCATAACTTTGTATATACAAGATATTGATTATACTTTCTGTACTTTGAGTTGAGATGAATCATAGTAGTAATTCTGAATGTGGCTGAAACAACTTTTCAGTTTGGGAAACTGAAATGATTGGTTACCTTTACTCAGTTCTCTTATTTCATGGCCCAAGTGAATGAGTATATAAATAGTGTGTTTGTGTGTGTTGTTTGTTTGCTGTGTTTTGGCCCTGCTCCAGTAGCTTATAATGCATGAACAGGGTCCTGTGACCATGTGTTATAAATAAATAATGCCTTCATCCTCCAATTTACAATACACATATATTTGAGTGTTCATGTGTGTATAAAATATGCAATATGTTTTAAAACATAAGAAGATCATCGTTAAAAAGAACTAAGCTGCTTTTTTGATCTTTTGTTCTGAATATAATTTCTTATATATTTTAGAGCACACAAACTGCAAAAACAGAACCTAGAAAAGTAGCAGAGTCACTAAAGGTAAGCTACTACTTTTATTGAATCATTGTGCATTGTTCTTCTTCAGAGAAGTTTATAACGATAAACTAAATCCTACCACTACTGGACCAGATGCTCCCATCTTCTCATATGCGTGAAAGGAAACAAACCTGACTGCAGATGAGGTAGGAACAGGAGCTTTGCATGTTAGGAATTGACATAGCACATTTCTGGGAAGCAGACACTCTGTTGGGCTTCCCCTCTACCAGCAGATTTCTAAGCAGAAACCAGCATTAAATCCACCCTGCACCTTTTACCCTTTTAGGGCATGTGCAAGTGGGAAAGAACAGAGAAATCTGACATCACTGATTTTCAGGGAAGGGAGGTGCTCGTAGAACTTGATGCAGAGTCTGCGTTGCTGCATTGCTTCCTCAGAATTCCCAAGGATATATTCTAGGCATCTCCTGCATACTGCTTTCTCTCCTGCAGAGTTTGCTAGGGAGAGGATAGGTAGCCCTATCTGCCTAGTAAATATCAGGGTTTTTAAAGTTTATTTCTTTTCTTTCTCTCTCTCTCTCTCTCTCTCTCTCCTTCAGTAGGCAGGGGAAGGAACCTGAAAACTAGCTTTTCAAAACAAAACAGAAACTAAAATAAAAACAAAGCAGAATGATTTCAATATGTTGGTTTGATTTTTTTTTTTTTTTTTTTTTTTTTTTTGCAATGACATATGCAAAGTTTCAGCCCATTTTTATTTTTGCCCAAGATGAAAATACACATTTACAAAGAAATATAACCCATACTTATAGGTTCTTCCAAGATCTTTTCTCTCAAACTTTGAACAGTGAATGAATGAAGAAAAATTCATTTCCACAAACCTTGACTATGCTTTTTCTCATATGGCACCTGGGCGAGTGTGCACTCGCCAGCTGAGCTAGCTGAATATGAACTGTGCTTCCCTTGAGATTACTTGAGAGGCTACAGGAAAAACCTGTCACAATGGAAGTAAACAAACAGGAATGTACAGCTAACAAAAAGGATATAAATAACTTGAGAGAAGTATTTTTACAGCCCTTTGAAAGACCCCTTTGTGTTTAAAGCCTGGCTACAACTACTCCCAGATGTGGCTTTCCCCTTTCTAGTATATTAAGCCCTATACAGATAAGTGTTCACATGATTGTGCCCTTAGGATGTGTATAATCTGATTGGAGCAGGAATTGTATCTTCCTTTGTTTGTGCAGCCCTGACACTCAGAAAATAATAATTTCCCGTGTCTCTAAATTGTCTATCAGAACAGATGAAAGTTACATGTATGTTAAGAAAACTAAACTAAAAATCCATTGAGTTGAATACCTCTTAACAGTTAAATATTTTCTAATATATTCTAATATATCTGTTGTTATTGACAGCCAGCTGATTCTCAAACTAAACATCAATCTGAGGAGAAGCAAAAGGAATCTGGTGGGGTGAGTTATTTACATTTTCTTCTGCTTTTGGTTGGTTGGTTTGTTAGTTTTCTCAAAACAAAAACACAAGAATACTAAAATCTGTCCTATACATTAATAGCATATTTATGGTTGTACAGGCAAAAAGCCCATCCAAACCTTCTGTAGCAAAAAGTTCCAAAAAAGCTAGTCCAGGAAAAGCGGCCACCAGTCAGACTGAAAAGTCAACGCAAGTATCTTCAATAGAAGAACCAAAGGTAAAGCAGAAGTGGTGATCCCTTTATTGCTTGTTTGTTTGTTTGATTGATTTGTTTGTACTGAGGGAGCACCTACTAGCCCTAGTCACGGACCCCATTGTGCTAGGCATGTGCAAACACTGAACAAAAAGACAGTTCCTGTCCCGAAGAGAGACTGTCTTTTTGAAGGTATATGTGACAGCTTCTTGTGCTGCATTAAACTACAGTCTAAGCTACATTTAAGCATGTATAAAACTTTTACTGTTTGGGATTTAATGAGACCTTTGCATTTTGCTTATTTAACTTTAATAATACCTTGAATGTACTGATTCAAAAGCGCTGATGAGAATAGTGTGCAAGCATTGTGTACAGAATATACATGACTGAACATCTGATTGGAAACAGCTTCTTTTAATAGCAGCAAAGAGTCCTGTGGCACCTTATAGACTAACAGAGGTATTGAAGCATAAGCTTTCGTGGGTGAATACCCACTTCTTCAGATGCATGTATCTGAAGAAGTGGGTATTCACCCATGAAAGCTTATGCTCCAATACGTCTGTTGGTCTATAAGGTGCCACAGGACTCTTTGCAGCTTTTACAGATCCAGACTAACACGGCTACCCCTCTGATATTTGACCTCTTTTAACAGGTGTTCTGCAATAAGGGTGTTCCGCCAAGCTTCATATCCTCTCTTAAGCCATTCTTAGCTTTGTAAGGTGTTGTGGATGTTTTTGAAGGTGAACCATATAAAATCACTGGCAGCTGCAGGCCTGCCTAAGCCAGAAGTACTGCACATTTGAGACTCACGTTCCCCTGCAAACTCCACACTGCTTGGGCTCAGGCTATTCTTTGGGTATGTCTGCACTGCAGTGTAAGCTCAGGGTTAGTAGAACTCAAGTTACCAAACCGTGGGTTTGTTAACCTAGGGTTTGAGCATTTACACTCAGTTATAACCCAGGTTAGGAATTGTTGAACCCTGGGTCACAAACCCAATGTCTCCAGTGCATTATGTAGGCCCAAGTCCAACCACCCTTATCCCAGACTTCCTAGCATCCTCCCAAAATGTGGCTGCTCTAGCTCTTTGTTCATGGTGCTGTGTGGAAAACTTGACTGACCACCAAACTTGACTGTTCAGAGGACAAAGAAAGTTCCTGTCTGATTGTGGAATACTTTTGGGAGACTCTCTGAGCACGAGTCCCGTGAGGCTGCATCTACACTGTAAAGCAATAGGGCTTGAACCCTGGGTCTTGGCTTGACTCAGGCTCTGACCCTCCACCTCCAGGAGGTATTGGGACCCTGGGTCTGAGCCCTGGTTTAGCATGATTTGTGTATAGACAGAAGAGGGGTTAGGCTTGAGCCTGAGTCTGAACCCTTGGCTTACATTGCAGTGTAAACATACCCTTTGTCAATTTGTTCCTCTCTTTCCTTCCTTAATAAAACACGTGAGCAGATAGAGGAGTTTAGGGTCAATCAAGGGTGTGCGCCTTGCTCTGTTTAACACATGAGCGCTGCCCTACTTGATGTTTGGCTCCCTTCCCTGTTGAGTGTTTCAGGCAGATTTTTTGAGTGCCAATGACTGGCCCAAATGTGGAAGAGGAGCAAGCTGGCAGTATGCAGATGTGCAGCACGGCCTGCAGGACTGATGGGAGCTTAAGGAGAGGGGAAAAAAGAAGAGAAGGGGTAAATTCAGAGGGGTCAAGGGGAAGAAGAGGGCAGAAAGCAAAGTGGGAGACTAAATATTCAGATTACTCTGTCGTTGGGTAAATCTCTCTCAGATGTCTGTCTAGGACTTAGGGTATGTCTACACTGCAGTTGGAGGTGTAATTGGAGCACTAACTGGCATACCTACCCTAGCTTTAATGTAGCTCCCATGGCTAAAAATAAGTGTAGAAGCATTGACATGGAGGCTTCCCTTTCTTGACAGATTTTACTTTAGGGAGATGGATCTGCATCTGGAGTGGGCTGTGCTAGTTTGTGCTACTCCTTGTAGCTCGCGGACAGTGGAAGGCTTTAAGGAGAGATTCCCTAAACTCATCCCTCTCGCCACCTCCAGAGAATCAAAAATGAAGGCTGGGGAATATACCATGTTTGTCTCAGTTACTACGTTCTTCTTTACACCCAGGGTGTCTTCAGCTTTGGAATGTGTCTGGACAGGGAGCAGGGGGTGTTTGTGGAGAGTCATGGAATCTGTACAAACTAGCAACTGCCAGATTTATTGCTTATTAAAAAATAGCATGACCAATTGTGGTTTAATCAATTTAATCTAAATGAGGGCCAAATATTTTATTAGATAACAAACTGTTTGATTAGAGAGAGAAGGTGTTTGGGATAATATCTTTTATTAGTGAGACAAGGTCCTGTGGCACCTTATAGACTAACAGAGGTATTGGAGCATAAGCTTTTGTGGGTGAATACCCACTTCTTCGGATGCAAACAAGCTTTCAAGGTTACACAGAGCTCTTCTTCAGGCTCTGTGTAAACTCAAAAGTTTGTGTCTCTCTCCAACAGAAGCTGGTCCAATGAAAGATATGACCTCAAATACCTTCTCTCTGTAGTATCCTGGCACCAACACGTCTACAGCAACACTGCATACAAGCTGCTTTATTGTATGTTATAGACTTTAGACTGCATAATGTAAAATAGTCTTTTTTTTTTTTCCCCATCACCAGCTACTATTATTGAAATTCAGACATCTACTGAGTCTCAAGTTAGTTCAGTGAATTAGCATTTTTTCAGAGGAAGCTGCAGTAAATGAGAATTTCAGAGATTCAGAACTCAGCTTCTCATCTTGGTGTTTTATACTTGTAGCGAATCCTGAATATGAAGAAATATAAACTAGCAGAGTAAAATTACCTGTTTTAGTGCATTTTGGGTAGAGTTTTATAATCTTTAAAAAAAAATACTTACTAAACTTCAGTACCATTTGCTATTTAATGAACTTTCTCCTTCTGCACCAGAAATCAGTGTGTCGTTTGTCCTAAAGCTATACTATCTCAATGCTATCAGAGGAACAAAAGAGAGAATCCCACTAAAACTGCACCTTTCCTTCAGCACAGAATGTTGCTTAGCAGCATTAATAATCTTTTTCTTGTTCTATTCTTGAACTTTGCACAAAAGTTATATTGACAATTGGAGTAATGTAGGATATATACTAGGATAGAACATTTCCATTATAGTTTGACTGTTTCTCTTTTTATAATTGTTAACACAAAGTCATATAAGCAAACAGTCTCCACCTTTTTTCCCTAGCCTAAAACTGAAAATAAATCACTAGCTAGTGGTGCAGCTGGTGCAGCTACAGTTGGTGCAGTCACTGCTGCTGGTTTGATTGCGACAGCTGATAAGCCAAGTGCTGAGGTAGGTAACTACAGTCTAACGCAACTCATCTGCTTTGTATAAACCTAACTCCTTTACACTGGCTTTCAGCACTATTTTCACCGTTTTTTCAGACTAAAGAAAATAAATCAGCGGCTCCATCTTCAACTGTTGAAGCTGCACCTACTAAGCCACCTGAAAAAGTAGGTAACAATATACTGACATATAAGCTCTCTTGTATAAAACACAACTTTCCCAATTCTTAATAGCCTTTCCCAAATCTAACATTGATATCAATAATACGTCCGTATGTTCCATCTTTAAAAATAAACCTTTACAAAATATTAACTAATTAATCATATGGCTACAAATAATCTTGTTACTGAAATTGAGAGGTAACTGGTAAACAGTTATCTTTTTGAAAATGTTTTTAATGTCTGTTGAACTTGTACTGATTCAGAGCAGGTTTCTAGTTTTGGTTTCCAGGAGTTCTCTGCAAAGGATCCTGTTTCCTTCCCTCTGTTCCCCCCACCCCCACCCCAAGTCTCATTTATACACCCTTCCATCAAGGTCCTAAATTGCAATGATCTGCATTGAACCAGAGAGGCTAGATGCCTCCTTCTGAGGGAAAAGCAAACCCACACCACTGAAGTTCATTCCATCTGTGGTAGCTGCCCTCAGTATTGTTTTGTTACCTTGTGCCAGTAGTGCAAGGTGAGGCTTTAAGATCATGTTTGCTGCATCTCTGCTAAATTTTGAGTGTCCACCGTAGATTTTCTTACTCTCCCTTTTAGCAGAAATAATCAGTCTCTTTATTATTGTGGCTTTTTGACACTCCGTTGCACCATATCAATGACTGATCTGATCTTTTATTTTATAAAATTAAGGGAAAATCAGTAGAATTTTACACTCCCCCACACTTTTAAACCAGTAGAACTAGAAACTTAGCTGATACTGCATCTATCGGAGAGGGGGCAGTTGAAAAGTCTAGAGCTAGAACAGTTCTGTATTGCATGTTAGCTTTTCCTATTGGGCCAAATCCTGTCCTTAGCTCCCCTGCAGTTTGGAAGCTGGCCAGGCTGCACAGCTCTGCCCCACTGTAGGCCAATCTCAATGGGTCGTTATCCTGGTTAATAACACACAAAAGACCTTCCATAAAAGCTACATTAATCTAATCACGATGGTGTCACTTTTAATAGTTGATTTAAATAAAGAGGTGCTAGATCACTGATTTATTTGATTAACAAGCAATAGAC
This sequence comes from Macrochelys suwanniensis, assembly GCA_033296515.1. NCBI lineage: Eukaryota > Metazoa > Chordata > Testudines > Chelydridae > Macrochelys > Macrochelys suwanniensis. The sequence continues at coordinate 71,584,512 of CM065780.1, read as the reverse complement.
TACTGGATTTGACTCTACATAATGGACAGATTTTCTTCTAGGATCCCAGGCTCATGTGATGTGAGTACTTCCCTTTGCTGAGAGTTGACTGAAGACAGGGGAGAAGATTCTTGTAAATTTCAGTGAACTCCCTTGTATGCATGTATGGAGCTGACAGGCACAACAGTAAACTTTTGTATACTCCTGTATTTGCATAATAACCTAAATGTAGACTTTTTTTGTTAGGTTTAAGGAGAGATTTTTTTTTGTCCTTTTTTGTTTCTTTGCAGTCTTACATTAATGCTACACATTATGATACATCTTTACATGCTGTGCAGTGCCTTAACTTGTATAACTGTCTGCTTATTTTTCTAGTCTGATGTAGATAAGGCCTTAGATGACCTGCTAGATACGCTAGGAGGACCTGAAGAACATGTCCCTCCCAGTCCAGTCTACACTGGACCAGAAATTACGGTATTGAATTTCTTTCTTACATTACTTGTTATCATACAGGCTGAGTAATTATCCCTGTGATCTCATAACATTTGAAACAGATTCACAATTTCTTTGTAAAACATAAGGAATGCCTCCCACACGATACTAGTGTTGTTTTTAGCTGTTAAGAAATATTGCAACTATTGATCTACAGTAGAACATAATGTAGACGTGTCAGAAAACTGGAAAAAAGTTGCTATTTGAATTGGTCACCAAATATTGGCTTGTCTGACAGATTTACAAAAGAACATGTTTTTATCAAAGTTGCTGAAAGGGGAGAGAAAAAAGCTTGGATGGGTGAAGGGAATTCTCTCTACTTGCTTTTTTACTTGTCACATAGTGGAGCATTAGGAATCTGAGACAATGATGTTCATTTCTAAATGTGGATGTGGGGGAAGACGAGAGGTTGCAATCCCAGTTGATGGGGAGGATAATGGAGAAGTAAGGGAGTCGAGTAGACAGAGGTGTTTCCAAAATATCTAAAAGTCACATCTGTATCTACATTAAAGATTGATTGGCCATTTATTGTACTTGACACTGTCTCTTCTGAGAAGTATCATTAGTGAGTATGTCACAGGGTGGCTGGCCCCTTGAAGAGGGAGCAGGGCCAGTACGCCTGTGACTGGTCAGCTGACCTCAATGAGATTTAAGAGAGTACTTGGGCAAGGGGGAGACACTTGATGAGTCAAAGCCAGAAAGCTGCAAGAAGCAGGAGCAGTCCCACAAGGAGAGGAGGAAGTGGGAACCTGCTGGGGAAAAAGCTCTGGGTGATGTGGTGCTCAGCGACCAGAGCATGGAAGATTCCTGAAGGAAGGACAAAGAGGCAAAGGGGACAGTACACTGGGAGCTGTAGCCGGGGGTGGCCTGAGGAACTGATTTTGTTAATTTTGCCTGTGTTGGACAAATAAAACTGCCTGGAAAGAGACTCTGGGTGTGGCAGTGGGTTCTTTGTGAGCTGGGAAGAAGGCCAGAATATTACAGGGTAGAATGTCATTTTATATCGTTATCTTTGTAAATTAGTAACTTAAATTTGGTTTCAACAAACCTTAATACAACAATATTAACTTGTTGTTTTTGTTGCAGGATTCATGTTCTTCTGCATATATTGAAGAACTGGGTAAACGGGAGGGTTCTATACCTCCAGGGTACAGAAAATTATTGGAGGTAAGTAAAGTGAGCAAAATAAAACATGCAATAGAGTTCTGCTTGTATAGTGGGATTATCTTCCATTCAACACAGAAATAACTCTTCTTTCAGGGTAAAGGAGATGACCAACCTGTACCCCCAGAAAAAACAGAAGAACCACCTCAGGTAAGGTTAGATTTACATCTCAAAAGGTAAAAATAGGTCATCATCAGGTTCTTGGGAAAGTTCTAATTAACTTCTTCCATCATCAGAAAATGCCAAATTCCAGGAGGTACTGACCATATGCAGTTCCCATTGAAGTCAATGGAAAGCCTCTGAAGTTTTGGCACAGTATTTTTAATTAACATAGACGGTCTTGGAAAACTGAAAGAAGCTGAAACAACTAAACCAAATACTTCTGAGAAACTGAACCTGATAATATTAGACTAGCTATTGACAGTTATGGATACAGGAATCCTTGAGTACTTTGTGTGGCAAAGAATGCTTAAATCTGTGTGCTTAGCAAGGTCATAAGAATAGCCATACTAAGTCAGACCACCTAGCCCAGTATCCTGTATTTCGACAGCGGCCAATGCCAGGTGGTTCAGAAGCAATGAACAGAACAGGTAATCATGAAGTGATCCATCCCCTGTTGTCCATTCCCAGTTTCTGGAAAACAGGATAGGGACACCATCCTGGCTAATAGCCAACATCTGCTGGCAAAGAGTTCTACAGGTTGACTGTTATTCCTTTAGACTAGAGTTTGATTTCACTATAAGTTTAGAACTAAAAGAAAACGAAAGGCTGCATTTTGATGTGAAGAAGTGTAGGGGTGTTTCTTTCTGTGACTGCTCTGAAACAAAAGTATAACAATGACCCCTTCCATACATATTGCTACTTCAGTAAGCACACAGCGTACATGAAGTATAAACTTTTGACAGTCATTGACCTTTGAATGTTAACCATAACCTGCTATGCAATTTCTGTTTAGAAACCAATGACAGATGATGATATTGCAGATGCCTTGTCATCTGATTTTACCTGCAGTACTTCTGCTCCTGGAGAGGAGAAGACAACTCTTAAAGAGGTATTGATTTTTCCAGCTGAGGATTTTTTAACTTTACCTTTTTACACTTTTTGCAAATTTTGCCAGTAACCAAATGTTTCATTTTCTCCTTGCATAACAGAAACCAACAGAGGAAGGAGAAATTGTACAAGCACAGTCAACAAGTTCAGTCAGGAGTTCAGCTCCTCCTAAGGAGAAGAAACCAAAACTGGAAGAGGTATAGATATTCCCCTTTTTGACTAAGTTAATTATAATGATATATCTGCATTTAACATACTTCATGCCAAAATGTGGGCCTGATCCTGCAAGACATTGAACATCCTCAGCTTCAGCTGAAATTCTGTTGAACATGTTAAGTACAGCGGGAATTGGCAGGTGCTGAGAGCCTCTCGGGAGGTGTTCTCTGCATGTTACAGGATTGGGCCTGCGTGGGTCAAATAATTCTGCTTTTGGAGTCATCTGCAGGGCTCCCATAGGCCCGATACTCATAGTATGAGAGATGGTTATGAAAATGAGCTTGGTTTTTTTTTTTTTTTAGTTATGTGAGATGCTTTTAATATCAGGATAATTTCATTCCTTGTACTCGTAAAACTGACCTTTCCTTCCCATATCTGGAAAAATAACATGTAATTTCTGGCTTCGGCTAAGACCATGCATTGAAGTAGTCACTGTCTGTGGTGTTGGGGTCTCTGCTTTCCTCTCTTTGAGGAAGTTTTTAGTTTGATTAAAAGCTGCTGGTGTAATCAGAGTTTGCCATCTGCTGCCCTCTCCTGTTAAGGAAATGTGGTGAAGCAGAATAGAAATTAAAAATGGCATTTTATCTCTTGAGCGCAGGCACGCTGCTTAGCTCCATACAGATTGTAGAGGATGACACATGTAAAGTAAACCCTGTGCCTTTTTATGAATAATTACAATATGATTTGCACATTTTCTTAAATCCAGGCAGCAATGAGTGATGATGCACTAGATGCCCTTGCTGATACTCTTGGTGCACCAGAACCTGAACCCAAAGAAGACCTTCGTTCCATTGTAGAGGTCTCAGAGGTATAATTAAATTTATATTGTATCAGCTCCCAAAACTCCATTTTTCTAGGTGTTGTACAAATGGATAAGAGGAGAGCAATCTATCCCCCAAAGAACTTACTTAAGTGACAAAAAACAGACAAAGGGAGTAGAAATGGGAGACAACCTACCAGAGACGGGGACAGAGTAATGACTGGTGTGCTTCTTGTCAGTTAAACTTAAATATATTTCTAACCATTGTCTTTTCTCTGTCTATTTTTCCCTTTAACTCTAGTTGTTGGGTTTGGGGTGGGAGCTGGGAGTTGCAATTAATAGCATTTTCTCTTGTATTTAGCCTGAATCTCTTCAAGTCTCTTTTAACTTTAGTGCTCATTTGGTATTTAATCCTTGCGTGTTTTGAGTTTTATCTTTACATCTAACACCACTCGCCTTATTAGCTTTACATTATTTTATCCCACATTCAGTAATCGCACAAAGCAGGGGAGTGACAGGAAGACAATGGAAAATTAGTTGCTGTTGAAGGTGTCTGGAGTGCTGGTGCTAGTTCTGAACTTGATAGAAAGCATGATGTGACGTCAGAAGAGCTGACTGGCAGCAGAGTCTAGAGTCACTGTGGGAGGGCCTTTAGAGGAGCTGAGTGCTTTGGAGCTCATGGAAGGACTCTGGAGGCAGTAAGGGGTGCACTGCTGAGACTCTGTCCCCAGGTGGTTGCCCAGTGGAGAAGGGGATGCAATCCTACTCACCCTTTATCTCGTTTCTGCTGCTGGTGTGGCCAGGGTGGTGGAGGCTGCCAGGAGAATTGGGAGCTTTGTATTCCGCCCCCTGAAGGCCTGTCGAGGCAGTGGCCAGTGATGTTTATTGTCTCTGCTCTGTGTCTTTGGGTTGTGTTTGAAGTGTAACACATCATGGCCATGTTCTACACTAGTGTTAATTTCAAAACATTGGGGTTTTTTAACCTGAATTTGGCACGAATAGACCATAGAGGCCCTCAAAGCATAGAATGGCTTAATCTGATTGTAGTGCCTTTTAGAAAATTTAGATTGGAATGATCCTCTTTAGTGAAGAGGGACTGTTGGTGGTTTTTCCTGGAATTTCTGTTCATCTATATTTGTATCTTTTTCTTCAGGCAAAAGCTAAAGAGAAAAAAATAAACAAGGCTGGTGAACGTGATGATACAATCCCTCCAGAATACAGATTGAAACCAGCAATGGTAACTTTTCATCTCTACTTTCCTCATATAAATTATAAGTGTTTGACTAGCCCTGTGGTTGTGTTGCAGGCAGTGAAGCTGGGGAAAATAAAAAATGGTGGCACTCTATTAATGACCAACTCTGAATGCACCCTGCCCGGATGGCTCCTGTATCCCCCCAGCCCAGGCCTGCACAACATGCGGCCTGGGGACCACATGCGGCCCGCGTGGGCTCACTGTGCGGCCCAAAATCTGGGACTGTGTCCGTTGGTCCTTTTTGCTGCTTGTCTCTGGGCTGGGGGTTGTCCCAATGCTGCAAAGAGGGTGTTCCCAAAGGAAGGTGCTTGCTTCTAACCCCCGAGGCCGTCAGTATGTCTGCTCTTCTCTAGTCAGTCCACTTTACAAATTTGATTGTCCTTGGTCTGGTTCCCATCCCCTCTCCAAGGGTTCCAGCTGTCTGGAGGCGGCTGCCTTCCATGCCTTCCTCATTCACACCTCATTCATTCAACAGGGCAATTGAATACAAAGTGGGGGGGAAGATCTTATTCTACCTCTAGCAAAAAGACATTTTTCTTTTACCTTAATTATACTATCTTAGGGGCCCGCTATAACATATTACCAAGGTTCAATACAAAGTCTCATAAAAGTTATACAAAAATGCATAATGCAGAGATTTATCTACAACTGCATTGACTGACTGTTGTGTGCAGTAATATAGTGACCCCGGGGGGGTGGGGGGGGTGAAGAGGGGTGTGATGGTGGGGCCGAGCGGGGAGGGAGTGGGTCCTATTTTACTGCTGTGATCTGGTCACCCTGTGCGCGCTGTTTCTTTCCCCCTCTACAGGCTTCCACACCCCAGCGCTGGGGAAAGAGGAGTTGTTTCCGCGGGGCGGGCGGCGCTGAGGGGGTGGGGTGTTTCCATGGGGCCGGCGGGTTTCAGCCCTCAGCTGTTTTCTTTGGAGTAATATGGCCCTTGCTGCTTTACGAGTTGTGCAGGCCTGCCTCAGCCCTTTCTCCTTCCTTGAGGGTTCACTTAGAACTCTGCGCTGTCCCTCAGAGTAATGTGATTGATGTTGAGGAAAGGAACATGTAGACTTGGCAAACAATATTGGCATTTATTTGGAATAGTTTCTCATGGAAAGTGCCAGAAGCACTATTTTATAACTGGACATGTCACTTATGTCTATGAGGCTCATTCATGTAGTATGAGGTCCTCACAAACACAATAGAGAAGTATTATCCATATTTTACCGATGGGCACACACACAGAAGGAGACTTGTTCAAAATGATCAATACTGATGCAGTTAACACTGTATACATTTTAACTGTCATCATTAGGTTTCAGTAGTAGTCTACTGAAACCTAAAACTGCCCCATTCAAAATGGAATTTTGAATGGGGCAGTTTTTACCTCTCAGAGACTTTCAGTGTGTCTGATTGCAGACCTGGGAAGCTGACCTGAATACGTTGAAATTCAGAAGATTTTCTTTGGAACCATAAAGACTACAAAGTTAGGACCTATCTTACTATTGAGTTATCTCCTGTTTTAAATTGATACTGAGTTAGTCCAACATAAAACTGGAGTAATGCAGTGGTGACTGGCCTCAGGGCTAGATTCTCAGCAGTGTTCTGGCTCCTTTGTGCCACTCAGGTATTGCAGCAGTATCTGACCAGCTGTGAATTCCCCTGATATGGGGGTTCTCTCAGATAATGCAGAGCTAGTATACCCAGTGTAACGTTGAACTCCATATGTTTATGGAAATATGCTTATGAGTGTGAATATAATGTAACCGAAATATGCTTTATGCAAAAGGTCTCTTACAAGGTATCATTACAAAGCTTATAATCTACTGAGTATGTTCATCCTATTCATATTTCTAGCTTCAGATACAAAAATGATACATTAATATAAAGTATTACTCTGAAGTCCTATTGTAATTATGCAAAGTGTGGGCCATTAATGGTGGTTTAGAATCTTGATGGCTCCCATTGACTAGGACAGTTGGTTGTAGATGGCTGTTTACTTGCAAACCTTCCTGGGTGCTTGCCGGCCAGCCCTGGAAAAATGAAGGCTGGGGTCTCACTGGACATGTGACCATGTCACAGGATATTGGAATCCATCTTAAACTTGGTGCTTTTCCATTTAGAAGGAGGAGTGGGGATCCAGAGAGACCAAGGATTCCCGCCTTTGGCAAAAGCTATAAAAGGGGGTGGAGCAGAACAAGGGGGCCTGCCAGTCATTAGACATCCCCTACTTACCACTTGAGCTGGAACTAACAAGAATTGTACTAGGGGAAAGGATTGGGCCCAGACTAGGAAGGAGTCTATTCTGTGAAAGAAGCTTATTGGAACATCTCTAAGGGTGAAATTTACCTGTATTCAGTTTCTTAATGTATTAGGCTTAGATTTGCATGTTTTGTTTTATTTTGCTCGGTAACTTACTTGTTCTGTCTGTTATTACTTGGAACCACTTAAATCCTACTTTTTATACTTAATAAAATCACTTTTTGTTTATTAATTAACCCAGAGTAAGTGATTAATACTGGGGGAGCAAACACTGATATCTCTCTATCAGTGTTATAGAGGGTGGACAATTTATGAGTTTACCCTTTATAAGCTTTATACAGAGTAAAACAGATTTATTTGGGGTTTGGATCCCATTGGAAACTGGGTGTATGGGTGCTGGAATCAGGAGTACTTGCTGAGCTGTTTTCAGTCAAATCTGCAGCTTTGGGGGCGTGGTTCAGACCCTTGGTCTGTGTTGCAGCAAAGTAGCGTGTCTGGCTCAACAAGACAGGGTTCTGGAGTCCCAAGCCATCAGAGAAAACTGGTTCAGAGGTAATTCCAGCTCATCAGGTGACAGCCTCAAGGAGGTCTCTGTGACCAAACCCGTCACAGCTGGGTTTCTATGGCACCCTTTCCCTGGCTTAGGTGCTGTGTTCGAATGGGGAGTAATATGTCAGTGGTGTGGCCAAAATGAGATGTGTTCCTACTTTCCCCACTTGACATATGGTTCCTTGAAGACCATTGCCAGCTGTTGTTTGGTTAGGTCGGCTCTAACCTACAATGGTCCTGTAGCCAGCATGTATGGGCCCTGAGACTCAGGAAGCCATAACAGGCTCCCAGATGTTCTCCTCTCTGCTGCACTGAGTGAAAATTTGGTGCAGTAGAGAATCTGGGACTAAATGTTTTCTGTAAATTTAAAAGCTTAAATGCTGTAGTAAGAATGGCCTGCCAGAGTAGTATTGACATATATTCTGGCTTACTTTGTGCCTAGTCAAAGTTTCTGTGGCCTCCCTCTGTAGGCAGGCCCCACGGAAGGGGGTGAGACCTCCTGCACCTACCCTGTACCATGGGGATAAAATGCTGTGTCTGCGGAATTCTGTATTGTTAGTGCATGTCATCAAATGTGATATGGCACAGATTTTGCTGAATGTGTATTTTCATTTGTTTTCTTTAATTCCTGGGTGTATACGTGTTATAGATACCTTTCCCATTGCAAATAACCTAAGCTTGTGATTGTTTGTTTGATGGCATGAAAATCATATTTTGTAATAATGGAAAAAAACTAACAACTATATTTATTTGTTTTTCCCTGCAGGATAAAGATGGAAAACCATTATTGCCAAAACCTGAAGAAAAGCCTAAGGTTAGAAAAGTAACAGTCTTGCAGGATTGTGACTAGATATCCTGGTGGTTTCCTGTTGGTTGGTTTTGTTTTCCATGTTTGTCATCTATTCTCCTATGATCCTAGTATAACTACACAGTCTTGGTCCCTATTTATAGACTCATTTGTTTACACACTACAAGTGTAGCTATTTTTTTCCTTTTTAGACATCTGTCTGCTGTTGAAGTTGAATATTATTATTCTGTAGGTGGATCTTGTGAATATTTGAGTAATACTGAAATGCTTCCCAGTTCTGGGCAACTATACCTGTATTCCCCCTTTACTGTGGTCTGCCAATGGCACCCACTCTAGGCTCCACAGAGGTGCCTGAGGTGTCACGTCTCTCTAGGGTGGAGACATACGTCTCTCTCCCTCCTCACCAGGCTGGGGTATTTCCAGGCTGCACAGTCCCCTGACTGTACTGTGATATCCCCAGTTTAAGAAGGCTTCTTTTGCCTTCTCTTCAAAGATGGTACACAATGTAATTGCCAGAGGTATAAGTTACCACGCAGCTCTTTCTGAGTAAGCACATTTATTCTTAAGATAAAAGAAATGCAGACAAAACATAAAAAAAATAAAAGAACCTACACGCATGCTAATAAATGCTGATACCATATGCCTCCCATTACCGGTACGGGATCTGTACTTGAAATATTGTAATAGTATACTGTCATACTAAATGTTAGGCCTAATGTACACTTAAAACTTAAGTCAATGTAGGTATGGCATCAGGTGTGTGAAAAATTCACACCCCTGAGCACTATAGCTATGCTGACCTAACTCCCAGTGTAGACGCAGCTAGGGTGATGGAAGAATGATTCCGTCGACCCAGCTACTATCACTCAGGGAGATGCTGTTTCCACAGCAATGGAAAAATGCCTCCCCTCACCATAAACTGCACCTATGCTATGGGGTTATGCTGCCATAGCTACATTTCTGTAGCTATGTCAGTGTAGACCCCACAAAGTAGACATAGCCTAAGTCATTTATGCTGTTGCTTTTAAAAGCTTAGAGTCCTCTCATGAAATAAGTTATACTTTGCTTTTCAGTAACACTGTAAACAATTTTTAAAATGGAATGTTATTCCAGTAAAAATCATTTTTAATTACAAAACTGGACAAATTCTGGAAAGGATTTTCTCAAGAAATATTCATTAACTATGGATACGTAGTATATTTTAAAATTTAAAAGGTGCTGACCAAGCAAGTTAATCTAGATTTTTTGTAAAATAAAAACAATTGTATCAGTCACTTTGTACCACATTTGTGTTCATTTTGTATTGCAGCCTGTAAGCGAATCTGATCTTATTGATGAATTTTCAAAAGACTTTGTCTGTCCTGCAACACCTGCAGCCCAATCCAAACCGTCTAAACCCACTGACACATCTAAAGTAAGTCTCCTTTGATCTTAAGTAAAAAAATCTTTTTAATATTCAATGTTCAATTTCACTGTCAGTGGACACTTTTAGGATAGAGGAACACTTAAAAACAAGTCCACGGCTCTCTGGTTTCTATATCCCATAATATTCTCTTCCCAGAAATGTCTCCTCATTTTTCTTTTCTCCGTTATTTGGTAGTTTACACTAGTTCTGTAACTACTGCCTGTGTAAAATTATTCTGCCTACTCCTGTTAGTGTTGTGACTAATTTTAGATGAAGTTTATGCTTTGCCTTTTTTTTTTTTTTTTTAGTATTTTACACTTCCTGTTTTTCAAACAACCTTGCAAGAGCTGTGCTCTGTTGCATTCTGTTCAAAGGTTTATATCTCCATGTTCTTTTTCTGATTTTCATTGCTTTGTGCTTCAATGCATTAATAAAGTTCACTGCATTTGTTTCTTTCAGAAACCTGCAGTTACTGCACCTGCAAAGGCTCCTGCGGAGGAAGTTGTCTCCTCTGCTGCAGTTTCTACTGTGCAATTGTCAGCACCATCAACTACTACTTCAGTGAGTAACCTGTAGAGAATCGGAATTGGTGCTAAAGTAAAAGCTCAAAGCTGTTTTGTGAAAAGTTAGAGAAGTATGGCTTTGTGGGACACTATTGCAGACTTTACAGCCAAGCACTTCAGAATAATCTCATCATACAGATAAGCCACAAAATAGATTGAATTTCTTAAGGTACACCTATGATTTGAACTCTTGTGCTTTCCCCTGGCATTTTTTCTTGAAACAGACAATAGTTTTGCTATGCTTGAGGGTATGTGCTTCAAATGCTTTCCTAAATTATTTTTAAAATTATGCTGTTTATGAACTTTTTATTGCCAGTAAACAAACTTAATAAACCATTTAATGAAAAAAACAATTGCCCTCCTATGTATTTGGGAAGACTATATTACTGGCAGACCTCCCTACCTCTGCAGTCATGGAGTATATAAATCAAAACTTGTGGAAGTGTCTAGTTGTTAATCATGTCTACCTGGAGAACACTCTGCCAAAGTCCTAGGGGATCTGTGCTGCAGTGACACACTTTAGGGGGAGAGGCAATTTATAATTAGAGCCATACCAAATTCACCGTCCATTTTGGTAAATATCACATTCATGGGGTTTTTTAAATGTTAAATTTCATGGTTTCAGATATTTAAATTTGAAATTTCCAGCCCAATTTGGGGATGCGGGTTGCAAGACTACTGTAGGGGGTATTGCCATCCTTCCTTCTGCGCTGCCTCTGGCAGTGGTGCTGCCTTCAGAGCTGGACTCCCAGCCAGCAGCCGTGGAGCTTCCTGCAATTGGGGGAGGTTCACAGAGGTGGGTCTGACCCGGCCCTGGGAGCGGCCTGTGTAGAAGAAGAGGAAGTCCCAGCTGGGTCGGGACTAGCAACTAGGGCCCAGTACATGGTAGCAGTCCCCAGCTGGGGTGCCTCAACCCATCCCCGGCTCTGGAACCAGCGCTTGGGGGCTAAAGGGGCCTTGGGCTGTCCGTATGTGGTGGGATTTGTGAGCACAGTGGCCCCTGACTATGGTGCCCTCGGCGGTCACCCACCCGTAAGGCCAGCCCAAAAGTGACGACCTCCCCGCAGACCATGCCATCCTTGCTTTTGCGCTGCTGCTGGCGGTGGCGCTGCCATCAGAGCTGGGCACCTGGTCAGAAGCTGCTGCTCTCCAGCTGCCCAGCTCTGAAGGGAGCACAGAAGTAAGAGTGGCAATCCCGTGACCCTCCTATAATAGCCAGATTTCACAGGAAGACCAGATTTCACGGTCCATGATGCGTTTTTTCATGGCCATCAATTTGGTAGGGGCCTATTTATAATTTTTGACTTTATTAGTATGGATAGTTGTTACTTCTTGAGTTTTGCATATATGTTGGTTTCAAAATAAAATTGTGTTTATAATCTGCAGTTAGAAATTCTGAATATGTTTCTTCAAAAACAGCTCAACATCAATAAAACTGCACTTGTGTCTAATAACATCTAATGCTTTTGTAGGCTGGACATGCGTCAGATGAGGCAGTGGATGCCTTGTGTGGGAGTCTAGGAAAGAGAGAGCCTGACCCAGAAGAAAACAAATCTGCTGTGGATAAAGTGAAGGTATTAAAATAACCAGGCCTTCAAAAAACACTTTGTAAAAATAGTTATCCTGAGTTATGTTGTATTAGCTTAAACTAAACCATGTACAGTGAGCCATATTTTGCCATCTATTTTTAAGGAGAACTTCCAGTTCAAACCAATAGAGGGAATTCAGTTTAGAAACTTGGGGAGCAACCTGGACTGTGGGACCGCTGAGCCTTCCAAACCCATCAGCCTGGGCTGTCTGTCACACTGTGATGCTGATGTCCAGCAACAAGTTTCTGACGGGCACTGCACTTACACAGCCATCCACAGGCAGAGACACGCCCAATTGTGTTACATGAATGATCTCCCAGCTACTCATGAACCATCAATAGAGAGGCTTCAGCCAATTCCCCCCAGTTTCCCAGCCTTGCACCCCAGAAATATACTGTCTTTCACTGCTCAAGGGTCCCTTGGACAGTGCAAACTCACTAATAAGTTCACCACATCTTCATAGGAAAGTGGACAAGCACCAGCCTTTGTAACCTGAGCTGAGATTCCCCAAGCACTTCAACCAAAACCACAGTTTTAGGTAAAATATAAAACAGATATATTCACTACAGAAAGATAGCTATTAAGTGATTATAAATAGCAGGCATAGAGATCAAAGTTAGTTACCCAAGAAATAAAACTAAATTTGCAGTCTTAATTCTAATTTAAATAGACTAAGCAAGATTTGAATCCGTCTCCCACCCTAAATGGCACAGGCAGTTTACAGTTCCTCAATACACACACTGGTCCCAGGCTGAAAGAAGGTCCAATCTCCCTAGTTCAAAGTCAGTGTCTTCCAGATGATCTTTCAGGTGTTGAGATGTGGGGGGAAAGAGGCCAAGTGACCATGTCCTTACCTTAGACCTTAATCCATCCTGTGCTTTGCTGCACATTGGGCTATCCACATTTGCCATCCTTGCCTGTCAACTGCCCTTCTCTCCAAATCTTCCCATTTCATGTTGAGGTGCTTGATGTCGATCAGAACTGTTTGTTTCCATGTTATTCACGGTCTTCCTCTTTCTTCTTGCATTTTCTGGCTTCCATTCAAGGGTGGTATTTGGTAAGTGTTCTTTTTCCATTCTCAGCACGTCCCAACCACCGATGTCTTCTTTTGTAGATTATTTGTGAGAGGGTGCCTTGTCCAGTCATTTTTCTGACTTCTTCATTCGTCTTCCTATCTCTATATATTATTCCCAATATTCTTCTTAGACATTTGTGATGAAATGCATCCAGCTTTTGCGCCTCTTTCTTGGTAAGTTGCCATGTCTCACTGCTATATGTTGTGATTACAATAACAATTGCTTTGTACCCATTCAGTTTTGTCTTGAGAGAGATGTTTTTGAGTTGCCAGATGTTTTTGAGTCTTCCAAATGCAGTTTGCGCCTTCCCGATTCTTATTATTCCCTTGGAGCTAGTACCATCTTGGCTGATGGTACTTACAAGATACATAAAATTGTCCGCCTTCTCCAGTTTCTCTTCTTCAGTTTTGACTTCTGTCCCTATATTCCCCATTAACATGACTTTACATTTCTTTGCATTGTATCTCAAACCTATCTTCTCCATTACTACTTTTACTTGGTTTGTGCATTTTTGTAGTCCGTTGACATCTTCATTGATAAGAGCGATGTAGTCAGCAAAGTCTAGTTCAAATAGCCTTGAATTGTTCCATTTTAGGCCATATGTATCACTATCGCATAGTTTTAATCCATAGTCGATAACTAGCATAAACATAAAAGGAGACAGGATGTGCCCCTGCCTTACGCCTGTCTTGATGCTGATTGGCTTCCTCAATCCATTTTCCATTTTAATGCAGCATTTTGAGTTGGCGTAGAATGCCTTCATAATGTTAATTAATTTTGTTGGAACTCCATATTGTTCCACAATTTTCCACGTTGTTTCTCTGTTTTCATCAGGGATCGGCAACCTTTGGCACGTGGCCCACCAGGGAACGCCCCTGGCAGGCCGGGCCGGTTTGTTTACCTGCTGCGTCCGCAGGTTAGGCTGATCGCAGCTCCCACTGGCCACAAGTTTGCCGTCTCAAACCAATGGGGGCTGCGGGAAGGGCGGCCAGCACATCCCTCGGTCTGCGCCTCTTCCCGCAGCCCCCATTGGCCTGGAGTGGCGAACTGCGGCCAGTGGGAGCTGCGATGGGCTGAACCTGCGGACGCGGCAGGTAAACAAACTGGCCTGGCGGGCCGCATGCCAAAGGTTGCCGATCACTGGTTTACACTATCAAATGCCTTTTGAAAGTCCACAAAATTGATGGCAAGACTGCCTTGGAATTCAATTGTGTTCTCAATAATCCGTCTCAGGGTGAAAATAGCGTCTGTGCACAATCTCCCTTGTCTAAATCCAGATTGTTGTTCATGTAGGATGGTATCCATCTTTTGTTTCATTCTGTTCAGGAGGATTGCTGCTAGTACTTTACCTGTGACAGACAGAAGTGTTACTCCCCTCCAATTTGAATAATTGTTTAGATCACCTTTCTTTGGTAACTTGATTATGATACCGAGGGTCCATTCTTCCAGCACTTTCTCCTCCGTCCATATGTTGTTGCACCGCGAACATATGACTGATTCCACGTTTTCACCTCCATTTTTAAGCATCTCAGGATGGATGCCGTCCAAACCCAAGTGCTTTGTTGTTTTTCAGCTTCTGCAATGCTTTTTTTATTTCTTAGATTTTTACCTCAGATATATCTATATCTAGATCTAATGGTTTTATCATGGTTGAATTCTAGTCTTGTAGTTGGTTCTGGTTGGTTTAGCACTTCTTTGAAGTGTTCCACCCATCTATTTTCTTGTTCCTCCTATGTTTCAAAATTTCTCCTTGTTTCCCTTTCACTGGGACACTTCTGAATGTTGATCCATATTGTGTTAACTGTTTCAGGATCATGTAGACTGTTCTTGTATCGTTTCTTTCCCCTGCTTCTTCAGCTTCACTAACCTTACTTTCTATCCAATTTCGCTTATCTTTTTTGCATGTTTTCTTTACTGCTTTGTCAAGATTCCTGTGGGTTTGTTTTGTTTCTTCAGTCGCATGTTGTAGTACTAGAGCCTTTTGTTTTCTTCTTTTGTCTATAATTTTCCATGGTTGTTCTGAGAGCCACTGTTCTTTATTGCTTCCTCTCTTTCTACCAATTATCTTTTCAGCTGCTTCTAGTATAA
This sequence comes from Macrochelys suwanniensis, assembly GCA_033296515.1. Classification (NCBI taxonomy): domain Eukaryota; kingdom Metazoa; phylum Chordata; order Testudines; family Chelydridae; genus Macrochelys; species Macrochelys suwanniensis. Next base: position 71,569,271 of record CM065780.1, on the reverse strand, counting down.
CTGTTTTGAAAAGATCCCAGTATTTTTCCACTTTGTTTTCTTCAAGATCTTTAAGGGCCTCAAACCTATTTTTGACCTCTATCTGGTTCTCTTTTCGTATCCTGCGAACTTGTACTTTCTGTGTATTGAATAATCTGAGTCTGTGTTCTTTCTTTTTAAGCGCTTTAAACTTCGATTTGATGTTTGCTTTCAGCAAATAGTGATCGCTCCCTGTATCTGCTCTTCTGCTTGTGTCTAACACTGCTGTATTCCACCTCTTACTAACACAGATATAGTCGATCTCGTTTTGTGTACGGCCATTTAGTGAAATCCATGTCTTTTTGTGTATGTTTTTATGTTGGAAGAAAGAATTGCAGATGCTAAGATTGTTTGTTTGTTTTCAGCACAACATTCAAGAAGTCTTGTGCCATTGTCTGTCATTGTTCCAGTTGTATGTGGGTCGATGATTGTTTCCCAACTTCTTTCATTTCCGATCTGGGAATTAAAATCTCCCATAACCAGGACAAGATCGTTGTTTGGTATTTCTTTCATTATGATGATGTTACTGCCCCTCTTTTATACTTTCTTCCAGCCTCTAGAAAGATCCTTGCTGTGATGTGGGTTAGTCCACCATGTGTACTTGCCTTCTCTGAGGAGTCCCCGGGAGAGTGGATTCTTTTTGATGGGCCATCAACACCTGTCTGACCTTCTTTGTTGAAACTGAAAGGCTGGCTGTGGGCATTTCCCAACCTCACAACATATTTCAGTAGCACATAGAGCAATACTTCATAACTTCACATACAATGAAGAACATTAATATCATGTTGGATTGTATGTACTAACAGATCAAGACTTTTAAAATGATACCTCACAAGGCATACTTGTACAAAACATATCATAATGGTGAATATGCTGGTTCCAGGGTGCTACTTGGAGGTAGTTTAACAAAATGATTAGCATAAATTAGTGCAGAGTGATTTATAAGTGATTTTTTTAATTCACTTTAGGCATGCATACATACCTTAAGAATGAAATACTTGGTAACACAGTGTCCTTTCTATATTCACGCAGTTCCTGGAAAATGCATGATTTAGTGTCTAAAAACTAAACTAAAGTAGAAGTAAAGTGTGTATTAAAAATAGCAACAACAAAAAATCAATTAGTCCCTTAAAAGGAACCAAACTTTAGATTTTGTGCTGGTTTATTATTTAAGTAAATTTCCTCCTTCTTTTGAACATAAAGACAAAGGAAGAAATGAAATGAATAGCTACATTTGTTTGTAAAGGTGTTCTGTGATTGAAACAACCGGGTTCAGCATATTACTAGAAGGATCTTTCGCTCTGTTTTATGAAATGTTGGACATCCTCACATTTTTCTGTCAACCTTAAAAACCTGTAAAACCTCATGACCTCTGGGTCAGGTATTACTTAAAGCAGCCAAAGATTAGCTGGCAGAGAATTACCCCGGCTCATGGGAACTCTCAGGCAGCAGAAAGCTGGCTCCCTGCCTTCTGCCCCAGCTACCTTCCCAAGCCCTGCTTCCCTAGGCCTAATCTTGCCCCTGTGCAGCCTTACCTTGCAGCCCTGAGTCAGGGAGCTGTCAGTGTGTTTCATACAGAGAACAGATGTTATACCAATAAAATAAAAACCAGCAGGATCTTTTTAAAGGGGATAAGACAGAATGTCATGTTTATTGTGAATACAAAAAGAATCTCTCTCTCTCATTCATATATTTACTTTTATCAGTTTTATACCAAATATAATGCTATTAAAATGAATGGAATTACTCCTCATTTTATTTTGAAATAGTGAGTGGAGAATCAGACTTAAGGCTCATCAGAAGAAATCATGAGATTTTGCCTGATAATTAAACTGCATTTGCAAGGAAACATCTGCCTACAATGATGCTGTACTGGAAGAGAGTCAAAAACTTGCTCACATGCAGTATGTAAGGCTTCGTGACATTTCTGTTGAGAGATGTTCCACTTTTGTTTTCCCCCTTAGGAGAAAGCCAAACAAGAAGAACGAGAAAAACTGGGTGAAGATGAAGAAACAATCCCTCCTGAATACAGATTAATAGAAGCAAAGGTAATTTCTTTTAATATGTTCCTGTATTCTTTAGACTCCTTTCCTCATTCTCGGATGTTGCTTCAGGCACAACAGTAATACATAATGATTGACTTAATTGTAATTTGTGATTCATCAGCATATCTGAATACTAGGCAACTTTTATTTAGATATCTAAATATGGATAGAGGTGGTTTAGCTTTATGCACCCAAATGTGAATAATTCTGACTGAGAGGGGTGAATTGGATTATTTACTATTTGTGCTTCAAAAGAATAATTATTAAGTTCCAATCAGTTAGTCGCTGTAGCCCAGTGAAGCTGATGGGATTTTTGCAAATGTCACCAAGGGCATAAACCTGAGGCCAGTAGAGTTGCACAGGCATAACTGAGGCCTGCAGAACCCTTTGTTGCTGATACTGATGTGTTAGAAGGAAACTACCCTCCTTGACCCCAAGTTCTGGAGTGATTATGCAGGGCTATAAGTTAAGCTTTCATTTGCAAACAGAGCGTATTTGATATGGCAATGGAGAGACAGTAAGCATGGAAGCTCACAATGACATTTTTGGAGTCTGTCTCACAGTAGAACTATATTTTAAATTCCTGAAACCCTATTTATGCCAAAAGCCTGACCAATGGCTGCCAAAAAAAAAAAAAAAAAAAAGGCCGGGGGGGAGAGAGGAGCAGAAGCAATGTAATAACATTTTGTATATTTTTAACCACTGTTACCAAAAGACTTGTATTTCATGGTCATAGAGAACTACTTTATTAAACAGTGTTTTCTCTGTAGGATAAAGATGGAAAACCACTCTTGCCAAAATCTAAAGAAAAACCCCAGGTCAGTGAGTAAATATTCAGAAAGTCTTTCGCTTTTCCATTTGTTGTTCATTAAACAGAGAAGGGAAAGATTTCCTGTTCTCTAGGCTTGTTGTATTTTGAATCTCTAAATTATGCAAGTATACTCAGAGCGATTAACAGATTTCAAACAAAAAGGGTAAAAAATCCGGTGTCATTTCTTTTAAATTGTAGCCCATGAGTGAAAGTGATCTCTTGGATGCTTTGTCAGAGGGATTTTCCAGTTCCCCAGCAACATTACAGTCTGCACCTCTAGCTACACCTAATGTAAGATCTCTGAATTGACTTGAATATAAAACAGAATAATACAGATCAAGTTGTTTAAATAACTTGTATTTTCCATGATGTTTATAGTAAACGTAGAAGAAAAAAAACAGGCCCAGGCATTCTTAAATTATAAGAAAAATCAGGTGTGTCTATTTTAACAGATGATTGCATTGGTAACACACAATCATTGAGACGTTTCAAAGCAATCTAGGGGATTTAGACACACGGGGTGAAGTCCTAGACCCATTGAAATCACTATGATTGTTCCCATTGACTTCAGTGAGATCAGGATTTCACCCCTAATTTTAATGGAGAGTATATGTTTAAATCTATTAGGCTGAGTTGGAAAAGTTACTTCTGAGGTATGGAATGTAGAAAACATAAATTTAAATGACTTCTTGAGAATTCTTATGCCCTCTAATAGGGGTGGAGGGGGGAGTAAATTAGGCTGAAATAGATACCGTATGTTAGAAGAATCAAATCCCAGATGAGCACTGTACAGGATGAAAACAAAACGGTTGTGCATCCCGTAAACTTGGGATTTCCTATATATTTTTATAGTATTATATACACTGGTAACAACGTTTTTTATTTTAGAAATCCACAGCTGTTAAATCTTCTCCAGCTGCCTCTGAAGAAGTTGTCTCCTCTACAGCTTCTGCAGTGCATTCAGCAGCTCCTCCAGCTGCTAACCAAGTAAGCAGCATGCATTGTTGTTGATGGTGTTCATGCTAAAACTAGAGGAAGGAAACAGGAGATCTTTTTAGAGCAGTTCTTAATGGTGGAGCCTGTTGTAAAATTGAATCCTTTACTATTGAAACTGGTTATTAAGAAGAGAGATTATTTTTTTTCCCTCTGGAAAAGACTTCTAGGCTTCTGCATTTTGTGTACAAGTTTTGCACGATGGCCCAAATTTTGGCTTATGTTACATACATGCACATTCCAGAAACCCCCTGGCCAGCACCAGGGATGAAGGCTGTAAGTTATCCATCCCTTTTCTGATTCCTCCAGAAACATGGAAGGCATAACAAGATGTGACCTAGGAGTCGTGGCTGTGATTGTGTATGTAGACATGTTCATGCAAGACCCAGCAATAGTCTGTATGAATAGCCCCCTTTCAGCTCTGAGTTGGAATAGATTTTATAATTGATCTGTGAGGGGGACTGGTCTTGGCCAGAATAGGAGCATACATTCATGTTAGTTTTTTGCAGTGTGTGCGCGTGCAATTTTGAGGCCTGTTACGCTTTTTCCCCCCTCTTATGTCTGCCAGAATTTAACCCTATGTTTGGTCAGCTAAATAAAAATACAAGCTAGATCCCCATGGTGTACCCTCTCAGGACCATGTGGTTCTGTGATTTTTTTGTGAGGCCTCTGCAGGCGGGGTTGAGGCAAAACATGGAAGAAAAAGTAGAATACTATAGTGTCATCATGACAAGCACTTCCACAGGAACAGCAGGAAAAGTAAGGGTTAATGGGGAAGAACGCTGCTTGGCTCTCCTTGGCTAGGGTAAGCAGTGCTCTTATGTATCCCTAACTCCTTCCTTGGCTGGTGCAGCGAAAGCTCCCACTTCTGTTTGTCTATTTTAACCACTATATTGGAGAAACTCCTGTGGCTCACATTTTGTTAAGAAAAGAAACTTAACTGGAGAAGCTAAAGTTTTCAGTAGGTAAAACCTACGTGTATAAGCAAAGGACAGCACTTTCTGGAAGGAAAAACCCTTTCAAATGTTAATGAAAACATTCTACAGCCAGGGAGTTTTAACTTCTGCAACTGGCACTTGCTTAGCAGCTACCTATATGCAGCAGTAAAAAACCTGAAGCACCAAGTCTCAGGCTCAGGCTGCAGGGCTAAAGTTGTAGTGCAGTGTAGATATTCAGGTCACGAGGAGCGGGGGAGGGCAGGCCTCAGAGCTCAGGCTGGGGACCAACCCCAAACGTTTACACTGCATTTTTCAGCCCAAGCCCCAGGAGCCCAAGTCAGCTGACCCAGGCCAGCCGCATTTGGGCTACAGGTCTTTTATTGCTGTGTAGTCCTACCATTGGCAGAATTAGGTAGCACATGTTTGTTAAGATCCATTTTAAAACTGTTTCTAGTGTAGATGTTTTCCTAAATTAGAATTGGTTTGCTTGAAGCAGAAGAATGCCAAAGAAATCTCTACTCCACTTGCCTATTCTAAGTGATCTTTTCCCTTCGCTCTGAACAGCCAATAATTTTTGAACTGTTGTCACTACATTGCAATTAATTTTATTTATGGAATTCCAAAGGCAGAGTAGACTTTGTGTTGGATGAAGTTAGTTAGTGTTTATTATACCTTGTTTAAATGAAGATTTTATGTGACATGTTTTCTTGACTATATTTACATTTTGCTAGGATGAGAAAGAGCAAGACAATGCCCTAGACCTCCTTTCTGGTTCACTGGGACAAAGAGAACCTGATCCTGATGAAAACAAACCAGTTGTGGATAAAGTAAAGGTAATGAAATATTCTCAAATTGTACCACCAAAAAGAAATGGAACATCTGCCTTGTCTGTTTTTAATGTATTTATTTTACATAGAAAACGGTACATCATTTTCAAGCACAAGAATAATTTTAGTGAAGATAAAGCATACATGTATGCTATGCTTAATTATTGCACATTTTTATTCAAGAAGTTACATGCTTAATTAACCAGTTCGTTTCATATTGTAAATCTAAAAGATTTAAACACCACGGTAGTCATATTCAGATTCTTTTTAAGTTTTGTGATGAATACATAATTACTTGATGCCATCCCAGACAATTGAAAACAATTAGGAGCTGAAGTATGTTGTAGAAGAAAATCAAAAGTATTTAATCCCAGTACCTGTGCAATCATTTCTGTGATTTAAATTTCAGATTCTTGTCTAATCTTCATTTCTAAAGTGACTTTAGAATTTCCTGTCGTTAAATTGAGTTTTATCACATTACACATAGCAGAGTAAACTGATAGACTGCTAATGATATTGTTGAAATGAAAAATTGATGTTCTACTGGGGTTTCTTTTCAGATGTGTGTGCTCAGGCCTACCCCCACATACATTTGTCAAGACTTCACATTGTACCAACTCTTTAGATCAGGGATTGTCAACCTTTGGCACGTGGCCTGCCAGGGTAAGCCCCCTGCGGGCCGGGCCAGTTTGTTTACCTGCTGTGTCCGCAGGCTGGGCCGATCGCGGCTCCCACTGGCTGCAGTTCGCTGCTCCAAGCCAGTGGGGGCTGCAGGAAGCAGCGCGGACTGAGGGATGTGCTGGATTACCACTTCCTGCAGCCGCCATTGGCCTGGGATGGCGAACCGCGGCCAGTGGGAGCCGTGATCGGCCGAACCTGTGGACACAACAGGTAAATGAACCGGCCCGGCCCGCCAAGGGACTTACCCTGGTGGGCTGCGTGCCAAAGGTTGACGATCCGTGCTTTAGATATAGAGTGTTGTATTCTTCAATGCTCTTCCTGCCATTTCTTTGGTTGGCTAAAGGTTATTAGTAGATAATGATGCAAAACTCTGCTCCCAACTGCAGGGATTAAAGGCCCAATCCTGAACCACTGAAGTCAATGAGAGGTTTGCCATTGACTTCACTGCGGAAGGAGACCCATGGTACAGTGTTTTGTTTTGTTTTTCTACAAAGTTTATAATCTTTAGCAGCCTAAGAAGTTGCCAAACTGATTTTGTCCACATGTTTGCACACTCTACAGCAGAGGTTTTCAAACTGGGGGGCATGCCCCTCTAGGGGAGTGCAGAGAAACACCCAGGTGGGTGAGTGGTGACACCAGACAGCTCGGGCTTCAGCTCAGCAGGACTCTGGGAGGGAGTGCCACTTCCACCCCCTAACTCACCTCTTTTTGTCTGGGTTGGGGTGGCACAATTCAAAGTGGGGGCTCAGCTCAAAAAGTTTGAAAACTGCTGCTCTGCAGCTATCAGCCCAAATAGCCCGATTTTTCAGGATGTTGCAGTTCCTGATATTCTTGGCCAAATAGGTTGTATGTCAATCAGTTCCTCTCTGGTATCTTCAGTTCTGTTCTCTACCTCCGGTAGCCTTAAATTCAGAATGTTAACTTTTTGAAGGAGTCCTGGTTTAAAGCCTTAGTTTTTCCTCTTAGCAGCTGAAAACAATTAGCGTTTTTGACACATCAGACAAGCCCAAATTATACACTCACTGAAATGCCATTGACACCAGTAAGATTGTACAGGTTAAAAATAAGTGCAGAATTTGGTCTCTAATTTTAAATCATTTTTTAAAGAAAGTACTGTATGCAGTGATATTAAATATCCTGCAATAAATTGCCCCCAAAGGATGTCCAACAAACTAAGAATTGATGTAATAGATTAATTATACTTTTTATGTTGGCAAGTGACAATATGAACCCTGGGGTGGAGAGAGTTTGTATGTGTTAATCATCAAGCCCAAAACTTGGTATCTCTGCGTCACAGTACAGTACACGTATGTTAACTGCTATACCTTTTTTTTTTTTTTTTTTTTTTTTTTTTATTTAAACACAGAAAATGTTTATAGCAAATTAGGACACTTTGTTTTCCAGTAAAAAAGAGAGTTCTCTAAATTCATCTTCGAATGCTTGCTCATGTCCATTCAACTTAGATGTGTGTGCTCGCCACAGGCACCAGTGACGGAAGCTTTTTCCCTCAGCAGTAGCCGTAGGGGACCGGCTCCAGCGCCCCCTAGAGTGGCGCACACATGCTGCAGTATATAGGGCGCTGCCGGTTCCCCCCGCCCTCAGTTCCTTTTTGCTGCCAGTGACGGTGCTGGAACTGTCGCTGCTTGTTCGTACGAACTAGTTATCTCTTGTATTATAGTGTACATAGTTTTCTGTTAGTGTTTATAAATCCCTTAGCTATAGTTAGACTTCATAGGTCCCGAACGGGACTTTGCCATGGGATGGGGCATGCCCTGGTCCCCAGGCTTTAAGCCCTGTGATCGCTGCAAGAGGCCCATGCCTGTTAGTGATCCACACAGCAGTTGTCTGTGTTGCTTGGGCAAAGGGCACATTAGTGAGAAATGCAAAATTTGCAAGTCCTTCAAGCCAAGGACTAAGAAGGAGTGCAATATTCGTTTAAGAGCACTCCTTATCGAGTCGGCCCTCACCCCGGCACCGGAGCAACGCTCCGACTCAGCACTGAGTACTGTGACCTCGGTGCGCAGCGCCCCACTGGGACCATCCACTGGCTGGCACCAGTCCCCATCCATGCCAACCAAGAAGCTCCAACCAACAAGCTCAAGAAGGCGGGGCGAGTCCGGTGTCCAACCTCCTGCAAGGGAAAGGATAAAACTGGGTATGAGCAAGGTTCCATGCTGGCAACTCGTCACCCATGTCAGGATCTCGGGCCCACACTCCTGTGGAGTGATGTAGCCCAACTCGCTCCCCGCCAGCTACTCCAGATAGCTCCAGGTGCTATCCACACCAGAGGCCTTGCAGGTGGCGCAGGGAATCATGTCCCTCCCGGTCCCTCCCCTACACCGGCTCCTGCAGTTCCCCGGTCATGGGGTAAACCCGCGTTCGGACCGCTTTGGTCCCCACCTCAGCAGCACCGTTCCCCATTGCAGGGGATGTCCTGCCAGTGCTTGCCCTCCCAGAGCCGCCATGCATCTGACCGCAATAGGCAAATTCAGCGCAGCCCTATTCGGTCCCCAGACCTTGGGCATGGGCAGAGAGGCTCTAGGCGCAGCTCGCCAGCCACCAGGCGCAGACTTTTGGAGGCATGCACCCCCTGGCAGGAGTACCGGTCCTGGCACCTGGTATCTCTGAGACCGCAGTACCGCTCGAGGGACCCGTCAAGGGATCGACATTACCATTTCTCGGACCGTTGCCAGTCCCCTAGGAGGGCATCACTGCATGCGGGCGCTTCCCAGCACCAGGCCCGTTCCGACTCCCAGTCCCACTCCTCATTCTGGTACTGCTCATCAAGCGCCAGTTGTAGATCACTGGCTCCAAGCCGTCGTGGATCCATTGAGCGCCCTAAGACCCCGTTCCAGATCGGACTCTAGGCGGAGTGACCAGCTCCGGTCGGGACAGAGCCACCGTTTCGCTCCGTCCTGATCACCTCAGAGCAACCACTCAGGATCCAGTCGTGGTTTGGAGCGAGGTTCCCTGATGGCGGGACAAGCTCCTGTACCGGGTACACTGTTGGCACCGAAACTGGCCCCATGGCTTCAGGTACAGTGGCCAGTGCCGTGGTAGCCATGGAACCCGTGGGGGTTCACCCAGACCGCCGCTCGGTCTCTGGAACGTCAGAGAGACCAGCTGCTTCTCTCTCCTGCCCTCCTCTAGTGCATGAAGCCTCAGATGCAAGTACCCTGCAGGTCAAAGTGGTAGCAGGGGAACAAGCCATTGGACCACCAATGGTTGTGGAGGACCCTACAGCACCAGCATCTTCCTTGTCATCACCAGACAAGTCTATAATGGGACCCCCTTCCCTGGTTTCTCCGGATGATGCTAAAGTGCACCAGGAACTTTTGAAGAGGGTCGCTGCCAACCTGTGTCTTCAGGTAGAGGAGCTAGAGGCGCCTTCGGACTCCCTCTTCGATGTCCTCTGCTTCACAGCACTGGCCAGGGTGGTGCTGCCCCTTCATGATGGGGTCTCTAAGATCACTAATGCCCTGTGGCAAACTCCCTCCTCCCTGACACCCATCTCAAAGAGGGCTGAGTGCAAGTACTTTGAGCCATCCAAAGGCCACGAGTACCTATACACCCACCCTGCTTCCAACTCCCTAGTGGTAGAAGCTGTTAACCACAAGGAGCAACAAGGTCAACCCGGGGCTACCCCTAAGAACAAAGACTCCAAGAGACTAGACTTGTTTGGGCGTAAGGTTTATTCATCCTCTAGTCTCCAGTTGAGGGTGGCCAACCATCAAGCCCTCCTGGGACGCTATGACTTTAACATGTGGCAAGCCATGACCAAATTCGAGGGCTCTCTTCCTGAGGCTTCTAGGAAGGCGTACCGGGCTATTATGGAGGAGGGCACAACTGTGGCCAGGGCGACGCTCCAGGCGGCGTCGGATGTGGTGGACACTGCCAGCCGAACCATGGCCTCAGCTGTCACCATGCACCGAACATCCTGGCTGCTCCTCTCTGGCTTGTCCACGGAGGCTCAGTGGTCAACGCAAGACCTTCTCTTCAATGGGCAAGTCCTGTTTGTGGAACAGATGGACAATAAGCTCTATGGCCTAAAGGACTTCCACACGACCCTTAAAACACTGGGCCTGTATGTTCCTGGCCCTGCCCGCAAGCAGTATAAGCCGCAGCAGGCACAGGGCCAGTGCAGCCACCCTCACCAGGAGCCTCCCCATAAGAAATTCAGAGGCTACAAGCGGTGTCCTAGCCAACAGCCTTCACAGGCTTCTCAGTCGAGTTTGACCAGCAATAAGCAGGCAGGCACGTGCTCATTTTGAGAGTGCTCCCGAGGGTGACCTACCGGACTGTTCCCAGGATCCTCCCTCCCCTATTTTTGCCAACCGTATTTTTCCTTTCCTCCCTGCGTGAGCTTCTATAACATCAGACCTATGGGTCCTCAATACGGTGGCATGGGGTTACACCCTTCAGCTGCTTTCTACCCCACCTTCTCATCCCCCTCCTCATCCTTCTTCCGGGACCCCTCTCGCAAGAGTCTCCTCGTGCTGGAGATAGAGGGATTACTGCAGCTAGGAGCGGTGGAGGTTCATAGAATCATAGAATATCAGGGTTGGAAGGGACCTCAGGAGGTCATCTAGTCCAACCCCCTGCTCAGAGCAGGACCAATCACCAACCAAATCATCCCAGCCAAGGCTTTGTCAAGCCTGACCTTAAAAACCTCGAAGGAAGGAGATTCCACCACCTTCCTAGGTAACCCATTCCAGTGCTTCACCACCCTCCTAGTGAAAAAGTGTTTCCTAATATCCATCCTAAACCTCCCCCACTGCAACTTGAGACCATTACTCCTTGTTCTGTCTTCTGGTACCACTGAGAACAGTCTAGATCCATCCTCTTTGGAACCCCCTTTCAGGTAGTTGAAAGCAGCTATGAAATCCCCCCTCATTCTCTTCTGCAGACTAAATAATCCCAGTTCCCTCAGCCTCTCCTCATAAATTGTGTGCTTCAGCCACCTAATCATTTTTGTTGCCCTCCAGAGTACAGGAACAAGAGGTTCTATTCCTGTTACTTTTTAATCCCAAAAGCCCAGGGCGGTCTGCGACCTATCCTGGATCTGCGAGACTTGAACCGCTTCCTAGCGAACCTGAAGTTCTGCATGGTCTCCCTTTCCTCCATCATCCCCTCCCTGGATCCGGGAGACTGGTACGCCACCTTTGATCTGAAAGATGCGTACTTCCACATCGCCATCTTCGAGGGACACAGATGCTTCCTCCGGTTTATGGTAGGTCCCAACCCTATCAGTTTGCGATCCTCCCGTTGGGCCTAGTGACAACACTGAAGGTATTTACCAAGTGCATGTCAGTGGTGGCTGCTTACCTGAGACATCGGGGTTTCCAGATCTACCCTTACCCCAACGACAGGTCCAAAGGGATGTCGCGATGCTGTTAGCCACTTGCCCTTGCTGCGGGAAAAACTTCCGGCACCGGTGCATGTGGCGAGCACACACACCTAAGTTGAATGGACATGAGCAACACATCTCGAAGAATAGCAGTTATGGGAAAAGATAATTGTCTATTTTTTTTTTTTTTTTTTTTTTACTGTAAATGGCTAGTTTATTTTTTAATATGTGCTGAAGAATATACCTGTGCTGAATAATATGTGCTGAAGAATAATCAAATACCACATAAAGCAGCTTAAACAAAAACATACAGATTTGATTGCAGAATGAATGCTTCCCTCTTTCATACTGTATTCAGGAAATAGTGATCTTAATCTTCTTAATCTTAATCATATTTATGTTTAAAACCATCTCTGGCTGCAGCTAATTGACTGTTTCCTAAATAATAAGAGACACAGACCACTGACATTTAATTGTGATATGTGGCTGACAAGAACCTTGCATTTTTATACATTCTGAGCATGGCTGAGGAGCTGCAACACAAAGCAATGGCATTATAAGAATGTTAACCTTGTGTTTGAACTAGTGTAGTAGGTGGATGAGTTTTAATGTGGTGTCATAATGTGCTGAACACTTAGTAAGCAGTTGAGTTGTTATCTTGCTGAGAAGCAGAACTGAAAATGTATTTGAAGAAAATAATATCTGTTGTCATTTGGGGGTTTTTAACATTAAAATGGTGTGTCTGTTGAGAAGCAACAATTTTTCAAGCTTTATACCCACAATGCAGGGTGCATGGTTAAACAAATGTGTACACATTTCCACTGATGCCTGAACTGTAGTGTATAAAAATGTTGTTCTCCTAGAACGTTTATCTAAAAAAGTACTTTGATAGTACTTAGCACTCAAAAAATTCTCTGTTTTAATAAAGTCATCCTAGCATATCAATTAGTTTGGGTCACCTATTGTATGATCTGTAATTTACTGCTTCTGTAATTGCATAGTACTCTTACTAGACCTCATCATTCCAATGAAGGAGATCAGTAATAGTGTTGTTTATTTCATATTCTTAGGAAGGTGCTAAATCTGAACACCACGACAAACTTGGGGACAGAGATGATACAATCCCTCCTGATTACAGGCATATTCTGGATTCAGATGAGCAGGTAAACAGAACCAAATACCTCAATGGCTGCATTCTGAATTTAGATTCAGTCATTTTAACACAGTGCAACAAGTCAACAAATTGGGGAGGGATAGTTCAGTGGTTTGAGCATTGGCCTGCTAAACCCAGGGTTGTGAGTTCAATCCTTGAGGGGGCCATTTAGAGATCTGGGGCAAAAAATCTGTCGGGACAGTACTTGGTCCTGCTAGTGAAGGCAGGGGACTGGACTCGATGACCTTTGAAGGTCCTTCCAGTTCTAGGAGATTGGCATATCTCCATTTATTATAAGTCAGTTTTCCCATCAGTAGAGTTGTTTGAGCAACCTTTGGAGTTACATGAGTGACTCATATCAATTGGCATTACCTATATAAATCCCCACACCAAAGATGGGAGAATAAATCTCCAAACCATTATGTGTTTGATGCAAAGAAAATGGACTGTTCCTTTTTACATTGATCAAAATCAGAATGGTTAAGCCACTTCAAACAGCCATCAGCGATCAATCAGGCCCAAGGTGTCTCAAGTTGAGCACCCAAAAACAAGGCGCACAAAACTAGTGGTCACTCTTGAAAATTTAGGCCTTAAAATCACTGAGACTATTATTCCCTTCTCATCTTAGTAAAGCATTGTAAGATCTGTGGATGAAAAACATAACATAAGTACTATTGTTTTTGTGGAACCTGGCATAATAAAGTCTTGTGAAGCCGTCACTCATTTTACTGAATCACTGCCATGCCAAGGGAGTGAATGATCTTGCTCAACAAATTGGAGCCAGACAAAGTGGGTCCCAACCAATTCTCTTCTACTGGAAGGATACAGGGTGAGATGCAGAGACTTCAGGGGGATGTTAAAGCAGGAAAAAAACATGAGATCACAAGAATTTGATGAAGGAGGCCGTGTAGGTGTAATAAATGGATTGTGAAGTGGATAGGACAGTAAAGCATCATAAATAAAGTTACTGTGAATAGTAACTAATAGTGTCAAGTGAAGAATGTAAGAGCCTATTTTACTTTCAGTTTGATTCATCAGCTCAAACTAAGGGTTATATAATAAATGCAACCATTTCAGCCTTTCTGTTTTTTAAGGGTAAACCAGTAAAGCCAACAGCAAAGGAGGATGTGAAACCCAAAGAACCAAAGGTAAAAGTCATTACAGTTTTATTCTGCACTGATCCCTTCCTGACTGTGCTCTGAATCGAATGCTGTTCTAAGCAATGTTATCTTTGATTCAATAGCACTATATATTGCAAATGCTCAAAAATGCTGTTGAATAGATGTAGAAATATTGTGCTTATTTAAGTGAGAGTAAAGACTTTCAAATGGGCAACACTTATAATGTAGATATTACACATACAAAACGACATTAAAAGAATGTTAAGGTTGTAAAGTCAAGTACTGAAAAGTTCAGAAATGCCAGTATTAAGGCTGGATGTGCAGTCTGGCAATGAAAATTAGGTAGAACTACCAGCGTCACCTGTAATAAGAACATGGAGACCAAGATTTTCAAAAATGAGTTATTAAAAGCATATTTAAGAACCTAAATAAGTAGCCTGACTTTCAAAATGTGCTGAGCATTAATAGCTCTTATTGATTTCAAAAAAGTAGCATTTTTTGAAAATCAGGGATCTGGGTTAGGTCCTTAAATATGGATTTGGGAGTCAATTTTTAAAAATTTCAGCCATGTGATTTCAGGTAGCTGCATCTACACTGGGAACAGAACTGTGTTGTCTGAACAGCTTTGTGGACTGGGCATAAGTGCTAGGGATTTTTTTTTGTTCGTTGGTTTTTTGCTTTAGTTGATCATTTTAGAGTACAATCCGTGACTCCTTTTGCATTCTATGCTTTGACTGATGATAGTTTCTATTGCAGAAGCCTACAGATAACTCTGCAGCTATTGATGCTCTATCAGGGGACTTTGATAATTGTGCAAAAACTCCTGCCACACCACAACAATCAAAGGTAGGACATTTTCACCCAAAGGATTTGCAAAATAATATATTTGCATGACCTCCTCAGGCATAGGTTTGCATTAAATTTCTTTGCTTTGGTGCTATTTGTGTTTAGACTTTCACTCTCCCATATAAGAGGATTTGAGAGGGTAACTTAAAGGGATGCTGTTAAGGCTTCATTGTTGGTCTGACATACTTTTAGAAGAAGTGTGAGAATTAACTGGGTTCAAAAAAGAACTAGATAAATTCATAAAATCATTGGCTATTAGCCAAGATTGTCAGGGATGCAACCCCGTGCTCTGGGTATCCCTAAACCTCTAACTGCCAGAAGCTGGGACTGGATGACAGGGAATGAATCACTCAATAATTGCCTTGTGCTGTTCATTCCCTCTGAAGCATCAGGCACTGGCCATTGTCATATGAAAGGATACTAGGCTAGACCATGTGTATGGCCATTCTGTTCTTATCCAGGGGATTCCAATTTTTTCAGTTGTCTTCCTTGGATGAAGATCAGGAGAAAATAAGAGTAGATATATAAGTAGGGCTGGAATTGTGTGTGGCCTTGACAGTGAAGACCAAAATCCTGTTGAAGTAATCTTCAGAGCAACGAGAGAGGAAGGTGGATTTCAGTAGCAGCATTTGTATAGATGAGGGTGGGACAAAAGGAAACGGAGCTAGAGAGGAGAAATTTTGACTTTATTACTGCAAGAATATCGAAGGTTTAGGGGAAGGTTGGAACAAAGAGGAAAGTGAAGGTGCTGTAGAAGTATTGATAGAACGGAAGTATTGATAGAGAACTTGGATGTGTGAGGGAGCAGGGGAAAGAGAGAATTCAAATACAACATCAACATTGCAACCCATTTGTTGGGGAGGATAAGGGAGTTGACAGCAGAGATGAAGTAAGAAGAGGATTTGGGATGAAAAATGAACCGGTCAGTTTGTATCGTATTGAGTATGAGATTGTGGTAGGACTTTCACTTGGAAAGGTCAGAGATACAGGTGGAGATGTGAGACTATGCAGAATGGGAAAGGCGAGTGGTAGGGAGGTACATTTGGGAGTCAGCAGCATAGAGATGGTGCCATAGATAAATCTATGGGAATGGATGCTGCTGCTCTGGAGAATATAGAGGGAGACGAAGGAGCTGATGTGATTTAACTCTGGAATTGGAGAAAAGCACTGTGAATGTCAAACTTCCTTCATGCTTGCTGTCCCCTTCAATCCACTTGGACTGTGCCAGCAAAAGAGCACATGATCTCATGGCCTTTTGTATCATGGGAAAAATGGATCCATCCTAAATAGCTCATTTGACGTGACCAGAACACGCTGGGGTGATTGGGGGATATTTAGTGCTAAGTTTTACAAACTGTGTTGTTAGATTTTCTAGAAGTGCTCACTGCTGGCTAAATTAGGCTTCATTTAGTTAACCCCTATAACAATTTCTTTGCTCCCATTTGCTACCTCGCCCTCCCCTTGACAAATAACCCCCTAGCTCCCGCACCCACGGCCAGAAGAAATCACATCACCTGAGTGGGTGAAGAGCCTTTGTTCTCCACTGGCTTCCCATAGTCATAGCACTGTCTCCATGCCAGTTCTTCCCTGCCTCACTCCTGGCCACCTGGTCTGATCCACCTCCCCTGCTTGTTTCCAGTTTCGGGGTCAAATTGATAACTGACAGCATGGAGGGTGTCACTTTAGGGGCACAGTGTGGGAGAGGAATGGGGACTCTCAACTGGGAAGAGGCAAGTTTGTTTGGGATTTTGACCACCTGAGAGTCCGGACTCAGCCTGGCCTCCCAGCAGTCAAAAATGAATTTTCCTGCCCAGCACAGCAACTTCTACTGGCCTCCTTGGAAATTGAGCCAGTTCACAAGTGACCCCTGTGAGTTATCTGGTTTTCTCAAGGTTAAGACGTAAAACACCCAATTACTGAGAGACAGTAATTACTGAGAGACCAGTAATCTCCCATTTAAAACATTTACTTTGATTCTGTCACGTGATTTCTTGTTTGTTCCATGCTGCCAGTAAGAAATGCCCTATTAAACTGAAGGGTACAAAGCAGGATACAGTTCCCAAAAAGAGAGGTGATTCTGTTTCCAGAGAGGCCCGCTGACTGAAGCAGAACAATAGGAAGCTTCCTGGTCACCTCCTGGCCTCAGGGTGGAGACAGTGACAAGGTTTAACTACATCTCTCTTTCCAGTGATGGAGGACTTTTCTCAGGACTCCCCAAGATTGATAGGAGGGTAAACAACAAAATTCCCTTTGTTACATGAGTTCAACCATTGCTAAGTACATAAAATATATTCCTGAACTGTAAATACTAATTTATTAGTTCTCATTCACTGCTTGACAATGCATTCTGTTCATCTCCTCCAAATAAACTTATTTTTTTCCAGGAGGACAAGAAGAGTGGTTGTTTGGGGCTGTCCTCTGGACTTGTCCCAGATCTCTTAGCAGTTGTTGGCACTGATTTTATGACTCTGTACCCTGACCCATTTAACCACCCTTTCTCACACTATAACTGATTCAAGCGTTAGCCCAATCCTAGAAAGGAACTCTTTGCCTTGAGTAATCAACAAAGCTAAATGAGAGTAACTTATTTCTTTACCTTTCCAAAATCCCTTCTTCCTCAGCATGCACACACAACATGAACCATACAGCTTCAGTAAGCCATCTAAAGATATGATGTCTAAATAAATGGTACAAGTCCCATAAAAATATAGTTTGTGGAGTGAGGGGCAGATTCTCAGGTGCAGTGCCCCTGCTTTGTACTGAAGATGGAATCTGGCCACGTAGCCAGTATAACAGGCCACCAGACGATCAGCTTCATTACCTCTGCCCTTTCTGCTGCCAGACCACAGGGCTCAGTGCTAGACAGGGAACTACCCCAAATATTCTAGACTCTATTTGATTCTGGAAGATGGTAACTCTTCTTTCTCTTTGTTTGAAAGTGAATTTGTTTCTGATGACAGGTGTCAGGATTAGAGGACAAAAGTGGAAAGGAAGCTGCCACCACAAAACCAGCCACAAAGGATGCTGGAAAACCTGAAGATCCTAAAAAGGTAGAACCAAGTCCTAATATGGATAGGGCTGGATTGTTGAACAATACGAGTGTGGAGATGGGAAACTTGGATCTGGAACCATTTTATTTGGACATTAGAGTTTGGGGAAAGTGTTCTCAAATAATAGGTTCTGTTTGACCCACTTTTTTATGTATGCAAGGGAGTGGCACTTAACTATTTCAGGAGATGTTGTGGACCTGCTTTGGCTTAAAAAAGTGTCTGCTTCAAAAGAAGGTAAATCCCGTGGAGCATACCAGGTAGATGTGGGCTCTGTCTATTCATATGTTCCTCAAGACACTCAAACTCCTCATTCTCACCTTCAGAGCTTCTTGCCCCCAGCCCTGTTCTTGTCTATCACGGCTATCCTCACCCCATTCCCTTTGTCTACTTCTCCCACTTGTGATTCCACCCCTTCTTTCATCGCCTCTATCTGGAATAACCTTTCTCCTCTCTTGCTTCCAGTAACCTTTATTCTCCTGTGTCAAGTCCCTCGTCTTCTCCCCTTTTGTCATGTGTTTTATGTAATCATTAAATAAAATAATTTGTGCCTATATATAAATACGTATGCAGAATTAATTTGGTGGAGAGGGAAGGTGTGTTAATTTTTTATGTAGTGCATGTCTATAGATGGATATATATTTAATATAAGCAAAACAGCAGAAAGGACCCAAATGTTGCTTGGATTTTCAGCAACCCCTAAAGGATCATAGAAACTGGAATTAGACATGGAAAAGACCTAGCCAGTTAATTAACTGATCCATCCATTTATTCCTTTGAGCCAGACTTATAACATCATGTATATCATATTTGTTCAGTGATTGTGATGAATGGCATTTTTCTTTACCTGGAAATTTGCTTTCCAAGGCTTTTGTTTAACAACAGTTGAGCTGATTTGCAAATTTTAATTTAAAATAATTGCATCAGCAGCATTTTATACTACCAGTTAGGAGGACATTTTCTAATATTAAAAGTTGTCTGGCTGCTGATAGCTATTGCCTATAGCTATGGCCCAGTAGATGTCAAGATAATAATGAAGGAGGAGATCAGCCACACATGCCAAAATAAAATATGGGATAGGAAAAAATAAAGAGAAATGGACCCACATGAAGTTTTATAAATACATTTTGCTGAATGATGGCCTTTTTTTTTCTCCCTGTTACAGCTGATGAGCATGTCTCACAGATGCAGATCATTTAGATGCTGTCATTATCGCTTCGAATCTATAATTGTTATGTTGTTTTGATTTCTAATCTGAAACAGTAAATTATAGCTCATCCATGCTGTCTTTTACTTTTACTTTTTAGGCAAAGGAGCAGTCCTCCAGTGCAAAATCTGAGAGCCAAAAAACAAGTTAAACTTTAATATTACAGTATTGGGTAAGATTTCTCTTTAACCCATCCTCTTAGTTACCATAAAGACAATCTGCATTAGTGAATCATAATTACATTAATGAGATGAGACCATTTGACAAGCCCAACTGGAACCAAGCTGTAGTTCACTTTTAGACCAAATACACAGGACTTCACTGTAGAGAATCCTAGACAGGAAAGCCCTGCTATCTCCTCTAGCACAGGCTCCTCTCGCCTCCCACCAAATCAGAACAGAATTGCTTCCTGAAATTAATTTTCAAGAGCTTTTGGATAGTTTAATTTTAAATATCTCAAGTGATGCCACTGCTTCCTTTGTGAGACCATTCCACCGACTAATAACCCTCACTGTCAAAAAGTTATTCCTAATAGTCTATCTAAACAGTCTTTCTTCTTCGAGTGCTGGTCCCTTGGTGTATTCCGCTGTGGGCCCGCATGCACTCCATGCGGCCGGAGAAGTTTGAAAGCAGTGTCCGTTGGTCTACGCATGTGCACTTGCTCACCTCATAGCTCCGACTGAGGAGATAAAAGGGGGGGTTACAGACTGACCGCCTCTCCAGGTCCTTCTCAGCGCCACATGGGTCCAGGTTGGAACCTCCAGTGTCCAAAGCTTCAGCTTTCTCCTTTTTCTGTGAACATATCTATGTCTATTTATTGGTAAATAGTTTTTGAAGTGTTTTGTGTTTATAGTTTTATCTGACAACCATAAGCCACTAAAGCTAGTTAGCCTCCCCATCGTGAGAAGCCCCACCCCCCGTTCCTCATTTAGGGTACAGGACTATGCCCAGGACACAGGGCTTCAAAATTTGTGCTTCCTGCTCATGATCCTTCTCGGTCAGCGACAACCACCAACGCTGCTTGCACTGCCTTGGGGAAGCTCACAACACGCCGCCAAGATCCAGTGTCTGGTATTAGTTCCCCAGTCATACACAGAAACAGCAGAAACTTCACTTTAGGAAGCACCTAATGAAAAGGCCATGAGGCCGCAATCAGACCCAGGCCAGGGGACCCTCTCACCCCACCCTGTACATCTGCCTGTCTCAGCAAGGAGTGTGCCTCGTACCATGAGATCCAACTCAGGAGCGAGGGAGTCAACCCCCACAAATGCCTCATTGGGGTCTTGTCAAGACAGATGGGAGCATTCTCATAAGCATGAAACTAAATCCTCCTTCAAATGCACTTTGAAGAAATCAGATTAAACCCTGCCTAAACTGAACAAGTCTCCGAGCTCAGCCCAAGAGAACTTAGGACATACTAAGTCTTAGGGGTATGATGATAAAGACCAAAAGTCTAGGGCTCCGTCAATACTGAATCGTGACTGGGCAGCAGTGGTGCCTCCTGCACCACCCAAGCACAAACCCCAGGCTCTGTTGGCACCAATGAAGAGCAGTCACCAAGAGCATCCGTTATCTGTGGTACTGACTGTCTTCCATGGCTGTGGCACAGACTCTCTGCTGTGACTCCTCTAGTTCAGTCAGACAGGACCCCTCACACTCTGGTAAGAGCTGAGACCTATGCTCCTCCTGAGGACTTCTTCACTTTCCCAGGTCCAGTGTCTCCTGCTCCACTGGGTCACTCTCTCTCGTCCATACATGCATTATGCTTTTGACTACTCTGCTGATGCATCCTTTGGAATGGCAGTTCCTCGTTCAGCTCACCGTCTGCATCTTTGCACCCTTCTCCTACTTGAGTACAGCTTGTCAGTCACCCACAGCGGAATACACATAGGGACCAGCACTTGCAGAAGAAGATAAAGATACTTACCTTATAGTAACTGGAGGTGCTTTGATACGTGTGTTGCCTATCTGTATTCCACTACCTGCCTTCCTTGCTGTCTACTTCAGATCACTGTTTTGTTCACAGTGGAAAAGGAAGTGGAGAGGCAGTCTGTCTGCTCCCCCTTATCTCCATGGTCAGAGGCATAAGGTGAGCAAGGGTGCTTGTGGGGGCCAACAGACAATGCTTTCAAAATTCTCTGGCTGTGGAGCGCATACCTACCCACAATGGAATACAGATAGGGACCACATCTCGAAGAACCTCTGGTTACTATAAGATAAGTAACTTTCTCTTATCTCTTTATTCCTAGATATACCCTCTTGTACGATGATACTTTATCTTGAGATTTACACCCTTAAAATATGCATATATTAACTCTTAGTCATCAATTAGTTATATGTAAGGCCCTACCAAATTCACGATCCATTTTGGTCAATTTCATGGCCAGAAGGTTTTAAAATTAGTTGATTTCATGTTTTCAGATCTTTACATCTTAAATTTCATGGTGGTGTAACCGCAGGGTCCTGACCCAAAAGGAGGTCATGGGGGAAGGGTTGCAAAACTGTTGTAGGGGGTTGTGGGACTGCCACCCAGCTCTGAAGGCAGCGCAGAAGTGAGAGCTTCCTGCAGCCGGGGGAGGTACCTGGAGGTGGGTCTGATCTCCCACTGAGAGTGGCCATGCAGGGAAGAGGAAGTCTCATCCCTCCCCAGACCGGCCGGGATTAGAAGCTGGAGCCTAGTGCATGGTAGGCGCCCCCGGCTGGGGTGCCCCCTGCCACTCCCTTCCAATAGCTAGATATCATAGGGGAGGTCTGATTTCATGGCCCTTGACGTCTTTTTCAAGGCTGTGATTTTGCTAGGGCCCTAGTTATATTTAGACCTTTTAATTTTTCCTCATAATACTGTCCCCAAAGCTTTTAATCAATTTTGTTGCTCTCTGAGTCCCTTCTAACGTGTTGATCTATGTGTCATTCATGTCCCCGGAAGTAAATTTTCTACATGTAGACACGGTGAAATCCAATGTGAGAGAGTTTGGTCATTATCTTCAGTGGAGCCAGGATTTCACCCATAGACAGGATTTATCACTTCTCTGTATGTGCAGCCCAATATCACCTTTGTTTCTTTTTGCATTATTACACTGCAAATGATAATACCTAAATCACTTTTGGTATTACTTCTTCCTGGGATTCTTTCTCTGTGTTGTGTATTATTCTCCTCAAATAAAGTAGCTTATGTTTTTTTCAAGCTGAATTTCCTTTTACATGTCAGATGTTTCACTGAATTTCTTCTCTGAAACCTTTTATTTCTTCCAGGTGATTGGCACATAGTGTAAAAAGTCTTCATTCTGCTGGTGAACAGTTATTCCCAAAGAACAAAAGCCAATGCAAGAGCGTGAGGTTATTCTGGGTGGTTTTTGTACAGTGGTATTTGCTTGAGGTTTTTCATATCATTTTTCCAGGAATGCATTAGGGTGGTTTTTTTCCTAACCATTCGTGTTATTGTATTGATACATTTTGAAACTTTTTTTTTTTGTAATTTCTTCAGTTCTGAAAGGGAAAGGATGCTTTATATTTGTAAGAAGTCTATTTCATAAGAACTTAATAGCAATTCCAGAAACAGCCTGCAAACTTTTGCACATAATCTCCACATAGTGTCTGTAAATGTCAGTAGAGTTCTCTAGGGTATGTGCTAGCATTTTTAACATTGCAATGAATGCATTAAGCATTCTAGGAATGTAATGAGTTTTGGTTAACCTTGGCCTTTCTAGGCTGGCTGTATAAGGTATTTCTTTGGGTGAATGATTGGTGAGAAATCATAGGTCAATCACAGATATTTACAGGATAGCAAATTAATAGATGTATCATCTCATCATGGACTCATAATAAAATGTCAAAAGTCTGGACAGTGCCTTTGTTGCAGTGTAAAAAAGAGTCTCTCAAATTATGTCACTACAACTGTACTCTTATCCTCTTTGTGCCAGGAGTTTCCTGACTACAGATGCTAATGCGAGTCACCTGCATTCCTGGCCATATCATACTGCAAGAGAGGGAAAGGGGGCCCCTGAAACTTAGCAAGAGTCAAATGAATGGGAGCGCCAAATCAACAGAAAGGGTGGCACTTCAGCAATAAGACTAAAACTCTTCCTCTCCGTCCTCTAGTCTATTGAGATTCCCAAAATGGGTGCAGGAGCAGAGCAGAAGTTAATGCTATAAGGAGTAGCATTAACTTCCATGAACTATATTTACATGGTCCCCAGGGAAACAGCTGGCAAAGAGCAGCCATTCCCTGGCAACCACATTGCAACGCTGAAGATGAGGATGTTTTGTGAACTGTTGCAGATGTGCTACTTTCCCCAATTTCTGTGGGTTTTTCCCTTCTTTGTGCCTCACAGCAGAGGGAAGCATAGTGCTATAAGTGCAAGATTCTGGTGTCCTTACAATGAGTAACACTATACATAGTCTCATTGACTTCAAGGAACTACTCAGTGTGAGGTAATGGCAGATGAAATGTTAGACAGGACCAGATTTTGAGACCCCGGCTATCTCGTGTTCCAGACAACCATTTTCCAGAGACCTAATATGGAGGATAATCAGAATTATGACAACCTGACCATCTGTATTGAGAGCCTGTGTCACACTAATAAAGTTTTTGGAATGTATTACTACGTGTGTCCTGTTGTTTTTATCATCCTATTTCCAATTGTGTATTATTGAACAACTCACTAAAGATAACATAAGTGTGTCCACTAGAAATCATTAAAAAGTAGGTGTTGGGGGTATTAAAAGTGAATGCAGTGCTTTGTGCAAAATCAGTAAAATGTCTGTGATCAGATCTTCATGAAAACCAAATGTATGAACACGATAAACAAAATCAATTCAGAGATCTAGCTGCAATTCTTTTTTTTCATTTTGCTTTTAAATAACTACAGAACAAAGTCAGAGCCAGCTTTTAAGTTGCAGAACTCCATTTTTGTGGGCACAACTTAGGTCGTAAATGTTTAAATTACTTAAACTATGAGCACAAATATTTGCACACACAAAACTGCACCCACAAAAATGAGGACCCAGTTGAGATTGTGCTGAAAATCTGCTAACTTTTCCCATTGGTTAACATAAACACCCTGATGTTCTTAGGAGACTGAAGATTCATTCTCTCTTTAGGTTTTTATATACTACCCATCATCATGGTATCTAGGTATAAAATATTTCTTTGAGAATATCTGCTTCAGTTACCTTTGGTAAATGAAATAACCAAACATTCATTTTCTGATATAGCTGTAAAACTAATCTGAAAAGTTTTCAAAATATATCACTTTAAAAATGTGTGTACCTTCTAAAAATGAAACCTACATCTATCTCTGAGTTGTGAAGAATATGTATTAAGGTTACATATAACAACCAACAAGAATGCATTTTTATGTAGAAATCCATGATTAAATCGAGTCTTCCTGACTAGTGATTTAAATCAAATCTACCCTACATAGCATCTACACAGATACGTAACTCTGGATTTCATTTCTCCTGGGCTGTTGGAGGATCTTGACTGCACCCTCTAGCGTTTGAAGATCAATTTAATTTTATTTGTGTTGGTCCAGTCTCAGGCTATTTCTACACTGGCAATTGAATGACAAAACTTTTGTCTTTCAAAGGTGTTTAAAAAACACACTGAAAGACAAAAGTTTTGCTGCAACAAGTGCCAGTCTGAACAGCGCATTGTCGGAGCACTCTCCTGCTAACAATGCAAACACTGCTCATTGGGAGTGGAGAGCAGGAGAGCCGACAAACAGCAGCTATGCTGCATGACGTTTAGCGGCATGGATGTAGCGACACAGCCATGTCACTAAAAGCTGTGGAGTGTAGACATAGCCTCAGACAGAACATGTAGTTTTTGAATTAATTATAGTTGACAGATACTAAAAGTGTTAGGGACCTTGAATCCTTGTTAATTTCCTACCAGGTGTTAGTTGCTCTGAGAACTGATTCAATTCTTAAATATTTTTTAATTGTTCTTAGTGTGATACCAGAACATGTATCAGTAGCTCTTTCCATACCGTTTAGAAAGTACTCCAAAGTCTGATTTTTGCATGCTTACACAATATTAAGGGAAAGAAAATGGCAAAATAATCAGGTTTGGTAAAAAAGAGGCTTGCTAAATTTGTCCTAGTACTACTATAAAATCAGCATAATTCTTACATTTTTCACTGAAGTATTGATTATCTACTGTCACACTGTGCATCCAGAATTCCCCCGGTATACATTTAGCAATAATTCATAGATTCCAAGCCCAGCAGGCCCCATGGTGATCATAGAGTCTGACCTCCTGTAAAACACAGGCCATTGAACTTCCCCAAAATAATTCCTAGAGCAGCTCTTTTAGAAAAAACGTCCACTCTTGATTTTAAAATGGTCAGTGATGGAAAATCTAACATGACTCTTGATAAATTGTTCCAATGGTTAATTACTTGTACAGTTAAAAAAAAATTACACCTTATTAGTTGTCTGAATTTGTCTAGCTTCAACATCCAACCACTGGATTATGTTATACCTTTCTCTGCTAGACTGAAGAGCCCATTATTAAATATTTATTCACCATTTGGGTACTATAGATTGTAATCAAGTCACCACTTGCCCTTCTCTTTGTTAAGATAAAAAGATTGAAAATAAGGCATATTTTCTAATCCTTTAATCGTTCTGGTCACGCTGCCTGGTATGGGACACCTAAGAACACCAATCTCAGGTCAGACTGCCAGGAAACGGGGCATGTATCCCAAACTGGTGGTATTTTCTCTCATAAAATTTCAGCAAGCCAGTAACAAATGTGCACTTCCAAAATACGATACTAGTTATTATGAAGCCATAGACAATCTCCTTCATGCCTTCTAGCCCCTCATGCATCACCCAGACAAAACAGACTTCTGTGATAAATGATTATTAAAACCAAAAATCACATATATTAGATAATTCCAGTTCCAAAGAACCAGACACACACCCCAGGTCAAAATATACTTCAGATCTTACCCAAAAGCCATACTGGTAGCCAATCCTTTAGAAACTAACAACTAAATAAAAAACAAAGAGTTTTAAGAGGTTAAAATGAATCATACATTACAGTTGATTTCAGAGTTTGTAAATCAGGATCATAGCAGTGATGTTAAATCTCCCAGTTTGTAATAAGTGTGTCTGGTTCAACCACAAGATTTGAGTCCAAATGACAGCTTAGAGGTAGAGTCTTTCCAGGAATCTTTCAGGGTATCCCAAGTAATTACTTGGGGATCTCCATCCAATGGCTCAAACTTTCCCTGTTAAAGTTCAGCAGACCAGAAATGGCAGGATCTTGCTGGAGGTTTTTCTTTTATAGCTGAAATAGGCTGCCTGGAATTTTGAGCACAGCATATGTCCAAAGACACCTCATTGTTGAGCCCATAATAACCCACCCTTAGAAGTTAATATTCTATTTCCTGTGCACGCACCAGCTACACTGATTTACGTAAAGCAATCCATAATCAAACAGGGATACATAAGCTGAAGACAATATAGGTAATATTCATTAGATTCATGCAGTATATAACACATCTTTGATCATAAGGTTAGAGTTACAGGATATAGACAGACAAACATATACATAGCTGTCTTCCTTTGATTTCTGATCAAAACAAATGAATAGGCCTAGCCTATTAGCCCCTTTTAGCATCTCTTTGATGCCCACACACAAGTGAATTATCCTGAGTACAATTGCAATGCCTCTCAACATGCCTTTAAGGGTCACACACAGGTTACTTGGCCGGCTGATTTTAACCTGCGCTGGTTTGCTAGTGTCACAGTTTTTGTGTATCTTCTTGGAACCCTCTCCAATTTATCAGCATCCATTTTGAATAAGGATGGGTACCTAAGTTGGTGTGAGTGTCTCTCTCATGTTTCATAATTTTCATATACAAATACTTCTATCATGTTTGAGCTCTAGAGAACTACAGGATTTTTAATATAAGATGCTATAGTAAAATCTGAACAATTTAAAAAGAAGAGATATTAAAATTTGTACTCACTGTAGTGGAAATTTCTTAATCATACCTGTACTGATAATGTCCAGTTTCCTCTCCACAGTACTTCTTCACTTCTATTTTTTGAGGTATACTAATATCTTTAACTAGAATTTGGTGTGGGAAAGGTTAAATTCCACAAACTAGGTGTTAAAATATGCTCTCTGGACTGACTGTAAAGAGAAAATACAGATAAACGTAGGTGCTAGCAAAACTATTCTCTGCCTGACCATCTCAATACACTCAGTGTTAAACTAATGAGTTTCTACTATGCACTAACATATTCCAGTGCTGGGTTACCAGGAGCAGACACTGTTAGTTGGAACTTTATTTTTATTTTTTTTTAGTTTTTGCTGAGGGACTAGGAGTTGCATAGAAGTTTGTTAGTGAAGAGTTCCATATATAAGTTTTGTCATCTACTTTAGCTCATGCTCTTGTTAGATTTACATCCAATTTATAGGTACAGTGTAATTAACACTTTCTTCCTCTTGTCCCCACACTGAAATCATTTTCATGTTTCTTAAAAAAATCCCCCATTTACTATGGCTGTGCCTAGTGAACAATTTTTGTTGCTGTATAACTGTGAGTGAAGAAGACTAATCTGCCATTGGATTGAAAATATACATTTAAGACCTGATGTTTCTACCAGTTGCATAAATAATGAAACTCGCATGACAAAACAAGATTAGCCCCACCTGCTAGAACAAAACAAAACAAACCTTCCGTAACTGTTGTCCTTTGAGATGTGTTGCTTACACCCATTCCATGCTAGGTGTGCACATACCACGTGCACTGTTGCCAGAGATTTTTCCCTTAGTGGTATTCGTTGGGCGGGCTCTAGCGTCCGCTGGATGTTGGAACGTAGCTTTCATGAAGATAGCCTTCAGTCTGATGTCCCTGTCTTTTTTTGGTGCAGGGTCAGAAGTCCAGACAGATCTGGCACTTGTCCTTCATGTGAGTTTAGTGTAAATAGTTTATATATATGATAAGAGCCAAGAGAGAAAGTTGAGCCATTAAGAGGGGGGGAAAATTTGAGAAAATGCTTTTGTTTTTGTTTACTTAACCATGAGGTTTAATATTTATCTGACAGATGTCACTTTAGCCACAAAGCATTCAGACAGTGCTAATTTCTGAATAAGGATAAACATGACTTCTTTTCTTCTGAAGTAGCAGAAATTTAATTTCTTTGTCCAGAAGCACAATTTTGTTTGTATGTCTGGAATTTCACCACATAGATTCAGTCCAGATAATGTCTTATATTATAAGTGACATTCGTAAACAAACCCTCACTACTTGGTTCTGTGAAAGTTGTTTAAAATATGAGAAACCACTTCAAACTGTGCACTTCTTCATTCTTTACTTTATATAGCATTCCGTAGTAACATAAACTTATAACTGTAACATTGCTTTGATTGTGCTAACAACATTCCTCTGTAATAGGTGGAGCAGTAGTAATTTATACTCCTGGGAGAATTCTGCACCACGGGATACTCACAAAATTCATGTCTTTTATCCTCAGAAAATACATTCTTCTGGAGAGGCACTGCAATTATGCCTTCCCCTCCTCCTCCTCCCCCCCCTCCCCCCCCCGCTACTGTGGCACCAGAACAGAGAGCAGCCCCTCACTAGCCAATAGGAAGAGAACAGAGGCTGCGTTCCTCAGTGTCCTGCCCATGGGGCCAGGTGAGGAGGCACAAATGGGGGGAATGGACAGAGCGGGACATAGGACTGCTGGAGGGATCCTAGATGGGTTCAGAAGAGCTAGCTGAGGGCGGACAGTCTGGGGTGAGGGCAGAGTGGGAGTGGGGGAGGTGGATGCAGGGACACATGGGGACAGGTGCAGATGTGCCTGACTGAATGGGAGAGGCTATGGGTCAGCCAGGGTCTGCACGGGGGAGGCTTCCCAACTCCCTAGCAATCCCCCTCCCCCCCCCAAAAAATACCTGTTCCATACTTCTCCCACCCAGACCCAGCAACCCTCCAGGTTCACTCCCAGTTCCTTCCCAGCAACTACTTCCCTCTCCCTCAGCTCCTCCATTACCCCTGATTTCCCCCAAGCTGTTGCACTGCTTCTGAGGGGTGCGGGAAATATGTTTCTGCATTGTAGTTTAAATGAATTATTACTCAGAGTTCTGTATTAATATGCCTAGTAAGGAATCTATTTGTCAAAAAAAAAATTTCCTGAATCTTTTTCATGGTCTGTATTGTTACAGACATACTTGTTCACAGGTATTTTGAAATAAATTACCAAAATACCTGAAAGTGGCATGATTATATTGTTGTTTTGACAAATAAAATATGCATAATTTTGCAGAATTTTAAAATATTGTGCACAGATATTTTGGGGGTAAAATTTTTAATTTTTCGGCACAGAATTCTTTTAGGAGTATAGTATTGATTAATTTAGGTTGCCTAACATTTTCCATTATAAATCTACTTTTTCAGTTACTTTTAACTTTTGACAAAGTATGTATATATATATAACCAAAGGGACTGAAATTAGCCATATTTGGAATCTCCATTGGCTTTGGATGGTTTTTTGAAAATTTTAGCAAAAATGGTTCTGATATTTGAATATAAAAATAAAGAAAAATAGATCATTTTGCCAACTTTTGTTGACTTGTTTTGAACAGCTGGTTTGGCACAGATCTAGAAATGCTGCAGAAGAAAGACCTGTGGTCAGGGATGTATGTACCTTTCACTGTCCATGTGAAAATTTATCTCAATTTGCCTCAGCTATAAGCTATGGAGAATCACGATTTACATATGCACAGATTTTGTTTGATACCTAACCTACTCATTAATTTTCTTTCCAATTAGCACTGCATATGTCCTCAGCTGTCTTGCCTTCAGAGGCTTCTGCAAAATATGCATGCTATACACACACGATAGCTCCAGCTCCAGACAGGACAGAGACAAAACAGATTCTCCTGTTCCTGGTACTTTCCCTGATTTTAAAAAAAAAATCCCATTTGGCTTCAGGGAAGGTCCTTTAGGCTAGAGCCAGGGGACTATGAGTTTTAGTTTCATTTCTTCCACCAATTAATATTAATCATTAAATGCATTCAAAACCCTTATTATTGATCAAGGCTTTCTATCCTTACCTTAGGAGGCAGGAAAGTATCTCTCTGTCCATTATGTAAATAATATAACTGAGGAGTTACACACACTCAATTCTGGCACCCCGGGGAGGCACTAAACTTACACAGGCAACCTTCCTGTTGGCTCTTTGTAACTTGTACCCTTAGCTTCTCAGCCTTAACATTCAGTTTCTGCAGCCAGGACTCTTCTTTGGGTGTTGGGGAGGGGGCTTATGTCACGTCAGGGGGTTGGAATTCTTTGTGTAAACCTTCAAAACAACAGCAAAAAACCCCAAATTTTCTTGCTCCTTTTTCCCCTTATACCCAGGATAGCAGGACTCTGGTATGGAGCGGGATTTTATCAGAGCAGGAGAGGAAGCCTGGAGAGGCTCTTAGCTTCAGCAGCTTGTTTTCAGCACCTGTGAGTTGAAGGATTTGAGCCAGTTCCAGCTGGAGCTCAAAGGCCCATTGTTTTCACACCTGTTTCCCTAACCAAGCTGACAGCTGCAATTCCTTCCCCCGACCCCCCCCCCCCCCCCCCGGCCAACACCCACACCCCACCCCTCCAACAAGTAGCTTCATCATTTATGGAAGGATCCAGGATTGGGTGGCCTCCCCAGGAATTGAAATGGAGGGGGGGGTGTCACTAAATTGGCATGTAACTAGTTCACAAAACTGGGGGGGTGTTGGGGAAATTCGTGGCGGGGGGGTGTAGGGAAATCACTGACCATAGCTAAGCATGTACGTGGGGTATGTTCAGTCTGTGAGGCAGTGTAACCACAACCAGCCGTTTACTTCTTATGGCTCAAGATATAAATATTATTGATTGCTTCCAAGATAACAAATCTTTAAATTCACCAAAACATGGAGTCTTAAGGGTTAGTGCTGCAGTCCCTACCTAGGCAAAACTCCTATTGGCTTCAATGGGATGTTGCCTGTTTTAACAGCTGCAGGATAGGACCCAATATGTGTAATTTCCTACTTATAAAAAATAATCAATGTATCAGGCAGTCTGGTATGGCCGGGGATTTTCTAAGGGGAAGTTTGATTTAAAAAAAAAAAACAAACACCTCACGTGATGGTCAAAGTCCATCAAATCTGTTTGATCTCTGTCTAACCAGCATGCATCATTTTGAATATATAACTTACTTGGTTGACCTTGTTCCAGGTTTCAGTCTTATTGGCTCCGAAGAAGTGGGCGATTAGAAACTTGCTGACACACCATCTCATTGATAAAGGTGCCACAAGTATGTATTTCTTTCTTATTTTCTTTTTGCTGACACAGACTAACACGGCTACTACACTGTAACATCTCATTGATGACTTTCCAACTCTCCTGATCCAAGGTTTATTTTCTTGTACAGTAGACAGGGGAAGGCTGATTTGATAAGTCAATCAGGAATACAAATGTCTTAAGATTTTTTTACATTTTGTTATTCAATTTCCAGTTTATCTTGAAGTGCAGCTGCACATTTCTTTGTGGTCTGCTCCTCTTCCCCTTCTCCGCCCTCCCACACTGGACACATTCACTTGACCCTCACTTTTTTTTCCCCTCCAATGAAGATTAATTTAGGTAATTTTTTTTTTACAAGCAAAATCCAGCCCAGTCTCCATCTCCTAGCTTCAGATTAAAGGGCTGCTGGCAGGGCAGGCAAACTGCTTCAACTCTGCTCAGAGCTAAGGACTGAATTCCCTTGCTTTACTGTCAGAGGGGAACAGAGGGGTAGGGGACAATGGCGGCAGGAACTCATCTCACTCCTGCGTCTGCTCCTACAGCCATGGTGGGTAACTTCCAGGGGGCAGGGACCTTACAGACTGAGTCAGGAGTGCTTGGGTGGTGGCTTCTACCTGCAAGTAGGAAGGAGAAAGGATCGTCTCAATGGAGGAACTCTGATTTTCTCTCTCTCTAAGAGACCAAGACTGGGCATTTGATTGACCAGAATCACTTTTTCTTCCAAAAGCAAAATTAGTGCGTAGAACCTCACTGTACGTAGTTGTCTTTATAATTTGGTACAATCGATGGTTTCCTCATAAACACACTTCCTAGTTAAAAAAAATTGTTGCAGAAACTATTCTCATATATATAATAAAGAACTGGGTAAATGGGTTCCATCCTCCCAGAGTACAGAACATTTTTGGAGGTAAGTAAAATGAGCAAAAAACCTCTTGCATATTTTCTGTTTTGTAGTTTGGTATATGGCATTCATCACAAAACACATACTGCTTTTGGCATGATGATAACGGCAGGCAGTAAATAACCCAACCAAAACCAGAGGGAGAGTATGAGTAAGGTGAGTTTTCTATTTCATAGGTTAAAAAGACATAGCTGTCATAGGCTTTTGTATAACCACAGCCGAGTTGATTTGCAATTTTCATTTAAAAGTGGTAAATTCCCACTTAGGTGGATGTTGTGGTAAAATGTCAAAGTTGGCCTGGTTGTAGGTGAGCATCATAGAAAGCTTTGGCCAAGTAGATGTCAATAGGATAATAAGTAACGTGATCGGCTCATCCACAGATGCTGGAATTAATATAGAATGGGGAAATACATTTTTAAAACCCCCTACAGAAATCTTTTGCTCAATGACTTTTCCTTTTTTTCATTTGGATATTTTTGATAAATAGTTGTCTGCCAGGCCTAGTCTTAAACATTCAGGTACTGTCACTATCATTTCTGATCACTTCCATTTTGAAATAGGAAATAGAAAATTAAAACTAATCAGGTTGCTTGGCTTGTGGATTTTCTTTCTCAGCAAAGGAGCAAGGCCTGGATCTAGGCTTTGTAGATCACATTGTTCCAGTGATTTTCTAGGTGCCCTTCTTTTGTGAGTAGTGTCCCTATGGGTGTTCCATTTAAGTGTGCATGTGCCTCTCGAGCCCTTGACCAGAGATTTCTAGATAGCAGTGTCCGTTTGGCCCATACACATGCCCTATGCCTCCTCATGGCAGACACCAAGCCTATATTGGCGTGCACTGGCGAACTGTTCTCATTTCCTTCTCTACCACTGCAATCTGAGATGGACCCCTAGTGTGTCCTAGAGTGTACTTGGTCTTCTCTTTTCTTCATGTAGTTAGTTACTTTATAGTATTTAGTATAGTTAGTTTTAGGTGAGAGGATTGTGGTTTTTTCCCTCTCTTCCCTGTGGGAGACTTGTCTTCTCCTAACAGGGCATGCCTGTCTTGCCAGGAGGCCATACCGATAAGTGACGGGATTCCAAGTGTGTCTGTTGCCTAGGGGAGTCCCACATCTATCAGAAGTGTTCCTTCTGTTTGGCCCATAAGTCCAGGGCTAGGAAGAATGGAGATAAATCTCGGACTGTTGGCCATGGATAGCTCCTGGCAAGCACCCTCTGAGTCAAATCAGGAGACCCCTTCTCCCACCCCGCCCAATACATCTTTTCCCAGACAGATGCAGTGGCCCTCAGGGCATGCTTCACCTAAGGGAAAGGAAAGTCTTGTGAGTCTGCTGGGAAGACTCCCTGAAAGAGGAGCACAGACTCTATATCTAAGGAGCCAGCTCCAAAAAAAGACCAGGTCCCCATCGAGGTCCTCAGTCCCCAAGAGTACCGTTAAGGCCAAAGACGCTTCCTTTGGTACCGGCAGGCCCAGGAAGCCCCAAGAAAAGAAAGCATTGCCTCAGTAGGGCACCTGTACCCTCTGCCAGTAAGGAGGGTACCATTGAGCACAGTGTAACATTGAGTTTGACTCAGCTATTGGCACCAAAGCATTCCACTCAGCCATTGGTGCCGTCATGCCTTTACCCAGCCATCGGTACTGATGCAAGCAGCTCAGCTGGGGGTACCTGTGCAAGCAGTACCTTCGACACCAAGCAAACGTCAGTGCCCGATATCTACCAAGCCTGCAGTATGCCCATCATCGGCTTCGGCGATCTCGGCTACAGCATCTGTACCAGAGTCTTTTCTGGTACTGCAGGAATTCTGATACTCGAAGGACCTCTCTGTGTTGGATGAACCAGTATCTCTGTTGTGGGTAGGCACTGAGTACCTCTTGGGACTGAGATCTTTAGTCTTTGAGAGGCCGTTCTGTGGCACAGGAATTGGTCAAGGATTCAAATCCTCTCACTCTCCTGGATTTACAGTTGAGCCCTTTAGTCCACCTCCCTTCCTTTGGTGACCGCCTTGTCCATTTCCACCAGGCTTGGGAACAGAGAATCACAGACCAATTGGAGGTCTCAACATCGAGTTACAGTTTTTGATCCTTCCTTCCTTCCACCCTCTTTCCCCATCCCTCTTCAGGGATCCCTCTCACAAGCTTCTACTGAGGCAATAGAACCAGTCCCTTCCTCTCACAGGGGTAGAGGGTTCTATTCAAAATATTTCCTAGTGCCAAAGAAGGATGGAGGTCAGAGGCTGATCTTCAATCTAAGGCAGTTAAACAAGTTTGTGAAGCCTCAAAAGTTCAGGATGGTGACTCTGGCAACTGCAGGAATTCTGACACTTGTAATTCCTTCACTTGAGGAGGGGGATGGGTTTTTCATCCCTTGTCTTGCAAGACACCTACTTCCATATCACTATACATCCAGCACACAGGATATACCTACAATTCACCATAGGCAGCAAAGATCATTTTGAGTACTAAGTGCTCCCCTTTGGCCTATTCTCAGCCCCAACGGTGTTTTTGAAGGTTCTAGCGGTAGTAGCAGCTTACCTTTGTTAGGAAGCAATCCTGGTCTTCCCGTACCTAGATGACAGGCTACTCAAGGGCTGCTCCTTCAAGGCAAGTTATCATCCATACAGAAGGACCTCGCTCTGTACCAAGAGTTGGGCCTACAACTGAATGTAAAGCAATCCATGTTGGTACCCATACAAAGGATAGAGTTTATAGGGGTGTACTTCAACTCACTGACAGCCAAAGCTTACCTCCCTTTGGACAAATTTGCAACGTTGTCAGGTCTAGTAGGGACAATTCAGAGAAGCCCTCAGGCCTCTATAAGGAATTGTCTTCAACTCTTGGGCTGTATGGCAGCTTGCATCTCTGTGGACAGTCATGAAAGGCTACACTTCTGCTGCTTCCAGGGTTGGATCAGAACTACCTAGTCTCCAACCAGGGACAGGCAGGTGATGGTCCACTTGCATGTAAAGAACTCCCTAAACTGGTGGAGGAAGCAACTCAATGTCTGTCCAGGCATCTTTCTTTTGCCATCAGTGACTCTAACAACTGATGCATCCCTGTTAGGATGGGAATCCCGCTTAACACCCTCGCAGTTCAGGGCAGATGGACAGCCCACAAAAACAGTCTCCACATCAACCTGTTGGAGCTCACGGCAGTAAGGAACGCTTGCCACCATTTCCTGCTCATTAGGGGCAAAGTAAATAGGGTTATGATAGACCACGTGCTTTGAATGTTGTACATCAACGAACAGGGATGTGCAAGATCCTCCTCCTTATGCACCAAAGCCATAAAGCTTTGGAACTGGTGTACAGCTCACCATATCCAGATTTCAGCACTTTCCCTCCTAGGCATCCAGAACACCACAGCTGATACCCTCAGCAGACACTTCTCCTGCAACTACAAATGGGAGCTTAACACTCAGATGTATTCTAGAGATGGAGACTGCCAGCGATTGATCTTTTCACCACCTCCGAAAACAGGAAGTACCCTCTCTTCTGTTCAAGGGCAGGAGGTCACGGAAGAAGAGGCTGTCATATGCCTTTCCCCAGTGCCCCTAATATGCTAAGGGTGCTGAACAAAATCAAGCAGGACAAGCCCAGAGTTCTCCTCATAGTACCTACCTGGCTGAGATAATCTTGGTACCCTTGTGTGATTGAACCCGTGGCCAACTGTCAATCACACTCCCAACTAGCCCTCATCTCCTGTCTTAGGATGCGGGTCACACGCTTCATCCCAACCTAGACTAATGGCATGGTTCCTGGATGGTTCTTGGGAATAGAGGCTTCCTGCTCTACAAAGGTGCAGCAGGTGTTATTAAAGAGTAGAAAAGCATCAACCCACACTACTTATCTGCAGCAATGAAATAAATTTGTCCACTGCTGCGGTCATCACTACCTCAGACCGGAATTGGTTCCCCTTTCCCTCATCCTAGATGGATGGAAGACCTCTGGGAAGATATCTGTCAGTTTGGGCAAGGTATACCTGCCCACCATTTCAGCCTTTCATCCCCCAGTCGAGGGTTTCTCTATTTTTGCTTACCTAGTATCATCCAGATTTAGTAAGGATCTGGGTAATCTCTTCCCCCACATCAGATACCCCACCCGGCCTTGGGACCTCAACCTGGGTCTCTACTACCTCACAAAAACTCCATTGGAACCAATGGTGACCGGCTTCCTACTTCAGTTATCTATGAAGATGGCCTTGTTAGTGGCCACCACATCTGCCCTTAGGGTCAGGGAAATAGGAGCCTTAATGGCAGATCCCGCCCCTTTATGATGATCTTCAACTATAAGTTTTCTTTACATCCACATCCTAGGTTCCTACCAAAAATTACATTGGATTTTTATCCTAGTCAATCTACCAGTATTTTTTCTGAAACCTCATAGTTTTGGAAGTTAAAGAAGCCTTGGGCTTCTACCTGGATAGGGCTAAGCAGTTAGGAGATCTCCTAGACTCTTCATATCCTTTGCAGATAGATCTAAGGGGCTCCTATCTCTGCTCAAAGACTTTCAAAATGGGTTTTATAATGTACCTCTTGTGAGTCTGCAGGCTCTCAGCCCTCCCACAGGGGGTGAGAGCACATTCAACCAGATCCCAGGCAACATCTACTGCATTTCTGAAGAATGTTACAGCACCTGAATATGTAGAGCAGCTACTAGGATTTCTGTCCATATGTTTTTCAAAGCATTATGCCTTTCTCCGTGCCATCAGGTCCAGTGTGGCACTTGGCTCTGCAGTACTGTCTTCAGTACTGGACCCTGTATCCTTAGAGGAATGCTGCTTGGAAGTAAGGGATACTGCTCCTTAGAAGGATATTGCTGATGTAGAGCATCCCTAGGGACACTACTCAAAGAGCGAAATGTCACCCTGTGCAGGAACTGTAGATCTTTGAGCTGTGCACCCGTCCCCTCATTGATGCTCCACTGCCTTAGTGGGGGGATGGGGGGAGTAACAGCGTAGGCATTCTAAATGCATGGGAGTTCCAAAACAGTAGAAGTGCATCACTTCTACAACAATGCCCCCCACTTCCTCTGGCCGACTGAAGTGGGTACAGAAGCAGAGTAGACTTAAATGCTATGCTTCCATGAATTAGATCTGCTTGATCTCCTGGGAAACAGGTGACCTAGAGCAGCTGCTCCCTGGTACTTAAACGGCAGAGTTAAACACAAGGTTGTTCTTGGTGCTGTTGTCGATGCTGCACCCTCCAGCTTCCATGGTCTTGTTTATTAATTGCTTCTTACAGGACGGGAGCAGAGGGCTCCAAATAGCTAGTTTTTCAGATGGCCGATTTACTAAGGTTTAATATGAAGGTCAATCAGAATTTTTGCTGACGTGTAAGATGTATACTACACTGTAGTGGGTGACAGTACCACACCAAACAAACTCTTTAGTATGTCTGTTCGTATTATTGGATTTGAATCTTTGTTTCCAATCATGCGTTACCTGTAGCATCATCATAAGACAAAGCATATTTTATAAAAATTAACAAGTAAACTTCAAAAAATGAATTCAATAAATGCAGTCATCAGGTGGTCACAAAAGCCAAATTTATTAATATTCTGAGTATAAAACCAATCCAAAGAGATCTAGCTACATTTTTTTCTGTTTTTCTTTAAGCTGACTACAGAACATGGCCATACTGGACCAAATTAAGTCACGGAGCACTATTTTGGGGACTACAGTTTAGGTCACTTAAAAATTAAGGACTAGATCTTGCAAATAGATCCACTTGGACTCATCCCAGGACCCACCTTCACCCCCACTTAAGTCAAGGAGTTCCAGGCAATCAACTTGCAGGATCCAGCCCAAAGAGACCTAGACTGTGAGTACAAATAACTGCAGATGCAAAACTGCACTGACAAAAACTGGGACTCAGTTAAGGCTTTGAAAAGTTGGTGCTTAACTTTTTTTCAAACGATTAACAATCATTCTGACATATTTAGGAGACTGAATATTCATTCAATTTTTCTAAATACTAAGTATTTAGTAAAATACTGTTTTGAGATGGATTTTCACAACTGCTTTTGTTTGTTTCCCAGAAGGTGACCAGGTGCATAGATCCTAGAGCGCTATTTAATTAACTTGTAAAGTAGAATTCTGAATCTGTTACATAGGTCATGCTAGTTCCAGGGGATAAATAGCACACAGCACCTAATCTACACAGACTTTTAGCCGTGTGTGTCATTTTCTCAGTGTTGGAGGATCTTGTCTGCACTATACACTCTAGTGTTCAAAGATAAAATTGATTAAATTTGTGTTGGTCACATGCAACAGTCAGAACTAACACTTAAACGAGTGATGATGGTTAACATGCCCTAAAGGGTTAGAGTCTTTGCATCTCTGTTAATTTCCTTTTTGGGGGTCAATTACTCTGAGAACAACAAAAACAAACAATCTTTTTCTATTTATTTTTAGTTCAGAATTTCAAACTACATCTTTCCATGACATGCAGAGAGAGAGAACATCAGTTTAAAATGTTTACAAATGCAACATTGCAAGAGATGCAAAATTCAGTTGACATATGCAGATTTGTGTTTTAAACAGCTTGTCAAACATGGTAAGGTTATAAAATTAATTTTATAAATATTTACTGCAATAATTCTGTGGGTGTCTGTTCTTCCCTGGTGCACGTTCAGAATTCCCTTTAGTATAAATTTAGTCAGTGACCAATGGTGAGGGTATTTCCTATCATTTACTGAAGGACATCACACTCAACAGGAAAGCAGCCTTTCCTTCAGTGTTCCAATAACACTTTCACTTCCATCTGAAGAGCACAAAGCCTTTTACAAACATTAATTTAATAAGCATTACCACTTTAGTAAGGTAGGTAAGCAGAAGTATCCCAGTTTTACAGATAGGATACTAAGGCCCTGACAAAGGATTGCCAGCAACCTAGAAATCACACATCTGTCTGAAATTTCTGATATTTCCCATTCTACCTTATTACATCTGACAGATCTGAGGAAAAACCAATCTGTTTTCACTTTCAGATTATGCATTTGACAGTATTTTGTGTACAGTCAGTTTCTCCATTTCCCATTTTACTGTTAGAAAGACACACAACAGAAAAGAACTTGGTAAAGATCATACAAACTTCTTCTGAAAGAGCCAAACATGCAACCTAGAGTCATGCTTTATGCCCGACCATCTTTCTTCTTTGCCTTAGGTTTGTAATAGAACAGGCCCCATTATAATAAAAATGAGTAATATTTAATAATCACTTTTTAAACAGATTAATCTTCTGAAAGACATTTTTTTAAAAGTGCACTTTCGTTAGTTGAAAGAGCTAATTAACAGCAAATGCTGAAATTACCCTGACCCTATGAAAGTTACTAATTATGCTGATCTAAAATATTAAATATCTCTGATCCTGTTAAACTTTCACATTCAGATCACATTCTATTATTACTCTAAAGTAATTCTATATGAAAAAGGAGTATAAGATTTAATATAAAGGTAAGCGAGTAATTCACTTTCCAGAGTCAAATAAGGCATAATGAAAAAAATGCTCTCATGAAGCAATAGCCATATAATTATAAAAAGAGGAGGCATGGGAAAAATAAGTTAGTTATTCAACTGCACTTTGTATCACTTCTACTTTTGAAGTGTATTCATCTTCATTATAGTTGCAATATCTACTCTAATACTGTACACCTTGAAACAGGAAAGGATTAAATTCCTCATGGTGTTTTGATGAACTGACTGCAGATTCGATGAACTGACTGCAGATTCACAAAATACAGGTAAGAAGTAGGTGCTAAGAAATCATCTCACCTTCATAATTTCAATACATCTCCATGTTAAACTAGCATACCTATAAATATTCCAGTGCTGGGCTACCCTGAGCAGAAATTGCTAGCCGTACCTAGTGTTTGGCAAGGGGATGCAAATGTCTATGCCATCTCGTGTGTAGGGTTACCAGCTAGCAACTGTGAAAAAATAGGACATGGGGCGGGGGGGTAATAGGCACCTATATAAGAAAAAGTCCCCAAAAATGGGACTGTCCCTTTAAAAATGGGACATCTGGTCACCCTACATACGAGGAGTGTTCCGTTTATAGATCAGTTGTGTACTCATCCATTTTGCGTCATTTCACAATTAGTTTTTCCGCAAAATAGAGTAGTAAATCCATTTTTTAGAATTCAAGTATGCCAATTTTAGAATTCAAAATCCCCAGTTTACACAGGCCATGGTGAACAACTTTTATTGCTCAAAAATTGTGGATGATGGTTTATTATTGCATTGAAGGTGTGCATATAGAGCAGGGGTGGCCAACCTGTGGCTCCGGAGCCACATGCGGCTCGTCAGAAGTTAATATGCGGCTCCTTATATAGGCACCAACTCCAGGGTACAGCTACAGGCGCCAGCTTTCCAATGTGCTGGGGGTGCTCACTGCTCAACCCCTGGCTCTGCCACAGTCCCTGGCTCTGCCACAGTCCCTGCCCCCACTCCAACCCTTCCTGCCCCCTCCCCTGAGCCTGCAGTGCCCTTGCTTCTCCTCTCCTCCCCCAGCCTCCTGCACGCCATGAAACAGCTGATCGGGCGGTGTGGGGAGGTGCTGATCAGCAGGGCTGCTGGTGTGTGGGAGGTGCTAGGAGTGGGGTGGGGGAGCTGATGGGGGGGGGGGGGGGGGCTGCTGACATATTATTGTGGCTCTTTGGCAATATACATTGGTAAATTCTGGCTCCTTCTCAGGCTCAGGTTGGCCACCCGATATAGAGTTTATCTTGCTCCTATTGAAATCAATAGTCAATCTCATACAAAGGAACAGAATGGGGCCCATATCATCACCTCTTTAAGTAAATCTCCTCACCCAAAAAACAACAAAAAAGCTTTAGATTTTTTGAAATTTTCACTTTGTTTTAACAAGGAGTCCTTGTGGTACCTTAGACTAACAAATTTATTTGGGCATAAGCTTTCGTGGGCTAGAACCATTGACCTCACACTTGGTAAGGCAAGTCCCATCCTTTCATGCATTTATACCTGCTCCTGTATTTTCCACTCCATGCATCTGATAAAGTGGGTTCTAGCCCACGAAAGCTTATGCCCAAATAAATTTGTTTTTGCTGATACAGACTAACACGGCTACCACTCTGAAACCTGTCACTTTGTTTTGTAATTTACATTCAAATATTCAAAGCCCCATGCAATAATAAATCCTTCACATGTTATTTTGTAACCATATTTTGATTTTTTCAAAGTTTATGTCCATCCATCGTATATTTTCTTCGATGGTTTCTACAGCTTGTTGGACACAGCGGAGCTGTGAACTTTTTTCCTCCAGAGAATTGAAGAATTCTTTCACCTATTAGAAAAAATTAGAACAAACAGTTGATGCATGATTAAGAGGCAGTGAAGTCTAGTAACTAGTGCACAAGTTTAATGGCAAAAAACTCCAGGTTTCCAGTACGACCTATAGTAAGTCTCTTAACCACTGTGACTGTCTACATGACAGCAGTTTTCTAAAAAACTTCACACCATTGGTAAAACCAGCGCGCTGTCACACTGAGGCACCTAGTGTTGACAAGGCAGCTAAGACAATGGCAACTTTTTTTTTTTTTAATACCATCTCAATTAAACCAGCTCAGAGCAACGGCAGCAGTGTAAGCAACAGTGGATCATTTTTAGAAACTTTCCCTAGTAGGGTTAAGGCCTGTGCCTTGGTTTAATCATCTGCACTTACAGCCTTATAACCCCACCCTAGATCAACGTCAACAGGAGGCTGGGGCTCAGCATGGAAACCCCTGTGGTAGCTCTCAGCCCTGGTGTTCCTCACATCACACCCCCATTACAGTGAAGGAGCCCTGTTGTCAGACCTCCCTCAGCCAATGACTACTTCCCAGCTAGTGTTTTAAGGGAGAGTTCCAACCACCAAGGGGAAAGATTGTCATTAATACTAATGTACCACAGACTGACTAATGCTACCAGAGGTCACTATAAGACTTTCCTTATTATTGAGAGGTGAGAAGTCATTCTTTGCAGAGTTACTGTGGGAAAACAAGTCATTTTGTCATTTATTGAATATTTTCATGTCTGTCTGAAAACATGATCTCTGCTTGATTCTACAGTAAAGTCATATTGAAGACTGTGTCGTCTGCTGCAAGCACGACCTAAATTCTGCAGCAAGTTCCTTGGATTCTGTAGCATCTTAGTGGGGAAGCTCCATTTAGAGTTATGTATAGCTTCAGGGGAGCTACAGTACTACTTCAATGTTTACTAACTTCCAATATTTACACGATCCTTAGGCTTAATCACAGGTTATACCTATCATCTTCATAAAACCACTTCTGCACATAAAACAGACTCTAGCATTTCCAAAGGAGTCTAAGGGCTGGTCCACACTGGGGGTGGGTGGGGAGGTGGGTGTCGAACTAAGATACGCAACTTCAGCTACGTGAATAACACAGCTGAAATCGAAGTATCTTAGATCGATTTTTAAAAGCACTTACCGCGGTCCACACGGCAGCAGGCAGGCTCCCCCGTCGACTCCCCTTACTCCTCGCACGGAGCTGGAGTTCCGGTGTCGACGGGGAGCGCTTCCGGGATCGATTTATCGAGTCTAGATGAGACGCGATAAATCGATCCCAGAAGATTGATTGCTACCCGCCGAATCAGGCGGGTAGTATAGACGTACCCTAAGGAAGTTAGTCATCCAGCTCCCTTAGGCAGCTCTGAAACCCCAGACAGAATGCATGATCTGAAGGTAAGACACTTCACCTCTGCAAGCTGTTCCCTTGTAGAATATTGATTTGTCACTCCGATTACCATGTGGGCTATAGAAGGTGAGCCAAGTTCAAACCTAGCAAAAAAGCCAAAAATCAATTACCAAAGATTTATGAAATGGATGATTTAATTTAAAACAGAGAAATAGATGTCAGATATAGCTTGCATAAGGGTCTGAGTAAAACAATCTGTGCAACTTACTTTTGTACAAGTTTATTCCAGTGTTCCTTCAAAAAGTTCCATGCAAGATGATAGCCAGATGGGTTTTTAGCAACATACACAATGATATATGGAAGATTCTGAGTTTTTACTACATCACCAAGCAAACTTTGATCCATTATCCTAAAAAACCCAATGAGGATGGAAATGGAAAAGGTAACAAGACTGTTAGGCAGAGATGACAGATGGGTTACTTTGTTAAAACTGCACTTCTTAACACCTTGGTTACTCACTGTAACTGTCTTAAAAAAAGTAAAATTGAAAGTAAGACAAAATTTGCTTTAGCAAAATACTTCTGAGCTACTTGCATCACCCTAGTCCCATGAAGTTCATCATGAAAGTTAAGATTATCTCCATTTCAGGAAATCTAGAATAAAATCAACATACTGCTTTGAACTTAAACAACACCTTTCATCCCAGGATCTCGAAATTAATGTGAACCTTAGTTGTCTTGAGAGATAGATAAGTATCATCCCCTTTTTGCAGCTAGGGAAACTGAGGCACTATTCATAAAAAAATTTTGAGTGCCTCTTGGTAGCAACAATGCACAGTTAAATAACTAGTTCAGTTTCACAATGCAAATCAGTGGCAGAAATGGTAGCGGTAACATTTCTAAATGTTCCTTTCCTCCCATGATGCTAAAAGGAGAGAGGGCATGTATGTACTGTGCCAGAAGCTCTCTCAAAACACTGAGGGACAAGGTTTTTAACAGTCAACCCCCCCTTGCATGCATAAGAAATATATAGGAAAACTGCAATTACAGTCACTTTACATGCAAAAGGTAATCAAGTGCCTACATAGTCACTTGTTTCTGCCTTTCTCTAATTGACAGCTGAAAATGCAAACGTGTGTATGCACCAGCCTTTGGTGTCAAGTTTTAAAATGCAACTTCCCCTTTTTTTAATAAGGCATTTTATAATACTGTGCATTGAAGATGCTAGAAAAGTGCTCATTGCTGTAGTTCACATTTCACCTAAGTTTGGT
Organism: Macrochelys suwanniensis; assembly: GCA_033296515.1. NCBI lineage: Eukaryota > Metazoa > Chordata > Testudines > Chelydridae > Macrochelys > Macrochelys suwanniensis. The sequence continues at coordinate 71,525,126 of CM065780.1, read as the reverse complement.
TCCTCCCTCTCCACTCCCAAACACTTTCTTCATAAAACAGTAAATTACTCACCACTGAAGTTTGTCCTTACTTCTGCTAATACTGAGAGCAAATTCAATCTGATTTATCTCTGTGTTGAACCAAGGCAGCCTGTATTTACTAAAAAGGAAGTCCCAACCTTCGATTGTCTGGGCTCCAACAGCATATACTGCAGTTTTAACATCATTAGGCAAACTGCAACAAATTGGACACCAAGTTACACTCTGCTTCATATTTCCATTATGATGGATACTTCCATTCTGATTCACCATCCCATTACACCAGTTTTACACCAGGAATCATTCTGGTGTAACAAAAGGGTGAATTAGGCCTTTAATCTTTCTCCTTCTGTCCCTATTAGGGATTCCTAAGTGTTGGCAGAGGAGGAATTTGCCTTCAATCTAAAAGTATCCTGGTATTTACTGTTAGTGTGATTCAGTAGGCAGCACACGCTACTTTGAACCTAGAAGACCCAGGTTCAAGCCTCATTCCAGAACAGATCCTGTTTTGCCAAGGAAGAGTTTTATTAAGAGATATTAGTCCTTCATAGATGTTTAAATAGCAGTCATGTTACCTATGTTAGAGTTACAGATCCCATGTCACTTTATTAAAGAGATTTCCTGGTCAACATGCCCTCTCCCAAAGATGGCTGGCAAAAAATTTTTTTTAATTTGGGCTTGTTTCATTATTTGGGTGTTTTTCACATTGGAAATATCAGGAATGTTGGTTTTGCTAGATGACCTGCTGGTGGTATCTCAGCATGTTTACATGTTTAACTCTGACTCGCTAAATGAAGGGGTGGAGAAACTGAATCTTTAACAAACATGGCCTGTATCCAAAATGTTAGTGAGTAGCAGGTGACCTGAAAGTATATAATGTAAAATAAAACCCTTCAGACCTTCTTTCCCCATCACAAAAAAAATCAAAACAAATGGGCATAACTCTAATTTCTATTTTCCCTTTCACCTTTAGTAAATCAAGTTCCAGGTGGTGTATGAGCTATCAGTGAGTACACAATAGCTGTCAAGTCCAGAGGGAATTGGGATTCTGGAGTCTGTGAGATGAGAAAGTACTAAAAAAGGTTAATAGTTAGGTCCCTGAAAGGGCTGAAGTATGGGCAGCTGCTTTACTAGATCAGTTCACCAATACTAAATCAAAAGGGAAAACATTAATTCATCCTTCACCTCTACTGAATTTACTATGAAAACAGACCGTAAAGTTCCATTGGATTCCTTCCATTTCATAAAATATTCTTCTGCTTTGTCCACACATGGTTGGTACTTGCGCGCACATGCAAACAGGAGTAGGGAATTGCGAAGCATTCTTTCAGACACGGAGCCCTCATCATTCCAGGACTGTTTGTCAATTAGGTCTTTAAACAGATTGACTATGTACCCCTAAAACAAATTAATAATAAAAAGATTCTATTTGACACACTTAAGTATAAATACTGCCTCTTCAAATGCATTACTTTTACTGTTGTTGGCACTTGTAATTTAAAACATCTAAACCACTTATCTTTGGTTAAATCCTCCAATAAATCTTCAAACCCATGTCACTTTTTAAATATTTTCATTTTACAAATTTTACCAACATTTAGCAAAAACTAACTTATTAGCTGTTCACGTCTTTCTCTGAAAATCAGGTTTTTGTGCCATACCAACCATCAGTTATTTTAATGCATCAGTTTTAAATATAATGGGATAAGTAGTTTGTGTTCAACTACTTCACCAACTATTACCTTGATCCTACAAGCCGACCGATGTAATGGACCCCTGTACAGCCACCATTCAATTGTCCCCTCTCTGTACATGCAGGCAGGTGGCTGGAAGCCCCCCATACAAAAGCAGCCCAAATATAGCAGGGATCTCCATGGATGTAAAGGTTCACCCATGTGAATCTGATTACAGGATTGGGGCCTATACTCCAAAGGACCTCGTGCATTCAACTCAGTGCTTTGTGTAAAATTAGTGGGCCAAATCCATCCCTGGTGTAATTCCAGTGCAGACAGTGCTATTCCAGGAGTGAATTTGGTTCAGTAAAGTTAACTGAGCAAATTCTGGAACAAGCAAAATAGAAAGAAATCACATCCTTCCTAAATAATATAAATCATAAGTGCTAGAGCATCACCTTCTAATGTATAATTATAATACCAAACAAACAATAGTTGAAGCTATTGCATCTCAACATTCTGCAAGGAATTGCTCTGAATGCTCTACCTATTTCATTTTCTCTAGAATTATACTTAGAGAAAAGAAGATTTTTAACACCCCAATTTTTTATACACACACATTTCTTGCTTATTTTACAATCTTACTTCCAATTTCACAGACCTTGCCTGTCTGGCTGAGTTGAAAGCAGGGTCTGGAAATACTAATCTGACAATAAGAGCAGAGTAGCAGGACAGACAGGACAGTCTTGTAGTTAAGGATCGGACTCTACAGATCTAGACTCTGCCTATGCCTCAGTTCCCCACCTGTACAATGGGGATAATACTTCCCTCTCCTACTGGGGGTGCTGTGAGGATAGAGGCATTAAAGTTTGTGAAGGGCTCAGAGATACTGCTGTGTTGGGGCCATAATAGTCTTTAGATACATAACAGAGGCGGCAGTCTTGGTAGGTTACCTGTGGTCACTGGGAGGACCACTGCACTTGGACTGATTGTGCATTTGCCTACCAGCTACATGTACATACAGAGAAAAGAGGACTGATCAGTGGCTGCTCCAAAAGAGATACAACTGCCAGGACCTGGCTACATCCCTAGCAGCTGCAGGCTTTTCTGAACTGCCAGGATACTGGGACAATAGAAAAACATGCAGCCACCAGGGAAAGGAACTCACTCCTGGAACCAGTCCTACTCCAGGGATTTTCAGGCTGGCAGTCAAAGGCTCATCTTCTCTTTCCCACCTTTTTGTCTGTTTATATGCGGTTGACATTTCATCTTGTCAAGTGCCTGCTCCCTCTGTTCTGCCTTAATGCCCCTGCAAAAATAAGCCCTTTCTCCTCTGGTGAGAGGGAGAAAGCAGTAAGGACTGATGGGGCTCCCAGGATAACCTCTTGTAGAACACTGCTGCCAGGTTGCAGCTCTCCATATCACCATGACGGCAACTTCCCCACCTACTCCCTGCCTTCAGCCAGGAAATGAATACAGAACAAGAGGCTATACAGAAAAAAATATCACTGAAAAATAAATAGTTTAAATAACTATTAAAATAAAATTAAACAACAACACTCCACTCTACTGGCTTGCTACCAATAGCTGTATTTTTTAAAGGTGTGCTTACAGGGTATAGCCACTATTTTAGTGTTAGCCAGTTTTAGGTGCTTTCTGTCTTACCTTTAACTGATTTTCTACATCATCCATGTCCCTTTTCTCCATGAGCTTGTACATAGGAATCAGCTCATTCATACCTTGGAATACAGGCATAATTTGGGATTCATGTTTCAAATACAAAGATAAATCAAGAGCTTTAGAAACTGATAGTTTTCCAATACTGAGAGAGAAAAAGAGAGAGCGAGAGAGAGAACGTTATACATAAAATTAAATGAGCTAATTTTTACTTCCTTTAGAATCCTGAAGTTATCACCACACAAACGGAAAAGTCTAGAAACAAACTCCAGAAATGTGGCCGACAAACCACATAAGACATGAAACCTTCTGGTATCTGATACAGCAGGAAATGAAGTTTAACGTGAATTAATGGGTTATAAGGGAAGGGACTAAAATCAGTCCCAAATCTAGCTGGAAACCTGGGAGAGTTGGCAGGTGTTTGTGGTTGTTTGTTTGTTTGTCTGTTTTGCAGTGGTGATGATGGTAGTATGATTGAAGTCCCCTGGAGGACAGTACGGCATGAACTAGATGGGAGGAGCACGTTCCACCATTCACCCACTTTCCTTCCAATATATCAGCAGCAATGAGAAAAGGGGATATGGCTTATCCAATTCCACTTTCTCCCCATATTCAAGCATGGGGTGTGTGTGGGAGGAGCGGTTTAGCTGTGCTACAGAACAGGATGTGAGGCTGGAAGTGCTAGTGATCTTTAGTGTTGCAGAAGGCGTGCATCCCAGAGAAAACTCCCCTTTCATAAGCTTCAGTAAATTCAGTTTAGTAGGCTCCAACTCTGGGTCTTGCCTACATGTATCCGAAACAAGGGCAGGACTATAAAAGCATCCTCATGGGCTCAGAAGTGGGGCTATGGTGCGCTCATAGGTATGGGCTGGAGACATTCTCTGCCTGAAAAGGCTTGCAGCCTCTTTGGGAAATGGTGTAACTGTGAAAAGGGTTAAAAGAAGATACATGAACTTGTGTGTGTATGTACTGTTGTATGTTAATGCACTGTTAGCACTAGCAGAAAGCCCCTTGCATGGGTACAATTCTGACCATTTGTTGTGCTGCCTGGAACAGCTCTTTCGGGTCACTAAGCGTGTGGCATATTTGTGTTCTCAGACTTTCTACAGTTTGTTGAGATTACTGTGTGAATTGAGGTAAAGTAGCATATCATCAATGGCAGATTAATTATCACAGTTTGGAGAAATATTTGGAGCTTGCAAAAGAGGGTAAAGACTCAGCCTACAAAAGCTCTTGAAATCCTTGCACTGCCATGCCAAACACTTGACCTGGAACAGGAAATGGTTCGGTATCTAAGGTAATGATCGCACATGGGCCCCTCCAGAGTGCAAATTGAGCTGAAGTGATGGGGTTGTGAAAAGTGAACCATTGCCCATAAAGGACTGATTTAAGACACCAAATCTTAGCTTTAATTGAAAACCTCGCTCTAATCCTACTTTTCAAAAGGCAGCAGATCAGTGCTGCTGGAATCCACTGATTTACACAGTATCACAGATAGTGTTTTGATTATAATGGTTATGTTCTCAGGGTCAGTTTATGTTCTCAGTTACATGACTCCCCTGAAGTCAGTGGAGACATTCCAGATTTGCATTGCTGTAAACAAGATCAGAATCTGACCCCCCACTCTGTTAAAAGTATTTAACAACAACAAATTATACAAGAGTAAATGTTTTCTGCTTTCGTGACACACAATCTGAATTGTATCATTTGACTTTAAGACTCATACAGTGTGCCTTACCTCACAAGCTGGAATACATTGTTAATGAGACTTGCTCTATCATTGCTGCTAATTGTTGTATGGCTTTCTTTTAAAAGGCTAATCAGAGCATCCCATCCATCATTTTCATAGTGCACAATGTAATAACCATTCATTCCCACATTGAATTTTATCCATTCTACCTCTTCTGGGAGGATGAGGACATCTGCAAACAAAATAAATTATAACTCCATTCTCTCTTATTGATTCAAACACTATCTGAGATGACCATGTAATGGAAGAAGAGCTCAGCATTTGCACAGTCCATTTCATACATTAAATTTGGACAAAAAATAATCCTGGTACAATAGCTAATGCTGGTCTTGATCTCTTTTTCAGTGATTAAAAGGAAGAGATGCTATAGTTTCTGAATACGTTAAGAGATATAGCTCAGTAATGTTGTTATAGGAGTCTGTCAACATTTTCACTACAAAACCCAATTTTTCCAGGTTATATATAATTCAGCTGTTTTACATCTCATCTGCCAAAACCTGGCATTCTCTTGTCCTTGTAAATCATTCTTTTTTTAAAGCATTATTGAAATTAGATCTGTGATAACAAAAATAAAAGGCAGAACTGCCAGTTTCATCCTTCCACGCCTGCCCCACCCTAAAAAAAATAGCTGTAGAGCTAAAATGGCTAAACTTTGCATGCACTGTAGCTAATCCTTCAAATGGACTAATCACTTTAAAGGAAGTTACCTGTTTTAGTTGTCAGCAAAAATCTTTGCACGGTGTCAGATTTACTAGTAATGTACGTTAATGGAACATGCCACAAGTACCTATTGCAAAGTAAAAATGGTTATTTTAGTGACAGAATATTTAATTGCAATAGCTATTCTAGAGAAGGTTGGACCTATGTTTGAGTAGTGAGCTACACTGCTATGTTGGGGACAAAGAGTTGGAAGTGACTGACTCTGGAACACTTATTGGGAGTATGTGGAGGTGAGATTCATGGTGTAGGAAGATTTACGCAGACTTCATTACTCTCATGGCTGAGACAAAACGTGGCCATCTTCTTGCTACACTATTCTACCCCAATCTCAATTTAAAAGAAGATTACCCTAGAAAGCTCAGATATAAGACACTTTTATTTCTATGGACTAATTATTATAGCCCTCAGTTATAGCTTCTTAACACTATGCCAGTTTTCAATAAGCAATGCCAAAATGTATTTTTGTTCCTTTAAGAACAGCAATAACAGTAACTATTATGCAGAATAGACTGTCACTAGTGGATTTTCCAGTTTGTCTAGACTATGACAGAGAACATCACTTGCTCATTTTCTATTACCCTGTTGATGGAGAAGAATCTGATCCCTTCATATAGTGTTCTTGCTGCAGATGGACATTCTTTCCTTTTACTGTGACAGTTACTAGTGGAAAACCCTTTTGTAATGTCCAAGTGTTCATCATTGTCGTCACATCAAGAATCTCTCTCCTGGTCCAGTGCTGATTTATATGAGGCAAAAACAAAATACAAAAGAACAGAGTGAGGATGAAATATACTGGCAAGAAAGCAGAGATGAGTGAGTGGCAACTTCACAAGAGCTACCAACTGCTGATGATAAAAAAAAAAACAAGTTTACAGGACTTACATATTGAAGTTTGGATTGGGGCCTGGGATATCATTGTGACTCTTTCACCTTATGGTGGACAGAATAACCTTTTGATGTTTATGATTAATACCAGTAACAGCCATATAAGTCCACCAATCAGTATTGGGCTCTTTAGGGGATAGATTTTTGTTCCATCTCAGGTTTTGTTCAAGCAAGCATTCAACAGATAAAACCCAAGGAAAATTTTCAATAGTAATATAAAGTCCAAGCTTCTAGCAGTCTCCAATAAACTTATATTCTCACAAGTAGGGTTCTGAGCACAATAGGCTCACACTCCCAGGAAGGGAGTATACTAATTTTAAACATGTTGAAAACTGAGGAATTAAATGTTAGTGTACAGTAACACAGCAGACTTATAACTAGCAATAAGTAGGAAAATAGAAGCTTACTGCACTTGAAGATGTTTGTTGGTTTCTGGTGCAAAAGCCATCACCTTGTAGTTGGCTTTCCTGGGTGTCACCCACAGGACAAGTCTGAAAAAATTAAATATTATTCCCCTTAATTTTACAGTTATGAATAATTAATGCAGCTTACAGTGATTATTCTGTTCAGTAATATATTGGGTTGGATGGTGGTTATTCACAGGGAGATACTTGGGTACAACCCCCTGTGACGTTGCACTCCATATGTTTTATGGAAATATGCTTAGGAGTGTAAATATAATGTAACCGGAATATGCTTTATTCCAGGGGTCTCAAACACGCGGCCCGCGGAGCTCTTCCCTGCGGCCCACCGGGCTCCCCGCATCCCCCCACTTTTTTTTTTAAAATTATTATTTTTTTACCCCCAGGCAGTTCCAGCCGCCAGACGGTTGTTCTGGCAGCGGGAACTGCCTGGGGGTAAAATACATTAAAAAAGGGGGGGCAGGGGTGGGGCGCGGGGAGCCTGGCGGGCCGCAGGGAAGAGCTCCGCGGGCCGCATGGGAAGAGCTTCACGGTTTTTGGGAGGGAGGGGGGAGGAGCAGGAAGCCATGCGCACAAGGGAGGAGGCAGAGAAGGGGCGGGGCCTAATGGAAGGGGTGGAGTGGGCGGGGCCAACAAGGGGGCGGGGTCAGCGATGCAGCCCTCGGGCCAATGCACTAGTTCTCATGCGGCCCTCGTGGTAATTTGAATTTGAGACCCCTGCTTTATGCAAAAGGTCTCTTACAAGGTATCATTACAAAGCTTATAATCTACTGAGTGTGTTCATCCTATTTATATGAATGTATCATTCTTGTATCTGAAGCTAGAAATATGAAGTATTACTCTGAAGTCCTATTGTAACTATGCAAAGTGTGAGCCATTAATGGTGGCTTGGAATCTTGATGGCTCCCATTAACTAGGACAATAGGTTGTAAATAGCTCTGTTTACTTGTAAGCTTTCCTGTAGGTGCCAGCCAGTGGGTAATGAAGTCTCATAGGAAATTTGATCATGTCACCTGGTACTGGAATCCATCTTAAATCTGGTGCTTTGCCATTTAGAAGGAGGGGTAGGAACCCAGAGAGACAAAAGATTCCCACCTTGTGCCAAAGCAATAAAAGGAGGTGGAACAGAACAAAGGGGGCTGCCACGCATGAGAAATCCCCAAGTTACCACCTGAGCTGGAACGAACAAGGTCTGTACCAGGGGAAAGGATTGGGCCCAGCCTAAGAAGGAGTCTAGTCTGTGAAAGAAGCTTATTGGAATGTCTCTGCGGGTGAGATTTACCTGTATTCAGTTTCTTAAATGTATTAGGCTTAGACTTGCGTGTTTTGCTTTATTTTGCTTGGTAACTTACTTTGTTCTGTCTGTTATTACTTGAAACCACTTAAATCCTACTTTGTATACTTAATAAAATGACTTGTGTTTATTATTAAATCCAGAGTAAGTGATTAACACCTGGGGGAGCAAACAGCTGTGCATATGTCTCTATCAGTGTCACAGAGGGTGGACAATTTATGAGTTTACCCTGTATAAGCTTTATACAGAGCAAAACGGATTTATTTGGGGTTTGGATCCCATTTGGGAGCTGGGTATCTGGATGCTGGAGATCAAAACTGCTCAGCAGGTTTCTTGTTAAAGTCTGCAGCTTTGGGGGCGTGGTTCAGACCCTGCATCTGTGTTGAGCCAGACATACTACTTTGCTGCAACAAGACAGGGTTCTGGAGTCCCAAGCCGGCAGGGAAAATGGGTTTAGAGATAGTATCAGCATGTCCGGTGACAGGTCTTTGTGACCGAACCCGTCACTCCCACCCCAAGAAATACTTGCATGTGCCAGACTGTTCCATAGATCTTCATTTTTTGTATTCTGATAGCTGTACTTCCGCAGATATTGTACAAGACCAGCTTTAAACACATCTGCATTCAAGTAATCCCTTAACATATTTAGAATACAAGCACCCTGCAAAGGAAGTGATAAAACTTTTACAAAACTAATCTTTAGATCATAAAATATAAAGTCTGATATATTTTAATTCAAAAAAAAAATCAATTCTATTGTTAGTATCATTAGCAGTTAACTCTAAATTCATAGTGCTCTCTGATTAAAGCATCACCTGACATAACCTTACGTACTAATATAGTACTTTGGCTTTCACTACCATTGCTTTGGCTAAGCAAGTTAAGTCTATTATTAGAATTATGATAATGCCTAGAGACCTCAGCTGAGATTCGGACCTCATTGTGCTACACACAGCAAGAGACAATATTTACCCCGCACAGCTTAAAATCTAAACAAGACAGATAAAGGGAATATTATTATGTTCATTTTATAGATGGGGAACTTAGCCCACAATTCAGTGTCTGCCTAAGAGAGTTTCATGAGTGAAACAACAGAAATCATGCAAGTCATGAATGAGGTATGTTTACAGTAATGACAGAGATGCCATCTATCTTCATTTAGAGTGAAAACCAGTGTCACCCAAAATGTCTAGTTCTAAGCAAGCTTCATGAACAATATTCACCAAAACAAAAGTGTAAGGAAAAATAGTTACATAATTTACCTTTTCATAGGAAACATCGTCGAACATTTCTTGAATTTGAGCTGGATCTTCCACAGGAGTAGACACAGGATGTGAGGAATTTAATGCATCTACCTCCATGGCATCAAAACACTTGCCTAAAAAATAATCTTCCTAATAGGAGAAAAAAATGTTTTCTTTTAATTCAAGGACTATTGAATACAGATGTAACAGCAAACCAAACTGAAGATGAAAATATTTGCACTTGAAATATGTTTTAGATTTCTTCCATGTGACTTTCAGACAGTACAAAGAAAACAAAAGCATCTTCTTTTTATTCCAGTAAATGCATGATTTTAAAACAAAATACATCTCATTTAGAGATTGCAATCACCCATTATAAAGCAATGTGCAAAATACTGCAAAGACTTATTATTAACATAAATTGATGTCAGTGAAACTACTTATATGAGTAAAACTGCACAGATGGGGCTTATCCTAAAGCCCAGGAAAGTCAATTTTACTGGGTTTTGGATCAGGCCCATATGTCTTTGTAGGAACGCACCCAAAGTAGTGATCTCTGGTGAAATGAGCATGTGAAATCATCTACGTTCAGACATTCCAAAACGGTGATGAAGTCTTTCTAAGATACAACACACCGGCTTGGTCCACATTAGAGACTTATGTCGGTATAACTACATCACTCAAGAATGTGGAAAATCCACACCCCTGAGCAACGCAGTTATACCAACCTAACCCCCGGGGTAGACAGCATTATGTCAATGAGAAGGCTTCTCCTGTTGACATAGCTAACGCCTCTCAGGGAGGTGGATTAACTACACCAACAGGAGAAGCTCTCCCGATGGCATAGGTAGTGTATTCACTAAGGGCTAGTCTACACTACCCGCCTGATTCGGCGGGTAGTGATCGATGTTCTGGGATCGATTTATCGTGTCTCGTCTAGACGCGATAAATCAATCCCAGAACAGCTCCCCGTCGACACCGGAACTCCAGCTCGGCGAGCGGAGGAAGCGTTGTCGATGGGGGAGCCTGCCTGCTGCTGTGTGGACCGGGGTAAGTACTTTTAAAAATTGATCTAAGATATGCAACTTCAGCTACGTTATTCACGTAGCTGAAGTTGCGTATCTTAGATCGACCCCCCCCCCCCCCCCAACCAGTGTGGACCAGCCCTAAGTGCTACAGCGGTGCAGCTGTGCTGCTGCAGTGCTGTATATGTAGCCCACCTTCACTGCAATCAGAAAAATCTGTAATCAGTTTTGATCATCTGTATTTAGACTGTTATTTCTTTGTAATTCTTAAAAGGTGATTAACCTAATTACTCTAAATTAATTTTTAAAAAACATATAAAAACAACAAAATTAGCTCACAGCAAATCTGTGTGCTGCCCAATAAGCTTATCATTGCAAATCATCAATAAATTACCCTCAGCCATTTTAAAATATGGTTTAAAATAAATAAAAAAGGGAAAGTAATTAACACTTACAACTTTCAGATCTGGATGAGTAATACTGACTGACACATACTCCATAAACTTTGCAAATCCTTCATTTAACCAAAGATCATTCCACCATTCCATGGTAACTAGGTTTCCAAACCACTGAAAGAAAAAAATATTGCTCATAATAAAAGGTGCTATCAGCCTTATTTTAAGTTGACTAGTTAATTCACTCACTAATTTATGCAGGCCCAGAGAGAGAGGTTTGGGGGTGCATGGGGCAGTGTGAAAGATCCCTAGGATAAGTTCCTGTGGTGTGGGTCCTCATGCCCACCTATAGGCTCAAGAAAAGTCCAAATCAGTTGTCCCAGTAGGCATTTTGTTTTCACTCCTCTTATTGCTGTGTAATTGGGTCATTGAATTTTAAATAGTTTTCTTATTCTTTGTTCATTTTGTCATTCTCTAACAGAGGACAAAGACGAGTTAAACACAATATAATGGTCTATGATAAATGGACTTTAACCTCATTTAGGGCTCCCTTATCATGTGTGGCTCTATAATAAAACGGTATTAAAATGTATCCAAGAAATTACACTTTTACACCCACAAGTTTCTTATGAGTAATACAGTTAAAATACTCTGGAGAAAATAAAAAACATGCAATCATGTTAGCCCAGTAAATAATATAAAATCAAGTTACAGATGATTCAGAACCTTTTAGTCTCAAAAGCCAATCTATTTCAAAAGTTTCTAATAAGTCTAACAACTTGTTTTCAATGTATAAATTTTTCTCAAATATCTAGGATGACTTGGTGTATTGTACCACATTGCCAATAAAACCAAACCAACAGACATTTAGATCCCATGGTATTCCCCTAACCATTACCTGATGAGCCAGCTCATGGGCTATTATCATAGTAATCCAAAGTTTATTCGACGCCGAGGACTTTTCAGGGTCATATAGCAAAGCAGATTCCCTGTATGTGGTCAGTCCCCAGTTTTCCATAGCTCCAGACTGAAAGTCAGGAATAGCAGCTAGATCTAAAAATAAATAATAATATCTCACTTACCTGTGCGCGCGGTCTCTCACCCTCACCCATTTAACACAGTATCAAACACATTTTTATTAAAATAAAGAGAAATAGTTTTCATTAGTTTCAGTAGTTCAAGTGCAGATTTTATATATTTTGAAGTTATATGAAGTATCAGGCAAAAGTTAAACTATTGACTTGAAAGACTATTTTGGGTAGCACAACACAAGATGCATGTCACAAAATCTGTGGCAAGTAATGACAGCACAGGGCAGAAACTGGTTATCATCATTCTGGACCTTCTATTGTGCAAGACAGAGAAGGAGCTACCCTACGTTGGAAACTATGTATTTTTCAACAGTTTTTTGTTAATAGTTTCCTTTGCCTGATACTGGGTGAGAAAAACTTCCATCAACTTAAATGAAAAAGATAGGCCAATGCTGAGTTTTTAAAAAAAATATTACTGAGTGCGTGGAATCGTTACTACTTACATTTTAGGGAATAAATATTTCATCCACTTTTCTACAATTTTAGTTTCTTTTTTAAACATAAGACCATTTTTTCAACAAAGCAAGGCACTCCAGGATGTGTGTTGTGTGGCCATGTAGGCATTTCGGAGGTGGTTGGAGTGCTTAGCCTTGGATCTCAAATCTAATGATGAACCTGAAGTGTGACACTATGAGAGCATGGCTGTCACCTACTCATATTTCACTAGTTAGTCAAAATTCAGCTAGGTGTGGAAAGACTATGCCAGGTCCCCCATATAATATTAGCTCCACTGTAAAGATGTGTAGAGGTGCCTTAAGCAGAGCAACGGCAAAGTGGGAAAAGGACTTTGCAATCCTTACTTGTCACAGAGGGGATCTCAGCAGCCACATCCATATAGGCCAGTTTGGAGAGTGATGGTAGGGACAAGTCTGGAGGAGGGCCATAGGATCTAAGGTCACATGGATCCAGTGGCTCTATTCCTTGAGCAAGTGCCACAGACAAGGTAGTGGCATCTCACTGACTGGAGTAATGGTTGCAGGGATAGGAGCTGCTGTTATCTGTCAGCAACGTGTTCTTGGGGATAGCCAGTCTGACTCACAAAGGACCTCCCGCTTGAACCAAAACCGATCAGAAGAAAGACTTATAAAAAGCAATGAAAAGGCAGTGGGAGACACACCCAAACCCCTCCGGACAAGGGTGACAGAATTAAGGCAACTTCTCTAGACTCATTTGCATTGAAGATGGGACAGGGAGGCATCTCCGTTAGCGTACAGAATGGAGATTCCAAGGCAAGAACCACACTGAACTCTGGGACCAGAAAAGCAGGGAAGCACTGCATGATGGGGGGTTTCTGCTCCAGATGTTAATCCACCCACCCCTGCACACACCCAGCTCAATAGTTATCAGACCAATTCTAGTAATAAATCCTTTATTGGTATCCAAAATACTGAAGCTGCCTAATTGCATTGTGAGTTCCCTCGAAGGAACACCGCCCATAGCCAGGAATGATCAGTTCCTATTGTCTACCCTGAACAAAACAACTTTGGTATACTCCCTTGAGCCATCAGTTTACCCATAAACAAATCTAGTGTTCTCCCTTGAACCATTGTTGTTTCCCTACAAAAAACTCCTACCCACGCTCAAGTAAGTGTACTGATGCCTGAATTCAAAATCTGCATCAGTTCCATTGGGACTTCATCTTCTCCTGCTGGGGGCTCTGCCTGTCTCCAGCACTCTGGACCCTCAGCTACCATCACCGCCTGGGAACCCCGATTGTTTCAAGCTTCATGGAGTGGTGAGAACCCAACTCTCTCTTTTTTTTTTTCTACTCTAGGTATAGTTTCTAACCCTGTCTTGTGTGATCAGGTTTAGTTTTCTAAACCTGACTTTTGTAATAAAATTTAAGGTAGATTTAATATTGTAACTGTTTTGTTTGTTTGGCTCTCCTTGTATGGTTATTACCTGGAAATAAGTAACTTTTTTGGTTAAGCTGGTCCCTTCCCTCCCTCCCTCTTTTGTGTTTTTGGCTTCCCCATTTGCTCTGCAGCAACGCTCCTCTTACCTAAGCTAAAGATCCCTGCAGCGCCCAAAAATCCTGTGGGGTTTGCTCATTAAGTTGGTTACTACCCGAATAATTGTAATGTGAAAGTGGGGATAGGAACGTGCTGAACCTGTGGCATAGGAGGGTGGCAGCTTGGAAGTGCTGCTCGCCCCAGCCTGCTAAGTCCAGGAGCATATAAGGGTGGCAGCTTGAAAGTGCTGCTCAACCCAGCCTGCTCAGGCGAACTCTCTTCTGGTGCAGTGCCCAAGGCATATGAAGGTGGCAGCATGGGAGTGCTGCTGGACCCAGCCTGCTGAGTCCAGGGACATATAAGGGGTCAGCTTGGGAACGTTGATTTACCTGGTCTGCTCAGATGTGAGTGGGGTTTGTTTTTTTTCTATCTGATTCTGGGGCTGGAGGAACCCAGCCCTGGGGAACGTAGGTTGTGCAGGATAGTTCCATTGGGGGGGGAACTTGCAGAAGTAGAGCTCCGTATGAAAACACAAGTAGTACATTGATAGAATTATAGAGCTCCCCCACCAAGAAGAGTAACCCTAATAAATGAGCGTACCCCAAAGTAACGAGCAAATCCGGTAACATTGCATTATGACCCCATACCATGGCCCCAGATTAGAGATTGGTTTAACCCTCATAAAGCCAGAGATTACTAAAAAACCCAAGTGGCAAAATGTTTTCAAGTAGTATTTTTCACACATTAATTTTCTCTACCTGAAATATCAACCAACAGTGCTGGCAAGGAGGCAGCATACAATATGTTACATTATAAATGTGTTAATATTTTCACAGGCTATGTGATATCATGGAAACACAAAGGGCCAAGTGTTCTCTCCCCTATCCAAAATGAATGCCCAAGTCTATGCAAGGCAATTCTGCAAAAGTCAGGAGGCACTGATGAACATGGTCTCCATCTGTTGCAAACTTGACCCTGTCTTACAAACTATATTACATGATTTGTGTTCTATTCAACTCAACTTAATAAGGTACTTAAATAGAACGAATGATAAAACACTTGCCTTGTTTGGGTAAGGGATATGGAATGCTGAAGTAATTCTCATAGAAGTCTAAAAGTTTCACTGCTGCATCCAAGGCATAATCAGCTTGGTTGATCTTGTCTGGTACAGTATATACAGATATCTAAAATATACAAGCATGGAAGGTTTCTGAATACAAATATAAGTAGTTTATAGAATAGAAACTGATTTGTTCTCTGCCTTGTTTTTTTTCAATCACCACCAAAACACAAGAATGCAATTAGCTGCTTGATTAACATTCCC
This sequence comes from Macrochelys suwanniensis, assembly GCA_033296515.1. Taxonomy (NCBI): domain Eukaryota; kingdom Metazoa; phylum Chordata; order Testudines; family Chelydridae; genus Macrochelys; species Macrochelys suwanniensis. The sequence continues at coordinate 71,509,656 of CM065780.1, read as the reverse complement.
TGCCTCAGAGGTATCCTAAAACGTGTAAGAAAAGCATCAAAGCCAGGAATGTGTTTTTTAAACTGAATTTAGATTCAGTTCCTTTTATTTATTCACCAAACAGGTACAATTGCAGTGCAGATTTCTCCACTTTATGCAGCCAAACTCAACCCTTTTTTGAAGGGACCAGAGATGAGAGCACACAAACAGATTTTGAAAGTAAAACTACTAAAATCATAATTCAAATAGTCCATCTAATTACAAACCCACTCCTTTCTTCTCGCTCAATCCCATAGCAGCTACAGACATAAATCTAGTTAACCAAGACCTTTAGAATTAAACCATTTGCAATTTTTATTGTTCCTATCACAAAGAAAAGATTGTAGAAAATGAGACAAATTTACCTTAATACCACTGGTGGTCATCTTGCTGACTGATTTAAAATCCGAAACAATGAAGGCCACTAGATAAGTGCTCATCTTTACACTAACATCAAAATGGTCTTCAACTAGCCAATCAGCAACATTCACAAATTTCACCTAAAATTAGAGCACAACTTTTGTCACACAATAATTCTATGAACTGGAACAACAGAAGGTTTGTGGAGCTTTAAATAACAGTGATGAAATTTAAAAAGGATCACTGAATAAAACAAAACAAAACTAAAGGAAAACCCACCTTTTTGTATGAACTTTTTCTTACCTACTCCTGTTATACCTAAAACTGAATGAAATTAAGAGAAATAATTTCTCAATTTTTTTTTCAATTTGCTTTGTACATTTGATAATACCTTGCTGTCTGTTATACAGCCAATTGGTTTGTCCTGTGGCTGCATAAAACAGCCAAACAGGGAAGAAAAAAACAGTTTAAAGAGACACAGTGAACTCAAAATCTTTTTAAGGTGACATTCAACATTTCTAATTTCTGAAAGAGAACCTTCTATATAATATGTTCTTTAAAAAAAATTTTTTTTTTTTTTTTTTTTTTTTACTGTTCCTCTATTTGTGTTTATAAAGGTCTCTTAAGCAAAGAAGAAATTGACAATACAGAGGAAACAGTGAAACCTACTAGACACAAAGTGCTATCCAACGCACAGGCAAACCAAAAATTTTTTCTTGCTAATGACTTTCAGTTATAGTAATATTAGATGCTACTTGTAGCTATAATACACATAAAATTTTAAAACAAATGTGATTTTTAGTTTGTTTTTTTTTAAAGAGTAAAAGCAACCTTTAGCAGATGCTCAGGGGTACATTTCAGTACAGTACAATGATTTAGTTGCATAACTCCCTGCATAGTTAATACATGTCACACTGCATGATGCTATTTATCCCTTCCTCCAAACTCCCTTGAAGGTTAATTTTTAAAGTCTAGATGGTCCAAGTTTCATGTACAAAATATGGAATTATGGGCTAGATCCTACAAGGTGCTGAATGCCCCCAACTTCCATTGCCTCCCATGGGAGCGAGGATGCTCAGTATCTCACAGGACTATCCCCTAAATATGAACTTTAAAACAGCCAACAATGAGGAGATAATGCATTTTTCCTTTTGAATTCAATGTTAGAACCACTAGAAACAACATATGAGCATCAAGGTAAAACAGTTTAATATCAAGGTGAATTGCTCTTGCTTGGATATTCTGCTCTGCTTTAACTTTTTCTTAAAATAAATTCTCAAATGTAACATTAAAAATATCTACATACTATTGGCATATTAGATAGTGCGAGGTGCTTTGGTTCTCTCCTAATCTTAATGGAAAATCTGGCTTTGAAGGAAGGTTCATCAAAACATGGGAAAGCCATGCGAGCAGCTGTTGGCTCAAATTGTGTTGATGCAAGTACCCTGTAATTAAACAAAGGGAAATAAAAAAAGCTACGTCTGAAACATATCCCATACATTGTAGTATCAATACAGAATGTCCACCTCTCTGGCCCAAGGCAAAAAGATTAACTTGATGTTCACTTTGTAACTAGGTACTTATCTGGCCTCCATTTTTGCAGTATCTGCACAACTCACAATACCCCTTTCTCAGGCCAAAAAGTATTACTACCCCCATTTTATAGATGGGAAACTGAGGCAGTAAACTACGTGACTTGCCCAAGATCACACAGGAAGTCCGTGGCAGAGCTGAGAATGGAACCTGGTCTCCTGAGTCCCATAGCACCCTAACCAGCGAACCATTCTTCCTTGCATCAAAATTTCCAGTGGCATCAATAGGAGTTCTGGTGCATTAAGAACCACTGAATTTGGTCCATAATGATAAAATTCAATTCCTTTCTGAAAAGGCTGAAAGTCCCTACAAGTTAAATATTGGAATATGATTCAATTCTCCATAACAAAGCATAAGTATCTGTGAAGAAAGCGGAGGCTCTAAAACAGAAATCAGAAACTAAATGAGAATAAAATCTAAAAGCAGCAATTTAGCACAATTATACCTAAAAAGTCAAGTATTGTTCACTCTTCAGAAACAAATGTTAATTGAAAAGATTACCTCACTTCTCCTTCCTGGGTTCTATAGGTGCTTTTATAAAAGCCGTGGAAACTCTCCGACAGATTTGCAGAATATTCAATGCTAACAGTGTAGTTTTGTCCAACATGCAGTGGAAAAGCTGCCAGGAGGGCAATCTGCTCAAATGGTGGGTATTCCAAAACCATCACTTCTTTTTCAGTGTGACTATTTCCCATTCTCCTTTGGATGGTAGCCCTGGTAATTTGCAGGTGTTTGCTGTGCAGGATGACTGAACTAGTTTGTTGGTTTACTGTAATCTCTATTCTGGCAAATCCAGTAAAAGTTAGAGTGGTAAGATTAGGATGGAGGAGAAGATCATAATGCACTGGGATGACATGCTTAGGAAGCCTCATTTTATCCCAAGGAAACGGTTTGCTTCCATTGCCAGATACTACATCAGCTGTCTCCCTGTTCTTGCTATTGTGGTCATTATTCACAGAAACTGCAACATTTAAAACACCTATTGTCATCATCATCATCATCATCATGAGAGAGGATTTATCTGCAAATGGCAGAGTAGAGAACAAGGCTGCCATTCTTGCCTTGCTTATGTTGATTTTCACATATGATAATCTAAAAACGAAATAGTTGTAAAACACAGTTAGTATTAAAGATTTTTCTTTGTGGTAAATGTCCTGGACATCACCAATGAGTACTGCCTATGATCTAAAAAAAAAAAAAAAAAAAAAAAAAAAAAAAAAGACCCTCATACTGCAATCAAATCCACAATGACAGACCCTTGACCTGTGTGGAGCCCAAATGACTTCTGGCATAGAATCATAGATTAGGGTTGGAAGAGACATGCGTCCAACAGCAGGATCAGGTCTAAATTATCTTCATGTACAGTAACCATCTGTGTCTATTTCCATTAGCAAAGAGATTTATACACTTTTTCTTGCCATGATCCTTCAATTCCTCTTAATTTAAAATGTCTTTGAAGGCAAACCTTTCAGGCTGTCAGTAACCTTTGATATTTTTAAAGCCACAATATACTCACTGGTTATAAATAATTAGGAACAAGTTTTAATTGCAGTGGTATTTACTGGGGAAGAATATAAACACATAAAACTACAAAACATTATACAAAAAACAAAAGTAACAACAGAGAAAGCAATTCTTATCCCTGACATACAGCCCCTGAAAGGAGCAAATCAAAGGGGATGAAGATACTTTCAAGGCTCTTGATAGAAAAGACATCAGTAGTTTTGATAATTTAGCAGACTCATGCCAAGCAGTTTCCTCTGGAGTTTTAAACTGTATATGAAAAATATTAATGTCCTGCATGACTATTTGTGAGAAGGCCAATCCTGGCAGGAGTCTGACATCTGCACAGCTTATTTTCAGGGCCTGGTGCCAAAACAACGTTTTGGAGGTTTTAAGATCTGCAGCGGGTGCAGAGTGGTGAAGCGGGTGATGTTGGAGGTGCTCAGGTGAGTGTGCTGGGGGTGTAATGTTGGGGTGCTCAAGTGGCAGCGGTGGGGTGCTCGGGGGTTGGCAGTGGGGTGCAGCATCGGGGTGCTGGGGGGTGTCGGCGGGGGCGGATTTTGAGGGGCTCGGGCGCTCCCTGGGAGCGGACGCTGCAACGCGGGCTGGGCCGGGCCGCAGGAGAGGCGGTGTCAGGGGCAGCGTGACGCCGAGGGGGCTGCCCAGCCCGCTGCCCTGGCTGCTGCCCGCGCTTGGCGGTGAAATGCGGCTCAGCCCCCGCCCCCGCCCCGCTGCCGCCAGAGGGAGGGGCCCAGGCCTCGTGTCCCCCCGTCCCGGGAGGCGAGGCGGCTCCGCTGGCGCCGCGCTGGGCCCGGAGCCCGGGCCCTGAACCACCCGCCCCGCAAAGGCCGGGGCCGGGCGAGCGGCGCCGGTACCTGCTGCCGGGCCCGGCGGGATGGAGGAACCGCTGCCGCCACCGCCTGCGTTAGCCGCGCCTTGGAGAGTGAAAGCGAAAGCGGAGCCTCTCGGGCACCCCCACCTCCCCCGCCCGCCGGGACTGGCCCCAGCACGAAGGCGGTTTGGGCGACCCTACAATAACATAGTCCCCTGCCACCGAGAGACAGCCAGAGGGAGAAGCCTGATCCTGCGGGGTGCGGGGCCCTGAGTGCCTGTAGCACCCGCAGGAGCCCAGGCGGATCGGGGATGGCCAGGGCAGCGCAGGATCAGGCCCCCGGAACAAAGGAGCGAGTCCGACATTGGCTCCCAGCGCCTGTGAGCGTGTGAGAGTCAAACAGTGACCGGCACCGCTCAGAGCACGCAGGTCGTGGCATTGCCCGGAGCAGGAGCTGTCTCTAATACTGATTGTGATTGGCCGCTAGGGTGGGAGCCGGGTGTTAACCACATCCAGCTAAATAGACTGGCCCTGTCTAGGGGTTACCGCCACCCTCTTTAAAACTGTGTTCACCAATATATTTGAATGCATGACCTATTTTCCTAGAGTAGCCGGGGCCCCTGCATTCTTTGGGGGGCAAGGGCCACTCTATTCAGTAACACTAAGAAATAATTTTGGTCTTGTAAAACTAAAAGAGTGTTTGGAGGCTGTACAACTAAGATATCATTATAACAGCATGCATCATTTACACCTATGGTTCCACCTTATTTCCACCACTTTTTTTGTTCAGCTGCTTAAGGATTCCAAAAGTGCAACCCATAGAGAGCTGAGATATACTATATGATCTTCTGCAGCCATTCTGTTCATTGTGGGATAGCCTGTCCCTCACCCCTACCTCCGGCTGCCTAGACTCCATCCCTAGGAGCAGAGGCAAGCTCAAAGGGGCCTAATTCTCCCTCTTCTCTCCATGAACAAATGGCCGCAGAGGGGAGAGTTGGCCAAGCGTGAGGGCGTGAAGTAACTTCCTTTCCTTTCACTACCTGCACACCTCAGCAAGTTGGACACATGAGGAATTGTAATTGAAAAATGACAAGGAACAAAATATTTGTTCTTTGACTACTTTATAGTTTACAGTCATGTTAGTTAATGCATGTTGAAACTTGATAAGCCATTGTAATGTAGATACGTCCCGATTCAAAATTTCTTCCTGGTGCTCCTCCTGGGACACAACAAGTACACACTTGCCTCTTACACAGCTCTGAGCAGAAAGGCCCAATCTAGCCCTCTAAATTAGACAGACCAATGCTAATGATTCTAACAATATCAAACCCCAAAGTCTGCTCTCTCTCCACAGCTTGTGGAGGTGGGGCTATGCCAGTATGAGAAAGTTATAACTAATGTAACCAAGTTAGTTTAGAATCAGGTTTATTTAAATAGATGCAACCCATGTGTGTGGCTACTTTAAGTTTTTACTCTTAACTTTATGTAACCCTTCTGCCAGTCAGAGTTGGCAGCAACAAGGGCCGGGTTCCGTATCTAGGGGTTCCATTCCAATGACACAATGCAAAACCGGCTCGAGCCCCCACCCAGTGACCTGGGACAAATATATATCACCTCCCCGGGCGCCTCTAAGAGGCAGTACTTCCCCTCTCGCAAGCACAGAGTCTGAGTGTAGCAAAAACCTTTTAATGACAGAGAGAAACAATGCGGCATTTTGTTGGGGAAACACCACATCTAGGATTCGTAAACCAACTGTGAGCAAAGACCCACCCCAGCAAATTGGCCATGTCCTTTCCCTTTGCTTCTTGAGTCCAGCAACCCCAAAAGTCACTCAAAGTCCCAAAAGTCCAACAACCCAAAAGTCCAGACCCAGAGTTCAAAAGTTCCTCTGCAGAGTGCTACACATGCCCCCCCCCCCAGTCTGGGTAGAAATGGGGAGAGGTAAGGGGCACCTTACGTGGCTCGAAGCTGATTGCCCCGTCCCTTCGTGGGGCTTCGCTCTGCTCTGCCAGTCGTCCCGCAAGCCGCTACAGCTGTCCCCACGAACTGCTCCGCTCCACCGGCAGCTCCGCTCTACCAGCCGTCCTGCAAGCTGCCTCAGCTGTCCCCACGAACTGCTCCGCCACCAGCTCCGCGCTGCCAGCCGTCCTGCAAGCCTCTACGACTGTCCCCACGAACTGCTCCACTGGCAGCACCGTACCGCCAGCCACTCAGCAATAGATCTTCAGGCTCCCCCACTACTTAACACACTGCTCAGTGAGTTCAGCTCATAAGACTCTTAGCTCTTTAGTGATTTCAGCTTGTAGTTAGGGGAGCCTTTGTGCTCATTTGCACACTTAGCCCAGAGTGATTTCAACTCAGCAGTCTGAAACCAGACTCCCAATGAATCTAACATTAGCTCTAATATTCAGGGGGGGGGGGGGAGAAGAGAGGTGCAATTGACATGTAGGGCCCTCAGAAGACACCCATGCCACCAAATACCCATCCCCAGCCTGCCTCTCCATCTCTCTCCCAGTTCACTGGGTTTTGGAACCCATGTCCCTTGCCTAGCGAGTGCTGCTTCATTGATGGCGAGTCCCTCCATCATAACAAAAGGTCACTGTCCTTGATTCACATAATCAGGGTAACAACACTTTATTCTTCCTGCCCCAATAACAGAGAAACTGGGGATCCCACAGCAGCCAAAGTGACCATTTGGGCAAGCGATCCATCCTGCTTTGCAGGGTGGGTGTGTCCATGCAAACAAGATTAGCCCCTGACATCCCTTTCCACAACTCACCATCAGATGTCAGGGTAGAGCTCATCCTGACTCTGCTTACATTTAGAATGCCTTATATCAAATTAGCATAAAAAAGGCAAGGAACCAATTTAAGCTAAATCTAAGGCATTCTGAAACTGAAATAAGTATCCTCACAAGGGAGTTGCACTGATTTAACTAAATCTGCTTCTAAACTGATTTACACAAATCAGTACAACTTCATTGGGTAGACAGTCCTTAGTTTTCTGTTTTCCTTTGTGATGAAGTCAAATAGCAAACAGTATTATGCTGATTTACTTAATTACCACTTAATAGATGCTTTAAGAAAAATCCAAATTGGCTTTATTGCTTATGATTAAAGTTTCTGTGGTAAACTGGCCAAACTTTTATTAACAATGTTAGTATATCATGTATTAAAACTACAACTGTGCAGTCTAATTGTATCTCTTAGTAGGGGAGTAAGTGGCAAGTAACCCCCCAAGTTATTATAGTGTTATGAACTTAATCTTGTTGATTGCTCTCAAGACTACAGCAATAACTCAGAAACAACATCTCATTTTTCTGGAGTGTTTAGAATTGTAACAGAGTAGCTTGCCCATGGGTTGGAGAGCCTGGGCTTAAACCAGCCCTATTACAGGATGAGCCACATATGGGTTGAATCAGGTGATCCTGGTTAAAAGACAACTGGAAGCTGCAGTCCCTGGTGGGTTTCTTGAAGGGAAAGAACTGAGTGGAGCTGTGTGGAAAGAGAGTCGTTGGCAGTGATCCTGACAATTCTTCAGGGAGGTGTGGCTATGCCTCACTTAAGCCTGAGTGGATGATTGTTTTTGTGTTTGAGAACCTTGTTACTTTAATAAAAATGCAGAAGCTTCTCTGAAGGACTGGAACTAAAAGAGGGAGTGTGGAGTTTGTTTATTGGGGGGGAGGAAGAGCACAGGAGAGTACCATGAGGGGGTGCTTGGGTGGCAGCTGGCCCTGTTACGAGAGTATTCTATGACAAGGTTAAGAGGGAATTGTATGAATTTACTTGTCTGGATAACTGCTTCCCTCTCACTATGTAGTTCCATCCTAGGGAAAACCTAGGAGAACACTGATTGAAACTTTCTATGCCAATCCCAGAATCTGAATACTGTAGGTAAATATGAACTAGCTGGGGATTGGGAGTTCATAAAATGAAACATCTCAAAATTACAGTAGATACAGTCAGGGGTGAAAGTAAAATGCAGCTCTTACTGGTATGGGACTGTTCTGCCCCTCCCCCACCCCAGAAGGGGCAGGGCCTCGGGCGTAAGGGTGGGGCTAGGGGCTCAGCGTTCCCCAGCCAGTTCATCTACGTTCCCTGGCCCGTGCTGCCCGGGGCTCTAGCAGCGATTTAAAGGGCCTGGGGCTCTGGCCGGCAGCAGCCAGAGCCCCGGGCCCTTTTAAATTGCAATCCTGGGGCAGCTACTTCTTCCTTCCCCTCTGCCGGGTGGTCACTACCTCTTTTGTGCCCCCACCCCCCATTGGCAGCCCTGCTGGTAGGGACCCGGCAGGGGGGTGCAAAAGGGGCAGCGACATTAAAGCACTGCCGCGGCAGCGCTTTAAAGTCAGTGGTATGGGCCGGTACTGGTGGCTACCTTTTACTGGTATGCTGTACCGGCCAGTACCCCCTTACTTTCACCCCTGGCAACAGTGCATGAATTGTAGTATGGTGCAGGGCATTGCTGTCTTGTTCTTCAAACCCCAGTAAAAGCGTTTCCAATGCAATGGAGGCATCAGACTGTGAAGGGATGTTGACTTGTTCTTCATCAATATAACTCTTATGTGATTTTAGTTGTCTTTTTTTCACCTGTTGGAAAAAATGGTTCATATAACTAGTCATTCGTATGATTGGTGTTCATAAAATGAATGGTCTACTGTAACTCTGAATGTGCAGGGCTCCACGGGTGCCATTCACCATTTGGAAGATAAATAGGTTTTATCCGTTCAAAAACTGCAAAAGCAGAAGCTTAAAGCCTTAAACTTTATGGTTAGTATTGTAACTATTTAAAATGTACAGTGAAAGGGTCAGAAGTTCTCTGGGAGCATTCAGGTGTGTTAATCTAAACCACCTTGTGAAAGTTACAAGTAGTAGCTAGAAGGCAGGTAGGCCAATAGCCATGTTGTCCATTTTTATTTTTTTGTCTGGTACAGACCAGACATCCCCTTATGTGGATCCAAAACTCTTAGAAATGGCAGTAAGTTGTGCCATCATTTCATCAGACTTTGATCAGTGCTATAGCTGGGCACTAGGGCTCTCAAATCACTTTAATATCAGAGAACAGTGACTTTAGTCATCAATGTAGCTTTAAAAGATATACAGCTGTACACTCTCGTATGCCCCCCACACCTCTGTCTCTTTAATCTGGGTCTTGTTTAACAGGTGTCTGTAGCCTTTGAGGCCTTTATGGAGAATCAGAAGCAACAGGTGTTTATCAGAGTTCCAAGTTGCTGATGCATAAAAACCCTCTTTTGAGCAGCTATGGCAACAAAATTAGTTGCTTACAAGTTACGTGCAGCATTTATACAGACGCTCAGTAACATGGTGATGAGCCAGTTATAAACATCTAGATACCTATGGATACACATACACAAACTCTTCCCAAAAAGTTTCTGGCAATAGCTTGCTTTCTCTTCAGTAGCTGCCTTCAGATGCATTCTTTTTCAGAACTTTCCCCAGGTCCCTGCATAATTTTACACATCTGAAAACATACTATTGATTTATACTAACCGGTGCCCATACCAATATAGGAATCACGACTGCCTCAATGTTTTGTTAATCCTGAAGTACTGATATTGGGGGGGAGGAGGAGTTGAAATAGTTTGGGTTATTGAATTTTCTGTTAAAATGTCTGCTTCTCTCCAAGAGGCAGTGATGTGGGCCATACTATCAAGTAGAAATAGCTGCAATATGTAACTATGAATGGTTTGACTTCATTACGGAAACTTGGTGGCCAAGCCTAGTTTATTCTGTAATCATTGGGCATAATAGCACTTTATGTAGTTCCTCTGATATCTACACAATACGATTAGTATCTCGGTCCTGGGTTTGAGGCCTTTTTCTAGCGATGTCATCCGCTGATAGAAATTCATTAGGAATCCTTTCCTTAGTGATAACAAAAGAGGCTAACACAATTCTGCAATATAGGGATCATATGTAGAATTGCTCTACTGAGTGTCATTAATTATTGTGTGGATTAGTGACATGGAGGAGAAAGAAAGTTTGGAAAGGTGGGGTGGAAAGTGGGTAGTGTTCACTTTAGGTTTTTTTTGTGGTTCTAGTGTTTGTCAATAATGGAGAAGTGTTTTTCATACCATACTTGTTATTTTTCTAACAAGTGCACTGTTTTTCAGAACAGCTTTATGAAAAATACTGCACTGAACAATAACATCAATATTTCTCTGCTGCACAATTAATGACCAAATGGTATGGTCTCAGAAATTGCTTTTTATTTGACAATAGTTATGACAATACAACAAAAATCCTATGCAGAAATAGGGTAGAGCAGATCCTCAGACCTTTGACTTCAATGGGCTTGTGATAATTTACACCAGTTTAAAATCTGTACTGTTAATTTTTATTTTAAGGTTTTTTTAGTCTGTGATTTTCAAATGAGCCTGGGAAGCAGGTAAGTGCCTATGTCCTATTCGTTTTCTATTTTTAAAGTTCCCTCAAATGTCAGCCCCCACCACACATCTTTACTTGTAATGCCTTAAAAGCAGTTTTACTACAATTTCAGTCTGTTTCAGGGATAGCTGCAGAAGAAAAAGCATATACATGCATATGTTTCACAAATAACATTAAGTACAGGACAGCAGATTGTAATATTTTATCAAAATACAAAGTTGTTTCTGAAGAGTTAAAAATCTTTCAACTGGCAGCCACAAGAGGTGGCTATTTTCCTACTTTTGTCTCAACAAGAGTGGGTGAGGACAAGCTAACTGAATAGAAACTGAAAATAAAGGACAATTCTTCCTTCTTTACGGTTAAAGAAAGAGACGAGACGGTAACGTACTGTAGCACCTGATGCTTGTTTTATTTATGTTCTGTATTTTATTTTTACTGGATTTTCAAAAAACCTTTTATGTTATCCCAGGCCTCTCTTATTGGTTTAAGAAAGACTAAAACAATCAGACACTGAGAGTGAAATTCACTCTGTGCAGAGGGCCAGCAGGCGGCCTGTGCAACACCTAAATCATATTTCAAAGACTAGGCCCTGATTCAGCAAGGCACAAAACCTTATGATTAACTTTAAACATGAGCATTCCCTAGGATGTGTGAGAGCCTGAGCTAGAGCCTTAAGTGAGATTTTAGTGGTGTGTAAGCCTTCTGCTGGCCCTCTGCACCGGGGGAGGGGGAGTGAGGGGGGAAAGGCGGGAAATCCAGACTAAGATCTTAGAGCCAGCAAACAGTGTTTGGCACATATAGCAAATACTTAAGCGGAGGCAATAGACCATCACATTTATCATAGTTCTTTATTCACTGATAAAGACAATTTGGAGATTTTCCATTCACCATTATATCTCGGGAATTACTCTAGCTTTGTTTTTTCCTGATGCTAACTTGTAACTACAGTATTTGCAAAATGTCTTTCATAAATGAGTGAATTTAAAATGTGCATTGAAACTGTGAAAAATAATAATACATATATAAAACAGGAGATATCTTTATTCACTCATCTTCACATTAAAATAACTTTTGCAAGCAAAAGTACAAAATATAATTTCAATAGTTTTACTTTTATTATTCTGGAAAACAAATTAAAAACAGCCAGGTACTGAGGCTTAAAAGTGGGGCCCTGATGATTTGTAACAGACAAAGTTTAACTGAATTGGTTGCAGATTTTTAGTGTGGGTCATTGGTGCACAGTTTGAGCCTTCAATTTTTTGCAGTTTTGAGCCTTCAGTTTTATCTAACCTATATATCTTGTATTTATAAATATAAATAAGGCTAAGATTTTGTCACGGATATTTTTAGTAAATAGGTCACGGGCAATAAAGAAAAATTCACGGAAGTCCGTGACCTATCCCTGACTTTTACTAAAAATATCCCTGACAAAATGGGGCGCTCAGTTGTGGGGTCCCCACACTACTTGCAGAGGTTGGGCAGCTACGGGGGCTGCTCCCAGCTCTGGGGGCCCCCACTGCCTGTGGGGATTCAGAGCTTCAGAGTCCCCCAGCTCAGAGGTCCAGGTTACCCTGCCACCTGCAGTGGCCAGGAGTTTTGAAGGACCCACAGCGCCTGTGGCGGCTCGGAGCTCTAGGGTACCCCACCCTCCGTGGCAGTCGGGAGCTCTGGGGAGCCTTCACCGCCCACATTGGCCAGGAGCTGTGGGGGGCCCCTGCTGCCCGCGGCATCCAGGAGCTATGGCCCCACCACCACAGCGGCTGGCAGCTCCAGGGGGCACCCAGCTCCTACGTCCACGGGGAACTGTGGGGTTCCTCTGCTGCAGCAGGTGGTGGGTAGACCCTGCAGCTCCCAGCTGACAGGGCTGAATTCACGGAGGTCGCAGGAAGTCATGGATTCCGTGACTTCCATGACCTCTGTGAAAAAATCATAGCCTTAATTATAAAGTATCTTAAATCAAATCACAGGTTTCTTTGACCAAGTGTCTTTTACTCTTATCTTTAGCTGAGCTCCATACTAGAGCTGTTAGTCAGACGCATGTCTGAGTTGCACAGCTCTTAAAATTTCTTCGGTGATTGACTGACATTCATTTAGGCAGAAAAATGTCTGCACCCAAGCTAGGGCACCACAGCATCATTCGCAGGGGTCCTGATCTCTGACATTTGGCTCTCTGTTGCTGCTGAAATACACAGCCTGGTCTGTGGCACTGGGTCCTCTGGTACTGACTTTGGGTTGTTTTGAAGGGCCCTACTTGGTTTCTCAGAGCTGCTTGCTGCATTTTCATTTTCATGGCTGCTGAGAGGATGCTAAATCTTTTTGTCATCCAAGTTCACAATTGAAGGAACCCAACATTTCTTATTTTAATCTTGCATTGTTTAAACATAAGTAAGGCCGTGCTAAATACAGAAGCAAAAACAAAGCAGGAAGAACCAAACAGACTTTTAAAGAATTATTGGGGTTTTTCCCCCCTCTGTTGCACAAAAAATTCATTCACAATAAAGGCTTGTTTTTTAGAAATGAACGTATACTGCTAGCATGATTGCAATCAGGTTTTTAAGCTTGCAAGTGGTCTGCTCTACATTTCAGTCCACAACCAGCTCAAATACCTTGCACTCCCATATAGCTGTGATAACTATACATACAGTTGCACACACTTCTGAGTATCACAGTTTTTGAAAATCAACCCTTAATGATGCCTTCACCCGGACATGGAACACAAGACTTAAAAACATGAGTCTGGATCCTGCAATCAGATCCATGCAGGCTGACCCCTACACCAGGATGGATTGGATTGCAGGATTGGGTCTGTGATGGGTAAAATCCCTACTAGTTGGCAGAGCAATGTTAACACAGTTTTTAAATAAGTCAGGTTCTGCCCCAAATAACTTGATTGTACATATATAGAGTGCTCATATTGTTCCTTTTCTTCCTTTCAGGATAAGCAGTCAAGAAATTCTCCACTAGACAGAAGACGTACATTTTTGTTTATTTGTTTTTTTGTTTTTGATTGTTAGAATAAAATGTTGAAGTAGCTAAAATACCAAATCCTATAAACAATTACAACATTTCAGTGGCCAGTGGCAATGCTATTGCTATTACACATTTTGAACTTTGTTGGAATTAATTATGCCCTCAGTGGAGAAAGAAGCAGTGAAAACACATCTTTTCCTATAGCAACCAATGGACAGCCATTTCCGTGGAATAAATTAAGGCTCCCTGATTGGATCCTTCCAGTCCATTATGACCTTCTAATTCACCCGAATCTGACTTCATTAATATTCATGGGATCTGTGAAGATTGAAGTCACTGTAGTACATGAAACTAGCACCATAGTCTTACATAGCAAACATCTTGAAATCACCAGTGCAGCTATTGAGGAGGAAAATGGAAAGACGCAAGCAGATTTAAAACAAATGAAAGTTTTGGAATACCCGCCCCACGAGCAAATTGCCTTTCTATATGCTGAACCATTGCTGGTGGATAAGAAGTATTTCCTTTATATAAACTATATTGCCAATCTTTCAGACGGTTTCTATGGCTTTTATAAAAGTACTTACAAAACTAAGGATGGTCAAACAAGGTAAGTAAAGGCTACAAAAGACTTCATACCATATTGTTATATTGATCTTCTCAATATAAAGCTCTTGTACTTTAAACTGGAGAAAATGATGCAATAATAGTTTAATAACATGATGACTTTTTATCTCTAAGGATTTTATTTTGTTTGCTGTACATTAATACTGCTATTGTTGTATTCCACTCTCTTCATGTAATAATGTCTCCCATACCATAATTGTTGGTTTGTATTGTTGCTGTATTTTTTCTTTTCTGACTTTATGAAAAAAATTAACAATATTTAATATTCTTAATTTTTTTCATAAAGTCAGAAAAGAAAAAATACAGCAACAATACAAACCAACAATTATTCTAAAGCTCTATTTAAATAGAAACTGTAAGAACTGATTACTATATCAACCTCAATTAATACACTTTTAGGGTAAAATACTACTTTGTTCTCTACAGTGAATATGTTGTCTAGAGTATAGATTTCAATTTCATAATCTGATGTTGATTCTAGTATGAGACTTGCAGTGACATCAATGGAAATTTCAGGAGTGAGCAGAATAAGAGAATATTCACTTTTCTAATACTTCTTCTGTAATTATATCTTTTATGCCTTGGTTTGTCGCCATTTTGGTCCTAGTATGTGAGAGAGACTAGGTGGGTGAGGTAATATCTTTGATTGTATCAATTTCTGTTGGAGACAAGCTTGAAAGCTTGTATTATTGGAAGGGCCCTACCAAATTCACAGTCCATTTTGGTCAATTTAACGGACATAGGATTTAAAAAATCATAAATTTCATGATTTCAGCTATTTAAATCTGAAATTTCAGGGTGTTGTAATTGTTGGAGTCCTGACCAAAAAAGGAGTTGTGGGTGTGTATCACAAGGTTATTGTAGGGCGGGTTGCGATGCTGCTACCCTTACTTCTGTGCCACTGCTGGCGGCAGCACTGCCTTCATGGTTGGGCAGCTGGAGAGCGGTGGCTGCTGGCCAGGAGCCCAGCTTTGAAGGCAGAGCTGCCGCCAGCAGCAGCGCAGAAGTAAGGGTGGCATGGTGTGGTACTGCCACCCTTACTTCTGCGCTGCTGCTGGAGGGGCGCTGCCTTCAGAGCTGGGTGCCTGACCAACAGCCACCGCTCTCCAGCCACCCAGCTCTGAAGGCAATGCAGAAGTAAGGGTGACAATTCCGTGACCCCCCCCCCCCCAAATAACCTTGTGACACCCCTGCAATTCCCTTTTGGGTTAGGACCCCCAGTTTGAGAAACGCTGGTCTTCCCCATTAAATCCCTATAGTATAGGGTAAAAGCACACAAAAAAACAGATTTCACAGAGGGATGGTCCGTGACGAGTTTTTCTTGGCCGTGAATTTGGTAGGGGCCTACTTATTGAACCAACTTCCGTCGCTGAGATAAAGACATTACCTCACCCACCTAGTCTCTTTAATCAGATTACATGTTATTCTGAAGAATCAAAAATAGCTTCAGTGGCAGCATGGATACATAGTTAAGATCTGTCTCTGTTATGACTTAACCATTTTGTAACTTTGCCAGGGGACAATTGTAGTGTGACCTGGTATCTGGATTTTGTCATGGTCAGAGAACCTAGTTTACAATACAGTTTCCCCTTGACCCAGTTACAACAAATGACAGGATTCTCAAAGGTAAATAGGTGCCTAACTCCCATTGAAATCAATGGGGAAATATTTGAAATCAATGGGAGTTAGGTGCCTAAATACTATTGAGGATCTGGGCCATGGTGCCTCAAGGACAGCACCCGATAAGTGCTTAGAAAAGTCTCTACAGCTACCTTACTGTTTAGATTTCCTTTATCCAAGCAATTTTCCTTATAGGCTGTCAAGTGAATGTTGAATGAATTTTGGTTTATTAATTTACCTTGGTAAAGAAAAACACTTTTCTTGCAAATTCTGCTGCTTGCTTTGTCCTTTCAGATTGTTGGCTTCTACTCATTTTGAACCTACTTCAGCCCGCACGGCTTTCCCATGTTTTGATGAACCATCCTTTAAGGCGAATTATACAATAAAGATTCGGAGGGATGGGCAATATAGTGCACTATCTAATATGCCAAAGGTGAATTTTTTCAGTCATATCCTCAAGTGCTTTGCACCCATGTATGTGTTTTCTTCCTTTCTTTATTGGATGGTTGCTATTCATGTGTTTATATGAAACCAAATAAGCTGGGCCTGTGGTTTCCTTATATCATGCAAAGAGTTGTTTTGTCCCTTGTTTTTACATTGTCCATAATATGAGAACAAGGGAGTATATAGAACTAATTCAAAGAAATAATTCTTCATGCAGCATCAGCCTGAGGAATTCACTGCTGTAGAATGTCAGAGGCTGATATCATGGAAGGGTAATTTTGTGACCTCTTTAGCAGCATCTATAATTATACATGCTAAAATAACAGTAATCAAATCTCATGGCCTGTGTTATTCACGAGGTCAGACTAGATGGCCTTAAAATCTGAATGTATGAATCACGCTTCAGGGCATAAAATGATTACTAACAGGGGACAGGAAGGAATTTAGCAAAGCGGGAAGGAACACTGCAAAAAGCATTTCTGTCTTTCTCTGAAATATCAGGTACGGACTATTGTCACAGGCAGGATACTTTGACTTGATGGACCAATAGTCTGATCATCTGATATGGCAAATCCTATATTATTATTATTATTATTATTATTATTATTAGTCTGTCCTATATTAAAAATAAAAAAATCTCTGAGCTGATAATTGGTCCTTTAGTCACCAGCCCCGATTATTCTATCCTTCAGCTGCAGGAAGGTTAGGCAGGCAATCTACCCCATCTCCCAGTGCTTACCTGAGTTCCCTCTTAACTTTCACATTGGATAATGTATGTTGAACAGTCTTACAAAAAACAACTGGCAGTTTTATTGAAAAATGAAATGCATCTACACACTAGAAGCAGAACTGAGTATATTTGGTCTGTCCCAATTCATGTTTTCTAGGTAAAGACTCTAAAGCTAGACAACAACCTGTTTGAAGATCACTTTGCAGAGAGTGTAAAAATGAGCACCTACTTGGTAGCATTTATAGTTAGTGATTTCCAGTCAGTCAGTGGTACAACTTCATCTGGAATTAAGGTAGGTTTTAAAGGTGATTATATATTCAATTGAGAAACCATCCATTTCCCTTTCTTCGGTGGCCAGCATAGATCACTCAGACTTAACAATTGGACTTTCTTTGAGAACCTGTCAGCAATGCTCTTTACTTGGCTAAAAGGGTCAGCAATGTGCATGCAAATCAAGTAACTTTTACCTTCCAACATTTTGGGCATGCTGCCTTCACAATGGTCCTAGCCTTTGTTGAACTTTTAGGAATCAAATCTAGGGTTCGCCCAACTAAAATCCACAGTATAACCAACAGACCACATCAAGCACTGGCCAGCTATACTGAAGATGTAGAAAGTGGATAAGAAGGTATGGAGTGTTGGTTGTTTATTGGTATGTTCTCAGTGCAGCATATTTTGCTCATGGGATCTGGACAGGTAGACATTCTTCTTCTTGCCATAGCAAGATGGCATAGGTGCAGATCCACAGAGGTAGTTAGGCACCTAAGTCCCAGTTTTAGGCACAACTGCAATCCACAAAACCACTGCTCACTGCCTCCTAACCTGGTAGGTGCCTAAACTTACTCAGTTGCCTATATTTTCACTGTAAAAGTCCCCTAGATGCCTAAGTTTTTGCCTCTGGGTATGCACACTGCTATCTCGCTCTAAGCATCTGGATGTCTAGCTCCCGCCTAAGCCTCGGTGTGATGCATGAACTGTTAAGGTAAGATAAACGGAGGAGCATCCACCTCATCTGTGGGGCCCAGACTGGTAGGCATGCTACCAGATCAGGTCCCATTCAAAATCTGGCATGAGGAGGAGATGGTGCTGCCACCGCCCACATTATAACTTTTAGTCCAGTGGTTAGAGCACTCACCTGGGATATGGGAGACATGGGTTCCTTCTCTTCCTCCCCCCGAGTGAGAGAGATGATTTGAACAGGGGTCTTCCACATCTCTCAGGAGAGTACTTCACCCACTGTGTTATGGGCTATTCTGATGTCAGGCTCCCTCAATCTCTCCTTTTGAAGTGGTTCCATTTTGGATAAATACTTAGTCACTAAAGCAGGGGAACTGGACCTCAGGTTTCCCACCTCCCAGGTGGGTGCCCTAACCATCAGGCTACAGAGTAATTCTCTCTCTCACCTAATGACTCTTTAAGACTCTATCCAAAGTGGATCAGCTTCAACAGGAGAGATTCGGGGAGCTCCAAATCAGAATAGCCCATAGGTGGTTAGGGCACTCCTCTGACTGGCGTGGGAGACCTCTGTTCAAATCATTTCTCCTCAAGCAGAGGGGGGAATTGAATCTGGGTCTCCCACCTCCCAGGTGAGTGCTCTAACCACTGGGCTAAATGTTATATGGTAGGCACCCCGTCTCCTCGTCTGGTTGTTTTTGTGTGAAGTAAGGCACATATCTAACTCATTTTCACAAAAAATGACTTAGATGGCTAAGAACCTGATGCCAGGAGAGGGTTTCTGGCTGTGGACCACTAGCAGAGCTAAGTACCTCCCTGCAGCCTGGGCTTGGGTGCCTAGCTCTGTGAGAAGGGTGGGCTTAGAATACACCCCTTTCCTCAGCATCTCCCACTGGCTAGTTTCAGTGGCTCCCTGCCTAGTATACAGGCTTTTGTGAATAGCTGACCACCTAGTTCTCCCCATTTATTAAACAGGGAACCTAAGCATCGAACTCAGGCTTTGTGTATTGCATTGTTGTTTCAGTGATTTTTCTAGGCGGCTAAAAGTTATGCATTGAAACATTGACAGTCACAATGCCTAAGTCCTTTTGTGGATCCAGCCCATAGTTCTTACTCTGCATTCTTAAACTAAATTCAAAGGAAGTGAAAAGCAGCCAAACAACTGCTTCATTGTAATTTAAGCCATATTTCATGTAGTTGTATATATTGTATTTATTCAACAGGTGTCAATATATGTCACTCCAGAGAAACTGAATCAAGCTCATTATGCACTGGAAGCTGCTGTAAAGATATTGGAATTCTATGAGCAATATTTTGGTATCCATTACCCTCTCCCAAAACAAGGTAATTTGGTGAAACCTATGCCTAATGTTCAATAAAACAGGAGGTTGTAAGATGGTAAGTAAATTTGAGCTCATTACTATTTATTTATTTATTGTTCCTTTTTATTTATAAAGTGTGGCGTATCAGGGCACAATCCAGACTAATGAGTAGCTGTGTCACTCTTGCTCTGTAACCTAGGGTGCCCTTTACAATGCCTTGCTGCTCACAAACAGACTCCAGCATGTAAGTCACTCCTAGCTATGTCTATGTGTGTGCTATAGCCAGCCAGCCATCCCTTGGCTATTACCAGCCTTCATTTACCACAGGGTGAACCCAATACATGCCCAGTCTCGGTTTTCCCTCCAGAGACATATATCCCATACTTCCCAGCCCTCTCCTGGACACTGCAAATATGCTGAGTCCATTATTTCTTTAAGGAAATAGTATGTGCACAACTTGTCCCAAATGGAGTTACTCAGACATGTCAACTTGAACACACTGGATCAGATAAAACAATAAAACAAGTTTATTGGTTACAAAGAGAGAGATTTTTAAGTGTATACAAGTAATGAGGCATGAAAGTCAGACATGGTTACAAGAAAAATAAAGCTAGAGCATTTATTAATGCCTAACTTAACAAATTATATTCAAAGCAAGATTTTCTCACCACATACTTTCAGCAGCCTTGCTGACCAACTTCCGTAGGTCACGACCCCTCCTCCAGAGTCCAACACCTGCTTCCTTTGTCTCTTCAAATGTAGTGAATTCAGTAGGCAGAGAGAGAGAGAGAGAGGTGCCTTCAAGTATTTGTTCCTTCTTTCTATAGTTTCAGTTCCTCTCTTAAAAACATTTCCAGCTGAGAACCAGGAGCCAAAGAGTATACGTGGAAAAATATTCCCTGCTGTTTTTTTCACCTGTTTGAACTTTGTCTTCCCTTCCTATTTGATGATTCTAACTTGCATTAAGCAGTAAACAAGCAGAGCACGCACACTTTTATTTAGGACAGACCTGTTTGCCAACTTACGTTTGGGCAGGGCTGTCAGGTTTGGAACATGTTAATAACATCATATAGGAGAATCTCATAACTTCACAAACAACATTGCCACACATATTTTATCAGGACCATACTGACCACCAAATTATGAGTTTTCAAATGGTATCTTACAAGGCATGTGTACAAATATTATTACAATAGTGAGTAGGGTATGAATACAGGAGTGTGTTATGTCACATATAGCATCTAGAAGTGCTTTGCTTAAAAAGTATGAAAATGAGATCTCTGCCATAAAGATCTTGCAATCGAAATAAACATACAGAAAAATGAGAGAAGGCAATACAGCAAAAGTAAAATATTCGAGCAGTGACGTATAACCTGCATCCTGTTAGTTCCATAATTTCCCTAGCTTTTGTATATTTATTTTATTTTATTTATTTATATAGCTGAACCAGACATATATAAATGTGGGAAGTGATTGCAAATGGTATTCTTAGGGCTCAACAATTATGAGGATCCTCAGGGGAACGGTTGAGGATGCTTTGCCTAATTATTAATCCAGATATTTGGTTTGGTAAATTAGGGAATCCATTTTTTTAAAACGTGATAAACAGAAGTAGTTACTTTACAGTGGCCAAATCCTCCTTCTCATGCTCTTGGAAAGATTAACAATTACAGAATAGTCTCTTTGAGCAAGTCTTGATTCTCAGGGCAGCATTTATTCTTTGATAACATTAGAGAAATTATACAATACCAGGAAGGTACTTCACTTTTGATCATTTTTTGGTGGCAGGAAGCACAGTAAGGAGGTACTTCCTCTGTATGTGAAAGTTAGTTCCTGTATCTATTGAAAGCTATAGACCATCAAAGCATTTCTGGTAGCTGGAAGAGATTTAAGTATGTGGTTGTCATTTACCTATTCACATACGGCCTGATCAGCTCCCATTGAAGTCAATAGAAGACTCCCACCAGTTTCAATGGGAGCTGAATCAAACCAATAGTGGAGACATTTTCATTTAGTATTTCCTCTACTAGGTTTGAGCAATGATTCAAATGTCCCACATATCAACGTACTGTATATTAAGTTCAACTGCTTTTCAGATCTTGTTGCTGTCCCTGACTTTCAGTCAGGAGCCATGGAGAACTGGGGCCTGACCACATACAGAGAGACTTCACTGCTTTATGATCCTGAGACTTCTTCTGCTTCTGACAAACTTTGGGTTACCATGGTGATAGGACATGAACTTGCTCATCAGGTAGTCTAGTTTGCATAGTCTATTGTGCATGTCCATCAGGACATGGAAGGATATATGTTATAGATATTAATCAAAACAGCATTTTTATTTTTAAGTATTTCTGCTCTGAAAATTGGCTCTGTAAAAACGGCATTATGGATTCCATGTACATTGTCTCTAGTGTGCCAGTCATAAAAGTGCTAATTTTAGAGGGGAAAAGATATCTTTTTCTAATTACCAGCTCTGCAAACTCACCCTAAGATCTGAGTGTTAAACTGGTTTCTTTCTTTTTGTTCATCATCACCATTAATAAAGATTATGCTCTTAGTTAAACAGTGAAATTGTGCTGCTTCAGAAGGTGTGCTGAGTGTAAATGATTGGCCGTAGTTAAAAATTCTATCTACTTAAAATGACCCCCATCATTAAAGCATCTAGGCATTTTACAAACCTTAATAAACTATTCACACAGAACCCTTCTAAGATAAGGGAAGTTTTATCGCTTCTTTTTTTCTCTTAACAAGTGGGGAACAGAAGTACACAGAAGTTAAGTGCCTGAGTTTCAGAAACAAAACACTCAGCACCCACACTCTGTTTGACGTTATTGTGAAATTTGGATGCTCGGTGTTTAAACTTGCTTGCCCAAGATCACATAAGTCAGTCGCAGAGGTGGGAATTGAAGCTAGATCTCTTCAATCCTCAATTTGTTATATAACCACACAGACATTTTTCCTCTCTGAAATGATAATGTACATCAGTGAAGAGAATCCAGTTTTTAGCTATGTTGGCTCTGCAATACTGATAGGTGTCAAAAGTTGTAAACCCTTTTATTTGCCACTTTAGTAAACAACTATGATTCTGAACACAAGGAGCATGCATACTGAGTAAGAAGTTGCCATTTTTGAATACTTTGCAGAGTAAAGCTGCATTTTAAGGAATTAATACCATGAATCATCAAGAGGCTTCAGATTAACTGATGACATTGCATTGTAAAGCATTGACATTAAAAACTGATTTTCTATTGATTCATAAATTAGTCTGGATTTGATTTATTAAGGACTAGTGTAGATTTCCAATTGTTAATTTCTATAGCAGATACAGAAATTAACTATTTGTTTATAGCTAGCGTATTAAAAATATCTATATATCTCCTAAGCTACTTTACTAAATATCTTATTTACTGTATTTCTAAACTCTGGGTCAAATCTTACTCACCTGAGTCCTGAGAATGGTCCCACTGACTTTAAATAAACTACTCATGCCAGTGTGGAAACAAGGGTTAAAGGATTAGACTATAGGCCCCTCAGTTATGTCAAGACAGAGAACATTACAGTTAACTCTGAAGTCTCATACTGCGAGACTTGGGAAAGCAGACTCTGTATCTGATCCGGGAGGGAAAACAACACAGAGTTAATGCGACCTGACCTTGGAGATAATGATGTTGTGAGAACAGAAGTGAGAAAATACTGGAATGGGCAGGACATAATATAAATAAATTGCAGATGTTTTTAATTAATGCATTCCATGAAAGAGTATAAATGTTTGTGGCTTATTGTTGTACTTTGAAGAAACTGAGGCAGAGATGCTCTCTGTCAGCTGTATTTCATCCCTGGCAATTGCTTGAAATAAAGCTGTCTCTGATTTTGTTGCATTCCAACCTGAGAGTGAGGATTTATTTTCTTCCAAACCAGTAAGGGTTTGGCCTTAACGAACACGTTTTTATAAAACCAGTGAAACATTCTAAAGATGAATGTCCGTGACATTCATTTATGTTAAAAAAAAGATTCAAGTACTCATCCTGTAATGGCTTTCCTAATAGTATACCGTATTCAATATACCCCTCTTATTATTTATTTAAATAAAAGACATTGGTGATTAAGAGTTTGGTGTGATAAATGAATAGCACAGAGTAATGATGAGCCCTGCACTCATACATTTTATTGTCATATGTTAGAGAATGACTTTCACTGCTAACTGATGGCATAGCCTTCTGAATGCTTAGAGTGATTTCCTGAGAGGTAGGATCATTGTTTTATGTAATAAGAAATGGCCCAATTCCAGATCTTGTCCTAGGGGAACACTAGGGTTGGGATATTGGACATGGCACAGTGCTTGCCAGAATTTGGCTTTGTTGATAGATTTATTGTTAATGTACTTACCAATTTTTTGTGACTGAGAAGAGATGTTTCACTATTAATTGGAAATCAGACATACCTCCTTCTTTTAAAACACTCACTGTCAGAAGTAATATTATTGATTTAGTTGGGAAAAGTTCTTTATTCTTCCTCTCTGTCTGGGAACCATTAATGAACATTTTATTTCTTGATGAACCATTTGTCTTAATTCCTTTATATCTTCTTTATCTGTTTCTGAAAATATATTTTAATCTATTTTTAGTGGTTCGGTAATCTTGTTACCATGGAATGGTGGAATGACATCTGGCTGAATGAAGGGTTTGCTCGATACATGGAATTTATATCTGTTGATGCCACATACCCAGAGTTGCAAGTGGTATGTATGGTAAATTGTAGCCTGTTTCATTTATAATTCAAGATGGTTTTCCTGATGTGAATAGACAATTACCATCTTTTTAATCTTCCAGAATGATTATTTGCTAGGTACCTGCTTTGCAGCAATGGGAAGAGACTCTATGAACTCATCCCGCCCCATATCGTCAAAAGCAGAAAACCCAACACAGATCAAGGAAATGTTTGATACTGTGTCATATGACAAGGTAAAGTAAATCATATTAATTTGTAATGGCAATTTTTTTCAGTTGTATGACTGATTTATAAAGTTATAGGCAGCATAGACAGGAAACTTGGCATTGAAATAATATTAACAACTTGACTTTATAAAAGAACAAAACTTGTGTGTGTGGCGGGGGTGGGGTGGGGTGGATTTACGATTAAAATAAACCATGTAGGGCCCTCCAGAGAGATACTAAGCACCCTCACTTCCACTGACACCAGAAGAATGGCAGCATTTTGTAAGATCATACCCTTATTAATTTGTTTGACTAAAAGCACTTTAATAGCCTGGTATTATTCCATTGTAACAAATGTCAAAATGTCTGTTCACTTTGGTGGGAAAAGGACTGAGCCATAAAGACTCAATCTTCCCTTTAGCTCTTGTTGACTCCACTGGTAACTGGGGTATGCAGCGCTTTGTAATTCAAAGAGAGTTTCACATTGCAGGATTGTGCCCTCATGTTTATAGAGAGAGAGAATTCAGCATGTGTCTCTCTATTTCTCTTAGTGAATATGGAATTTCCATCTGTAGTTTCTCATCTGTTCTATAAGTTCTTAATTAAATCATCCTATAACAGTCAAAATAACTAAAGTACTTTGTTTATTTAATCTCGTCTATGTGTAAATTACAGCTTGGAGAGAAAAGGTGCTGATACTAGCGGGGGGGAAATGAGTGGTGCCGTTTTGGTTCCAAATGCTCTAAAATCTATCATTTTCTCACACCAGAGTGTTATAGTTGGTCTGCATTTAGTTGTCATAATACAGTTATATGCTTGGCCAAATTATTCTAAATGGTTATAATTTATGATCTGCCTACTGTGAAAGAAACTAAAATAATTAGCTAATAAAATAGTAACCTTACATGGGACAGCTGTTTGAACAATTTATACAGTTATATAGTTAATATCTTCCTGTCAAGGGGTGGTCCCCTTGTGAGTCCTTTCAGGCCTTAACCACAGACCACACCACAGCAGGCCACCACCTGTAGTGCTATTTACATATATTTACACTCCCCCAGCTAGCTCCCCCACTTGCTTCTGGGGAAGGGAACTGAGCTAGCAGCAGACAGTCAGTCAGTCCTGCCCACTTCTGTCTTCCTTTGGGCTCTCAGCTCTCCCCTCTGTGCTTCCTTCCTCTCAATTTATATGTTCTCCACAGCTAGAGTTGCTTCCTCCTCAAATTAGCCCTACAGCTCTACTCAGTTAATCGATCTTGCGGTTGGTCTCAATTAACCTATACTGACAAGGATTTCAGTGGCAGGGTGCTGAGTCAGCTCCTGACTCAGTGTACCCTGTTACACTTCCCCACAGCATCTTAATGAAGGACATTTCCTATTGGCTCTCTGTAAAAATCACCATAAAACATTTAAAACTTTTGGGGCCAGAAGCAGGGCCGGCTCTAGCTTTTTGGCCGCCCAAAGCAAAAAAAAAGAAAAAACAAACGGGCGGCCAGACTGCTGAAGCAAAAAAACCCCAAAACAATGGCAGCCTGCAGGGGGGTGAAGGGCGGCGCCCACCCACCCCCTCCGCCCATGGGCACCAGGCGCTGCAGCCCGCTTGCAGCTGGGCGAGAGGGGCTCTCCCCTCCGGCCTCGGGGTGCCTCTCCCGGCCGGACAGGCAAAGCCCCCGGGGACTGCAGGAGATGCCAGCTCAGCCGCTCCTTTAAAGGAGACTCGGCTGGGCCAGGCTCAGAGCGGCATGGGAGGTGGAGGCCGGTGCAGGCAGTGGGGAGTGGCGTGTCCCGGGGAGCCCGGCGGCACGGTGAGCAGCGGGGATTGCTAGTTCCTGCCCCAGGCCGGGGTCCGTGCCCCTGCAGGGCTGGGCTGGGACTGGCAGAGCATGGGGAGCGGAGCTGCAGACCGGGCTGCTGAAGCTTAAAAAAAAAGTTCACGGCAGGGCTGCCGGAATGTGCTGCCCCAAGAATCCCCAGAATGCCACCCCTTACAATGTGCCGCCCCAGGCACGTGCTTTCTCATCTGTTGCCTGGAGCCGGCCCTGGCCAGAAGGGAATACATTTGTGTAAAGTGAAGGCAAAATAGGAAGCTTGAAGATCAAATTTCAACTTTGAATTCTGTAACATCCTGTTACGTTGTTAGATTTCTTTTACGTTAAAGCACAACATCTCTCTGTCACGCTGTCTGAAGTAGCTCACAGCTGTTAGTGTGAGGTTCAGGTCAGACTGTCAGAAAACAGGGCAGACACCCCAAACTGGCAGCATAGTCTGTAATTAGATTTCACTAAGCCAGTAACAAATGTGCACTCCTGGATTACTGTATTAATCTCACCATGGAGTCACAAACAGTCCCTTTAGGCTCTCCAGTGCATCTTGCCATCCAGACAAACTAGACTTTGTGATGAAAGGTTATTAATACCAAAAATCACCTCACATTAGGTTACTTCCAATCCTAAATGATCAGTCACCTACCCCAGGTCAATGGATACTCTCGATTTTACACCAAAAACAACACTGGCAGCTAATTTCTCTAGTAAACTAACTAAAGGTTTATTAGCTATGAAAAAGAAATTAGAGTTATTGAGAGGTTAAAGCAGGTAAAATACATTAACAGGTGAGTCAAAGTTTGTAAATCCAAATTGATAACAGAGTTGTAGTAATCTGCTAGATTTCCAAAAGTTCCTCGGGGTTACCCAGAGTAATTCTGGAGATCTCTGCCCACTTGTTCAGTATTTCACCCTGTTAGAATCCAAAACAGTTCAGAGATACAGAATCGACCCCTGGATCTATTCTTATAGTGTCTTTCCATGGAAGGCAGTCTGGCAGGCATATTCATTTACTGCATAGGTTCTTCCTTTGTTGATTAAATGCAAACAGAGTCTGTGAATGTCCACTGTCAAACACAATGGCCCATGCTTTGAAGTTACCAATCTTTTACATTTACAAGGCACCAATTTTGTGTGATGGTAGACATAATGTAAATACAATGTGATAGCCCAAAACAATCCTTCATTAGTTTTCATCTAGTAAATTCTCACCTTAATATTAACACACACTTTTGATCTAGTTAATTAAGTACAGGGATATATATAATGCAGTAGCATTCAACAGGTTCCAGATAAGTGAAGACAATATCATTCACATTTCCTTTTAACCAAATTAACATTTGAGTGAGTTGGTGCACTTAGCATTTCTCTGATATTCACACACAAGTGAATTGGCCGGTGGCTCTGACTTGCTGGCTTGTCAGCATTACACTTTTTCAGAATTTTGTTAAGTATAATTTTGAATTGGCAAGTGTATTTATTTTTATGCTGACTGACATCTCTGCTTAGATTGTTGCTCAGCCTTTCTTCAGGTTTGTCTTTCTCCTTTGTCTCTCACTCTAGTTAAACTCCTTTTGACTGATCATCAAAAGCATTTTATTTCAGGCAGGATGCATAATTTCATCCGAGGTCACAACTCGTGCCGCTTTATTGGCCAGGGAGACTAAGTCCAGTCAGATAGTAGGTCCATCAATTACTTTGGGAGTCACATTCTGTGCTGATTTACACTCCATCCAATGCCAATGAAGTCCATAGAGTTAAATGGGGCATAAATCAGCACTAAATTTAACCCTGAGGGGAAATTTAACTCCATGTGGGAGCTGAGGAAGGACAAAATCCACCTTTCAGGCCCATGGATGGGGCAAGTGCAGATCTGTAGCTACTTACTTTAGCATCTGGGTTAGAATAATGGTTATAGTCCCTTATGCACCTACTGCATGTGAGTTTGTGGTCACTAGTTCCACCTAAATACAGATCCACTGATCAAGTTTCCACCTCTTCCCTTGCCTGCCTCCAAACCTCCCCTAAACACTGGGTTCGGAGGATCTAGTGCCAAGTCCATTTCTTCCATTCACAGGTGATGCGGCATCCTCCCTGCATACCTTCTCTTTAGCTGTCCTTCCACCCATCAGAACCACAGCGCTTCTGTGGTGTTTGGGGCCTTCTGCAGCTCCTATTCTCATTGCACTCTCAGTGCTTTAGTTACAGGCTGCAGCCATCATCTTGAAATAACTTATGGCCTTTCATCTTGGTGCCCATTTATTTGACTTTTCACCTTTTATGGTCTCAAAATTCTCCATGTGTTTACAATTTTGCATTGTTGTATAACATAGTTATGGCTATTTCAAGGCAGCTGGAATTTATATGCTGATTCAACTGTGTCAAATCATCTGCAGGGGGCTTGCATTCTGCACATGCTGCGGAACTTTCTGACTGAAGAGGTGTTCCAGAATGGAATAATTCATTACTTAAAGAAACACAGTTATAGTAATGCAAAGAATAATGATCTCTGGAGCAGCTTGGCTAACGTAAGTTCCCTTCTTTTATTTTAGCTAACGTACAGCACACTCCTATATATATGCATTTGGGGTGAAACTTACCCCCATGCAGACAGCTAGCACAAGGTCTATGTGCAGTTTAAATCCCATTTAAGCCTTGTTTTGAGGACACAAATGGTATGTAGCTCTTGTGCTGTCTTTGTGCATAGGAGTGAATTTCACACCCCAGTGACTTTCTTGCACTCTGTCTCAATGTGAAGCTGTTCAGAAAGTCGGTCATTATAAATGGGATTTTTAAATCTTTAAGAGACAGAGAAAATGTTTACAAAATACAAATAGATTTAAAATTTGAGAGGCACATTGGCAGAACACTCAGAGAGAAGAGAGCTGCAGAATGGAAGGGCATATTGATTGTGACTAATTCCTGTCAAAGTCAGCGCCTTGAGGGATTAGGCTGTAAGTGTGGAGTTGGGAGAACAAACAGACACATTTCACTGTATATGTAACAATGTGAACTGTTACATTAGGAGCAAAAAAATTCATTAAATAGATTCAGCTGAGTTGAGGTGATGCCCTAAAGACTAGTAGAGCAATAATAAACTCAATACATCATTTGATGCAAGAGGAACTACTATTGTGTGAGGAATGATTTCAAATGTGGAGGAATTAGCAATGGGTACAAACGATTACTGCAGGGCTGTTCATCAGCTGAGTTTATGATGTGACTTTGTTGGAATGATCATAAGACAAAGCATTGCATTAGTCCAGTCTCAAAGGTAAGAATAGCAACCTTAGCATAATAATCCATTTGATAGAATAAAGGTCATATCTTGTACACTTTTTCCAATGACAAAAAGATAATGGGCCTGTTCTTCAACTGCTGTAAATGAGCATAGCTTCATCAAAGCCAGTGGAGCTATGCCCATAAGCACTAGATAAGGAGCTAGCCCAGTGGCCGGAACAATCCCTGGTATAATTCCGTTGACTTTAATGAAGTTTTTTATTCCTAATGCTTCTGTTTGCATGGTTACATGTACAATGTCGTGGATCTATTTGTTCTCTCAACTTCACAATGAAAGCCCAGCTTTTTCACAGTTTACTCGTTAATGGGAAGTGCATCAAACAAAGTATTTGGCTGGTGTCAAACCCATAGACAAGGTTACCCAACAATGAAGCATCATCTATTGGATATACCAAGTTCAAAGAGAAAAAATTACCCAATATTCCATTCTGCAACCTAACTAACAACATTCACACAAACCAGGAAAAGTCAGCATCCCAGATATAATAGAGTTGAGTATTATTAGCCAAGTGGTGAGTCACTTAATGGAAAGTAGAAAACAAGTGAGACCATGTACAGTACAAACGGAAGAACACTGGGTCCAAGGAGAACCCTGAGGAGTTGCACAACACACCCAGGTCATATTTAAAAAAAGAAAAAAGAGGAAGCAAACTGGTTATGGTCTACTATAAAATATGTGAAGTCTGTAAAGATTACGTCTAAAAACCAAGGTCAGTGTCTTCTAAACATTTTTTTAAAAGACATGATTATGAGCAATGTCAAGTTTATTCACATCAAGAAGTTTTAGTCATAAAAATCTATTGGAGTCAGCCTGCTACTGAACATCAGGACTAGGCAGCTGGAAATGGGCAGTCTAAACACTGAGTTATAGTGTCTAAAGTTCTAGGCAAGAGATCAAAGAAATCAAAATTGCACAGGTGGGACTATTGCTAGTGGTTGGGTGAGTGGGACCAAGTTTAAAGGGTGATTTACTGATCTAAACAGCAGTTGTACAAAGGGCAAATGCTGGATGTGACCGATTGTACCAGAAAATGACTTGAGAGGCATATTTCATATTTTTCAGGGGCAATTTCACCAGAAGGTTTTGATAATTTGACTCAAAGTATTACAAAAGGCTTTAGAATGTTTCTTCAGGGATAACTGACTTTTAAGTGCTGGTAACTGGCTGAAATTTTTCTCTTGCTGGGTAATAATTGCTAACATTGAAATAAGAAATCAGGACTATATTAAATGGTATTTTCAGTATGACTTGCTAATCCTGTTTTGAAAATGTGTATTTTTACAGATATGTTCAGAAGAGGACTTTACTTCTGGTAAATTTTGTTACAGCAAAAGTCAGGTGGCTAGGAATGCAGTGAGTACATATTGCTATCTGCTTTCTCTTTATTAGACTAGTGCAGAAAGAACTAATCAGTTGCATCCTTGTAATTTAACCATTAATGTAGATCTCTTTTGAGCAGATACTTCAGTGTCCGCTTCACTGACATTGTGGTTGTGCTGAAGTAGGATGGAGTAAGATTGTATATCTACTTTTCACCTGTATCCCTTATAAAAAAGAGATGTGTATTTCATGAGGCAATCTCTGTGAGAAAAAAATATTGACTAAATAAACAACTGCAGATATTTAAACTTGCCAGAGAAAATACGGAAAACAGCAGTGGCAAAGAAATAAAGACAAGGATGAGACTGCAAAAGGCCAACAAGGCTTTCTAATCAATTTAAAAGGACCCACTGAGCTCCACTGTCAAATATCATCACATCAGATGACTTTAGTCAGGGCTTTGGAATGTGCGTGTAATAGAACATCATTATACAGCCGGATGTGGCTGTGATCACTTGTGAAAGCAGGCTAGAAAATATCAACCACTTAAAAGGAAAATATCAGATCAGAGTGTGTGTGTGTGCACATGTGAAAAAAGTGCCCTTGTGTTACTGATAGCATTTCCGATTATTACAAATGCAAAAAAAAATTCCAATATACTTTTCACCAATTTTATTTAGAGTATTTTTTTAAAGATTTATCTTGACTGAGTCAGTTACCTTTGGGTATGGGTACGGGGGAGTTGCTGTTTGTACCTTTAACTCCAGTTTTTCTTGGGAGTGGGTGAAGCATATCTTTGCCCAAATCAAGAGTAGACTTTGCATTCTCAGTGTGTCCCCAACATCATCCCTGATGGAGCAAATCTGCCTTTGAGCAGGGGATGCCGTTGGGCAGCCACATAAGCCCAGTGCACCTGCTATAGAAGTGGGGGTGTCCCTCTTCAAGATTCATGTGAAACTTAGTGGCACCTGCTGCGGGCTTTGGGCACCCTAAAGGGTGGACGATGTGGCTCTCAGTTTTTAACATGTATTAGGTCAGATTCACTGATACACTGTGGCTACTCTGCTGCTTTGGCCAATTAATCCAGGTTTACAGCTGTTTTGCATCACCTTTGCAGTACAACGCAACTGAAGTGTACTGATGAACCTGGTCCAACAGCTGTTCCACTGTTAGGCATAAAGCTTGGGTATAATTAGAAGAACAGAGTGTTCAACCTGACCTAGCACTATTCTGTTGTGCCCACAGAACTAGTTGTCATCTTGGCCGCATTGGAGACCCAGTCTATCCCAGTTAATTTCTAGTACAAGTGTTTCTTGTGTAGAGACATTTGTTCAGCCTTTTAAATGGGCCATCAGAGAGCCTCATGATAAGGATGCAATGAATGAACCTGATTCACCCCTTGCTTACACTGGTTTTAGATTAAAGGAGTCACTCCTGATGTACACCTTTGTAACAGAGAGGAGAATCAGTCTCACTGTATTTATCTTGAAATTAAATAAATATTTGCCTGAAGACTGCTAAAATATTTGTCTTTTATCCTTAAGATATTTTTTGGATGTGCCTGTAATTTTAAAACAAATGACTGAGATCTTTTTTTACTTCAGAGTAGTATTTGATAATATGATCTGAAAAGTGACAGGTAATGTTGGGGTAAATAACTTTCTGTTTTGCACTTTTTTCAGCATAGCTATTATGTTGATGAACACTTTGATATCACGGAGATAATGAACACCTGGACACTCCAGAAAGGAATTCCATTGATTATTGTCGAACAAAATCAAAAGAGAATTAAAATAAGACAAGAACGCTTCTTGAAAGGCATTTTCCCACATGATCCTCAATGGGCCTCAATGCAGATTGGGTAAGTGCTGATGATGCTTGTAGAATTTGATTTACATATTTGAACCCTATTGACATTTTGGTCTCATTTTACTGTTCTCTTCTCCTTTTTAGCTTCCTCTGGCATGTTCCCTTGACATACATCACAAGCCACTCCAAAAGTATTGGAAGACATTTACTGAAGAACCAATCAGGTATAGATTGACTTGTCAATGTCCTGTTTTGTGTTGTGTTGTAGACATACCTTCTTAATACTGCTCCTGCTTATACTTTAGTCCCTTAATTCTCATTTAAAAAAAATCCCTGATCCCAGCATAGTTACAAATACAGGACCTTCCTGGAGTGTGGATCCCTGTTAATAGCAGTTGCTTGCATTTTCACATTGCTAGAAAATCTTTAATATGAAGATTAAATAGGTGATTGTTTCTGCTTTTCTGTATAGCCTCTTTTAGACATTTTAAAACTTATTTTTCCCTTTGGAAAAGGTCTCGTCATAATGATTGCTTTATTTACTATGTATCTATGAGAGAGCCAAATTATCCATTCTTTAATCGAGCAGAACTTCCATTGAAGGCAATGGGGCACAGAGCACAGAAAACCAACAGTGTAAGAACTCATATAGGGAACTGGAGAGCACTGTGATGGTTGCCTACATTTTTGTTAATTGAAAATTGTGGTAGATCAGCTGGGAAAACTGCAAGGTTCCTTCATGGCCACCATTTTAGAACAGGCATCATTTTAGAATTATTTTTTTTAAAGCAACAATGAAGATCTTAAAATTTCCAAACCTTCTGGTCTGCTAAACAGAATTCAAAATGGATGTGCTAACAGTTATTTTAAAACGTCAAAAGTGCCCAAGGGTACAAAATTACCACCACAATTGTGCAGTTTGTGAGAATTTCTAGATCCCGTTATACAAGATCTTGATGATCTGGTAAATCTTTTCTGTGGTGCCATCTCCCCAATGGAAATTCCCCTTTAAGGATAGTGCCTGACTGAAAGTTGAAGTCTTTGATATTGTGGCTGCAATAAAGTGGTCAGAATTGGGGGCCAGAGCTGCTGCAGAGTGTAAGGGTTTCCATGAGTGTGAACTTGGCTTCCAGCCAATCCACCTTAGGGGTAGATTCTGTGACCTGTTCCACAAACCTCACCTCCTCATGTAAGAATATGGGGAAATATGCATGAGGGGATTTCTTAGAGACTTCCTTCCCATGAGCCACATCCCTCGGGCTTCTGCGAAAGAGCTGGAGATCTGGACAGGCCACTTTGTATGATGGTTTAATTGCACCTTTACCAAAGGCACATCAATTAGTACATTTTAAATAGATGAGGGTTAGGTACTTCTGCTATATGCTCAGTTTAAATGTTGTAAATGCTTCACTTTGGAGAAGTGCTGCAAGTTGGCACTGTCCTGAGGCATGGCTCCGCTCCTGCCTTCTCCCCACAGACACTGTCTTCACTGTGTCCTTTTATTTTCAGTTCCCTATGACCTTTTCACAAGAATCCCTATACAACATTCTATTTAAAATGTTGACCTAGCTTTTGGCCCTCCCACCAGGGCCTGATGGGAGTAGAGGTCTCCTGACTCTGAACCTCTGTGTGGCTAGGCTCGGCTCACTCTGTTCCTCCTTCTCACCCTTGCACTTCCTTCCTGTGCCGCCTCTTATCAGCCCTGGGATCCTGGAGTAATTGGCTCCAGCCAGCCAGCCTGAGTGACTACTTACTCCATCAGCTTTCTCTTGGGGAACAAATTAATATCAGAGTGATCAGCGTGCAGACTCACCTGTTTGCACCCTACACTCTGTCACAGACACTTAGAATAATCAAAGGCATTGAAGAACCAGCCAAGTGTAATATTTCCCACCAATCCCACTTACTAATCAACATGGAGCTACATTTTTATTTTCTGCTTTATTTCTTCGTAAGAGTTACTATCAATGAAGCACTCAGGACCTGAAACCTTGTTAACCAGTACAATCTCTCTGCAGTACAGGAATCTGAATTCATGGTGAAATGCAAGGGTCTACATCTGTCTCCAAGAACAGAGACTTAATTGGCTAAAATTTGCTATTAAAAATTATAGAAAACATTTATGAAACAAGAAACATAACCTGTGGCCGTACATTAAAAATGTCTGGCTTTAAGATTTAATTGGCTCAACTATGGTTATGTTCTGGACAGTTACTTATTAATTATTACTAATAAAAAGGGCTTGAGGATTAATACCATGCAATCTTTCCATAGATTTCAAATCACCTTTCTGAAGTTTAGCTATCCTGGAAGTATTTATGGTCCCATTAGAAAATGTCACTAAGAATGTTTAACTGTTTCAGTAACTTTTTCTGCTCTCAGATACCATAGAACTGGAGGAAGATGTCAATTGGGTAAAATTCAATGTGGACATGAATGGCTATTACATTGTCCACTACGAGGGGAATGGATGGGACACAATCATTAAATTGTTGAATCAGAACCACACCCTCTTCAGCTACAAGGACCGAGCCAACCTGATCCACAATGCATTTCAGCTAGTCAGGTAATAATTGTTCTTTAAAAAAAAAATTCTTATGGCACAATTTGCAGTTGTCAGGACTTTGCCTATGACCTCAAGAGCCAGATATTTTAAGAATCTCCCTCCCTACAAGTTGAATTCCTCTGGGATGGATTTGTCTTCTTTGAGTTAAATTCCTTCATCACCCACCCTCTGATTGTTATTAATATAGCTGAACCCTTGCCTTTGATTGCACAAAATAGTTAGATATTTAACAAGGCACACATCTACAAGTTGGTGATGTCTCCACACAGAGCAGCACTGTTGTCTTCTTTTTCAAGTGAGATCTGTGTAAATTTCTTTCTCTGCTTCCCACCCTCCCTCTCAACTCCTTCTAAAACACTTTCCCTTTGGCTGTCATGCATGGTGACATTAATTTAGCTGATATAAAATGGGGAAAGGAGTACTGAAAGGAACATTAGGAATGGGGATACTGTTAACAGATGTACAAGGAGGTTCTGTCTCCTCCCTGCTTGCACTGAAGTGATTTGCATCCCAGTAGTAGGGTGACCAGATGTTCCGATTTTATAGGGACAGTCCTGATATTTGGGGCTTTTTCTTATATAGACGCCTATTATTCCCTACCCCCCATCCTGATTTTTCACACTTGCTATCTGGTCATCCTACCCAGTAGGTGCCCTGAAGGAGTAGTCCCATGTTCCTCTGTCCACAGGGATTGCAGCAAAGAATGGTGGGATGTGCAAGCCGAGGGAGGCTTCTGGCACATTCCTTCTTCATGCCCTTGCATAAGCACTAGTTATACCATGCTGGAAGAAAGGCAAGGGACAATGGATGTGGTTAAATAAGGCTCCAACTTTGTTCACCTAAAATATCTGGGAGTACCTGGCAATACATTGTACAATGCAGGTCGTCATTCTTTCATTAATCACTCCCACGTAATTCCCAACCTGGTCCCAGCTATCTTCTTCAGCTCCCTTAAGGGATGCTTTCTTTTAAATCCTTTTCCAGTCCATTTTATCCAATGACCGTATCCTTCCATAACGAGTACCTGCACTGGACGTCTGCCACAGGTTTTACGTACCATGTTGCAACATCATAACCTAACCCCCTACCCCACCCACTGGGTCTCAGACCAACCGTGGGGAAAGAAAACCCCGCCCACTCCCTTCCCACCCTGGCCATTATGGCAGTGAGGGAAAAATTCCTTCCCAGCTCCCAAGGAAATAGGGCGACTAGCATAATACCCACAGCGGGTCATGAGGAAACCCTGTCCTTTTCAGATCCCACGGGTGGGAGGGTGAGTGCTACCAGCCCAACCCATGTGAAAAAGGGCTTCAGCTGTTGCATGGGTATAGATACTCCCCACTCTTCCAGTCAGCTGGAAGGGCAGTGCCCTCCTCTCCCAGGTCCAAACGCTACTTGCTCTCTCTCCTCCCATGCCTGGCTCCATCCAGATAAACAGCCCCTAGACAAGGATCCAGCACATACAGTTGTGGTGAGCACAACCTAGCTCTTAGATCCCAAGGTCTGTGGTAGGAATATACCTGTGTGTGCTTTGTAAAGCACTCTGTACATCTGTGTTGCTCTTTAGGCAACAAATACTACTACTAACATTGCCACCCCTTTCCTTCCCTTAGTATATCATTAGAAAGACATGAACTTATTCCAAACAACTTCTTTCTCAGTGCAGGAAGGCTATCACTGGATAGAGCTCTTGATCTGACGCAATATCTCCAACATGAATCCAGTAACATAGTACTTCTGCAAGGCCTGGGCTACCTGACAGGGATTTATCGCATGATGGAAAGAAGAAATATTTCCGATGTCACAGAAAGCCTCAAGGTTCACTGTTAAGAATGTAACCATGTAGTTTTATGCATGTATTTGTTCATTAACTTTAATCTGTAGTTGTTTTGATGACACTTCTTGGTGACACTGAAGAGTTGAAAGATGGATACCACCTTCTTTGTAATTAGAACAGCTGTTACCTGTTAATATAACGATGTATATTTTGATACACTTATGAAATATGGAAACACTGCTCTTAATGCAGAGTTTACTGCTTTTTATTAGAAGTTTGGAATATGCTCAAGATGGCAGATTTCATTGCTTGTAAATGAACTGTGCCATGTTCTCTCTGCAGCGGTACATCCTGCAGCATTTTAAGCTGGTGATTGACAGGCAGACCTGGAGTGATGAGGGCTCCATCTCTGACAGAATGCTACGTTCTGCTCTCCTCGAGATTGCGTGTGACCTCCAATATCCTCCCTGTGTCCAGAAGGCAAATGATCTTTTCAGCAAGTGGATGGGATCGGATGGAAATTTAACGTAAATAATTTGTATTCTTCCTAATGTTCTTTTTTGCTTAGGTTTCTTTTACCGTACTTTTAGGTGGTTCTCCAACATAAGATTTGGAGAAAAAGCAATTTATTGTAAACTAAATAGGAAACTCTTATTTCCTGAAATGAAACAGTAACAGAAAACCTTATGTTCTAGAGTAAAGGTATTATGTTCATCATATTGTCATGTAACCCATGCTTACTTATTGTGCCTGGTAGAATCTTATTGTGTGTGGTAGAATCTCCTTCCTTAGACATTTTTAAGGTCAGGCTTGACAAAGCCCTGGCTGGGATGATTTAGTTGGGGTTGGTCCTGCTTTGAGCAGGGGGTTGGACTAGATGACCTCCTGAGGTCCCTTCCAACCCTGAGATTCTATGTCTGTCCCTGTCGACTGGCTGGACCATACACAGGTCTAGGAGTCTGTACTGCCTTTGAGCTAATAGACCACAGTTTCTTAGCTCAGGCAGTAGCTCACAGTTTTAGATCCAGAGGTTCTGGGCTCAGTTCCCCATTGTTGACAACTCATTCAAGGGCATTATATTACAGTAGTATAAAATCCCTTTCTGGCTAAATACCCTTTAGCTGTTTGATATTTTCTTCCCACTTCATTATTATAATAATTAGTAGTAGTAGTAGTTTGTTTATTATTTGTTTCTAGTACCACTCACAATGTGCAAATTGCTGTAGAAACATAAAGGAAAGTATAGTCCTTGTTTTGAAAAAATTGACCCACTCTGGCTCTGATCCTGCATTGGGATCTACAAGTACAGACCCCTGCATCCATGCAAAATTCCACTGATTTCAAGTGGACTCCATAGAGGAGAAGGGTCTGTGTCAGTATAGTCCATTGTAAGATCAGGGCCTGCTTTTTCAGCCATTTAGTTGACTTTAATTCAGCCATTTAAAAACCCTACATCACAAATCTGAATAAAACTGTATTTCTTATATTCTTGATTATTTAGTAATGTTCCTTCTGATGTCCTGGAGACTGTATATTCTGTTGGCTCTAAAACAGCTGATGGCTGGAATTTTCTTTTGGAGAGATATAAAGTGTCCATGTCTGGTGCTGAACAGGGAAAGATCCGTTCAGCTTTGGCAAGCTGCAAAGATGATGCAAAACTAACAAGGTAGGAACTGTAACATAGGGGTGACTGTTTACTCACATACTCTTCTTTCAATGTATAGTTAAATTGGTGCTCGTGGATGTCAAAATGAGCTAGTCAAAGCCTACTCATATGAAAGTTGTAGCTGCTTGACACATGTTTTTACTTGTTTTTTATGTATATACCTTGATTTCTGAGCAAGACATAGAGGAATCAGATAGGAAAGGTGGGTGAGGTAATATTTTTTATTGAACCAACTTCTGTCAGTGAAAGGGACAAGCTTTTATTTTGTTTCCACCAACAGAAGTTGGTCCACTAAAAGATATTACCTTGCCCACCTTATCTCTCTAATATCCTGGAATCAACATGGTTACTACAACACCGCTGCAAACAACAATAGAGGCCTCATGATATGCTAAATCTCTTAGGAAGATAATAGCAGCCATTTGTCCTTAAATGAATCCCTTATGTAAAGTCACAAACAGGATATATGTCTTTTATTACCTCCCTATATACCTAATCTCCATCATGATAATATGACAGTTAAGAGAATGAACAGGAGGAATCAATCTTCCTCTGGCCTATTATTCTGAGCCACTGGTCCAAGGGAGTAACTGTTCAAAGCTGGTTGGCAGGTTGTAGGGAGCCAGTAGCTATGAGCCCTTGAAAGCATTTCATAATGCTTGAGATAAAACTTAAAAAGAGAAGTTACACAAAACAGTTTCCTGTAAGCGCAAGTATCCTGGCTGAGATCACATTAGAGGCCTGATCTTTCAAAACTTGCTAGCATGTATCCATATATAAATATATAACCTAGTCTTTTCTTGGTTTCCTGGGGATGTTTTTTTGATGCTTTAGGTTGCTGGAGCTTGCAATGGAGGGACATATAATCAAGACTCAAGACCTGTCATCAGTTATCTATAGTGTCAGCACAAATCCAGCTGGACAACATCTTGCATGGAAGTTTGTAAAGAAAAATTGGAGCAAACTGCTAGAAAAGTTAGTATTTGTAACTGACAAAAACTGATTTGTTTTTATTGAAAACAGCATGTTTAGGCCATAGGACTGAGAGTCAAGAGTGATAGATTCTAGTCCCAGCTCTGCTGCTGACTCAATGTGTTACACTGGGCAAGGAACTTCACTGCCCCGTGACTCAGTTTCTCCTCTGAAAAAGGAGGATAATACTTAACTACCTTTGCACATTGCTTTGAGATCTCTGAATGGAAAGTGCTATATAAATGCTGACTATGTCTGTTATATTGAATTTTAACCTCTGAATTTTTTTCTTGATTTTGAAAAATTCTACAATAAAGATGAGCAAGCATCTGTAACGCCTCTTCTTAATGAGTTTTCAATCTCAGAATCTCTGATACTGGGTAGAGAAGAACTATAGTAAACACAGGGAACCATGAGATGAAAAGTTGTGTTCTAATCCTGCATTGTAGAGAGACTATTCAAAGTATGAGGGAACAATAATAAAAAAAGCTGTTGAGGCACTGAGTGCACACTCCCAGCCACAGAGCAGGCATTTAGGGGCAGTCCTGCCTGCCTCTTCTCCCCACTGGCTGGAGAGCCCTGAATAAACAAGAACCTCTTCGGAGGTGGTGTCATTAGAATATGCAAGTGAGTACATTGGGTTCAGCCTTGAGCTGGGAGAAATTTTCTGGACAAAACTTTGTTTTGGTGAAAAATGCAGATTTGGCAACCCCAAAACTTCGAATTCTTGTCGGTTTTGCAGAATTGTTTTGACATGGAAAAATCCCAACCAAACAAAAAAAATTAGAAAAAAATTAAACTTTTTGTTTTGAGATTTATGAAACAAAATGTTTGGATATTTTGGTTTGAAACAACTTTTTGTTCGGAAATGTCTTTTAATTTTTATTTTATTTTTTTAAATGTCACCAAAAGTCTCCCAATTGAAACAAAGTATTTTGTTTTGAGTCCAATTTTGTTTTGAGTCCAATTCAACTCAAATAATTCTTAACAACTTTTTGATTCACCAAAAGTTAAAAAAAAAAATTGGTTTGACCCAAAACAAATTAAAAAAAATGTATTTGAATTGTCAGCAAACCAACATGTCAGTTATTCACACATCTCTAGTCCGGACACTCCATGCGTAGCTGTATAAGTGGTTCCTGAATTCCAATGTGCAGGTAGGGTTGGGTCTAGGTTGAGCATGGGGAGGGGCTCTGGATGTGTGACTGTGAGAGTCCACTTGCCATCCTTCTCCACTGATGAATGGGAGGTGGGGGCACAGTAACTTTTTGACTAGCCCTGATGCTAAGGCAATAGCTGCAGAGCAGTACTGCTACCACTCCAAGGCCTGGAGAGAAGACTGAAAAGCTCCTAACAGCAGAAGTACAGAAACTTATAATGGGGTTTTATAGGAAAGATCGGAAATAATAGGCACATCCTCCCACAGGGGCTAAGCACTCAGCACTTCCATCCCTTGATAGCACAAGAGACCAAGGATAGAAATTGTGGCAATGAAGAGTAATATTTACAGGCCACTAGCCTGAGCTGATATTAATGTGTATGGCTATAGATCACGTTTATTGCTACTAACATTTTACACGGAGATACATTTATAAGGTCTGTACTTTTCTCCTCTTTTCCTCAGATTTCCTCTGGGGTCCTTCTCAATCAGAACGATTATAATTGGAGCGACAGCACAGTTTTCTTCAAAACAAGAGCTGGAAGAGGTTAGTCTGAGGCCAGAAGTAAAACAGGTGTCATCTGCATTCTCGTTGCTACTTAAATCATTGTCCTTCTAGCTGCATTTTGAGTTTTTGGATTTTTACTACGTGCCAGCACGCTCTACCTCGTGTAAAGCCTCATGAGACTGTATTTGTGACAGAAGCAGGGTATTTTTGGTCCCAAGAACGATAAGGGGTCAGCTCCAACTTTCCTGTGGATGCTGGGGGAAGAGCTATAAGAAGGGTTTGTGGGAAGAGAAGACTGTGCCCAAGTATTGAGTGAACCCCAGGTTGAGTAAAATTAGGCTTGTTTTGCTTATTGAAATCGTTTTTTAAATTATGCCATTTACACCTGCTGATCAGAACTGCTTTATTTCTACTCAGTCACCCCACCAGTCTACAGTATATTTCATGGGCAATGTGTAAATGTTAGTGTTCAACTATATAAAATCATATTACAATCCAAGACCTGCCCCTATACCATGTCCTCTAAAACAATCTCTGAGTGTTAGGTTTTGTTTTGTGAGTCAGTGGGAATTGCGGGTGCTCGGCACTTCGCAAGATTAGGCCCTAAAGGAATATAGTGGAGTCGCATCATACGCGCATTTAACTTACGCGAATTCAACTATACGCACTTGGCAAAAAAAAAGGAGAGAGAGAGAAAAATAACAATTTAAATACTGTACTTGTAGTGCGGGCAATTCCGCCTGCCATTCCACTCAATGAGAGTTTGACTATACACGATTTTCACCTTACGCACTGACTTTAGAACCTAACCCCCGCATAAGATGTGACTCCCCTGTAATCTCCAA
This sequence comes from Macrochelys suwanniensis, assembly GCA_033296515.1. NCBI lineage: Eukaryota > Metazoa > Chordata > Testudines > Chelydridae > Macrochelys > Macrochelys suwanniensis. The sequence continues at coordinate 71,467,600 of CM065780.1, read as the reverse complement.
CACCATGCAAATAGTTTTAGAATTTGTCTAGAACTAGACATCCCACTTTCATTTTGGCCTGATCCTGCACCTTTGAAATCAATGGGAACAGTGTTGGATCCTGAATGTGGATTTCCATCATGTGAAATATTCAAGCAGTGTAATGTGGCTCTTTATGTTCTGTACTGAGGCTTGGCTTTTGGTGTGATCTCCAGCACTGCACTTGGCACTAGGCCCCAGGTGGTGCCTCTTTCCCCACCCCACCATCCCTCCAAAATATGGCCTTTGGCAAGCACTGCAGAGAGGAACCAGCCAGAGACTCTAGCCAGTAGGACCAGCTACAAAAGTAGCCAGAGCAGGAACCTTGGGACATTCAGAGACCTTTCTACACCTTTTATTGCATTTCCTCTGCTCCTGTACTGATTGGCTGTTTGCTCCATCCCTCTCCCTCCTTCTTCACCTCAGCTTCACTCCACACCTGCCCTTCTTACCCTCTTGTTTCCTGCCCTGTCCTCACTTTCCTTCCCTTTTCTTTCCATTTAGCTTATCCCCTCCTACCTAAATCCACCCACCAAAAAATCATGTCACTAACACAAAGTTTGCTGCCATCACATTGTTCGCTCTGCTTGTGTGTTCTAACCCTCTCTCTGCCCTGTGCCTGTCTCGTCTATTTAGATTTTAATCTTTTCGGGGCATGGACTGTCTGCTACTCTGTGCAGTGCCTAGCAGAATGGAGACCCATTCTCCATTGGTCCTTAACAATGCTTATTATGGTAGTGCTTGTTAATAATAAGTTCAGTGTGTCTCAGAGAAAACACAATGTAAATTGAGGTTATGGTCCAGGGTAGTAACACTATACACTGAATCATGCTAGAACTCTTTTTTAGGCTGTACACTCTTGGGACCGGGATTTATCACTTAGTTTTCTGTAAGTAGCGTGCCTATGTAACCCACTGGTTAGTGTATGTTACAGGTCCTCCCGTGTGCCAGATCCACAGAAGATATGTATTTGTTACAGCCCTACCTAGGAAGCCTTGATTCTTTAGTCCAAGGTGTTGCAACTCAGGCTTGTAGCCCTGGAGGTCGCCCATTCAGTCCCTAGTTTGCTGGCCAAGGTGGGGGCTGTCACACTTACAGGTGTCACAATGGTAATAGCGAGCTTTTTCATAGGTAAAAACTGTCACTAATGTCATTATTTTCTTCAGATCTGATAGTAACCTTTTAATTGATATATTTTATAGGTGAAGTTGTTTTTTGACTCTGTAAAGAAGGAAGTGTCACAGCTGAGAGCACCCCAGATTGCAGTGGAGAATATTGAGAAGAATATAAAATGGCTGGAGAAAAATTTAGTTACATTAACAAAGTGGATATTAGAGAATCTTAAGTAAAGCTGCTTGAGATCGGATGAAAGAGTGTGGTATTACTCCGTGCTTTAAAATAACGCATTTAAAATTAAACTAGATTTTTTTCCCTCTGAACAGGTGCATAATTGCTACAGTACTTTACTGAACATCAGTCTTGTTGAATTATGCAATTCATTTAATGAAAACCTTCCTGACATCTGATCGATTATTTTTATGAAATTTGGGCTGCCATGTTTACATTGGTTTTGCATTTGTCTTTATATGTGGTTCTGTTTGAATATTTAGGTGTTTAAGCCAATTGAAGGACTGTAGCTGTAGACTTGGAAGAGTGTGTGTACGTGTATGTGCATGTGTGTGCGTTTTTGATTTCACAAGAACCTTGTAAAATTAACTTTGAAATCCCAGGGTGGGATACATGTGTAACTTAGGCCTTCTACTAAATTTCTTAACAGCGGCATAGAACCTAGCCCTGCCACTGTGTGCCTTACTTATCATTCTTACTTAGTGATTTCCTCTGTTCTCTAAAAAAGCAGCTTTCCCCACGTTTTGCCTTTGGCAGTTTATGAAATATACAGCAACTTCTGTCAAAGACAAAATGCTGTGTAAGGTTCATGATAGATGAAAACAACTTAGTTTCATTTTAAGAAAGCCTCACAATAAGCATAGTTCTACCTTTTTAGATTCCTGTAGCATAGAAATTGTGTGTCTCTTAGGCAAATCCAAAATCAACGATTTTTTTAAGAGACCAAAATATTTCACAGGTGTGGGATAAATGTTTAGCTTAGAAACTGGAACAAAATACTACTGTATGTTTAGATAATATTGGAGACTGTGACATGAAACAAACTGTACTAAAAAATCCAACATTAAGCTTGACATCCTCAGGGAAGCAAATCTAGGACCCTTTTTGAAGGTTCTTGGTTGGCCCTCTTTCCTTCAAGAGCCAAGATTTAATGAGTGACTCCAAACCATGTCATACTGCTATGCCATGCCCACTGGGTAACAGAGATGGTGGCCCAGATCCTCAAAGGTACTTGGGTGCCTATCTCTCATTGAAATCCATGGGAGTTAGGCACCTATTTATTTTGGAGGATCTGGGCTTATGTCCTGAACTGGCATGTGTGTTCATGGAGGAAATTAGGAGAAGTAGTAGATTGTGAGGGTAGGGAATCTGTCTATGATAAAGGGGATGATGCCTTGATTCTCCCTGGGGCTTAAGTTAACACTCCAGAACACCCTGTCAGCACATAGCTTATACTTCACGCTATGTGGCACTGGAGCATGGGCAGTACACAGCATATAGCAGCACAACTTTCAACCTGCCCTGGGCGAGCTGGGGAATTCCCATGAGCTGGGGACTCCTGTGACTCTCATATAGCAGGAATGAGTCCTGTTCTCAGGTCTATTATTTTACTGTTCTTTGTCTTATGTTAAAACTAATGGGACTTGTGAGCAGGCCCTGAGAAAATATCTCTGGGTTTAATCCTGAAAAGAGCTTAGAGTTTCCTGCCCTCAACATCCACTTATTTCAGTGGAAGTTGTGAGCATTCAGCACTGTGTAGGATTGGGCCCTTGAGAGTTTTAATTTGGAGTTGGGCTTTTTTTTCTTCTCAAATACACTGTGGGATGAATTAAGGACAGAGGAGTAGCCTTAACTTTGAATTTCTAGGCTTTCTAGGGTTTGACACTTAAGCAAAATTCCCATTGATGACAGCTGCCGTGCTGATCATTTCTGTTCTAAATATGGGACTGCCAGGCTGATCAGTGCATCAAAAACTGCATCTCTTAAATATCAATAAATTATAACTGATCTACTGTACCTGAGAGAGAAGCTTTGGAAGCATTTCTGTGGCAGTGACTGGTTCCATGGCTGCCACTACTAGTCACTACTGCTGTCTGGCAGTAGGAGTGCCTGGAAAACTCTTTAAAATGCCCACTATTCACATCATTTGCATTCCCTAGATTGCACTTTATATCGTGGCCATGTATTACCTCATATTACGCTCAGCTCAGCCATAAGAGTTTGCTCACAGCGCTGAGTCCTGTGCATTTGTCTCTGAGCTATGCAGAAGCCTTTTGGAATAGCTACTGAGTAAACACTGTTTGGTGATCAATAGTGCTTTTGCTTTTCTTTTCTGTTTTTTTCTTTTTTTTTCTTGTAGAGCTCAGCAACCTTTAGGACTGTGCCTTTAGACTGAAAATCTCTGAGGCAAGAGTGGTGTCTTTCTTTTTGTACAAAGTCAACTACATGGTTGTTCAATAAATAAATAAATTCAGTCTGATGTTGTTGTGGTTTTTTTGCCTTGCAGCTGCCAGACTTTGAAATACTGGGGAGTTAATTTTGCTTGCAGAATAGTTGCTTTCTTTTCAAGTCAGTCATTATGGGCTACTGATTTCTTGAAATAAAAGCTCTTGCAGGACAATAACACTTCTTAATAGACAAAAAAGAAAAAAACATACTTGCTTGTGACATGTGAAAACCAGCTTCCCAGATCAAATGGTTCCTATTATCTGGATTAGTTCTCCACAGAGGCTGGAAAACTCCTTGGAAATAAATGGAAACAGTAAATCAATTATGACTGAAGGCTGTTTTTGATTTTTCTATCATAAGCCTCTGGTCTGTGGCTGCTATCAATATAGGCTTTATTATAGACTCACTCTGGTATTATAATTTTTTTCCCTACTCAAAGAGTCGGGGCACCATTGGTCGTTGTGAAGGATTCTGTGCTATTAAACCACACAAGGGTAGTAGGATGGGCGCACACAGCTTGCTGTGACTTAGTGCGATAAATAATTATCGTGCTGTGTTGGGTGAACTAACTCTGGAAACCCCCTGGTGGCTGCCTCCGAGTGAAAACAGAAGTGAAAATAAAGGCAGCACAATTCAAGGCTGCAGAAGCAAATGAGAGATAGTGACATACGGACGTCTCCCTTTGTTTAAAAAAAAAAAATCTAAAGCTGTTTTTGCAGAAAAGATGTCGTGATCAGACAGGAACATGCCATGGATCATGTAAGAGAGCTGCACTGAAAGGGGGGGGCTGTGTGTGGGGAGGAGGATTCGTTCTGTGCTTGCGGAAGAAGCTCTGTTAGAAAAACTATCCTGTCATGGCTTTCCTGCTCCTAATTATTTTCAATACAGTCGTCAGCCATCTTTTAAACAACGTGGTGTATGTACCACATAGAAATATTTCACTTTCAATGCTTTAATATTTATTTTTGGCCTGTTTTTTACTTAAATTAATATAAATGAATCATTAAAAAAAATAATGTGCAGTTTTTATTACAATCTTCTTTTAGGAGGTTTATTTGCACAGCTCTCTTACTCGCTTTTGCAGCTTTCTAAACTTTTATGAGGGCGCTCCACTGTCCAGATACTTGCCTGTTAAACCACATGAATTAAGCGAACAGAGAACCTTGCTTGAGCCCTCTGTACCTGAGCAAATTGGCCACATTCACACCCCGGCAATTCCCTGTAGTTTAACCTTGATACAGTGGACAAGGGAGCGATTTGGTAAGAAGAGTAAGATAGTCTCATAGACAGACACCAACAACCATGTTAGCAGCTGCATTCTGGACAAGCTGTCCAGAATGCAGCTACTAAAATTACACCACTAAATAAAGACTTGCTGTGAGAAATGACACATTGCTGTGAGTACCTTATTCCACAAGTCCGGTCTCCTTCAGGTTAAGAGGAAATAGATGTGGGAATTGAAGTCTTCCTCTTGTCCCCTGCAAATATCATAATCTCAGACAAATGCAATATTTTTCTTCCAGGTCTGCTGAGCTGCGAAGCCTGTAGTGAGGTGTAGATTTTTAGGAAAGCTGACAATGAAGCAAGTATCAAGGGTGCATAGGGAAAGTGGGGAATAAATCTTTTTTTTTTCTTTTGGTACATTTTTTTAATATATATATATAAACATTAACTCTATAGTATATTTATTTTGATATGTTGATTTAGGCTGCAATTCAGCAAGGTACTTAAGCACATGTTTAACTTCAAGCACATGATTAGTCTCTGCAGGGATGGGGCTTTATTGTATTTTCAAACAATTGTCTGAGACACTTAGGGTACATCTACAGGGTGAGAAAAGGCCCACGTCATAGCTTTGGCTGGCCTGGGTCAGCTGGCTTGGGCCCGCAGAGTTTGGCCTGCAGGGCTATACAATTACAGGGCAGACTTTCAGGTTTGGGCTGGAAGCCAAGGTCTATGCTCCAGCCAAAGCCCAAATGTCTACACTGCAATTTTATAGCCCCACAGATGAGCCCCTTGAGCTTGAGTCAGCTGACCCAGATCAGTGGCGGTTCTTTTATTGCAATGTAGACATACCCATAGAGTTTCAAGCATCTCTTGTCATTTTAAAGATTTAAATTCATGTAAACTGAGCCTTCATTGTCTGTGTGTTTTATGCAAGAAGCTTGATTATTACAACTAAAGATTTAACAAGTAAGGCTCAAACTTTTCTTACAGTTAAGACATCTGTTTTATTTTTCTCTAGATGAGAAATCATTAATGGAAAACGACATTACTGCCAGTGCATGATGCATTCTAAGCAAACACTATTTTCAAGACCTGGAAGTTTTAGCCAGAAGAAGCTACAGTTTTTTCTTTTGTTCTAGAGAGGATCTTTAGATGCATGCATTTGCAATGGCTAGTCTCTGTAGAATATGTTCATTGGTAGTAGTGCAGCAGCTATTACACATTTATTCTCTGGGAATTTATGGATTTAAACATCAAACAGGTAAAGACAATGTAACTTCCCCTACCAATGGCAAGCCATTTCCTTGGAATAAGATGAGACTTCCTGGTATGGTAGTCCCAATCCAATATGACCTCTGTGTTCACCCTAATCTTACTACTGTACATTTTACTGGACTGGAGAGGATAGAGATCTTTGTGAGAGAGCATACTAGATTTATTATCTTACACAGCAAAGGCCTTGAAATCACCAGTGCAGTTCTTCTGCCCAAAGATGACTTGGGGTCCAGTAAACCAGGAAAACAGCTTCAAGTTTTAGAACATCCCGCACATGAGCAAATTGCCCTTCAGGCTCCTGAAGTATTAACAGCTGGCCAGCGGTACCTGGTTGTCATCGAGTTTCATGCAAGACTGGCGGATGGCTTTGATGGATTTTACAAAAGTACTTACAAAGCTCGTGATGGGGAAACAAGGTAAGGAGTCTCTTTGAAGTTTTCTAGAGAGACAAGGTGGGTGAGGTAATATCTCTTATTGGACCAACTCCTGTTGGTGAGAGAAACACTTTCAAGCCACACAGAGCTCTTCTTCAGGTCTCTAATATCTTGGGACTGACATGGCTACAACTACGCTGCATAAAGTTTTACTGGTACTTATGCCCTAACCTCAAGGTTTTATTTTTGCCTTATATCACTGTTAATGGTAATTGTATGTTTTCCTGGGATGTGACCTGTATGGAAGCAAAGTGATTAGCCCCAGCTTTCTGTGCATGAAACTTTCAGTGAAAATGCTAACTAAAAAGCAGAAGGCGTGCGGCTCAGTGGGATCAGAGCAAAATCAGTCTGGGGGGAATTCGCTCCCTGAACAAAGAGCAGTATGGGGTTCTTCTCTTCAGTTGGGCTTGGCGCATGGTGTTCCTTGCTCTGTTCAGCAGGAACCCTGCTGGCCCAATTAGAAGTGCTACAGCTGTGCTCTGAAGGGAGTCTGGTTCTGTTCTCTTGGGTCAGAGGAAGGACGGTCACTGTTATGTGGTGCCTCAAAAGACTATATGCTGGGGAGCAATAGGTGGTCATCTGTGAGTGATGGGGAAAGCCCTCCCTGAGCAAAAATTCAGTGGAAGTGCAATGGATAAAAATGATAGCTGCAAAGTCTTGTATTACCTTGTATAGCTTTTGATTCCAAGCCGAGGGCATCACTTATATTTGATAGCTTAAATCAGCATTTCCCAAATGGGGGGTTGCAAGACGTGTGTGCTGTGCAGTGAGAGGCAGCTGCATGCCTCGCCTCAGTCGGCTGCTGCCACCTCACTGCACTGTGTGTGCCGTGCAGTGAGAGGCGCTGCGATTCCTGGAGGTACTCACTCTGCACACCAGGTGGCAGCGGCCAGCAGTGCGGGGTTTGCAGCTGCTGTTGTGCCAACCCCCTGGGCAGGAGGAGGGGAGCTGACCTGAACGCGAAGGTACCAGCACCATTCAGGGCATTGATTTTAGCAGCCTTTTTACTTACAGGCAGTGTTGCAAAATATACAATCTAGGCTGGCTAAGCCAGACTCTTACTAGATGAAGGCAAAAGTGGGGAAGTAAAAGGACTTGTGGGGAGGAGTCTTATATCCCAAGTGGTGTTCAAGATTTAGCCACAGCAGTAGAGGTGGCTATCATGGTTACCATGACATTTTATGAACTTTCACTCACTTCTCACAGTTGAACTCACAATTCTGGTAAATTTGTAGACCTCATTATTACAACATGCCTCCTTGGTTCAGTAACCTTGTCTGTGGGGCTCCTTTGATGGGACCCTTTTTGAGCAAAACAGGTAAGCACACGCTCAGGTCCATCCCTTTTCAGCAAAACACAATTCACGTGCTTTTTAAACAAGTGCTTTTATGGGTGCCAGAGTTATTATCTTTATCTGTGAGTCACAAAGCACATTCATTCAGTGTCAAAGGTCCCCTCAATTGAAGGTGTTAATTTATAAAAGCAAGTCACAAATCTGATGATGAGCATTCCCAACCGAATGTAATCATGTAACTGTTGTCAGCACAGTGGCTGACTTTCATTTTTCCAGGTGGGTGCTCCACCCCTGCTCTGCCCCAAGACCCCACCCTCATTCCACCTCTTCCTGCCCATGCTCTGCCCTCTCCCCCCAGCACCTCCTGCCTATCGCCGAACAGCTGATTGGTGGGTGCTGAGCACCCTTTTTTTTTCCCGTGGGTGCTCCAACCCCGGAGCACCCACGGAGTCAGCACTTATGGTTGTCAGAGGGACCAAACCTGATCAAGAAGTTTAGTTCTAAATTATTTAAAGTTACATCTAGCAGCTGGCCAATTCTGTACAATAGTCATTGTGCCTGCAATATACATTTCCCCCCACCAAACACATCTATTATTTTTTTCTCTGGGTAACAAATGGGTTTCAAGTGCTCACTTGATAATGTGCAATTGGGTACTGACACTGGAACAAAGTGGGCAGAGATCCCAAAGAAAATCTATTATTTTTACTGGTGTTTGAGTCATATTTTAACCGATAAAAAGGATAAAAGCTCTGTTTAGAAACTATTTTTATAAAACTTGCTAGATCAAGTTCTAAACCTGTTGCAGGCTAAGATACAAAATTAGTGTCATTCTTGATTTCATGTTTAACTTGGAAGAATTTTTTTCTGTATGTCATGTCTCACAGGATAATAGCTACTACAGATTTTGAGCCTACCTCAGCACGAATGGCTTTTCCATGCTTCGATGAACCATCTTTCAAAGCCAACTTTGCCATTACAATAAGGAGAGAACGAAAACACATTGCATTATCCAACATGCCAAAGGTATGATTTTATTAAAGGTTGATGATGTAGTCAGATAACAGCTCTGAATGTTCAGTTTCTAATTCTTATTTTTGACTGACTGAAGTTCTGTTCAGGAAATGTTTTTTCCTGCTGAAAATTTAGATAAAAATGAAAAAAAATGTTTTCGTTGATATTTTCAGGAGAAAATATCAAATGATTATCCACAAAACAAAACTCCCCAACTGAAACTGTTGATAGTTTTCAGTTTTTCAATTTTCCGATGAGAAATATCAAAACTTTTTGAGGAAAGCAGACCCTTTCCATGAAAATATTTTAGTCAAAAATTCAATTTTTCATAGGAAAAAAGATTTTGAAAGAAAATTTTAGACCAGCCCTGTGTAAAACAGAACACATTGTAGCCCAAAGACAACCTGGTGCTGCAAAACCTTATGGATTTGGTCAACTATATGCACGTGCATAGTTCTGTTGAAATCAATGGGACTATTCATATGTGTATAGCTAAGCACTTATGTAAGAGTAATAGCAGTGTACCCAGTTTGGCACTGGGCTTGTCCACTGCACTGCCTTAGTTTACCTTTTTCCTTAGTCAATCAGATGCCCACAACTGGAGCCTTTTTATCAACTCATCTTTTGGTTTATTAATATAAAATAACAGCTGAGCTTTACATTTTTCAGCCCTCTTCCCCAGGGTCACTAGTTCCTTCCAGCCCTTTACCAGGGCATCACCATCCTTATAGCCCATCCTCCTTATAGTCTTCCCTCCTGGGCTTCACAGTCCCGTACAGTGCTTTCCTCCTCAGGCTTTCCTGCAGTGGGCTCCCACTCCTTGCAGGTCTCTCAGCCTTCTAAGCTAAGCCAAGCCATATATTTCCTTAATATCCAGCAGTGGGTCTCCTGGCTGTCGCATGATCTTTCAGGACTACAATTCCCCAGATCACTCAGGAAGTGTACCAGCAGGCTTGCTTTTAAAAGGGTCAAGCCTTGGAACAGAGTTGACTGGCTCTGGGCCACCACTACCCTTAAAGAGGAAAGACTATCTTGTTCAGGATTGGGGCCCACAACTTTAAGATCTTCAGTGCAGGGACTTTATCATCATATTTGTATGGGCAGTGTCTAGCACACTGTGGCTGCTGCCAGCATGGAAATAATGAATAATTTTTCCTGGTATAACTGTATTGAACCCTGGGTTGATTTTGGCCTGCCATCTGTTAAATAGGTTACTCATGGTATCAATCTATTGGTTTGTGGGGATTTTTAATATATTTTTTTTCCCAATTGCAGATTAAAACAATTGAACTCGAAGGAGGCCTGTTGGAAGATCATTTTGATGTGACTGTAAAAATGAGCACTTACCTTGTAGCCTACATAGTTTGTGATTTTAAGTCTGTGCAGGCCACAACATCATCAGGAATCAAGGTGAGTTCAGGTTTCAGCAACACCAATAACTAAGGTTATTTTAGGGCGTGACATTTTTTGATTAGAGCAGTGAGGTTTACAGGCAATGAGGAGAGAGACTGAAAATGTCAAGTCGTATACCCAGGAAGAGGAAATAGACAACATAGTTACAAATCAGTAATGAAGAAACCAAACAGCTACACCTATTGCATTAATGCAAGTTCATTTCATTTCCACCTTTTCTGCCCAATAGCATTTCTAATAAAACTTTTGCATGATACCAGGTGCTGGAGTTGCTGCAGAGAAAGCATGTGATTGAGATGAGGGGAATTGATCCAAACATGATCACTGTCTTAAGAATTGATTTATAAAATGAATAAGTTTGGGAATCACTGCTGTCATCAATTTTCACAGCTATCCATCTACGCATCACCTGACAAATGGAGCCAGACACATTATGCCTTAGAAGCAGCAGTGAAACTACTGGAATTTTATGAGAAGTACTTTGATATTAGCTTTCCCTTACCAAAACTGGGTAAGTCAAACATCAATATCAGTACAGTTCATATGTAACTCTTTCAGTCACAGGAGAAATTAAACAGAAATTCTTTCTCACACAAAACTAAGTGAGCAATTCAAAATGTTATTCTAGCTAAGAAAAGCCAACATGTTATATGAAAGATTATGTTTTGCAATAGAGTGGTTATAGGCTTCTGCACAGTTTGGCTGAAATCAAAATGTTTTTCCTTACAAGTGCAAAATTCTGTCCTGATCTGTACTTTGGATAAGCCCGAAAGTCTTTAATTAATTATGTTGCTTAACTATGTGAGAACAATCAAAATACAAGACTCATGCAGAATATTGGAGTGGAAAGTTATCTTCTTGAAATAATGGAACAAATGAAAGGACTTGGAGAACCTGAGATTCCACTACAGCGTAATCTCGTTTATCTGAATGCCCTGGAAGGCAAATGAATAGATTTAGATAATCAAGGGAATTTTCAGTGTAATTAATAAACTATAGTGCACTGGCTCCTGTTTCAGTTAACTAGGAGTTTCCAGTAATTGAAGTTTGGCTAATCAAATTTGTACTGTATTTAAAAAATCCTCCAGTTATGGCAACTCCTTCAATCAAGGTACCGAGCCTTGCTGAGTACACAAGTATGTGCCCAATCCTGCAAATGCTTACTCTTGAGACTAGAGCAGAAGGGCCCAAACTTTTCCTCTCACGCCCCCTCTCTTACCAGTAATGTAATGTGTCTGTGCCCCTCTGTGCCGGGAGCAGAGTTGTGGCCAGGCTGGGGCCAGCAGCCAAGAGTGGGAGCCAGGGGCCTATGGCCAAGCTGCGGCCAGGAGTGGGGGCCAGGGACTGGGGCAGCAGCTGCAGACGGAGGCTGGGGGAGGGGTCGGAGCGGTGCTGGATGGCACTCCCTACCCGTCCCCTCCCCCCCACACCCTGTGGGGACTGGCCCAGGCCCCACTGCTCCTTCCTCAGATGTTCCTCTGTACCCCCGTAGGGGGGTGCGCCCCACAGTTTTGGGACCTCTGGAATAGAGGTTTCTAGAATTATACTGAGCTACCTGTAAAACCTGAGAGGGGTTCTCTGGGGTCATTCTCTTCTTTGTTTGATCCACAGCCCTGGTCAGGAGTAATTTCCCAGGGAGTCCTTTGTGACCGCAATACCTACTGTTTTTAGTTTGGTTTTTCACAGCACATGATTCAGCACTTCAAATCTGTTGTGCTCCTTCATAATTAAAAGTAGTTTAGGTTCTTTTTAAAAAGATTATTGGACCTCAGTCAAACTAGCCTTTAAATCAAGATTGGATTTTCCAAGGGGAAAGCTATACTGAAATCAAGTAAATAATGAACTCACACGGAACTAAATTTCTATCAACACGGATACTGAAAAATTACAGAAGAACAAGACTCACGAGGAGTCTCAGCCTCTCTTCATCTGCGGGAGATATGGAGACAGAAAACAACTCTTCCGAGCAACGAGAGTGAAGCAGCAGGGAGAGAGGCAGACAAAAGAGATTCAGCAGCAGCAGCAGAAGTGCTCAGAACAAGGGTAGCCTTTATTTAGCTTTTTACTTGGAGCAGTGTTAGCTTTTTAATGCCCAGATCAAATATGGAGCTAGCTTGCAAATGAGATAATAAATATTAAAAGCTCATGGTGCATGGTACTGGCTTGGCAAGAAGCAGATCATTCACCCTTGGCAAATAATCTTCCTTCTGCAGATAATACTCTTCCATTAATTTTTTGGTTTTCCTTTCCTTCTTGGGAGTCTCATAACTTTTAGAAAAGGGATTTTTTTTGTTTTTTGAGCAAGTCACTCCCTTTCCTACAAGATGTGCAGTATTTCATGTAAGACAAGCCAATCTAAATAGAAACATAAACTCATAACATTATATTTTACAAAATTGTTTACTATGGGAGCTATAGGAGGATCTAGTACGTTTTCCAACTTGCTTGCTTAGCTAGAAAGGACCACCTGAATGTGCAAATGTAACCAGGATTCATAGGGCTGATAAGACATTTGCATTTCATACAGGTTAACACACTCGGAATCTAAGGCTATGTCTACGCTACTGTGGGATCGAAGCTGCTGCAATCGATGCACCGGGGTCAATTTAGCGGGTCTACTGAAGACCCGCTAAATTGAAGAGCGACTCCGGTACTCCACCAGAAATGAGAGGAGTAAGGTAAGTTGATGGGAGAGCGTCTCCCGTAGACACCGCAGTAAATCAACCTAAACTATGTCGACTCCAGCTACGTGAATAACATAGCTGGAGTAGCGTAATTTAGGTCGAGTTACCGCGATAGTGTAGACATAGCCTTGGAGGACACAGAGTCTGTAGTAGCTTGTTATCTGACCAGCAGTAAATTTCAGGCCTTTCATGTGGTTGGTAAGTAGTTCTGTAGGAGTGTGCAACGGTGGCAGCTTCCAACGGGGGGAGACAATTAGGAGGGAGGAAAATGGAAGATCTCTGAGTTTCTGCAACTGCATAGCCCAGTGATTCAGGACCAAGTGCAATACTCAAATGAAGATACTTTGCGTGCTGTATGTTGTCAGCTTGCCCCTACACTGGTTGTGTATATGAATATTTGATTTATTTGTTGGTTTTTCTATGGTGCTTATCACCACAATAACTGAGCACTTCACGGATATGGATGAATTTATCCTCATAACATACCTATGGGATAGGGAAGTATAGTTAATATCCCCATTTTACATGTGAGGAACTCAGACACAAAGAAATTAAGTGATTTGCTCACTTATGGCAGAGCTGGGAAAAGAACACTTGTTTTTCCTAAATCCCACTCCAAGGGCTTTATTTACAAGACCATCTTTCCTCCCTGTAAGGTTACACAGGAAGCAGAGCTGGAGACAGGTCTCTGAGGTGGTAGGCCTGTATCTTACTACTAGAGCATGGTGTCTCTCTGATATCCTTCCAAAATAAGGAAGAAAAGCTACGCAAAATAAGTTCTCTCTCCGTCATACACTAGTCTAGGCTTTGTTAGCAAACACTTCTTGCCTGTAACGCTTATTTACCCAGCGTACAGTTCCTTGTCCAATGAAAAGGAACTCTTGTTACTGCATTGCTAGCTATGCTCACAGAAGAGGAATCTGAAGTTGATTTGCTCCTGGCTTCCCACTTTTTTTTCTCCCTTTCTCCTATGAAGGTCTGACTGGAGTCAATGGGAGTGATTGCACTGAGTTTGGGAAGGAACACATGGACCATTGAACTAGCCAACAACAAAGGGCTTGAAAAGTTAATACTCAGTAATAACACAGGTTTTATGTTAAATCTTAGATCTTGTTGCTATCCCTGATTTCCAGTCAGGAGCCATGGAAAATTGGGGTCTTATCACATATAGAGAGACTTCACTGCTCTATGATCCCAAGACCTCCTCAGCATTCGACAAACTGTGGGTCACAAAGGTGATAGGCCATGAGTTAGCACATCAGGTAACTTTTTTTCTGTATTTAACTTAGATTTCTTTCTTTGCAAGCCTGAAAAAAAGGCACTTATATAGCGATGGCAGTTAAAAGCTAAGGCTAAACTATAGACAATCTAAAGAGCTTTAACAGAGTTAATGTTATGCATGGAGCCAAGAGAACAAATGGCTTAGAAAGGAGAAGGATTGTGAATAATAATAATAGTAATCAATGGTATTTATTTAGGCACCTTTCTGCAGTAGCATTTAGAGTGCTAGATGAAACTATTTAGGACAAATTGTTCTCTCTGTTACACCAGTGTCAAGCTGAAGTAACTCCACTGACTTCAGAGGAGTCATTTCAGATTTAGATTTGTAAATGCAAGCAGAATCTGGTCCATTAACTTTAGAAAAAAAGAATCCAGGCAATTCTTGCTACCTTGTCAACTTACAAATATTTAAATTCAAGGCCTCTTCTATTGTGGCGGCTGCATGTATTAGCGAATGTTGACTTTCCTTATTGTGAAGGCTTAAAAAAATAGTAAAAAAAAGGAGAATAACTATGAATGTAATTGTGAGTCAAATAGCATTGAAAATGAAGCCTTCAGTTAATTCACAGGACAGATGCAGCAAGCAAGCAATGGGAGCTTCTCCCACACTCTCTAACAAGATGCTGCAATGCTAATTAGAGGGTCCACTCCCAAGAGTAAGAAGATATTTCATCCCCCATCTCAATTCAATCTTTTCCTTCCTTTGATTTAAAGTGTGACAGAATACAGAATAGCTTTTTTTTAAAATGCCATATAGATTCAGAAATAAAAATCCAGCTTTCTTAGATTTCCATCACATTTCATGAAATTCATGAAATTGTCCTTTTTGTCCTCCCTTTGTTCAATTTTCTTTGACATATAAATCAAATTTGATCTTAATAAAGTACCCAGATGTGCCTGAACTTAAGATAAAAGCTCCCTTGTTAAATATAGTAATTGCCAAGTTTCATTTTCCTTTTCTTTACTTGAGATTTTGTCTTTTAGTGGTTTGGTAATCTGGTTACTATGGAATGGTGGAATGACATTTGGCTAAATGAAGGTTTTGCCAGATTCATGGAGTTGGTTTCTGTTAGTGCTACATACTCAGAGCTGCAGATTGTAAGTAATACAGCTATCTTTCTAATCCGTCTGTGTTGGGTGCTAATGAAAAATTATATACAGGTCACTACCAGGAAATACAACAAAATTTATTGTCTGAAAAGGGATTAGCAAAGAGAGCATCTAAGAGAAGCTTAGAATAGCAGTATATCTTCAGAATTGATTCCTGGTCTGTAAGCACATTTTTGCAGTAAAATTTAGTCTGATTTTCCGTTTAAGCCCTATTTCTTCCATCTCTCTTTCCTAAATCTAAGCAATTTTGTTGTTATAAAAAGAATTCCTGTAAAAAATAAGAGGCTATCTGGTACGTTGCATTTTGGCACTTGCAACAATATAGTTATGGTTGAGAAGGCATTTTTTTAGATCCTTATTTTCTGGCACTTAAACACTTTTTTGAAAAAATTATACTTTAGGCAAAAACTTCTCATATTTGTTCTCCACTCAAAAGTGGATTTATCTTGAAATTCTGAACTGAATTTGCCTGGCTATTTTTGGATTCTTTCTACATGATTTCCAGTCACCAGCCTTTATTCAACTGTGGATTATGCTGGCACACACTGCTCGTTTGCTGTTCCAGCTAGAATAGCATTTAGCCGAATATTCCAAATGTATGCATATATGTATGTATGTAGCATACAGAATCAATTATAAACTATATTCATAAAGTGGTTTAGCATATAACAACCTTTTGCTCCCCTTAGAAATGAGTATAGACCCAATCTGAAAAATTCTGATGTGAATTATGAGCACTCAAAAACTGAATTCAGCCCTTCATGAAGATTTACCTTTAACTACAGCAGAGCTGATGTTCCGCTATAATAGGGGCCAGCTTTGGATCTGAACTTGGATTATGATGATCCTTATCTTCACTGACATATTGGGGAGTTTGGATCTGGGCATTTGTGTCAGGTCTATTTTTGTTAGGAATTAAAATTTTGAAGATTACAAAAAAAACCTCTTGCAAACAAAGTTTGCAAATCTTTAGGTCTTTCAGATGTCATGCAAATATATCAGTATAGCTGGAATGTTTTCTGTACAGGAGTTGCACTTGATCATTATGCCAGGGAAGAGGTTTTTGCATGAGCATTTCTGTCTTTGTACTGTGTTTTATTTCAGTCCATGTAGTGTGTATCTATTTGAATCCATATCACATCTAGAAGGTGATAACTGTCCGTACATCCCACAGGAGGATTACTTTCTGAATGTATGTTTTGGTGCAATTTCAAGGGATTCATTAAATTCATCTCATCCGATCTCCAACCCAGCAGAAACTCCTACTCAGATAAAGGAAATGTTTGATACTGTGTCCTATGACAAGGTACTGTATATCAATTCATAAATCCAAAAAATCTTTTGCAGCCATGACACTTGAAATTCTGAGCAACCTGAAAGCCAGTTGTTTGGAAGGAAAACTGTGAATCTTGCAGTATGATGACAGATTTGACTTTATCTCTCTGCATTTGTCTAACCTCCCATGAATGGATTAATTATTATGGTTCCACTTTGCTAACCCCTTGGCTCCAGCCACCCAGGTTTCCCCACTACTAGATGATAACTAGGCTGAAATCCTGGCCCATGTATGGTCTGAATACATGGGCTGTGTGCAGGAGAGTTCCACAAGAGTTGTGTGTGTGTTAAAGTTCTTCCCTTTATGTCATTCCATGACCCCACTGCATGTCATGTGATACGTTAGCCTTCCAATCCAGTGGCGTTCCTTCCCCCATCTGTAGAAGTGTTGGCCAGTGCATCAGTGTAGTCACATCCTGCCCCCGACCCAACACACAGCTGTGCATTGCCGTGGACGGACTCTCACTTCATGTTGCGTATATAGGGTATGGACAGGCTGTTGCATAGGCTTCTTGATCCTGCCCCCAACCCACATATAGCAGAACCACACCAGTTCCTCAGCCTACTGCAATACTCCCCTATGGGCAGTATTTGCCTCACCAAGGAGTTAAGTGTAACATGCAACTTATCCTTCCAGTTGTACTAGTGAAGGCACGTTCAGATTTTAGTTTAAGAGAAATCATGAATATAGAAGGTAAACACGAACCAGAATGGGGTGATTTTGGCACTAGATTACTTTCTTATACCAATCATTGTAAGTGTGGATTCATATTGTGCTGTTTCCTGCCCTCCTTAGGTCCCCTGAGATGATTCATCAGCACTGAAATATCTAGTGTATTTTATTTGATATATAATAATTTACTAGTCTGACCTTCCATTATTTATATGTTAATTGGTTGGCAGTGCCATCCCATCTCAACAGCTTAAACTAGAGTGCACACAACAAGATGAGTAAAATGGCCAATCCAATCATATAATCTATGGTTCTATGGTCATGCTAACACATATGGTTGATCCTTACAAAGTATCCTTGAAGGAAAACAGGCTGCCGGTGTAACTATTAGGGTGTGCCTCATCCATTTTATTTATTTATTTTGCAACAGCAGCCAAAGCTGAAGCCTATCCTGGCTTCTCAGGGTAGGCTACACAGGAAAGTTGCACCAGTTTAACTAAAACCAGTTATTCAACAAAATAGAGTTAAGTCAATGCAAAAGATTGTGTGGATTTTGGTTTGAGTGGCTTCTTTCAGTTTCACTTAAACTGATTTTCAATAGACTTAAGATCATTGGAAGTAAGTGGCTCCTTTACTAAAATAGGAGTGTCCACAGAGGAGTTAGCACTTTTAAAACTATATTGGTTTAAATTCACATTAAGTTGCACTGGTGCAATTGTCCCGTTTAGACAAGGCCCAAGTCCTTTTTGAGATGTATGAAACACAGATGAAGTCAAGAAGGCTTTACAGTCCACGTAGTGGTTTGCTCTTAGCTAACTTCAGGCTGCCTTTGCTTTGAAGAGCAGAAGAACTGGCAGCTCCAGTGCAGAGCTTCTGTTGGGGATTCCAAGAGAATAAGGCCAATACCCAATATAATTATGGGTATTTCTCAACTGTTTGGGATTAAAATTGAATACACCCAGAGACCAAAGCAAGGGACACCAAATTCTGTCAGCTTTAAATACATTTGACAGTAGAATAATAAACATTCAACATTACTTGATCTATGGTGTACTTCTATGATCTTTATATTAACAATATTAAATTACAGCATCATCGATTTGTTATTACCCAAAGCAACAGAATAAATTACTTTATGCACTTACTCCATGTAAAACAGAATTGGCATTTACTCTAGATACTAAATTTTTTCACCATGTCAGATCACATCTGATCCCCACTGGAAGCTGATAGAATACTGTCTGTTACAGCTGTCCCCCTGCTGGATTCTTTTTCCCCCTTCGGTTCTGTTTGTGCTGAGTGGCCGCCCCCCCAGCCATGAAACTGACCAAAGTCACAGCCTGGCCCTGCTCATGGAAATGGCTTATGCAGACTGACTGGAGCCATTGCTCTGCTCAGGAAGGAGGGGGCTTTTCGCTCCTTTGTCTAGCTTCTTTGTTCGGACCCGGCTCGGTGTAGGGGTGCTCTGCCCAGGTATGCAAGACCTAAAGTGGCCACATAGCTAAGCATATGAGTCATACCTGTGGCTCAGAACATGCCCAGGCATGCCTATGCTTACCTGTAGTTTTCCCTGCCTTCTCTCCTCCCCTGTATTAAGGGGAACCAATCAGAGTTACTGGCGGAAGACTGCCTAAGTTTGCCTTTAAAACCAGACATTTTCTGATCAGACCCCCGGAGAAGGTCCTTGCTTTGCCACCTGGTCTGATCAGCTAGGGGTCTTTGGGGGTCCCTTTCCCCGCTTTCGTTTGTTTTTGAGCGTACCCCCGTTTTAAACTCCCCTCCCATGAACAACAAATTTGTGCCTGGAGATCTCCTGATTATTGTAAGCGAATCGAGTCCTCTCTGCGTCCTCTGATGCTGAAACTGCTGTTCCTGCTGTTGCTGCTTTGGGGATTGGTAAGGAAAAACCTCTTGCACACTCCCCTTGTTTCAACTGCTGGCTTTCTTTCCCCAGCAGGCAGACCCAAGCTAACTCCTTGGTCTGTATCTGTAATCTGCTTTTAGCTCCACAGCAGCGCCTTTGCTGCTAGAAATAAAACTGCTGCAGCCACCACTAGTTAACGCCTCCCCCCCCTTGGAGCTGTATCCTGGGCACACACCACTCTGCCCTCTGGAACTACCCCTAGTATAAGGTGCACCCATTAGGTTTAGTCTTTAGTCTAGATAAATTGTAATTTCATTTTGCATAGCTGTGGTTAAGTTAGCTTTAAAGAATTGTTTGTATTGTGCTCTGTAAGTTAAGTTTAACAAGTTGTTGCATTGTGTTCTGTTACTTGCTAACTTGTGTAATCTTGGTTAAGATAGATCATAGATAAGATTTTGCTGTGTTCTGTATAAACCCCCCAACCTCATTCCTCTACCACTGCCTCTCTCTCTCTCTCTCTCTCTCTTTTAATCCCTTCCACCACGTGCTCACCCCCCCCCCATAGCTGCCAAACCTCAATTGCATTACTAAAGTCTAGCATAAAAACCCCATTGGTTACCTTTTTCTCCCTAACACACCTCACATTTTACATTTACACCACTGTGACACATTTTTACCTAGAGTTGTTGGTTATTTAACACATTTTACCCATAACTGTTAGTTGGTTATATGCTGCTGTGACACATCCTTTACATAGAAATTGTTAGCTACCTGTTACATTTATACTTCAGTGTTAATTGGTTACCAGCTGTATTGTACCCCACTGTATTGTACCCCACTATTGAAACCCCCTATCCTGTTTACTAAAAGAAACCCCTCCCCAATTGTCTACCTTAACAAACCCCATACCCCTCACTATTGAATTTTTCCCTGTTTTTATATTTTCTTAATAAAGTTTATTTTGCACCCCACCAGTGCAGTAATTGTCCCCCAAGATCCCCTACCTGCTGGCAGGGACAAATACTAATGTGAATTTGTGTGGAACTCAAGTTTATTAATCATCCTCTTTATTAGCTGTTTAAATTAGTTAATTGCCCAAACATATGCATGCACACTCTTTAGTACTAACATTAATTAATTACAGTTTATAAAGTGTTCTGAGGTCTTTCAAATGAAAAGCATAATGAAGTGCCAAGTTTTATTAGTTATATCATTGTGAACAATCTTAACTGTAAGATTACCCAGAGTCAATATTGCTGCGTACAGAGGCACGAGGAAGAATTTTAGTGCCCATTATTGTAAAATGACTGTTCTTTTATCTAAAATCTGGAGTCAATGAATATGTCTGCAAATAACAAGAATCCATTTGCTGCTACTGAAATTTTGTCATTAAACTGTTTGCAGTTTTCTGTCTGTAGAATCCACTGTCGGATACAAAATTACAGAACTTGGTTATTATCCATAGGGACAATTCCACTTTCTTTGGGATGCGTGGGATAGTCTTTCACATTATATGACATCACCGAAATCAGACACTGGCAAAAGTTATAATATTATAATATTACAAATAAATTTCAAAACCTTTATGCTATGCTAAAGAATACCAGTGACCTGACCTCCAGAGTCCAACAGGTCTCCATGGTAGCTGTGACAGTTCAGAATGCTTCAAGGAACCAGCCAGTGTTTCTTTGGGCATCATGTCTTGAATACCCATTTTCACCTGGCTAATATTCAGTACATATTGCTGAAGCAATTGTTTTATTCATACGACATTAGCAATACACTTTAAGCTCTCAGTTATACCATCACTGGCTAAACAACACGTGAGCATAGACATGTAATGTAAAACCATTTGTTTGAATACTTGCTACTTTTCTATTTTAGGGAGCTTGTATTTTGAAGATGCTCCAAGATTTCCTGTCTGAGGCGGTGTTCCAGAAAGGAATAATTCACTACTTGAAGAAGTACAGCTATAGGAATGCAAAGAATGATGACTTGTGGAACAGCATGGCCAATGCAAGTTCTGTCCTTTGTTGAAATATGTTGCATTATATCCATGTATACAGTAGTTGCAAATAGGGAATTTGGATTTTATATGCAATTAATAGAGGAATATATTAGTGATTATACTGCATACTATTTTTTTCAGTTGCCTTCATCAAAACTACATTAAAATAACCAGGATGATCCTATCTGAGCTGAAAACCCCCCAGTACATTCCAAATAAATGGCTCAGTACATGAGCTCCATGCAGGCTCAGGAGTTCCTCCACATGGAGGTCATTGCAAGAATGGGGCCTATGCCTACAACTCTCTCAGTATCTTTCACCACCCTAGACCCATCTTAAGGCCCTCATGCTTAGCTTTAAGCCCACAAGAAGTCTCACTGATTTCACCATGCTTAAAGTTAGGCGTATACTTATAGATCATGTGGAACTGGGGTCAAAATTTCCTTGAATAGTGGGTACTGGACATGGGTAGTATGAAATACAGCAACACAGACACGCATGGAAATGGAAAAGTGATTGTCTCAATTATCACAGGCTCACACTAATTGCTCATGCTGGGCAAAGTACAAAGCATTGAATTATGAACCAAATTTTCACCAGTCTGATGCAAATGCATCTGCAAAATTTGCTCACAAACCCTACAATTGCATGTACCAATCAGAATGGCAGATGCCTACTGTGATGAGGCAGAGTGTCCCACACCAGCAGAGAAGGGGTTAAGGAGAGACTTTGGGCCCAGCTAGCCCCACCCTGCTATACCTGCAGCCAGTGCCACACCTGGAGAAGGAATAAAAGGAGAGAGCCTGGTGCAGTTCAGGGCTGACTGGCCAGAAAGGCAGCTTCACATGTGACTGCTCTGCCTAGCAGGCCTGTCTCTGTAACGCCACTGAGGAGGATCAGCAAGACCCCAGTGAGCGAGCTATGCTCAGACCAGACATTGTTTGGGAACCAAGCCTGAAGGAAAGGGCAGAACGCCTCTCCCACGACTGGAACACTGGGGGATGGCCTAGTAGTAAGTTATGTTTGCTTTTGTGTTGTAGAACATTTTGGGGTGGGGCTTCTGAGAAACCCGGAGGTAGAGACTTCTTCCTCCCAACCAGGAGACGCGCAGCCACATCAAGGCACCCAGAACATCCCCAAGGGGTCACTACTGCAGTCACATCATTACACCTACTTAATTTTCATGCACGTAGGGGGTTTGTATGAAAATTAGTGGACCTTCAAAACTTGCAGTCTATTTTTTGGAGATCTGTTGAAAATGAGTCCCTATCATATTTTCTGCCATCTGGGGTCTGAGTCACTGCATTACTCCAGTTTTTCAGTGATGTTTAACTCAATGATCTATTTAGGTTGTATATGGTAGTTTTAAATGGGTTTATGCTGGTTTAAAACTGCAAAAATACAGTGGTGAATCAAATATCTTCATCTTTAACGTCTTCCCTTTTTTCTCAAAGCTGCATTCATAAGCATTGTTACCTTTTTATTTCTCTCTCATGCTCTCTTATTTACAGTTTTACTTTATCGCTGAACAGAATAAATTGAAAAAATTAAACTCCCTATTAATGTAATACTGATTTGTTTAGCTGCCATAACTCAATGGGAAGGAACATACTGTGAACCAAAGTCTGCACCGTATACATTTATGCTCGTAAACACCAGTTCATAGCAGTAAACAGCTGCAAACAGTCTTTCAGACAGGACAAAATGTAACAGACATACAAACCTTTCACAATGATGGGCCTAATTCTCTCCACAGTTTTAGCCCAAGGTGTGTCATTAATCCGTTAATTAGCCACTGAACATCATCACACTGAATTTGTTCGCTGGCAATCCTCCAAATTAAGCAGACATGCCATTTATTTGGGTGCTGACTGGAAAGATTCTACTGTATATTGTTGGTATTTTTGAAAAGGTTTTAAGTTGTTTTTAATAGTGAGAAGAGCACACATTTAAAATGGGGAAAATGTAATGTATAGATATGTTGTCTGTCACTGTTAAATTTATCTACGCACAAACATACCTACTCAATATGCTCAAATAAGAGATTATGAAGCACTGGTGAGAGTCTGTCATTAGTAGCCCTTTGTTTAGTGAGTGGCGTTTGTAACTTCAGTTTTACTAAGTTATTTGATTGGTCTCTCTTTGCTGTATTATTGGGTTTTTTTAAAAAAACAAACTCTTCTAAAAATGTCAAGTGTGTCAGGATTCACCTTTCTTTTATGTTTTACAGACTTGCTCTGAAAGTGACTTCTCTTCAGGCAACTTTTGCTATACAACTTCCAGGCCCCTTAGCAGCACAGTAAGTAAATTATTAGAAGATAAAACACTAGAATGACAAGGTGATGATATGACAAGATGTCCTGCTGCTGACTTGAGGGCTTGGAAAACAAATCTTGCACATCAGGTCTTCAGACTGGCAACTGCTGAGTTTGCCCTTGACTTGATGCACTCAGGCTCTGGAGAAAGCAATTCTAGATATGCTGCATTTAGTAAATTCACTTCCTGGACTTAAACTTGTCACTTGCTTTCCTCACTAGAGATAAGTTTGCAGTGAGAGAGAGTGAATTAAAAAACCAAAAACAAGCCAACATTTAGGAGAAAGGAATGGCTTTGAACTAAAGAAATCCCACTGTATGTCACGTGCTGGACAATATGTTATTGGTCAATAAATTGAATCACAGACTTTTTCTGAATAATGTTATTGCATGATGCATTTTTATTCTGGAATACCCAGAAATACACAAGTGTATCAGCACAGATTGGCCACAAAGCATCCAAGAATCTGGTCCAAATTTTGGTTAGTGGTCTTGCTCAGCAGCTTTGAAAATTAGGCTATTCGCGACTTGCTGCTAGGTATATTGTATGGCATGGCCAGGAACAGAACCCAGTTCTACTGACTCCCAGGTCTGTGCCTTAGGCATGAGATTATTATTTGAGACACATACAGGAGATTTATCAAAAACAAAACGTTCTGTCTTTTGGGGGCAGAGATGATGGACTGGGAAACCCATGCTTCTTGAGGATCTCTTTACAATTTGTAGGTGTATGTAAATACCCATACTGGCATCCTTACTGTAACAGCTTCCCAGTGTAAAAGCTTTACCGTTGTTGCCATTATTTGTTAAATGGATGTCTTGCACATAACCATTGCTCTCGCAGGAAGGTTTCTTGAGTGGAATGTAAACTTGCTGCTCATTCAGTCCTGGCTAGCTCCCAGAACCAAAAGTCAAACCAGAGTTTATCAGATTGCCAGCGCTGGCTGTCTGGCCTGCAAACCCAAATGTGTACAGATTTATTTTTGGGGGATACTTTTAAGTGTGTCACTGAATATAGTTTGTCTGTGGTCATTTCAGTTCAGTCATATGGGGAAACTTACGGAGATCGAAGAGATGATGAACACTTGGACGCTTCAGAAAGGGATCCCACTGGTTCTTGTTAAATGCGAAGGGAACACCTTAAGATTGCGACAGGAGCGCTTCCTTAAGGGTGTTTTTGAAGAAGACCCTGAATGGGCTAACCTGCAGTCAAGGTATCCACACTTATCTTAATTACTTATGTGGTGTTTGTTCTGTTGCTGCAGTTTCCAATATAGGAAAAGGTGCTTGATATTCTGGCAGCTTGATATTACATTATTACTGTTTAATATATTTAGGTCAGCCTGGGCAGGAGGTAAGTTTATCAATAGATGACATGAAGTATGTGAACGAGGCATAGTACAAGTGTTCCTGGTGACTTGGCAAGGATGGACAGCAGATGTCCATTTTCCTGGCTACTGGCATGGAGCAAATCAGCAGCTGGCTGTAAGGGTAGGACTGCATAAGGGGAAAAATGTAACAGGAATTGATATAATGGAACACTCTGTAGAGGTCTTAACCACAGGAACAGGATAGAGCTGAAAAGTGAAATGTGTTCTCGGTTGATATCGTAGTGGAGGTACGATGAGGCTACCCTTCTATAAGAGAGGATCACGCATTTAATATCCAGTGGGAGAGAGAACTGATCTGCTAGTATTTTAAAATATGCAGATTTCCCTATATGCATGTAGAGTGCCATTTCAAACCTGGATAGAGAAGTGATCCTTCATTGAGAGGGGTATCTCTGTTAGTTTTGGTGTGAACTTCTGCATGGTTATACCAAGATTAACATATCTAGCACTCAGTCTCATTCTCTGTTGCTCACCAGTTTATGATAGTCAGACACAGGTAAAGCAAATCAGTCTTCTTCTGCGAAAGCAAATGTTCCTTTATTGTATTTTTTCTTTATCTTCCAGGTATTTTTGGCATATCCCACTCACATACGTCACCAGCAGCTCCAACACTGTTCACAGACACATATTAAAAACTAAAACAGGTAATGAAGTCTGATCATTGGTTTTGTAATCAGTAAATTGATTGCCTTAACTGAAGAACAGGTTGACCTTTACTAATCAATTAAAAGAAATGTATTTCCTGAACAAAATTAATTTTAAGGATACGTGTTGGGGGTTGGCCCTCTGGGGAGCCCTGTTTGTTCTTTATATTACTTCCCCTTCCTGCTTTGCCATGCCCATGCCTCTAGCTGAGGAAGATAAGATGCAGCTTCTGACAGAGAGAATTTCTGGTCCTCTTCTAGAAACTCTAGTGGGCTGACCTGTATGTTACTGTCAGGGTTCCCTCCCCACTGTGAACTCTGGGGTACAGATGTGGGGACACGCATGAAAGACCCCCTAAGCTTATTTCTACCAGCTTAGGTTAAAACTTCCTCAAGGCACAAATCCTTTCCTTGTCCTTGGATGGTATTGCTGCCACCACCAAATGATTTTGACAAAAATCCAGGAAAAAGGGCCACTTGGAGTCCCTGTTTCCCCAAAATATTCCTCCAAGCCCCTTCACCCCCTTTCCTGGGGAGGCTTGAGAATAATATACCAACCAATTGGTTACAAGTGAGCACAGACCAAATCCCTGGGTTTTTTGGACACTTAAAATCAATCAGGTTCTTAAAAGAAGAATTTTATTTAAAAAAAAAAAAAGTAAAAGAATCAGACCTGCAAAGTCAGGATGGAAGGTAACTTTACAGGGTAAATAAAAAGATTTAAAACACAGAGTATTCCCCTATAGGCTTAGCTTCAAAGTTACAAAAAACAGGAATAAAACTCCCTCTTAGCATAGGGAAAATTCACAAGCTAAAACAAAAGCTAATCTAACGCATTTCCTTGCCTTTACTTACAATTTCTGTAACTTTAGATGTATCATTTCAAGTATCTTTTCAGAAGATGGTTTACCTGCTTGGTCTCTCTCTCTCTCTCTCTCTCTCTCTCTCTCTCCAGAGAGGGAACAAAAACAAAGAGAGCACAAACAAAGCCTCTTCCCCCCCCCTCCCAGATTTGAAAGTATCTTCTTTTCTTATTGGTCCTTTTGGTCAGGAGCCAACCAGGTTATTTGAGCTTCTTAACCCCTTACAGGTAAAGGGATTTTGCACCTCTGGCTAGGAGGGATTTTATGTTACTGCATACATAAAGGTTGTTACCCTTCCCTTTATATTTATAACAGTCACTCTAAAGATTAATATATGAGATTGAAGGTGGGGAGAAGAGGAAGGTGCTGGAGTTTCTGCTAACATTGTCAAAAAAACATACAGATGACTTTAAGAACTGAATTTAATTCCAAGAGTTTCTTCTAAATAACACGCACAAATATTAACTTCTATTATCATGGCCAAAATTGGGAAATGATTCCAGATAGGGACAAATAAAACAAACTTGAGAGAGCATTTAGTGCTTGGGAAAGATCCTGTACTGGCAATGGAAACTCTTTCACACTGCCTCTGGCCAGCAACTGTGCAAAGTACCCTGACTTGGAGGGATTATGTTACCTTAATTTGTTCCCAAGTCTGTTCGGTCACTGGTTTCTTTGCTGAGAAATGGACAGAGAACACAAGCCAATTTCACATAAGCCATCAAATAGCTACAAAACAGCAACAACTGTTGATTTAGCAGCCTAAACAGAATTTGATCCAGCAATGTAGGAGAGGAAAAAGGACCTGTCTCCCATTACCAATCCCATAAATCCCACTGGATTCTCAACCTGTTGAAATATTCTCAGTCTAAACTTTTTGTCTACATGGCGTGCTAATCCGCACTGAAGGGGGTATACATTTTAAGGAGCACGAGAGAAGTGCACTAAAAGTTCCCTAATGTTTGAAAATGGACTACATTAATGTGCACTAGGGAACTGTTAGTGCAAGCCAACAGGTCCAATCAGGCCAGCTGATGTGCAACAGGCCACTGTATACAAGAGTTTACATCCCTCTGGTGTGGACTAATGTATTGTGTAGAGAAGCCCCCAAAATAAAAACTCTCTGGTATAAGGACTTCAGGTTAGCAAATAACTTTCTAATTCCATTTTCAGGTATCTTCTCGGTAAATCTCACAGTTCCCCAGGCAGAGGTGAAAGTAAGCCGGTATGCTCCGGTACGGCGTACTGTCAAGAGCCGGTGCGCTGTACCGGCCTGGCTTCCCCAGGCGACAATTTAAAGGGCAGCGGCTGGAGCCCTGGGCCCTTTAAATTGCCATCAGAGCCCCACTTCCGGAGCCCTGGGGTAGCAGCGGCAGGGCTCTGGCAGCAATTTAAAGGGCCCGGGGCTCTGGCCACCGCTACCACCCGGGGCCCTTTAAATCGCCGCCCGAGCCCCGCTGCCGGAGCCCTGGGGTAGCGGCAACGGGGAGGGCTCCAGCATTAGGGCTCCGGCGGCGATTTAAAATACCGGGGCAGTAGCGTCGGCTGGAGCCCAGCCCCTTTAAACTGCCGCCCTTGCCCAGCTACCAGAGCCCTGGGGTAGCAGCAGCAGTCGGGAACTTCGGTGGCCATTTAAAGGGCCAGGGGCTCCCAGCCGCTGCTACCGCAGCAGAGTCCCGGGCCCTTTAAATTGTCGCCGGAGCCCCAGGGGTCCCGGCTGCTGCCACGACCCCCAGGGCTCCGGCAGCGGGTCTCCAGCGGCGATTTAAAGGGCCCCAGGTGGTAGCGGTGACTGGAGCCCTGGGCCCTTTAAATCGCTGCCTAAGCCCTGCTGCTGGAGCCCTGGGGTAGCAGCGGCGGGGCTCCGGCAGTGATTTATAGCTCCGGCAGTGATTTAAGGGGCCTGGGGCTCCCAGCCGCCACTTCCGCAGCCGGGCCGGAGCTCGGGGGCTCTAAAGGCCCCGCCACTTCCGGTCGAGGCCACGCCCCTTCTAGTCGAGGCCCAGCCCCCTGTTCAGGACTCCGGAGTACGGTAAGTCCTTTAAGTTACTTTCACCCCTGTCCCCAGGTGAAGCCACTGACAGGCGTAATACTTGCCTATGCTTTCATTTTAATTTTTCATATGCAGTACAAAAAATACTGATTCCATGTGAATCTCTCCCATTCAGACACACTAGAACTGGAGGGAGAGGTCGCCTGGGTGAAATTCAATGTGGACATGAATGGCTATTACATTGTGCACTATGAAGGGAACGGCTGGGACAACATCATTAAACTGTTGGATCAGAATCACACCCTTTTCAGCCACAAGGACCGAGTGAACTTGATCCACAATGCATTTCAACTGGTCAGGTAACAAATCTTTCCTATTTTAATCTGATGAAAAAAATGCCAATTTTTAACAGGGAAGAAGCAAAGATCTGTGTGCCAAAATGAAAGAATAAACTTCACCCGCTCTGGTGCACGCATTTACTGCTGTATCATGCAAATTGTATGAATGCATATTCAGACATTTACACAGGTGTCTAATTAACAGTTTGCACCAGTATGAACATGCCCTTGGCAGTAATTTCATGCCCAGTCACAGGGTCACTTTTTTGTTAGCATGAGGGCAACCTCCTGTTGAAAACTGGACCATCAGAGTGAGAGCCAGGCACATTCAAACTTAATTTTTAGTACCACTCTCTGTGATGTGGATCCAGAAGCCAAAGACACAGAACTCATTTCCTGAACATAGCGCTTACTCTCCTACAGGCTGAAAGGATTGCCTTGAGCAGCAAAATATTAGTTACAGTTAATAGTGAGAGAGACTGTGCCAGGGCAGAGGAGTAAACATTTCCCAGCTTTCCTAGGTCAAGCATAACCCTGACGCTGATGCTCCTTGAACAAAACAGACCCCCTCATAGGTGTGTAGAGTCCAGATACAGAGAGGCTGAGGAAAAACTGTTTGGCTTTCACTTCATCACCTTTCTCTTAATTTCACTGAAAGCAATTACGAGCATGTGGGGATGGTTTGGGCTCATTGCTCTTTCCCATAAAGACAGGCCACCTCTTTCTTTTTAATTTTCTTAGAAGACTTTGCTTGGGAAAGATCAAATAAAAATCAGCATCCCTCTTGGAAACTATATTTTGGACAGCAGGTTTCTGTCTTTGAAAACTAATTTAAGAGAAAGGTTAGCCGTCAATTTTGTGTACTATTTTAATTGCATAGGCTTACTTGAATCATTTCCAAGGAGGACGGCCAATAAGGTTTGAGGCAAAGGGTAACTACCAATATCATCTTTATATTATGCTGTTTTGTCCCAATGAGATTTCATCCAGGCCTCTTCTGTCCTTTTTGTACTGGGCATGATGCTAACTCCTACAGAAGAGATTTATGTCCCCAGCTTTCTTTTTAGTAGTGGCCGCTGTTCTGTCTGCCTCTTCCCCCACAGTGTGTAGGGCAGAGTGTCCGCTTTTTCAAAAAATGCACTCTAAGGTCCTGGTCCTGTAATGATAATGGTGCAGGAGCAGGGGTCCACCCCTGCCGAGCTCATTGCTGGGTCAGGGCTTAAGTTTGCGCTCTCAAACACATGCCCTTTAGTGAGCTGCAGTGGGAGTTCCTCACAGAAACTGGAGAGTTACCTCTGCAACTGTCTGCTTTTGCACCTCAAATAGTGGGTAAAGATGTAGAGGCTCCTTTGGCAAGTCACTCCTACAGTAGCACCTAACTAATGGCACCACAGCGAAGTTGTGATTGGAGGGATGATCTAGTGGATAAGACTCTGGACAGGGATGCAGGAGAGCCAGGTTCAATTCTTGGCCCGGTCACAGATTTCCTGTGTGCCTTTGGGCAGGTCACTTACTCTACCCTGTTCCTCATCTGCATAATAGGGCTGGCACGGTGTTTTATGAGGATGAAATCTGTTCATGACCAGGAGGTGCTTGGATACTAGGGTGATAAGGCCTATATATGTACCTAGATACAAGATAATGGTCACATGAAATACTGTACATGCTCTTGCTGCTTCTTGCTCCAATAACTTCTTTTAAAAGTGCAGGACTCTATCGCCTTTTAAACAAGAAAAGAAAATATAATTAATAAAAAGTCTAAAGTAAAGATAGTATCTAATATGTGTAGAACTAAGAACACTGTTCTAAAATAAGCATTAGTTCTTGAAACACATAACTAGAGATAGGATATGCATCACCTGAAGTCATACTGGAGAAGTGATCCTTTTTGTTCTGCTGTTTAAGTGGGCAAAGCACAGTTTGCAGAACTTCATGAACATGGCATCTTTTCTTGGCAAAGTGCATGAAGACAGTGCAGAATTATACTTGTAGCGGAGTCACAAGAGCTCACATAATCCCTTTGTTGGGCTTAATTATTTGAAAAGTTCTTTCTAAGGCTGTACCCATTAATTCAGTCTGCTTTGGTGCATTGTGGAAGAAAGCCTGACACACTTGGTCGCAGAGTTTTTTTTAGCCATTAATTCTGATATTTTGGCAGAAGCCACGAACATTAGTGAATCTAACAGTCACTCAGTTGTACTCCACTCACTACAGCCACAGTCTTCAGAGGTCATGCTCAATCCCTACTATGGTGTCTGCTTCCAAATGCTGCTTTGGCTGAGTTCTTTGTAACTGTTCGCTCTCTCTTGTTTTTTGGGCACTTCCTGGCAGGTTGTTTAAAGATGCTCAGAGGAGACTGTTCACCCTCTAGAATGCTAGGTAGAGTAATGGGGCCACAGCATGTGAGGAGATAGTGCAAGGCTTTGACAGCGGAAAGAGGCAACCCATGA
The DNA here is from genome assembly GCA_033296515.1 of Macrochelys suwanniensis. Lineage (NCBI taxonomy): Eukaryota > Metazoa > Chordata > Testudines > Chelydridae > Macrochelys > Macrochelys suwanniensis. Next base: position 71,436,400 of record CM065780.1, on the reverse strand, counting down.
CGATGGATGGGTTGTTGTTCTTGACTCCGTGGAGGATCCCTGGGATAACTTTGGTGGTTGTGTGGAGAATGTTAAGGAATTGTGAATAATGTATAAAAGGGTATCTGCTTGACATATGTAGGGCTCACCAATGATCTGACCTCCTGTTGTGGTTATCTGAACCAAATAACTGAAGATGACATTTCACACTCTCTCTTGAGTAGCCCACATAGATTATACATCAAAGGACAGGATGTATGGCACAAAGCAAACGGCAGAGCACTGAAAACTAGGTCAGGCAGTCGTACCTGCTATCCATGAGACCAGTTTAATAAAAATGTCCATTTCTGTATTGTCTTTTACTTAAAGCACTTCAGTCAGTCATCCATTAATCCTCAGAACACCCTGTGAGACAGGCAAGTTTTAGTGTTATGTTTGTAGACCTCCAAAAATAAGAGAAAAATGACTCTGCTCCCAAAAGTCTTACAATAATTATCCTAATGTTGAAGATGCAAAAACTTACACACAAACGTGGATTAAGTGATTTGCCTAAGGTCACATAGTGCTTCATCCAATGTCCATTGAAGTCAAAGACTTCCATTGACTTCAGTGGGCAGTGGATTGGGTCCTTAGTCAGCAGCAGGATTGGGAATATGGCCCAGCACACCTGGTTTACAACCCTTAGTTCTTTTGACAGGGCAAAGTGAGACAGAGACAAAGTGCTGAGAAGTACAAAACTTTGAACCGTGCACATTTTGAGCTTGCATATATTTTTTTCTTCAGTGCAGGAAGGTTATCGCTGGACACAGCCCTTGATCTGACGCGATATCTTCGACGTGAATCCAGTAACGTAGTACTTCTGCAAGGCCTGGGCTACCTGGAAATGTTCTACCACATGATGGAGAGAAGAAATATTTCTGATGTCACAGAAAACCTTAAGGTCCATTTTTAATTTGAAAACAAATATTTGTAATTAATGTTTATTTGTAAGGAATTGGGACACGTAGAACGAGTGCTCAGTTAGTATTCAGAAAGAGTCCTCCTTCTCCTCTTGAGAGAGAAAAAGAGAAAGAAAAAATCCTCAAATTCCTGAAGGATTCTATTTATAAACTAGCCAAGCTTTAAACACCACATTCCATTCTCTTGTCATTCTGCACATTATCAACTCATGCAGTAATGGCCCATGGCAATGGTTTCTGCTGCTCCATTGTGAGCTGGTCTTACTCATGTTGTTGGAGTTAGCCCATGAGTCTGCTGCTGCCGAGCAAGTAGCGTGGCGTCAGGGCTTGCATTCCAGTGGCACTGTGGCAGCCTGGATAATAAGAGCAGGAAAGCTCTCATTACTTTCCTCCCGCTTCTGTAGCCCCCGCCTATGTTCAGTCAATATAGACTGTAAGATCCTTGGGACCAATACATAAATAATTTCTCTGTCCTTTGTGTGGGGGATAGAGACAGCATTCCTATTCACTCTGCATAAAGACCCGTAATCATGTTTAAAAACCTGATTGTTGCCACTTATGTTGTGTTAAGCAGAACTGCACTTATCAGATGTTTTCGAATGTGATCACAGCTAGCTCAGCTGCGGACGCCCTGTGGACATGCTTTGTTACAAAGAACTCAGCCCAAAACAGTGTTTGGGAGTAGATACCATAGCAGATTTGAGTATGACTTCTGAATACTGTAGCTGTAATGAGTGGAGTACAACTGAGTAACTGTTGAAAAGCAGGTTTATATATGGTTAGACAGCACTATATAGATTGTGGCACTAGGGCCTAACTGTGATCTGTTCTCTCTGCAGCGGTACATCCTGCAGCATTTTAAGCCGGTGATTGACAAGCAGACGTGGAGTGATGAGGGCTCAGTCTCTGACAGAATGCTTCGTTCTGCTCTCCTCGAGCTTGCGTGTGAGCTACAATATCCTCGCTGTATCCAGAAGGCAAATGAACTTTTCAGCAAGTGGATGGGATCTGGTGGGACGTTAAAGTAAATGGCTTACCTGCTTTCTAACATTCCTTTTCACTTAGGCATCCTGTACTGGGCTTTGCTTTTCTAGCAAAGGTTTTACAGTAAAGTTGGAACAGGAAAATTTTTGTAATCTGGAATGGGAAAAACGAACTGAATAATCTTTTCCTCTAGTATGTGTGTGTGACTTACGATATAGTATCAACAAATAGGTTAGATAGTATTAATTACTTTTCAGCTGCTTGCTCCTTTCTACTGACTTTGCTCACTGTGCTTTCTTTCCTGCTTTTTCAGTGCAGTTTGGGCCTCTGGATTATTCATTTGTCCTGATTTGAAAGAGCCACATAGCTAAAAGAAAATCAAAGTTTAGGGCTCGGCTGTGACTCTTCAGTCCTGCACTAGTGGAGGGGCAGAGGTGCACCACCACATTAGTAACTCTAGGAGACACTGTGTGTGAGGCACAATGCTTGCTGGAGCTCCAGATCCACTGCAGCACTCTTTATAAGAGTGAACTGTACGAAGTCTAGCCTTCCTAGTTCCTTTGGACACAGCAGAGGGCGTGTTGGGCCATGACCCCAAGCCCTTTTTACCCACTTTGGAGAGCAAAGCTCTGGCAGTGGCGCTAGTCTCATGCATTCAGAAGTTTGAATGAGTGCAAGGTCTACCATTGTTCCCAACTCCTGCAGGGCTGTGCAAGCGCGAGGCTCATCATGGATTCTTCCTATCCCCTCTTGCACCTGGGGCTGAATACGATCTTTTTCTTACCATGCTTGACTTTACTGCACTAGGTGGGACAAAAAAATTCCACAGACATGGTACCATAGTAAATGTAACTACTAAATCTAACTAGCCAGGTACTATACAGCCCCCAACACCACAGTAGATGAGCACCATACACTATAAGAAATTGTAAATGTGGATTTTTTGATTCACAAGGATGCCCACTGTCACTTGCTTCATTGCTGGATATTAAAAATGGATAAGCCATAGGGGACATATTTGACTGGAATAACCTAAAGAGGTGATATAAAATAAACACATCTACCACCAATAGTCCTGTGTTCCTATCTTAATCCAGTTAAAGGTATCATTTAGTGCTTGTCTTTCTTTCTTTTCCTATTCAGTTAAACAGAAATAACACACTTTTTACAGTTGTGGTTTATTCTGCTGATGGATATGCTAGAAATACCATAAATACATGCCTTACAAAATTGTCATGAAATTTACCAGCCCAGGCAGAAAATTACTTCCACACCCCTGCTCTGCACAATGATGACTGGTGATCCTGAAAACACTATTAATATTTTATTTGCCCATCCAAAGAAGTAACTTTCCTTGGGTTGGTGGGCAAATAGATTTTTGCAAGGTTATTGGGAGGGTGGGTGGATAAATCAATAGCTTGTTTAACATTTAATTACATTATGTGCTTTGGAATAGTCTGTTTTGCCCCAGCTGCTCCATGTGTACTGTAATGTCATCTCACACCACCAGAGTTTGGGTGAACAAGCAGTCATGGGATTTATTTTCTCCTTGCTCTCTTGAACCTCAATTAGTTCTCAGACTGGTTCACTTTCCAGTCTCCCCTGTGCCTTATTTTGTAATTATGTCCAAATATTTCCTTTTTTTACTTCTGGTGCTTGTGCATGATACAGGAAACAAAATGCTTTCATTGACCTTTTCCATACCCTGACTCTACAACTCATTGCCTTTTAATAGTACAAGTACACTGTAGCATTTCCAATCCTTGTTGAATGACGCAAGTCTCCTAATCTGTTTATAGGTCAGTTCACTGCTCTGCCATCCATCCAAAGGACTGCAGTACTGTTCTTCTCTAGAGTGTGGTTTATTGTACTAAGCACAAGCCTGGGAGCCAATAAGTTCTAGCCCAGGGGTAGGCAACCTATGGCACGGGTGCCAAAGGCGGCACGCGAGCTGATTTTCAGTGGCACTCACACTGCCCGGGTCCTGGCCACCGGTCCGGGGGGCTCTGCATTTTCATTTAATTTTAAGTTAAGCTTCTTAAACATTTTAAAACCCTTATTTACTTTACATACAACAATAGTTTAGTTATATATTAAAGACTTGTAGAAAGAGACCTTCTAAAAATATTAAAATGTATTACTGGCACACGAAACCTTAAATTAGAGTGAATAAATGAAGACTCGGCACACCACTTCTGAAAGGTTGCCAACCCCTAGCCCATGTACTAATTACAGCCACTCAAAGTCACACAGTGAGTGAATGTCACAGTTGCTCACAATCTTCCCCAAGAAGGAGAGACTAGGGACAGGGTATCTGGTGAAATCATCCGTGCTGACCAGTGACTTCTTGAGTATTGAGTAGACTTCCAGACAAGGGGATTTCTTATTCACCTGATCACTTGTCTTATCCTACTTGAACTCATATCATCAGTGTCCAAAATTACTAGAATCCCTCCAGGCTAGCTATTTCCTGGTAATACATAGATTCACAGAAAAGGTGAAAAGTGCATTTCTGCTTTCTGGAGTGTTATTGTAGGTGGAAATATGTCTTGACTAAAGATGTGTGAAATATTCACAATATAATATAAAATGCTCCAAATTCTAAATATTTTCTCATTTTTTTATAAATTCTAAACTGGCCCGTTTTTGTGAAAAATCTTTTCAAGCTTTCAGAAAAAAACTGGCCCAAATTGTTTTAAGATGGTAACGTGAACATCTTTGATTTTGCACGTTTTTGTAACCAAATAATTTTCTTGCGAAATTTCAGGGACATGAAAATGGGCAGGAAGCAAAATTGCAGAAAATGCTGCACAGCCCTAAAATTGACCATTACCATGTCCTTCAGTGCATCTTTACGGGAGAGCACTGGGAAAGATAAATTGTAAACAAACTTGGCATATGACTCTTGGAATATTGTACATCTGTGTATACAGAAAGTAGAAAGAGCTTCCCAGGGCTAAAAAAGTCATTTGACCCTCCTTCTCTTTCCCCTTCTTTGTTTGATGCCACAGCCTTCCAGCGGATGTTCTGAAGACGGTCTACTCAGTTGGAGCACAGTCAATAGCAGGGTGGAATTATCTACTGAAGCAATATAGTCTCTCGATGTCAGGTGCAGAAAAGAACAAAATCCTCTATGCTTTGACAACCAGCAGGCACTGTGAAAAACTGACAAAGTAAGAATTGTCTTTGCTCAATTATTAAATGCAAAACAATACCAAGTTCCTTCACCAATGTGCTATGGAATCTTGAGAATCTCAACAGTAGTGGGAAACGCATTGAAAATGTGGAACTGTATTTTTTTATTTACTTCATCACTTTCCTAAATAATTATTGATGAGATGATACCCTAAGGAATCTTGGCCTGATGTTGATGATGCATGAAAGGCCATTAGAAAGAAGCTCTTGAGATACTATATATACAGTACATGCAACAAAGAAATTCAAATCCTTTGAAGTGTAGTTCTGTTCTGAAAAGTGACCATGTAAGAATTGTTCTCACTTAAGAGATGTGTTTCCTATTTGTATTCAGTCAGGTGTGAGTACATTAGTGACTAAAACAAGTCTTTGTTAGCATTCCAGAACCAATACTGTTCCAGGAGAGTGAGCTGGATTCTATTCTGGCTTGCATATCATCAACAAAATTACGGAATGCAGAATCTTTAGTGTGGATGAATAGTCAAAAAGACTCCACCAGGATTTTCAGATACCACTCTGGGTTTGCAGGATTGGCAATTCAGATAAATCATTTTACTTTGTAAATTGAGAAGGTTTGAGCTGGAAGTTACTGAACAACCAATAGTCTTCTTACAAAATAGAAGAACCTCATTTTACGTGATGATTATGGGCCCTACCATGTTAGGTTTTATGCAGAAGCCCCTATTTAAATCAATTACCTACAAGCCAATGGCACAGTTATTCCTATAATGTGAAAAAGTTGTAGTAGCACCACTTAGTTAACTTGCAGATTGATATTTAAAGCACTGAACTGTCATCCTGCACATTATTTTCCATACTCCTGTTTTATATTTAGTTCCCATGTTAGAATATCAAAAGGAAATGTGCGTTAAGTAGTGGACTAGCAATACCTCCTAGAAGATGAATAGAAACAAGCTGAAGCTGTCTGATCTGTTTTAATTTTTACAGGTTAATTGAGCTGGGCATGGAAGGTGAGGTTATCAAGACTCAGGATCTAGCAGCGCTTCTTAATGCTATTGCCAGAAATCCAGAGGGACAGGGGCTTGCTTGGAATTTTGTCAGAAAAAACTGGAACAATCTTCTTAAAAAGTTGGTATTTGCTTATCTACTTTAGCCACCATCGGTGGCAAATCCTGATAAGTAAGAGTGTAAAGAAGGATAATTTATTCCACTAGAGAAGACTCTTACCTTATTTTTTATATATGATACATTTATAGAAGTGGGAGCCAAAAGCACTAGCTCCTACCACTTGATCTAAAGAAGTAACCCTGAAGGTCCCGGGGACAATTTAATGAGCACAGGAGTGCTTGTCTTTCTTCATTAGAGAGAAAGCACGTGCCCCACGCTTCAAGCTGTGGTACAGGACCCATGCTTGCACACCTCTGCTAGAAACAAGCTGAAACTGACTAGTCTATCTTTATCCTCCATCTGGGAGAAATAGAGAGAAGTTCAAATAATATAAATACTGAAAAGCAAATTAGACAGTAGAAAATGCTTTCAGTTTGATAGTCTACAGTGGCTATAAATCCATATGGCTAAGGATATATGTTTATAAAATATTTTTTAATTTGATAGTGTAACTTCATAAGAACAAAGGTGCTGCCATACTGGGTCAGATCAAGTCCATCTTGCCCAGTGTCCTGTCTCTGACAGTGGCCCGTACCAGAGCTTCATGAAGAACATACAGAACAGGACAGTTATGGAGTCACCCACTCCCTGTCTTCCACTCCTGACTTCTGGTAGAGAGAGGTTTAAGGTTGCCCTGAGCATGGGGTTGTGTCCCTGATAATTTTGGCTAATAGCCATCGATGGACCTATCCTCCATGAACATATCCAGTTCTTTAACTAAAAAATATTCACATACTAGAAAGAGACTAGTAAAGAAATTCTGTACTGATACAAGGGGTGCAGTTCAGATATTGGTATATTGTTTATATTACTGTATCGTTTTTTTTTCTTGTTTACAGGTTTGAATTAGCCTCTTTTTCTATAAGAACTATTATTGTTGGCACTACATCTCAGTTTTCCTCCAAAGACAAGCTAGAAGAGGTTTGTGACTTTCTATTAATACTTATTGGTAATTTATAGTCTCATATTTCTTAAGATAACAAATAAAAATGCTTAACTGCCCAGAACAGCCCTCATGAGAAAGTGCTCTTTCAGTGTTACAATGATGAAAAGGAAAGTTAAGTTAAAGTTGAAAATCCATTTAATAGCTTGAAAAAATGTTAGCAGTGATTCCAAAGTAACCTATCGATGAGTTGCATATATTATGTGAGTTACATTTTAGTGTCCAGAAAAAGTGTTCGATCTCTTGTTGTATTATAAACATTTCTTTTCTGTGCATACTGGAAAAGATTTATTCTTTGGCTATTCATGTAATTGCCAGTACTGTAGTCTATATATTTTGGTTTCATGTGGAGAAAAAACATTCAGTTCATTGCATAACCGCATATATGATTAAGGAACTGACACTTGAGGTTGCTGCACAGGCATGTGGGAGGGCATTGTATGCTCCTTCCTACAAAGACTATCTTAAAAAACAGCAGCAACAACAATAAATGGATGAAGGTTGTGGGGGAGGGAAGGGGGAAAGGATATAACATCCAATCCATGGCCTCAATTCTACAGGAAGACCCATCTGAGTTCCTGTGCCTAAGCAAAGCCCTGCCGAAGTCAGTGGGGCTCTGTGTGGTTGAAGGAAGTGGTCAGGGTGGCGAATGGCCCACATATTTCAGTTCATTTTTAATAGACATATATATTTGTTTTATTTTTAGTATTAACAATTAATTTTTATTCTTTGGAGGGTACTTGGCCTAAGATGTGAGAGGATTTGTAGGAGAGCTTAGTGCATATCACCTGAGTTTTGGGGCAGCCACCATCAGGATGACTAATTCTAGCTATTGGGCCTATGTTTTCCTAGCAGGTGTTTAAATGCAGCAAGAAATTAACCTGACGTTTCTCAGAAAAATAACTCCCAAGTCATTAATGATTATCCTGTCTTCTAGGTGAAACACTTCTTTAAGTCTCTGGAGGACCAAGGATCAGAGCTAAAAATCACTGAAGTTGTGCTGGAAACCATAACAAAAAATATTAGATGGCTGAAAAGGAATCTCAACAGTCTAAGGAACTGGCTGCTAAATAATCTTTAAACCACACTGCAAAGCAGAGAGGATTTCAGTTTGATTAACTGTTCCCTTTCCCTCCACACTGTGGTGATGCACGTTTGAATGTAGGAGTCGGACTGCATATTTGGGGAGTTTGCCTTCCATCGCACAATATAGCCATGTTGACAACCTCAAATATGTCCGGAAAGCTTTTCACTGATCCAGAACTGGCTAAGGAAACAGGATCTATTGTGAAGCCTGTGAACGGTTTCAATAATTTGTCACAATGTAACTGTAAATACCTGTCTGATGATAGGTACATGGGTACAAAGGTAGCATATATAACTTTTCCATGCCTTTTTGTCTTACTGTTTGTTGGAATTATTATTTTGTTTTTTTATGGTTTCTGGCCACAGGAGACATGAATAACCCACTTACTAATAGTTTCTCTCTTGTTAGGTTAGGTTGAATTATCTAACCAGAAAGGGTGAGGAATTTAGAACAAACAAGACACTTTCTCCAGACAGAGAGGCAGCATAGTCTGGTGGCTAATATGCTTTCAGGGCCGGCTCCAGGCACCAGCCGACCAAGCACGTGCTTGGGGTGGCACCTCCTAAGTGGCAGCCAATCTTGGGGCGGCACTTGGGTTTCTTTATTTTTTTTACTTCAGCGGGGCAGCGCTCGTGGGGGGGTTGGGTTTTTTTTGTTTTTGTTTCGGCGGGGCAGCACTCGGAGGCAGGGTTTTGTTTCGGGGGACAGCGCTGGTGGGAGGTGGGGTTGTTTCGGTGGGGCAGTGCTCGGAGGTGGGGTTTTGTTTCAGGGGACGGCGCTCAGGGGAGGCGGTGTTGTTTCGGCGGGGCAGCGCTCAGGTGGGGGGCGTTGTTTCGGCGGGGCGGTGCTAGGTTTTTTTGTTTGTTTTTTTGCTTGGGGTGGCATAAAAGTTAGAGCCGGCCCTGTATGCTTGACCAGGAATTCAGAGACTGGAGTTCTATTAGTGAGTCTACTAATGACCTGCTGCAAGACTTTGGACTATTTACATCATGTGTGTGCCCTCACCCTGACCCAATCTCATGTCTCACTTGTCTATTTAGATTGTGAACTCTTCCAGGCAGGACTGTCTTCCCTATATGTCTGTGCAGTGCCTAGCACAATGGGGCCCTCATCTCAGTTGGGACCTGTAGGTGCTACTGCTATAATTAATATTAATAGATTATCTCCTGGGGAAAACAGTGTAAGTTCTTCTTCTCCCTGTCTTATCAATTCAGCTCATCCCTAAGATGAAGGGGTAATTTTCTCCCTAGCTTCTTTGCTTGTATTCTCTTTTTCTGCACAGCGTGAATAGCCAAGTTGAACTGTGCTAAAGGTGTGGTTTTTTTCTCCTTTCATTTTTCTTATAGCCTGCTAGCAAACAATATAAAAGCACCAAAAGCAAACCTTAGAGCTCAAGAATAAGTAGTGTGGTACTTCAGACAAGTAGTGTAGTACTTTAGAGAGCTTCTTATTAATACATTGCTTTAAAAGTATTTTACTAACAAAAGGTCCTTTTCCTAAGAGGCCAGGGTTTAAGGTGAAGTGTACTTCTGGCAATTTATTTATAAGATTGCAACAAATGAATGCATTGTTTAAAAGATTTTAATTGTGAATGAACTCAATTTCACTGTTGTAAAAGCATAATCTGTTGCCTCTGTTGTTAGATACCTTTCTGTCATACACAAAGAAAATACCGTGGCCATGCAGCCAGATTTTCAGAAGTGGCCACTGATATTATGTACCTCAATTTGTGTGCCCAACTTGAGACTATTATGTACCTGGTTTTCCCCTGCTCCAGAGCTCACAATGAAGTCAGCTTTGGGGGCAGGGAATGCCTGTATGTATATATAATACCCAGCATAATGGGGCCCTCATCCTAATTGGGGTCTCTGGGCTGTTTTACAGTTTATAAATATTGTTAATCCCTCACAGCAGCCTTTGAGCCTTGGGCTGTTATTTCTTTTCCTAAAACAGCTTGTGTTTGCCACATTCTATATACACGAATGGTAATACTTGTCCTTCCATTTGAGAATCTGAAAGTGTTACAAATTCTAATGAATTAAACTTCACAACACCCCTGGGATGTGGGGCAGGGAAGCATGGAATATCATCAGCTAGCTTCTCCCACCCAGTGAAATGCACTCTCTGCTTGTGGGAAGCTGTCCCAAGTCAGTCTCATTTTGGTCACTGTCAGTTTGTCTAGTGAAATAGTATATTATAGTAATAGTTACTGACAGTGGCCCATCACCACTGAATTAATGTTTGTCTGTTGCTTTATTCATTTCACACCGCACAGCCTTTCCGTGTTATATCATCCTACAGGTCCAACTTGTAGAATGACATAAGTTGGAGAAGATATGAGGATCTCAGGTTCAAAACAAGACAGAGTTCACTGACATCATTACATTTGTGTACTCTTAGTCTTGTTGCATCATCTCCTTCGTGTCTGAGACTAGGCAGGATATATAGCCTTAATGTGGGAATGACATACATTTTATGTCATGTTTCATCAGTCATCTAATTTACATCATTACTGGTCTTTCTAGACATAGTAAATGGAGCCTGCACATATTCTGTAGTTTAAATTTACTATCCTAAATGTGACATCTACAAAAAGATGAATTGGCTCTCAGAAGTTGCTAGGCACATCTTTTACACACAGAATCACCAATCAGCCAATGAGAGTTTGTTCTGATGATATTGTATTTCTGCCCTGTGTTTCGCTAATTGACTGTTGTCACCCTGTTTCCTGCAAAGGAGAGCGATGAGGGAGGAGACTTGGAATAACACCAAATTCCAATGCTTTCAGCTTGCCTGTGGTTTTTTCCTAATGTGCCTTAGACTCTCAAATTCTATTACTCCTGACACACCATTATTGGCTAATAGAAAAAAATCTTTCCTCCTGGCATACTTAACAAAATCTGGAAACTGTTAATGCTCAGATGTGCAGCAACTGGAAGGAGAGCAGATGAGTAGAGCTGTGTGAAATAATCTCATTGAGTCTGAAACCCACTTACACTTAGCCTCGTGTGTACGTTTTGAGGTGCTTACAAACCTTAGCCTGTGCTCACAAAAGTTCACGAATATAATGTTCAGCAGATGGGAAACCTAGCCTACCCCATTCCCTTGAGTGCCCCCTCATCTTTCTCCTAAACAGCTGCTTTTCCACCTAGCAATCCCACAGTGGCGTTTATGGAACCTCTCTCCTAGCATGGGGATGCTAAAGATTATGAAGCTTCTCTCAGTAATTTGCAGCAGAACTAGTCGGTGGGAGTGGCTGCTCCTACTCCAGCCAAGTGGGTGGGCTTCTACATACTAATGCCACCCACGATCGTGTGCTATCATTTAGTAGTCATTTGAGTCTGTTATTAAATTGTGAGCCTGTTGGAGCATATACTTTGTCTTTGTTTGTCTGTGAAGCATTATCTTCACCAAGAGCTTGATATAAAATAATGATCAATATCATAAATCCATGTTTGCTGATATTAATCAATAGTGAATATAAAGTAGAGATCCTGTTTATTAACTTTTTATATGAAAGGTTACACACAAACTTTAATATGTTCTTCCATTTAGAGATGCACTTTTTTCCAGTGGTAATTACGCAGGAAAAGGGTCTGATTAACTAAACAATTCATGGATTGGCCCTTGCTATCATGAACAATAAAGCTGTCAAAGTATTATCAGCAAAAAACAATTACCGAAAATAAAACCTCAGTGCTTCCATTTTTAAAAACAAGTTATCACCCACCATATCACTTGTCTTAATTCTTGTGCTATTGTGTGGAATAAAACAACTCGAGTGAGAGAAAGCATTAGCTTTACTTTCCCCAGGTCCTAATGATACTCTGGGTTGCACTATAGTATTTCAGCCACGGCATGAGACAACCATCTGATCACTCACTGGGTAGTATGATGAGTGCAAATGGAGAAAGATGGTGAGGTTCCAGGAGGAACCTAATGCGGTGTGTCACCAGGGCGCTCAAGTGTGCAAGCCGGGCCAAGCTGCTACCAAACACAAGACTCTCAGCATATAATGCTGGTCTCGATGCATGCTCTGTAAAAGATCTCTTTCCTGCAACTTTGCATATGTGCTGCATCACTTCTTATTAATGTCACATGCTGCACTAGTTAAGGGTAAACAATTCCTTTTTGTTCTTTATAGGCACACAAAGCTATTTATTCTGTTTCAGGTATTTCTGTCCCTCCATTACTGTAGTGTCTGAGCACCTCACAACACCCCTGTGAGGTAAGGAAGTACTATTATTGTCCTGAGACATAAAGTGGCTAAGTGACTCACCCAAGGTTATGCAGGAAGCCTGTGACAGAGCAGGGACTTGAACCTGAGTCTCCCATGGCCTAAGCTAGTGCAAAACCATTGGGCCATTTTTCCTGGGTAAACCAGCTTCAACAATTTTAAGAACAATTTATAATGTTTCTATAGCATCTCCCAGCCTCCCAAAGTACATCCTAATTAAAATGAATACAGTATCCAAAATCACGATAAAATAGCACTCTTCTTAAAATACATGCACATAAATAATAAAAAATGATAGTACTGGTGAAATACAATGCAGTACCGATATAAAAGAGTGGAGGGGACACACTGCTTGCTTGATTGGTTCGATTAGTTTAAAATTCTTCCTATTTGTGTTTCCCCTATAAACTGTAGCTGGGTTAGAACAGCTGGGACATGCTTAAGCTAAGAAGCAGGTGATTTCAGCTTCCTTCAAAAACCTGACCCAAAGATCCTATGCCTTTGGCGCCTTCCTACAAGATGGTTCTGAGCAGCAAACATTCCGGATGCTCCTGCTGCATCTTGGCCTATCAGCTAGTTTTTATTTCATTATTGTGTTATACTTGCCAAAGAAAAAAGTGTGCAAGCCTTTTAAGAATAATTTTAGAATGTTAATCACCAATGTAATAAGCATTGTATTTAAGCCCTTGATTTTACATCATTGGGCCACATCCTCCCTGGTGTAAATTGGCATAGCTCTTTTGACTTCAGTGGCACTACACCAGTTTACATTTGCTGAGGATCTGCCCCATTACTTGTAATGCTGAGTTTCATTTTCCTTTGGACTGTGTACAAAATGTGGAGAAATGAAAACTTTACTCTCTACACTGAGATTTAAACCACAGAGAGGGTGCACATGCCAGCACACCTTCAGCACGAATGTGCTCAGCCTCTATAGTAGTGATCTCTGCCAGAGAACCAAACAATGGAAACAACTGTACTGCCAATTATCTTCAAGTGTGTGTTATCATAATTACAACTAAATATGATCTGTTCAGTACAGACAGAGTACTCAGCACTGTACAAAACAAGAACAGCTACCTTCTGGGTATAAGAAGGGAGAAATAGAGCCCCTCACTTCACAATGACTTGATTGGTTACAGAAGTAGTGTAAATGAGGACACATTCACCACAATTAGATTGGCAAAAAACACATTTATACAAGGTTCTTGCTAGCAAAGTGATAACACGTTCCCCTAATTGACATAGGCACTATGTGATGAACAGTTTTGTTAAGTTTTTTTAAATCAAAACCAGGCTCTAATGCTTTATTACATGGAGCATCCCAAAATATACTACTCCAGCAAACTCTGTTAGCACCGTAATAGTTGTGAGGTTTGTAAATGTGGTTGTGGAGCTAGTGTACAGAAAAGCTTTGTTAGATCCATGACCTAGGCTGTAATGATTCCCTAATACAATTCTATAAATGAGTTGTCCTCTCCACACTACAGAACAAAAACTGTGCTAGCACACCTCCCAAACTATGCCAGACGACTGTGCACTGGCACAATTAGACTTGCAGTGTAAATGGGCCTTTTGTTGCAGCAGCTGTGTCCAACCTCACTCCTAACAAAGAGCAGCAGCAAAAGGAGCACAAATGCTGAAGTGGTGTTTAAAATAGTGGTGACAGTTAAATGGTAAAACTGTTTTTCACCTTGGTGATGTAAAAATCTAGCAGAGTAATTTTACTGTTTAACTAGAGCTAACTGCACTTTTCCTAAATGGCCTGACCTGGACATTGTACAATTCCTTATTTGCTTTCTTATTGGATTAGTTTCTGAAGGAATGCTGCCAACGCATGGCAGATGGATTACTCAGAGAGATTAATAGGAAGCCAGAAAATTCACAGCAGTGAAAAGACAAGAATGTTACTGCTAAATAGCACATCTATCCCTAAAATAGGGCTGAAAATGACTTGAGAGAGACACTGTAAATTTATGCTTCCACATGCATTCCAGCGGGAGTGTTTCCACATGGAAGTGGGGGTCTTTTCTCCTTCCATGATTCATTTTGGCTTCACTGCTGCTCTGGGATGACACACAGGTCAGTTTAGCACATTTTAACGGACACTGCTATGATGTGTGGATTGGTTGTACCATGATCCCCAAGCTGCTGAATATATGATGTGCCTTGAAACTACATCTTCACAGCAGCAAGAGCACTGTAGTCTGCTATACTATTACACAGAACAGGTGTGGGCAGTCCCAAGAGATACTGTAATGTCTCCATTGAAATGTACATAGAACAGTAATACAATACATCTTTCTTTAAAAATGCACTAGTTTTTAATTATGTACTTGTTCTTTTCTGCTCATCAGTCCAACAAACTGTAAAGATTTCTGGCTGAGACTTGTTTCAAAGTCTCATGCAGCTTGAACAAAATTTGACCTTTCAATACTGAGGATTTCAGATGCATATAAGTACTATTATCATTGTACTCTGTGACAGAAACCCTATACATTTTACTTATGGCATATTAAACATTAATTCTGTGGTAGTGCCTAGAGGGCAACCAGGTTGGGGCCCCATTGTGCTAGGTGCTGTACAAACTTGCTCAAGATAAGGCATCTTTTCAGGTTTTAGGTATAATGCTAAAATCCTTTTTTTTATACAAGACCTAAATTACTAACATTACTAGATTCTGATATAATAGCACAAGCAGGAATATTCAGATGGTGGATTGAGCTCTAGTACTAACATGGTCACTGACTCACTGGGAGATGCTGACCAAGTCACCACACCTCTTTTTCTGTTTCCCCATTTCTAAAAAGGGGTCAATAATATTAATTTTGCCTACCTCACAGGGAATTGTGAAGATCAGTTATTCTCTAAAGAGTTTAAAAATGAAAATCTCTATGGACAGGCTAAGTATTATTATGGCTATCAACCAGGGAAATGCTTGTCTTTAAAAAAAAAAGTGCTCATCCAACACTATACTTGGGATTTTCAAAAGTGGACATTGATGCTGCGACTGCTCCTGTTGAAGTTAGCAACAGTTGACATCAATGGGGGCAGAGTCAGGCCCACATTCAGTGCTTTTGCAAATCCCACTGTAGACTTACTCTTGCTAGAGCTTCCATTTGATAGAAGCCTCTACGTCAGTAAATGAGTCTTCTGCTTCTAAGTGAGGTGTTTTTAAAAATTCTTTCTGGGTTCGAAAGTAATTCCTCTCGAGATTCCCAAGTTTCACTGTGAGGAAAAAAAGGAAGAGGAAATCACCTCCAGAAGGCTGAAAATGGAAAGCTCCAGAGTTAATGCTGCTGTTCCCCTCTAGACATCTAAGGAGCAGCCGCATTCAGAATGTTTTCTTACTGCAGTTCTCTGCCCCCTAAAAAGTTGGCAAGTCATTTATGTGTGCACTTAGGTGGATGTTGATAATCTAGGACAAGTCATTGCCAATACACACATTTTATTTCTTGTTGGCACACAAATGAGATGTAAATGACTCTTAATAGTTTAGAGATGAGTTACAAAAATCACACTTAAAATATCCCAAGAGGGAGAGAAAATCTCTGGATTTAATTTCAAGACCTAGAAGCTTTCATTGTAGCTTATTTCTTTTTAGACATCAACAAAAATAGCAAGTAGCAGCATTTACTGCCAAGTAGTCCACATTATAATAAAGTGTTTAATGTCCTAATTCTGTTGTGACTCATCTTCCTTAAAATACACGGCAGCCACTTTTTTGACATATCCTAGGTCATAAAAATTGAACGCCAGTTAACCCTTTTTATTTACTGCCCAATTTTAAATGCCCTTTAAAATCACAAGCAATCTCCCTTTTCCTAAAGATTGTCACAATTTCTACCGTTTTACTTTTCAAACTGCTCTGTTAGGTCTCACTGTTGAGATCAGGGTAAATTTTTCAAAAGTGCCTAAATGATCTAGGAACCTGAGTCCTATTTTCAAAATGGATTTAGGGTATGTCTACACTGCAATTAAACACCTGCAGCTGGCCTGAGTCAGCTGACTCGGGCTTGTGGGGCTTAGCTAACAGGCTGTAAAACTGTGGTGCAGATATTCGGGCTTGTGCTGGATCCCACGCTTTGAGACCCTCCCCCCGTTCAGGGTCCCAGAACTTGGAATCCAGCACAAACAGGTGTTTAATTGCAGTATTCATATATCTTTAGACACTAAGTCATAATGACACATAGGCGTCTAAATCACTTAGGTGCTTTTGAAAATGTTACCCCATATTTGTAATTAAGTTTTTACAGGATTTTAAGTAAAATACACAGTTACATGATTAATCAAAAACTAAAGGTATGCAAATCCCCAGAAAGGAAAGAACTGAAAGTGGAATAAAAAGAGAAAATGGGAAGTGAAGAAGAGGAAGGGTGATTCCTAGGGTATTCAGTAGGGGAGAGCAGGTTGTGAGGAAGTGAGATATAGAGATTTATAATGTATAACAATGGCTTATTTATATAAAGCAGCTGTTACTGTTGTGTATGGATGTGACTGCAGAGGTAAAAAACGGTCATCCTCCATGCTGGATGATGGAGCTCTGGGATGCAGGGCAGAACAGGCAGCAGCCCGGGTTTCTGTGCTGTTAAAGTTATGTAGTATATGAATAAAACAATTTAACTGTTAAATACAAGCTCTCCTTGGGTTAATGAGAGAAACACATGTCACTGATCATTCATGTCACAGACTAAAGAGCATGGCCTGAGTCCATGCCCAGGAACAAGGTGCAGGTGGATAATGGGATGCTGCTTGAGTTTGTCCAATTTGGCCGCCAACACAGTTTAGAAGAGCCCCAGGGCTGGAGCTGAGCTCCCTGGTACACCTTAGGAAGTCTGGTAAAGAAAGTCCCTTCCCTGAAAAACTTTGGAACTCTGAAGGCTGCCCAGCTAAAATGCTCTTAAACTGCATCACAGGGTAGCTTCCTCCAATGTGCTGTACAAAGGACCTAATCCAGCTGCAACGGAAGTTAGCAGGAATCTTCCCATTGGGCCACTTCACATCTTACAGCATCCTTGCTCCTCTTAAAAAAAAAAAGCAAAAAAAAAAGCAGCATCTGAGTCATGTTTCCTTGGAAATGTTTGAAAGCAAAGCTGGTGTTTGAAGTTGAACCTTCTAAGCTCTATCAGGTGGAGACAGGGCCTCAAGCATTATTAGGAAACAGTATTCATTTTCTAGTTATGTTGCTCTGAGGAAGGCAGTTAGCTATAAAGTTAGCACAGATTGAGGACTGCCAAATAAAGGTGAACATATCATACTGTTTCTCCTTGTGCCATGATAATAGCTACACTTTGCATTAAAAAAGTGGACTATTAAGCTTTATATGCTCTAAAATGTACTAATCATAGCAGAAAATTATGAGCTTGGTGATCCTAAAGGTTAGCATACCCTCAAAAGTGAAATATAACCATTCATGGCTGCTTTTTAAAAATATAAATTTTTAAGACTTTAAGCAGATGCAAGACAAGTTCCTGGTTATGTTTCAAATTATAATACAAAACTATGGCAATTGAAGTAAAGATCTGATATAGGACAGAATTTAACATCCCTCGATTTTACTAATCACCTGTATTACTAGAACCAAGACCAAAGACTATAAATAGTTTACAGTAAAGCAAAATGTCTGTATTTCTTAGATCCCTATAGGATTTTTTTTCTTTTTAATATTCTAGAAATTGTAGTCTTATGAACAAAAAATTTAAGCACAGTTAATTGATAGCTTTCTTGTTAGCCTTGTCCTAAACAAAACTTATATAGAAAGCATTACATTAAAAACTCTATCAGTGCAGTTTTGCCCAGCTGTAAGTTAGTACCACCTGGAAACAATCATGTTGAACTGTTGAACTTTATGCACCTGAGAAGTCCCACTGACTTCTTGGGAAACTGACTTCAATCAGACAACCCAGGTGCATAAAGTTCAGCATGCCCATAAAGGTGGGCTAGATGGGGCTTTTTAGTTTGGATTTCTAGCAGGAGTTGTCCCAGAAGGATGCACTATTCTACTATCAGAAGCTGAACAGGAGGTGTTTCAAGTTTCATTGAGGAAGCTTGGATGGTAGAAGGATTGATACAGCAACCAAGACAATTACTTGTAGTGCAAGTTTGTGTGTAGTCTCCATCTGATATGGTGTAGCATCCTAACACTGTAGAGTCTGCTGCTCAGGTAATTAATGTTGATTTAGTTTATTTAAATGTGGGTCAAGACAGGGTAAGTACTTATACAGGAAACCTCTAGGGAGGTTCCAGCTGTTAGAACAAGTGGTGTTGCTGATTCAATAGTACTTTTTCTTTT
This sequence comes from Macrochelys suwanniensis, assembly GCA_033296515.1. NCBI lineage: Eukaryota > Metazoa > Chordata > Testudines > Chelydridae > Macrochelys > Macrochelys suwanniensis. The sequence continues at coordinate 71,417,596 of CM065780.1, read as the reverse complement.
AGGTCAGAACAGAAACAGTGCCGGTGTTTCAGGGCCCTATGTTGCTGGAGATCTCTTTTGTGTGGGATGTAGCAATATATTGATTGCTAAAATCAATTTAAACTCTTATGGAACTTTGTGCAAGATTAGGCGTATTAGTGCTGATAAATTCTAAATCTAGTAACCGGGTCTCCCATGCAGTTACATTTCTGTTACAGAGGATTTCCTTGATTTCCCCCCCCCCCCACACACACACTTTTTTGCTGACCCAGGCACTTAAAAATCATGAGTTAAAGCTCAAAAATCCTAAATTGGCTTAATTTTTTTTTTAAAAAAGGGGGGGGGCAAAAAGCCCTTTCTGGTTCATGAACCTTTAGGGTATGATCATGTCACATGGTCAAGCTGCTTTTTTTTTTTCTTTCCCCCAATTATGTGAGAATATTGGCTTTCATCATGTATCTTGAGCGCTTCAAGAAAAACAAATATAGTGAGACTTGTGATTGAAATCGTGTGACCTGGGGTCCTGGAGACACTACTTGTCCCAAATGTTTAGTCCCCATAGTGGTGGTGTGTACTCTGAAGCCTGCAGACATTTACGTCAATATCTTTGGACAGTTGCCCAGTCCCTTTTGATGCCAAGGGAATAGCTTTTACTGACAAAAGCAATGCACACGCATCAGTGTTTATAGGTCCCTAGAGCATGTTGAAATCCGCCATTCTCAAGAGTATTAAACACTTATTCCCATGGGTGCTGTTGCACGTGGGGTTGGAAGTGGTTTCCCTCATATACAGGCGTTACAGCTTGGTTCAATGGCTCTCAGCGCCCCATACACACAGTCCCGGCACCCCGGCTTGCTCGGCTCAAGTAAGAGGTGGTTGGCGCTATTTCAGTGGCAGACCATGGGAGCCCCGCTTAGAGTGGTGGATCCGTTTCGCTGCCCCCGCAGCCCCGTTAGGGTGAAGCGGGCTCTAGGCGTGCAAACGAGCCGCTCCTAGGCTTTATGGTGCCTGCTCCGTTGACCATGTTGTACCGACGCGTACAGCGGGCGGGAAAGGGACAGCCGCTCCCTCAGGGCTGGGCGAGGTTAGAGGCGCGGAGCTGCCGGCGAGCGGAGCTGAGGCAGGAGAACGCAGCCGCCTCCTGCCCCTGGCAGCTCAGCGGGGCAGCAGCGGGAGGAGGAGCCGTGCGAAGCCGCGGCCCAGCCCAGGCGGGGGAAGCGAGGGCTCGGCTCGGAGCAGCAGAGGCCAGAGCACAAAATGGTCGCTTGGGGCTTGTTGCAAAGGCGAAGCTGCTAGGAAGAGCCGAGCCGGAGCTGCAGGCAAGGAGGGGGGGGGGGAGCTCCCCGCCCGCAGCCAGCTTAGCCTCCCCCGTCCAGCCAGCGGGGCTGCAGCGCTTCAGCTGCCGGCCGCAGTGACTCGTGCATGACCCGCAGCAGGACGGAGCGGAGCGCCCGCCCCGGCAGCATGCAGCAGGACTGAGGAGGCGCAGCCCGGCAGCCGCTGTTGCTCTGTGTCTCTTCGTTTCCTCCGTGCCTGGGCTCTGCCGGCTGAGGGACCCGCAGGAAAATGGAGCCGTTCCCCCACGGTGAGTGGAGCCGCGGGCACTGGCCGCGCCCCTGCTGCAAGCGCGGACTGCTCGCTGGAGCCTTGATGTTGGCGGCAGCTGCTCTGGCCCCAGCGCGGCCCTGCCACAGGGAGCCCCTGACTCCTTGCCTCTGCTCTGAGTGCGCAGGCCCCACAGGGCACGCTCAAGGTCAGGGGCTCCCGGGGGAGCGGGGGGAGCACCCACCCAGTCACCCAACGCATGCTCACAGCCGCACCCCCAACCTGCCTGGTGCCCTGGGGGTGCAGCAGAGCAGGGAGCTAGCCCAGCTGCAAAGCTGAAGACTCACTGGAGAAAGTTTGACAAGGTGTGGGAGGTAATAGCTTTTATTGGACCGATGGAAGATCTTACCTCGCCCACCTCCTCTCTCTAATATCCTGGGCCCACCACGCCTACAGCACTGCAGGGAGGAAAGTTGTTCGGTTTTTTTGTTTTGTTTTTTAGCTGGTAGGAATTCGCCTTGGGAGCTCCTGGAAGGCAGCCCGATCACTCATTCCCTGACCACCCCCTGTCCTGAAACACAAGCTGGTGTGGCTCAGTGAGCCTGGGTTAAAATCTTCTTCAAAATGCTGCTAACAGATTATTGAAAATTGTAAACCCTCCGATGTAGGAGCAGTTTTGCTGCCACTTTTGTCTGTTTAATTACAAGAGCACATGAGAACCAGATTCTTTGTTTCTTTGGGGTTCATGTGCTCTTGTTTGTTTACCATGGACTGTCATAATACTCTGTGGGACCTAAATCGTATCTGAGCTTCACTGACGCACACACAACAGGCAAATAATGGTCTACTTCCATAGACAGTGGAGAATAGGCAACAGGGGCAACTAAGGAACAAGGTGCTACATTTATGTAAATGTCTTCGGTGATTGACTCAATGTCAGCAGAAGAAAACAAGGGCAGGCACCTCCCTCCCCCTCCCGTTCCTTCCCCCACAACAGAGTGGCTTTCAAAACGTTCCATGCAGCTTCAGCAGTACTTGAAATTACACTGTGCATTTCCCTTGTCCCTTTCAGATGAGACTCTGAAAGCATATAGGTAACATTAGTTGAACCTCACTAGTTTGAGGTTCATTAATTGAACCTTACCTTTGTAAGGTAAGAATATACAAGAGTCTCTGCATCCATTGTTAAAATGCAATCATGTCTGGGGTGGAATGCAGCAGCAGTGTAACAGCAACACTTCACAACAGCTAAAGGCAGAACATGAAGTTTCCCAAACCATCTGAAACTGCAGAGAATTTGAAGGTAGAGGTCTAAAATAGAATGTGAACAGGACAGTGAGTGTAATATAGTTCCTATTAAAAATACTGAGAGGTTCTGAAGGACATGTGATCAGGGTTTTGGTCAGTTAAATGATACAAGTAAGAGGATTAAAAGTGAAAGCTGAAATTCAGCCATAATTCACTGTATCGTACTTGAGTTTCTCAGTGATCTGTCAAGCCATAATGTAGTATTTGCTACAAAATTCAGATAAATACTTTTGCAGTGAAAACCGGACCTTTCTAGTCTACTTAATGAGACATTTTGTCATCCCAGTATTGCCCTATGTTTTCTCCAAAGAGCCACATGTTTGCATGTCCAGATAGATGAGTTATGATAGTCTTAACTTTGTAAATGTTTTGCCCTTTTGACTTAGTTTAAGAAGCACTATTGCATTTTATCACTAAATAAATTGACGCCTGTTCAGTATAGGAGTCTTTTCAGGCTTTAGCAAGAATATAAACAAAGTAGCCAGTCACTTAATAGATACTAAGAACTTATTACAATCAAAGAGTGTATATTTTGTGCTCTTTGTACATCTGGGGAAAAGATTACATCTCTGAGCAGTAACCTATTTTGTGGGAGGTGTTTTAATGAAGGAAATGGCTTAAGATCTAGAAGTACATGCTCTTATGTTGGAGAATATATGCTGCCATGTTAATAACCTCACTCCAAAAGCCTTTTGGATCTGGGTTAATAGTATTACACAGTCATGCAGGAGAGTGGTGTTTGAATTATGCTCTTTACTTGCCAAGGCTGCAGCAGAGAGGTGTGGTAGGCCCCAAGAACACTGCTCAAAAGTGGTCTCTGATGCTAATGGAGGAGTTGTGTTGGAGGTAGGGTTGGCTACACTCCAGGATTGGCCTGGAGTCTCCAGGAGTTAAAGATTATGTCATGTGATATCTCCAGGAATACATCCAACCAAAATTGGCAATCCTAGTTGGGGGGGACTGGGAATAGAACCTTCTCCTTTCCACCAGGAAGCTAGAACACACACCTTTTGGGTGAAGGGTGGTGGTGGGCGTGTTTGGAGCAATCTTCCAGGTTAAAGACAAGCTGCAATTTCCCCCTACAAAAGGAAGCTACAGGGGATTTCCATGATATTCAGAGTATGGGACATTGATCTTGAGACGTGTTGTTGCTCACACTCAATAGCTGCTTTTAAAACTTGAATAACTGAGAACGTTCACACTGCTGGCTTTCTGAACAGAGAGTTAGTTTCTAGGGCTGGCAGTCTTGCATCTTGCATGAACAGTGAATCATTTCAGCAAATAACATTTGAAAAAAAACCACACCACCCTTTGGATCACTGCTTTTGTGCTCCACTTAAACAAAAAAAGAGAGAGAACTGACCAAACCCTGAGGGATGTGGGCTCTAGTCCACATGTTCATCTTATGCAAAACTCTCATTGACGCTTAGGAGTATTATGTGACAGTTTGGTGTCAAGGATCATTTCCTCTTCTTTGACACCTAACCCTCCAGATATGGGACCACGTAAGCATCTAAACATGGGAACTTACGTTGGCATAGCTATGTCTTTCGGGGGTGAAAAATCCACACCCCTGAGAGACCTGGCTATGCTGACCCCAGCATAGGCAGCGCTAGGTTAACAGTGGAATTCTTCCTTCGACCTAGCTACCACCTCTTGGGGAGGGTGATACCTACTGTTGAGATAGGTAGTGTCTGAACTGAAGTGCTGCAGTACAGCACAGCTGCAGTGCTGAGGCTGTGCCTCTAACATTTCAAGTGTAGACAAGCCCAAAGGCACAGTTCTTCAAGTCAACATTTCTTTTGTGATGGGGAACAGTTATTAAAATAAGAGGAAAACACAGGTTCATGCCTCTAAACATGAACGATAGCCCTGATCCTGCAAATACTTTTGGCTATGCTTAACTTTACTTGCCCGAGTAGTCCCTTCAGTAGGACAATTCCTATGTGGAGTGTTAAACGTGTGCATAAATACTTGAAGGCTATGGCTCTCTTTGCGCTACAAAAGAATGGGGAAAAAAACTCTTTAAACCCTGAGGTCAAAACATTGGTTCTGGTCCTCTGTGGGCAGTAAAGCCAGGGGACTGCCAGAGCAGTTCATTACAAGATTAGGGCTTAAATAGCTGAGTTTATAAATCCTCAGTAATAGTTCCTGATTGCAGTGGTTTTTTTGTTTTGTTTTTGTTTAATAAGGAGTAATCAAACACAGGAATCAATAGGAGACCCTTCTTACAACCTGACTAATCACAATCTAACCAAAACAAACACGCAGGCTGAAATGGCCATATTGTTACATAAGTCTCTGTTTTTTGTCATGTGACTGCAGTACTTCTGTAAATTGGGGGACTATAATTTAAGCAATAGTCCCAGGGGACTGGAGAAGGGGAACAAAGGGGACTTGGGAAATTATAGACCTGTCATCTTAAGTTTAATATTTATTTGTTCCAGTATCTTTCCAAGTATTGAATCATTAGTTTGTAGGCACCTAGAGGGTAATAGGATGATAAGAAATAGCCAGCATGGATTTATTGTTGGCTTGGCATGATTTGTTCTTAACTTCCTCTTTTGATGGGGTTACTGGCCAGGGGGAAAAGAAAGCAGTAGATATGATTTCTTTTCTTTAAGTAAGGCTTCTAACACAGTCCCACACGACATTCTCATAAGGTAGGGAAATGTGGTTTAGATTAAATAACAATAAGATGGGTTTACAACTCATAACTACTCTTTTTACATACAGGTATTTCCAATGGTTTGCTGTCAAACTGGGAGGGCATGTCTAATGGGGTCTTGCAGGGGTCAGTACTGGGTCCAGTATTCTTCAGTATTTTTGTTAATACTGTGGATATGGAGTGAAGAGTATGCTTATAAAATTGCCAGATGACACCAGGCTGGGAGGGTTGCTAGCGCTTTGACTGATAGGATTAGAATTCATGATTACTGTGATGAATTTAGAGAATTTGTCTGAAATCAACCAAGATTAAATGCAGTAAAGAAAAGTGCAAAATACTACACTTACAAAGGAAAAATCAAATGCACAAATACAAAATGAGGCGTAACTGGCTAAGCAGTAGCACTGCTGAAAAGGATGGGGGTTTATAGTGGATCACAAATTGAATATGAACCATCAATTTCATGCAGTTTTGGAAAAGGCTAATATCATTCTGGGATCTATTAACAAGAGTGGTTAGGTCTCAGCTGGAGTCTTGTGGCACCCAGAACTGGACACACTTTAGGAAAATGGGGACAAATTGGAGAGAGTCCAGAATAGGGCAACAAAAATAAGGTGTAGAAAAACCTGACCTATGGGGAAAGGTTAAATAAACTGGGCATGTTCAGTCTTGAGAAAAGAAGACTGAGAGGGGATCTGATAAGTCTTCAGATATGTTAAGGCTTGTTATAAGCAGGACTATGATCCGTTGTTCTTCATGTCCATCAAGGTTGTAGGACAAGAAGTAATGGGCTTAATCTACAGCAAGGGAGATGTGAGTGTGATATTCTCATTGTTTAGGCATTTTTAAGAATATGAATGGCCTAGGTGTACTGCTGAACCCTGCCTTAGTGCAGGGGCTGGGCTTGGTGACCTCTTGAGGTCCCTTGCATTTCTGTGATTCTATGGATGGTCCCACTAGAAATGGATAGGATTACTTGAGGCGGTAGGTACCAGTCAAAGTGAGTAAGGGTGGCAGAACTTGGCCATATGGCATTTGTTTTATAGTTTTGTATGTTCCTTCATGATATTGCAAAATGTCTTGCAAGGTTTGCGTTTTTACTTTCAGTTTGAAGTGTGTCTGAGGAGATTCTCATTTCAACATTTCCTGTAAAATGTAGGAGGCATAAATAGATTGGTAAGGGTTTCCTTTATAAATGGAGTTTAAAAAAAAAAAGAAGTGGAGATATTTGCAGTGTTTCTTGTTTCTATGCATCTGTTTCAAACAAGTGACATGTAGAAACAAGTATCTAGAGAAAGAATAGATTGTTGTTGGATTTGCCAAAAAGCAAAAAAGGGTGAACCCTTTGATTTATGGTGTGCATTTTTTTTGACAAAACAAATAAACTCAGAAATTAAGATTGAAATCTAATTAGACTAAATTGATGAGCAAAGTGAAATGAGTAGCAGATAGTAGAAATAAGCCAGTTTTGCTACTGAAATAATTTGTATATGAAAACTTTTGATTTGGTAATGGACTTATTTCATCTGTTTTATGACTTCTAAAAATAGTTCCTTCTGGGAGCTAGTATTGTTAGGTGTACAGAGTGTATTCTCAGTTCCAGGAGCATGCCCTTCACACAAATACAAATCCATTATTGCGACACTCTTATTCTTCTTTATCAGAATTATGCTGTCCTATTATAGATCAGAAGGGACCCTACTTGTCTCAGCACCATATCATTGAATCCTATAAGACAGGTATGGATAAAATTTTAGATCAATTAGCCCATCATCCTGACAGTGCCAGATTGTTCTCAGTAGTAGTTTTTTTTTCTGTTGCTTTGTCCCAGCAGTGAGTGGTTTCCCCAAGGGAAGTGATGGAACAGTTCCAGAGTCGACTAGATCTCACTGTCAGGAAAGTTTGCCTAATATTTTCCTTCTTAATTTCATCCCATTTTTGCTAGGTGTGCTACATTACTAAATAATCCCTCTCCACCAAAACACTTAAGGGGACATGATAACCTACAAATACTTCTGCATAGTCTGTGTACCTCATTCTTTCTTTCCTCCAAAGTCAATATCCAACACCTTGATTACTTTTTGGCACACACTGAGCTCCTTCCCCCATATCTTTTTAGCAGTGAGGTACCCAGATCTGAACACAATAATCTAGGTACAGTCTCACCAGAGACAGATTATGGATGAATTATCCCCTCCTTGCTCCATTGGCATATGCAGATCTAAACTCTACCTTTTTCTACTGGGGCTTTACATTGCACACTCATATCTAACAGGCTATTGTTAGTTCTGTGCTTAAACAAGGCACTAGAACTCCTGCTGTAAAACTGGAAGCAATTTTGATAGTGGTGATGGTGAAAGTAACGAAGGAAGAACTTAACTGGAGATAGGAACTTAAGTCACACTTTGGGAAGTGTCAGGAACAACAAGGAAGGGTGAAATCGTCTTGTCCTAAAGTTAGCGCAACCATTGACCCTATCTCTGTCACTGGTGGAATTCTATCCCAGTTACACACACACTTAACTCACACCCTAGATGTCTGGGAGATGTCACACAAGTCTAAGATGTTGAAAGCTTACTTTGACCATAAAGTGTCTGTCATCAGTAAAAGCATTTAACCTTTCTCTTCAGCATGATGATTTTACTGCTGGGTAATCCAGCGGCCCATACTCATGATACATACAACCACCTGTAAGGAATCTTGAAAACCATTACAAGCTAAGATAAAAACAATCTCTATATGGATAGCTAATAAAAAAAACAATATTGTTCTCTCTTGGCTGGCTCTCCAGTAATAATTCACTAATAAGGGACCAGATTCATCCCTGGCATGACACACTAACTCAGTGGAGTTTCATCGGGGTTGAATTTGGCTTGCCATTCCCAGGAGTGGGTTGGCTTTCACTGATTCTGGTGCAAACAGAGTGAAAGAAACTCTACTGAGAAGGGCCATGTAAATTTCCAACTCCATTGGATCAGAGATGGGAGGGAGAGGAGAAAAGAGGACAAAATCAGTAGGGAAAAAAGAACATGAATTTCAAAAAGGGCTTTCCAAAGAACACAAACTACCCAAAGTAAACTACATTTGACTGCATCCTTTGATGTTTGAGCTCCTTCCTGGGGGGAAGACCTTTCTTGGCCTCTTAGAGCTATTCTTACACAGGGCAGCTGCTACTTATGAAATTTCTGTCCAGTGGCATTTTAAAATGAAATCTAATTACATTTTAAGATAGGTTAGCATAGTGCAATACAGCTATATAATATCATTTTGTAAGCCAGACTGTGTCTACTGTTGAGTATTTGAAAAGTACATACACGACATGCTTGTAGTAATGTATACTTGGTATTGCCTATAGTGATGTAAGTACACTGTACTTAAATTATATGACTAGGAAACCCAATTAGAAACACTACATACCCTAAAGCAAAAAAGAGAGCAGAAGGAGAATCTTGAAGGAAACCGGAAAGGCAGAAATGCCAGATGACCAGTGCAATCCATGATTGGAGGAGATAAATTATATCTCTATCTGACCAAAGTGAATGCTGTTCTCTATTAGGGCCCTATTTTGTGCTTGAGCAAGTGAATCCGTGGTCTCTTATTTCAGTGTGAGCTTCCTCTCCCTAGGGAGAGCTGAATAAGATCTTGGTGCCCAAATCTGACATTCAAACTTATTTTGAATAGTACTTTGCTCAGCTACTGGTCTCTTTTGGCTTCAATATGTAAAGACTAAGAATAAAATCCTGGCTCCTCTGAAGTCAATGGAAATTTTGCTATGGACTTCAGTGGAGCTGTGATTTCATCCTCAGTTAGTAAATATTGCAGAGTACATTTAGTGAGATGGCCTCTTTAGGATAGTACATATGAAACTGTTTCCACAGGTTAAGTTTTATCCCTGATTAACTTGGGGATTGTTTCTTCCTCTGTTTGGAAAACACTTAGTTGGGCACTACTCAAATATGTGGAATATATTGGATCTCTTAAAGGATTTCTCTCCCCCCGCCCCATTACAATATTTTCAACAAGGAATTCATCCTTTGTTTTGTATTAGGGGCATTTCTTTGTCTTTCCACAAAGACTTTACCCTGGCAGTGCCCTCCCCCCAATAAAAATAAAAATTGTGTACCACCACTTTTCAGATCGTAGTGACCTCATAATTGTTGTGTATTTCCCAAGATTACAAGCTGATATAAAAGGATTAATGTGCATGTCCGTGCAAAAGGTGTAGCTTATTTCAAAGACTTACTCCTGGACATTGTATTTCGCACCTTCCACAAAGCATGTCTGTGTTCCTTGATCTTTGGAATGAGCATACTCATTTCAAGGATTTAAGCCTTTTAAAGTTCTTGTGCAGTGGTAATTTGTGTGTGTGTGTGTGTGTATATGTATATATAGCTCCATTCTGTCCATTTTTTCGGTTACTTGTGTATTTTTCATGCTGCGGGTGGAAACTTGTCTTTCATATGTAGTGCCAGCCACTGGAATCTCCTCAGAGGAACAGTGAAGAAATCATAGTAATTACTTCAGACCTTTTTTTTTGCTTTGGTGTTTCTGGTATCTGAAAGCGATGAGTAGATAACTTTGTGTTTGGCTGATGTTATAATTGATCAACTAACTAGGGTTGGAAGCAAACTCATTCTGTTATTCCTGTCATTGTAAGAGTTTGGTTGTGTAGCAGAAATAATCTGTAAGTCTCTGAGAAAAGAGAACAAACCCTGGGTTCTTTAAAGCAGTCTGTAGCTTCTAGGTACAGTTCCACTGGCTGCAGAGAGACTTGACTTTTCTCCCCGGTGGGGAGGGGAGATAGGGAGGAAGGTTGTGGAGCAAAGACCAATAAATAAAAGGTCATTTGTTGAGATGTTTGGCTCTCTATATAAACTGCCTGTTGTGGTTGCAAGGTGGAGTGATTCAAAATGTTTAACTTATTTATTATTTGTAAATCATGATTTACATCCCTTGGGGGGTGTGTGTGTGTGTGTTTTTTGTTGTTGTTTGTTTTAAATAACTTAAACCAAATTGAGGCCCTGTCAGACTAATTTGACAGTTTGTACTATTGCGATTTGAGATTAAAATCTATGATTAAATTGTTGTATTGCTTTGTTTTAAATGGTGCTACTGGTAGGGTATCTTTGAATTTTACAGAACTGTTATACCTATAAAACAAAATATTGGAAATGAAGGCTCTGATTCAGCAAACAGTTAAGATATGTAATTTTTGCTCACATCAATAATCATATTGACTTCAATGGGATCACTCGTGCTTAAAGTTACGAACGTGCTTTTAACAAGATACCACTTTATCCCCGATGGTGTAACCACTTATTGACGTTCTGGATGTCGCATTCTATCCCACTGTTTTTATATTAATATTGAGGTGCTGTTCCAATATGGTCTGCAGTGGTGGGGGGACTTATTCTTTCACTGTGCTTGTTGGTAAGAAGTTGGGCCAGCATGCTCAGCTGCAGGGAGCACCTCCTGTTGCTTGCTTGCTGGCAATGAAGGAATTCTTTCTGGTCCTCTGCTGGAAGCATGGTGGATGTAATGCAAGGTCCCATGGCAGGTATGAAGCATAGTCCATTTTTATGTGAGGCAGTAGCACCTGCAAAGGTAGAATAAAAAGGCATTTGAAACAATAATATAGTGCTTTCAACAATATGCTTAACTTTGGAGCATGTTCTTGGAGGAGGCTACTCAGAGGAGCAAGGAGCTTGCTCCTTTGGCAAGGAAAAGTAGATTGATCGTTGACCATACACCCACAAGGTGCATAACCATTGAACTGAAGATCAACAAACACAGAAGCTGATGCATGAGTCAGTTTTGAAATAGGTCAGTTACTTAAGGAAAATGTGTTTTTTTTTTTTTTTTCTGGGTCCCATAAAACAAAGCAGTAATATTCAGGTAGAACAATAACCTAAAGATGTCCAGTCAGGTTTTCTCCTCTCAGACTCTCACCTCTGAATATTCTGATCAGTATGATATATTAAAAATAAATAAATAAATAAAAATTACACACCAGTGATCTTTCCCTTTGACTGAATAGGCAGCATATGTTGAAACTTGTGGGTAAATCTAATCATAATAGTGTCTTTTGTTATGGTGTGTTCCCTGTCTGTCTGTTGGTAGCCACCTGCTGACTGCTATATACTGAGACTGTAAGAACTTTACAGTGGGCCCCAGTCCGTAATTGAGATCTCTAGGTGCTACTACAATATACATGATTAAATAATAATCTGTAGAGGAGAAAACATTTGCTATATTAACCTCTCCCAATTTAAAATGGGGTTTTCACTTTCTCAGTCCAAATCCCAGTTATGAAAATAAACTTTTAATCATGCAGTACTTGTTTCTAAGATACTGGGTCACACAGTCTTAATCACTGATAGAGTGGATCTATATGAGTAGATGAGGATGTGCTTTAAACTAGAATAGTGCTTCTAAAATTAGAGGATTGGGTGGGGAGCTGGAGAATTGCAATTCAAGAATAAGCGACCACCACTGTGTATGATCTCCTAAACCAAATGACCAGCTGGGTTAACTGCAAAGTCTTCCCCCAGAAATTTCTGGCTGAGATCACATGTAAGTACTATACTCCAAAGAGGAGTATTTTCCAGAAAGGGGAGGTCTGCATTTGCCATGTAACAGAAACTTTGTCAAACTTTAATTATGGGCCAGATTTTCACAGGTGCTCAGTACCCGCAACTCCAGCTGAAGTCCATAAGCGCTGTTGATGCTCACCAACTCTGAAAATCCGGCCCTCTGGTCCAAATTACTTGAACTGTGCCATTGAGCACTATTCTCCAAAATGCAAAGTTCTCATTACAGCATGACCTTATTGCCTCATTGGGCTAATATATTTTGAATATTTTTCAAAGAACATAATATTAATTGCAAATGGAGAAACTAATATCTCAGAGCTGCCGTTCCCTTGTTTTGGCTTTTTTTTCCTTTCGGAAAGAGATGTTTTCTCCCTTCTTTTAATAGTTATAAAGAAAATGCATTCCTGCATCAAGGTGGTATAAAATACCAATGAATTGTATTTCTAAAATATTCAGGCTCGAATTTTGAAAACCTTTCCAGAAACGTTTCTGGCCTTTTGTCTTTGGTAGTCAAATCTTTTCTTGCCACTTTGTTTGTTTTTGTTTGTTTAGGTGAACTGTTTGTGGTATTGCTGAGCATCCACTCCCTCTTTCCCTCATTGAGCTCCTTGTTTTGTGTTTCCCTGCCATATTTTAAAAGCTGTATCATTGTGGTTACCTTAGACCCCTGCTCGTCAAGGACACGGTACCAGTTTGACTATTTCTGCAACCTGATTTGTCCCCCTGAAATTAGATGTCACCTTCCAAATGTGAGCAATAAGGGTGGTGGTACTAGTTTGAACACTGGAGAAATCTTATTCAGGCTAGATGCCCACCTTTTTATAAGGATGTGCAGTTACGGCTAAATGGTCATGTAGTGCCAAGATAGCATGTGTCTGTTTGCACTAAAGTTATGAAATATTATAGAAATAGTAACAGCATGTTTGTGCTCTATTGCTGGGACCATAAGGAGGCATTATCATCTGTGTGGATACAGAGCATGAAATCCTGACTCCAATGGCAAAACTCTCATTGGCTTCAGTAAGGTCAGGTTTTCACCAAGGACGGCTGGTTTTTGAACACCCTGAGTACATCTTCCACGTCTCCATTTTCTCCTGTTTCAGTCTTTATGGTGGAATGCTTAAGATGTTTCAGGTGACCAGACTCTCCTGTTCTCATCAACTAAAAGGCAGAGATGATACGGGCTTTTTTTTTTTCTATGAAATACAGTATTGTCTCTCTGTTGTTTGTTTGGTTTGTTTTGTTTTTGTAAACAGAAAGCTGGCTTGACAGCATTGGAAACGGTTTTCAGAACTCGAATAATACAGGCAGCACCGCTGCAAGCTTCCCTTTGCTGCGTCACCATTGTGCCTTACCCATGTCCTGGAAGACCCACAACTGAAGTCAGTGGGGCTTCACATGGGCATTTGGCTCCAACCTGTGGAGTCAATTTTAGCATCAGGGCTTTAACTTGTCTGCTTACACAATTGCATAATGAAGAAAGTATATAATTACTTCTCTCTCAAGTACTTACTACAGTAATAGGGACCACATATTTGAGCTCCTTGTAATGTTTTAATATAGTTACTCTCACAACACCCCATGAGGTAAGGAAGTGCCATATCCCCATTTTACAGATGGGGAACCGAGACACAGACTAAGGCACGCAGACTACCCAGTTCTTGTACTGGTGTAACCATGTTGGTTAGGGATATGTTTTAGTGTGGATGCAGTTAGACACCTTTACATTGGTATATCAACACTCTTATTTTGGTGTAAATGCCTCTATGCTGGGTGATTGCACACAACTTTTGTGTAGACAAGCCCTAAGTGACTTGTTGAAAGTCACACATTAGGTCTGTGGTGGAACTGCGAATTGAACCACCGTCACCAGAGCCCTAAGCCCTAACTGCTGGACTGCTCTTACTACTCTACGTTTGGTGGCATTGCGGATTAACTAATTAATGTTTGTGCAGCATTTTGAGTTTTAAATGCTAAAAAGACATTACAGTTTTTGGCATCCTGGCTCTCTTGGCTGATTTGGGTTAGCCAAGAGGACCTAGATGTTGACTTTACAAAAGTTCTGTCCTTTCTCTGGCAGTGTTGGGTATTTAGTAAAAGTTTTGAGACTATTGGGATTTCTCTCTTTGCATGGCCTTTGTTTTCAGCTTTTGTATGCAGTGTAGTTGTAGCAATGTCCATCCCAGGATATTAGAGAGACAAAGGTGGGTGAGGTAACATCTTTTATTGGACTGACTTCAGTTGGTGAGAGACAAGCTTTTGAGCTTATACAAAGCTCTTCTTCAGGCCTGAGAAAGGTATGCCGAATCTCGCTTTGAGGACCTTTCTCAAAAGCTTGTCTTCACCAACAGAAGTTGGTCTAATAAAAGATTCTCACCCAGCTTGTCTTTGTTTCAGCTGTCATTTTCCCACTGAACTGAGCCTAACTTTCTATTGTTGTGCCATGTAAGGAATCCAGTGCTGGAGATGCTGTATCAGGTTTGCTAAATACTATCTGTACAACCTGTGTTCCCAAGGCTTCAGGGATTAAATTGTGTGTTTCTTTTTAACCTTGACTGCTATGTGCAGACAATCCCCCCTGTGTATTTTCTTGCTTCTTTTTCACTTAAAGTCCCAAGACTAAGATTAGAACAAATCAAAAAGCTCTGAGTAGCCTGAGAATACACTGTGTTCTGGTAATTATTTTCAGAAACTTCAGGCTTGTTTTTAAGATTTCCCCCAGCCTTATTTAAGGGCTTGCAACAAATCAGTACAGGCAGCTTTGGCTCACATCATTAACAAAGAATGGTATCCTTTTAAGTTAAAACAAACAAACAAAAACCACTAACATCACTGTTGCTTAGAACAAATTGGATAGGCGCTAAGACTACTCTTAATCATAAAGTATTGTCATTTTTTCATATTTTTGAATAACAATCTAACTGTACCCACCGTTTTCTTTAATGTCTACTGTGACTGTTTTTTTGTTTTTAATTGCAGTGATTCCTTACAGGTCTTTCAAGCATCACTTGATAAAGAAACTAGTGTGTCAGGATGATCCTTCTGATGGCTTCTGTATTTGTTTTGACCAAGAGTTTCATTAGTGACTTTTTTTTATTTATTTTATTTTATTTTTTTAGTGCCTCCATTGATGGGTATCCACATTAAAATATGTTTTATAGAGGACTGATTCTTGCAGGGTGGGTGCTCAGCATTTCCTGCAGATCAGGTCCCGTATGTGGTGTCAAGTTGGGCTCCTAGAATCTCTAATCACTTGAAAATTCTGCCTTTTGAAATGATTACTGCTCATTTATATTGTGGCAGCATCTAGATTGTGCAGAGCACAGTCCCTGCTCCAGGGAACTTGCAGTCTGAAAGATAAGACATAACAGGTAGATGAACCAAACACGTAGTTTGGGCATTTGTCCTGTATTTCCCCTCCTCCCCACTCCAATGTACTGCTTTTTAAATAATGAAGACCGTTTTGCAGCACTTTTGGATGATTTCCCCCCTTCCCTCCCTTTACTGATCAAACAGAATGGATGTTAGTGTTCGCTGTGACTTTGTGATTTTGTATCTTTTAATCTCCTGTTTAAAAGGTACTGTGTTTCAAGGGTGTGGGCACTGCTAGTTCGAGATTTGTTGATTGTGTGCAATTGTTTTGTTATACATCTTATACAAGGGCATTTTTAATTATGTACATATGATAAAAAGCAGAACTTTCTTAATTTCTCTTCTTAAAGACCAAGAACCACTTTAAAACAGAGCAGTACAGTAGATGCTGAACATTGGAAAAGCAGGTAGTGAAGTAGCAGATCATAATTTTCATAGCAAGCAGTAAATTACCTTTTATGGTGTGAATAAAGACCAGAGACATTAGAGAGCTGTATGTGCAGCTTATTGTCAGTACAGTCCTTCACTGGTTCAGATCTCAAACTATGTCTTACCACCGTCTGAGTTTCTGCTTGAGGTTTCAGCAGGATGTGTCCTGGATACTGAGTAAATAGCCTTTGTATGGTTTTTGCCTGCTGTGCATATTTAAAAAGAAAATGAAATTACCCACATAATGCTGAGTGCATATCTGCACTGTTAGCTTGTCCCTGTTGATTACCAGTATACTTTGTGCTGAGCTGCATGCCTAAAAGAAAGAATTAGTAATTGGCTTGAAATGTTAAAGTTGAGATTTAATTTCACAAAGGTCAGGAACTTCAGTTTTGAGATTACTTCAGTAACATTAAAGCAGGGACAGTATTTGGTCACTTGCTGTATAATCAGAGTTCATATAGAAATAGAAAGTTTGGTGGACGTGACACTTAGTGATAGAATGCTCTTTCCTTTATGTATTCTGTTTGCCACATTGTATCATATTGTGTGTTGATGTGATGAAAGACCCTGTTTGTCAGGCATATGCGCAAGGAGGAAGTTACCATTACTGTGGGAACCTCCTCAATTTGCTGACTTTGTGCAGTTAATGTAGTGTTAGAATGTTAAAATTTTACCATTTTCTTTTTACATGTGCTCTATTATTGATTGAAAGTGGGGGAGAGGGAGAAATGCAACCAAAGTTACAGGAAAAGGCATCACATGAGGTGAGTTGGGGCTCAGAGTGTATGAAATTCTTTTTCCTCTCATTTCCTCAGAGCCCTCTTTAATGTATGAAATCTGGTACAGTCTCAGTGTGTGGTGCTTCTGGTTCCAGCTCTTAATTGTTTTTATTGAAGCTAACAGGATCATAAAACAAATTCATGTCTCCCATAAACCACTACAGAACATTGTTAAGGTCACCAGGCAAGATAGCAAGAGATGTGCTTTCAAGAGTCCTATGGAGATTTAGCTGGACAGCTACTATTGGTGTTTATGGGTGATGACAAAAAAGTCTTGCACACTACTTGGAAAGCATATCCCAAAGTGTATACAATTTTATACTGTACTAACAAAAAATACAGTAAGAGGAGCCATTGTCAACAGAAACACTAGCTGGGATTTTGAAAGGAGCCTAAGTATTTGGGTGCCCAAATCCCATTACAATTCAGTGGGCATTGTTTGTTTGCTTAACTCCCTTAGGCCTCTTTCAAAAATTTCACCCAGCAGTTCTAGAATACCTGCGATGGTCGTCCTTCCAAATACTAGCCTGGCCCAAACTGGGTTAGCTTCTTAAAAGACCAGTTTAGGCATACTTTGACTGCTTAGGGCCCTTGCTTCCAAGCAACTATAAACTGCTCCTTTAATTAATTGGCAAAGTACTGTGGTTCCCTAATATATTCTTTCCGGGATCCACTTACACATCTGCCATACTGTTATTGGAACTAATGTTACCATTAATTTACACACTAAATTCTTGTGCAGGCAGCTTGAAATGTTTTAGGATGATGATTGTTGTGGGAAAAAAGACTTAAGCCAGTTCTCTATTTGCTTAAAAGGTCCCAAGCTTCTCAGAATTATATGAACCCGCTGTCTGATACCCAGGTCTGAATGATGAATAGGTCTCTCCCATCTCTCCATAGTAATTGAAAACTGCATAACGTGTGAAGGTTCAGAACATGGCATAAATGGTGACACCCACAGCAAATATTTACAGCCAAGTTAACCTCTGCATAATGTAAATGTTGTCACACAATGATGATGAACTCATGCTATCAGATACAGCTGTAATTGTGGTCACATGTTCCTGTATTGGAGAAAATCATAATTCTTAGAAGGCTCTGGCAGCTAATTGTTTCTATAATGTGTGCAGGGATGGAAATGGGATTGGGGAGAAATAGTTCCAACACTACTGGTATTTCAGTAGTTGCACACACTGGTATTTCACATCTGCCCTTTTCCTCTTGTTTGAGTTGCATCCTGTTACAGACGTCCACTGACCTTTCTCAAATTCCATCTTCCCTACCTCCCATAGGAGGTAAAATCAAATCCTAACAGCAATACCTAGTAACAACTGAATACTTAATTTCCTAGTTAACTGTTTGACAATTTAACAAGCTGGCAATGGAGGCAGTCGTCATAAGCCAATTGGACACAGGAGTTCATCTTTCGATAACTGAATGAGAGATGATGGGTCATAAGGATCTTGAAAATGAAGACTAGCTTATGTTTGATATGATAAAGCTAGTGGAGGAATGCAGAGATGTGATCATTTTCCTGGCCCTTCACTTTGATCTTTATAGCAGTATTCTGAATAAACATGAGTGGGGCAAGATTGGCTCTGTTCCATCTCTAACTTTCATGATGTCTAATTGCACTTTATAAGCATGTTGATGATCATAATAGCAGTAACAGAAAGCTAGTGAATTGCCGATAGTGTTGACTTTTAAACTGTCATTTAAACTTCAGAGTTAATACAATATGTAGGTGCCAAACGCACTGCAACTGTAAGAGTAAGGGGACTGACGCTACACCATTTAATCATGCTGTATAGATGGGATGTCACCATGTCCAAAGTTGTGCAAAACCTGTATTAATAGCATTACAGGGAAACCATTGCAACCCACTGATAAGCATGGTTAAGAGTTTTAGTTACTGGCTCCTCCCCTGATACTGTTATAGTCTAAGGTTCATGGGATGGTCCTTTTTGCAAGTTCGCAACTCTTGGCGCTAGCTGTTGTGGAGGAAAGGCATCAGCTTTATAGAATCTGATGATGTTCCAACTCAGGAAGACTGTTAGAGCCCTGCTGGTGTGGCATCCAAAACTGAGTTGAAGAGTCGTATAAGAGCCACAAAAACTAGGAAGTCTGGCAGACACTTTGTTTGAGGCTTATTTCTAGAGGGATTGTGGGCTCATCAGATTCTACTGAGCTCAAACTTCTGCTTAACAGGAGGGACTGTTGTGTACAGAAGCACAGTCTGCATTTAGTTGTGCCTTCAGAGATGGCACAGCAGTTTGGTGAGGTGAACCTCCTTGCTCAGCCTCAACAAAAAGGGGTGGATGTGTGGAATCACTTTTTTGTATCTTTTTGGTATGTGTATCTAGAAGTGCTATGTGCTTTGGATAGTTTTCTCCCCACCCCCTTTACCCAATTGGTTGTCTGATTCTAGAGAAATGAGTACTATTAATACAATTTCTTACCAAATCTGGACAAAACCCTGACTGGGATGACTTAGGCTGTCTACACTTGCAGAGTTTTTTGCTCTGTCAGTTTCATAGGGAAAGAAAAGCGCTGGTTTGTGTACTCACTTCCACAGGCATCAGAGAGTGTTTACATTTGCAGTACTTCCATCCCCATGAGAGGAGCGTACTGAGGGCAGCTATCCCACAGTGCATCTCTCGCCATTTTGATGACAGGCCTTGTGGAAAGGGGGGAGGAGGGGTGATCGTGGACATCCTGGGTCCCTGCACAGCCTCCTCTCCCCAAACACTGATCGGCTCCAGTAGCTCAGCATTGCTCCAAGCAAGGGATTGTTTGCTCCTTGGAGCAGCCATTGTCACCTAGCCAGATAAGTGTTGCCAAGAAAACAGGAAGGGGAGTTTCAAAGTTTCTGGGGCTTTACGGGGGGTGGGAGGGGTTCTGTTTACCTGGTGTCTGAGCAGCAGAGCTGCTGGCCAGAGTGCTCACCTAGGCACTGTGGGATATCCTCTGGAGGCTAAAGCTCTGTAAACAGGAAGAATGTGTCTTCACTTGCACATCACTGCAAAGGCATACCAGTAAGAGATGTGTGCCTCTCGTGGAGGTGGTTTTCTTTATGAGGTGAAACTTCTGAGTTTTACCACAAAAAGTCATTGGCAAGTGTAGACACTCCCATGGCTTTTGTGTTTTGGTTTTTTTTTTTTTTTTTTTTTTTTTAAAAGGGGGGGGATGCACTTTTTCCACTTTAAATGGCAAGTGTAGACAAGCCCTTAGCTGGGGTTGGTCCTGCTTTGAGCAGGGGGTTGGACTAGATGACCTCCTGAGGTCTCTTCCAACCTGAACTTCTATGATTGTTTTAAATTATATTTTGCCCCATCTCTTTATTAATAATGAATAATCTTAGTAGACAGTATTGGGCTGCGTTTCTTGGGGGTTTTTTCCTGGGAAGAACTTAAAAGTGCATGTAACAATTAGGGAGACTGAACAGAAGGGAACCAACGATTACAGTGGTAAATGTTTGAGCAAACAAAACCTTATCACAAAAATTATCTGACAGGCATCCTTGAAACAAGCTTGTTGTGCAAGAATAGAACATGTGATAGCCTTTTTAAAATATGTAAGATGTTAGAGACAGCCCTAAAATGTAATAGGTATATTGCAAGAGATTAGCTGAACTAATACATTTAGAATTATTGGTTCTAAAGCAAAGAGTAGCTGATTTAGGTGAAGAAAAATCTGACTTGCTTGTGTGTCACATAATACTATATACAGCACCACATTAGCTGGCTTAAATATTTCTGTTTCGCTGAGCCTGTACTACTGATAGATATGGCTACTTCCAAACCTTACATTGGGGATACACGATTTTCAATTTTATTGTCCGCTATAGTCCTAGAAATGGCTCAAATACATGATAATACTGAGTTGGTAACCTTATATATACATTTTATATATGTTTAAATGAACTGTAAGACATAAGGGCCTAAAATATAATTATTTCCCCACTGACAAACAAAATAAGCCATCAGGGACTCTTACCTAGAATAATAGAATTGCAGGACTGGAAGGGACCTCGAGAGGTTATCTAGTCCAGTCCCCTGCACTCATGGCTGGACTAAGTATTATCTAGACCATTGCTGACATGTGTTTGTCTAACCTGTTCTTAAAAATCTTCAATGATGGAGATTCCACAACCACCTAGGCAATTTATTCCAGTGCTTAACCATCCTGACAGGAAACTTTTTTCCTAATGTTCAACCTAAACCATCCTTGCTGCAACTTAAGCCAAATGCTTCTTGTCCTATCCTCCAAGGTTAAGGAGAATAATTTTTCTCCCTCCTCCTTGTAACAATCTTTTATGTACTCAAAAAATGTTTGTGTCCCCGCTGTCTTCTCTTCTCCAGACTAAACAAACCCAGTTTTCCCAACCTTCCCTCATAGGTCATGTTTTCTGGACCTTGACTCATTTTTTTTTCTTTCTTTCTTCTGGACTTTCTCCAATTTGCCAACATCTTTCCTGAAATGTGGCACCCAGATCTGGACCCAATACTCCAGTTGAAGCCTAATCAGCACGGAGTAGAATATAAGAATTACTTCTCGTGTCTTGCTTACAACATTCCTGCTAATACATCCCAGAATGATGGCTCCCCCCCCCCCGCCCCAACAGTGTTACACTGGCTCATATTTAGCTTGTGATCCACTATGACCCCCAGATCCCTTTTTGCAGTACTCCGTCCTAGGCAATCATTTCCCATTTTGTGTATCTGCAACTGATTTGTTCCTTGCTAAGTGGAATACTTTGCATTTATCCTTACTGAATTTCACCCTATTTACTTCACACCATTTCTCTGGTTTGTCCAGATCATTTTGAATTTTAATTCTGTCCTCCAAAACACTTGCAACCCCTCCCAGTTTGGTATCCTCCACAAACTTTTAAAATGTATTCTGTCACTATGTGTACTCTCTAAATCTTTGACGAAGATATTGAAGAGTACTGGACCCAGAACTTATCCCTGCAGGACCCCACTTGATCTGTCCTTCCAGCTTTACTGTGAACCACAGCTAACAGGTTGGAAAAACATTCCCATAGAGTAGTTATGCACCCACCTTGTAGTAGCTCCATCTAGGATGTATTTCTCTAGATTGGATATGAGTCAACAGTGTGCCCTTGTTGCCAAGAAAACTAACGGCATTTTGGGCTGTGTAAGTAGGGGCATTGCTAGCAGATCGAGGGAGGTGATCGTTCCCCTCTATTTGACATTGTTGAGGCCTCATCTGGAGTACTGTGTCCAGTTTTGGGCCCCACACTACAAGAAAGATGTGGAAAAATGGGAGTCCAGCAGAGGGCAACAAAAATGATTAGGGGGCTGGAACACATGATTTATGGGGAGAGGCTGAGGGAACTGGGATTATTTAATCTACAGAAGTGAAGAATGAGGGAGGATTTGATAGCTGCTTTCAACTACCTGAAAGGGGGTTCTAAAGAGGCTGCATCTAGACTGTTCTCAGTGGTAACAGATGACAGAACAAGGAGTAATGGTCTCAAGTTGCAGTGGGGGAGGTTTAAGTTGGATATTAGGAAACATTTTTTCACTAGGAGGGTGGTGAAGCACAGGAATGGGTTACCTAGGGAGGTGGTGGAATCTCCTTCCTTAAAGGTTTTTAAGGTCAGGGTTGACAAAGCCCTGGCTGGGATGATTTAGATGGGGATTGGGCCTGCATTGAGCAGGAGGTTGGACTAGATGACCTCCTGAGGTCCCTTCCAACCCTGATATTCTTCTATTGTTTATGAGAAAGTCATGGGACACCATATCAGAAGCCTTACTAAAGTAAAGATATCACATCTACTGCTTTCCTCTCTCTTCTCCCCTCCCCTCTCCCCCCCCCCCCCCCCCCCCAAATCCACAAGGCTTGTTACCCTGTCAAAGAAAGCTGTTAGGTTGCTTTGACATGATTTGTTCTTGACAAATCCATGCTGACTGTTACTTATCACCTTATTATCTTCTAGTTGTTTGCAAATTGATTGCTTAATTATTTGCTCCATTATCTTTCTGGGTATTGATGTTAAGCTGACAGCTCTGTAATTCCCTGGGTTGTCTTTATTTCCCTTTTTTTATAGATTGGCACTATATTTGCCCTACTCCTTGAGTATTCTGAATCTAGAATGTATTTCATCAGGTCCTGGTAACCTTGAAGACCTCTAACTTGTCTAAGTAATTTTAACTTGTTCTTTCCATATTTTAACCTCTGATCCTACCTCATTTTCACTGGTATTCACTCTGTCGGAGGACCAATCACTACTAACCTTTTTGGTGAACGTATTAACATAGTTTGCAGGATGGAGATTAAATTACATAATCTTATAGAAAGGAAAATGAGCAGTGATTTGAAATGGTGTGAAATACTGGATTCATGGTGTGCCATTGCAAGAAGAACTGTAATAGTGTAATGTAACATAGAGATTAATGATAAAGGGTGACCTTAATCACTGCTCCAGCAAAATGAGCTTTGCAGAAATATGTTTGATATTACAGTGATTTAGTTACTCATTTACTGCACGGTTATTTATTTATTGATTGAAAAGTTTTGTATTTGCAAATAACACTGGATTGCAGAATGGACAGATGTAGGGAGGCTTTTCCTCTCTTGTAATTTTTATTTATTCCATCCATATTCAGAAATTTGATCATGGCTTGAATTTAAAGGGTTACTGTTGTTTTTTCAGGCTGCCAAAATATATTGCTTGAAATTCCTCTTCTTTAGACCTGAAGGCCAGGAGTCACTCCAGCTGAGCTTTTGCCATTAAACATGTGACTAAATACTAGCCGTTTTTTCATTTGTCTGAGGAAAAGCCAAAACAGAAATGTGATGCTTGTGTGTTTGAAAGAAGTATTGAGTGACTTTGTGGCTAGAGGTGTGTGTTTCCTCAGAGCAGCCAGAGTAAATGTCCTTCTGCTACCCTCTAAGGCTTTGTCTACACTGGCAAGTTTTTGTGCAGTAAAGCACCTTTCTGTGCTGTAACTCCTGGGGTGTGCACATGGTCAAGCCACTTAGTGCGCAGAAAGGGCCAGAAGCAATCTCATGTCATAGCTACTACGCATGGCGAGATCAATGTGTCACTCTTCTTGCCTTTGTAGTTTAAGGAATAACTCCACTGCCACTCGTGACGTGTTGGGTAGAGCGAGCAGCATACTGGTCAACCGTTCTGGTATCCATTCCCGCAGACCAAAGAGGCAGGGCGTGCAGTACACAAACCGTTGAAAGATGGTGCCAAATGCGGACGGAAGCACAGGGATTGCGGGGATGTGAAGCAATACATCATGGGGCATTTGGACAGGACCCAGGATGCCCTGGGACCCCCTCTGCCTTCCCACAACTCTTAGCGACAGAAGAGGAAGAGATACTCTGTGGGATAGCTGCCCAGAGTGCACCGCTCCAAATACCACTGTAAGTGTGAACAGCACAGGTAGCTGACATTGTGAACACACAACAGCAATTTCCCTTAGAGCTCTCTGAGCGGCTCTATAACTGCCGGTGCTGTAACTCTGCCAGTGTAGACATGCCTTAAGAAATTGAGTTGTGTATGTCACACCAGTACTGTGCTCTAGAACACTGTGGTGGTGGGGGGCGGGGGTTGTTTTTGTTCTTTGCTGGCTGTGTCTTGGGTCTGTTAACAGAGAAACCTTGGGGGAAATCCTCTGATTCTAGTTCCCCCCCCCCCCCTTTTTTTTTTTTTTTTGAGAACCACCAGAGCCAAGTAGCATTGATGTCTGAGCACCTCTTATTGCCTCTAACTTGCCCCCCCCAACCCATTAAAGTTACATTAAGTCCTTCTAAACACACTTTTTAAAAAAAAATTTTTTTTCTTTTCTGGTTTACCCTTTTTACTGTTTAAATTTAGCTGATAAATATATTCTGTCACCAACATTTGGAAAATCACTTCTTTCCTGGTAGCACTTACTTTCCCCCCCCCCCCTCTTTTTTCTGTTTAATAGCTGTTGGCCTTCAGATTCTCTCAATTGAACTTGGGGATACAGCATTCTCAGGGAGTGCCTTAGGCATTGGACTGTTGATTTGCTTACGGAACAAGGTAGCAACAAAGAAAAAATTTAATTGACCTTGATAAACAATTTTGAGTAACTGCAGCTACTCAAAAGCTGTGTTTTTTCTAACAAACGTAGGGTCCAATAATCCTGCAGAGGCTGCCATATGTAATGCTCCTTGCCATGTAGCCCCATTAACTTGAATAGAAGTGCTCCTAGTAGTAAGCATTCTGCTTTGTGGGAAGCTTTGGATGGGTGGGGGCACTGCTGAAGAAATTGCACTTGTTTCCTTACAATTATTAATTCATATTATAGTGGTGCTTCTTAAAGGCTTCAACCAAGATTAGGGGACCCACTGTGCTAAGCACTGTACAAATGCATAGTAAGACACAGTCTCTACCCCCAAAGAGCTTACTTTTTACATAGGCAAGATTAAATGAAAGTGTAGCAAGATTAAGTGACTAGTCCAAGGTCACCCAGCAGAGCAGAAATAAAACCAGCGTCCCAGTCCAGTGTGCTAGCTGCTGGACCCCACTGCTTTTCCACTGTTGACAGGACATTTGCATTCTTTACAGATGTTGGGAGGAGTACTGCTGCTTGGAAAAAGTGGAGTTAGTATATTCAAAATCACCTACCTTTTGAGTTCAGTGCAAAAATGCTATGTGGTGTTTCAGTTTTGTTTTAAATTTTAGCAAATTGAAACTGCAAATGTTGGGTAAACTTTTAATGTCCCCAGCAGCTTGAATCTCATGTTCTGGGAGAATTGTTGCAGAAAGTAATATTTGACTTTCCGGATATATAATATTTTGGGTTATTTTATCAGTTTTAATATATGGGGCCCCAGTTCTGTCCCACCATGAATCTCTCATTGGATCTCTTTGTTATTGGAGCGGTATGTGTATTTTGGGGTAGAACTTGATCTGTGCAAGAGTCTCCGTTACCAGGCTAACTGGTCCCTGGTCTCTCCATAGCACACCCCATCTCAGGCCTCAAACCATAGCTACTCTCTCTCTGGGTGGAATCACACGATTCTCCCATTCTCAGACCAGGCCCTGGGCTGCACACCATAGTGATCAGCTGTGATTTCCCAGCAGCCCTGATATATGTTCAGTGCCCCCCAGTTCTGCTCTCTCTGGGAGCTATGACAGTGGTATCCAGTAACCAAACAGTAGTCTTAAAGTATTATTTTATGTAGAATCACATGATAGAGAAAAAGATCTTAAACAATAAAACTATAGATAACACTAGTTTGCCAGATGGCTGTCCACCTTTCATGTGGCAGTGCTGGTAGATCTACGCTTTGTATAGATGCCCTGGGACAGCTACAGTCTCACTATGTCTCATAGTCTCTTCCTTTAACTCTCAAACCAATTATCTCTCCCCCTGAGCTGGAGAGTGTTGCTTTAAATCTTGCCCAGTCCTTTGATCCCTTCCTTTGTAAGAGAACAAGGCACTCTTTTTTTTTTTTTTTTTTTTTTTTTCTAACTAGCCTTTTGATCAGTTTGTTCCCAGCACTGGCAAAACAGTGGTGTCACTTCAGGTTGGAACCTGGAAGTAGGCCATTGTCCTCTAACTGCCCCCAACTGTGTGTTTTGGTTTTTTTGTTTTGTTATAATCAGTGTTGCTTCCATGCTTGTTTTTCCAAGAGATTCCTATTAAACCAGATCAGTACACTCACACAGGAAAATCTAATAACCCCATTTATAGAAACTTCATCTCACTGACCAGGTCTGATACTGTGTTAGTAAAACTATTGCATATCAGTATTCTTAGTTTATTACATACTTGCTATTGCAGATGCAGAGCTGCTATCTGTTTGCTGTCTGCAGCTCTGGATTAAAATGGTCTTTATTGAGCCATTCCTGCTTGGGGTGGGATGTAAGGGCTGGCTTCTAATGGCATTTTGTATCCAGGAAAACTGGTTCAACAGTCTTCGCTATGTAGCGTTTTGAGAAGAAAAATCTAATTACTGTGCCTAATTGTAATTAGGAAAGTTGTTTTCAATAGTGTGCAGATTTTCACACTCTCTTTACATCCTCATTGTATAGCATTTTTAGAAATTCATTTCCGAGAAAGATTAGTCAGATCTAAAGCTGGTTTAAATGGGTGCATTCTCTTGCACTAGCTAAAGAGTGGACTGTCTAAATGGGTCAGGCTTTAAGCAGAGCTTTGCGAATCTCGCTCTTAAGAAAAGCACATGCAGGGCAAATACAATCCTAAATACAAAAGGGGGAGAGAAAAAAAAGCTACTTTCCTGTGACAGAGTACTCATTCCATGGATTGAGCATGATACAGAGAAGGTTTTGCCACTTAGAGAGAAATAAGACCACAAATGATTCTAAAGACTAACAGTGTGAAAGTGAATGAGTTGCAGGTCTGTCCTCTAATTTTTTAATCTGTTTGCAGTGCACTTGGAGAGAGATTAAAATAGAGAGAATTAGAATAAAAACAGCCCCTCCCCCATGCCATCCTCGGAGAAGCAGTGTAATTTTGTAGTTGGGCAGAAGGAAGTCTTCCTAATATTAAGTTCCTTTAGAGATGGTCATTTGTGTAAAGATGTTGAATTTCATAATTACCACTTCACCTTTTAAATGCCTGCCTGTCTCGTTCCAATCCCCGCAAACATCACATATGCCATCCTATGGTTGTCTAATATTCTAGAAATCCAGTGAATAAATTCAGTTGGATGTTGTCAGAGTAGCCATTTTAAAAGCTAGTCTGTAAATACAGGTCCACTGGTGTGCGCCACATTCACAAATCACAGCTAGACTTTTCCTCACTACCTGTGACACTAACCATTCTCAACAGGGAAGGTGCGATTTATATCATGGAAACAATTAGTAGTCCAACTGCTTTTTGCCTAATGACCTGAGGTTAGCCCTTTTGTATTGCACTTTTGGCTAAGCAGTGTCTTTTAGTTAATTTGGCAAAAACAATTGTCTGTGCAGCTAGACAGTTGGAAGTGTGCAAATGCTTTCCATGTACGTTTTTAGATGGAACTACTGCCAAGTTACAGTAGATCAGTTTGCTCAGTAGCCAAGACTTGGCCTATTCCTTACCTATCTCTGCATGTTTCTAAAGAGCCCAATCCTGTAGTAGATAGATGCCCTTACACAACTGAGAATTCAGTGAAACTGCAGTACTTGCATATATCAGTAATTTTATGTATGTATGTGTTTGAGGGATCGGGGCCTTAATTACTTACAAAACTGAGATTAAGACTTGTGACCCAACCAGCAGGAATGGCAACTGAATATGGTGACCTGTGCAAACAACCAAACACTCTATCCAATTTGTCCATCTAGAATCCTAAGCTAAAGAATAATGTAGAAAGGAGAAGCTTTGTGCATTACTGATAAGCACTTGTAGTTTAAACCATTGTTTAATGGTACATGTACAACTAAGTTTTCAATACAAAGGTCTCTTGTATTGAAGAGACCTGGCTCTTCAAGAGGTGGGTTTTTAGCAGCATTTTAAATACAAGTCCTTTTTACTGCTGTTTTAATGTTAAATAACTGGTTTTAACTTTTATTTTGTACAATTTGTGGGCAGTCTTTTTTTGCTTTCAATATAACTCATTTGATTAGGTGGTTGAAAGGGGTTGGGAGTAACAGCATTTGAGTCACTTCTCTTTTCTGATTTTCGAGACCCATCTGTGACTCTTATTTGATCTGTACATTTAGTAAAGGAATGTATTTGTTTTTATATTTAAATTTTTTTTTTATGGGGAATGTTAAAATATTGTTTAGAAAAATAAACTTTACAAATCTGGAAAAGAGAAATCAATAAGTTTTTTTTATTTTTTTTTTATTTTGGGGATTCATTTTGAAATGCTAATTTTTAAGACACGGGTTAACTGTTTGGTCTCTTCCATTTCCAGAGGAAGTGCTACAAAGATGTCAAACATCAAATTACACTCAGCAGTACTGGGCTTATTTTTAAAGTGTTGAAAGAAAATGTTTGTCATAGAGGGAACACCTAAACTCTACATATTGATGATTGAGCAAAGAAAAAGTAGTTTAAACCAGTTGTGTAACTGAAGAAAACAAAAGGAAAAATGTAACCAATATTTTTATTATGGCCATTAGTAAAAGTCAGCCAACACTTTTTTTTGTTGTTGTTGTTGTTTGTTGTTCAGAAAGCGGTTGTACGTCAGTGGAGCAGAAATATGTTTTGGATTTATGTAGAACCCATCACTGCGCTAGCTACAGTCCTTCTGTCAGTGCTGGCACAAATTAAGCACTGCCTTCTGTATATTTAATTCTTTGTATGAAGATTGAAGTTCTTTCTTAAGTTTTATCATGCAGATGTCTGAAGGTTTTAATCTGTGTGTGTGTATCTGACAGGTGTGTAGCTTTACTGTAGTGAAAATGACTGACTACTCTAATTATATATTGTGTGGTGGGGCAGAAATGGATGAGGTCTCAGTTACTGCAACAGACAGGTTTCACCTAGAGCTGTGTAAATGTTTGTTTGGCTGTTCTGGGGGCTGCGGATTCATGTCTGGTCAATGTGGGGAAATGGTGGGGGTTTTTTTTTGTTTGTGGGGTTTTTTTTTGTTTTTGTTTTTTTGCAACTTTTGACAGACTGAAAAATTATTTGGGTTGGACAAAATGTTTGAAAACTAAATGCTTTATTTCAAAGCTTTCTTAATTTTGAAGAAGAAAAAGTAATTTCAAATCAAAACATTTCATATTGCTACTTTAAATAAAAATGTTTGGGTTTTGTTTTTTCTTTCTCCCGATGAAAACAATTTGGCAAATTGCCAAAATGTTTTTAAGAATGGCCATACTGGGTCAGACCAAAGGTCCATCAAGCCCAGTATCTTGTCCTCTGACAGTGGCCAATGGCAGGTTCCCCAAAGGGGATGAACAGACAGACAGGTTATCATCAAGTGATCCATGCCCTGTCACCCAATCCCAGCTTCTGGCAAACAGAGGCTAGGGACACAATTCCTGCCTATCCTGGCTAATAGCCATTGATGGACCTGTTTTTCATGAATCTATCTAGATTCCTTTTGAACCCTGTTATAGTATTGACCTTCACAGCACCATCTGGCAAGGCGTTCCAGAGGTTCACAGTGCGTTGCGTGAAAAAATACTTCCTTGTGTTTGTTTTAAACCTGCTATCTATTAATTTCATTTGGTGGCCCTTTGTTCTTGAATTATGAGAAGGAGTAAATAACACTTCCTTATTTACTTTTTCTATACTGCTCATGATTGTATAGACCTTTATCATATCCCCCCTTAGTTGCCTCTCTTCCAAGCTGAAAAGTCCCAGTTTTATTAATCTATCCTCATATGGAAGCTGTTCCATACACCAATCATTTTTGGCACCTTAGAGACTAACACATTTATTTGGGCATAAGTTTTCATGGGCTAAAACCCAACAGTAGGAAAATATTCTGATGAAGTGGGTGTTTGCCCACGAAAGCTTATGCCCAAATAAATTTGTTAGTCTCTCTAAGGTGCCACAAGTACTCGTTCTTTTTGCTGATACACACTAACACGACTACTGATACAGACTAACACTTTGAAACTAATCATTTTTGTTGCCCTTTTCTGAACGTCTTCCAATTCCAATATATCTTTTTTTGTGATAGGGCGACCACATCTGCACGCAGTATTCAAGGTGTGGGAGTACAATGGATTTATATAGAGGCAATATGATATTTTCTGTCTTATCTATCCCTTTCTTGATGATTCCCAACATTGTTTGCTTTTTTGATTGCTGTTGCACATTGAGTGGATGATTTCAGAGAACTATCCACACTGACCCCAAGATCTTTCTTGAGTGGTAACAGCTAATTTAGACCCCATTGTGTGTGTGTGTGTGTGTGTACACACACAGAGAGAGAATATTATGTTTTCCAATGTACCTTACTTTGCATTTATCAACATTAAATTTAATCCTCCATTTTGTTGCCTAGTCACCCAGTTTTGTGAGATCCTTTTGTAGCTCTTCGCAGTCTGCCTGGGACTTAACTATCTTGAGTAGTTTTGTATCATCTGCAAATTTTGCCATGTCACTGTTTACCCCTTTTTCCAGATCGTTTATGAATATGTTAAATGGGACTGGGCCCAATACAGATCCCTGTGGGACACCACTATTTACCTCTCTCCATTCTGAAAACTGACCATTTATTCCTACCCTTTGTTTCCTATCTTTTAACCAGTTACCAATCCATGAAGATCCTTCCCTCTTATCCCATGACTGCTTGTTTTGCTTAAGAGCCTTTGGTGAGGGACCTTGTCAAAGGCTTTCTGAAAATCTAAATACACTATATCCACTGGATCTCCTTTGTCCACATGCTTTTTGATCCCCTCAAAGAATTCTAGTAGATGGGTGAGGCATGGTTTACAAAAACCATGTTGACTATTTCCCAACAAATTATGTTCATCTATGTGTCTGACAATTTTGTTCTTTACAATAGTTTCAACCAATTTGCCTGGTACTGAAGTGAGGCTTACTGGCTTGTAGTTGCCAGTCACCTCTGGAGCCCTGCCCCCCTTTTTGTTTGTTTGTTTTGACCTGAATCTGCCTCCCTCCCCTCCCCTCGTGGGGTCTGTGTGTCTGGAAAGCCTTGTCTGAAACTTTGTTTCTAGCTCTAGTTTCAGGTATTTCAGGCAGCAAATCCACTAGTGCTCCCTTGCTGTTCCTTCTCCCTTTACCCCCTTCGTAATCATCTA
This sequence comes from Macrochelys suwanniensis, assembly GCA_033296515.1. Lineage (NCBI taxonomy): Eukaryota > Metazoa > Chordata > Testudines > Chelydridae > Macrochelys > Macrochelys suwanniensis. The sequence goes on along the minus strand of CM065780.1, from coordinate 71,386,231 downwards.
AAATAAGGACAGCTTTTTTTTTCTTTTTTTTTTTTCTTTTTTTAAAAGTTGAATTGCTTTATTTTGTTAAATATTAGCAATGCTTATATTTTTATTTTGATTAAAAATTTGGTTAAAACTTAATTTAAAATTCCTCTTTCTGCATGACGATGTAAACTGCCACGTTGGCCCAGTCCTTACTGAAGTAAAATGAGACTTTTGCTTGAAAGGGACTGAGTAAAAACATCAGGATTTTGGTCCATAATGTGTGCTGGAAACTTTCACTGTCATTGTAAAGCAAATTTCTGTGTGTTAGGATTTTGGAGCCTGATCCTTCTTCCTATTAAATTGATGTTAGTTTTGATAATAGCATCAATGGAAGCAGGATCTAGCCATTAACAAGTAATTTTTAATAAGTACAATGCTTCTGTATTTCTAGTAAAAATTTCCTGTAAGCAGTGCGGCTTATTAGACATTCATCAAGTTAAGGAATGTATTTTTTGGTGGGAGACTTTTCTCCTGAAATCTCTAACCCTCCTAGTCTTTCTAAAATTCCCACTGGCTCAAACCTACAGAGGCATACCCTGGAGACTTTGTATGAGTGAAATATATGTTGTTCCTGCCATGAATGTTAATCTTTCTTTCCTATCAAATTTTAAGAATAAAATGTTCTTTATGAAGGAGAAACTCCTTGATACATTTATCATCAGTATATGAATTGTTGATTTATCCCAGCAAATCCACAGAGTTTCTGTAAATATTGTGTATTAGCAATAACCACTAACTTCACAGCAACTGGTCTATTGCTTGATATTGATAGCAAGAAAAAAGCTGTGTTCAGACACAGTGTACTATTTGTTTAGTTCCTCCATTCTGTGTCTGCCCTCAAAGTTCTTTATACAGTATCCTCTTCTCTGCCTCTGGGAAGCACTGCATAGTGAGCTTCTAAGAGGTTTCACTTTACTTTTTACAAGGAGTCTTAGTGAAGATTGATAGTTTAGTTGTGCATAATACCCTCCTTTCTTTTTCAAGAGAACCAGTTTTGCTGCAGGCATTTTAAAGCAAACCTATTTTTCATAACACAGGCTATCCCATTACAGTAAGTACTATAACTTGAATCTTACCAACTTTTAACACCAGAATGTTGTAATTGTTCTAAGGAACTGCATACATTTGTCTTGGTTGTAATGGATTCTGTGGTTTCTGTTGTTTTAAAAAAAACAAACAAACCCCTCTTCCCCAAAAAATCACACAATACTTCTGATATTTTAGGGGTTTTTGTGGCTTTGACAGTAAACAGTTGTGTTAGTGAACACATTAAGAATAGCAAAATTATTAGGTCATCAGAGTCTCTCTTGCTTATAATTTCTGTCAGTTTTTGGTGGCTTTTTTGGGGTGAGGCAGGGATTGTGCTAAAAGTAGAAAATTAAAATTGTTTTGACTGTAAAACAATGCTTCTAACTGTGACACTTTAATATCTCTGTGACACTCAGGCTGTTTGCTAGGCCATCTGTATGATGTGACCTAAAAGTAACTGACACAGCCATAGACCACCAACATGTGCACGCTCTGTGGGTGGGTCTGTCTTGAAGTAATTCATGGCTGTGTGTTAGCAACATGCTGTATCTAGTTTCCATTCTGTTGTAATTTTTCTTTAGCTTTTGGGACTGCTTGCAGAGTAAGGGAAGGAGAATAAGGCGCACAATAAGTATTGTAACTGACGCCACTACAGAGTGGTGTGCTTTCAGCATATCCGTCTCCTTGAGATGTATGGTTGCAAGCCCTATGTATTTCAGGAGCTGAAGATGCTCTAGGTCTTTGGTGGGTTCACCTGAAGTAAGGATTACTTTACTAGGGCTGTCGGAAACAGAAATGTGCAAAAGGCACAAATACTTTCAATTAAAAGAATCCATTTTCTAACAGTTCCTAACCCAGCATGTAGGGACAGTTTGGTACAGGGGTATAAAGTAACAGTCTTGTTAAAAGTCTTCCTGTGAACCATCATCCTGCTGTGCACAATCAGTTGTCCCCATGCCTCATGCTTGCAAGACCCTGTGTTATATCTTCCTTCTGCAGCTATTACTGGCCCTCTTTCCCTTTCCTGCTCTCAGATTTCAATTCCATTCTGGAGGCTATCTAACTTTCCCTCTGCCGCCATCTCTCAATTGTCAGCTACTGCTGCTGCTCACACACAGCTCCTGGCTGTCTCCCGAGAGCCTGGTCTTCCCTGAACCTGGGGTATTAATTCCTTTTTGTTTAAGGAATTATGGAGCACTTTACTGTCCAGATGCTGAACTGAGTAGCACAATGCCCTCTCCTGGCTAGATCTTCCTCCTCCAGCTCAGCCATAGTGGAGGTTCTGGAGGGAGGGAACCCAATCATGAGCCAGTAGGTTCATTAGAGATTCATGTGTTCTAAATTTCCTGTTCTGAAATCTTGCAAGAGTTGCACACCTCACATAGTGAAAGACAGTTGCATATTTATCAGTCTAAATACTATCTAAAGCCAATGCTGAGAGCGAATTATCTTCAAGCTGGTTTTCCTTCATTAATAGGAAGACAAATACAATATTGATCTTACAAAATTGAATCTGCATCCATTTAGCAGGGACAAAGTCCACACAACTTGTTTAACATACATACTGTTTGTTAGCAACCATCGTGAAGGAAAGGCCAACATTTTCAGTCCTGGATATCAAAGTTGGGTATGTATAGCCATGTTTCGGACCCTAAAGAAGCCTAACTCTTTGAGTTGTTGAGCACTTGCAGCTCCCATCAAAATCCCTCTGACACACAATCAGTCCGTTGTCCTTAGTTCAGCACTCCCCGTTCCCTGGTGCCCAGCTTCTATTTCATAATTTTGGGCAGGAGCGGCGCCAGCTTTTTTGCCACCCTAGGCAGCGACGGGAGAGGTTGCCGCCAAAGTGCCGTTGAGGACCCCGGCGGCCAAAGAAGCAGCCGCTGGCCGTCAAGGGACCTGAAATGCCGCCCCCCGAATCCTGGCGCCCTAGGCAACTGCCTAGGATTGCCTAACGGTAAAGCCAGCCCTTATTTTGGGCAATGGCTTCCCCTTTTCTCTCCCCCCCCCCCCCCCCCCCCCTTAAGCCTCACAATTAAACCATCACAAATTCTGACACCTAGGTTTAGTGGGGGAGGGATAGCTCAGTGGTTTGAGCATTGGCCTGCTAAACCCAGGGTTGTGAGTTCAATCCTTGAGGGGGCCATTTAGGGATCTGGGGCAAAAAGAAAATTGGGGATTGCTCCTGCTTTGAGCAGGGGGTCGGACTAGATGACCTCCTAAGGTGTCCCTTCCAACCCTGATATGCTATGATTCCTAGTTATTCAATCAGCTGAAGGTCCATGTGCTATTTGCTCTGTCAAACTATAATAGGATCACCATAGCTACAACAATGCTGCATACAAGGATATTAGAGACACAAGATGGGTGAGGAAATATCTTCTATTGGTAACAAAGACAAGCTTTTTAACTTACACAAGTCATTGCACTCAGTGTGAGAGCTAAATACAAGGTGGAGCAGATTATTTATCTGTATCGCTGAGTATATTTTCCAGACCTGAAGAAGAGCTCTGTGTATGCTCAAAAACTTGTCTCTCTCACCAACAGAAGTTGGTCCAATAAAAGATATTACCTCACCCACCTTGCCTCTAAAATACAGTAGGGCAGGGGAAGGGAATTATGGCACTCAATTTTGCATTAAACTCTGGATTTTTAATCCTGTCCATTCTTTTTCACTAATAAGGTGTAAAATGTTACCTTTTAGAATTCACATCAGTTTCTTAATGCCTAGTTTCTCTAGAATTAATTATATGTGGAAAATGTGCTCTCAAGTGGGTGCATAACTGGTTGAAAAACAGTACTCCGAGTACTTATCAATGATTGGATGTCAGACTGAGAGGCTGTCAGACTGGGAGGCTGTATCTTGTGGGGTAGTTCAGGGGCCTGTCCTGGGCATGATGGTAGTCAGTCTGGCTGGTGGAGTGAAGAATATGCGTATAACGTTTGTGCATGACTGCAAGCTGGGAGGGTTGCTAGCAGTTTGGAGGACTGAATTAGCTTTCAAAAAGACCTTGACAAATTTTGGTCTGAAATCAACCAAGTCAAGTCAATAAAGACAAGTGCAAAGTACTACATTTGGGATGGAAAAATTAAATGCATGAATACAAAATGCGGAATAACTGGCTGGATATTAGAACTGCTGAAAAGGGATATTGGGGTTATAGTGGATCACAAATTGAATATGAGCCAACAGTGTGGTGCCGTTGTGAAAAAAGGCTAATGTCCTTCTGGGATGTACAATGTAACACACTGGGGGTAGCTCTTCTTCTCTGCTTGGCACGGGTGGGGTCTCAGCTGTGTCTTGTGTCCAGTTTTGGGCTGCACACTCTAGGAAAGATGTGGACAAATTGGAGAGTCCAGAGGAGAGTAACCATAAAAGGTTTAGAAAACCTGACCTAGAACGAAAGGTTAAAAAACACACTCTGTGCATGTTCAGTCTTGAGAAAAGACTGTGTGAAAGGGGGGCCTGATAAGTTTTTTCAGGTATGTTAAGTAAGGGCTGTTCTACCCTTAGTGGACAGAACAGTTGATCACACTCCTCTAGAACTAGAAGTAATGGCCTTAAATCTGTATCAAGGGAGGTCTAGGTTAGCTGTTAGGATAAACTTAACTATCCTTATAGTTAGAAAGTAGTTCTGGAATTGGTTACCAAAGGAGGTTGTGAAATCCCTGTCCTTGGCGGTTTTAAGCAAAGATTGGATAAACACCTGTGGTTGAAGTATACTTGGTCCTACCTCGGGGCTGGATTAATGACTTCTTGACATTTCGATCAATTTTTATGTGCTGGGTGGCCCCTTTTAACAAACTGTCCATTAATAACATTAACATGAATAAGCAACTGCTCTTGTTACCTGTTTTGCTATCTCTAATTTACCAGCCGAGCATATGAAATATTTTCAGTAGATTGGAAAATTTATATTTAGTCAACAGTGAGTCTCTTCTATTAGCATGAAATCCACCCCCTTCCTGGAGTGTCTTTGCATAGCCTGGGGTGATTTATATTTGTGGGAGATGGATTTTGCCCTCCGACTTGTAGATAGGGTGTATTTAGACAACCCTTCTTTGGCTAATATTCTGGAATACCAGCCCACTGTAGGCATGTAAACATGGATCAGATATAGACCATGTATTAAACTACAGCAATACAGAATTAACATGGCATATGTTAAATGGGTTAAAAACTGACATGTTTCAATGTAATTGCAAACTGGGAATCATCACTGATGTGGTGTGTTTCTAGTGTAGTATTGGAGAGAGTAAATTTTATTTATTTTATTTTTTAAATCAATGACCTGGAAGTTTGCAGATGACCTGGACTGGTAAGTAATGAAGAGGACAGATTTCTGGTATACACCCATGTGGATTGCTTGGTAAACAGCAAACAATTGCCAGCAAACAATGCACTTTTTTTAATATGGTCAAACACTAAGTCATACATGTAGTACAAAGACCGTAGACCATATTTACAGGGAAATATCCTAGGAAGCAGTGAGTCTGAAAAAGATGTAGAGGTTATGGTGGATAATCAGCTGAACGTGAGCACCTGGTGTGACACTGTGGCCAAAAGACTGATGCAATCCTTGGATATATGAACAGAGGAATCTTGAGTGGAAATAGAGAATATTACCGCTGTTTTTGGCAGTGGTGTGACTGCTGCTAGAATACTGTAGTATCTACATTTCAAGAAAGATTTTGACAAATTAGAAAAGGTTCAGAGAAGAACCATGAGACTGATTGAAGCATTAGTAAACTTAGAGCTCAATCCATTTAGCTTCACAAAGAGAAGGTTAGCTTCACAAAGAGAAGGTTAAGGGTGATTTGAATGTTCACCATGTAGATACTTACAGACTGCAAATATTTTATCTAGCAGAGAAAGGTATAACAGAATCCAATGGCTGGCAGTTAAAGCTAGACAAATTCAGACTGGAAATAAGGCATACATTTTTAACTGTGAGTAATTAACCATTTGAAAATTTTAATAAGGGTCATGGTGGATTCTCCATCACTGACCATGTTTTTCTAACATGTGCACTAGAAATTATTTTGGGGAAGTTCTGTGCCCTGTTATAAAAGAGGTTAGAGTAGATAATCAAAACCGCCCCTTCTGGCCTTAGAATCTATGAATCTGTGTTTATTTGCTCTTTGCCTCCAGAGGGCATTAATTTTTGTTTGACACTTTCCATTCTTGCTAAAGAAGAGCATATGGTTTCCCCTGTAGTGTGAATACCAGCAGACAACTTTACCTCTAGGGCAGTCGAGGTGTCTTACACTATTTTAATAAATAATACAGTAACATTACAACAAACTTGCTCTATTGTATGTTTGCATTGCATACTATATTTTGAAAAGCTAAAGTGCAAAAGACTCCTGACAAACAAAATATTCTCCCCCCCTCCCTCCGCCGCCATTATCTTGCTATCATGTTAAACACAAGCCTACCCCTTGGAGAAACAATCTTTTGGATATTATGATCCGTCTTTCTGTTTTGTACCATACTTCAAATTTGAGAATTGAAACCTCGCAACTCAAAGTGCATTAGCTGAACAGCATTTAAAGTATCAGTTCCTCAAATTTACTCCCCTTTTCATATTTCTATGCACAGCTTTGCGCATATACCCTGTATTTTCAGTTGTTAAAACAGAATTTGATTCTAGTCTGAGAACAATTAATACCAGCATAGTTCCTATCTTTGAAAATCTTCTATGGCGCATGCTGTTTCAATATGTTTTATACTGGCTAGTGAACAGGTGCCATGCATCCTTTTTTTTTTTTTTTTTTTTTTTTTTTTTTTTAAGCTTCAGTTAATTTTACACCTTCTGCCTCTAAGTCCTACAGTAGGGCCAGGCACAAAGAACACTGTTGACTCAGAGTAGCCTGACACCCAGGAGGGGACTGGGTCAAGCCATTTGATCATAGACTATAAAAGCCAGAAGGGATCACTGGGATCATCTAGTTTGACCTGTATAATACAGGCCATAGAACTTTAAATTTAATTCCTATTTGAACTAGAGCGCATCTTTTTAGAAAAATATCCAATCTTGATTTTAAAAATTGCCAGCAATGATGAATCCACCACTACACGAGTTAGATGTTCCACTGGTTAATTATCCTCACTGTTAAGGCTACGTCACTCCAGTTGAGGTCCCCTGTGATCAGGTTTTTTTTCCTACAGGTTCTAGATAAGCGTGTGAGGAGGCAGTCATTCTGTTCTCTAGTGTGATTTGGTGGTCTGTAGCGGAAACCAGCTACCTTATCTTGTGCTTTATCAGTTAGGACATTGATCCATAAGCTTTCAGGATAACTTGCTTCTGAGTTATCAGTAATTCAGAAACAGGTAATGCCATTTTTGATGTATAGTGCCGCCACTCCTCCGGATAAAATCAGTATTACTGTGTCTAACTGCCTCAGTGTGAACAAAGGACCAGCTATGTCTTACAGTGAACTTACGTATTTCTTCAGTTAGTGAAAAGAGCCATTGATGGAAATACTTACTAAATAACAAGACTGACTTGGAAAGCATGAATGAACCTGAGGTTATATACTCTACAGGGGTAAGACCTAGATGTGGAAGGGTCCTCTGCAGTGCCCTTGTCTTAGCCATGTGTCCTTGGTCCTTCATTTAAACCACACATTAAAAAGTCCACCACACCTTAGAGAATTGCTTTGCTACATCCTGTGTAATAAAAGTCAATATATTCAAGAAGCTTTTCCTAGAACAAATTAATTTTGTGTTCTGGGAGGCAGAGCCTTAGTATACATGTAGTGTGTTGAGGATAGTTATTACTTCAAAGTCAATGTATAAAGGACAAAAACTTTTTATTTCCTAATTAATTCTCTTTTTCCCACTGACATTCAGGGGTTGATTTATTAAAACAATACAATTGTTACTGCTAAAATAGGCTTGTGCTGTTATCGTAGTTTTAGCAATTTTAAACCTGTTTGACCCATAATGTTTTTTAAAAACCTTATATATACTTGGTTTATCATATTGTGGGCCTGTCCCATTGTCGGCAATGTTTGAAGTTCACATCCAAGGTTTTATCCTGGTTACAAAAAACAGATGTGGTCCAATGAATATTGCAAATTGGTGCTATGTCATAAGAAGGTTTCAGACAGCTGTATTGTTATGGGTTGCGTAAATTGACTTGTTTGTGGGTCAGTGGTTTACAAATTCAGTCTAGTAAGGCAAACTTATTCTTCAATTCTAAATTTTCACAACAGTTATAATTCAGAAAACCAACTCTCCTTCTCTTCTCTTCGTGCTCTCCCAGTCCTGGGCCAGCTGTGCACTGAGAGTGACCTCTGGTGTAAGCTAGAGGAGCCTAAAGGCTGACTTCCATGTGCAGTTTGGTCTGTCAATGGCCCCAGGGGGGCTGGCAAGTAACTAGGGATCCCTGGGTCAAAAGGACATCCTGTGCACTGGAGTGGGTGGCAGAGGAGTCAGTATGCTGTTTCTGCACCATCAGAATACACCCTATGTTAACTATGGTGTTTCTCAGGACTGCTTAGCACTGGTAGTGATGTGCAAAGTAGTCCTAGAGCAACGCAGGGTCCATTTATTCAGAAACTATTGTCCATGTGTACTTGTGCTGGGTTCTGTTCCTTAGTCTTGATTTCTTGGCATGGTAATGTAGAATTAAGTCTTGGGGTTTAAAGCACTTGTAACTTTGGGAACTGCTGTGATAGCTGTGGCCCTATACTACTTTTATCTTGGCAGATGAAACTTCTCCCACTTGTACTCTACTTTTCTGCGCTTGTTAGTCTTGACTGGAATCTAACCTTATATGAATTTAAATTAATCTTTATTTGTCAAGATTTGGCTATGCTTCTCCCTGCTACTGGTGTTTGGTGTGAACGAGGACAGTGAAGTGTGAAAATACAAAGATTACAATCTTGTTGTTCAGGCCTGGAAAGAGTTCCTACATACAGCTTGCTTAGAATATTATATAGTCTTTGCCCCTTTTATTCTTGCTAGCATGGGGAAAAACAAAATCTGCAGCTTATCTAGACATAAACCTGTTTAAAGCTGGTTCGCCTCAGAGTTGTTCCTGTAAAGCTGTCAGATTCCACTGCCTGCATAGGTACGTATCTCAGGATTGGTAACTTCGGTGATCCACAAGTGCTCTGTTACTTATGTGCGTTCCAGTGGAAATAGTGTGGGTGGTGCCCTTTATCTTCAGGAAAGTTGTGACTTGTTAGCCATTTTTCAAACTCAGTGCTAGGTTGTGGTTTTTAACAATAAAAACAAGCCATTTTTCTCCTACTGGCTAGATTGCCTCCAATTTCTGCAAATAATTCTCAGTGGGTGTGCGGGGGCATGGTGTTGTGTGGTTTTTTGTTTTGTTTTTTTTTACAAGAGGAAGGCTGGCATTTCTCTCTAGTTCAAGCATGATTAGTTTGGCCTTCTATCTTAGGAAAAAGTTCTTTCCAGTCTCAGGTATGCTCTGTGGCCCAAATTTATTTTTTGTGTATACAGTTTTGAGGTGAATTGGAGAATTAGATGAGGTAGTTGGCTTGGGAGCAGAGAGGGAAAACTAGATGTAAACTGCATTTTGAAAATACAGTGTAGTGGTTCCCAACCTTTTGAAACCCCCTTTGCAGAAGAGTTGTGGATGGACTTCCTGCCACGTCTCTTGCCATGTACTATCTCGGCTTCTGCCATCTATTCTTTTTTTCTTTCCATTTTTCTCTATTTATCCTCCTTCTGTCCACTAGTTTTCTTCTTCTTGGTTCTTTCTCTTCTGAGTACTCTTCCTTTCCTCACCCCTTCTCCAGCCCTGAGCAGCATGTACTCATTTTAGAGGTGGGGCAAGTGTTGGTGGGGGGTGGATGTGTGCTTTCATGGGCAAGGCATGTACATGAGCACTGTGTTAGGGGCTGCCTTAAGGCAAGAGGAACAACGGATGGCTTTGAAGAAGTTGCTTATTACTTTTATCTGCAGACATGACAGCATGCTCACATTTGAGACTACCGGGAGAGCAGGACAGATCCAGGTTCATGTAGCCTTCCTGCTCCCACTACTCCTCTCATCTATCCTCAACCTCCTGGACTAGTCTGACAACACTCAGTCCCCCTCACTAGTCTCCCCTCCCCCGTTTGGAAAACACTGGTTTGGTGAGTGGTGTTCCTTGATGTTTTAAAGCCGTTTTATCCAAGAAACTTCAGATTGGGTTTATTAATCTGTCCTTGCTGAGGTGAAGTGCATGGGATTATATTTGAGGAGTGGGGGGCTTTATTTTAGAAGATGTTCATTTGGGATTTAGAAATATAACCTAGAGGGGAAAGGGTGTGATCAAGTGGACTGACAGAGAGGGTTGGTAACCAGAAACCACTGAGTTCTAGTCCGGTGTTTCTCTTGCAATGTTAGTATTAAAAATAAATAAATAAAAATCCATTGTTCACCTAGCTCTAGCTGAAAGGTCATGTTCTATGCCACGGAAACTCTCACTTTTGTAGAACTGCTCAAGGAAACTTTATTTTTTCCTTGTGAAATTTTGACCAACACTTTCTTCACCTCTGTTTTTCATTTAAAAATTGCCTTTTTTTGGCAAATCACCTGGATCGATCGGACTTCAGCTCTCGTTAAGACTGCACCGATCACAACACGTCTGCCATTCTTCTCGCACTCTTGCCTTTCTTTAACAATTTCCTCTTCCCATCTTCTTGGAGGCCGACTGGGGGGGTCTTTTCTGTTCTCGCGGGTACCACTCAGCGATGATTGCGGTCCACCTGTTATCCGTGAGCCGTGCTGTGTGGCCTGCCCATCGCATCTTGTTATGTCTGCTTTCCACGACAATATCTTTCACACCGCTGCGTTCTCTGATGATTTCATTTGGTATACGATCCAGAAGGGAGATTCCCAACATAGCTCGTTCCATTGCCCTTTCAGCTACCAACAACCGTTGCTCTTCTCTCTTTGTCAGTGCCCACGTTTCACTGCCATGCAGCACTGCTGAATTGAAAATATTTTTACGTGTGGTCTTGTCAATTTTTCCTTTGAGGACGTCCTTGATGGAATTAAACGCATACCATCCTGCCCGACTCCTTCGCAAGAGTTCTCCGTTCAGGTCTTGGCGTGTATTAACTTCTTGGCCCAAATATATGTACTGTTCCACTTCTTCGATGTCTTCTCCTGTTACCATTGTTTGGGCTTTTCGTAAAACGTCTGCTCACATATATTTCGTTTTGCAGCGGTTCATTTTCAGGCCGACCTGACTACTTTTCTTGTCGAGTCTTCGTAGCATGCTCTGCAGTTGGTTGGTGCTTTCGGCAATTAGTACGATGTCGTCTGCAAATCTGATATAATCTCTCTCAGTTTATGTTGACACCACTCCTCCAATTGATCTTGTTCATAACCATTTCGAGGCAGGCGGTGAATAGTTTCAGTGAAATTGTATCTCCTTGCTTTACGCCTTTCTCGATTGGGATGCGGAGGGGAGTTTCAAGGAGAGTAATGTCTGTTGTACATCCAGTATTCACTTCCTTCAACAAACTAATGTACTGCGTGTTAATGCGCTGCTCTGCGAGCGCCTTTAATATTGCGTTAAACTCTACGCTATCGAAGGCCTTTTCATAGTCGACAAAAGCAATGCACAGCGGGAGTTTGTATTCCCTCGCTCTTTCTAGGAGCTGGCTACGGGTAAATATATGGTCGATTGTACTGAAATTTCTTCGAAACCCTGCCTGCTCTCTCGGCTGTTGTTCATCCAGACTCTGCAAAAGTAGATTCGTTATCACCTTTGTGAAGAGCTTGTAGATGTGAGAGAGCAGGCATATAGGGCGGTAGTTCTTAAGATTTTCTCGATCGCCCTTCTTGTGCAGCAAGATGGTATTCGACTCCTTCCAGCTTGATGGTATTTTTCCTTCTTCAAGATATCGACTGAATCTTAAAGCGAGGGCCTTCCAAAGTTTTTCGCCTCCTGCATAAATCATTTCTGACGTTATTCCATCTTTGCCTGGAGCTTTTCCCTTCTTCATCTGGTGTAGTGCGCTTTGGACTTTGCGTCCCCCCACTAATCGTCAGCATTCTTCTGAAATTCTGAATTTGGCAAATAAATTCTGTTTTCTTGAGAGGAGATGGGGAAGATTGAAAGTTTTCTACCAGTTAAACATGTCTGCTTTCTGTTGTACCTGTATGGCTAAGAAATGTCATCCCCTCCAAGCTGTGTCCTCCTTAAATGATCAGCTAAAGCCCTAGTTCAGCTTCAGCCATGCACTTGAGTCTCTTCCTATTCAGTCAGCACAATGCTTAAACATGTGCTTAAATGTAAGCTTATGCTTAGGATCTTTATAGAATTGGGACCTATGGTAACTGAAGGGCTATTATATCCCACATGTTTTTTTCTTTCCTTTCCTTACCTGACTCTGTCATCTCCCCGGATAGGAGTCAGCACTCATTCCTTGAGTTGATTCAAATTTTATTTAAATTCAAATAATGTTTAAGAGAAGAAATGGATCAAAACGGTGTCTAAATGTGTTTCTTGGAGACAAACTTCTGAAGGCAGCACTAAGAGGAGTTAAACGTTAATTTCAGAAGTCAGAACAAAATACAAAGCTGGTATTGGGGGTTTCTGGCACAAAAGAGATTCAGGGTTGAACCAGTCCACTGCTCTTTCTTTCTTCCTTTCTTCCCCCCCACTCCCACTTCTACTAGCTTTTCTTAGTCTGTCTCTTCCAACACTTCCAAAGTCCGTCCATTTAAAATCAGTGTCTTTCCACTGACACCAGTGGCCTTTGCATCAGGCCTATGGTGATAACAAATCCTTTGTTCTCTCCAAAACCACCTGCTTTCTGGCCTCTGGGCTTCCATCAGCTCTGTCCATGCACCTTGGATGGGGAAAGGATTTCTTATTCCCCCTGTCTCCTTGGTACTTGATTGACCAAAATATAAATTACTTATACAGAAGTTAGTGTTGTAGCCATGTCAATCCTAGGATATTAGAGAGACCAGGTAGATGACGTAATCTCTTTTTTTTTTTTTTTTTTTGGATAAAATTCTGTTTGTGAGAGAGACAAGCTTTTGAGCCACACAGAGCAGCTCTTCACATATGTTTCATGTCTAGTTATCTGTCACTCTTGTAAAAAGTGACTCTTGAATTTGAACTTTTAATTGAATTCATATAACAATTCATTAATTATTAAGGTCCAGATTTATGGAGATGTTTTACTTTAGTAAGCACATTAACTCCTTTTATGCGCAGGCTTTTACCTAGGACATAGGGACTAAATCTTAAATGAAGAGCACAGTTGCAAATGTAGTGTATTATCCTTTTTATATAAAAGGAATAGAAAATGTAACCAGATCCCCCTCCTAAAACAAAACAGTGGCTTGATATGTTTTCCACTGGTTTAGCAATCGTCACTTTGCTAAATCCTCTCTACAACACAACTTAACACTGAATGTGGACAGTGCAGTTAGTGTTTTTAAAAATATACTAGTTGGCTCTGGTTAACAATAGGATCATCCATGTTCTTACATGTGTCCCTCCCCACAAGAAAGACACAATCATGTTGGTATCATTATGTTAAAATGTTAGTTTTATGCAGTTTCCCAGAGCAGATAAGGCCAAAGGGTTGCTTGAATGTCTCCAGGAATGTTGTTAGTCAAACCAAAAATGATCACTGTATGCAGAAATATGTACAAATATTCTCCAGAATTGGAGCTCTCTCGAGGGGCTGCATAAGTACTTGCCATGCTCCCCTACTCCTACTCAGTAAGTTACCTTTTGAGTTGTAATAGCCACACCTTTTTAGTTCTAACATATGCTCTTATTTTCTCTCGTCGTCTTCTCCCCACCCAGATCGAATTCAGTTGCCCAGGAATATGATTGAAAACAGCATGTTTGAGGAAGAACCTGATGTGGTTGACTTGGCAAAGGAGCCTTGCTTGCATCCATTGGAGCCTGATGAAGTGGAGTATGAGCCAAGAAGTTCACGATTACTGGTGCGTGGCCTTGGAGAGAATGAAATGGATGAGGATGAAGAGGATTATGAATCATCCGCGAAATTGCTGGGCATGTCCTTCATGAACAGAAGCACAGGTCTCCGTAATAATGCAGCTGGCTATAGACAGAGCTCAGATGGATCATGCTCAGTGCCCTCTTTAAGGACCATGGTGGTTTGTGCAATTGTTCTTGTAATTGCAGTTTCAGTAATAATGGTGATCTACCTTCTTCCCAAATGTACCTTTACCAAAGAAGGCTGCCATAAAAAGAACCATACAATGGAACTGATATATCCTCTAGCAACCAATGGAAAGAGATTTCCATGGGCAAAAACCAGGCTTCCCAGTAATGTTGTACCACTACACTATGATCTCGTCTTACAGCCAAACTTAACAACTACAAAGTTTGCAGGTTCTGTACAGATAACTGTTAATGTCATCCAGGTCACTTGGAATATCATACTTCATAGCTCAGGACTTAATATCACCAAGGCAACTCTGACTTCAGCAGGTTGGAATCAGGCAAAACCAGTTGCAGTCCTGGAATATCCAATACGTGATCAGATTGCAGTTGTGGCCCCTGATGCTCTACTTGTTGGGCAGAACTACACCCTCATTATAGACTATTTATCTAATTTATCAGATACGTATTATGGGTTTTACAAAGTCTCCTACAAGGATGAACATGCTGAGAAAAGGTGGGCTTATGAATAACTCTTCTCATCCCTGTATTTCTAGGTTGTTTTGGATGTACTCATTTGCACTTGATTCATTAATTAAAAATCATGATGGTGATGGGGGGCAGGGAGCAATGACTTGGCTGTGTGGCTTTTCTCACTCAGCATCTGAGCCCTGAAGTGTATAGCAAAGGAATTCTTCAGGAGACAGTCGCCAACAGAAAGTCTGTCTGAAAACGATCTGGGTTTTTGCTTTTTTAATTTAAAATATTCCTTTGGAAATACAACTTTCCCTCGGTTTTTAATAATAATTCTTCATGTTGATGGTAGTTTACGCAAAGATCAGGTCCACCGGGGGAGAGTAAAGCAGAAGTTTTCCATTATTAGAATCAACGCTGTTTCAAGAATCTCTTGCATGGGTTGGTTTGTTATAGTGCAGACAGTCACTGGGGGGACAGGGGGAGGGCGATTGATCTAAGATACGCAACTTCAGCTATGAGAATAACGTAGCTGAAGTTGACGTACTTAGAGCCACTTACCGCGGCGTCTTCGCTGTGGTGAGTCGACTGCTGCCACTCCCCCGTCGACTCCACCTGAACCTCTCGCAGCGGTGAAGTACAGGAGTCGATGGGAGAGCACTCGGGGGGGGGGTCGATTTATCGCGTCTAGATTAGACGAGAAATCGACCCCCGCTGGATCGATTTTTATACCCACCGATCCAGCAGGTAGTGTAGACATACCCTTAGACAATCACAAGGGTTGTACTAAGTGCTTTCCTTCTGGTCTCTTAGCAGTAGGCAAGTAATAAAGGTTTGATATTTTACTCCATATGTAGCCATGTTTCTAAAGCAGCTGGCTTTTGAAGACAGAAGTCTGGGCTAGACACCATTGGTTTGTTCCAGTTTGGTAGTGTCTGGCTGGCCAATTTTTTGAACAGTCAAAACAAGTTCCATATTTTCCTACTGAGAGAGAAATCTTATCCATAAACAAACATGGAGAGGATATTCATAAGCATATGGTGAAATTCTCTCTGGAGGTTACCGGGTGCCAGTCCTGAGTGCCTCAAAGTAACTATTCTTGATTTTATTAAAGAATGGTAATGCCAGCTCTTATATTTTTAACATGTCTTGTCTTGTCTCTCCATTAGATGGCTTGCAGCAACTCAGTTTGAGCCTCTGGCTGCAAGGTCTGCTTTTCCCTGCTTTGATGAACCAGCATTTAAAGCCACTTTTCTAATTAAGATCCAGAGAGATGAACAGCACTCCACTCTGTCAAATATGCCAAAGGTACAGTTATGCTCTTCTAATGCACAAATATTAAAGGATGGATGTGTCTTTTAGGTGCTCTGTATTAAAAGTACTCTGAATCACTTTGTCATAAGAGTGCATAGATGACCCAGGCAAGGGTCTGTGCAAGACACCATACCAACATGTAACGAAAGGCTGCCTTGCTCCAAAGACCTTCCACATTTAGATTTAGAGTGTATCCCAGATCAAATAACTGTTCAGTGCACTACGTGGACTGGATGTACTGTGGGAACAGTTGAATGGCTACAGCCAGTAGTTGGACTGAACTGGCATGGGACTATATATCTACATGCACTTCAGTTACTGCACCGCTTTCTGTCGAACTTAAGATTCTTCTTCGAGGCTTGTTCTGTGTGGATCCCATTTATGGTGTGCATGAGAGAGCACAAGATTGAAATCTTCTGCTCTGCAGCATCCGTTGGGACAGTGCCTGCACCCTACATGTCCTTGTGTTCCCCAACACATTCGCATATAGAGCGGAACATCCCCTACTGTCTTTCAGTTCCCAGTTATCGCCTGCAGCAGCAAGATAGAACTTGGCAGTGTTTGCTTGCTACCCCCTAGCAGCCATCCACCAACTCGGTTTGTAAATATTAGATAAGTTAGCATAGTGATGAATTTCTGCCCTGTTGGCAGTCTAGTTGGTTTTGTTTAAAATCTTCCCTTTCTTTAGATTACTACTTGGTGCCAAGGCACCTTGCCACACAATGGCTGAGCCTAAACTCCTTTTCGATGTTCACTCATTCTCTCCAGAATCTAGCAGAGGCCCTGATACAGAAGTTCTTCCCACCACTCTCCCTAGGAATTCCTCAAGTAGAGCTACTCCCAGTTTCCACCAACTAGGAGTCTCCCTTAGATTTAACCTCCAGAACCCCTAATTCTCTTCCACCACATGCACCCACCCACAGCATCCTGACATCCTTGGTAGACTTCTCCTTGTACCTTCTCAACCATTCTGGGCCCCTTATATACCCTGTAGGTGCTCCTCTGCCTCTTGCTCTACCTACAAGTGATTGAGATCCACTCTGCCAGTTAGGTCCCTTGCTAGATCACTTGATGAAGTAGACAACCCAAGAGAATAAGAATATGATTAGGAGGCAGATGCCCAGAAGGAAGAATCAGAAGATGACTTCTTCCAAGATCCCCAAGAGACTCCTTTTAACCCTTTTCCGCTGAATAATCCAGAAGATATATTTTCCATTTCTCTGGATAAGAGAGAATATCCCCACCAATATTGCATTCTGATGGCTTCAAGCCCTTTCAGGAATTGTTGGGAATGATAGCAGACACACTCAGGACACTGAATTATCTGTACAGGAGAAAGTACATACGTTAAGTGATACTAACCATTCCGATTTCCCAGGCAGATTGGCAATGCCAATAAATGAAGGCATCCTAGAGCCTGTAAAATACCTATGTAGGTTCAAACCCATAGGGGGTCTTGGCCCTCAGTGGGGTGGTGGGGTACCACACCACCTTGCTACACCTGCTTTGCTGGGTTGGGGAATACTCAGTCTATGGCCCAGACCTTCAGGCAGGACACTGCAAGCAGTACAATATAAGCCCAGGCCCTGGGTCAGGGTGGGCAGCAAACAAATAGTCACAGGCTCAGGCCCTCGGACAGGAGGTTCCAGCACCATAGGTTCCTCCTCTGGGTAACAGGCAAGGGGCAGGCTTGGCAGCTCCTTTGGGTAAGTGGCGACAGGTAAGCTTGGCGGCTCCTCCATGCCCCAGTCGGTATTGGGCATTGGCAGGTCCGGCCATTCCTCGGGTTGGCTGCAGATTGCCGGGGCCTCCCAAGCCGGAGCCATGCCACAGGCGTCTGGCCTCTCTGGCACCAGCAGCCCAAATGAGCTCTGGGTTGGGCGTTTATATTTCCTGTCCTGCACTGTGACCTCTCGGGGGCGGGTACAGGATCCACTGGCTCCGCCCACTTTGGTGTCTGGGGAGGTTCTTCCCTCGGCGGGGTGTTGGGGTACCACACCACCTCGCTACAAAGCCTTTATACTTCCAACATCAAAATGAGCAGAGAAAGATACCAAGTCACTCCAAAAGGATTTAGTGACTCCTAACTCCCTCATGGTATCTGCAGTAAAGGAGAGATCCAAGCAGATAGGACCACACTCCTAAGAACAAAAAGCCCAAGAGTTTGATCTCTTGGGTAGAAAAGCCTACTTTCTGGCATCTCTTCAAGGGCAAACAGCCAACTATAAAACCCTGTTTGCTAAATATGACTACCTCGCCTGGGATAGGATATCATTTATTGATGAGCTCCCCAGAAAGGAGGGCTGATCTCTATTAAGATAGTTAGGAATACCCATGCTCTGTGTGTCACTAAACCTCTGACTGCCAGAAGCTAGGACTGGACAACGGGATGGATCCATTCAGTACTTATGTTCTGTTCACTCTCTGAAGCATCTGGCACCACCAGTGTCTGAAGACAGGATACTGGGATAGATGAACCATTGGCCACACTGGGTCAGACCATTCTTATGTTCTAAAGTGGAAGAATTTTTCCATCTGGGTTTCATAACAAGGTCACAACCCATTACAATTTTCTATTCCCAAGAGTGTAGATCATATCCTACAGTTCAAGCTATCAGGCTTACCATCAGCTCTGTCAGGGTCCATTTAGCAGTCCTCTCAACTTGCCACTTTCCTGTTAAAACTTTTATATTGTGTTCTCTCATCCCATTGTTTCAAAATTTCTAAAAGGACTGGTTCATGCACCCTGAAACTTCTCCTATCCTGGGACCTTAATGTAGTTCTTATGGGCCTCATGGAAATCTTATCCATGTCCTCACTTCACCAATCTAGTCAAAACAGTCTTCCTAGTGGCTATCACCTCAGCCTGGAGAGTTAGCGAGATTCAAGCACTGACAGTAGGACGACTTCTCTCGCCTCCCCTCCATTATACTGTCCACATGGTTAAGGTGGTGCTGAGGCCCCACCTTAAATTCCTACCAAGATGGTGTCTGATTTATCACTTAATCCAAACCAACAGCCTCGCTATCTTCTTCCCCCAGATCACACTCAGACTTAAGAGAAACAAAGTTCCATACATTAGATGTTTGCAGTGACCTTTGTTTAGACCAGGGGTCTCAAACACACGGACCACATGCGGCCCGCGGAGTTAATTTCTGCGGCCTGCCATAGGTGCCGACTCCACTGGCAGCCAAGCTCCAAACATTACGGAGTGTTTATATTTTATTAAAACCCCTCTTTGCATTACAGTTTTTAAAAAGTTAATACATTGACTTTTAATAGAATACTATATTACTCTTCCTTTTTTTCAGTTTTGATTATACTTTTGTATCGTTGTATAAAAAGGTTTCAGTGATGCAGCCCTCAGGCCAATTTACTAGTTCTCATGTGGCCCTCGTGGTGATTTGAGTTTGAGATCCCTGGTTTAGACCAAACAAAGCCATTCAGTTGACCCCCTTTATCTGTGGTACTGGAAAAGGCTGTGAGAAATCAGGCCATCTCTTCCTAGGGATTATCCAAGTGGATCCCTGGTGCATTACAATATTACCAAATAGAAGATATGCCCATTCCCACAGGCATCAGGGCCCACTCAACTAGAGCCCAGGCAACCTCTTCAGCATATCTAAATATTCCTATGCCTGAGATCTGCTGGGCAGCCATTTGGTGCTCAGCCCTTGACTTTTACCAAACATTGTGCCCTGGGTTTGGCAACTGGATTAGATGGCAAATGTGTATGCTGCGTCTCTTCTCCTGAGCTCCCTACCTAGATTAGCGAGCAACTGCTGCTGCTCCTCTGTTTCCAGATTGGTTCCCTTCATCTGCCTGGCTCCTGCCCTTGCACCACCACCCAAGTGTGTCTGTCTACCACTGGGCAGAAGTACCACAGTGGGAATTAGTCCTTTCTCCCCCCTGCACCATTCCAGATTTTTTTTTTTTTTTTGGGTGGGGGGGAGGAGTGTTTTTTTTTTTTTTTTTTTTTTTTTCTTTAAGGGAAAATTGAATTAAGCAGACACCTCTTATTATTCCCCCCTGCTCCGCCATCCCTTATTTAAAATCAGCTGTGTGCTAATTGCTTCCTGCACCTTGCCATCTGCAGTATACAGTTTGCTAACCTCTAAAAACAGCATTTTCCAGGTTCCTTTTCACTCAATATGAAAAAGGTGTTAATGAGAATTGGGTAGTAAAGTCCCTCACTTAGTACTGAGAATCCACTTTGTGTGCATGACTAAAGAAATATAAGTAAGTAAAATAATCAATTCACTAATGAAATTATCATCCAAAAAACAATTATTCACTCATCATTCATGTTTAGATTATCTCCTTGTAATTTGATATACAATACCTTTTTGATTTCTGAACTGAATAATGGTTATGTTGCTGAACATGCGATTTTATATTAGTTGATTCTAAATTTTGCATTCTGTCAAGAATATTTGCCATCTTGTGCATATGCATTGTTGTTGGCGTCCGTTAGTCTCGAGAGACGATGGATATGCGCCCATGGGGAATGTTTAGTTGATGGTTGTACAGCGTCTGTTGTGGCTGTGAAGCCCCACACGAGAGTGGCAGTCTCGATTGCATTTGCTGCATTTGAAGGCAGTGTCAGCTGTGTCATATGTATTACAATAGTCTATAGTTGTATGATCCCATACGATTTCTTAAATCTACAGTACATTACATGTAGTACAACAGGTTCAGTGGCATTTCACTCTGATTTTGTAAGGACATCTATGCAGGCTCCCTATAAGGAGCTCCAAGTCTTGTATACTAACTTACTGCCAAGAAAAGTAGTATCTTTATTAATTTAGATTTGATAATTTAGGCTCAGATCCTACCAACACTTGAGCACATGCTGAACTTCAAGTCCATGAGATTTAGGGATCATGGTGGATAACCTACTGAACATAGCTACAGCATTACCCTGGGAGCTCAAGAGGGCTAAAGTGAATCTTGGCTGCATAAACGGGGGAATATTAAATTGGAACAGAGGATTGGCATTACCTCTGTGTATAGCACTAATGAGACTAGAACTAGACACAGTATTCCAATGTCCACACTCTTACAGTTTTTTTGACATCTTTTTTGTTAGCTATAAGGATGATTGGAGGCCACTGGGAAAACCCGAGTTTACGATGAGAGACTTAAGAAGCTCAAGTATTTAATATATCCACAAGAAGGTTAAAAGGTGACTTGATCAAGGTCTATAAATAGTACCTACATGGGGAGAAGGTTTCAGAGAAAAGTACTCTTTCAACTAGCTGATGAAGGCAAAACAAGACTTAATGGCTGCAAGTTGAAGCCAAACAAATTGAGGTTGGAAATAAAGTGTAAACTTGTATGGGAGGGAATTTAGCCATTGAAACGACTTACCAGGGGGATATGGTCGATTCTCCATCACTTGATGTCTTTAAAGTAAAATTGGATTGTCTCAGAAACACATTCTAATTCAACCAGAAGTTGTGGGCTTGATACAGGAATTACTGGGTGAAAATATGTGGTCTCTGTAATGTAGGAGGTTTTACTAGAGGATCATAATGGTACCTTCAGGCTTAAAATTTGAGACTCAGGCTGAAAGTTGATGTGTTTTCAGGATCAGGGCCAAGTTTTCTTGCCTAACAAACAGGGAATACATTATTTCAAGGTTTGTTTGTTTGTTTGTTTTTTCCAGCTGTATGAACTATACCTTTTCATTCAGTCAGCAGTGCAGCCTAATGTAGGCACTATCCAGAGGTTAAGGCAGATAACTCAGTTTTGTGGTTACAAAAGCCACCTAAAATAACAGAGATGTCCCCAAACCTTCACTGTTCTATGTTGTCAGTTAATCTGTAGTATGTTGTGTACTTTTTATATAGGATTTTCATAAACTCTGTCTGGCATGCAAAGTAGACCCGGAAAATGTTAGCTTCATCATAAATAAATTTTTGTTACATTATGAGCAACTTGTCTGTCTATATATCTTGGGTCTTACATGGCCACTATCGCTGTAGTATCTTAGCACCTTAAAACACAGTAGAACCTCTGAGTAATGAACACCTTGGGAATGAAGGTTGTTCGTAACTCTGAACAAAATGTTATGATGGTTGTTTTGGAAATTTAGAATTGAACATTGACTTAAAACAGCTTTGAAACTTTACTATGCAGAAGAAAAATGCTGCTTTTAACCATCTTATTTAAATGAATCAAGAACTGACAGTTTCCTTACCTGGTCAAGTCTTGTTTTTAAACTTTCCCTTTACTTTTTAGTAGCTTGTTTAACACTGTACTGTACTGTATTTGTTGTTTTTCCTGCTGCTGCCTGATTGTATACTTCTGGTTCCGAATGAAGTGTGTGGTTGACTGGTGTTAGCTCATAACTCTGAGGTTCTACTGTAGTAAAATGGTCCAACAAACGTACTTATCGTTGCTAGTATGCACTCTAGGTGTAAACTTTTTTTTTATACCATCTCCTAGCCCTTTATCTGATTGATTTGCCAGTTGTCCTTAGTAGTAACATTATCTTCTATTTTTGTTTTTTAAATCCGCAGAATATAACCATCCCTGTGGCAGCTGGAATAGTTCGAGATGAGTTCTCTGTGAGTTTGAAGATGAGTACTTACCTGGTAGCGTTCATTGTTGCAAATCTGAAGAATATCAGTAAGGAGACGAATAGGACTCTGGTATGGTTCCATTGTACTTTTAACCTCTACACGTACATGAATAGCTCACTGTGATGTTTTCCTGCTTACTCTATGCCTATCACCTATTCTT
Organism: Macrochelys suwanniensis; assembly: GCA_033296515.1. Taxonomy (NCBI): domain Eukaryota; kingdom Metazoa; phylum Chordata; order Testudines; family Chelydridae; genus Macrochelys; species Macrochelys suwanniensis. The sequence continues at coordinate 71,363,516 of CM065780.1, read as the reverse complement.
ATAGAAGTGTCTAGCAAATGATCTTATGCTATGGACATCAGGCTCCTGGCTGCAGAAAGTCTGCCCAGAGCCAGGGTATAGTGCTGCAAGCCACTTGCACAGCTCACAGTGCTGGGGGATCCAGAGCTGGTGCTCAAAGTGGGAAGGGCTTGTCTGTGAGGGAGCAGTGCCAAGCCAGCCAGAAGCGGTATGGATTCAGTGCCTGTCCTGCGTAGGCTCCATTGGCAGAGTTCCGGTGATGCCCCAGCTGGAATGTTAACCTGTCTACCCTCAACAAAGTCACGGCAGGTGACAATAGTGCTGTCCTGCCCTCCCTCGCCATGGCTGCTCCTCTCCCACATCACTACACGTGAGAGCAAGGACTGCAGAAGCACTCTCCTGTACCCAACAAAGGGAGTCTGGCTCTGTCTGTTACCTGGAGCCAACCATCCAAACTAGTTTTTGCTCCAAGTAGGACAGACTTGGGCGAGAATTTTAAGTCCATATTTAGGTGCCTGAATATTTCTGGCCAGATTTTTGAAAAGTGCTGAGCACCTGGAAACTGCTATAGACTTCATTTAATCTTTGATGGCATTGCTTCAGGGATATGGCTTGCTGGGTTGGTGGGCAGCTGTATACTAGAGAATGACAAGAAGGAAGATCCTTAGGAGGGATCTTGCAGTATTTAGTCATGCGAGAGATGTGGGAGCTTCACATGAGTAACAATTTGGGGATCAGACCCTGTCACTGTAGCAGGAGCTGCCCCTTTGTGGTGAAATGGAAAACACTAGTACTTGTCTAGAAGAAGCCAAAGAGTAGCATTGTTAACAAAGCTGCAGGAGGGAAAGGAAGCCCTGATCAGATATACTGCTAAGAAATGTTATCTTGATCTAACTTGCTCTAAACCAAAATATAGAGTAAAATTGTGGATTTTTATCAGGCTTCCCTTCTAGCCTGGGCAAGTAGTTGTAATTCGAGATAAATAGGCCAGGCTCTGTGGTCCAACTTGGAGTGGCTTTTTTTTCCTTTTGGTTGCTATTTTTAGCTCAATAATTTAATATTTTCCTTTCTAAGGTAAGTCTTTAGCCCATGTGTTTGCAAAGAGAACCTTAAAAAGTTATGAAGCAAGTGTAAACTTATGCAAATGTGTCTGCCTGTTTTTGCAGAGAGCCTGAAACTACACCTTAGAGGTGTGACTAGTTCTTGTTCATGTCAGTGAGGTTAACTCACGTGTCCAATGATAGTTATTTAAATGTATACATTTAAACTATATTTATTGCTGATCAAAGCATGTAAGAGATGAGAGGGAGGGTCACAGATCTTCAGTCTACTCAGAGGTTACATCTACACCGCCGTGTGTTTTGGGTGGGTAGGGGGTGGAATTAAAGACACACATGGCCAAGAGTCTCAGAGCCCAAGTCAACTGTCTCGGGCTCATGCTACGGGGCTAAAAATAGCAGTGTAAATGCCTGGGTTGGAGCCTGGGCTCTGAAATCCGTTAAGTGTAGGGTGACCAGATGTCCCGATTTTATAGGGACAGTCCCGATTTTGGAGTCTTTTTCTTATATAGGCTCCTATTTACCCCCCCCCCCCCTCCCCCAAATCCCCTGTCCCGATTTTTCACACTTGCTGTCTGGTCACCCCAGGTAAGTGGAAAGGGGCTCACAGCCCAGCCCAAGCCCAAATGCCTACACTGCAATTTTTAGCCCCATAGCACAAGCCTGAAACAGTGGACCCAAGGTCTGAAACTGTGTGTGCGCGTGATTAGTGAGGTTTCCTTTTGACTCCATGAGTGGCTGGCACTCGAGTACCACCACTTATTTTATTTCCCCCCCCCTTCCACTCTGACCCATGGAGTCCCCAAAACAAAACCGAGCTTAGGAGCAGATCCCAGTGCAGCGTCTGACCCCCCTCAGGTGGAACCAAACCTAAAGAATTCAGCTGAGCCCAGGAAGACATCCAAGCCCCACTGTGAGGGAGCCAAACCTGAGGAGTATATGCCCCTGGGTGTATATGAACTCTACTGAAGGGAAGCCAAGTAAAGGGATCTCAGCATAGTTTCTACGAGAGCATCTAAAGTGGCCAGTCCTTGTATAATGTTATGTATTGAGACTCCCTTTTGCATCATGAACATTTTACCGTGGAAAATGGATCAAACAGAGTGCTTTATTTAAATGACTATACAGTATTATATAAAATGGGCTAATGAGCACTTAACACCCTTAAATGGTGCTATTTGTAGTGCTTAGTACTGCTGCTGTGACAAGCTTTTTTAGTGTTTCCAGAAAGACCAACTCAGACTTCTTCAGCACATGTAATTGGTTCAGAATTCTCCGTTCATGATGAAAGAGGCCTCCTTACCTATCCATTTGAAATGTTTCCTATAATCTCTGGGTTGTAGCATGGAGAGATATGGCCCAAGAGGTGAAATGAGTGTACAAGCAATCTAGAACGAAGGTCTGAACAACTTTTTAAAGTTACAATGCATCATTTGTTAAAGCATGGGAGTGGAGCTGGTTGAACACTCTAAACCAGGGGCGGCTCTAACGTTTTTGCCACCCCAAGCAAAACAAAAAAAACCCCCAAATGCCGCCCCCCCCCAACAAAAAAAAAACAAAAACCCCAACACCCGCCAAAACACCCCCCCACACACACACACTCCTCTCCCTGGCCGCTCAAGTTCTCTTCTCCCCATGAGGAGGGAGGGGGAGAAGCTGGCAGCGGCTGCTCCAGCGCAGAGCGGAGGTGAGCTGGGGTGGCTGGCCGGGGCACATTTCTAGGGGCGGCATGGCCAGTGCCAGAATGCCGCCCCTATAAATGTGCCGCCCCTGCTCTAAACACACATTTATTCATAAAAAAGAATAAAGTGTTGCCAGACAACTTGTACTGGGGAGAAATTGCCCAATCCCAGGCACAAATGCTGATCTTAGATTTTGAATGGAAACTAAAGGGGGTAGAATTTGTGCATTCCCAGTCAAGTCATCGGAGTGCAAAACAGCATCTCAGCAGCTTCTGTTCCAGCTGCTACCTCTCCATACCTACTGTACTGGGTGGGGAGGATTGGAGCAACTGAATCTACTTAAACAAGAGTCCTGTGGCTTCTCCCCAATAATCCCCTTGGTTCTAGCTGCTTTGGAGCTGATCCAGCGAGACCCTCAAACTCACAAGATGTATGGAATCTCTGTTCTGCACTCTTCACCTCATCCAGTTTACCCCAGCTCAGGGTTTAAATGGTGCAAAGAACAGTAACTCCTGGGAGAATTGCATTCTTAGAGTTGTCATCAACAAATGCATAACGTATGCATCAGGACCCAAACTAGCATTACACACATTCCATTTGTGTGTTTGGGGGATAAATGTACCTAAAACAGTATCAATTGATGATAAATAAAAGAAGCGACAACAATCTCCAAACATTTTGATATCTGATACATGTGATTTTTATATATATTTCCTTAAAACTGACCAGGGAATTGCCTCTATCCACTTAGTTTTTTGCCTACCACTTCCCTCTATTGCTGTTTGATTGCATCCCATGAAATATTTTCTTGCTTCTCGTTGTTGTTTGATGATGATGATTAATGATTTTTTTGTCAGGTATCTGTATATGCCATGCCACAGAAGCTAGGCCAAGTTGAGCATGCCCTAGACACAGCGGTGAAGCTCTTGGAGTTTTATGAGAAGTATTTTCATATAGAATATCCTCTTCAAAAATTAGGTAAAGCCTTTTCATTTATTTATTTTTTTTAATATATATTTTCTAATAAGTAGCAGTTTTTTCCATAAAATTTAAGAATAAAACCCCCCCTCATAAGCGCGCGCTCTCTCAAAAAAAAAAAATTAATAAAATTTGCAAACCTTTGGCTTAATAAAGGTAAGAGAGGCCAATTCAGTGTGCCCTCTGGAGAAAGTTTTGTTGTACATTTAACACCAGATGCTCAGATAGGGACATAGAGAATTCTCAATATGTGTGACGTATCTACCTGACACAAACCTGCAAAACTAGTTCTCCGTATGTAATTGCTCTTTAAATCAATGGGACTACTTGTTTACATACAGCTAGTAGGTAGCGTTTGCAGCATTGGTGGCTAAATAGTGAAGTTTGGCAGATTGCTATCTGTAGATATAAATTATGGTAGAGCAGGTAGATCTGAAGTGCAGCATTACTGTAATTTGGGATTGTCTGGTTCATTTATTTATTTCCTCTCCCTCCCCAGATTTGGTAGCTATTCCTGATTTCCAGGCAGGCGCCATGGAACACTGGGGTTTAATCACCTTTAGAGAGACAACACTCCTTTATGACAACAAAACCTCTTCAGCAATGGATAAAAAGCTGGTAACTGCAGTGATAGCTCATGAGCTGGCTCATCAGGTACTGGATTGAAATGCTGTATTTAACAATGCAATCTACTCTCCCCCTTCCCTATTACACTTGCTAAGGATCTGCACTGCACCAGGTATAGAGCTTGTGGGTATTTTGCTCTTGGTGTAGCAGGAAACTGTACGTTACTGGACCTCTGGGTCATCATCTCTTTCCCAGCTTGTTTGTGGGGAAGCACAACTAAGTGTTGCCCTATACATAGGGCTTGTGGCAAAACCACAAAATAGCCCTTCATAAAGTATCTCTTCTTGTTTGGATTATACATTTATGATCTTGAAACTTGACTGACTTTTCTCACATCTTGCACAATTAAAACCTGTTTCTGTTTTTTTCCCCCCTAGTGGTTTGGTAATCTAGTAACTATGGAATGGTGGAATGATCTTTGGCTGAATGAAGGATTTGCCACTTTTATGGAATACTTTGCCATGGATAGAACTTTCCCAGAGCTGCAGACTGTGAGTACTTCATCTAAATCTGAAGTTTTGTTCCATCAGTGAGGTTTCTTTCTAATTCTGACTTTAAAATTTTTTTACCTCCATTTTCATGAGGTTTAGATGATGAAAAACTGACTATTTAGAGCAGTAAATTGTGCTCTAAATAGTTCCAAGAACACTCACTGATAAGATTACATATAATGTGGATTCTTAATCACTGTTTAAATAAAATTGTGTGTGGGCTAAATTTTCAAAAGCGGCCTACAAATTTGCACATGCATTCCTTTACATGCTGCAGCCTCCTTTGAAACAGATACATTGATGTTTTCTTCATGGGCAAAAAATAATGGGCAAAACTTTTTTTACTTTGTTTAATCACTGATTTAGTGTTTAACACTGAATCATACTTTGCATGAGTGTGCATTTTAACCTACTGTGCAATTTACATGTTGCATGCTTCTACATCTCATTTAGAATCTTGTGGTTGTAACTTTTCAGTCAAACAAAAAAGTTAAATTGCTGCTTTGAAGCCTAAAATTTCACCACTTAGTGGTGCAAAAAATGTTTTATGAAACTCCCCCCACATGCACACTTAAAAAAAATAGTATCTAAATCTTCACATAAAATATATGTTGGCCCCAGAGCAACTTGACTGTTTTATTAATTGATTTTTCTTTTTCTGATCAGGAATGCTCTAAGGCCTCAATCCTGCACTAGTAATCACATTAGCAGACCTCTGCACCCAGGCAGAGCCCCACTGAAATAAAAAAAAAGGCAAAATATCGGCCATCTCACTGCTGGATTAGTAGTAGGTCAGTGTAGGAAGTAACAGCACTCTGGTAATATTCAGTGCGTTTATTTAAAGTTGCTACATGTAAATCTAAAATGGACTAAAGATTCAAAGTTCTGGTGCCAAGATCATCAGGTTTAATCTTCAGTGTGCATATTCCTAACAAGTCATTCTATAGTCCAGTGACTTCACTGCAATTTTTTTAGACTTTAATTGTTGTGGAATCACTTTTTCAGCCTCATTAGTTCATTTATTTAGGAGAAGGATTATATAAACCGTTGCCAGTCCAACCTGTGTTAGACAATGTATTAGCTAAAACACTTCAGTATTTCTGAAGATATTCGTACCTATGGCAGGTGATTATGGTTAGATTATTATACAGCATCATACTGTGGGTGTGCAGGCTGCTTTACAGATACAAATTGCAGACACTGATTCCTTTACCTACAAATTTACAGTATATGGTCCTGACTCTGCAAAAGGATCTGCCTACACCAAACCTTTTGGTTCTGTAGAGTCCCATTGACTTGACTTTTATATATGTATGTGCCTTGATTCTGTGTCTTGGCAGCATAATCAAGTTACAAATGATGCCAATTACAGATTCTACAAAATCCTACTGTTTATGAGATAAATCCTACCTCTATCGAATGCCAAGGGTTTTAACTGTAGCTGTGAAGAGAGACTGGGTTTTGGGACTTTTTTTTTTTTTTTTTTTTTTTTAATTCTTGTAGGCTATGGAGTTGTGCATGGTAGCTCTCTTTGTGGCAATGCAGATAAAGGTTTACAAGTATGTCCATTAGTAAGCTTCTGCTGCTACAGTTTAGGAGGAAGAGAGCTGATGGTTCCATAGTGAACTAACAATGATAATCTTAGAGGAGATTGACTGACTGGTTTGCTGTCTCCAGTGCGAGAAGAAAAGAGTGTCTGTCTGAGCCTCAAAGTGGAGAGGGTCAGATGACTAGGCGACCATGCCAAGTAAATAGGAATGTTTAATGTATTGGTTCCAGTTCTGAATTATGGAGAATTTTGGCATAATCCTTTATTGTTTTAACTTCTCACATGGGCATAAACGCCTATTCCTCTTCTAGGATGAAGAATTCCTTAAACTACGATTCAAGACTATGCTGAAAGACTCTTTAAATGCCTCGCATCCAATTTCCTCTGCTGTCCAGTCTTCAGAGCAGATTGAAGAAATGTTTGATGCGCTTTCCTATATCAAGGTAACCTCAGAAGAGGCTAATAAAATCACTCTGTCTCGTGTGTTTTGTATACCTTTTTTCCAAAATATTCTTAATTTGGGAAATAACACATTAAGTCAAACTTTTTCTTTAATTATCCTTGTGGCTAAAATGCAAGTTAGGCTGCTCACAAGGTGCCAGTTTCTTTACTTGGCCTCCATTATTTTTATCTCAAAAGAAGACTGTACATTTCATGAGGGATTTTCTGTGTTTTAATACTGATTAAATTATTCTCCTATGAGTAGGCATTTGATCCCATTCAGTATACAAACATACATGCCCAGCATCATGTTACACCAGTGTAGCTGGTTCTGTGCCTCTCCTTTTCCCACCCCAACCTCCATGACTTTATCCATCAACCCCCACTGCATCCCCCTGCCCTCCAGGGACTTAGGTGGGGCAGTAGGGCCATGGAGTCCCCTTGCACTCTGGTGATCTCCAGATTCTGGAATTACTCCTTAAGGGCAATCGTAGCTGGATGAAAATTAGGGCAGACCTGAGTCTGCTGTAAACTGTGACTGGACCTAGGATCAGGGTTGGACCAGCATTAGTAGGATGTAAAAATGGCATAAAATCACCCTTCCCCCCTCACATTTCAATTGTGTGTTGAGCAGAACTCAGCTGCACCCAAGAATCTGTCTATTTTTCCATAGGAAAAGATTTCATGCACATCTCTATTGTTTGTGTACCTTCCTCCTCCTCCTCCATAGTTTCTGTAGACACTTCCAGTTTACTACAACACAAAAACAAACCCAAATATTGACACCATCATGTCTTAAACACACATTTAAATTTGCTAAACCTGTTTTTTCTTTCAGCTTCTGTGTTGTATTCCACACTAACTTAAAAGCAAGAGTTATTTTCCTTGTTAACTTTTGACTTTGACCTTTTAATCATCTTTGTGCTTTTTGGGGTGCGGGGGAGAAACTAGTACCTAATGACAGACGTTTGTTTTTCTTTTTTTCTTTTTAAATAGATACAGAGCTTAAAATCCAACACTTATCATCCCAATACCCTGGGGACATCTGAGATGCCAATTGGAGCATTACAGTTGAAGCAGCTTGTCATAATGAAGCCTCTGCCTTTCCATTGGTGCTCCACTCTCTCTCAAGTGAAAGCACAAGAGCATGTCACTTTCAAGCTGCCTTGCCTGTGAGGCCCTGATTGGCATCTGTCCCTAAGATGTGTGATGACAGGAGCTTTGCACTGCCAAATAGCATTTGAATGTTGTCTGGGGCTTCCAGATGATTATTGTACACCTTCTTCATAAAGAGATTACTTTTCAGGGGCTACTGGGAAATCAATAGCAAGGCTAAGAACTGCAGCTGATCCAATCTTTCACTTAGAATATCTTCAGAGACGCTAATGTGGTTTTAAGAGTGTTTTAGTTCATGTTTAAATCCTACGCTTTAATGGCCTGATCTAAAACCTATTGGAGTTCATAGACACCCAATAACTTCTGTGGACTCTGGATCAGGCCCTAAATATTGACTTTTGCATTGAATAACTTTGATTTAGTCTTGCTCTGGTAAGTGTAGCTCTTCTTCAAGTAGATACAGATGTGTATTCTAAGTAGGTGAGTGCACACCAGAGATCTAGCAGTACCCACAGAGGAATGGTGCTTGCGCCTCATGACTAGTCCCGTCCCAGGCTATAGAAGGCTGTGTCACCCCCACCTCCTTCAGTTGCTTCTTACCACCTGTCAGCTGGAGTTGGAGCTCTGGGCAGTGGTGGTTCATGACTTGCTTTTTTTTTTTCTTTCCCCTCCTCCCCTTGCCTAGTTGTACATAGTTGATAATTAGTAATAAGCAGCTAGTGTAGTGGTTTTTTTGTTTAGTGGTAGTGCTCCCTGGTGATGCCCTCGCTGGGGTTCAAGCATTGCCCTTTGTGTGGAGGGACAATTCCCCGATCGCAACCCCCACACGTGGTGCTTGCTTTTTTTGGTTGAAGCCCATCTAAAAGAGTGCTTCTCCTCTTCTTAAAAGAACAGCAGATGGACTCAGGTGACATGGAACCTTTTGTTTGAAGCAGCACCTGCTTGAGCAGGCCCCAAGGGCTCACCCAGTACCGAGGCCTTCCTCAGGCCGCAGATTGCCCTCTGGCTCGGAGAGAATGTCTGCCACCCATTCTGGGACTGGATTGCCTCTGAAGAGGTGCAGGAGTCGTTCTCCATTGTCAACACCAAGTATGAGGTCCCATAAAGCTCACTCCAGGTCCTGAGGTGACTTTTCCGCCTCCCCTAAGAGGAGCATGGACTGGCTCAGTGCTGGCTCCGGCATGCCTGATGGTGCAGGTGCTTCTGACCCTCCTTTGATACAGGACGGGAGGGCAGACATACCATACTGTCAATGCTGATTCTGGCCTCTGGGTGTCTGTCAAGTTTGGTACTGATGGTTCAAGGGTTGTCCACCGCAGCCTGGTGCACTGACCTCCTCAGCCTGTGGGTCCCATCCTTGCCGCTTGTCCAGATCTTTGAGTCTGGCGCCCGCTTTGGGTCCACCGTTCGAGTGTATGGTCGAAGTCTCAGCCTAGCACCTGGAGACACCCCTGTCTGGGGCTGCTGGGGACGCTGTACTGGAGGCAGTGCAAGGCCCTTCGGTACTGGGCCCTTCCTTGGTACCAGCGCACTTGACCCCACAGGTTGTCCCATGTAGGCAATCACCACCCTTGACATCAAGCTGTGCGAGCATTCCATTACCAGTGCCCACACCAGGACCGACTACCAGTGGCACCAACCCTTGTGCAGCCAGCGGTGCAGTCTACATCGGGGGCACCGATCCCAACCTCCAGCTGGACTATGGACGAATCTGATAGTCTCCTGGCTTCATCCAAAACTGGCACCCCATATTGCCAGGGTCCCAGGACTCTGATGCCTCAGAGTATGGCTCTTCTTTTTCCTGTTTGACTTTACCAGAGGGACAATGGAGGCCACCGGAGGAACCCCTATGGATACCAGTGTTGGCATGCGCCTCGAGGCCAGGATGTAGGCCCCTGGCTGGGTGCCTACTGGCTATCAAAGCCCTACCCATACCAGTGGCCATACTGGCCCCAGAGGGAAGCTCCTCGGTCCTGAAGGTCCTGTTGAGTAGGGGGCCTCCACACTGCTCCCACTCTCTGGTCTCCTTGTACTCCTTAATCAGAAATTGAGCCTTGGTCTCTTACAGGAAGTTGGGAGTACAAACCTCTAGGCCACCTGGTTATCTGAACACTTCCTAAAAACAAGAAAATGCTAGTGGAACAAATTGTTTGCTGGAGACACATTACACTAATTCATGAGAAAATGAGCAAATAAAGTCAAATCTAAAGCACAAATGCATGTATGCAAAGTGAAGATTGCCAGTGTTTATAAAGCTTTGTAGTAAATGACACTCCTGCAGTTCAGATTGCTAAAGCCTTTAAATTCTCGGAGGATGTCTTTCTTAAATTCTAAAATATTCATGCAAAACTTGTTAAGAGCAGCACTTGTCATGTTGCACAAATGTTAAATAGCTGGAGTTCCCCAGAGGTTTTTGTTTTCTTTATTCTTTCTCCAGTGTGTGTGTTTTTTTTGTTTTGTTTTTTTTGTTGTTTTTTTTATACCAACAGTGTGGTGTACATAAACTATTCAAGGTCAGTGTCATTTTAGCTGCAATCTGTCTATCCTTGGGCCATTTATTGGCGGGTTGCTGTTTATGTAGGAATGTTTCCATGGAGGATCCTAGTTTTCAACTGAGGGTACAGTTGAACTGGCAGAGTTACTGTGCTGGCAACTACAGCGCTGCTCAGAGAGCGCTGAAGGGAAACTGCTATTGTATGTTCACACTGTGAGCTGCCTGCGCAATAGGGTTCACACTTGCAGCACTGGCAGTGTTATTCAGAGCGGTGCACTCTGGGCAGCTGCCCTACAGAACATCTCTTCCTCTCCTGCTGCTAAGAGTTGTGGGAAGACGGAGGTGGTTGCGAGGCATCCTGGGTCTTGTCCCAATGCCCTGTGATGCATTGCTTTGCATCCCAGCAATCCTTGTGCTTCTGTCCGCATTTGGCGCCATCTTTCAACGGTTTGTGTACTGCGCGCTCTGCCTCTTCGGGCTGCAGGAATGGATCCTGCACTGTTGACCAATATGCTGCTTGCTCTGACTAACACGTCACCAGTGGAAGTGGAGTTATTCCTTAAACTGCAAGGGCAGTTCGACATTGCTCTCTCCACGCATAGTAGCTACGACATGGGATTGCTTGTGGCATTCACAGAGGTGCTGACCACAGTGGAACGCCGCTTTTGGGCTTGGGAAACAAGCACTGAGTGGTGGGATCACATCGTCATACACGTCTGGGATGACGAGCAGTGGCTGCAGAGCTTTCGGATGAGGAAAGCACATTCATGGGACTGTGATGAGCTCATCCCCTGTGTGATGAGCTCATCCCCTGTGTGATGAGCTCATCCCCTGTGTGATGAGCTCACATGTGGCGCCAGGATACGAGAATGCGAGCTGCTCTGCTCGGGCACGTGGCGATTGGAGAGGCGTGTGGCGATTGCACTGTGGAAGCTGGTTACTCCAGACTGCTACGAATCGGTCGCTAGCCAGTTTGGAGTGGGAAAGTCGACTGTTGGACTTGTGTTGACGGAAGTGTGCCGGGCCATTAATCACATCCTGCTCTGAAAGACTGTGACTCTGGGCGACGTGTGTGACATTGTGGATGGCTTTGCACATATGGTCTTCCCTAACTCCGGAGGGGCGATAGGTGGCACGCATATTCCAATTCTAGCACCAGGCCACCAAATACATTAATTGCAAGGGGTATTTCTCTATGGTTCTCCAGGCGCTTGTGAATCACCGTGGGCATTTCACAGACATTAATGCAGGCTGGTCCGGAAAGGTACATGATGCACACATCTTTCGGAACACTGGCCTGTTCAGGAAGCTGCAAGCCAGGGACTTTCTTCCCAGACCAGAAGATCACCATAGGGGAAGTCGAAATGCCCATTGTGATCTTGGGAGACCTTGCCTACCCCTTAATGTCATGGCTTATGAAACCATACACGGGACACCTTGACAGCAGCAAGGAGCGGTTCAACAACAGGCTGAGCAAGTACAGAATGACTGTGTGCTTTTGGCCGTTTAAAGGCTATGGGAGTCTGGACCTGGCCGATGACACTATTCCTATGCTTATAGCTGCGTGTTGTACACTCCATAATATTTGTGAAGGGATGGGTGACAGCTTCGCTCAGGGCTGGACCGCTGAGGCTTAGCACCCTGGAGGCTGAATTTGAACAGCTAGAGACCAGGGTTATTAGAGGGGCGCAGCGCGGGACCATAAGGATCAGGGATGCTTTGAGGCAGCAATTTGAAGCTGAAAGCCACTAATATTTGTTGCTATGCTCGGAGTTTAGTGCTTTGTAATGCTAAGAGGTTTAAGAAAATTGCCTGTTGCTTTGCAGGGCTCTGTTTTTGCTTTCAATTAATGGAATACAGATTGCTTTCAAACCAAAGCAATTCTTTTATTTAAAAAACAAAAACAGAGGAGAGAGACAAACAAAAAGAACACATCAGCAATGAGGGGGATGGGGGAAGGAAGGATCCCAGGAGAAGGTGGGGTCCCAGGACTGTTAAAGATCTGTCTCTCCAGGTATCATATCCATCCTTCTCTTTTGGAGTCCAGTGCAGTGGGCATTTCACTGTACTGTACTTCAGCAGGGCCAAACCACAGAGGGATGGGTGTTGAGTGCAGTGGGTACTGGGAGTCCACAGTGCTGGACTGTGACAGGAGAGGAGTGGAATGCAGCAGGTACAGACTGGAGTCAGGAGGTTTGATAGGAGTGTGGTAGTGGTCTAGTGGGGTGCATGGGAAAGAGTTTTGTGACAGCGGCTGCAAGGGAGGGCGGGCGGGCGTGGAGCTGCTTGGTTTGCAGTGCTAGTAGCGCTTGGAGTGTGTCCGCCTGGCGCTCCATAATGTTTAAGAGCTGCTTCATGGCTTTGTTCTGGTGCGCCATGTTCTCCTTTCAGTTCCTCTTCTCACTGTCCCGCAACTCCTTCAATTCCTGTTTTTTCGGCCATGAAGTTCAGCATAACCTCGCGCAGAAAGTCCTCCTTAGTTCTTCATGGCCACTTTCTAATTCTGTGCAGCCATTCAGCTGGCGATAACAAAGAGGGAGGCAGGGCTCCCAGGGTCATCTCTGTGAAGCCAAAATGCAACATTTTACAGAAGCAGTTTTGTTTGCAACACAGAGACCACTGATTCAGTGATTTAAAACACCATCACTATTCACATACCTATCACTAACTGGCTAACCCCAAGCAAGCATAGATGAGCCACAAGACTCCCAAAATGCTGAGTAACCACAGGGGTAGGGGAAATCAGTGTTCCAGGACCATGCTGGGCACGTGGCTATTGGGGAGAGCCAGCACTGTGGGGGAGGGGCCTTATAATCATCACTGTCCTGACATTTTCCACGGTCTGTGTTGATTATGGAAGATATCTCGCTGCTGAGGGTGAGCAGGGGGTCAAGGGAGGATCTTCTCCAAGACTGCAGCTTCTGCCCTGGTCCTTATGTGGCTCCCCTGTGTGCAGCAATGTGGCAGAGTGGCATGGGACAGTTACCGTTAATGGGGCAAGAAACAAAGCAGCTTTGCCAAAGAACCTGCAGCAGTGGAGTTCCCAGTATCTCTGTTAGAGTTTCATGGAGATCTGAGGGAGTCAATCAACACCCTGTTAAACTGCTCAGACTAGGCATGTGGTGGTACGCGCATCATACAGACACAAGCCTGCTTTCTGCAACCCTCCTTCCCCCAACAACTTGTTTCAGTGATTCCCAAAATCAAAGCCACTTACCAGGGCTTCGCCAAGCTCCAACAGCTGTGACTGGCTAGCCTTCTCCAGGATAGAGAAGAGCTCCTGGCTGCGTGCATCTCTGACATCCGAGTCATCCTCTGCCTCTGGGTCCCACTCCACATCCTCATCCAAGATTTACTCCTGGCTCTGTCCATTCTCGACTGGCAGACGAGCCACCAAAGTATCCACAGTGGCCTTCGCAGTGGCGGTGGGGTCACTACCAAGTATCGTGTCCAGCTCTTTAGAACCAGCAGCTCGTGGGCGCAGCACTGGAGCTGCGGTTTGCCTCCTGCGCCTTGTGGTAGGTGTTCTGCAGCTCCTTCACTTTGACCGTGCACTGCAGTGTGTCCCAGTCATGGCCCCTTTCTGTCGTACATCGTGAAATCTGTCCATAGGTATCACAATTGCTATGGTTGGAGTGCAGCTGTGACTGCACTGCTTCCTCTCCCCAAATGCTGATGAGGTCCAGCAGCTCGGCATTGCTCCAAGCGGGGGATCGCCCGGTGCGTGGAGCAGGCGTGGCCACCTGGAAAGATGCAGAGACCACTGCATGCATCACTGAGCAAACAGGAAGGGGACTTTCAAAAAGGGATTGATCAGGTGGGGGTGATGGTCACCTGAGGGCAGGGCAGTAGAGTTCAAACCGATGGCCAGAGAGGCGAGAACAGGCATTATGGGACACCTCCCAGAGGCCAGTCGCAGCGCTGTAATCGACCAGGGTGTCTAGACTGGCACCATGGTGCTGTAGCCCCGGGAGAAAGCTCTATGCCTCTCGTCTGGGTGTTTATTTTTACAGCGCTGCAACTGCGCACTAACTCTGGCAGTGTGCACACCCCGGGAGTTACAGCACAGAAAGCTGCTTTACTGCGCAGAAACTTGCCAGTGTAGACAAAGACACAAATGTTAAATAGCTGGAGTTCTCCGAAGGTCTTTCAGTTTTCTTTATTCTTTCTCCAATGTATGTTTTGGTACCAACTGTGTGACGTACATAAACTATTCAGGGTCCGTGTCACTTTAGCTGCAATCTGTCTGTCCTTGGGCCATTTATTGACTGGGTTGCTGTGATGTAGGAATGTTTCCATGGAGGATCCTAGTGTTCAACTGAGTAAAACCACAGTTCTGTCTGCAGACATGAATTGCTCTGATGGAAACAGACTTATCAGTTTGAAAGGCTTATTTTACAAAATATTTTCATGTGCTTTTCAAGCTTTTAAACAAGCAGCATCCATAAATATATTTGTTGGCATTTCTCTTCTCTGTTTTCACTTACTGACGTATCTTGCTTTCTTTTGTGATTGCTGTTTGGCTGTATCGTAGTTGCTTACATGTTAGAATTTAACACCAGCTCTCACAAGGATGGTGAGGTACAGCACCTAACAGTATTATTAATGAAATCCGACAACCATTGACGATGCATCCACCAGAACGCCATTTCTTTCAAATGGTACTAATTGGAAAGTCTTTCAAACTCCGTTAATGTCAGTGAAATTTCATTGTTTTTTGTCTTTTTTTTTTTAAATCTGTAATCATTTTCCCAAGCAGTTTAGATTTGTCAAAATAACTGCATTCAGATTAAACTCCCTGGGCCGGAATCTCAATTATTCTCTCCTAAAGGATCTCCTAAAGCCAGTGGTACTGACGGTCTTGTAATCCGTGCATGCTTCTCCTGAATCGGGTTCTTAAACTTTTTCTCTTGCTGACTTGTTTTTTCTTTATTTTTTTCTAGGGAGCTTCCCTTTTGTTGATGCTGAAAAAGTATATCAAACACGATAGTTTTCAAGCTGGGATTGAGAATTATTTGCATAATCACAGCTATGGATCCACCCGGAGCGATGATTTATGGGATAGCATGAATGAGGTAACCATCTTGGATATTCTTAGTTTTTGGTTTTTGCATGATGTACTATAATGAGACGTGAAAAGCAAAGACATTTTCTATATCCTCATATTAGTGCTGCTAAATAAGGTCATCTATTGCAAGCATATATTGAAAAGTCCTTGTTTATCAGTCACTCTGCTCCCTGATCACTCATTCCAAAATTCTGTGTGGAGATGCACAAATGTAAACGAGCAACACTTGTGCCTAGAATGGAGCCTGCTAGCCCTCCTTTCCCCTGTGTTATTTTAAAAAGAGGTGCCTAAGTGGAATGGGGAAGATATTCAGGACCATAACTATCATGTTGCTAGTGTTATGCTCTAGTCCCTGAGTCTACAGACACTTAAGTATATGCATAACTTCACTCACATGAGTAGTCCCACTGATGTCAATGGGGACTAGACAGATAAATAAAATTACTCGTGCTTAAACATCTATAGGATTTGGGCCCTAGTACAGAAGAAAAGCTTGACTCTCCGTTCCTCCAATGATACTTACTGGGTTGGACTTTTAAAAATACTCACCGTTGACCTAACTCTTCATTTATTTCAGTGGGAGCAGTTAGGCCAAAGCTGAGTACTTCTGAAAATCCCAACCATAAAATCTGGTTTCCTTTTGATCATAAACATCATTGTCTTTAGAGCAAAATGGAAAATCCATTTTTGTTCTAGCCTCCTACAATAGCCTCAAGAACTGGGGTAAAGGTGAAGAGGCTCTTTTTTAAAGCATGTAAAAGAAAAACCGAAAACAAACTTTTCAGTCACCTCCTGTGGGAGGAAAGAGAAATTCTTTCCCTTTGAGTCCTTCCTGCTTTTATTGGATTTAAGAGATAGAAGCCAGATAAGAACATAGATCAGTGTTAGCATGCTGAAAATTTCAGATACTAATTTAAGAGAATTACTTACTTCAGTGATTTCCTGGAACTGGGGGGCTTCAATGGCACAAAATTTACATTGGCTAGCATGGTGCCTAGACTCTATAGACTGGCAAGATACTGTACAGACATACAAGAAGACTCGATCCCTGCACTATATGGCTTGCAATCTAAGCAGACAACACAGAAACAAAGATGAGATATAAGAGAAGCAAGAAGATTTGATGGTGGTAACAGGCATTGTTAGTTTCATGGTGTGTTTTTTGTTTTGTTTTTTTAACTAAACAAGCACTTTGCTGGTGTACTGGGATTAGTAGGTCTCTTGGCAAAAGGGTATTTTGAGGAGAAGAAAGTGGAAGGTGGGCAGACTGGGCCAGAGAAGGATTACAAGTGTAGGAAGGACACAGATGAGCATAAGGGGGAGTTTTGTGGGAGGAAGAGAGGGTGAATGAGATGAGAGGTAGCTGGGAAATGCCCTTCTAGAGTCAACCCAAATAAATCAAAAAGTAAATAACTTAAGAACGAATGATAAAACTTCTAGAGAAAGCTTAACCCCAGCTCTTTACAGAGAATTATTTCCCTTGAATTAATAATTCTATTGAGTTTTTAACCCCTATTTAATTATCTAGGAGTGTAGGATGTACAGATCCTTGTAGGCATAGACCAATAACTTGAATTTCAGATGGACAGTGAGGGCAGCTAAAGAAGGGAGAGCTGGACAGAACAGCAAGTAATGTCAGAGAGCTTATTCCTTCACTCTCCCACTTCCCCGGTCCTTCTCGCATGAACAGAGAGCAAGAATACCCGAAGTCCGAAGGTGCAAACAATTCGATGTTTATTGGGGTGAACTTCCAGCAAGCTTGCATCCAATTTTCTTTTCCTTATGTCTGAATCCCAACTTACTTCCTGTTTGCCCCATATTTATGTAGTAATAGTCTCAACCAATCATTTTACTGAAATGTACCTAACCAATCCTAACGTATTGTAACATGATTAGCCAACCAATTATATCCCACCACTTTAATTAGTTTACACCCAGCAAAATTAATTATACAGCAGACAGAAACAATCACAGAACCAGACAGAGACCATGGAAATAAACAATAGCAAAGTGGGAACTACAACTACATCTATAAAGACAGAAGGGTTTCCCAGCTGTGTCTATTGATAAGCAAGTTCTTACCAAACAGAAAACTATTAAACTAAATTTCCTTTTACATCTTCTAGGCTTTTCCCTTTCTCTGGAGGCGCTAGATCAGATCACCTTTCCAACAGCCCCAGATTGCCTCATTTCAATATGACTGGTTTGGAATGTGAGGATGTGACCATACGCTTCCCAGCTTATGGCTGCCTCTGCTGCTTAGCCAAAGGCATTGGTCTAAGAACAGGGCCTCAGACTGTCACAGTGAGAAGGCCCTTACACAGATTCTTTCTCTTATCTCTCTATAACTAGCTAAATGATAAACATATACCTAAATTCTTAAAGTATAGGCCTTTACAGACAGGCCTGAATATCTGTATCCTAACAAGTAATATAAGTGATTTGAACAGTGATAAACTTCCTTTTTCCTTTAGAGCCTGGTCTTGCAAGTTGTTCCAGATAGGCTGACCCCTGTGCATGCACACAGCCCCCCTCGTATTGAATGCCGTTGCACACTAGTGCAGGGATCCATCAGTGTGAGACAGCTTATAGGACTGGGGCATTAGTTCCCTACTAGTAAGGTGGAGGTGCTAACACGTAACCACCACGGTGTATAATACTTTGCAATGTAGGGATGAATAGTATTGCACTAGTACAAAGAGTCATTAGTTTTTATTTTTATCGTAATAGTAGCATATTGGAAGAATTGGAGGGGGTCACACGTGAACTGTAAATAAAGTAAGATTAGCTAATATTGAAGGCTTTTTTAGCTTAAAAGGTTGTTTAACCACAGATGGAAGCAGAATTGTTTGGGCATTTCAGACTTTCTTAATGTTCATTATTGAAAAATAAAACCTGCCTTCTAACCTGCAACTCGTCTATAATTCCAAAATAGCGATGAAAGTAGAAAAAACCCACAGAACATCTGCCTTTAAAATAAATCCATGAATTACTTGCTCTGTTTTCCTCCCTCCACATCCTACTTTAGCCTGCTTGGCATTCCCATGTTTCCCTTTCTTCTTTGGCTGTCACTTGGATCTCTTCCATTCAAGAAGATAAAACACCTGTTCACCTCAGTTACTGCTGACAAAATTGGCAAGCCAGTACAGAATAATTCTGCACAGGGGCTTAACCTGCTACTTACATTGGCACTAGTTTCAAGGTGGCTCTTGTGTGGTGAGCTGAGAGCATTTGACAAAGAGAAATGAAGAATACCCATTATCTTCCTGTTGAAAGTGGATGTCTTTGTTTTACAGATCACAAATGGAACACTAGATGTAAAAAAACTGATGAAAACCTGGATTCTGCAGAAAGGATTTCCCTTAGTAACTGTTAAAAGACAAGGAAAGAGTCTCCATGTCCAGCAGGAGAGATTCTTGCGCAGTGTGGAATCAGAAAATTGGACGTCAGATGCAAGGTTATTCTCCCTCAGCCCTCAGAAAATATCTACCTTTTACTTTCATGCCGTGTAACTGTCTTCAAAGTGCATATTCCTTGCACTTTGACGCATTCAGGGCTCCACTAGTTTTCTCTAAAGAGCAGGTAGTAATAAATGAAGTGAGACACAGCAGTACGCACAGAGGTATTTTATTATTTGCCTTGAAAAATAAAAGATAGTCCTTGTCTGCTTCCAGCTCAGCAATTGAAATAGACCTTACATGGCTTTTTCTCAGAACAGAGTTCATCATAACTTAAATTTTATTTACTCATTTTTCAGATGTTTTTAATTGGCTTGTATGATTAACTCCAGTGCACAATAGGACAACAGGCAGGATTATGTTTGGTTTCATTTTCCTATTAAAAGTTTAAAAAAAAAAAAAGTCAAGTAGTTGCAGGTTTTTAATCTTCAAGCTCAAGTAGTTGGGGCACATAAAGGATGGGTATATGGGGATGAGAGAGAAGGTAGATGAGAGGAGTTTGCAAACTCCTAACAAATGAAGTAGCATTCTGCAGAGGAATGCTGGTGGTGTCTAAAGGACCAGGAAACTTTCTTCTGGAACCTGTACATTTTCCTACTAGGCCCAATCTGCAAACTGAGTGCTGATAGAGGACAGTATAGAACAGGGGTCTCAGACTCCAATCACCACGAGGGCCACATGAGGACTTGTACATTGTACTTGTACGTTGTCAGGGCAGGGAGTAGGGGTGTGGCAGGGGCTCAGGTCCAGGAGTTGGGGTGCAGGAGGGAGTGCAAGGTGTGGCAGGGGGCTCCAGGCAGGGAGTTGGTACAGGACGTGGCAGGGGGTTGGGGTACAGGAGGGAGTGCAGGATGTGGCAGGGGGTTGGGGTGCAGCCGCATGTTTGAGACTCCTGGTATAGAATGTGGATAAGGAAGCTCTACCCCTTACAAAGGTTAAGACTGACCATAAATTAGCATTTGTGTATGTCAGTTAAACAAGGAATCTTTATCTATTAGGAATAATATCCACAGTAGTGGAAGAATACGTGGCAATAAACATCTTCTTTTTTTTATGGGTGATTAGATACTTGTGGAAATATGAAGCAACTGATAACTGCAAAAATCAATTTGTCAAAGGTACTCCATTACCAGGCACCTTATCCTTGCTATATAACAAGACAAGAACGTCCTCAAACCGCAGACCCTATGAGAGTGTGGTTTTCTCTACCACAGTTGATATTTAATGGGGAGTTGAGGGCACTCCACATCATGCAAAATTAGGCCCTAAAAAAGAAAATTGGCTTTATGAGGATTGGAAGGTTGGTTTTGTACATCTGTACATTTGTACGTTCCTGGGTTTTCCATGGATGTCCCTTTGGAGTTGCACTTAGGTGAATAGATCTTGAATGATGACTTTTCAGGTGAATAATTAATGATTTGTGTGGAAATTGGTATACAACCCAGTTCACCCCCCTCAGTGGGTTTGCCCTAGATAAAATTAATCGTGATTAATTGTGCGATCAATTGCGCTGTTAAACAATAATAGAATACCATTTATTTAAATATTTGTGGATGTTTTCTACATTTTCAAATATATTGATTTCATTTACAGCACAGAATACAGAGTGCTCACTTTATATTTTTATTACAAATATTTGCACTGTAAAAAACAAATAGTATTTTTCAGTTAATCTAATACAAGAACTGTAGTGCAATCTCTATCTTTTACACTTTTAAGTGTAAAACTTTAGAGCCTACAAGTCCACTCAGTCCTATTTCTTGTTCAGCCAATTGCTCAGACAAACAAGTTTGTTTACATTTGCAGGAGATAATGCTGCCTGCTTCTTATTCACAATGTCACCTGAAAGTGAGAACAGGCGTTCTCATGGCATTGTTGTAGCCAGTGCCACAAGATATTTAAACACCAGATGCGTTAAAGATTCATATGTCCCTTCATGCTTCAACCACCATTCCAGAGGACATGCGTCCATTCTGATGGCGGGTTCTGATTGATAACACTCTAAAGCAGTGAGGACCAACGCATGTTCATTTTCATCATCTGAGTCAGATGTCACCAGCAGAAGATTGATTTTTCTTTTTTGGTGGTTCGGGTTCTGTAGTTTCCGCATCGGAGCATTGCTCTTTTTAAGACTTCTGAAAGCACGCTCCACACCTTGTCCCTCTCAGATTTTGCATGGCACTTCAGATTCTTAAACCATGGGTCAAGTGCTGCAGCTATTTTTAGAAACCTCACATTGGTACCTTCTTTGCATTTTGTCAAATCTGCAGCGAAAGTGTTCTTAAAACAAAAAGGTGCTGGGTAATCATCCGAGACTGCTATAACATGAAATACATGGCAGAATGCGGGTAAGACAGAGCTGTAGACATACAGTTCTTCCCCAAGAAGTTCAGTCACAAATTTAGTTAACTTTTTTATTTTTTTATTTTATTTTTTTTTTTTTTTAAATGAGCAGCATCAGCATGGAAGCATGTCCTCTGGAATGGTGGCCAAAGCATGAAAGGACATATGAATGTTTAGGATATCTGGCATGTAAATACCTTGCAATGCTGGCTACAAAAGTCCCATGTGAATGCCTGTTCTCAGTTTCTGCTGACATTGTAAATAAGAGGTGGGCAGCAGTATTTCCAGTAAAGGTAAACAAACTTGTTTGTCTTAGCGATTGGCTGAACAAGTAGTAGGACTGAGTGGGCTTGTTGGCTCTAAAGTTGTACATTGTTTTATTTTTGAATGCAATAATGTAACAAAAAAAATCTACATTTGTAAGTTGCACTTTCATAATCAAGAGATTGCACTATAGTACTCGTATGAACTGAAAAATACTTTTTTACAGTGCAAATATTTAATCAAAAATAATAAATGAGCAGTGTACACTTTGTATTCTCTGTAATGAAAATTGATATATTTGAATATGTAGAAAACCTCAAATTTAATAAATTTCACTTGGTATTCTATTGTTTAACAGTGCGATTAAAACTGCAATTATTATTTTTTTTAGTTTAATCACATCAGTTAACTGCGATTAATCGACAGCCCTAATTGGAAGCTGAGGATATTTACTCTTCTAGTATGGGATTATCTTGAATCCTTGTCTTGTGTAACTGCTTGTACTTTTTGTTAGAGGGATTTGGGACATGACCAGTGTCCTTTTTATGTAAATCCCATACAAAACTGTAAAACTTCAGAGAGGAAGGTTGTCTTGTGGGTAAAACACTTGACTGGGACTGAAGTGCCTGGAGTTCAATTTGTGGGACTGTCACAGATTTCCTTTGTTTTTTTTTGTTTTTTTTTGGACGAGTTGCTTAATATTTCTGTGCCTCAGAACTCCATGTGTAAGGTTAGGAACAGAGGAGATGTGATAAAAATGGTTTGAGAGTTACTCAGAATCTGTAATGATGGGGGGGCATATAATAGATCTCTTAACATCATTTTGTTGAAATGCCATAATATGTTAAAGCATTTTTTTAAAGTGAGACAAACCGCAAAACTGATTGTATTGGATGTGACTTATTACATAAAGCTAGACTACTGTATAAGTCTGAAAAAATATTTTTTCTCTTACAGTTATCTGTGGCATATTCCTCTCTCCTACACTACTAACAAGTGCAACCCTTTCCTCTGTCCTTATGTATATTTACTGGACCAGAAGTCAGGTATGTGATTTGAAGCCTCTGTAACTAGGATGTACAGTGAAAGCAGGTTATTTCAGTTTTGTGGATTAGCCTTTGTTTGCACACACCTGAGTAGGGTTTGCGGCCAAGGGCATGCATGGTATAAAGTAATTGCAGAGGAGAATATAACTGGGAATGATACCCATAGGAAACAGAGAACAGTGTAATTTTAATCACGTTTGTAGGCACGGTTGTTTTAGGCTCCCTTTATCACATAAGGATGCAGTTAGGAACCAATGGTGCCTTCAGACATAGTCACCACAGAGTGCTGAGCATGCCTGGCGTACTTAGCATTCAGTGGCAGTGATGTCAGGAGTGTATTAATTCATCATGACAATACATGGAGTAAACAGGACTTGGTCTTTTAGCAAACTGCCGGGTTGGGGAGAGGGGCCTTAAAGTAGAGTGGGCTCTGAGCAGTGTGTACTTAAGGGAATCAGCCCTGGGAGATTGACACACAGCCAACATGACTCTGAGGAGGTGTATTTCCCCCTCTGATGATATTATTTACGTTGTTTTGGGACATAAAATAATTACTTTGTTAGAACACTACTTTTTTTTTTTTTTTTTTTAATGTTCCAAGGTATGGCAGTATAGAACTTGGAACCTTCCCACGTTCTCCCCACCTTTTTCTTTGCTGCAGTGGCTGTTTTGAGTCCCCAGGTGCTAATCTGTACAGAGGGCTGGATTAACTTTCTTTTTAATGATGAAAGTGATTGTTACTCAGTATTTGTACTAAAAATACTTGTCCAGCATTGGTGTAAGCCAGGGACATCAGTGGATCTTTGCTGATTTACTGTACAACAGCTGAGAATTTGATCCATTCTTTTAAAATTCCTTTAATCCTACTGTCATACTGATCCCTCCCCGCATCCATTACACTCATTATCTGATGCATTTCATGATGACATACTGTGTAAAAATGTCTCCCCCATCTCAATTGCTTCAAATAAACCATACAAAATTGAAGTTGACTGCTTAATGCTGATCTTGAAACCTTTATAGCTATCTTGGTATAACGTGTTCATTTTCCACAAAATGACTGTTAAAAGTACAGTAGTTTAGTTTAAACAGATAATGATTTTTTTAAAAATTTTAACTTTCACAGTTGATTTACAAAATCTCATTAAATTGTTTCTGGACCTCTGCTATTTGAGATGTTGGCTGAAAAGTAGTTTACAGACCGATAATCTGTGGGAAAGCCAAGGTGTAAACTTGTGTGTATGTTCTTGACATTGTCACGGCCATTAGTCAAGTAAGTAGTCAGCCTCAATGTTAATTGATAAACAGAGAATAGTTACTGCTGTTGAAGGCCTTTTTTTGTCATATGTTCCCAGGTCACCTCAGGAACTTGGGGGAGGGGAACCTCCTATGTGAGATCTGTGGAATCTTTAAATGGTGACTCTCCTCTAGTTTTGCACTGCTTGCCTGTCTGCCTGCATTCCATTCTCTCTGGTAACAGCATATTACCAGTATCTTGCAGCTGTATTATTCCCCCGCCATCTGGTCTCCACTGCTAGCCTGACTTTACACCATTGAACTTTTCAACTAACACACACTCACACTCACCTCCTCCTCCCCCCCCAGTATTTTTCTCCAAGCAGCCCTCTGCAATACTGATGGCACTGTCAGACAAGTCTGGGTTGCTCATTTTAGCAAGATTTATTTTCAGTCTTTTTCTAACTGCCTCCTCTTCTAGAAGGCTTATTTGTATAACACTGCTCTACAGCCAAAATGCTTCTGAAATAAATGTAGTCAAACTTTACTAATTCTGGGTCACTGAGAACTAAAATGATGCTTAAAATTGTTGATTGGCTCTAGTTTTCAAGAGATGTTATTGGGTCAGTATATACGACCCTTGACTTGGGAATGGCGGAGGATAAGTGAGTTATAAAGGGAAGGGATCTCAATTTAAACCAGAAATGACTAAAATACATCTTTGACTGGATCTATGAATAAATCTATGACTGGGTTTGGACAGTACTTGCTTTTGAGGCAAAACAATGAATGATGCAATCTGAAGCTGGTATTGCGTCATACATGATATGAATTGCATCATGTTATTCCTAGAAGTCATGGATGATGCAATCATAACGAAGCGTACATCACTCTGCTGAACAAATTGCCCTATATCAGCTCTAGAAATCATACAGTGTCGTGCCCTCTTATTTGTGAGTGTTTGATTTTGCAAAGGGACACATTTCTGTTTAGCCAAAGTGAGCAGAGATGCCTCGTACTTGTGTGAACAGTGCAGATGCCTTCTGCTATGTTTGTGGTGAAGTGACTTTTGCATCACAAAAGCGCAGGATAACCACTATGGTTAAGAGAGCCTATCACCTTCCTTTTGGCTGCAAAATTGGAGATCAGGACAAGAGGTGGGCCCCACACATATGCTGCAACACTTGTGCCACAAATCTTTGCCAGTGGTTGAACAGGAAAAGGAAGTCTATGCCTTTTGCAGTGCCAATGATTTGGAGAGAGCGAACAGATCATACCAGCAATTGTTACTTCTGCATGGTGCCTCCAGTTGGGAAAGGTGTGTCAAAGAAGAAAAAGTGGACTGTGCATTATCCAAACATTCCATCAGCTATACGCCCAGTACCCCACGGAGAAGGACTGCCGGTTCCTGATGCACCAGTATCATGCTCACTTGAGTCAGACGAGGAAGAGGATGAAACTTCTGGTCCTGAACCATCAATGTCACAGGACCCACATTTTCTCCCATCCTCCTCCTCTGAACCACACCTCATAACGCAAGGTGAACTGAATGACCTTGTCAGGGATTTGGAACTACCCAAGAGTAAGGCAGAGCTTTTGGGCTCCAGACTACAGCAGTGGAATCTCCTGGCAGGTGATGTTAGGGTTTCCATGTTCCGTGACCGTCCAAAGGATCTTGTCCCATTCTTCTTCATGGAAGGTGATCTTGTAGCCTGCAACAACATTAATGGTGTGATGGCAGCCCTCAACATCATTCACGATCCAGATGAGTGGAGACTGTTCATTGATTCATCGAAGACGAGTCTTAAAGCTGTTTTACTGCATAATGGCAGTGTTTTGCCATCAATTCCAGTTGGTCATGCAGTCCATATGAAGGAAACCTGTGACAACATGAAACAACTTTTGAGGTGCATAAACTATGACCAACATCAGTGGCAGCTTTGTGGCGATTTGAAGGTTGTTGCTCTCTTGCTTGGTCTGCAGACTGGATACACAAAGTACTGCTGTTTTCTTTGCGAATGGGATAGTCGTGCAAGAGATTCCCACTACATCAAGAAAGATTGGCCACTCCGACAGTCATTGGAGCCTGGGAGGAAAAGTGTTCAGCATCCACCACTTGTTGAATCAAGGAAGATTTTGTTACCACCCTTACACATCAACCTGGGTCTGATGAAGAACTTTGTCAAGGCCATTGACAAAACACAAGCAGCTTTCAAGTACCTCCGTGGAAAATTTCCAAGGTTAAGTGAAGCTAAGATAAAGGAAGGTGTCTTTGTCGTGAACTTCTTTGAGATGATGCATTTGACCATGCACTGCGTGGCAAGGAAAAAAGGCATGGAAAGCCTTCCAGTTAGTGGCAATAAATTTTCTCGGAAACAACAAGGCAGACAACTACAGGTTGGTGGTGGAAAACCTCCTCCTCAAGGCATACAAAAGCCTTGGTTGCAACATGTCACTAAAGATATATTTTTTGCACTCTCATCTAGATTTTTTTTTTCCCACCGAACTGCGGAGCAGTGAGCGGCGAGCGATTTCACCAGGACGTTGCAACAATGGAGAAACGCTATCAGGGCAAATGGAGCCCATCAATGCTTGCAGACTATTGCTGGACAGTGACAAGAGATGCTCCATTTAATGAATACAAGAGACAAGCCAAGAAGCGCCAAGTAGACACTGAATACGACTAAACTATGTACATAATAGTTTTTTGCCTTTTGTTTCATAATAAATTTTATTTATATAACCCCTTTGCTGATTTTTAAAGTGTTACATAAACAGGACAGGTGAAATAGTATCATGTAAAGCAACCATAAACACATGAAAAGACCTAGGTTTACAATTTATGATTAAAACTCTATCTACACAATATACATAGACATCAAATGTAAAAACTTAAATATCTTAGAAACAGTAGCCAATCAGTTGTTTTAATTGTCATATTTGAATTCAGCACATCAAAATACATACTAAATAGCACATTTTATCTCTGAAGCAGCCGACTTCTCAAAAATTGTAGACCAGTGTAATTAGTAAGTGTAGGTACACAGTATTGGTGATGGCTTTCAATTCTGTTCAGTTCTAAAGCATGAAAGCCTAGATGAACAACAGGCCTAATAGGCATTGATATCCATATGATGGATGCAATGAGTCTATGTAAGAGGTCCATATCTCCTATGTGCTGTGAAGCTGAACTCCATTGGCATTCCTTCTGGTCATGCATGCAAGAGGGATTTTGGGGTGGGATGGGACTTGTGGATCATTTCCAGCATTGACTGATCCACACCCCACATATGTGGGACTGCAGGTGCTGCACAAGCAGCTATGGACCTGAGGTCAAGACCATGTGGTCACAACTTCAGGGTGAGGAATCTGTTTTCTTCTCCACAAAACTCTATTGCAGCATATTTTTCTTTGGAACCAGAGTGGCCTTTAGTTACTAAATGCTTTAATGTCATTATGGAACTTTTTCCTCAATGATATCTTTTAAAATTGCAATGGTCGGTTTGTTTCTAAGAAGGAGTGTATTGGCATAGTCGGAATATGTGCATAGAAGACATTCACTTTATCATGATTTAGTTACCATAGTTTGTATCTGAAAGCTTAGTATATTTTGTTAAAGGGACTGTTGATGGTGCCTGTTCTAATATTCCTTCCACTTTAAAGGATGTTCTATAGGAAACTGCTGCTGAAACACTGTACAGTATTCATGCCCTCAGTGAAAAGCAACAAAATTGGGGAAATTTAGATAGCATCTGAAGCTGGATTAAGCTGAAGCTGTTTTCCAGTTACTACTTTTACAGGCTTCACATGATCATTTTCACGTCAGAAATGTTAATTTTAGACCCTGGACTTGTGTCTAGATTAAATTCTGTTCGTTGGGTTTTTTTGTTTTGTTTTTTTTGGTTTTTTTAAATGTATCCGTTTTATTTAGCCACTAAAAAGTTCTCTTGAAGTACCAGGATACTGACAAGTTCAGTAATTCTATCACTAGAATGGCTAAATCTGCAAGGGTTTAAATATTGTTCTGAGTCCTTGCATGTGTAATAATAAAAAAACAAACAAAAAAGTCAGTGTATTTAATATTCAGTGTTCATGCTCCTAGTAAGTTGAAATGTGTTTATAAAATTGTCACTGGACACTGTCACTGTATTAGTTTTAGACCCTGGAGGCTACTTTGATATAATATTTACAAAACAAATAGTAAGTATATAAAAACAAGTGTTTCATTTTAGGAACTTGTGATCTAAGAACTACAATTGAGTTCTGAACAAAATGCAGCAGCTCTCAGATTTTAAATTTCACAATTTCATAAATAAATGATTAACATGAAACTGGTGTAGGTGTCACTTATATGAAAGTTACTTTGTACCATACTTCAGAGATTTATTTTTGTCTCCAAAAATGTGACATTAGCTTTTCCAGAAAGGGTAGGTAATCCTCTTAAATAATAAACTGTTCTGTAATTGGTCTCTAAATTGTGTGTAGTTTAGTAACGTGTTTATATCTTCTGTTCCAAGATGCTATTTGTCCCTGGTTTAGGGGTTTTGTGTTTGTTTTTAAGGTTACAATCTCTGGCTCCATATCTCACTCTGTGGTCACAAGTCTGTTACAAATGGATCCAATTGCAGGATCCCATATGCTTCCAGGCCAATTGGGTCTAGGTAGTCTAGCTACTGTTTCTAATTCTGGGATGATAGAGCATGCTGTACATCTGGGCAGAGGATAGAAATTCTGCTTCACAAAGGATTTCAAGAGTTTGAAATTTGGCTTTATTTCAAACCATAACAAAACTTGAAGACTTCAAAATCTCCAAAAGAAAATTCTGGGAGGGGGAAGTCCATTGAGTTCAAGCAAAACTTCTTTTAAAAAAAATGTATATTATGCAATACAGATTATAAACCCTGTGAAATTTAAAGGTCATTAAAAAAAATCAAAATGTTTCATTCCAAATATGTCAAAATGTCCCATTTGGACATTATTGGCATTTTTTATTTGAATGTCCACCTAAACAAAAATTTTTGGCAAAATTTTGTTTGTGATTTTTGCAAAGCATTTAGATTTTTATGGAATTGCATTTGCAGGTGGAAAATTGGCCCATCAAAGCTTTTTCTGACCAGCTCTAGCTAGGTCCTGGGTTTATACCCTTCTTTGGGATGTAGAGTGCGACCACCCAGCTGCCCTAGAGCCTTGAAATGAGGGTTTGAGACCTCCTGGGACCAACAGCCCTTCCCAATCACTTACACATGCTCCCCAGAACCTCACCTAGAATGTGTGTTCTTCTAGTTTGTCCCCAAAGGGGTTAATGTGGTAGGAAAACAAGTAACATAGTTTTAGCAAAGGAATTTCTCAACCACAGTGACTTTACTCTTAATGCACTGAAGAGTTTCAACAAAACTCTTCAAAACGAAGCAAAAGTCCTGAGTTGCCCTCTTCATGATCTCAGCCCTTCTGACTGTCCAAGGTTTGTCAGCTTTCAGACCAGGCAGAGTCCATCCTGCAAGTTTTCTGGATGTGTGGATGGTCGTGTTCACCCACTCTCCTCCTCCCTCCCCCCCCCGCCCCGCTCGTTAACTAGAGTCTGTCTCTTTGCTGGGTGCCCCACTGAAACACTCCAGCCCCTATCCCCAGAAACCTCTGGATCCTGTGCAGAAAAACCATTATTCCATGGGCAGTGGATCAGAATTTGGTGGACAGTGATTGCCATCTTGACAGCTTCTCAATGAGAGTTCAAGAAGTAGTCAGCATCTTTCTGGGCAGGGTACTGTCTGGAAGGCAATACAATAAGCTGCCCCTTGGGTAAGTTTTAGATTTGTGTTCAGCACATAATACAAAATGGAGTCAATAATTTGATAGACATATCTCACCATATCAGATATAATTCTGTGATCTTGACTGACTTGTGACTTGATCATGTCCTGTCTTTCACATAGTGTTGAGCATTGTGAGGCACAGAAATATCATGTTCACTCAAATGACAACTGAGTTCTAGAGAGAGGTTTATTATGTGGGTGGGATTTTTTGGTTTTGTTTGGGAGACTGAACCAAAGAGAAGTGAGTGTGAGCGAGCAAAGCTCTGGTTTTTAATCTGCTTAGTTTCTTACAAGATTTTCAAGACTTACTATCCTAAAAATTCCTATTTATGTTCTTCCCTGCCACCGCTACCTGCTTGATGTGGAAATACACTTGTAAAGGTTTCGTTCTTTTTATTTTGAGAAGATTCAGCTGGTGAACTCCTGGTCTGAATCACCTCATTTTTAGAGAGAAAGATTACTACGTGTGGCAAATTGCCAGCACTACTATGATGGGTCCCGCACTTTCTCTTCTTGTGGGGGGGTTTCAGGGTGCCATTTCTTGCCCCTGAACTGGGGTAACAGCTATCCTACTAGTATCCCAGGGAAGGGGAGTGGAGAGGGAGGGACCCAGGCCCGCCCTCTACTCTGGGTCCCAGCCCAGGGGCCCTATGATAGTAGGTGAACCACTTGTACCAGTGATTCTTTCCCCTGGGCTACTTCCCTCTCCTGACCTTCAGCTTGTGGGGCTTCCTGCCTTCCCTCTGCACAAGCCAGGTGTCCCTCCACCTAGGATCTTGGTGGTCTTAGCCCACTGCAGCACTTCTCAAAACTCTCCTCCACTTTCCTTTGAACTGCTCTTTGTTCCACCACCAATTCACTCTGCTTCACTCCTCCAAACTGCTCTCTGCTCCACCACCAAACCACTCTGCTCCAGCTCCTCCTCACTCTGCTCCAGCTCCTCCTCTGGCTGATTGAAGCAGGGGGATTTTATCAGGTGCTCTAATTGGTTTCAGGTGCTTTTAATTAATCTACAGGGAATAAGGCTTCTCCTCACCCTAGATCACTCTCCTGCTGCCTTCTGGCCATGCTGTATCACATATCCTCCCCCCCTGCTCAGCACCATGGGGTTGGGCAACTTGGGACGAGAGGCAATGCTTTCGTGACAAGCCATCTGCGTTGCCGTGTTGGCTTCCGGCCCTATGCTGTACTCGGAAATGAAAAGGTTGCAGAGATAGGAACCATCTAGTCACTCTTGCATTCTTCTCCTTGTTTCTGTGCATCCACTGGAGCAGGGCATGGTCTGTCACCAGGGTAAATCGCCGCCCCAGTAGATAGTAACGGAGAGTTTCCATGGCCCATTTTATCGCCAGACATTCCTTTTCAACGATGGCGTACTTTTGTTCCCTGGGGAGGAGCTTCCGGCTGAGGTACAGGATCGGGTGTTCCTCCTCCCCTACCATCTGCGAAAGGACGGCTCCTAGCCCTACCTCCGAGGCATCTGTTTGTAGAACGAATTCTTTCTTGAAGTCTGGGGCTATAAGTACAGGATGGCAGCAAAGGGCTGTCCTTAAATCTGCGAATGCCCCTTCTGCTGCATCAGACCACTTTACTATCTCGGGGCCCCGAGCTTTTATCAGGTCAGTCAATGGCCCTGCTCTTGTGGCAAAATGAGGGAAGAATCTCCGATAGTACCCTACTAACCCGAGAAATGCTCTGACCTGCTTTTTACGGATTGGCCGAGGCCAATCTTGTATTGCCTCCACTTTGTTCCATTGGGGTTTTACCAAACCTCTCCCTACTACATACCCAAGGTATCTGGCTTCAGCTAGTCCTATCACGCACTTGAGAGGGTTGGCAGTGAGGCCAGCCTTCCTCAGGGTGTCTAGTACCGCTTCTACTTTTACTAGGTGCGTTTCCCAGTCAGGGCTATGGATGACTCTATCGTCTAAATAGGCGGCGGCATACCTGGCATGGGGTCGCAACAATTTATCCATAAGTCGTTGGAATGTTGCTGGGGCCCCATGGAGTCCGAAAGGGAGGACAGTGTATTGGAACAGGCCATCAGGTGTAGAGAAAGCTGTCTTCTCCTTGGCGTTCTTGGCCAGGGGAATTTGCCAATATCCTTTAGTCAGGTCCAGAGTGGTTAGGTATCGGGCCTTGCCTAACTGATCAACTAGCTCGTCGACACGTGGTATTGGATAGGCATCGAATTGGGATACTTCATTCAACTTCCGGAAGTCATTACAAAACCTCCAGGTGCCGTCAGGCTTGGGTACTAAGACGATAGGACTGGACCACTGGCTGTGGGATTCTTCAATAACCCCAAGTTCCAACATCATCTTCACTTCTGTCCTAATTTCCTCTCTCTTAGCTTCCGGTATCCGGTATGGTCTATAGTCACCCTTATTCCGGGCTTGGTGACGATATGATGTTGGACCAGTGTCGTACAGCCCGGCTGTGTACAGAACACATCTTGGTTCCGTTGGATCATATCAATGACCTCTGTTCGTTGTTCTGGGGCTAACTCAGGGGATATCCTCACCTGCCCCTGTCGGTCGTCCGTCTGGGATGGAGCTCTCCGAATGACCAGGCACGTGTCTCGGTCACGCCAAGGCTTCAGCAAGTTTACATGGTAGATCTGCTCTGGTCTTCGGCGGTCTGGTTGTCTGACCTTATAGTCCACTTCCCCAATGACTTCCACTATCTCATACGGCCCATGCCAGCTGGCTAGGAGTTTGCTTTCTGCTGTCGGCACTAGCACCATCACCCGTTCTCCTGGCTGAAATTTCCGTACTTTCGCCTGGCGGTTGTAATATGTGCGCTGGGTCTCTTGTGCTTTTTCCAAATGTTCCCGTACCATAGGGGTTACTCGAGCTATTCGCTCTCTCATCTGTGTCACGTGTTCAATGACATTCTTTCCTGGGTTGGGTTGTTCTTCCCAATCCTCCTTGGCGATGTCTAATATTCCACGTGGGTGGCGTCCGTATAGTAGCTCAAAGGGAGAGAAACCGGTGGACGCCTGGGGGACTTCCCGTATTGCAAACATTAGGTATGGTAGAAGGGTATCCCAGTCTTTTCCATCCTGTGCTACTACCTTCCGGATCATACCTTTAAGGGTGTGGTTAAACCGCTCGACCAGGCCGTCTGTTTGAGGATGGTAGACTGAGGTCCTTATGGCATGGATGCGGAGCAGGGTACATAAGTCCTTCATTAATTTTGACATGAAAGGGGTTCCTTGGTCAGTCAGGATCTCCTTAGGGATGCCCACTCTGGCAAAAACCTGGAGTAGTTCTTTTGCTATTGCCTTGGATGTGGGGTTTCTTAAAGGAATGGCTTCTGGATACCGTGTGGCATAGTCAAGGATGACTAGTACGTTTCGGTGACCTTGTGCTGATCTTTCCAGCGGGCCCACAAGGTCCATGGCTATCCTTTCGAACGGGACTTCAATAATAGGCAAAGGTACTAATGGGGCCCGCAAGTGAGGTTGAGGGCTATGCAACTGGCATTCTGGGCAGGAGGCACAATAGCGTTGGACCTCCGCACGTATTCCTGGCCAATAAAATCTTCTTAGGACTCTATCCAGTGTCTTGTCTATTCCTAGATGTCCCCCAAATAAATGACTGTGAGCTAGCTTTAGTACTGCCCTTGTGTGTTTCCGTGGGACTAAGAGCTGCTCTACTTCTTCCCCTCGGATCTGCGCTATTCAGTACAACAGATCACGTTTGATCACATAATACGGCCCCGGGCCTTTGGTCTTTCCTTCCACCAGTACGCCATTTACTTCCACTACCTCCTCCCTCACATTCGCATATAGCGGGTCATTGGCTTGGTCCTGCCTGAAATTCTCACGGGCAGTACCGATCTGACCTAATTCCAGGGGGTCTATTTCTACTCCGCCCCCTGGGTTGCCCCTACTTGGGCTAGGAACTGCCTCTGAGTCCTCACTGGCCTGAATTGTCTCCTGGCCTCCTGAACGGGTTCGCTTACCAACAAGGGAGGCTTTCTGGTTCTCTGCTAGAATCCTGGTCCCTAGCCTTTTATCTGCCTTCCTTTCCCGCCTAGACTTTCGGGGTTTCCCAGGGGATGAGAATAGCTCTGGGGCAAATTCAGCAAAAATTGGGGTGAAGCTATCTGTAGGTGCCTCCATTTCAGCCCGGGGGTTGCTACCCTCCCTTGGCTCTACTGCGGGGAGTAAGTTCTCAAACCCAGGGAAGTCTCTACCAATTAAGACCGGGTAGGGGAGCCTAGGGACCACTGCTGCAGTTACCCTGGTAGTGTTCCCCTGGATCTCAATCCGTACTGGGATTGTGGGGCAGAAATTTACGGTGCCATGAACGCACGTTACCCCTGTGGTTTTGGCCCGGGTTAGTTGGTCTTGCCCCACCAACTTCCCCGAGACCAGCGTGACAGCACTCCCGGAATCTACTAATGCTGTGGTCACCATACCATTCATTTTTACTGACCTTGTATACCCATGTGGGGTCGTTGCGACCCCTACCAGGCCAATTAGGCCACATTGTTCCCCAGGATCCCCCAGATTGCACTGCATAGGCTCTTCCCTGTTGGGGCATTGGGCTCCTATATGCCCCATTTCCCCACACTCGTAACACCGACCCCTTATCCCGGTTGCCGCCCTCTGCCTGGGGCTATTTGGTCGGCCCCCCCAGCCCTCTCTTCCCAAACCCCCAGGTCCCTTCTTGGACTCGGGCCATTCCTCAGTGTCTTTCCTCCCAGTTATAGTTCTCCTGTAGTTCTCGGTGGTCCGGGACCTTGGGTTTGGGGCTGGCTTCCTGGATTGCCTTGTTTCACCCCCTGGGGTCTGGAACAGTTCACGGGCTGCTAGCTGTCTTTCCACGAGGGAGACCAACTCATCATAGGTGGAGGGGTCATTCTGGCCAACCCAAGCCTGGAGGCCTGGTGGTAGCCCCCTCATATACCGGTCCAGTACCAGGAGCTCCATCATCTTCTCAGAGCTGAGGGCCTCAGGGCGCAGCCATTTCCGGGTCAGGTGGATCCGGTCAAACAATTGCGATCTGGGTGTCTTGTCCTCTGTATACTGCCACTCATGGAACCTCTGGGCTCGCAATGCCGTAGTTACTCCAAATCTGGCCAGGATCTCTGCCTTCAGCTGAGGGTAGTCTGCTGCAGTCTCTGCGGCCATATCGTAGTATACCTTCTGGGCCTCCCCACACAGGAATGGGGCAAGGATACCGGACCACTGGTCTTGGGGCCAGGCCTCCCGCAGGGCTGCTCTCTCAAAAGCCAGGAGGTATGCCTCCACATCATCCTCCCGTGTCATTTTCTGTAGGCAGTGGCTGGCCCGTATAGTCCGGGTCCCATCGCCGTTCTGGCTTCGCTCCATAAGGGCCTTCATCTGGTTCACCAGCTCCTGCAGCAGGGCTCGGTCCTGGGCAGCCTGACTCATCAACAGACGATTAGTCTCTTGCTGTACCCTAGTCGCCTCCTGTTGGGCGGTTGCTTGGACCCAGGTAGCCTCCTGCTGGGCTGCGGTGGCTTGTATTAGGGCCTTGATTACGTCGTCCATCTTAAGGACTGGATTGTTTTGGCTAACCCTGGTTTAAGTCCCAGTGCGGAGATCCCACCCCTGACACCACGTGTGGCAAATTGCCGGCACTACTATGATGGGTCCTGCACTTTCTCTTCTTGTGGGGGGGGTTTCAGGGTGCCATTTCTTGCCCCTGAACTGGGGTAACAGCTATCCTACTAGTATCCCAGGGAAGGGGAGTGGAGAGGGAGGGACCCAGGCCCGCCCTCTACTCTGGGTCCCAGTCCAGGGGCCCTATGATAGTAGGTGAACCACTTGTACCAGTGATTCTTTCCCCTGGGCTACTTCCCTCTTCTGACCTTCAGCTTGTGGGGCTTCCTGCCTTCCCTCTGCACAAGCCAGGTGTCCCTTTACCTAGGATCTTGGTGGTCTTAGCCCGCTGCAGCACTTCTCAAAACTCTCCTCCACTTTCCTTCGAACTGCTCTTTGTTCCACCACCAATTCACTCTGCTTCACTCCTCCAAACTGCTCTCTGCTCCACCACCAAACCACTCTGCTGCAGCTCCTCCTCACTCTGCTCCAGCTCCTCCTCTGGCTGATTGAAGCAGGGGGATTTTATCAGGTGCTCTAATTGGTTTCAGGTGCTTTTAATTAATCTATAGGGAATAAGGCTTCTCCTCACCCTAGATCACTCTCCTGCTGCCTTCTGGCCATGCTGTATCACATAGGAAAGCTTCATATTAGTCAGTGATGTTTGTTTCCATTGCATTGTGGTATGACACACATGGTTGCATTGCAGTGCATGCTGAGTTTGCCTTGTGTGTTCAAAATGGCAGCTGATACAGTCCTGGAGATCTGAGCCATCCTTCATGGTAATACATGATTTGAACAAATGAAATATATTAAATAACATGAGATTGACCTCTAGCTTGATACATAGGAGTAGAGACAACCTAACGCTGCCAGGAAGTAATGTGCTACCCCGCTACCTCCTCCCCCCACACAGGTAAATTATAATAATGAGAAGCTGGTTTCCTGGAAGTATAGAAACCAGTGTTTTTCAAATGTAAAACAACCAAATTCCAGGTTATCATGACTATATTAACACAAATCAGCATGAACTTTTTTTCTTTTCCCCTTGAACCTAAAACTTTAATGGTAATATTATACCACTTATTGCAGTCTTGGATAACTACTCTAAAAAAAATTACAATTAATATTTAATTAGGTCAGTCTGCTATCAATTGTATCTGAGGGATGGGTCATATCCAGTTTTGCAAATTGGCAAGCATGAGTCTAGTCTACAACTGTTGCATTTTATTCAGTTTTGTCACGTTTCTGCAGTTTACAGCTTTGAAATGGCCCCCTTTTTATCTCCAGTGTGATTAAACTCTGCCCTCAGTTCAACCCATACTCCAAATAAATCTTAAAGAGGGCTTCTCCCTTCTAATCTGTTTCTTGGTTGCAAGGGCTCATCTGTTGTAACTGGATTCCCTCTCCTCCACCACATTGACCTTGATGCTAAAATTCACCTTCTGTCTCCTGATTTATTTACATTCTTAGTTGTAATTCAGATCCATTGAACTCTGTAGGAATGCACAGGTGTAACTAGTGGAAAATGGTGGCCCAGTTATTTTGCTTAGCCTGAATAGGAGGGGAGAACAATCCAGAGTTAAGGGGCCTTCACACACAACCAGGGCCGGCTCCAGACACCAGCTTTCCAAGCTGGTGCTTGGGGCGGCAGTCCGAGTCCCGCGGCGGCAATTCGGCGGCAGGTCCGCTCTTCTCGCCGCCGAATTGCCGCTGCGGGACTCGGACTGCCGCCCCATTCTCGCCTGCCGCAGCGGCAATGGGGCGGCACCTCCGCCGCTCTCCCCTTGCTGCCACGGACTGGGACTACCTGCGTCGGGGTGGGGCCGCCGCCCCTGCTTGGGGTGGCAAAATTGTTAGAGCCACCCCTGCACACAACACCATGCTGACTGCTGCTCCTTTTTATGACAAGGGAGCTTCCAGCTCAGATATTATCTCTGGTTGCAGCTGCAATAGTATATATGGGAAGAGAAATGACCTCCTGAGTAAGCTGGGCCCAAACGGTTTAGTACTCTAAACACTCAGAATTAGAATTAAAATGTTCAATATTAACAGCATAACTGTGTGGGTCTCTCTCTCTCTCTCTTAACTAGCTACCATTGAACTTCAGGAGGAGGTGGCATGGGTAAAGTTCAATGTGGACATGAATGGCTACTATGTAGTGCACTATGCTGAAGATGACTGGAATACTCTCATTGACCTGCTGAAAAACAATCTCACTGCTCTGAGTCCCAAAGACCGAGCTCACCTGATCAACAATATCTTCAGTCTTGTGGGGTAATTCTTGGTTATTGGGGTTGTGGGAGGGGAAGTATAGCTTTTTAAATTTTGTTAGTGCAAGACAAAGGATTATAACTTAAGGACATTGCGGAGAAGAATGCTTTAAAGATGCTTTTGTTCAGTATCCGCTATCATTGATACTGAAGTTTCAATGATAAAACATCAGATGTTGATCTCTATCCATTTAATGCCATCACTCATCCCTTTGTATTGTAAAGGACACCTGCTAGTTCTGTTGGCATGGAGGACAACATGTTCTTTTATAAGTCTGAGAAATGCTTTGAGATTTTGTCCTATCAAAGGAAAAGTACCTGTTATGCTTGAGAGAAGTAAACTAGTTGCTTCTGACATCAATGTTTTAATGGTTTACTCTCATCGTGTACCCCTCTGTTGGCTCTGCGGCTGGAATGAGGCTGAGAATTCTGGGTGGCCTCTGTGACCGCTGCTTCCTTAATCTGAGTAATTTCACTTACTTTCTGTTGCCACTGTGCTGCACCTTATTTTAATTCTGACCCTTAATCAAAGGCATGATTGTTGCCATTATTATTGTATTACAAGAACAGTAACACTGTATATATTTTTTTTTACTTCCATTTGCTTCCAGCTCATGATCTAGCTCTCTCATTAATTAGTATTGTAGCCTAAGGTAGATGCCATTCTTAAGATTTCATTTTAGCCAGAAAGTCTCTTTGTTTCTGAGTCCATTTTAATTCCTTTTGTGTTTTGACCTTTTTAGTATAGGAAAGGTGCCTCTGTTGAAGGCCTTTCATCTGCTTGATTACCTAGTGAAAGAGAACCACACTGCACCAATTAGTCAAGCTCTGTTCCAAGTGAGTCTCATCTATGACCTCGTAGAAAAAAGAGGAATGCAGGATCTTGCAGCAAGAGTAGTGGTATGTCTTCCTCTTCTCTATATCAGTGTTTGAAATATTTTCCCATAACATCGATTCACAACTGCGTTCTCCGATCAGATTCTGATGGACCAACATTCAGGAATCTCATTGGCTTGTCTTTATATTTGTAAGGCTATTCTGTCAGTCTGTCTTGAGTAATGAAGGTTGTTAATTACTCTGGCTGTTTTTTTTGTTCTGTGTACAGCACCTTGTACAGTGGGGGTCCTGGTCCATGACTGGGGCTCTTAGGTGCTATTGCAATAGATATTCAATAATAATAAACTGTTTAAAATCCAGATCCTTTTCTGCTATAGAAATGGGGAGAAAACACCCGAGTTTTCTATTTCAAAAGATCTTGAAACTGACTAGTATGTCTATAACTTGACAGTTTCATCTGGATTGGAACTAGAGGCCTAACATTCAGATGCAGATAGTATGCTTAAATCTATTTACACCCACTAGCCATGTGTATGGTAATCTAATTTGGTGTATCTTAAACAGGGAGGAGTCAGAAATAGGGGGTGGTCTACAGAATCTTACCCCCTCCTATTAGTTGTTTATCTTGCTTGTGAATTCCTCTCTGAACAATTTAATGAGTCTTGTTATTGCTCACTGTCTTTCGCCATCTAGGACAGAGTTGAAAAGCTACTTAGAAGCAAAATTGATCAACAGACTTGGACTGATGATGGGACCATATCTCAACGAGAGTTCCGGTCTACTGTGCTAGCCTTTGCCTGCTCCCATCACTTGGGAAACTGTAGCACCACTGCCACCGAGCTGTTTAAGGAATGGAAGGCTTCCAATGGCACGAAGAGGTAAAGCACAAACTAATCTGAGCATGTTCTGTTTATGTATTTCTGTCTTCTCCACCATTGTTTTGAAGAAAGATCCTAATTAGTCTTGGCCACCAAAGCACAGAGACTATGCTTCATTTAGCAGTTTTTACTGCATTTCCTTTGAATATAGCATAGCATAAAACAAGAGGAACTATATTTTAGAAATTTAAAACTTTGTATCCACAGTGTTATTGAATATGACTGCTATGCCTACTTGATAATTCTCACTTGAGTTTACAGTTTAAGAAATTCAGATGGTAGCACATTGTAGCTGGTCTTGCAAAGTTAACCTTTTCACCTTCCAGAACTTACTCTGCCGTGAGTCATTGTGGATTTTATATCATAGCATGTCTGAGCCTTTTGCATGATTAACTGTGATTCCACATATTCTATAACTCAGCCGTCCCCAGTTGCCTAGAATCGGAGTGATGCCTCTCTGGAAATGAATTCATCTGGTCCTACAAAACTATTACTACCAAATTAAGTGCTCTAGCAAAAGACCTCACCTGTGCTATTTGCCTAATGCTTTTATGTTGTGGCTTCTTCCATACTGTCTCATACAGGCCTATTCTTGTTTTGTAAATTTTTTTTATAGTCTGCCTACTGATGTTATGAAGACTGTATTCACAACAGGAGCAAAAACTGATGATGGCTGGGAGTTCCTTCTAAGTATGTACACGTCTTCAGTTTCTGAAGCTGAGAAGCACAAAATGCTTGAAGCTCTGGCCAGCACCGAAGATGTTAGAAAACTGATCTGGTATGAAAATGCTAAAAGATTGTGGTGGTGTAGTTGTGTTGTTCCCAGAATATGCGAAAGACAGCAGCAGGGGGAGGGGAAGTGAGGTACTTTTATTGGGCCAACTTCTGTTGGGGAAAGAGACAAGCTTTCAAGCCACACAGAGCTCCTCTTTTTCAGTTCAAAAGCTTGCATCTTTCACCCACAGAAATTTGGTCCAATACAACATTTTTTTTCCCGCACTGTCCTTGTCTGTCTCAAAATATTATGTAATGCATAAACTAAAAAAAAATCCAGCTTCTTGGGAAATGTGGATTTTCCCCTCAACACTTAAAATAACTGACTGGTTTTCTTACATTGGCTAAACATAGTGCTAGGAAGACTTTCTTTCGTAAGCGTCTGCTTATTAAAGCAAAATGTAGCCAACATATCAGGAACAGGGTTCCATATGATCAAATGCAAAGGTCCTGATACTCTGCTCACTTACGCTGGTGGAAATCATTAGAAACTCCCTAGAAGTCAGTGTAGTTACACTGCTTGGAATGTATAGTGAGAGGAGAATCAAGCTTGAAAGCTTTGCAGTCTTGGAAGATCGGAGTTGCTTTAGATCAGAAATACTGTGAAGCCTTCAAAGTACAGGCCTGTTTCATAATAAAGAACCAAGAGTTCAGATAGCATTGGCTTGCTGTGTGGATGAAATCTTGAACTTGCTTTATGCAGGAAGTAAGAGGCACCTTATCTCCAACACCTACAGCCATTATATGTATGTTCACTGACCACTTCAGAGGACTGTCTGGAGGGTGTAGCAGAGACTGTGGAAGGTTTCCATGACTGCTGTGCTGTGGGACTAGTGTAGTTTCTCATGATTACTGATGAATTTTGTTTCACCTTATGACCATGCAAAACTCACAGAGCCCCTGGCATTTTGGTGGGAATTAAATGACTCAAATGGGCATTGAAGCTATTCTCTGTACTTCATGGGATTGGGTCCCATGTTTGGCATTTGCAAACCAAAGGTAAATAATGAAATTTGCAGTATTGGCCCTGGTAGTTGACTACATCTAGTTTCTTAAGATATCTGTAAGTAGCCTCTGACTTACCATATGCTCTGTTCTAATCGGCTAAGTAACCTATGAAAGCCACTGCAGTCTAGCTGTGAAATGTTTGTATAGTACTTTTGAGCTGACTGGATCTGTTTTGTCTCTTAGGTTAATGCAAACAAGCCTGGAGGGAGACCTCATCAGGGCACAGGAACTTTCGCATATCATAGCAACTGTCATCCAAAGTCTGCCTGGACACTTGTTGGCCTGGGACTTTGTCAAAGAGAACTGGGAAAAGCTTATACGGAAGTAAGTTTGTTTGTTTGATCTTTAATCATTAGCATGAAGTGTTAGGTGCAGCATTTGTGTGCATGCATTTTTTCCACTTCAAAATAATAGACTGAGCTAACTTTGAATAAAATTTTCAAAAGTTCCCAAGTCCCAAAGTCCCATTTTTCCCCCCAAAAGTGGTTTAGGTGGTTAATTCCCATTGTTGTTTGCCCCCCCCCCCCCCCACACACACACACACAAAAACACACACACACACACACACACACACACACACACACACACACAAAAACACACACGCCCTCCCCAGGAGACTTAGGCTCACCTGTCAGTTGCCTGGTTCAGAAAATATTAGCCTGTCCTTATTAAAGGGACAGTGATATGAAACTATTAGAGTGGTGCATGTATTGTTCCTTCATTCCTTTGCATCCTCAGCATGCTTTGAAACAGAGTGAAAA
Source organism: Macrochelys suwanniensis (assembly GCA_033296515.1). Taxonomy (NCBI): domain Eukaryota; kingdom Metazoa; phylum Chordata; order Testudines; family Chelydridae; genus Macrochelys; species Macrochelys suwanniensis. Next base: position 71,321,767 of record CM065780.1, on the reverse strand, counting down.
ATATGTTTTTCCTTTTGGAGACACTGAAAGTTTGTGTGTGCGGGAGGGGGGAGGAACCTGTCTTCAGAAATATACTTGCTTTTCTTGGAACGTCACAGCAAGTGTTATAACTTTAAGCTGTTTTTCCCCAAAAAATATTGTGTTGCTATATGATAGAATAACTTAATGTGATGATCAGTATCAAAAAATTCAATTTTGAAAATTACTGAGTGGCTTTTTGTTTTTGTTTTGTTTGAAAATTTTACCCTTTGTTGCTTGAAGTCTTTTTAAAAAGCATGTGAAGTGTACTTGCTTCATAAACTGGTTACCACAAGTTACTTTTTCTTTCTTCTATATTTCAGGTTCCACTTGGGGTCATTTGCTATCCAGAATATAGTTACCGTGTCAACCTTTCAGTTTTCAACAGAAGCCCATCTACTTGAGGTTGGTGTTGTGAAGTACTATTTCCTAAATATTAGTTCCCCCCCAAAAAAAACTCTGTGCACTTGCTGTTGATACAATACCTGGCATGTACATAGTGCATTTCACCATAGATTTACAGATCCTTTTCAGTAGTGTAGAACTATTGGTATCCCTATTGTACACATTGGAAACTAGTCACAGAAAAGTGATTTGCCCAATATTACGTAGAAAGTCTGTGGCAGTGCTGAGAATATAACCCATCAATCCTGACCGAGTGTTCCAATGGGCAGGGTACTAGAGAGACTATCGCCCATGTTAGAGATAATTATTTGGCTCAGATTGTGTGAACCTAGCAGGCTGCGACTTGATCATGTCAGTAGGAGACTGAGCCAAACATGGCTTTGTTTTTTTGATTCCAGGACCACTGACACTATCCAGGTCTCTGGTGTATGATAGAGCAGCCTAAAGGTCGCTGCATTTTACTTTGGCTGTCAGCAGCCCTAAGAGATCATTCTGGCAGTTGAGGATCAGCCAGTTGCTGAGGTGCTACAGCTGTCTCCTCCTTTTCTTTACCCACACCTTCTACTCCAGGGGCTTAGAAGGGTAGAAGGTGGCATAGAAGCCACAGCTTCTACTGTAGACTGTCAACTTCTAGGGAAATGGTTAAAGGTCAAAATCTTTAAAGTTGCCCAAGTAAAAACGTGTGCAAATCTTACCTGTACACAGAATTCATTTGCTGGCGGTTGAAGGGGGGCAGGTGGCACACTCTTAACTTGGAAACTGCCTACATTGCTCAGCCTGAAATGCACATTTTCCTTGCTCCGCAGGTTAAAACTTTCTTTGAGTCCAAGTCAGAGAAGATTTCTCAATTTCGCTGTGTCAAGGAGGCTATTGAGACAATTCAGCTGAATATTAAGTGGATGGAGAGGAACTTAGCGACGCTGCAGCAATGGCTGTAGAGGACACAATGCCACAGTGTGTGTGTGTGTGTGTGTGTGTTAGCCATTAAGAAAGCTTGTGAACTGTTACTTTTGCAAAAGCCAGGGTGAAACCAGGCATCGCTGCAACATTGTTTGCACTATTAGGGGTTCTAGTTGGCTCAGGGCACATCTCACCTAAGTTTGTTTTTCTTTTGGTCATTTGTGGGCCAGATGTAGATATTTATTTATTCTGGAACTGTGTTCATCTGTAGACCAAACAGCTGCATAAATAACTAATAAGTACAGTAATTTTATATTTGAAACATCCTGTCATTTGAAATCCTGTCCTATCATTCTCAACGCTGGGTAAGTATTGGAAAAAAAGAGCAACAAGAGAAAAAACTGCCATGAGATGCTTTTTCTTTGCAGAGCGCTGGCTAATCAGTGTTCTTTATGCAAAACTGTTGGTAGCTTTGTGTTTAGCTTTTGATGATCAAAGTGTTTTTTCTAGACATTCTAAAAACATAAGAATATACAGCTATTATTATTGTATGTATTTTTGTCTATTAAGTGGCCAGGTGCTACTGATATTATATGAAAAGAAAACAAAGCCAAATAGCAAATATGAATGTTTTAGTGGGGGGGGGAGATTTTCAAAAGCATCTCAGTGACTTAGGAGCGCATGTCCCACTGAAAGTCGGTCGAGAGTGTGCTCCTAACTCATTAGGCACTTTTAAGGGTCAAACTTTCAATTGCCAGGCTGTATTATTATTGTTTTCTTAATGTCTGAGCAACAGCCCCCACCCTCCAAAAAAATGCCATAGGAAGTTGCTCCAGACTAGTTCAGATGGTGAACTGACTCCTGATTGACTACTGATCCTTTTCACCATCCCTCTTTGTGGAGGGCCTGCATTTGGTACATGTGTGTCAGACATTTTGTTTGGGTCTTTATATTCTTCACTTCATTTTTCAGTGTCACTGGTGTGATTTTTTTGTACACCGCTTACTCTGGTGTAACACAGCAGCGGGGAACTTTTTGTCTGTATTTGGATGGTATCATGCAACAACTATTGGGGACAAAGCCTAAAACTTATTCTGGGAACAAGTGCTCTAAAATCCTGCATGCTAGGCTAAAAGGCAAGATAGCCACAATACAATGTGCCTTTTTTCTAAAGCAATTCACATTTAAGGCCCTTTTTGAGGCCTGGTGTAAACAGAGTTGTACCTCCTTAACTAAAGAGATGATTTTTATACCTGTTTAGTTAAAGTGGTGGCAAGAGAGAATGTGTGAATATTCTTATGCCTGTTTAAAGCTGGCTAACATCACATTAGTTTGCATCAGAAAACTTTCATGTGCAGCCACGCTGATGTAACAAGTTTTAAACCAATGTAAGAGAATCCAAACAAACAGCTTACATCAGTTAATTAAATGGATTTAAGTTTAAACCAGTGCAAATTTTGTGCAGAAACAAGCCCTGAGAAAAGTTTTCTTCAAAAGGTGGGGAGACTATTTTCAGTCATAATCAGCCTTGATTTTGAATTTGTCACCATTTTAATACAGGCTCTGTTGGTTTGGTTTTTTTTTTTGGTTGGTTTTTTTTTAATGTGGCAGTAATGTGCAAGAGATGTAGGTAGGTGATTAGTGAAAACTGCCCAGTGAAAATTATAGTATTTGTTGGGTTTTCATCAGTAGATATGTACTAAATCATTTAAACTATGGAGTTTCATTTCCATGTTTTGTGCTTCTCTGACAAAAGTTTGGGGGAAAATTTCCTCAAAATTTGCCAGTAGTTTATTTTAAAATGCGTTCTGCAGTTCTAACCGCGAAAAAGAATGTTACTCCTCCTGGGTGTGCAAAACACCCTGTCAGCCAGTGGAAATGAATGCATTTTGCATGCACTGAAAGTGGATTTGTACTTGTCCTCAATAACTGAATTAGATGTTATCCTAATTCATTGTGTTCTTTAATCACTTGTATTAACTGCATTGTGCAGTGATGTTCCCCCTCCCCCCTATTACTGTTAGTTACATATTGATATATTCTCTGTTTTTTCCATTTCCCTGTTCTTTTCATTCCCCCTCACGCCCCTTGACAACAGCAAAGATGATGGATGTCAAACTTTGTAGAGTGAGAACTAATAATAATCTCTTCAATTCCAGTGCTGGGATTTTAAGAATGTTCTACCATTGAGCTTAATTTAAACATGTTACTGATAATGTAGTCTGTAGTAAGAAATACCCTGCACTTCCATTTTAGAGTGTAAAATACAGTAAAAACTGAAAAGCAGAGTTTGGAAGATCATGGCTTAAAAAAAAACCCAAAACCCCAAGGATTGTTTCATTTTGCCACTCAGTGCACTGCGTGTTTTACCTTTTTTTGCTATTTAAACATGATGCATGTTTTCAATATCACTTGTCTTTCTCTGGAGTGCGTACTATGTACTTTGAAGTCAATAGAGGATGGCTTCCACGAGAAGCTTTTCCTTGACTTCAGTAAGAGTTGGATCAAGCCCTGATACTGAAAAACACTAAGAACCCTCATCTCTTCTAGAGCTCAGTGGGAACTGACGAGAATTGGTGCGGCTAACATCCAAGACACATGTCATGTTTTACATTAAATGAGTGGCTCTTACCAGTTCTTTTGTCTTCCAGTCAAAAGAAAGACACACATTGTAGCAAAACACTTCTTGTTAGAATTCCATAATAGTTTACAGGCAAACGTTATGGAACAAGAGGCTGTGTAAGTCTTGGGCCATTGTCTCTATTTTGTTTCTGAAGGAGAGGCAAGTTCCACTGAAAAGCTACTAGGCAAACACCAGTCACTTGGAGCCATCTCCCTCACTGTGAAATCAGTTTTGTTTATTTTAATTGGAGTCTCTCAGTTTGGGTCCAGTGAAACTCTTTAACTTGCCATCTTCAAAGCTTTTGTGCTACTGTAGTCTTGGTACTTTGCAGTGATCTTAGTTGTAAATAATATTAAACTTTGAAGTCTAAAAACCTAATTTGAAAGAAACCATGGTTTACATATATTTTGTGTAATGGGTTACATATGTTGTGGGTTTTTTTCTAACGGGAAAAAATGTGCTAATGAATGAGGGTTTTTAGCTTTATCCTTGGAAAACAGAGCAGTCTGCATGCTGATGTATCTTTGATTTTATTAAAATTGCAAATTAATTTAATTAATGCTAAATCCTGCATTTACTTTGTCATTCATGAGTTTTTGGCTTCTTAAATTTACTCCATAGTGTGGAAAGGATCAGGATGTGAGGAGAGAAGGAGCCTGAAATGGATCATACATGGCTTTTTAGTTCTGATTGTAGCAATAATCTCTGCCTTATGGATTATATTACAATGACATGCAAGATCATATGCTAGCTGGAGATTGAAATGAAGGGAGGCCATACTTTTTTGCAGTGGGACAGTAAAACTCCTGTTCCATATCTGCTATGTTTTGGGGTTTTTTTACTCTTTAGTGCTATTCATGTTCTATTGGAGGTCAATGATACTTTGTTTCCCACGCCCCACACCCTTTGAGTGGGGTAGCAATTTGTAGTAGTCCAGAGGCTTTCACTTTTATATATTAAACCACACACATCATATTCCAGTTGCATTCCCAATCTTGTCCCCCTTCACATTAACAAAGTAACTCAAATTTTGAGAGAAACACTGTAACTCAAATTCTCAGTCACCTATTTCTAGCCTTAGTTTGCTCTCTTGAATGGATCTCTCCATCCCAGTCATTGAGCTAATTTCTGCAAGCACATTCTCATCCTCCAAATGTTCACCTGCCTGCTGGTGGGAAAGCTGAAAACACCAGTTGCTAGAGCAGCCTTCCTCTGATGCAAACCGTATGGGCACTGTGCTAACGTATGTGGAAATTGGAGCTATTACATTTTTCCAAATTTTGAATATGCACTGTGGATTCCTTCATGCATTGAAAGTATGTTGCATATAGAATTGTACTTCAGCATGTACACAATCTGACATCTTCCAATAACTCACTACAGAAGCAAGGTTGCATATGCTGCCATAAGCAATGATGCATGCCGTAGTAGGCACTTCATCACTACATTGAATCCGCTCTAAATTTTAGTTTTAGAAAACCCTGCTTTCATAAAACACCTGCACCGTTTCTAGAATACTAGTCCATTGGCAATATCTGAAGAGCTCACTTTAACGCTAGGGGTGATATTAATTTTGTACCTGGCCAAAGAGATGGTTTTTGCCATAGAAATATTTACATTTCACCTGCTCACTGCATCTTGCAACATTTGAGGCATTTTATGTTGGGCATGCATTGTAAAGGTAATGCTTTAAGGAACATGGTAATGGCCTTCATTGTGTTGGGTGGTTTTTTTTGTTTGTTTGTTTTTAGTGACCATATGCTGTAGGAAGTCTGACCCTTGAAGTGAATCCTGCTTTTATGATTGCATATTTTTCATGTGTTCTATATTAGATCATTCCTTCTCCAACAAATTGGCTCTCCCCCCTCCCTCCCCCCCGCCAGCTCCCCCCGCTCCCCGCTGGAAGAGGTTATCTTTCATTGCACTCTGAAATTTAAAACAATGCTGCCTCATTAACCATACACTTTTGTATGCATTTCATGTGTCTGGGCTTGTATGTTGGCTTTCTTTGTATATTTCTGAATCAGGTTTCATGTAGTTAATTCACTCTATCACACAGTAAATGTTGTTCTCTCACATTTGGCTATACTGTATAGAAGAAAATGCTTGAGTAAACTTACTTTTACGTTATTATATTTTAAGTAAGATGCTACTAAATGTTGGTAGATTTAGTTACTTTTTTTTTAACGAGGCATGGATTCACATGATTCCGGGAAAGTTTTAAGAATGTAACTTACCACATTAAACTCTCAGGTCATATTGCTAAAGAATTTAAACCTCTAGTTTTTCTGTTTAAACCTGCTGCTGAAGTAGAAATACAGACTTTTATTCATAACTTAGTTTTGATCAGAGTGAGAGAGGGTGACCAGATGTCCTGATTTTATAGGGACAGTCCCAATTTTGGGGTCTTTTTCCTTTATATAGGCTCCTGTTACCCCCCACCCCCTGTCCCGATTTTTCACATTTGCTGTCTGGTCACCTTGGAGTGAGAGGCAGACATCTTTTTTTGAGTTGATTATGGTGGCATTTAGCAAATTGCAGTAAAATATTAAGAAAAGGTAGCTTGAATGGATTTAAATACATTAAAATTTGGATTGAGTTATTAAAGATCAATAATATTTTCTATTCAACAAAGTAGGGAATGGAGTATTCCTAGAGCAAATTGCATCAAACTACTGCTAAACTTGCAGTCAGATAAGAGTCCTATATTCCAGTCTTTATAAAGTTAAATAGCCCTGAAGAATGATACCTTTCAAATTATTTTGGAAAAGTTAAATACTGTAAGGACTTGTAAAGGGAGAACACTTGTATATTTCTAAAATACTTAAAATATAAGTACAATCACGTGTGAGCTTTGGGTGGTGAAATTCTAGGTTGTACAATACTTGCCTTTAGGTGGGGGGAGGGAGTTGGAAATAGTGTGTATGTGTTTATATGTATAATACATACACATATGCAGATCTGTTTTGTTTCACTTGTAAAGGGGGGAAAGCTTATTTTCTTTATATTTCAGATAAACTTGTTTGCATATAACTGGCACTGATGAAGAGGCATGTATACAACAAACACTGTTGCTTTTTGTGAGATGAAAATAAAGTATTTAAATACAAATTGCTCTTTCTTTTTTGTAACAACTATGATACCTCACTGGTGTGTGGTTTTGAATTGTTTTCCTAGATTTTAAAGATGGAAGGCAACACTGGATCATTTAGTCTTACCTCCTTACAGGCCATTAAATTTCATCCAGTTACCCCAGCCCAATAACTCGTGATTTGACCAAAGCGTATCTTCCAGAAAGGCATCCAGTTTTGATTCTCCATCTCTTGGAATCTCCAAATCAATCACTTCTCTTGGTGATTTTGTTCCAGTGGTTAATCTCCTTTGGAAAAAAATTATGCCTGATTTTCTAATTTGAATTTATCTGGCTTCAGCTTCCAGCCGTTGGTTCTTATTATGCTAGATTAAAGAGCATTTTAGGATCCGGTATTTTATCCCCGTGAAGGTACTTTTTCCCCCCTAATCAAGTCGCCTCTCAATCTTTTTGATAAACTAATCTGTACTCTCCAATTTTTGACATGCTTTTTAAAGTGTGGATACCAGAACTGGATGCAGTATTCCAATATCCATCTCATCAATGCCATATATGTTGGTAAAACCACTTTCCTATTCACTACTTGCTATTCCCCCTGCTTATACATCCAAGGATCCCATTAGTCCATAATGCTACAGCATCATATTCGGAGCTCTTGCTGAGTTGCTTGTCTGCTGTGATCCCTATATCCTTTTCTCAGTTACTGTTTTCCACAATATAGCCCCTGCTATTCTATAGGTATGGCTTGCAAAAAGTTATACATCTAGGAACAAGGATTGCATGTGCCTGTATTGCATTTTGTTTGAAGGACTCCGCTTACTAAGCGATGCAAATCTTTCTGTATGACTGCTGTCTCTTCCTCCATTATTTACCACTCCCACAGACTTTGTAGAGGACAAAGATTGATCAGCAATGATTTTAGATTTACTTCCAGATCATTGATGAAATTGTTGAATAGCAACAAGCCTAGTGCCAATCCCTTTGGAGACAAAGGGCATAGTCCACTCAGTTAGCACCCAGGCTCACCTGGCATGTTATGTATCCCACACCCAGGCAGCAGCAATGGCAAAGGAAGCTGCATAGTCCTGGCTCAGGCACCACCAGCGTTCGCTCTCCCCCTCCAATCCCCAGGTAATAGTGCAGGGAGCACAACTTGAACATTCTTCCAGTCTCTCGAATTTCCTCAGTATTCCAAGATTTATTAAAAATTAACAGCGGACCAGAGATCTCCTCAGCCAACTCTTTTATGACTCTTGGGTGCAAGTTATCTGAGTCTGCTGATTTAAAAATGTTTACCCCTAGTAGATGTTATCTAATATCCTCAGTTACTAACAGAAAGTACATCATCCTGCATCTTTCCAACTACAGAACAGAAATATTTACTTTGGTGACTAAACGAATTCTATTCACTAGATACCGGCTTTCCTTGCCTAGTTTTTCTAATGAAAAATTTGGGGAGAATTTGATTAGGCTCATTTGGCTCAGTCAGCAGCATATTGCAACATCTCGCAGGCTGCAAAAGTTAAGGAATGAAGTCCAGATTCTAACAGGTACTGGCATCCTCTACTTCTGTGGGTGTTCTGTACAGTGCAATTAGCTCCTTAACGGTGCCATAGTGCACTATGGCCATGACGGTCGTACAAAGAAAGTGTGGCTCACAGGGATTGTGTCCACCTTTCTGAACTAGCCATTGCTGTGTTAAATCCCTCTTATAACCATGTTCCAGATGGAGAAACCAAAGCACAGACTGATGAAATGATTTTGCTCAAGGTTACGCAGCAGATCTGTGGCAGAGCCAGGCCAGAACCCAGATCACCTGATTCCCAATCCAGTGCTCAGTATTTCCCTTGTCTAATAGAACTCTTATTATTATTATTTATTTTATTTATTATGCTGTATCCTAAGCAAGGTGCTGAAGAACTTCCTGAGCCAGATGATGGAAGGATTTATCTAATACTAAGCATTTAGCTCTGCTGCATGGTTGTCTGGTTGGATCATAAATGAAGGGATTGTCTCTAAGGAGAAAGTGTGTTGAGAGCACTAAAGATTAGTACCAGGACCTTAATTGTCCAGGTGTCACAGGGATGGTGGTACATTATAAGAACCAGGATAAATAGACCTTGAATGTTCAACTTTTATTTTACAGTGCAGGTTTCTATATCTGTGACCCAGTTACAGAGAGATGCTTCTCAGAGATGATGCAGCTCTCAAGAACCAGGGTGACATTTTTGAGAGCAGGATGCATGCAGGAAGCTCTCTTTAGATGGAAGGGAATGTATGCATGTTAATTTAGTAATGGATGTTCACTTATTTGTGATGTGGGTCAGTGGATTGTGTTCTTTGTTTCATTCTTCTAGAGGCTTGGAAGCTGGGCAAATTATTTTTTGAAAGCAGGAGATTGTAACTTTACAAAGATACAAGCGAGTAGTGGAGACTTTGAAAGTATAGAATGCCCCAGGTGAAATCCTGTTCCTATTGAAGTCAGTGGTAGGGGCCAGGATTTCATCCTCCATATTTCTATTGACTCTAAATCTAGAACAAGGAATTCTTTCATCTAAACAAGAATTGAGGTTTTGCAACCCCAATGGAATGTCTGAGGCATTTTCTCTCCTAAATCATTGTAAAGACATTGACCAGTCAGGGTCCATTGTGGCAACGTATATGAAACTCTACTGAGAATGTATAATTGGGCATAAAGTTGTTTGTTGTTACATTCAAAACTCTGCTGTCCTAGATAAAAGAAACAACATTTACAAAAGGAAGCATTTCTGACAAATAGGGATAGGTTTCCTTGTCTCTTGGCAACTCATGAAATGTAAATTTTCTCATACCATAATAAAAGCAAGAGACTTAGTTATGCATCGATAAATACCTACAAGACAAGTCCTCTGCAGCAGGATGTGCCTTAAATCAACTTTTTTTAGTAAAATGTGCCCTTGACATTCAGGACACTGATAGTCACATGGGTTTGTTACAAATGACCTAAATTACATTTTTAAGTACTGTATGTACAGTGATAAATGTCATGCTCATTTAGGCCCAGCCCATAGTAAGGGGAAGGTAGAAATCACATCAGCCTGGGAGGTGGACACTGGAAGCATTCTGCCTGAGGCCTGCAGGCTAGTTGGGGGGGCAGGGGGTTTGCCATCTCCCCACTTTTCATACATCCTTGTGTGACCCTGAAAAAAACAGATTTAGCAGATTCTGTGCTCCTCAGACTGCAGAGGCTACAATTCTGCCTAGACCTTGTATAGCCCCCACAAGGGAAAAAGCTCCTTATTACCCTTGTGCTCTACCCAGGCACACCCATATAAGGACAAGTCACAACATGGCCCATAGCAGTGAAAGATGTTGTTCTTTGCTGCTTCACCAACTCAAATGTGGTCACCTTTTTGTCTTCAAATAGTCAAATCAAAAAAGAGGAAATGTACCACAAGATACTCCCATTGGGATAAATCACCGTAGTAATATCTTAGCCAAATACATTTGCATTTGGTTTATCTTAACATCAGGAACAGATACTATGTTTGGAGCTTGACGACTGATTGGAAAAGGAATAAACTTGAAACATGAATATGCTAACTTTGCAGCCAGACCAGTGAAAGCGACACAAACAGATCTGCTTTGCATTTGGTGAAATTGCAAGTCCTCCTTTAGCTGCTTTAGATATCCAAACTACTTTTGTGTGTGTGTGTGGAAATACTGCTCCTTGAATCTTGTCTGATCAACATGCATTGCAATTAAGCTCCTTTTTTTTCTGAAAAATCTTTGCTAGGTCATTGTTTTCAAAGCCTTTTTAAAGCTATATTACTAAGAACCAGCATATGGTGTTAAAATGCAAGAGACACACAAAATTATGCTTGAGACTAATACTTTCTATCCATGGTGTCACTGGGTGTAACTGCGAAATTACTAGCATCTGAAGTTAACACTGTAAGCTCATGAGGAAGTTATTCAGTAGTAGCATCATTTCCCAGAATGCATTGTTATAAATCAATGTGGTTCTTGTGCCGTGCTCTCTGAACATTTTTGCACAATTTACTGTAAATATGTATTCTATAACTCTGCCTTCACCACTGTCTAGAATGTATGAGCAATGGCTCTCTTGACATGAGCTCATCTGTCCTATGAAAGTATTGGCGCCACCAAGTTAAGCACTGTAATGAAAGGCATTACTTCCCTCATTTTAGTTAAAGCTTTCACGTGGAGGCTTCCTTCGTGCTGTCTTAGAGGTCTGTCATCTTGTCTAGTCTGCTTACTAATGTTATGAAGATTGTATTTATGGTGGGGTTCCTTTTCCGCATGTTAGTGTCTTCAGTTTCTGAAGCTGAGAAGCACAAAATGCTTGAAGCTCTAGCCAGCACAGAAGATGTCAGAAAACAGATCTGGTATGAAACTGCCAAAAGATTATGTAATGCATAAAGTAAAAATCAAATTCTTCTTTGCCAGCCTGGATTTTACTTTCTTCAGTTTCAAAACCATTATATTAATTGGTTGTGATTTTGCTTATTGGCACTATTTGTAGCTGCTTCAAGACTCAAGCAGATCTAGAGAAAAATGTAACCAAAAAATAAGTTGCAGGGTTCCATATATTTAAATACAAAAGGTCTGATGCACCACACAATTACTTTGGCACAAGTCATTTCTAACACCCTAGAAGTCAATGGAAATATATTTTTGTAATACTAGAAGAGGAAATTCAGGCCCCAGAGCTTTGCATTTTGGGGAGATTAGTGCATAATTGTCAAGTCCCTGTGGGTAATTCAACTAATGCACTTTGTTATATATTGTTGCTACACTTATATTCTGGGATTCCTACAACAGTGTAGCGCCAACTAGTGCAAAAATCTCTAATGTAGAACTGGGAAAGAGCAATCAGCTATTTATGAATAAGTAACATGCTTCCCCTGCAATTTGACTTGGTATTCAACCTGCATTATGATTAGTGTTCTGTATTTTCAGTTTTTTGCTTTTTGGTTTTTTTAAATTCTGGGAATTTTTTGGTGTTTATTTTCCAAACATTAAAACTGAGATGAAATCAGGTTTAAAATGGGAAGGGAAAAAAAAGGAAAAATTGGTGATGAAAAATCCACAAACTTTTCATAATATACACATTTTACTACAGTATACTGAATTTTTTTTATGTACAAATGTATTTATCTGTGAGCTAGTAGTTTTTCCAGAAATCCTGGTTTGCATATGCTCACATACTTTGAAGAAAATTATCTTCCATCCTGTTGAGCCTCTTGCTGTTGTGGAAACTTTGAAAATAAGCGCTCTGCATCAGTAGATCCTGGGGGTACGCTCAAAGCTCACCATGCCACTTTGCTGAAGTTGGGAAGTGTGTCTTGATGATGTCCAAAAAGCCAGCGCATCCAGTTTCACATGGTCAGAGTTAGGCATGTTCAGGTAAGTAGTAAATTCCCCTTTCAGGCTTGAAATTTGATCTTCAGTGGCAAATGGTTGAAACACTCTGGCATAACAGTCCTAGTCTGCCGCAAAATTCACCTTGAGGAAGGGGTGCAATACCTGAATGACAATCCAGGAAGAACCTTCAGCTTACAGGCTATGGTCATATCCCATTTCTTGTTGAATGTTGTGCTGAAAGTTTTGAATGCTTTTTTTGGTTTTCTCATGTTCCGGGCTTGGAAGGATTTCCAGAAGCAGTTGGTTTTTTTCGCAGTGTGTTTCTCCTGAAGCTTTTGTGCTCAATTCAGCTGAGATTTTGATTGTCAGGATCTGGTAAACGTCTGTATTAGCCAACATGTTGGCAGTATTCAGAGAAAACACCAGTGTTTTCCGTGTGTCACACGGTGTTTTCAACAATGAGCATTGCCATGGTGTGCAGAATCTAGCAGTCATTTTGGTTATTTGCCAGTCTCCCTTCAGAGCTTCTGATTTAGAACCCAGACATTTAAGATGATCTTGGAGATAAATTAGCACAGTCCATGCATTATTTACATGGCATGCAGCAAAGTACAAGCTCCTCCACCAATGTGGCATAACAGGGGTAGGTAATTGGCAGTCAGCTCTGAACTTGTCTCACACTCTGTAAAACAAAGCCTTTAACTTTGCATGCTTAAAAACGGACCCAAATCCAATGATGCAAGATTTCATGTCTTTCATTTCTTCTGTAGAAGTAGCTGCTGACAACACAAGGTTAATCAGATGAGTAGGATAAGTAATACATAGCAGCTATGATTTCTGACTGAATTTAATCTCCTGGGCAAGCAAATGTTATACCAATAAAATAAAAACCAGCAGGATCTTTTTTTAAAGGGGGTAAGACAGAATGTCACATTTATTGTGAATACAAAAAGAATCATAGTAAGCAGTCAGTTATAGCTATAACATTTCATTCAGTTACACACACACACACACACACACATATATATATATATATATAAAAATAAATAAAATTCTGCATAGATGTCATAGTTACCAGCCTAGAAGTTGCTCATTCCAAGGTACTGGCCAGGTAATCCGGGCATGAGGGTGGAGCCGAGTCCTTGTCAAATTCATCTGTTGCTCCTGGAGGTTGGCAGCAGAACCAGAGACTCAAAGTCCTCAGTTTTTACAGGCCATTCTTATAGGAATTATTTCCTAGGTCAGTCTATGGGAACTGTTTCATCTTGCTGTTGCTAACTCAATCAGCAGATGGCACATTCCTGGTGGCTCCACGCTGTCCAAAGTTTGTTTTTCTCATCCTTCCAGGTGGTGGGGTGGATCCCAGTTTTACCCTCCGGGGGTTGTATCGGTCCACCTGAAACCTTTCTTCGGCCGATGGATACTCCCTTTCTAGGCTGGCACCTCCCTAGCCATTCATGTGCATATTATGCATTCATCAACATACATTCTTTATCACAACTGTTAAAGTATTGCTTTGAGAACAGGCTCTTTGTCTTAGGATGTACTAACACAATCAACAGCTTGCAAGTTTCACATAGCAATAAAGTATCTTTCTGAGAACAGATACAATCAATGATTGACCAGCTTTACATAGACACAGACAGTGGCTTGTAAATTAACAAAAGAGACCCAAGAGATCTTTTTACTTGGTGAAGCTGTTGGATTTTAGACAAGTTATGGGGGGTCACTTTCCCTTGGGGGAATCACTGTCCGTACCTTCTCTAATATCTCTACACTTAGCCATGTAGGAAGCAGAATCTGTACGTGTTGTGGCCATATTTTCCCAAGTTAGTCCGTACATCTGACACGTGTCCATTATTGCTGCCTCGACAAAGTGGATGTCGGCAAAGGGGATGACTGTCACATCTGCACAAAACAATGTGGGTTTATTTGCTTTGAAATAAAAAAAAAACTGAAAACAAACCGCCAAGAATTGGACAGTCCAAAGCATCAGGAGATTTGTCAAAAATCAGACTAGACACATTTCCATCAATTCGTTCCATCAGTTTAGATATTAAAGCATCGTCATTTTGTTTGACGCTTATGAGTGAGGTGGTCTGCATTAGGAAGGGTTTTTGCTGCTGGACAGAATTGTCGCACAAAGTTGCCAATAGACCTCTCCGCAATTAATAGCGGCTGTCCAGCAAAACAGAGTGTTCATGAATTCATTGACGCTATCGGGCTGTGTCCTCTCTTTCATTAAAACCCTAGTGAAAGCTCTTTGTATTTACTGTTTATCCCGAAACTCGCTTTCTTCTTTAAACTTCTTGCGTCACTTGCTTTTGACGTGCTCCTTTATTCTGTCAGCGCATGAGCACTGAACTCAATGCTGCAGAGTTTGCAGCACAATGCAGCCTCTTCACTCCCGTCTTTAATTTTCTTGAAAATTTCTAAGTACTGATTTCTTTTGCTCTTATTCAGGCATAGATTTGCATTTTTACCCCATGTTTACTTTATTCTCTTATCTATCTTTATCTGTGGAGGATAGTTTGTTTAAATTCAGCATCACACTAAATAGATGCAAAGAAATAGGTGTGCCGTGTCTCCTTGTGAGCCAGTCATAGCACGATATTAACATTGTTTGATTTTCCAACCTCTGCTGTATCTGTGCTGTGTTTTACGCAGTGGGAACGGCTTCAGTCTCAGAGCTACAGGATACAATTATTGTGTAAAGTGTTAGTGGTTAACAAAAATAAGTACACCCAAAAATTTATTTTTACTGGTTTACACCAATTTATCATTCTACTCAGACTCCTTTACCTAAAAAATTGGTAACTTACCGGAGAAAATAGGTAAACTGACCGTGCAGAACACTAATTATGATATTAGGTATAATGCCAGCCTCAATCAGTTTGAAATCTTATTGTGAGCAAAACAACACAACACAAAATATTTGTATATTTGTCATCTTTTAAATTACTTTTTGAAAAAAATTAAATCCTACAGTTTCATTCCCATATGTTAAGACTGACAATGCTTGGGGGCAAAGGCAACACGTGTGGGAGGCACACAGGGTCATGTCCTCCTTCCCCCGATTTCTGCCAGGGTTTATATCCTCTGCCCTAAACCCTGCTGCCTACCACCAGAATCTTTAAATAGTGCTCTCTTACCACTTCCCCCCACCCCCCAAAACACACACACAATCAACAGTTACACATTGTCTGTGCTTGGGGGAAATATTTCCTCAAAATTCTTTGGTAGTTCACTTTGAAAATTGCTTCTGTAGTTCTAACATTTTTGAAGCTCTCAGCCAATGGAAATGAATACATTTTGCATGAACTGAAAGTGGATTTGACTCTGACAGTACTTCCTCATCAGTCATTGAGTCTGTTCATTTGTGTTCTTTGATCACTTGTATTAACTCCATTTTCTAGAAAACATGTATCCATAGTTTCATAATGAGATTTTGTAAAGTAATTTTTAGTCTGATTATTATATATTCATTTTTATGTATATTCTCCCTACATGGGAGGAGGGATATGATAGAGGTCTATACATTCATGATTGGTGTGGAGAGAGTAAATAAGGAAGTGTTATCAGGGCCGGCTCTAACCTTTTTGCCGCCCCAAGCCAAAAAAACCAAACAAAAACAGAGTGCCGCACCCCCCCCCCCCCAAGGAAAAAACCCCACGAGTGCCACCCCACCGGGGAAAAAACCCCATCCCCTCCTCTCTTCTCCCCCCCCCCCCCCCGAGCCCCACCGAAGAAAAAAAACAACAAACAAACCTCAAGCGCGCCCCTTGCAAGGTGCCGCCCCAAGCACGTGCTTGGTCAGTTGGTGCCTGGAGCCGGCCCTGAGTGTTATTTACTCCTCATAACACAAGAACTAGGGGCCACCAAATGAAATTAATAGGCAGCAGGTTTAAAACAAACAAAAGGAAGTATTTCTTCATACAACGCACAGTCAACCTGTAGAACTGTTTGCCAAAAGATGTTGTGAAGGCTAAGACTATAATAGGGTTTAAAAAAAAACCTAGGTAAGTTCATGGAGGATTGGTCTATCAATAGCTATTAGCCAGGATGGGCCGGGATGGTGTCCCTAGCCTCTGTTTGCTAGAAGCTGGGAATGGGCAACAGGAGTTGGATCACTTGATTACCTGTTCTGTTCATTCCCTCTGGGGCACCTGGTATTGGCCACTGTCAGAAGAAAGGATACTGGTCTGATCCAGTATGGCCATTCTTATGTTTTTATGTGTTTCTGCTTTAGAATCATAGAATATTAGGGTTGGAAGAGACCTCAGGAGGTCATCTAGTCCAATCCCCTGCTCAGATCAGGTCCAAAACCAACTAAATCATCCCAGCCAGGGCTTTGTCAAGCTGGGCCTTAAAAACCTCTAAGGAAGGAGATTCCACCACCTGCCTAGGTAACCTATTCCAGTGCTTCACCACCCTCCTAATGAAATAGTGTTTCCTAATATCCAACTTAAACCTCCCCCATTGCAACTTGAGACCGTTGCTGCTTGTTCTGTCATCTGCCACCACTGAACAGTCTAGCTCCATCCTTTTTGGAACCCCCTTTCAGGTAGTTGAAGGCTGCTATTAAATCCCCTCTCACTAAGCCGACGGGAAACTCTCTCCTGTCAGCTTAGAACGTCTTCACTAAAGCGCTACAGAGGCACAGCTGCACCAATGCAGTGTTTTTAAGTGTAGACCTGCCCTTTGGCTGTCCACTTGGATCAGAAATTTATCATTCCTGCTGCAAGGCACCTGTGGCTGCCAGCAGCGGAGTCTTGGATCCAAAGACAATTGTCCTTGTTAAAGCCAATGGGTGTGTCCAGCACTCTTTCAGGCTCATCAGACACAGCTCGAGTTCCTTTCCATAGTAACAACAGTGGACGGTAATGTTGGGAACTGCCCTGAGCGCTATGCCACATGGGAGATTGGAGCTAAAAATATGTGGACTGAGGAGTTTCCCTCAATGCGAAAGGCAGGGGCTGGGATATCAGTTGCAGGCTGTATGTGTTGGAGGTAGAAAGCCAGGAAGGGGTTGTGAGTAGAGTTGGTTGGGAATGTTGCAAGAAAACAGGATTTTGTTGGGAAATGCCAGTTCATTGAAAGCAAGAAGTTTTGTGGAAATGTCAGTTTCTGTGAACTTTCCATGGAACATGGGCAGGTTTCCAACAGAACACAAGATGAGCTGCTGGGGACCCTGGGCTTTCAGGGTCTGGCACAGCCCTCCCATGCTGACTGCCTTGGAGTTGGGGAGCCCAGGCTTTCAAGCTCCTTGCCATGGAGCTGGGGAGCCCCAGCTCTGACATATATCCCACCCAGTTGCATTCCAAATGTTGTTGTGGCCTTTCCCCTTACCCTGGTAACTCCTATTTCTCCCCCTTTCTTAGTGAAATACAATTCAAAATGATCCTTAACATTCATTTGCCACCCTTTTCAAGCCCTGATTTGCTCTTATGGGCTTACCCCTCTGACCCCTGTCATAGGAGCGCTCTGAATCTCTCTGCACAGAGTTAATAGATAAGGGGCCATTGGTTGGTGCTCAGGTGTGTTCAGCATGTTTCTATAGGTTTGTAGGACCAATACAAATGTGTTCTTGTGCGTGTCAAACAGCGTCCTCTGACAGCTCTGTTTCCTTCCCTTTTAACAAGCACCAACTTCTGCCAGTGTGTTGCCATCCCCTAAATATTCATATGATTCTATCATTGAAAACATTGAGTGCCTGTCATTAGAACTGCCCTCCCATGATGGAAACTGTGCAGATGCTTCTGCTCAGACCCTACCAATGGGTGTAGATACCGGAGACTTGCCGTTTAATTTTTCAAGCTGAATAGTCAAATTGGGATTCCCTCAAATTGGAAGTTTCTAGCAAAGCTGGATATAGTGTCTCCTTTTCATTACAGCCCAGACCAAAGAACTACTAAGCAGTACACTGAAACTATCCTTGACATGAAGGGGAGAGTCAGATTTTCTTGGCTGATCTTAAGCAAAAATCTCCCACATCACCTTAGTGACTTGCTGTGTTTGGCTTGCGTATCAAAGCATACTAAATGGGGCATTTAGTTACTGCTATGTTTTCCACTTTTTAACGTGTATCTCATTTATCATTGTAGCATCTAGGACAGTGGTGGGCAACCTGCGGCCCACATGCAGCCCATCAGGATAATCCACTGGCGGGCCACGAGACAGTTTCTTTACCTTGACTGTGCGTAGGCATGGCTGCCCGCAGCTCCCAGTGGGATCATTGGCCAGGAACGGCGAGCCGCAGCCACTGGGAGCTGCGGGCGGCTGTGCCTGCACATGGTCAATGTAAACAAACTGTCTCTCGGCCCGCCAGTGGATTACCCTGATGGGCTGCGTGCAGCCTGCATGTTGCCCACCTCTGATCTAGGAGCATTTGTCATGGGCAGGCCCCCATTGTGCGAGGTGCTGCACAAACACAGAACTGACATTTCCGACCCAAAGTGTTCACACTCCAAGTATAAGACAAGCGACAGCAGGTGAATGCAGATGTGGGGTGTGACGTTATTGACATGAACAGTGACCCTATAGATCATTGTTGTAACCAAGGTCCTATAGTTGCACCAAATCTTGTACAAAGGCGGTCAAGTAAGGTGTCTATGGAAAGGTTGTAATTTCCTGGTTATGATTATGCTGTCTGTATGGGTACATCATTTTTGTATTTGAAGTTATTAATATTGGCTATGCACTTGTATCTCAATGTGTTTGATTCTAAGTAGCATCAGTGAAGCATTTGGTCAGCTTCTTGAGAAAGGACTAGTCTCAGTAAGTGACCAATCAAAAAACACTTAACTGACCATGGACTTTGAACGTTCCAAGACTAGGTCAGAGGTGGATTGGCGTTTCCCAAACTAACATGTAAACAATGGTGTCGGCCTGCAAAAAGCTGTATCATTCATGGACATGTGATTTGCCTAGGTGGCAAACTCCATCTTGTTGCTATGATTTAGCATAGAACAACAAAGGGGTTTCCGCCCTTTGAGAGAGAACATAAAAGGCCCTGGAATGGAAGCCTCTCCATGTTGTCTTCAGCTGGCTCAAGAGATGATCTCTCCACCCCAAAGAGATGCCTGAAAGAAACTGGAACAAAGGACAGTAACTATGGGGGTGCGAGTGATTGCTGGACGCAGGCCATAAACTACAACATTGGTCTGAAAAGGATTTGGCCCAGATTAGGAAGGAGTCCAGCCTGTGAAAGAAGTTTATTGGAACATCTCAGAGGGTGAGATTTACCTATATTCAGTTTCTTAATGTATTAGGCTTAGACTTGCATGTTTTTGTTTGATTTTGCTTGGTAACTTACTTTGTTCTGTCTGTTATTACTTGGAACCACTTAAATCCTACATTTTATACTTTTGTTTATTTATTAACCCAGAGTAAGTGATTTAATACCTTGGGGAGCAAACAGCTGGGCATATCTCTATAACTGTTATAGAGGGCAGACAATTTGAGTTTACCATGTATAAGCTTTATAAAGAGTAAAATGGATTTATTTGGGGTTTGGATCCTGCTGGGTGCTGGAGACAGGAGCACTTAAGTTGTTTTCAGTTAAGTCTGCAGCTTTGGGGGCATGGTTCAGACCCTGGGTCTGTGTTGCAGCAGGCTAGCATGTCAGGCTCGCCAAAGCAGGGTTCTGAAGGCCCAGACTGGCAGAGAAAACGGGCCTAGAGGTAGTCTCGGCACATCAGGTGACCGTTCCAAGGGGGTTTCTGTGACCAAACCTGTCACATGGGGAGTACATGGAAACAATGCCACTATTGATCAGCATGATAGGCAGTGATCTCACCACATCAGTGGCCTAACTGTTAAGTTTTATGCAGGCCTTGTGACAGAGGAGACTTTTCAAAGGAGGGATTCTAAGGAGGATAATTATTCATTCAGCAGATGTTTATGGGGAGCTCCTTCCAAGTGTGGTGGGCAGCATGGGAGGAAGCACAATGGTGCTTGTTTGAAAATTTAACAAAAGGGCAATGCAGGTTGGCATAATTGGCTGAGATTCATTCTCTACTGAAATGGCAGAGATAAGTAGGGAGGAGATAAGACATAAAGGGCCTTGAAATTGAAGACAAACAGCTTGTTTGTCATAGAAAAAGGGGAGCCAGTACTTCAGATGGTACAGTATTCTTAATTATACCTGGTCGTCTTTGTATCTGGTCTTCGACAGCATCTGACTGCATGGCTACCAATCTTGAAATTAACATTTGCTGTTCTCTACCTTAACCAAACCTGCCACAGAGCGAGATTGTGAAGGATGCCATTTTGTATCAAAGCAACCAATGTTAATTTTAGTGAATGAACTAGGAAAAGAGAACAGAAGAAATATAACCTTGATCAGGCATGACCATTCTATTCTGGGTGATCCTAGAAAAATCTTGTGACAGTATACATACCATCTAGGTAAAGTGGTGAGCCTGCTCCTATTGAACAAACTTGTACATAATCTGACATCTGCCAATAATTTACTGAACCAAGATTACGTATTATTCTGTTAAGCAATGTTGTTTGTCCTAACAGGCATCACAACTCTGAGCCAAATTGATGCACTGAATGTATTAAAAAAAACCCCAAAAACCTACTTTCCCAAAACACCTGCATATTATATAGAATTGTGCATTTGTCTGTCTGCCTACAGAGCTCCCTTTTAACTGCAGCTGTGCTATGTTTTTGTCAGAAATTCAAACATTTCTTCTGCTTACAATATCTTGCAACATTTCAAGGCATAGGAAATTGGGCATGCATTGTAAAAGTAAGGCTGCATGAAATATGGTGGTGACCTTAATTACTTTCATTTGGTACATATGTGCTGCAGGAAGTTTGACCCTTAACGTGAGTTCTGCTTTATGACTCCATATCTTTCACCTGTTCTCCATTAGATGGAACATTCCTTTTTCTGACAGATTGATTCCCCCGTCCCCCCCCTTTTTTGCTGGAAGATGTTATCTTTCATTGCACTCTGAAATTTAAAACAATACTGCCTCATTAACCATACATTTTTGTATGCATTTCATGCATCCGGACTTGTATGTTAGCTTTCAGAGTTCCTGTATCATATTTCACATAGTTACTTCACTCTACCACATGGTAAATGTTACTGTTCCACATTTGGCTATACAATGTAGAAAAGTATGTATGGGGAAAGTTACTTTTGCATTATGCTATTTGTGCTTACTGATTTTTATTACTATATTATTCAAAGTTGAAAGATTAAAAAAGCATGATTCCCAATACTCCAATGAAGTTAAAATGATATTTACCATGTTAAACTCTCAGGTCATACTGCTGAAGAATTTAAACCTCCACTTTTACAGTGGTACTTAAATCTGCTGCTGTAGTACAAATCCAGACCTTTATAGGTGACAATTTAGCTTTGAGAGAATGTGATCATTTCTGAGTTAATCGTAAAGGTACTTATCAAATATAATATAAGATACTTATCAAAATGGTATAATTAATCTAAAATATTTAATTTCCCCCTTCCCCACACACTTTTTTTTTTTTAATTATACACTCCTGAATTTGGATTGTTTCCCCTTCTCTATCCATACACTTTTCTATATTCAAAGAATTAGAAAATTGTTAGTTCTGAGAGTAAACTGCACCAAAGCCTTAGTTCAGCAAAGCATATAAGCACATGTTTAACTTTAAGCACATGTCTAAGTCACCAATATTCAACAAAGCATTTGAGCACATGCTGAAGTGCCACTGACTACTCCTGGGAAAACAGCAGTATCTTACAGTACATATTAAAGGTTATAAAATATGGTAGTGTGGTGAACCAAACTTGGAAGCAAATTCCAGAGCCAAGTACTTTTCACTTCACCCTGAATGTCTGTCATAATGAACATCTATTGACTGATTTGATCTATCCCCTAACAGTGTGTTTTCTTGGAAACTCAAATGTTGTAGAGGGGTTACTCAGAGCTGTTAACTAACTGGTTATAAGCAGCCTTTCAATGCGAAGTCACTTGTTCAAGATGTAAGCAAAAATTGTTCTCTAGCAGCTGGTTGCTCAATGTAAAATGAGCTACTACTCTCAGTCCAGTCTCTCTAATTACCAAATGTCCACATCATAAGGCCACCATCATCACAATTGGCACCTTTGTTTGCAGGTAGACAAACCGAGGACTCTCTAGTTAAGAAATCTGCACTGCCCTGTAAAGATGGTCCTTGGAGGTCAGGTTTGAAGCACATTGGCAGGATTGTGTCAGTAAGTTTGCACAGTTTACTGCCATTGTGTGTGTGACACTGTGCTATAGTAGCTAGAATATTGGACTGTGATCCCTAGTTTCTATTCCCAGATCTGCCCTGGCCTGCTGGTGATGGTGAGCAAGTCACTTCACCTCTGTGCTTCAGTTTTGCCATCTGTAAAATGGCGATAATGATACTGCCCTCCTTTTGCAAAGGCTTTGAGAGTTATGGATGAAATGTGCTATATAAAAACCCGGTGGTGGTATTAAAAGGGTAAATAGAGGATTTCGGTGTAGCACCTTTCATAAGCATCTGTGATAGGGTCCACTCACAGCTAGGCCGGGTGCCTCCTCCTGGTGATTCTGGGGATTAGCTCTCACAGGCTAACACTCCCCCCAGCCCCCTTCCTGTGGGTGACCCTCAGTCTCTATCTGCAGTCCCCTCTTGCTCCTGGAGCTGCTGCTTCCTCTTTGTGACTCTGCCTTCTGGCCATGCCCCTCCCCGTCCAGGATATCATCTTTCGGGGTAAATTCTTCCAGACAGCCCACTCCCCTCCACCGCCTGGTCTGTGCCACTTCCCCAGTAGCTGGTAGGAGAACCCAGGCCCCCATTCTAGTCGAGGTTCCAGCTCAGGGGCCCTCTCTTCAGCAGCCAAGGTCTGCGCTATCCTATGACTTGCTGCTCTTCCCCTGAGCCTTTCCTACCTTTCCAGGTCTCCCAGCCACGCAACTCCCTCCTCCCAGGAGTAACTATAGGCTACCTGCCTCTATACCCCCAAACATACCTCTGTTCTCCCAGGGAGTGAACACAGGCTCCTTCCTGCAGCCCCTAGCTGCTTTCAGCTCCTGTGCTTATACTGACACCTTCTGTTCCTGTCCAGCTGAGCCTCATCCAATCACTTCTCCAGGTGCAGCCTGAGCAATTAATTGGCCCAGCTAGCCACTTTCAAGGCTTTCCACAGCCTAAATTTCTCTCTCCTTTTCTGCTTAATTGTCTGATTGGGCCCACCTGGCCTAATTCAGCTCTCCCAGGGCCGATGTGGGGAGTACACCCCATCACAGTGCCATATTCACTTATAACAATTGTACAGGTTACATCTAAAATTGACTTAAAATTTAAGCCTGGCCAGAGAGTGAAGTGGAAAATGAAATATTGGGGCAAAAAAAGGCAAAGAAAAAAGTGAGCATTCCTCCTGTGATATTGCAGCCCGAGTAACATGTTGAGTTACTCAGAGAAGTCCAAGGGTGAGTCCGAAATACAATTAAGGCTGCAGGAATTCTAGGATCAAATGACTGCAGAATCTGCTGCAGCTTCAGCCCCCCGATGCCAAATCACGATTTACTACCTAATCTTTCTTTTTAAAAGAGAGAACTTCTTGCTGTTATGGTTGTAGTGGAAACGTTCCAAACGTGAACTCAGTATGAAATGAAGCAGTGTTATCTTCTTGAGCTCATACACGGCCTGAACCAATAGCTCTGAAAAATGTGAAGTGCTCCAGTTCATCACACCAAGCTGTTTACATTGAAACCTAATGATGACAATTTGAAAGTCAAAACCTTCAGCTTTCCAATGAGCCCCCAACTAGTTCTACAGTGCAGTTACGTATGTTCAAAGCTAAAAATCTGCAGCACTTTAAAAATGTAGGGCACCATAATATAGAATTTAATATCCAGTTAAATAATATAAGCAATACAGTAGTGACTGTACTTTTCTGATTTCATTCCAAAACACCCTCTTTTTAAAATGTAGAATCTGCAACTGACTTAGAATTTCTAGTCTTCTGCACTGGAGTGCTGCACAATACAAGGATTTAAATACAACCTCCACAGTAGCAATCAGCTGTACATTCAAACTATAACAAAAAGCCTTGAAAACACATTGATTTTATCCAGTTGCTAGGATTGACAGGCACAAGAAACCAGGCTCAACTCCTTCAGCAGAAGACAGAAAATGTGTGCATGGAAGGAGATTTGGGGGAACACATTTAATGATCCCTTCCCCATACACTTACACTTATATTTTGGGTGTATTCCAAAGAATGTTCCCTTACCCAGCCTAGCATCCTGACTCCAGTGTAGTGGTGGAATTTTGGAGGACAGGATCTAACTGTTTGGGGAAAGGGCCCCCCCAAAAGTGTTTTGCAGGCTCAACCAAAAATGTTAAGGAAGACATTTCTTGTTAACCCTTTCAGCCTTCTTTATGCCTAGGACTGAGCCAATTGCTGCTCAGTTTGGAGCAGTGATGTGCCTACGAGCTATTATAAGTGGAATGACTTTCCTGTGTTCCCCATCAACACAACTTGGAGTGGATGGGCATTGTACCATGTGGTCCCTGCAACCTCTCTGTGCCCAAATAGGAGGAGGTAGGGCCAAGCTGATGTCACACTCATTACTCAAGCCTTGCTGATGTCCACCTGCTCAGCCTCCGCCTCCAGCATGAAGAAAATAGCACTGGGAGGAAGACACTAATCATTTCCCCTACTACTTTTTCTCTCTTCTTCCCCCTCCCCCACTCAAACCAGCTTGGGGAAACCTACTCCACCACCCAATCCTCACACAAATTAAAGGACACAACTGTCGGCAGAGACTGATCCACCTCAAGAACCAGATAAATCCTGTGCTCTAATCTATAATCTACCACCTGTACTACCACCAAAAAGGGGAGATGCCTGCTTCTCACCCACCCAAGCATTCATCTCCACAACCATAGGCCACCGGGATGCCTACCTGCCATTACTGGTGCCACCAAAGGCTGCAGGACAGCCTGCCTGTCTCTGCTGTTGCTAAAACCAACTGCTAGGTAAGGAGCCTCCGAGAGGACTTTCCATGGAGTACTGTGGTGGATGGCAAGCATATGGGCCAAGGGAGAGGAGGGGAAGGGTGTATGCATTTGGATGGCAGAAGAATATGGAATTTTTGGAGTGGAGGTGAGAGAGAGATGGCAATGGGATTTATTTTTATCCATGAAATGTGCGGTCACTTTTCATTAAAGCAGGAAATTTGTCAGGGAACCCTTTGACATTTTGCTTGCATCTTGTTCATCAATGAGATGTTTCTACTTAATTTTTAATAACTGTTTCTTTTGTCAAAAACACATGGAGAACCATTCTGGAAACTGCATACTATCTGGCTTCTATCGGCCTGAGTAGCTGCTGTCTAGGCCAATTGCCGAGAGCGAAGATACTTTTGTTGTTGCCTTTTACCTCATTCAGTAAGGACCATGACAAGGTTTGAGGACTTGGCTAATAGGAATGAATAATTCTTCACAATCATTTTATCTTACAGTAATGGAAATTGCCTTAAGAATATGGACAAGGGAGATTCTGAAGGACATTGTGCCAGTCCTTGCAAGAACCCTTGGCTAACTAGTTGTGTGGAGAGCTACTATGAGATCAATAGAAAAAGCTAGCCAGAAATGAAGGCTTGGGCTGAGGGCCATGGAACTACTGCTGGCTGCTGTCCCTACTCTATTGGAGCTCAGAAGAGGGAGAGAGAGAGAGGTGAGTATAGACAGTCTCCTGGTGTATTTAGGGTACATCAGCTGAGAACTGTATTGGGACCCAGGAGACCTACTGTTTGACGGGTCACTGGTCATGAGCAGTTGGAAGTTCGTGAAGGAGAATATTTGTTAAAATGAGCCACCATGTATTGGGGAAGAGAGAGAACACCGATTTATATCGCACCATGCTCATTGGAGTGGGCTATGCTCAGTGTGTGGTACTCCACATAGAAGCAACCAGCAAATCTCACAACACAGAGATCCCATTCTTCCTTTTCTGGAGTGAAAACCAGGCTACCGGAGGCTTCTTGGGTAGGCAAGCCAGCCATGCCAGCAGCCACAGCCGGCCAAATAGCAGCTGTTTCTGGTTATCTGACACTTCACGTACGGAGAGACGGGGCCTGTTTTGTTTCCTTTTCGCTTTTTTCCCCTTATTATCTTGATCTGATTTTTGTAGGCCACAGATGTGCACAGCCTATGACCCAGAACTGACATACAGTAGCTAGTAGAGATGGACTTTCCCCATATTGGGTGTTACTCATGTTAATGAAGGCATCACACAGCGCTATAATAGAAACTCATGCTGTGGTGACAGGGATGTCAACAGAACAAAATTTACTGGCAAGTAGCTAGTTTACTTACTGACTGAATAATTATTTTGTTTACTCTCACTGATGCGGGTAGGTAGAATACTGCCTTACCTCACATATAAATATAATGTCAAAACAGCACTTGTCCCAAACCAGCAAGTAAGAGAAGGGCTCTTAATTTCTTAAAATAGTTTGTATGGTTCTTGGTCTTTGCTCTCAAGTTCACTCTGGGGATATACTCTGACCCCATGTGGTTTTTTAAAGTCTGCTTTTTAAAGTATGAATATGTGACAAACACACCAATGACAATACTTTAAAAGAAGACACAACATGTATAGTAAAATACCATTGTATGGGAGATAACACACTAATGTCTGTCTGACCCTCCCTGTGAAATATACTGCAAGTAGTAGGACTTTGACACAAGTCATCCTGTCAAAACTACCAATACTTTTTAACACAATACGTAACTTGTGGAACTCTCTGTTGCTGGATATTATTGAACATTCAAACTGGTTTAATGTACAGAATCAATGTTGGTGAGAACACCAGTGTTATCTGGTATGGTATTTCCACAAAATGCCAAAGAATCTGTTAGAGAGACCAGGCAAAAGAGATCTTAGTTTAACATCTAACATAATAAATGAACCTTGAACAGTGCAAGACTTACAATGCTCTACTGTTGGCATAGGCTGAGAGTCTAAGAACAGAAGCTGAGATCACAGCTTGTCAGTTTCTGGTTCAGGTTTAAGTGTTTCCAGAGCCATGTTAACCTACATAGAAAGCATGGGTACTTTATTTTCAAATCATGCATGTCTCTTCATGATTTTGAAAAACTCTTGCCACACACGGAATCATTAATAAGATGGTCTCATTCCGGTGACATGCAAACTACAAGTCCCACAATTCTCTGCATCTGGGGAGTGTTGCAGATATGGTTTCAGCCTGTTCACATGGAGGTAACCGGGAAACGAAGAAATAAACACCCTTGCCATGAAGTGACAGTACCTTTTTGCAAAAGTAAAAGGAATCTTCTTTGACAGAGGCCTGTACCAGGAAAGTTCTTTCAATGTGATAAACTCCTTTTTGAATGGGTATGCATGAAAAAGAAAAGTAATGGAAAGAAACCAGGGCTTCTGTACAGCTTATTCTTCAGAAAATGTTTAGGTAGGTAATTCAGGAGTGTTCTCTTTTTTCCTTTGTACAATAGAAGCTATTATTAATATATCACTAACTTTAACAGCATTTGATTAGACTAAAGTTTGAATGACTAAACAAGTTTTGAAACAATTTTGGTAAATACTGCAAATATCAGTGCAATGTATTTTGAATCACTATCCTAACCACATCTCTGTTTAGGGGATTATACTGTTTTTACTGTATTCTGTGCCCCTCTGAAGTGAAGCCTCTTACTTTTATTTCTTTTTATAAAGGATGGGGTCTTTAAAATCCTACAACTGTGAGCAATGTGGGAATAATTTTGTCAGCCGCACCGCCTTGAGATATCATTTCCGAGCAAAACATCTTGGAAAAGTTCACTGTGAAACATGTGGTAGGGAAGTTTTGAGAGAAACACTTCGGGACCATGAAGTGGTAAGGCTGTTTGAGAGCTCTGATTCTGTCTCTTTCTCACAACACAGCGTTTATTGGTTCCCAGTCTCTGCTCTTCCTTTTGTATGTTCAGTATGTATTTACTTTTCATCCAATATAGACATTTACATTGGAATAGAAAGTACATCTTGTAACTGAAAAATGGCTTTTATATACATAGTGAATATACATATCTGAACGTCTGACTGCAGTATAGGTGAAAATCCTGCCATAGCATGTGGATAGATAAAATAACCCAACAGGTTTTATTATCTCTAATTTCTGTGCTCAGTGCATTCCAAGTATGGTCTGTCTGTAGGTGTTTCACACCCAATCCAAAAGCAACAGCCATTTAGTTTGTTACATTATAATACAGTGCCACCACTGCCAAGGAAACCTTGATTAATTTTTATATAAAACTATAAAGAAAATCAAAGGAACCTCCATGGATTGACTAAAGTCCTTTCTGGCTCAGACATAGCATGGGAGAGGACATGCTCTGGTGCTTATGGAAGCTCCCACTGCGAACAGTAAAGTAACGATTTTATCAGAAGATATTTCTTAAAAAATAATTCCTTTAGGTGGTTTGCTCTTAATCTCATGAATACCTTTCTTATTTGGACCGTCAAGTTCCTATAAGTGGAAGGAAATGTGGTGCTGTGGTCCAATTGACTACTGTTTGCTGCCATGGAGGTGGCTTTATTTCACTGCTGCTATGTTTACAGAAGTCACCAATTAAAAGTCCACATCCCCTGCAGAAACCACATAGTTACCACTGTTCTTTCCTATTCTGAGTATAGTGTCTCAAATAATTCCTATTTAAAATAAAATTTATATCATGGAAAGCTTCAAGGTGGACATCTAAAAATGGAATTATTGGAGTTGTTGCTATTTTTTTTTATACATGCTTTATGAATGTGGCCCACCATCTTTCCCCATATAGTGTGCTTTAAAAATGTTGAGGGTTGTCTTGAAATGAGCTCCTGGAGGTACCTCCAATTCACTGTATTAGCCAGCCTCCTTTTTCCATATGCAACTTACTCCTATGTATGATGTGCCCCATCTTCCCTTTATCAGGCCGACCATGAAAGGATGACTGGTGAAAAACAAGGGTGTTTCTGGGACATGCCTCCAAAGAGGGAAGCAAAATTTGTGGCCATGGAAATGTCTACCTCCTGCAGGATGTGCCCAAGGCAGTTTGGAACAATCCACAGCAGGGAACACCATGAGAAACAAGATCATCACTTCACAGCCAGCAAAAGAGGTACCACTGCTGCTCAGAACAGACAGGAAGTTCTGCTAGAGTGCGCTGGCCATTAGGGAGGGAGCATCAAGGGCTAAATACCATAAGTATCAAATGTTTTCACTGGTGAGATCACTCCCAAGATGCTTAATTTTTCTTGACCATTTATCACCCTTATCCAGCAAAACTCTTCCTGAAAGAGCAGAGTCATGTGGGGTGCTGATTGTTCTCAACGCCCACTGTAGCTGGTAGGAGTTGAGGGTACGTAGCACCATGCAGGATGGGACACTCACACTGGTAATTGTAGTTACCGGTAACCAACTAGTTACTAGTGTGTCTGGTGAGGACTTGACAGTTGCAATGAATCTCCTCATTTTGCACTTATGAAATGTAATACCTCCTTGCTTTGAGACTGTTAACAGGGCTGGAAATTAACCTTTTTGGTATAAATAAATAGATGTGGCCCTATGTTCCACCAGTAAATGAATCTACATCAGACGCTACAGAATAAAAAGCGTATTGAAAATCCATATCATTAGTTTGTGTTCACTGACATGACCCTGTCTTACCCAACCCTTCCTCAGCCATCAAACTTGTTATTTTAAATGTTGGAGAGGGATATGGATAAGAAATAGCTTGTGCTATTGTCCTCCATCCGCATTTTGTACTTCTCTGGCAATGAAGCTCACTTGGAATTCTCTTAGTGCTTGATCAGTTTGTAGACATTCTTCACACACATGTGGAAAGTGTGTGTGTGGTTTTTTTTTAATTAGAGGGCTTTAGGAAAG
Organism: Macrochelys suwanniensis; assembly: GCA_033296515.1. Taxonomy (NCBI): domain Eukaryota; kingdom Metazoa; phylum Chordata; order Testudines; family Chelydridae; genus Macrochelys; species Macrochelys suwanniensis. The sequence continues at coordinate 71,291,454 of CM065780.1, read as the reverse complement.
GCCCCTCAGGAAAACCACCCTACCACCAAACACATTTTTTGTCATACAAGCTGCAGTTCTATTAAATAAATAACAACCACACAGTAACCAAACATAAAAGTGGAATGTGTAATTCTTACAGTAACAGGCCAACTGCCACAGAAACAAGCTGCTGTTTGATCCAATCACTGTTTGCTGACCCAAAGGTTATAAAATAATTGCCTCAGGCCATCTGAAAATCATCTGGCCCACTAAGATGTGGGTGATCGGCATGACCATAAAACCAAAACCTCGAGTCCCATAAAGAAGATTGGAGCAGCCCCTAGGCTGAACTCCCAGCAGTCACCACCAGTAGATATGACTCTCTTTATGGCTGTCCCATTGTTACAACAATTTAGTCTTGGAGATGACTATTTCCTGCTCCAAACTCTCACAGCCAAAACTGGCCTGAATTTTCCTACCTGTAAAAGCTACACTACCATCAGGTGCCACTAGCAGCTACTTGCTTGGCATCCCACCAAGCTGACCTCTCACAAATCCCTCTCCAGTCATAATCAAATGCCCAGGATAAAAATGCCATAACTGATGTCAAACAAATGCCCTTTGTGGGTGGAACAGTCCTGGGCAAGCACATGATACTTCAGTGCTCAAAGCCATCACCCCTTTCTCATTTCTCAGTCTACATTTTCGTGAGCCTGTTTACCATAACAGCCAAGGAGAGACTTCTCCATGTCTGGGCTATGTCATTGTGTAACCAGCATCATAAGGCTCAGGAAGGCACAACCGCTCTGCACACAAGACCTAACAATCCAGCTAATGTTTGTAAATAGTTTAGGATGACTTTAACTGAACTATTAACCTTCCTAACCTGTTCCCTTCATTGATCAACCTTCACGGCTGGGAAGTGAGACACTCTAGTCTCTATTGATTTCTGTGCCCAGGTGTGTAATATATGTATTTGGTTCCTCTGTTTTCTCCTATGCCAGTGGAATCCTGAGACTCTCAGTAGTGAGTGTGGAAGAAGATTTTAACTGTGATATTTTGGGTAAACTGGAGAAGGAGAAGCAGATCATCTGGGAATGAGGATTTTGTAGTAGTTAAGATGAGAGCGAGTGAGAGAGAAAAAAGGCGTGTTAGAGTTTTAGCAGTGAAGATAAAAAGGAAGGCAGATTTAGAGACATTGTAGTGGGAAAAAAATGTCGGGTTTTGAGGTATGATACTAATGATTTTTTTTACTTGACACCACATCACTTGGGGGTCCTTGGGCATTGAGTACTAGCTGTCTGCCACAGCTGATTAAAAGAAAGCAAGAAATTTATAGCATTATTATGTTACTATTCTGAAGATCAATTTTACTCAGTTTGAAATGACCGTGAAATGAGAGCTTCTTAACAAGTCCTTTTCAAGCAAATTAGTGATCAGACTTTAATTTTCTTTCTATGCAGCTCAAATGGCCACTGGATTTTCACCTGATAATATCTTGGATTATAAAAATCCAACAGAACTAAAGAGATTTGTAGAAGAAAAGCTTCGACCCATTCCAGGCCCTGCAAGCATTGCTTGTGCAATAGAAATAGAGGCAATTATTAATTTGATCAAGGAATGCTTCCTATTACCAGTAGCTCGGCTAATCAAGGTAAACATTATTTCAAGGTAAACACCCTGTCACTGTATATTAACTTTATTCTGAAGGAACCAATTTTAGGGGTGAGATTGCAATTCGACTGCCATGCCCATTCCCATATGAAGCCTGTTCACTAAGAAATTAGTGGTGGATTTCTGTTGCAGACAACTGTCCGCTAAGAACTGACCTGAGATTCCTAACTGATTATAAACACCCCTACCTATAGTGTGGCCATTGCATTATTGTAAGAATGCTCTCAGTACCAAATACATGAGGATGTACTCATTAGCATGAATAGGGGTTGCCTCGTTGGGCCCTATGCTCTTACTACAGTGATTGCATCAAGCAGAACTCTAGATGTGTATTGATATGCTCTAGTTTAAAATGTATTTAACACAATCAAGAGAGTCATTTGGCACTCAACACTGGGATGCACTTTTATTAGGTTGAGAATCTGTTAGATACTAATAAGTATGTCTGCATTAGAAAATAAACTGTTTTGACACCAAATTTCAAAAAGGCTCTCACTGCCTTTCTCCTCTGTCTCCCCCCACAACATGGTTGACTACAATTTTGAATACTGGCATAAACTGGGTTAAACCATATTCAACACCCAGTGAAGAAAACTTGATTTGCCCGTGTGATTTGGGTGTTGAACCCAGTTCCATTCCTATAGTATATACCACCAATGATACTGTGAATCCTGTTACTAATATAGGACCTGATCCAAAGCTCATTGAAAGACCCAGGGATCAGGCCCATCTTGCATCTAACCTTAACATGTAAACTATAAATTACTTACAAATAGGTGGATAGTCTAAGAAATTAGAGAAGGCATCTAAAGCCTGCTTTACCAACATTGCAAAAATATCCTGTTTACAGAAAAAAAAAATCAAGTGCTAATAATCTTTCTGGCCTATCTTACATAACAGGGAGGCTCATATATAAAAGGAACTGATGCACAAGGTTGGTCTGATGTTGATATAGTGCTATTTAGTGAAGCCTTTGAAAATCTAGAAGACTGCAAAAAGAAACTGCCAGAAGTTATAGATGATCTTGGAAAAAGACTGAAGAAATCTTCATGGGCCAGCAGGTTTGGATCACGATGGTTGTGTGTATTTTCTATGTTTAGTTAGTATTAGGGCTTTTACTTGCTCCAGATGTTACACAGGCATCTCAAGATGTGATCCCCCCTAGACTGCCTACTTCACAGAGCACAGCAACATCAGAAAATAAAATGGATAAAATCAAACTAGAGAACTAGACACAAAATGGTGTGTCCCCCAATACAGACATAGGTAAAATTCTCATTAGAGATTTATAAGGTAGATCACACCATCTTGTCAAGCCTTAATGATTCATCATTTTCTCCCACTTTACACCTTCGCCTTCTAGCTTCCATACCATAGCATGAATGACAGCAACTGAATGGGACTCCATACAGATTGTTTATCTATAATGTGAAGTACTGTGCTCCTCCCTCACTTCAGTGAGCTTGTCTAGAGACTAAACATGCTCTATCCACAGTGCAAACAAATACTAGGTGTCTCTCTGCTTTGGCTAATCGTGACACATGGTGATCCATGGTGTGTGTAGGGGATACATGCAGGCAGCAGACCTGGGTTTCAAGGGACTCTTATTTCTGCTGTGCAGGAACAGGGTGTATTGTATACTCCCAGGCTGTGGGATTTTGAGGTTGTGGAAAGAGATGTGGCGATATTGCCAGTGATGAATTGTTTTAGCATGAAAGACAGAGTGTCCCCTACATATTTTTTCTCTAGTGGCGATCCCATCCAACCCAAAATGCACATCCCATACGAAGCCTCATAAAACACATTTGGGATCCTGTTTTAGATTGACCTGTTTTTATATTTAATCTTAATCCAACCCAATGTCACTCCAGAAACGGCATCTAAATACTCCCTCTGGGGAGGAGGCACTGAGATTGTGGTGGGACAAGTTAGAGGGGAGAATTGAGGTCTATGAGTTAGGGTGACATGCCCACTGGGTGATGGGATGAGCAATAAAATATAGAGTTTTTAGCTCTAGGTTAGTGGTCTGAATCCATCCCATACAGAAGGGACCTGAAGTTGTTACCATGGCTGTGTGGCAACCTATGTGAAATATGTTTCGTGGTCCCCGTCCAGATTCCAGTAGAGAGGTGCTCACATCCCAAGAATGACCATGACAATAGAGAGTAATTGGCGTCTTTATTGGCAATCTTGAATGAGAGGCCAAGGCTTGAATAGCCATGGAAACAGGCCATTTTGCCTATAGAGGCAGCCGCTCCAGTTCTGAGCTGAGACACACTGGTTAGCAAAGTGTGGAAGCTTGCACCACTACTGCCTATGTTGTACCTGTTCAGTGAATGAAGGGATCCCTGGCATCTGTAATCTGGTATATTTCATACTTCATGTTTTAGAGATGTCCACTATGTCAATGTGGGAAGCCACAAAGCCTGACTCACATTGTTGAGGACTGCAAAATGACTCAACTTCCTGGAGGTCTTCGTGCCTTGAACATCATTGATAAGAAAGCTGTGGCTGGGCTTGACCGGATTGCATACACCTTTAAATGATAGTTCCATACTTCATGAGCATTAATTTGTATACACTCATAATGCATTTATATAAATAAACATATGTCATATGCCTTTTAAGTGGAAATTCATTTTAAAAAATAGAGAAGATATTAAGACACATCTTGTAGGGTCTTAAAAATATCTCCAGTTTGCATCACTAGGTGTGGTGAATATGTATTTTGTGTGTGTGTATCTCTTACAGTGTTTGTTCAGTATCATTCATTTTCATAGCCCTTCAGTTGTCCTTTCTAGCTGTGAATAAGTCTACATTAGGAGTGCTTTGCTATACCAGTGTATTGCACTTGCAAAATGTTCCTAGTGTGAATGCAGCTTATAGTGGCAATACTGCACTTTTGCCAACATAGCATATTCCAGTCTTCCCCAAATGAAGTAAGCTATCTGGGCAAAAGCTTTTGCCAGCACAGCTATGTTGGTCATGGATCACACCTCTTCACACCCCTGACTGGCATAACTATGTGCACAGAAGTTTGTACCATAGACTTGGTGTAGGTTTCCGTAGACTCTCAGAAGAAGTTTTATTTCTGTATTGAACCAGGTTCTTTCAGGGTATTTGGGTGGCCCATTCCAGGATGCAATCTATTTCTCTGGCGGAGTGTCCTTGTATGGTGAAGGTAGTTTTGAGTGTGTGAAGTTGTATATCTTGGACTTTCTCCTCGACTATATTCTGTGGTATCTGAATGCCTGGCTATAGATAACAGATTTCTTGGCTTGGTTACTGGCTCTATGAAGGTAGGTGTGGTGATCTCTGGGTTTTTTGTATGTAGCTGTCTGTAGGGTTCCCTTGTTGAAGTTGATCATGGTGTCCAGGAAGTGGATACTGGTATAGGAGTGTTCCAGAGGGAGTTTAATGGACAGGTGGTGTACTCTGTCGTCTTGGCATTTCCTCTTATTTTTACCACCCAGCAGCGAAAAGGAAGAATATGACAAAGCCACGTGTACTACTGGCTAGTTTGAGAAATTGACCTTCATTTCCTATTAATGTGAGGTTTTGCATTTTCTACACATCAGTATATGTATTGCTATAAATTACCAGCTTTATAAAAGAAATACAAAGGGCCAGACTGGCCACTGGTGTAAACAAGCATGAGTGTGCTGATTTCAGTGGTGTTTAATCCATTTACACTAGAGGTTAATTTGGCCCTGAGACTTCTGTGTGGCCTCTTGCAAATCGCATACAGACTGATATATTCTCTTATTTCTGAGAAAGGAAACTTTCCAGCCACCTTCCTCCATCCTTACTACACATAGAAAGGATTGAAACCTTTGAACCCTTCCTTTCCCGAGCATTACTGTTCAGTAATATTTTTTAACTAACACTTGTTTTAGGATAAAGATGGAGAAAAGGACCCAGTTATCCTTACGGTTTCATTTCAAGTGCTATAAGAATCACCCTGGTCACTCATTTGATATCATGCCTTGCTATGACATGCTAGGGCCTGCACCATCAACAGGTAGGGGATGAATGTTTTCCTTTGGGGAGAAACTTTCTTTATCAGGCAATGATCACTTGTGACCATTTATACCCATCATATAGCTGTATAAATTGCATAATGTTCCAGCTATGCCTTGTGACATTCAGGCTATAGATCTATTTTAGTTTTGACGGTTATAGTATTCTCAATGGACTATAATCTGTTAGAGAATTTTGGGGGAAACAGAACATTTGCCTTACTATTTGCTAATGACTGTGATGCTTTTAAACTCCAAGCACCTTCCCATACATACATACACAAACACACATACTCTCTCTATGCAGGAACCATCAAACACCTATAAACTAGGCGTTCAGATGCAATGTCTAATTTGTGCAATTCTTACTGTACTTAGTTAATAGATTCCATTCCATAATGTATTTCTAGGTATATTTCATATCTCTTCTTAACAACTTTAGATGTATGAGAATCATTGGATCTTCAGTTGTCATAAAGGGCTTGATTTTAAAAAATGACATAGCCATTGTGGGTATGTCTACACTGCAGCTGGGAGGTGTGAGCGAGCTTACAATAATAGGAATGAAACTGCAACAGCACAAGCTTGCCATTCAGCATCCCGGGTGGGCTTGTGATCTGGTCCCATTTTTCCATCACCTGTGTGTTATGGCTTCTCTGCTATTTTAAGGAGCTAGTTTGAACAAAGCGAAGGAGAGTTTGCCTACACATGCTGCAATCACACCTCCAACTGCAGTGTACACATACCTTGTGTGTGCAATATCTGCAGTTGCACGCATAAATCAGGTACATATATAGGTCACTGATTCAGCACGATCTGGATCGCTTGATTAACTGTGCAGACAATATGTGTTTTCATATGACCAAATGTAAATGTATACATCTGGTAACAAAGAATATAGGCCATACTTACAGAATGGGGGACTCTATCCCTGGAAGCAGTGACTCTGAAAAAGATTTGGGAGGGGGAGCAGATAATAGGCAGAACAGGAGTTCCCAGTTTGATGCTGTTGCCAAAAGAGTTAATGCTGGAATGCATAAACGGGAATCGCATAGGAATAGAGAAGTTATTTACCACTACATTTAGCACTGGTGTGACTGCCGCTGGAATACTGCATCCAGTTCTGGTGCCCACAATTCAAGAAGGATGTTGATAAATTGGAGACAGTTCAGAGAGGAGCCAAGAGAATGATTAAAGGATTGGAAAGCATGCCTTATAGGACAGACTCAGAGCTCAATTTATTTAGCTTAATAAAGGGTCAGTTAAGGGGTGACTTACTTACAGTCTGTAAGTATCTACATGGGGAACAAATATTTAGTAATGGGCTCTTCAGTCTAGCAGAGAAAGGTGTAACACAGTCCAATGGCTGGAAGTTTGAAGCTAGACAAATTCAGACCGGAAATAAGGTGTAAATTTTAACAAATAGAGTAATTAACTATTGGAACAATTTACTAAGGTCATGGTGGAATTTCCATCACTGCCAATTTCTGAATAAAGATTGGATGTTTTTCTAAGAGAGATGCACTAGGAATTATTTTGGGGAAGTTCTGTGGCCTGCGTTGTACAGAAGTCAGATTAGAAGATCACAATGTTCCCTTCTGGCCTGGGAATCTCTGAATCTATGAAAAACATGCAACTAGGTAATTAGTCACAACTAACTGTTCACGTGGTTGATGTTCATGCAGTTTGAATAACTGTGTGCCTATCATGCAAACATTTTTGTACATTCAATAAAGTGTATTTAAAAAAAATTGGCCCCAATTTTTAAAGATTATAATTTTCCTTTTTCCACACAGATTGTGGAACAAACTGAAATGGGGATGCCCAAATCAGGAACTTTCCTAATAGGGGAGCATTAGAGAGAGAGAGTGTGCGCGTGTGTGTGTGTGCGCATATGCAGAATATAGAACAGCTATCAACCAGAAAATATATATATGGGGAAAGGGGCAGGAAAAAAACCCACACAAACCTAGCAATTTTTTGGATAATCTCTTGCATAGGAGATTAAATCTGTTCGTTAAACATAATATTCTCCTAATAACATTACTGGATCTTGCATATTTTTGTATACCACCAAACTTGGAATGAATTTAGTCTGGACATGAAGTGGGCTTGTTAATGTTATGGACTTGTGCAATATTTAACAGGATTTTATAGCTGTTATGAAGCCTTACTATTTAAAACAAAAAAGTAAAATATTAGGGAATGCAGTCTTATCCTTTTCTTGGTGTTAACAGGTTTAAAACAGAGCTTTTACCATAAGATCTCTCTCTGTAATGACACTGATGAAATCCAGCTGTACTCAATGTCCTTGCTGCAGTACCAGGTTGAGTTTATCAAGGCATCTACCATGAGGGTGAAGGACCTGATTCGTTTGGTTAAGCACTGGTTCAGGACTTCATTTGCTAAACCAACAGCACAAAATAAGTATGTAACTAACACTTGAGCCTCTTTTCCTTTTAACATCCTTATGTTTTTGAAAAATGAACAGTGAGTACTGTATAATGGATTTTACATAATGTGTGTATTATGCTTCTCCACTACATCTTCATGGCTGTTTTATAACTGAACTAGAATGTGATCCAATTAGACAGTGCCCTTGAGCAAGAAGGGATGGGGGGAATGTAGAGGAAGAGAAAATACTGCACAGCTGTGCTAGTGCTATTAATATATTAGCTTGGCATTCTCTTTTTCCAATTAAAGTGACTCACTGTTGATTGGGATAAAGGACGCTCCACCTGTATGGCTGACTAGACCGCTTCTGCAAATGCATGACTTGGTGAACTTTCCAAACCTTTCTAAACCAAATAGAGTAGAAATTTGGCGCACACTGTTGAAAAGGTGTGAAGCGAATTATCTGAGTAAGCAGAGCCTTTTACAATAAGTAAATTCTGCTTATTTATTAATTCTGAATTACTGTTCTGAAAAGTTAACATAGTACGTAGGGGAACATACGTTCTGGAGAGTAAAGTGAAGGAAGAATGGTTTTGTAGATAACACACTGGATTGGAACTCAGGAGATCTCTGTTCAATTTTCAGTTCTGCTTTAGTCTTCCTGTGTGACCTTGGACAAGTTAGTTAATCTTTCTGTGCTTCAGTTCCTATCTATGAAATAGGGCTATAATAATAATGCTTCCTTAGGTCACAGGATCTTGTGAGGATAAATTTATTAATATTTGTGGCACACCAGATACTACAGCAGTGGGAGCCATAAAAGGGACAGAAAGTGTCTGTTAAACTCTGCCTGCTATGACCTTCATGAGGTTCTCTGTCTTCTCTGTTTAGATTATCACTGCTGTCTCCTCTGTTCAGGAAGGACAAGCACTAATGGTCATTTAAACTATTTAAGAAATTACTTTTGTGACTCACTATATAATAAACAATATCTGTTTAGAAACCTTATCTGTAGCATGTGATTTCTAGAATTCCATATGTTTTTCTTGCTCCACCCCCTTTCAGAGCAGTTAGATGTAGGGGTATGTGCCTGTATGTATCATTTTTTTAAAAAGTAACCGCAACATGGTCTACTAACTGCTCCTGTCTTCCTCTTCTGAGCTGTGTGATCCACTCTTACTATATATCCCCTGGCTTCTGACTCATTCAGATGAACTGAAAAATCCTTGCAACCATACTTTCTTCCAACAAAATGCCCATGCCAGGTATACCATGAGGGGTTACACCAGACATGTTTAGCAGTTAGAAAGTCTCTGATGTGCAGTGACCTACACAAACTTGGGCACAGGACTAAATGTCTTTTACCAAATTCAGCATAAATTTATTTTCTAAGCAACTAATACAAATTTAGCAGGTAACTAGCAGATAAACTGCTATTAATATTGATCCCCACAGACACATGATTGATTGGTAAAATAAGAAACTCCTGTACTCAAACAAAACCAAACCACCTTTCACACTCATAGTGAACCTGAATCTAGAAATGGGCTTGATATGCAAAGTTTGGATCTGGATTCAAACTGTCCTAATGTGTGGGGTGGTTTGGATCTGGGTTTTGGTGTCTGGCCATGATCTAAATATGAAGCAAAACTACTGCGAGGCTTTAAAAAGTTGGTCACTTTACATTTTCTTTTGTTCACTTCTGCCTTTGCACTTACAAACTATGGCTGAAGCACCCGTGACAGATTTTTCACATTCCATTTCTGACACGAACACAATCATCCTCACTTCTTGAGATGATTGTTCACACTAATCCTGAACTCCAAATTTGCTGACTCATCACTGATTTCAGCTCTTTCCTCTTAAGCTGTTTTCAGATGGGCCAGATTCACTTCAGGATTTGCACCAGAAAAACAGCACTAGCAGCAAAAATTCCATCAAGAGCGGGGCCTCCAATGGCCCTGCAGCCAGCCTGCTTTTTGCACAAAAAGTAGCCAGCGCTGCCCATAGTGAGAGTGTGACTTGGGGTGATTCAGTGTGTTTCCCTATTAGCCTCCTCTGGCAAGGCTCTGATGAAGTCCCCAGTGGAAACTAAAGCTTCCTTCTTCAAGGGAACTAAATATGCTTTCCCTCTCTGTCCGTTGCGATAGTCCTCACTGGTGCAGGGAAGGGCATTTAGCATCTCCCTTCAGTACTGGAGGTGCATCTGGTCTGAAGTGGTGCTGAGGGTAAGTTTTGTATGCTGAGTAAAGCTGATGTGTAAGTGAAGGATTCTGTGCATCTTGCTGTGTGGCTGATGAAGTGACAGTGGTGTGATGATGTGAAAAAAAATCATGAATTACACTGGTGCTGTTTGCTTTACCTCCCTGCACTAGCTGGGGGATGGAGTAGATGAGCTACTAGATTACAGACATGGCAAAGACCTATGTTTCACGACTGGCTGATGAAAGAATGACCCCTCCTTGACATTGAGAGGAAAAGATTGTTTTGCTAGTGACTGATTCTTCACTGCATCAAACCACTCCTGCTTCTTGGGCTGATTGCAATTCCCCTCATGTCTGCAAGAGGTAGAAACTTTTTTCATTTATCATAGATATTCAACCAGTGTTGGGAATACATTTCACCTAATGTTTGTTGCAATAAATGTCACACTTTTTTTGCAGGAGATGAGTCAGTTTAAAAGCAATATATACAGTATAATATCTTGATTGCTGTGTGTAGTCTGATTCAGATGTGCCATCTAATATTTTCTCTTGTGAGTAATGTGAAACAAAATCCTGTATGAAAGGCCAGAATTCCCCAAGACCAACATCCATTCTTTTGGGAAATTAGCCCTTTCAATAGGAAGTATACAGTGCTTTGCTCTTTTAATACTTCATTTGAAGCCCATACAAGCCAGTGGGGACTCTGTCCATTGATTTCACAGGGTTTTGGGTTAAGCCCACAAGATATGTCCACACTGCAGTATAAGCCCAGGGTTATTAGAACTTGAGTTAGCAGACCCTAGATATGTTAACCTTGGGCTAGAGCGTTTACACTCATTTGTAATCCCAGGTTAGGAATTGTTGAAAACTGGGTCCCAAACTGAGTCCAACCACCCATATCCCAGACTCCCTAACACCCTCCCAAAATGTGGCTGCCCTAGCCCTTTGTTCCTGATACAGTGAGGGAAAACTTGATTGTCCAGAGGACAAAGAAAATCGGCCCATGGGATTGTGGAATACTTTTGGTGGACTCCCAGAGCATGGGCGCCAGCCTGAGCTTGAATGTCTGCACTACAACTGTATAGCCTCATAGCCAGAGCCCTGTGAGCCTGTCAGCTGACTTGGGCCAGCTGCAGGTGGTTTATTGCTGTGTAGATGTTCCCTCTGAGTCTAATTTTTGCACCAGGGAAGTCAAATGGGAGTTTTGCCCTCTACTTCAATAGGAGCAGAATCAAGGCCTTAAACTGAAGCCATCTCACTTTTGGTGGTGTATGGTCTGTCTCTTTTCTTCTCCTCACCCAATGCTACAATGTAATCAGAGGCGTTTGTGATGGTTGTAAATGGTTCCAATTCTTTCTTTGGCATCATGAGCATATTGTTTCAGCTATTAGGCCATAGAGCTAGTGATTTGGCTTGTGACTTCTGGCATCCATGGCTCAGCTTGCACAGCAGAATGTCTGGCATATTCTTGATGCATTCTGTACCTGATCTGTACACATTTGTAATTTAACCACAAAGCTGCTCTCTCCTTTTTACTGATCAATTTTCTTTGTTATGCAGAATAAAATACACTTTTCAGTGCCCCCATTGAGGGGCCTGACTAGGGACAACAGCATAATGTTTGCAATAGATAACAAACAGCATGAAAGTACAAAGCTAACTTTTGCTGCTTGTTAATGTTTGTTTTTCCTTGCATTTTGTTTGTAAGAGTTTCCTGTGTAGACTTTGTGATGCACTAAGTCTGTGTTCTGTGTATTTAGGTTTCGCAGGCTTCCTTCTTCCTATGCTATAGAGCTCATCACAATCTCCATCTGGCAGCTGGCAGGGAAGCCAGTCTTCTTCAGCCTGGTTCAAGGAATGAGAGCTATCCTGAAGCTTCTGGTTAGATACCCAGAAATGTGCATTGTTTGGCACAAACACTACAGCCCAAACTCTATGATTTTCAAAAAGGCGATCCAGAAACAAACCAGGTAATTATGTGACAAAATATAGACTGTCATCTTAATGTAAATATACCCACCAGACAGGCATAGCTGCAGCAGCTGAATTCTGCTTCTGTCCTCAGTGGTTCATGGGGAAAAGGAGGCCCCATAACTAATGGGAGGCAATGCAATTTCCATTAAGAGATTACTAACATTCTTTAAAGAGACACACAATGCCTCCATAGTTTGTATCAAAACCTATTTACAAAGGGGCACTCCCTTTACTATTCTAGCTAGAGACTGTACATAGGAAGTGAAATTTACCCCAGTGCATATTGCCTGCACAAGGGGCTAACCATTAAAGGGCAAATCTTCTGTAACTAGTTGATGAGCAGATGCATGTAAGGGAAGAAAAATGCTTCCATCTGCCCCACAGGCTTTGTGGCATGAGGTACTCCACTGCTCCAATTGTCAGAAGGGTCCCTTCTGGAAGACCTCCAAAGACACATAAGTAGGCTTGAAAGGATTCTGTTTTTTATCAGTGAATGTTAGTAAATGTCAATTTCACTGTACACACACAAACTGACAACAAAAATCCGCTAATGATAATCAAAAATTATAGATAGACAAAGAACATGCTGCTTGAGAACTTAGTTTGATTTAAGAATATTTACTTTGTATGTTTTGATATGTGAAGTTGACAATGTTTTAACAGTTAAACTTCATAACTTTTTAAATCTCATGATCTACTCACTGTCATTAAATAATTGTCTGAACTTCTCATAATTTCATCAAACTATGAAATTTAAATTGATGATAATCTACATAAATGCTTAACTAAACATAGATTCTGTCAAAATTATATACAGAATTGAATTCTGCCAAGCCTATGTATAAGACAGGGCATTATTGTGATATGTAGAAAACATGTTCCAAATTATGGAATTTACTAATGCTATTGTCAATTTCTGGCAAGCTAGCAGAGATCCACAGTCCTGCCAGACTGAAGCTGCTTTTTGTTTTTACTTTTACTTACTGTGTGTGAAGTACCTAGTGGAATAGGGTCCTGGTCCATGACTGGGGCTCCTAGGTGCTACCATAACACAAATAAATAATAGTAGTAGTAGTAACTTTTTAAAAATCCTAGGAAATTCCATGCAAAAAATTTATTAAGAGAACATGGAGATTCCATGATTAAATCAGGAAATGAGAGTTTAAGATTTCATTGTTCTGTGATTGTACAGCTCCAGGGCATCCCGCTTAGGGCTTCTAAGTGCTCAGGCAACAAATAACAATTATATGCTGCTTGCATGTATGTTAATCTTTAATGACTTGATTACATAACCTCAATTTAATATATGTTATAGAATACATCTTTATACAGCCTTACATATATATATTGTGTAGCATCTTACTATATTTTTAACTTTTATACTTGCACTAACTGTACTGCCATTTGCCATCTATCTGGATTGACTTGATAGCCTTTTTTTATATGTTGAGTTCTCTTCTCTCTAAGGTATGTATTTTAATAGTTTTGTTAGCATCCATATGTATGTTCCTTTCAACCAATATTACAGCCTTCCAGAGGTGCAGTTCCAAGCATTAAGCAGTCAACTATGCTGCAAACAAAGGCGGTCTATAAATATGGCAGCAAATTTTCCACCATTATCTTCTATTATATATGTTATCTGTAGTATTACTTAGTAACCGTACCTACGAGCATCTTTCATATAAATGACTTGCATGGGGTCTACTTGATTGGAACACAAGATAGTACAAGACTGTACTACCAGATGCCATGTGGGTCTAATGCTGTAGAAAAAGTTGTATGGTGATATCTTGTATCATTTTAGAATGTGATCATGTAATTAATGAAAGACTGTATTGTCATGTGTATTCACAAGAGGCAGAATTAAGGATGCTCATTCAAATGTAACTTGGCATTTTCTGTTTTATATTCTGTGCAATCTTACTACTACTTTAATATAAGGAGAATAGATTGTTTTAAACTGTAATATAAAGTTCAGGTGAATAATCCTGCATCAATAGTTCTACTGTTTGACACATTTAAAATTTAAAAGAATTAATCATGGAATAAGAGTACCTATGGGTTACATACATTTCCCCATGAGTCTGTCCCTTTAAATTAGTAAGTAACATGACCAGAGAAAACAGATGATGCTATGTGATTCTAAAAGCAGAAGGGATTGAAGGGTGAAAAGGTCAAACTCCTCCAGCTTTTAGCCTCATGTCCTGTGTATTATCAAGTTCCCCCCTTTCTTTGCTTTCTTATGTCACAGACAGTCAGCACATCTGTTGGGGGGGCTTAATTTATTACTTCAGAGGAGGAGTGAGAGAGGACTGGTACAAGTCCCTGTTAAGGACAATATTACAGTAGTGATAGACTATATAAAGCAAAACACGATGTCTGTCTACTTTCAAACACTATATTTGTCTTCAGTTATCTTGACTTTCTGACATTTTTGAAACATCAGCTTTTTTCATCTTATCACAAAGTGCTGCTTTCCAATGCTATTGGACTAACTTTTGGTTGGTTACCTACTTATATCAGAGCTACAGTTGGGTCTTAGTAAATTGCTAGATCTCACTTCTTGGTATTGATGTTCATATTGATTCTTATTTTTCTCTCAGGCCATTTGTTTTGGATCCTGCAAACCCAACATTTAATGTGTGTGAGAACAGCAATGCTTGGGATGAAGTGGCTCATGTGGCGAGACGGAGCCTCCTTAAGCCTCTTTTTAATGGTGTGCAAGCAAAGGAGCCCTGGCTTTTTACAAACGGCTGGTAAAAAACCAACCAGGCTAACACTTTCTCTGAAGTCCTGTCAAATAGCTTTGCCAAGGCATGAGAGACAAGTCTGCCAATAGGAATATTCCAATATAAAGAAATGTAAATAAAGAATGGTGGAGTGTGTTTTGTTTTTTCTCTAATTTATTTAACAAACTATTCTTGGTCATTACTTCGGAATGAATTAGACACAATCCACTCTAGTCACAGAATTAAATCGTCCACTACATTTTTATCCATGTGTGAGGGACGAAGCTGAAAGATACGCTTTCTTATGTTTGTAAAGAGTTCAAGCACTAGAGCAAAGAGGGCAACTTCCTAGTTCACTAGGGCAGCACTGGAATTTCATAAAACGTTTGAGCATTGCTTACTTAAAAAGGCCCATGGAAAGAACTCACTAGTTACACAGGAAGATGACTATAGCTCCATAACATCTGGCAAATCACTAGGTTGCAATAGATAAATGCGGGAAGGCTCTACACTAGGCTGTCTCTCAATACATCATTTATTTCCAGATGTTATAGCTGATCACATATCTTCTGAGTGTAAGATGAAGGGGAGGTCGGAGATATAATGAAGAGTAGAGATAAATTATGTATCCAGACTCTACCTATTTTATATACAGTTGCAACATAAGTAATTGGGGCTACAGCACAAAGACCTCACCTGAAGGGGAGTTGGAAAGACTGCATTATTGGCTGGAATGATTGTTCTGCCAGTGGTGGCTACTACCAGGAGAAACAGCATGGAGTATGGGACCTGATCCTACAAGGTGCTTGAGCATCATCTGCACCTCCCAGGGTTCAGGCTAGTGCTTAAATTACTTCACACTAGCACAGCGGATCATCTGGGATCCAGGAATTGGTGCCTAGTAATTTTTAATTTGACTTTACTTTGATTTATCTATGGGCAGATACCTTTCTTTCAACTGTGAGCTGTTAAGAAAAATTAAATGGTGTTGGGAAAAAAAGTCAAATTATTAGTCTATTTTAAGTGTCCAGTAGGACTGTTTATTTCTTCATCCAAATAAACAAATATAAAAACCAAGTTATTCCAACACTGCCATTTACAAGCAGTTGTTTTAATACTTTGTGATGCTGACATTCTACCCTCACAGATAGGGACCAAATAGGCAGATATTAAATGCAAAATAGAGCAATTGTTTAACATGTACTGTTTACTGATGCTGTATAAAATTCATTGTACTTTGTGGATCATGATGTTTTGAAAACACATCCTGAATGAAGGCTATTTTCTCCAAAGTGCTCCAAGCAAACTATGAGAGGTTAGTGCTTTAATTACAATTTAATTTGGTCAAGGAGAGAGCGAATGCCACAGAGTGTCTCATGCTGAGCCAGACAAATTAAAAATTCATAGTTTTCCTTTATCTTGTATTTGTTTTAATGACATAATTGGCAAGATTTCACTGCTTGAGATTTTGAATTGTATTGGTATGTTTTTCAAGTTAATATAGCAAAGTGTTGCTGTAAGATGCATTTCTGCTTTCGGCATCGATGCTTTCACTTGAAGGTTCTCTCAGTGGGCAAAAAGTGAGCAGTAAAAACACTTAAAAGCACCTTGCTGCTACCCAGCAAAGATTTCAATTCCTGCTGCTACTTTTGAAGAAGCTGTTTTCTTTTCTATTGTCCTGTGGAAGCACCTAGTACAATGAGCAAAATAATGAAAAGAAAGTGGTGGTGTTTCTTTTCTTACTAAACAACTTCTACCAGAAATTTTGGAAACCTGAAAAATGTTAATTTTTTTCATTTATGGTGTATGGTATGGTAATTCTTAGGGCTCATCTGAGAATGGACCTCAAGTGTGCTAGACCCTGTACAAACAGACTAAGATACAGTCACTACACAAAAAAAGCTTGGAGACAGTGGACAGCTTGTCAAGATTCTTTTCTCTGCAGATAAGCTATGTTTTGCTTCACTATGCTTCTATCACCACTAGTAAGGTGAATTGTTTTCCAGCAGCAGTTCTATCATTCTTGTGGCACAATTCCTGTTTTCCTCTTTTGCTTCATAGGTGGCTAGCTTCCTGCACCCTAACTTTACTTTGGATGGTAAAAGAATGAGGCAGTTTTGTTTCAAAGTGTTCATTTCTCTACATTAAAATACAAGACATTTTAAAAGTATTAATGGACATATTTTCATAACACTGGGCGTATTAGATTGGACCTGCACTACTTAAACAAGCATTTTTCTTGTGTAAGTCAATTCAATTAATTGAAAAAGAACTCCCAGGCAGATGGTTTTGCTTGAGAAAGAACTATAGAATCAGGCTCTTGGCCACGGGTGGGCAAACTACGGCCTGTGAACCCTTTCAAACGGGGCTACGAGACGCACCATGCCGTTTGGTCCTGCTCTGGCCAGGGCACTGGGTTGGGGCCATACCACATGGCTCGGCCCTGCTCTAGTGCTCTAGCCAGGGCGCAGGGTCGGGGCTACACCACACAGCTCCTGGAAGCTGTGGCATGGCCCCGCTCTGGCTCCTACATGCTCCAATGAGAGCTGCAGGGGCAGTGCCTGTGGACAGGGCTGCGGGCAGAGCCACCTGGTCACACCTCCACATAGGCGCCAGAGAAGGGCCATGCCATGGCTTCCGGGAACCACTTCAGGTAAGCGCTGCTTGGAGCCTGCACCCCCACCCCTCTCCCCACACCCCAACCCCCCTCCCGCTCTCCAAACCCCTCAATCCAAGCCCAGCGCACCCTCCTGCACCTCAAACTTCTCATCCCCAGAGCCCGCACCCCCTCAACCCCAATTCTGTGAGAATTTATGCAATTTCTATTTCCCAATGTTGCCCTCAGGCCAAAAAGACTGCCTACTCCTGCTCTTGGTGGTTAAATGGTAGTTGCAGAGCTTAAAAAAAACCTTATTACAAAATAAGCTATGGGTATTTATTATAATATGCTAACACCTGACAATCAGTTACTCATACTATGTAAAATGTAGTGTGAATAAGTCAAGTCCCTCTAATATTAGTTGGCTTTTCTTTGCTTGCACTTTTGCAATAATGAAAATGTAAAATTTAAGACACCGACGTCTAGCTATACTGCAATCACAGGGTGTGATTGCAGCACAGATAGCTGTATCTCAGCTAGCTTTAATCTAGCTTGTTCTGGTACCAGAGCATTGAAGCTGTGGCAGCTTGGGCTTCACTACAGGCTGTACAAGCCCATCCAGAACCCTACTCAGGTAGCATGAGCTGAAGCCTGTGTTGCCATGGCTTCACTGCTCTGGCACCCAAACTAGCCTGACTACGTCTACATGAGCTGCAACGTGATTGCCGTGAAGACATACCATTAGACATAGAAGGTCAAAAGTCCTGTACTGGTTTGCAGTTGTAAATGTAGTGAGGCTTTTGCAGACAAGCTGTTTTTAAATTGTTTTTTACAGTTTGTGCTACTGGAAGAATCTTTCTACAGTAACATTGAGAAAATAAACTACATGGACTTCAGCAATAATAGTTGCTTGCATTGTCAATAGGAAACCAGAATGGTGTAGAAGAGTTTGTGGGCGTAATGGGCCCCTATGCTTAAACTATAGTCCTTCACATCACAGGGTACTAGTCATCTCTAGTTTTTTTATTAGGTCTGTATGAACCCAGTGACCAAATATTTTCCTCACCTCTGTACTAAGTTCACTTGGTGAGGAAGACTTTTACTGATCAATACTGTCCATCACTAATATGCACTAAAGTTTTCTGCAGCAATTTTCCATTCAAGTTATATGAATGGTATATTAAAGCTATCACTTAATAGACCAAAGGATAGTGTTTTTGTGTTGAGCTGAAGCTGAAAAATATTTTCTTTCAAAAATGTGACAACTTCAACTCCAAACAGCAAATGGCTACTTTAGGGTTAGTATGTTAGAGTTCAGTGTTATAATCCTACTTCAGGGCAGCAGGGCTGTGTTAGTGATAGCCACTTAGAGCCAGGTCCATTTGATCATCATTTGAGGATGAGGTAACTTGGTCACTGTAGATATGGCTTAGTGCTAAACTCAGTATTTCCTTCTTTTCTTTGTAAAACCGCAATTCTTGTCCAGCTTTCCTGGCTTCCTCCAGCTCTCTCAGTGCCACTTGTAGCTCTTGGGAAATAATTCCTGGAGATTCTTGTTCCTTCATAATCCAGTCCAGGGCCATATGACTTCTCATCCTTTCATCTAAGGAATACTGGGAATAATAGGAAATTACTTCCTATTACCCAAGAAATTCACAACAGAAATAAGTTATTAACAAAGAGATTCTCCTTTTAGTCAAACAGGTTCTAGCACAGGGATCTCAAACTCAAATCACCACAAGGGCCATATGAGGACTAGTACATTGGCCCCAGGGCTGCATCACTGACACCTTTTCATATAAAGCTAGAAAAGCCACCCCGCCCCTACTCCACCCCTTCCATGAGGCCCCTCCCCACCCCACCCCAACCCCACCCCCTCCCTGCCCCTATTCCAACCCCTTCCCCAAATCCCCACCCCTGCCCCGCCTCTTCTCTGCCTCCTCCCCTGAGCATGCAGCTCCCCGCTCCCTCCTGGAAAGCGCGAAGCACCGCCAAACAGCTCTTTGGCAGCGGGAAGTGCCTGGAGGTAGGCAGAAGAGTGGGGTCCCGGCCTGCTGGGGGAAAGGGGGGGGTCGGTGGGTGAGGCGAGCTTGGCGACTGCAGGAAATAACTCTGGTGAGGGGTGGGGGGCGCAGGGAGCTTGGCGGGCTGCAGCAAATAACTCCACAAGCCACATGTTTAAAACCCCTGCTCTAGCAAAACTTCTTAGCTTCTGTTCTGGAATTTTAGCCAATATGATATTGTAGAGTATATCAGCAAATTTGTATCTTTCACACACAACTAGCTAAACGAAGCTAATGTGATCATAAAGCTAATGATGAAAAATTTAACATCCTAATCTTAATTTTAAATTAGGGCATTTAATATAATCATGAATTTTTAAAACAATCCTTATTTTGTTAACATGCTATTTAGATTTTGAAGGAATTCTTGTGCAAGCAATATAGCATTTTACATTATATTGCATCATTCACTATGAAGACTCTCAAAGCTCTTTACAAATATAGGCCTCAATTCTGCAAAGATTTATGTGTATGCTCAACTTTATAGGCACTTACTTCTTAACCTGAGGGGTGGGGGAGAGTGGGGGAATGGGAATGAGAGAGAGAGAGCAAGAGTATGTGTTTGTGAAAAGCTAAACACGAATAGGATTGGTGCCTCTGTGTGTAATGACCTACAAAGAGATAAGGCCCTGTACTTATGAATGCTCTTTTCATATACAGACTCTGCACCGAGATCGCATCAACCACCACTGAAATCTAGCCCCATGTGGGATGACACACAGCAACTGTTTAACAGTGCATAGCGTTGAATAAACACTCTATTTTTAGAAAAGGAAATTAGAACAGCTCTGGGCTTGTCTCCACTTTCCGGGGGATCAGCATGCAGCGATTGATCCACTGAGGGCCAATTTAGTGGGTTTAGTGAAGACCCGCTAAATTGACTGCTGAGTGCTCTCCCATCGACTTCACCGGAACGAGAAGCATAAGGTAACTCAACGGGAGACCCTTTAACCCAGCGCAGTGCAGACACTGGAATAAGTCGACCTAAGGTGAATAACGTAGCTGGAGTTGCATCACTTAGGTCGACTTAGCCTCATACTGTAGACCTGCCCTCAGTCACCTGAGAGTCCGGAAGGAATGTTGGTACACAAAAATACTTTCTACTTACCAACACTTTTAAGGTTCTTCATAGCACAGTTAATATTTGCAAGTACACTTTGAAAAGTAACTTTTTTAACTGATGCCTGAAAGTGAGTTTTTCCCCTTTGGACAATATACGCTATAGGGTGCATTAATTATCTTTAAGATGTAAGCATTCAACCTAATACACTTCAAAGTATTTTCACAAAAACAGAAGATGAGAATAAGAAATTTAGACTTTATAGTTTATTTCAGTAAATTTTCTGCTTATGTATTTTCCATCTTTGTCAATTGGTAACTAGACAACAAATGGCAACAGATAAGTGCCAGGGGCAGAACTCTGTTCAAAAACTTTACTTTTCAATGGTCAGTTTTGTTTAGAGTCAGTTTCACTTTCTTGGTGCAGCAGGGTTTGGATTTCAGGCACTGCAGGAGAAGGTGTTTTGTTGAAAAAGAATTTTTTAATAAAAAATGAAAAGCTATGAAAATATTTTTATTTATAGGTGTTACAGTCTGTACTTGGGGACCAAATATAAATGGAGCATCCATATAAATTATACTTTTGGCCTTAAAATGGGAAGGGTAAGTGCAAACCTTAAATAATTGAAGACAAAGAAGAAGAAGAAGAATTCAAACAAAGGAGGCCTAGCTTTGTTTTCTTTTACCTTAGTTATATCAAAATAGACTGGTCATCACAAGAGATGATTTAGAAAAGCAATTTCTTCCAAGTGTCACTTCTGCACAAATTTGTTTTTGCTTCTCTGAATCCCTCGATCTCAGTTCCTGGTTATATAAACCAGTCACAAAGTGGGAGCTTATTGTAATATCTTACCTGACGGGAGCACTTTGTTTCACGTAGGGCTTTAAGGCTTCCATTCCAATGCAACAGCTGAAAGACTATCATCAGCTCCTGCGGAATGAAAGCACATTGATTACTGATGGAAATCTTCAAAAGCAGCCTCTTTGCTCTTTTAAGATGAGTAAAATAGTGTAGGTTTCATGTCAAAAAGAAACAAAATTGACCCTAATCACATTAAAGGGTGTAATGCATTAATGAAACACATATGAACCTGCAGCTGGAAGCTAGACATTCCATGGCCCTTTTCAAAGAGAATAGGCAATAATCCCTGTGTGCTGGACAATATTCCCACTCTCAATAGTATAGGTTTAGGCTTGATCCTGCAATCTGTTGAGCAGCTCTTGTTAGGTGTTGTGGCCTCAGCAACCCTTGCCTTTAGTCACAGGTTTGAGGGCACCCAGTATCTTGAAGGATCAGCCCCTTAAAATTGACAGCACGGGTGAACTATTGTTGAAAGCACCGTAGAATATCTGTTTTTCTACATAGTGACTGTATGGCACCAAATTTAATTATTTACTTTGCACTGAGATACTTCTAGTATGGAAGGCACCACATAAAACCAAATTTTGTTCAGCATGTGAAATTAGCCTAACCCCTTCCCTTGCACCAAACTGAAGCAGTATTGTATCAGCAGTAGAAGACATATATCAGTAATCTGAAAGTTCTTTGAATTCAACAGGGTTACCTTCACATATAAATAGCTACAGAACTAGCAATGATACATTTTCTGGTGTACGTAAAAGTGGATCACCATGTCCAAGTTTAATACTGGTCTCTAAACTTCTGTTGAGGGACACCAGTTTTTAAACAGATGCCTTCCCCAATCTAATTATCACTGATTATCAGGGTAAAATGAAATGGAAATTTTGTAAATTATAAATTTTTTTATAGTGAAACAAGAATAGATATTGCAACAGTAAAAATAAATGGATTTAAAATTGCAGCTTGGCTTACATGCTTTAACAGGACACAAGCTACACTGTGTACATTTGCACTCAACTTGAGTCATTGTCTCAGTACTTACTACATTTGGAGTACTAATGAGAAAAATAGCCTCTCTTAGCTTCCCACATTCCATGCAAAGCGCAGAGAATTTTACTTCTAAATATTGTTTCTTTTACAAAGCTGCTAATTAGATTCATTAATTTTAAAAACTTTGTTTTGTAAACTTTTCCCTGAAACATAAGGTCAGCTATTTCTTTTAGATTTGTGCATTAGAGTGCACATTTTACTACTAATTTTATTACCTCAGTTTTACAGATGGAGAAAGTTAGCAGGCATGTTAAATGATCTGCTAAAGGCCTCAGAGAGTTAGCTCCAGGGTGCATGCACGGGACTTCTGTAAAATCTATCTGTACTGGTGCCTGGAACATATTTAGCAAACACTCAGACGTGTTTATCATGAGAGAAGACACAGCACTTTTTATTGGCTTTGAGTGCACATCATTAGTGCCCTGCCCATAGTAAACATTAGATTTAGATTGATGGATGAGATAAAGATGTCACTGAAAATCCTGCCTTAACTGGGAGTCCAGCTTTACCTTGATATCACAGGAAATGGTGTACTGGAAATGACTATGTACCAGAAATGGTATGACCTAAACCTTTGCCCTTCAAGAATCTGTCCTAATCCTATGCAACTCCTGACCCCTCATGGGAAGGCCCACCTTCCCTAGTGAGGAAAACCAACAGGATTTGAGGGATAGAGCAGGACCCCTAAACCAGGGCCTAATGAGTGTCCCCAACCCTTTAAAAAAAAAATGAAGAAACACAGCTAAATGCAAGAAAACAGGCAAAATATAAAAGGAAGAGAGAGTGGGGTTTAAAAATTTGTGACGAGACCTGGTAAAAGGGAAATAAAAGATCTTTAAAAAAGAGATGTTAAAATTTAAATGTTAACCAAAAACACCCCAATATTTTTTCTCACATGAATAATTTGAAAGGGACCTAACCAAGTCTCTATTACTAGACCCAAAACCCTCCTTCGCTAGAGAGGGTGTAGTATGTGGCCTCAAACCCGTAAACCAGAGGCGGGTAAGTAGCACCAACCCCTTGGAAATGAGAGAGAACTGCAACTAAAAGTATGAGAAAAGCTAAAATGCAAAAAGAGAGGTTGTAAAAGCCTTGCAAAGAGATGGTTTTAAGGAAAAAGGGACATTTGTAAACAGAAGTGTTAACTAAAAGCTCTGTATGTTTTCCCACATGCATAACTGAAGAGAAATTTGTAAAAGAAGATGTAGGTATTTATAATGATACTTTACAGTAATCTGTTAAGTGATATTCTTATTACACATTTGTTGTTAAAAAGCAAATATTAAGATTTTTATTTAAAGAATTATTGATAACCTTCTATAAGTACTAAAAGAGAGGGAGCAAATACAAATGGGAATTCAGAAGAACTGAGCCTTTATAGGTTCTGAATTCCTGTAGATATTCACATTGTTATTGCAAAAGGTCTGTCAATAACTTTGAAAAGTCAGTTCATCCCATCTGAACCCTCTTTTCTCAATTGTTAATCTTAATACGTGCAATAAATCATTCAATTTCTCTTGATTTTTTTTATTTGATTTAGTATCCTCCCTTCGCTCATCCATCAACCCAAATCTGAAGTTTACTATCAGCAGAGTACAGCTCAGCCAACCTGCTTGGGCTGCTCAAAATAATCTAGTTCAAAATTCACATCTTGCAGTAATAGTGAGATTGTGCCACCTCATCTGCGTAGCCATTTCCCCTATCCACTAATTTGATTCTGATCTTTACATTGCGTATGTATTTGCTTGCCCCAGTTAGACAAACCTGAATGTTCACAGGAGGAGTGCTTGAGCTAGTCTCAATTCATAAACATTGTCATTTTAAAAAAAAAATCCCAAACCTAAATTACAGTCAGCTTGTGATTTATATGCACACCTTAGTCTATTTTTCATCAGAAGCAAATACCTCATTAAATGAGAATTTGAAAAATAGGTGGGTCATTTAAAAACCTCATCCCATAAGCATGCTTCTTTCATAGAGTTCTCTATATTGAGACCTACATAAAGGAAACATGTTTTTTGAATGAGGTTTTTAAATATGTCTTGGCTATTTTAGAATGATATAAACAAACACATCTGCTTGGAGATTGTATTAGTTGTACTATATATTAAATGCTCACAGGCACGAATCAGGGGCAACATCTCTCTGACTGGATTATAACCTTGAAAAGACTAGTTGACAAAGTACAAGACATAGTCACCATTCCTTCCAATTACCAGGCATTAAAACAGGAATATTCTTCCCTGAATACACTACTTTACACAGCATTTAGCTATTTATGGTAAAATCAAATTTAATGTGCAGTGCCTTCCCTGTAAGTGCTAAAGCAGTAGAACACTTGCATTGTCTTAGGATATATCTAATCAGTATAAGAAAGAATGCATATATGCAAATAGAGGATGTTACTGTTAATTGAAATGCTGAATATTGCAGAGGCCTATCAGATTTTTGGTTAGTTCCCATGGCATATTCTCTAATCATGCAGATTAAGACAACTGCCACTTTTAATTAGGGACTAGAACAAAATCAGTTTTTTTAAATTCAGCTGGATAATTGCTGTCAGCATTTATCAAGTACTGAATATGAATATAGCACTATGGAGGATATGAACAGGGAAATCAGAATATGCACACACCAACGGTCTGGATGGAAGGAGGTTGGCAGCAGAGGAGTAGGGGAAGAAGAGAAGTGGGCCACTTCTATAATAGTCACAATCACATGATGTTGCCATTTTATGATAATTGGTATTTGTTTTACGGCTTTTAGTCACTCAAATTTGAAGTGCGCTCTTAATTTAACTTTCCCCATTATTGCCATACAGTCCTGAGCCCTCATCTGAAATGCATCTACTTCTATTTGACACACACAGACTTAAACATGAGTTGAGTTTTTAAAAAGCATTTTCCCAACAGATATTCAAATAACAATCAAATATTAAGTTTAATGCTGGAAAAACCTGTTAAGTGGTGAAGTCCTGCTAGTTAGTGCATGATTATTGCCTATACCATATGTAGTGGTATTTTGTGAGGCCTATTTTAATGTGTGAAGTCATGTGAGTCTACCACCAAGTACTAATGTCAAGAGGAAGAAGTGGGCCTTTTATGTTTAAGATATTTATCAATCCAACCTGATGGCCTGATGATCTTTAACAGGGTGTGATGTACCTCGGTGACAACAGGATATCACAGATTTTGGTTTCATGAGCAGCAGGCTGCATCCCAGCCAAAAAAGCCCTTTGAGGTGGTCTATACACCTGTTTCCTGCTTGGAGAGATTCGTACTTTACTATGTCCACTCACTTACTTCATTCTACAGCAACCATACTTCTTTCTGATCAAAGTTCTTTTTTCAGGTTCAGCTGCTCTATGCGTCTTAACAGAAGACAAAACACCTTCCTTTTTTAGGTATCATGAGCTAGATGAAGTAAAGACATACAGCATTTCCATGAAGAAAAACAAATAACCAAGCCCGAAGAGATGCTGCTCCAAAGCAGAGAACAAGGCAATTGGCCGGGTGGACAGAGGGTCTGATAGTTCCCTCTCGACATCAGCCAGCCTACCCAAAACATTGTCTTCAGACTTAACTATTCAAAAGTGAATAAATTAGGAAGCACAATTTTATATTGTTGTACCTGAAATTCTAACATAGTTTTCCCCATGTTTGACTCCAACATATAATGATAGGCCCCGATGCTCGTGCTTGGGTCATCAGCATCACTTAATGTACCCTTGGGAAGGAAACAAGAGAGAGAGATTAGTATTGGGATGATGGTTATATATATTCTAAATTTGAATAATTTCTGAAAAAAATTCCACTGTTGAACCATCCGTCATACCCCTCCGATAAACTATTTGGAAGTGCAGATCAGTGAATCACAGCTACATTGACATGATCCTTTGTGATGCCAACCCTTTCCAGCACCATCTGGGAATTCTGAAAGTGCTGTGACAGCTAGTAAATTGTAGCTTATTTCTAGTTAAATACTGATCTTCCTAACAGGAAACCTTGTGCATTCTTAGGAGATTTGCCAGTCTTCCTGGAGTGATGCTGAATGAGGATTCCAACTATCATATCATCATTGGGAGAGGGGATACGGGGGAAAAAAAGACTAACTAGAGATGGTTGAACCTCTAAAGGCTTGTGTTTGTATAAGCATCCAGAAGCTTAGGTGCTTGCTTGATGTGCTGAGCGGTACCCACCCACAGGCCGTACACCCTTTTGTAGTTCCAATCATACTTCTAGTGACATGTCTGGGATCCATTCCCACACAAAATACGCCTGATCTTGGGTAGAAGCCCTGTGACCTGTTAGCTCCTCCAATACTAGGTTTCCTTTTTTCTCACCTACCCAGGCAGCCCACTGCCCTCATTTATCCACACTTGGCTAATTGGCTCACTCACTTCCTTCTGTAAGGCCTTCGCACTGACTTGGTGTTTCATGTTAGCACAAGTGCACTTTTGAGTCATCTCAGTCTTTGCACACTAGAATTAAAGGCCAATGTGCAGTTCCCCCATCCCTTCAGAAGATATCATTCTTTAGATCTGTGGAAGATCAAGTCAACTTGCTGTTTCCACAAAGAAGCAGGAGGAAGGAGCAGTCTAATCATCTAAACCTATAAGATTAGAGGAGGGCAGAAGCATTTGGTCTGCTCCAGATTAAAAGAGAGCACACTGGAGGGGTTGAGTAGCAGGATGCTGTGTCTCACGCCCTGCTCTCACCAAAAAACCTGCCACTCATGCAAGTAAGTGTGTGGTGGGAGAAAGGGCTAATCTGGGACTTCCAGTATCTCCCCTAAAAGAGATGGTCATATATTTGACCATTTCAGAACTCTTTCAATAAAGGTTTCTTCTAGGTGTAAATTTTGGGTGGCGGTATGGGGGGAGGGAATGGATCTTAAATTTGTCCATACCTATTTACCCTCCCTTCCTTTCCTTCTCCTCCTGCACACTCTGGTACATAGGGTGTCTGCCATTTAGGTTAATCTTGTGTTGGTCTGTTCAGGCTTCCAGTGTCGAACTGATGGATTTGTCTTCTTTATTGTTCTGCTTAATGTTTCTCTAGGTTACTTTCTTTCTCTTTCCAGGTGGTGTCCATGTCATCTCTTGATGTGGAAGTTGTGTTGGTGTCCTCTTTAAAGCATGTCCATCATTATTGTCTTACCAGGTTTGATGCTGCAGGTTGATTTGCTTGCCTTAGAATTTCTGTTCTTGCAATCTTTCCAATGAACTCTGAAGATCTTTGGAATCTTTCGGCATTTACTTTGGAATTAGCTGATCTTATCAATTTCTGTTGTAGATTTCCATGACTCTATTCCATAAAAGAGGACAGAGATAATGCTGATGTTAAAAATTCATATTTTTGTGTCATTGCCAATCATGCTACCTTTCCAAATCTTTTCAAGTTTATGAAAGTTTTTTTTTTTTTTTGCTGCTTTTTATATTTGTTGCTTAGCATCTAGCATGGTATCACCACCATGGAACATCTCACCCCCTAGTTAGGCAAAATGACTCATTTCTTCTAATATTTCTCCATCTACTCTGACAGTTGCTTTTGGAACATTAATAGCCATGTATTTTGTCTTCCCCTTATTGATGAAACAAACCAACTTGTTTGGCTATGTTTGCAAAGAGCTGGGTCTTCCATTAAATACGTTGGACTAAGCAGTACAATGTCATCAGCAAAAACAAGGTCATCAAATTGCACTTTGTCATTTATCCATAAAATTTATTGGTTGCTTTCTATGGTTACTTTCCTCATGACATAGTCAATGACCAGTACAAACACCCTTGCCTTACTCCAGTTGTAACTGCAAATCATTGACTGATGCAATCACTATCTCTAACTGCGCATTATATTGGTCTTGATAATTCTAATTATTTTTGCTGGTATTCTGTACTACGCCATAATTTTCCAAAGTCTCTGCATACACTGTCAAAAGCCTTCTGGAATTCTACAAAATTTATCACAAAAGATGCTTGCCATGCCATACCTTGTTGTATAATATGACTGAGAACAACAATATGGTCTTCACAGGATATCAATGGTCTAAAATCTGCTTGTTCCTCTGTAAATTGAAGGTCCATTTGTTTCTTGATATGTTTCAGGGTGATGTTGCACATGATTTTACCAGGCTCTGAGAGTGTTGTGATTCCTTTCCACTTATTCCAGTTAGTATGTTCACCTTTCTCAGACAATTTTACTATGAGGCCTCTTTTTCACTTCATATTCTATCCAAGTACCAAAATAAAGTCTGGAGGGCTGTTTCACCACTTGTATTAAGCATCTCTCAAATAATGTTATCCTTTCTAGCTGTTTTCCCATTTTTATATTCTTTTTGCCACTTGCCTGTCTCTTCACATCTCTTAGCATTCATGAATTTTTGCTTTACACTTCTTTTCCTCTGCTGCCCAAATAATATCACTAATCCATTGTTCCCTTTTAGATTTGTTGTTAAGGCGGTCTTTGCACTTTCTAGATAGCACTCTGACGTTTTCCCACAGAGCATCAATGTCTTGGTTTTCTTCAGTTGACTCCATTAGAACACTGAACATGTCCTTCAGTTCAGATTGAAAAGCACTTTCTTTTTTAATGTCTGGTTCTTTTAATTGTGCACTGCTAATGTATGGTCTTCTTTTAACCTTCTTCAGACTCTTTAATTTGATCTTCAATTTAGCAATATAAAGGTTATGATAATGGTTACTGCCCACTTTCGGGTAGGTGGGGCTCGTCAGCCTTGGAAGGCAGCCCACCTAGGAGAAGGAAAACTCTGATTTAAAACTTCCGCTGCCTTGTGGCAATACCCACTCATGGGAGTCAACCCTGAACCAAATCCGGTGTCGGAGTCCCGATGGCGGTCTGACATTGTCCTCAATGTCATTCCGGCAACTCCCGCGACGCCACTGGTGCCAAGTTGTATCGACATTGTCTTTCCCTTGGATCCATCAGTTGCGTGGAGAGGGGGGTTCTGCTGCATAGGCAACAGCTGTTCCTCCATATCACCCTGCCCTGGCTTGCGCCCTGGAGAGGACACTCCAGCGTTGCTTCACAGCGTCGACACAACACGGGAAGCAACAGTTTACCGGTTATAAGCCCCCTGCTCGATTGGCGTAGAGCTGGCACCAGGGGTTGCTTCCGACTGTGGGAGGGATCACCATGTCTCACTGGACAACTATCGCCTGCCTCAAGCTGGGCAGCCCCCAGCCAATAAGGTGTTGTCCCGCCACAGTTCACCTGCTTCACTGGGTGCGTGGAGCTTAGTGTACGTGAGTACCCGACAAGTGGACTGCGAACCATGCACCAGGCAACAACAAAAGAAAACCAACATTTAAGAAACCAGCCCTCAAGTTAGGATGCTGGAACGTACGGACCATGACAACTGGCCTATCACAAGACCTTCAGGCAATCAGCGATGTTCGGAAGACTGCAGTCATCAACGATGAGCTAGCACGACTCCAAATCGACATAGTCGCTTTGCAGGAGACACGGCTGCCAGACGCTGGGACTCTCAGGGAAAAGAACTATACGTTCTTCTGGCAAGGGAAGAGTGCCGAAGAAATCAGAGAGTGTGGTGTTGGATTTGCCGTGAGAAATTCTTTACTGGGGATGGTGGAACCTGGTCAACAAGGAACTGAAAGACTGTTATCACTCCGACTCCACACATCCACTGGATCCATCAACCTGATCAGCGTGTATGCACCAACACTCGGCACCAACAGGGATACCAAGGATGAGTTCTATGATCAGTTAGACACGATCATCAGGAGTATCCCTAAAGAAGAACACTTGATACTATTGGGTGACTTCAACGCCAGAGTGGGCGCTGACCACGACTTTTGGCCAACCTGTCTTGGAAAGTTTGGCGTTGGAGAAATGAATGAGAATGGACAACGACTTCTGGAACTGTGCTCGTACCATGACCTCAGCATCACCAACTCATTCTTCCAGACAAAGCCTCAACACAAAGTGTCCTGGAGACACCCTCGCTCCATGCACTGGCACCAACTTGACCTGATCATCATCAGGCAGTCTGCCTTGAAGCGCGTCCTGCTTACTCGCACCTTCCACAGTGCTGACTGCGACAGTGATCACTCGCTGGTGTGCAGCAAGATGAGGCTACAGCCAAAGAAGATCCACCGCTCTAGGCCAGAGGGCAAACACCGCATCGATGTGAGCAGGACCGCACACCAAGACAAGGCAGAGAAATTCACCCATGAGCTCTCCGAGGCGCTGAATGTACTGTATGCCTCCCGGTGGCTGCGCCAAAGAAAGATGGGACCACATCAGAGACGCAGTACACAGCACAGCCATGAAAGTTTTTGGAAAGAAACGAAACATGAACAATGACTGGTTTGAGGCTAATTCCGCCACACTCACTCCAGCCATTGAAGAACGCCGCGCTGTTCACCTGGAGTACAAGCGTTCCCCCAGTCAGAGGACTCTACAAGAGTATCGATTTGCCAGGAGCAAAGTACAGAGACTAGCTCGACAGTGTGCAAATGATTACTGGCTCCAGCTCTGCCGGAGCATTCAACTATCTGCTGACACTGGAAACATCAGGGGAATGTATGATGGCATCAAGAAGGCCATGGAACCCACAAAGAAGTGGAGAGTGTCACTAAAGTCTGCAACAGGCAAAAACATCCAGGACAAGGGCAAGCAGATGGATAGATGGGTGGAGCACTACTCTGAAGTGTACTCCAGGCAAAACACTGTCACCGAAGCTGCCCTCAATACCGTGGATGGTTTTCCCGTTGAAACTGAGCTGGATGAGAAGCCCACCAGGGAAGAACTGAAGAAAGTCATTGAGAGCTTGTCCACAGGAAAGGCTCCAGGAAAGGATGGGCATCCCACCAGAAGTTATCAAGTGTGGCATCAATGTCCTCCTAGAACACCTCCACGACCTCCTCTGTCAGTGCTGGGACGAAGGTGCAGTACCTCAGGATATGAGAGACGCCAACATCGTGACCCTCTACAAGAACAAGGGTGATAGAAGCGACTGCAACAACTACAGAGGCATATCGGTCCTGAGTGTTGTGGGTAAAGTCTTCGCACGCGTGATCCTTAATAGACTGCAGAAGCTTGCTGACAGAGTTTACCCAGAGTCACAGTGCGGGTTTCGAGCAGGGAGATCCACAACCGATGTGGTTTTCTCCTTAAGGCAGCTGCAAGAGAAATGCAGAGAACAGCACAAGCTGCTATTCCTTGCCTTCATAGACCTGACCAAAGCTTTCGACCTTGTGAACAGAGATGGGCTGTTCAAGATCCTGGTAAAGGCTGGCTGCCCACCGAAGCTGCTGAGCATGATCCAGTTTTTTCACGACACCATGAAAGACACAGTACTGTATGATGGCTCGTCTTCCGATGCCTTCGATATCCACAGTGGAGTAAAACAAGGCTGCGTTCTCGCTCCCACACTCTTCGGCATCTTCTTTGCAGCATTGCTGAAACGTGCCTTTGGAAGTTCCATAGAGGGAGTCTAGCTCCACACCCGGTCTGACGGGAGACTTTTCAATCTGGCTCGACTAAAGGCCAAAAGCAAGGTACGGGAGGCAACAATCAGAGACATGCTGTGTCATAAATATAAAGGGAAGGGGGAGAGGGTCTGATGCAGTGCTATAAGATCCTCTGACCAGTAAAGGGTTAAGAAATGCAGGTAGCCAGACTGACACCTGACCTGGCTGGCATCTGACCAATAAGGGGACAAGATACTTTCAAATCTTGGGAGGGGGAAAAAGCTTGGTGTGTGGCTTTGTCTGAGAGAGTGATCTTGGAAGACAGAAAGAACCTACAGAAAACCAGTCTCCTCACCAAACCTCACTTTTCTAAAGTAAGTGTAGTCAGCACTGCGAGTAGATTTCTGTTTATTTTGCTTGGTGATACATTCCCTGTGGGAGAGGGAAGGGTTATTCCTGTTTTTCTGTAACTTTAAGGTTTTGTCCAGAGGGGGGAATCTCTCTGAGTTTGGAAATTGAGTGCCCTGTAAAATAGTTACCATCCTGATTTTACAGAGATGATTTTACCTTCTTTATTTTTAATAAAATCCTTCTTTTAAGAAGCTGACTGTTTTCTATGGTGTTAAAACCCTGGGAGCGGGTTTTTTTAGATCACTGTGTAACCAATTGGTTAAGGGATTATTCTCAAGCTTCCCAGGAAATGGGGCTCCGAGCTTGAGGGGGTATTTGGGGGGAAAGGAAGTTCAAGTGATTCCTGTCCTGGATTCCTGCTCAGACCCACTTGATGGTGGCAGTGGAAGAAGCATTTCTCAGGGTGCAGGGAATTTTGTACCTTGGGGGTTTTAACCTAAGCTGGTAAAACTAAGCTTAGGGGTTCTTCATGCGGGTCCCCACGTCTTTACCCTAGAGTTTAGAGTGGGGAGGGAACCCTGACATGCTGTTTGCAGACGACGCTGCCCTGGCCACCCACACAGAAACCGATCTCCAGCATCTGATTGACCGCTTTTCCAGAGCTTGTGAAGAGACAATCAGTCTTCAGAAGACCAAAGTTATGGCCCAGGATGCAGAACATCCAAGCATTGCCATCAATGACTATGTGCTAGAAGTGGTCAGTCAGTTCACCTACCTTGGATCTACCATCATGGACAACCTCTCACTGGACCCTGAGATCAACCGTAGAATTGGCAAGGCCTTCACAATTTTGGCCAGATTGTCACAGAGAGTATGGAACAACAACATGCTGACCACCAACACAAAGGTCGCTGTGTACCGTGCATGTGTGTTAAACACTCTTCTCTACGCCAGCAAAACTTGGACCCTCTACGCTTCGCAAGAAAAGAGACTGAACACCTTCCACATGCGCTGCCTCCGTCGCATACTCGGGATCACTTGGAGTGATCGAATAACGAACAACGAGGTGCTGGAATGTGCCAAGATCTCCAGCATGTTCACTCTCCTCTGTCAACGCCGCCTCAGATGGCTTGGCCATCTAAGTCGCATGGAAGATGGACGGATCCCCAAAGACCTGTTGTATGCCGAACTTGCCTCCGGAAACAGAGCTACAGGACGGCCCCACCTTCGCTTCAAGGATGTTTGTAAGAGGGACCTGAAGACTGTTCAAATTGACATCAACAGCTGGGAAGAGCTCGCCCAGGACAGATGCAGATGGAGACATGCTCTGACCACTGGATTGAAAACTGGCGAAGACAAGCTGCGGCAGCTTGCCGAGGAAAAGCAGGTTCAACGAAAAAGGAAGCAGCGGCTCCAACCCACAGCTGACACTGCCTTCAAATGCAGCAAATGCAATTGAGACTGCCACTCTCGTGTGGGGCTCCACAGCCACAACAGACGCTGCACAACCATCAACTAAACATTCTCCATGGGCGCATATCCATCGTCTCTCGAGACTAACAGATGCCAACAACAACTGCCCACTTCTGCTCCCTCGAATGCACATCTGCCAATGAGCTGTGATGCTTTCTTGAAATGCAGAAGTGATCTATCTGTTTTGTTTTTTTTTGTAGTAGCATTTGGGGAGTTCCATGTCACTTTATGGAATTTTTTAGGAAGGAATATTGTTCCAACTATCATTAGGTTGTTCATGCAGGAAATTTCAACTAATTGTTCACTATTTTGATTCATGTCCGACCCCTACCACACCTGCCCATAACTTTATCAAACCAATCATTGTTACTTCCAACCTTTGTGTTAAAATCACTCATTGTTACTATATCATATTTTGGGACCTCGGTTAACACATCCTGTAACAAATTTTAAAAAGTGTCTTTTTCATTATCTAGCTTTTCATTGATTGGTACATAGTTTTGTAAGATTGTTAGTTTAAAGAATCTAGTCTGAAATCAAGCTTTAATCATTATTTCATTGACTGATTCCTACTCAGTCAGTGCCTGGTTAGCTTCATTCAACATTAGAACTCCTATTCCAGTTTTATATCTACCATCTACATTCCCGGAGTAGATGATAGTCTTATTTATTTTCTTAAAGTGCACTTTGTTCAGACCTGTCCAACTACACTCACTGATTCCAAGGACATCAAGATGCTACCTATCAATTTCTGTAATTATCTGAGCAGTTTTAGTAGTTTCCTACATTGTTCTCATATTCCAAAATCTATTTTTCATTACTGATTTGGCCTTAGCATGGGACTTTTCAGGACATGGGCTTCCTTATGTGTTTGACCAATGCTCCAATATTCTTCACAGGAAGCTGAACTCTTGTTCAAGTCTGCTGCCCACCGGTATAGGTCCTGGTGTTTGTTTCTGTAGCATGTTTGTTTTATGTGATGAGGTTACAAGCCCCACACACAACCTTAGGTCTATGTCTCCTTATTTATTATTCAGAGCTGTCCACATGTGAAGACTTCTCCATCCATCACCCAGGGGATGTGCTTGGTAGCTTCTGATGCCCCATACTCAGCCAAAAAGATGAAGCACATCTGATTGATCTGGACATGATGGCAAAATGAGGACAGATGAATGGATGAATTTTAAGTGGTAGGCCGCAACTTTTATTGCGCAGGGGAGGGGCATTACCCACCCATCCTCCATATTCCCTTATACCTGGCATCCAGTGCAGGGGTTACAGGGCTCCTACCAAATAACCCATAACTCAGGGTAGGCTCCCCTCAGCCTGCACCTGGGATTCAACTCGCTTTGAGTCCTACTGCCTCCCTCCTGTGAAGGGGACAAAGGATTCACAAGAATGGGGACCTCAGCCTGTGAGAGTCACAAGGTCTCATCCTATCACATGAGCCCATGACCAGTCAACAAAATCTCAGGTCTTTTACCTTTGGGAACCATTCATTGTATCCTTTTAACCACACTGGAAACCAGCCACGGGGCTAGCCAGTGACTAGAGCTTGATCACATTCCTCACAACCAAACCACCTCGTATCACAACTGCTGCCCCCATCCACTCTTACTTATTCTGGTGCCGGCATCTGACAAATGTTCACCATCATCCCTGAAAAATTCAGGTCGATTGGAACCGATGTCTCTGTGTGTGCCACTCTGCACCTCAAAATAGCACCTTGTAACCCCCATATTGACCACTGTGATATGATTGATATATTTTGTACATTAATAGCCTGTTGGATTGTATGTGAAGTTATGAAGTATTGCTATATGTATTACTGAAATATGTTGTGAGGTTGGGAACGCCCACAGCCAGCCTTTCAGTTGCAACAAAGGAGGGCCCAAAGAGTATTAATGGCACATCAAGAAAACAATCCATTATCCCAGAGGCTCCTTAGAGAAGAGACATACGCAATGGAAACTGCTTCACCAATGGGGCTGACTGACCCCACCTCACAGCAAGGATCTTTCTAGCAGCTGGAAGAAAGTATAAAAGAGGGAGAGTGACATCACTTGGCCTCTCCCTCCCACCACATCTTAACACCCTGGAAGCACATCTGGAAGACTCTAAAGGTCTATCAGGCCAGCCTTACAGAACTCATGGAATTTGGGACACAGAAAGGGCTTTGTTATGAGTGGCTCATACCGACACACCACAATCAAGGGCAGGCATGTGGGAGGAACCCTGCTGAGTTAATTGCAGAAAGGAAATTAAGCCCAGTCCATTTTAGCTGCTGTTGATCCTGAAGGCCAAGAAACTATTTTTATTTGTGTTCGTTGTACCCCAGAAGATGGTTGGATTATGTGACCTGGCCAGAAGGCCAAGCCACAGAAGACCAACAGAGGCCAATTTATAGCTTGCAGGGGGACTGGGAGCTGAAGAATGGCAGCACTGCCCCTGGACATCGGTGGGTGCTCGAAGAACAAAGTGCAATCCACCACACCCTCATCAAACATCCCCCTTTGCTTCCCGCTCCTGTTTAGGCAGCTGGGTGGCCACTTTCTGCCCTTGGCTAAGGATGTGTAACTTGAACTGGCTTCAATGGGACTTACTGGAATTTTGAGATGGGGCTTGGCTTTTGATTGGAATGGAAATTTCCAATAAGTAAAAAAAAAAAAAAAGGAGTTAACTCTCCAAATCACTTCTGAATTAATCTGAGAGTCAGTGGTAGTTCAGAAATACAGTGTTTCATGTTGATGCCTAGTGCCCTCTACCTGCTCTTCACTGTCTCAGTGATCCATTGATATGAAACTCTACCTCCTGTCCCCAGTCTTTTCCTGGCTCTACAGGACTGCTGCCCATTCATCTGAACATAAAGGATGAATTTACTTATTTGAGCTGATCCACCAAAAATGTCAGTTAAATTAGTCCAGTCTACCTGCAGGCATTTACGAAAGACTTAGCACCCTGGTACCTATGTGCTGACTGTTCACACCTGGAGTCCCATACATTATCTCTATGATAATGAGGGCATATTGATGGACCTATAGTGACATGAGCCCTAATTAAGCAAATAGTTTTTCAATGGACCCCTGGAGTTGCATGAAGTAGCTAGGTAAGGAAGTGGGTAAATTCCCCATAAATTGGATTTTTTTTTCTTTTTGGAAACCTAAAAAAGGAGCATCTGAGTGAACTACTTTTGATAAATTCCCTCTCATAACTCTAGGTGTTCAGTGGCAGCTGTGCAGAGTTGAACAGATCCCTACACAAGATGGTTCATCTAACTGAACTGCCAGCAAATTTATAGCTTTTGAATGCTGTAACATTAACACACTGCAGCTGAAATATTTATGCTGGCTTTTAAATATCCCTGAGGAAATCCACCCTGAAGTCTGCAAAGCGTATACCCTTTTACCTTCAAAATTTCCATAAAAAATGATGAATTACCTTAAATTGAACCTCCCTTTAAATTTCATGTATAAATAAATCATGCCCCATTTTTCCTAACTGACATATACACTTTGGAGGAACAAAAATCTGAGATTCAAAATATTGGGAAAGAAAGCTCTTTCATCCACAGACCAGATATAGACCAGGCCTCCTTACATTGCTCTATCAGTTCATCTAAATTATAGCAACTCCTCTTCCCTTCTCCCCGTCCATCCCGTAAAGGAGAATGAGATTTTCGCTCAAAAGGGGAAAACTTCAGCTAGTTTGCCTCACTAAAAGCTGTTAACAGTGTTTCTAAACTATTTTAAATCCACTCCACATTTGTTATCAGAAGCTTCTTCTGAAAAGATGGGAAGAATTCAACGAACCCTTCGTCAATCTAGAACATAAACCGATCAGTGAGCCTGCACTTTCATTTATAAAGATTTGCTACATCCCACACTGATTTTAGCCACATGGCACAATGCTGAACTAGAAATCGAATCTTGTTTGTTTTGTTTTCTAATTATAATTCCAAAGTCAGTTTGGCCAATCTTTACCATGACAATAGTGGGGAAAAACCCAGACCCTAGTGATGGTTTATTTGTCAGTCAGGGACAAGTAGAAGTGATGAGCCAGAGTTAATGGGAGTTAGTATGGGTATCGAGAGAAATTGTTCCTTGAAACTATTTAGGAAAGTTTACAATGGAATTATATTTTCCCACTCATTTTTACTTATGTAAACAGATTTGGTTGATCTTTTCAAAGCAATGCAGGAAATTTAGGCATACACATTCCACTAATTGAGAGGACAGTGCAAGACAGTCCTCAAACACTGTTTCAAAATATCTAAAGTATTCATTAGAACTGTTAGGACCCACTCCTTGAAGGTGCTGGGGATAGCTCAGTGGTTTGAGCATTGGCCTGCTAAACCCAGGGTTGTGACTTCAATCCTTGAGGGGGCCACTTAGGGATCTGGGGCAAAAATTGGGGATTGGTCCTGCTTTGAGCAGGGGGTTGGACTAGATGACCTCCTGAGGTCCCTTCCAACCCTGATATTCTATGATTCTATGAACTTCCATTAACTCAATAGTGTGGGAGGGAATACTGAAGCTTAGCTCATCCGTTACTTGTTACATAGACACATATACCTGGAAAATGTGTCAAACTAATTTTAAATGTATATCAGCCGTATATAAATATAGATGGGTTTTATTTATATCAGCTTATAATATATGTTTAGCTATAGATATGAATCATTCATATAAGCTATGTATACAATATGTGTTAGACATTTGTTAAACTTCACCTAATATTGAAATGCACCCATCTCTGACTGGTGGAAAATTGTAGCTGAAAACAGTGCACAACATCACAAATATTCCCAATTTTCATACTTTACATTAGACAATTTAAAAATGAAACTCTAAAAAATCCGCCCCTCCCTCCGCCCCTCACACTTGGGAAGAAGGAAAATACAGACCTTGGGCCAGATCCTCAGTTGCCATACATCAGCGCAGCTCCATTGATGTACAGCAGCAGAGCTCCAGTAATATCACCTAAATATCTGTCTCCTTGCTCTTAGAGTATAAACTCTCTGGTGCAGGAACCATGTTCCCCCTCTGTGTTTGTGCAGTGCTTAGCACAACTGGGCCCTGATCTTGACTGGGGCCTCCAGGGCAGTACAATTAAATAAATATTAAATAATAACCACCTTGAAAGACATTTAGTCTTCGGTTATCAGTTTGGTTTTTATTTCAAACGTAAATTTAACGGCACACAATTGATTTTCACTTGACGTCCCGCACAGTTGACAGCAATGCAGATGTTGGGGGTCTGTTCCATCTATTGTGGTTGATTGAGTTTTGGTATTTAATGTCAAAGGTTCCTTCCCTCACCCATTTCCCTACCAGAGTAATTATAATGTTAAGGAACAAACCACTGAAATAGAGATACATTGAAATAAATTAAGGATCTGGAACTAGAGTCCCCTACAGATTATATAAGCAAGTAAAACTCCCTGAGTTCCAGAGCCTGCATCTGATTTTTAAGTGTTTACTAAAGAGTTAACAGATTATCAATGATGACACAGTTATGTACGATTGAATATTAATCCAATTGAAGTAGTTTCCTCAATTAGCTACAATTTTATATGAACACAGCTGATAACTCAAGAAACAGAGTTTGGTACTTACGCTGGTTGAGGAAACAGCTTCTTGAACACTTTCCATAATGAATTCCTTTGTGATCTTGCGACAGGGCAATTCATTGAACAGAGAGTTGATCAGAGCCACTTTTGCAGCATCTCGTCTTGCCTCTGCTCTGCTTAAGCAGCACTGAAAATGAACATTAATACAGAGAGAGTTACAAACCTCAGGAAAACTACTCTAGTTCACCTTAGGGCTATTTTTGTCTTTATTAATACAACAGAGAGCCCTTTTCAAGCCCAAATGAAAATTGTATTTCTACACAAACATTGGCCAATGTGCTTTTATCAGTAAAGCTGCTTGACTTCTCACACACAAATATTTTTCACTGAAAAATTGCCTTTTCTCCAAAATGAAACTTTTTACTAAATTGTCAACATTATCAAAAATTTCTAATTTTTGCAAAATTCTGAGATACTTTTTACTGATTTTTTTATTGAAATAATTTTTGAAATCTATCAGTTTTTTCATTGACTGCAAACCGTATTTTCACTGAAAACCAAGTTTCTGGTAAATAAAAAAATATTTAAAAAAACTTTTTAAAAATAAAAACATGGGTAAAAATTAACAGAGACATTCATTAAAAATAGAGCTAATTTAAACAAAGAAATGAGGAAAGACCCTGAATTTCTTGGTGAAATTGTTTTCCCATTTTTTGACCAGCTCTGCTAATTCAGAATTATCTAAACATTCTATGGATGTGGTTTTCAAAAGAGCCTGAGAACAAGGTCCCAGCTTCCATTGACTTTCCCTTCATTAAAAATCCAAGCTCATGTTAATTTCCTCTATTCTAGTCATAGTGTGAGAAAATCTTATTAGCACTTTCAAGCACCATGTTTGCTATCCTACCAACAAAACATTGTAAATAGAAATTAATACAGAAGGGACCTCTTCAGTTTATTCATTTATCACATCCTGGGAGTTCTGCTGAAGTGCATCTCATACAGGCAACTTGGACAGAATGTGGATAGGATCATTTTTAGATATGATATCAGTAATTACACACCTTCATTTTTTACCCTGCATATGACCCACTAGCTACTCTTAAGTGGTTGCACAATTACAGCAACACACACATTTAAATGATTCTTCCATCAGCTTTCCTCAGATACTGAATTATTTAAAGCCTGATCCTAAGCCCACTGAAGTCAACTGCAGTCTTTCCATTTACTTTAATTGGCTGTGGATGAAACCCTTGGTATAGATGTGTGAGTACAGATGTGCTGTTTTACCAGTGGGAGACTTGGGCACCTGTGAACATAATAATTATTTCTGTCCTCTCTACAAGCAAGGAAAATGCAGGTATATTCACCAAAAACAAGTAATTGTGATGTTTCAAAAGCTTATCTTTTTAAATGATTAAACTTAATGTTTAGATTCAAAGAAAATCATTTTGTTTCTTTTTACAAAAATTCCATTCTTAGCACATCTGTTTAAAGAATGAGTTTTCTAAAAGGAAAATCATTTTAATTACCCTTTTATAGCTTATTTTTTACTCAATAAATTTAATATTTTGAACATGCCTCAAGTAGCCTAACCCCACAGCTACTCATGGTATGTAAAATACTTGACCCTTCTGTGAGTAATTCCATGTACCTTTTATATCCATTTAGAGTTGCCTAGATCAACACATTTTACCACTCTGATTTTCCTTCATTACTTTTAAATATTCTCTTGTAGGTTGCATGTAAGTATCTTTGCTTTCTAAAATTCAGAGAACAAAACTCAGACTTTATGTTTTTAATAATAAACTTTATAATAAAACCCAATCCAAATAATTTAGATGTAAACCATCTTTGTGAAGATGAAACCCAGTGAAAATGACAGATAAAAGAAACTTAGTTTTTAAGTAAGGCCAGCAAAGCAGCAGATCAAAGAAGCTGCGTACATTTATAAGCAAATGGTAAGTCTTTAGAGATCAAGAGATTTACAAATCTGGAAGAGTAGAACAATCCTTAACATTTTCTAAATGTAACAGGAGATATATAGACTTAACCAAAATAGATTATAATTGTAAACTGTGACATATGACTTTCCCACTGCAATTTTTTCTTTAATTTAAATGTCTTCAGTCTCTGGAGAATGAAACTGATTAGAACTCATTTGAGCTGGGGAGTAAAAGGGCAAAATTTTAATTTAGTTTCTCAGAGGGCAAAGGTTTTC
This sequence comes from Macrochelys suwanniensis, assembly GCA_033296515.1. NCBI lineage: Eukaryota > Metazoa > Chordata > Testudines > Chelydridae > Macrochelys > Macrochelys suwanniensis. Next base: position 71,249,801 of record CM065780.1, on the reverse strand, counting down.
AGCATGGGCTGTTTGACTCAAATGCTACAAAGAAGTCTTGAATTATCCAGGGCTTAAGTTATAGTGGAGCAGTGAATATTAATAAAAAAGGGTAAAAGCTCCCCTAACGATGGGTCCCATGACTGAGCTCCATCTTTATACTCCCTGGCAGTGGATGGAGGTAAGGAAGAGAGATGGTGGGAGGTCTGCAGTGAAGTAACTTTATGCATATTAAAAGGTAGTAACCAGCAGTTATATCAGCTTTGGATATGATATTTTGAACAATTTAACTGGTTGGCTAAGGAGGAATGCAGCTCCCGTGTACATCCCACTCACTGCAGTCCTTATCACCTCAGTCCAACCAGGCACAGCCCCCACTGTTCCCCACTCACTCGGGAAACATATTTCCCAAAAGGGAAAACAGGACACTACCTGGGGCTAGTCCAAGCTTCCCCCGTCCCATGCAGGGCTGGCCCAAGTCGCTTGCCCCACCCGCCAGGGGACGATCCATGTTATTCACCCCCTTTGGCCCAAGCTGCTCATCCCCCAGACCCATGTGGGGCCTGCCCAAGCCGCATGCTCGAGCCCTCCCTCCCCCCGTGCGGGGCTGATGTCGCCTCTCACCCGCATGTTCCGCTATGCCACACTAGGGGTCGCACCCCACTTTTTTGTCAAAATTGGGCATTTGTCTCGTTTGCTCAGGTCAACTGGTGATCCTTTGGCAACAGCAAGTGGGACACCCACAACTCACCCCAAAGCTGCCCCCAACATCTCTCACCCCACAGCCACCCAGCTAAGTTGCAACACCATTCACTCAAATCACTCATCATGACGGAGAGGTGGCCGTGCCACACCTGAGTGGCACCGTGATACCATGCACCAGGTCATAACGGCTCCTCAAATTTGGCCCAGCTGCCCCCCTGTCTTGATGGAGAGGTGGTTGGGCCAAACCTGCGTGTCACTGAAATGTCAATCAAGTTTGAGATGGGGGACCTGTTGAAGTGCATATTAGTTAATCTGAGTCTGGAAAGCAACTTGGAAAAAGAAATACAATTTGCAATGTGGCCTAAAAGTCAACGAGTTTGGTTCTGTGGGATCACTAGAGGCAAGAGAGTAAGTTCCAGAGCTGACAGGAGGACTAACCCACCCCAGGCAAACATATGCTTAAGCATCCTTATTTGATCTCAAATGCCAGATTAAACATGAGAAGAGAGACAATCTCTAAATCACAAAAGGCTCAAAACATAAAGGGCTTCATGGATCAGAATCAATACCTTTCATCACACCTGGAAGCAAATGATAAGAAAAGTACAGTTTTTGGAGCACACATTAATATGTTCCCCGCTCAAAGCACTGCTAAGTAAGGAAGCATCTTCTTTCTGCTCCAGCTAAGCTTCTAAGCATTTTTCAAGTGTTGCCCCAAAATTGAGCACATTATAATCAAAATCTGGATAAGAAAAGGGCAACTGTGCCAAGGTTTGCATCTCATAGGTGTAGGCCTGAGACCTGATCAACTCTCACCCCCCATATTAAACTAGCCTTGGGCGAAACTCTGGAAGTTCACCATTAAAATTGAAAGGGGCGGGGGGGGGGGGGGGGGGACAGAATGTTCAAATGTGGCAATTTTTTTTCCAAGCACAGATGAGAAAAGGACTCTTTTCAGGGCTGCTGTCTGGATATTCCCAAACAGGTACGGATCTAAGAAGACCCCCTCCCCACAGCCTGAGTAACAAAAGGTGGTTAAATAAGTAAGTGCACAGATATTTCCTGTAGCTATTTCTTCACGTCCCTTCTGTCTCACCAAGTTTCAGCCAGCTACCTCTCCCCCAAAGACTCAAATCTTAAAAAGTGTTGGGGGAAAGTAATTCCAGATCTGATGAAATAGAGATGGTGAGGTGAGTGTCATCCATCTTCTAACGATGCCACAGCAATAATACCACTACGGTAGTGCCTCACATACATATGAAATAGAATCCTATCCGGGCAGAGGAGCAATTGTCCAGTACTGTCCTCAGATAGAAAAGAATGGAGACATTGAAAAGCAACTCTACTGTGTAGGCTGTTACTGGGATAAATTGAGGACTTCAGTTTTATGGGCTGAACTCAATACCTTTCACTAGTACTGCAATCACTTACATGGAGAGAGAAACTCATTTAGCAGTTCCCCTGTGAAACATTCAAACTGCAGTTCCTTTAAATAGTTTAGGTAACAGTTTTTCATCTGCAGGACTTTCAGATGAATTTCACTGACTCTTATTGTCTGAAAAATCATAAATACTATGTCAGTGCTATTTTTGCAACCACCTAGTTATTTTAACAAAGACACAAGAGACAAACACAGTAGCTGGAAAATTCTACAAACTTGTTCTTAAATGTGTAAAGTGAGAGTATCTTTCCTTCCCGACACTGAATAGGGTTTGAGAACTTGGTTTATTGTTAAAGCTAATTTTTTCACCCTCTGATATGAAAACGCTCAACCAAAATTGACCCAAGTCCTTGAGCAAGAAACTTTTCACACAAGTCTACAAGAAAACTGAAGCTTTCATTATTATGCATTCAGCAGGCTATTTGAAAGAGACTCCTAGAAAAGCTTGTAACATGTGGGGGTGAGGGATTCTTATGGAGCTGTCTTGAATTCCTATTCAATCCTTATTCTACACTTTACCCCCTTGCACTCTACTGTTCTATTTTGAGGCAAAGCTCCTTCTATTCACTCTGCTCAACAGAAAAAAACAACAAGCCAAAGCTTAAGGGGGAGAGGGTGGGGGGAAGTAGATATCCTGCCTTTTGTTAAAATAACCAGCATCTTCTGATTCATTGGGCTGGTATTTAAAAATTGCCAATTAGTCTGTACATGACTTTAGCATATAACTGACTTTTCTCCATCTTCATGTTTCTGTTCAGGGAGTTCCACTACCTAACATCCCCTATAAAATTAACATTACATTGTACAATATGCTAGGTGTTTGATTAAAAGTCTCCCACTGTTCTTTGTGATTTTAATGTCTCCAGATAGAAATACCTGACATTAAAATAACCTCATTAGAAATGGACAATACTTGAAAACACTCTATAAAAACTAAACCCTCTTCAAACTTTGCAAGGAAGGAGTATAGAATATTTAAAATAAGAATTATTTCATAACCAAATAAACCCTATAATGATATTCAGGCAAGCCATTTGCCATTTGTGTATTCTAGATACAGAGTAAAGTTGCCCTTCACTTATTTCTCTCTTAGGAATAACAGTTTTATAAACCCAATTTATTGTGAGAAAGGAGTATCTTAATTCACTGGACATTGAGACTCATCACCTGATGTACATAAACATATGGTTTTCATCTACATCTTCATGGTAGCCTTAGGTAACTTTCCAAAACCACATACTCGACTGTTAGGAGGCATGCAATTTTCCCATAAGCCTCTGCCTTTTTCCATACTCAAATATTTTTGCCTGTCTTTATTTTAATCCTCAGATTTTATAGTAAAATTGGGCTGGGGATTAAAGTAAAGATCATTAATATGAATTGCCTCATGGGACTTGGACTCCATCTTTCAGAGCTCATCCCACCAGTGGAGGGGTGACTCTCTTCATCCCACCTCACACCAAAACCAAAAATCTGATTACCAGCCACTTTCACTCACTACACAGAATTTCAGTGATGTGCTGCTAACAGTCTAACAAGCGGATCCCTCAAAAATGTTCCAACTGTCTGCAATACATGTGACTTTTCCTAAGTAAAAGGCTCTTCCCTCCAAATATATAAATTTCTGTCAAACCCAATACTTTCCCCCAACTCCACCCTCCTGTCTAGCAAACCAATACTCTTCCACCCCTCCAGAACGGAACAATTCTATCCTTCTCAATTCTATCTATACCTCCTTACTCTACACCTCTCAATCCACCATGCTTCCAACTACCCAGGACCTTACAGAGGCTTCTCTAGTGACTTCCCTACCTGGCAGAGGTTCCTTTACTGCAACTGTAGTTGAGGCAGGAAGGTTGTCCTGCAGCCTCGGGCCCTGGAATGATTGACTGGGTAGAGAGTGGATCAACTCTGGTGGTGGGTGTAGGTTGTAGGAATGGCTCTTGGGGTGGGCAGTCACCTCTGACTGATGGAAATATCTGTGTTGTGAGGACATCAGCTTTCCCCCAGGCTGTTGAGGAGGCTTGTTGGTTGAACTGGGCAAATAACTGATTTTTTTGGTTCACAGGCACTGTTGAGAACTTGTATTTTATTTTATGACTAACAATCAAAAACTAGTGAAAAATTTAGGCAAATTGAAAAAAAAAACTGTTTAGGATCAAACAACATGTTTTGTTCAAGCACAAATGTATTTTTTAAATTCACAAAACAGGAGAGAGGGGGGCATGGAGTAAGTGTTGGCAGCTTCCCTGTAGCCTTTAACCCAGTGGTTGGGGCACTCACCTGGAACAGCGGAGACCCAGGTTCAATTTCCTCTCTGCCTGCTATGGAAAAGGATTTGAACATAGGTATCCCCGTCTCTCAGGAGAGTACCCAAACCACTAGGCTATGGGATATTCTCTCTCAATTGCTCTGATTGAAGCTATTCCACTAGGGATAAATTAGTCGTTGGAGCAGGGACTTGAACTTGGGTCTCCCATCTTCCCTGTGAGAGCCTGATTTAGTCAGGCAGATTCCATAACAACTGCATTACTTAAAAAAAAACCAAATAAACAACTAAGCACCACAAATACCTGTTAAGTGCATCAACATACAAAAGGACTTCAGCAGTTCAGCAAAAGAATTGTCACATTATACTTGGTCACTTTGGATGAAACAAAATGTGGGGAACCAGAAACTTACTTTAAAAAAAAAAAAAAGCTGAGGTTCTGCTAGCCTCCCTTCCAAGAGCTGAGTTGCTAGACATCGGACTATCCTTCCTATCTGTGCCTTATTCCAACCCTGCTAGTAGCTGCCAGCCAAGTCATACAACAGAGTTTGAAGAACTCAGAGCCTCATTTCCTCTTACCCAAACACCATAGAAGGCAAACTTGTTACCCCTACCAGGCCTTCCAAACCCACAAGCGAAGACATTCATTGTCATTCACAAGTGGCACTTCATAGTCATTCATGATCACGATTCACGATTCTGTTTCTATGATGTGCCACTAATTTAGTTTGAGCAGAGACTCTATAATTTATTTGGACTATGGTGCCTAGTGCTTCTTGGGGGGTGCTGTGAAATAATAAAAATCATGAACTTAGTATGCTTAAAGAAGTCTGTAGATTGAAAGCATGGATATTTATTGGGTAAGATACTAGTAGTTCATTATTAAACCTTTCTAGTGGAATTTCAATGCTTTTCTCTGATGAGCAGTTGGCAATTAGACCCATCTGCTCATTCCTAATACCCTTCCCTAAAGGATGAATGGAACCAATCTACTAAAGTCCTTGTGGGACTACTTAAAGAGAGAAGAGGGATTACCCAGAGTATCCAGTCTAATATTCCTTCTCTCACATTCCATCACTGCAGTTAGCTGGCATCAAAGCAGACATTCATGACTGGCTGTAGAAATATTGCTGGCATATAATGGATGTTGCATGCACAGTCACAGCATTAAAATTACATAATCAAATGTTTTGTAATGCACAGGAGAGATATAGGATTATGTGAGGAGCATTGTAGAAATGAATATTTGTGCATTTGTGGGCCTAGTGTTGGCAAAGTATGTTGAAATATTATATAGTGATGATGGCATATAAGGCATATCGGAATTTACAAAAGATGTATGGCAAATTCGCCAGAATACATGTCCTCAATTTTCCTTTCTCATGTCTTATTTTGAAAAGCCAAGTGGATAAAAATGACCAACTTTGACAGCCAGACTTCATGATAAGTTTTCAAAACGTCTTAGATTCAGGAAATTCTAGGTTGTTTTAAGCAACAATGTTAACAACGCTCTGGAGAATTTCATAACATGATGATTTAAACATAAGGAAAACTAGACCCAAAATGATCATAAGAAGCACTCTCAGAAACACCAAACAGAAATCCCGAAAGAAGAATCTTGATCATTTTTTTTTTAAAAAGAATGTGACAGCAACATTTAAATAAACTTTTCCCCAAGTGAAGTATTTTTGATTGAAATGAGGCCATATATCTTTTCATATTGTGTTAGAGGTTTATTTTTGAGTCTGAAGTACATAGCACCAAAATATGCAGTACTTGAGCTGATGGAAAACACTGTGTGCTCTACTAAACATATTTTAGTACACTTCAGTGACCTGTCGGAGGTTTCAGATGCTCTAGCCAGACAAATTATGACATGGCAATTCTCCCAAACCCCTTATGAGAGAAAAACACCTACAGAAATAGAGCAAGATAAAGAATTTGGAGCTCTGTGTACTGTCACTAAAGAATGAGGGTCTTATCCTAAACTGGAGAAAATTAGCATAATTCCGTAGACTGAGACCAGATCCTTGACTTCAATGGAGCTATGTGATTTATACTAGATGAGGACCTGGCCTCAAAAGTTTAAAACTAAAAAAATGTTTAGCATTTTGGAACACTTCTTGCCGTCCTGTGCAGCTGAAATGGAATAAAATCTCCTGGTCATAATCAAAGCTGGTATAAATTGGCATAGCTCCACTGATGTCAATGGAGTTCAATTAACATATACCAGCTGAGGATCTGGGTCTCCCATGCTTAGCTGAAAGAGGGCTGTTGTCCCATCACTTTCAGAGGATCTTCCTTCTCATTGTGCCCTGAAAAACTGACCCAGAAAGCAAATAATGTAACATTTGCAGTCTCCGAACTGGCATTTGGATCCATCATCTACTTAGCAGAAAGCCTAAATCTAAAATAATTTGAAAATCCTTGGGATGCTGTTCACGTTATTTTAAAATGCTTAAAATCCTAGATCCTGAATAGATGATATGTATGCTTTGAAAATTACAACTAAATCAACAGTAGTTGAAAGATACTTTTTTTCCTTTGTCTGTTGACACTTGTACCTATTGTATTGGACCTACTGAGGAGGATGTTGATGGTAGAGGTTAGTTTTCAGGTGAAGACGACCTCAAGCTTTGTACTACTACTTTGTAGATGAAAGAACTTGTCTGAGGAGAGTTTTGTTTTGTCACTGACACTGACTTTGTTTTTTCCAGGGTGAATGATTGCTGGATTTAGAAATTGATTCTGGATCAGTCGAGTCACAACTTCAGGCACAGAAACCATTCCTCTCCTTCCCATAAAACAATGATGAGTGGTATCCTTCTGTGATGTTATCTAATTAAAATATGACCATGCAAATCATTGTTGCTACCACTGTTATATAATTGCAAGAAATCTTATACAAAGTGTGATGCATGGCCAGAAAGGGTTAAGCAGCTTGCAGGCTAAATGACCCAAAGCCAACCTGTTAAAAAAGTATATAAATGGTAAAGGGCCATTCCATGGTAGATAGGCTAGAACTTTGAAATACAAACCTGTATTGTTAGAAAAGTAGAAGTGATACTAATTGTATGTTTACTTTTATCTTGCTAAATGTTAGCCATGTAAATAGACAGTTCCTGTCTGTCACTATAACTATTGATTCAGAGATCAAAAGGGAATATTAACATTGAGATGAATCTTCAGTGAAATAATGTCATTGTCTATATGTCTCTTTAAAGTTTGTGATAGACTGCCTAATGGATAAATTGCCTTATGTTAATTTGTGTAGTTAATTACCGGTGATGCTTAGGAAATAGGTCTACTTCAAAATCTCCATGATTGCCTATTTTTCGCCGAAGGACTCTGATCTGTCAAAGAAGGCCTGGAGCTGTAGAAAAGACCCTTGTGTCCTGATCCTTTTTATTTCAGATCTGCTTGATGCTTCATGCAGGGGAAGCTTAAACCAAAAGGCTGAGATCTCCAGTCCTAACCTGGAATCACCCTGAATATAAACATTGGACTATAACCTGTGAACGAATTCTGAAAGAATGCTTTGCAACTGCAAAGCTCACCATCTCTACTATGAATCTGAATCTCATGTCTGTATGTATACTAATCTTTTAGCCAATACTCTCTTTTCTTTTTTAATAAATTTTAGTTTAGTGAATAAGAATTGGCTGTAAGTGTGTATTTGGGTAAGATCTGGAATATTAACCTGGGAGGTAATGTGTCCAAGATAGGTAGAACTTTCTTATATGAATAAGATTTTCAGTAATCCTCAACATATTTGACTTGGGTGTCTGGGTGGAGGCCTGAGGGAGGCTTTAAGGGAACTGTGTTGTTGGTTTCTGGGTAACCCGTGAGGTATTATAGAAGCTGTTTTGTGCTGGCTTGATAAATTTAAGTACTGGAATATCCACCAGCTTTGGGGATTGTCTGCTCCATTCTTTGCAGTTCACACTAATTGAGTGACCTCAGTTGGCTCCCCTGGAACTCCAGTCACAGCTTCATAATCCTAATGCATATCCTACTACCTGGCCCCGGATTTTCCAAACTACAGCAGCTCTTTTGTTTCTTTGTGAAGCAGACTACTGGAATTTGATTTGACTTGCCCACTGAAGCAACAAGCTTTTTCCTGAATGTAGAATTACCATTCTTTCCTTTGGTGCTACGACCGTAGTTGGATAGATATAGCAAAATGGGATGCGCATTAGCCTAGGGTTCTTAAATTTGGGTAGAAAAAAAGCCAGGCACCAATATTATCATGCTAAGATGTAGGAAATTCTATGAAAACAGCTCTTCCTCTATACCACCCACGCAAACAAATGGATAAATACTAACCGAGATGACAAATCAAAAGAAGAAAAAGCTTGCTATTAACTTGTCAGAGCAAACTTTGAGCCTGATCACAAACGCCTTATTCAGACTAATTCCCTATTGACTTCAGTGAGAGCTCTGCCTAAGGGAGAATTCCAGGTTTCGTTCCTCTTGTATATTTAATTTAACATTATACTCTTTACTTACACATCATGTGTACAGCAAAATGGAGATGTGCTATTAATTAAATACACACTTATTCTGTATATGCCAGTGGGTCTGTCAAGCTACCACAATTTAAAAGCGCTGCTAGAAAGTATTGTTTTTCAACAGTGATGCCAACAAATTACTTCCCCATCCTTTTTGCCACCACCTTCCAGAGGTAGTGAATACTAGATATTACATGAGGAATGCACAATTATTGTGTTGCCAAAATACTTGTAGAGCTGGGCATGTAGGAAAAAAATTGTAACATAAAATTTCAGCAGTATACATCCCTGCCCCTCTTCCCCATCTTCCCACAATATAGTTTATGGGTCTACATACTTTTTTTCACCCAAAAAAGTAAGAGGAATCAAAATAACTTTTAAAAGTTGCCGTATTCAGCATACAGCTAGCTACATAATTGCTGTACAATGTTCTTTGGCAAACCATTTCCTAAATCAGATTCTCCTGTCCACTTGTCATAGTAGTTTGAACATCTGTATCTCTGATGACAGACTAAAAAGTACCCTCTCCTCAGTCTTGACCTGGAGAGGCCCACCTCTGGACAGAAGATAAATAGTATGGTCTCCAGGCCATTCAGTGTTTAGCTTTTATACAGGGATTTCCAATGACGCTGCCACTTCTGATGGTGTTTTTCTCTTCTCCATTGATAACTGGACTAAAGCCACCAATTCATTTCACAAAAGCCAAACAGTCAACAGCCGGTAAGAAATTTTAAATGTCTGAAAACTGAATAATGACCCACTAACTTCACTGATAACACAAGAATGGGGAAATAATTTCGTTTTTGTCCCAGGAATGTGGTTCTTGAGGGAAGGATTTTAAAAATCTTATCTCAGGTACTTTTTTCCAAATCCTGGGCTTGAGCCTATGAGACACAGAGTTACCTCAGCTCTCTTGACTTGAGTAGGAGTCGAAGGTGCTCAGTAACTCTCAGGATCAAGCCCGTGTTGGAAATCAGACAGTAAATTGAAGGGATATAAAGGATATAATTTAATTAGATACAATACTCAACCATAGAACACTCTACTACTCTTCATAAAATTTGACCAATCAAATTACCTTTTCGGTTGGTTACAATATTTAGAGTGTGTTGCATTTTCTTCTTCAAATGGATTCAGACTAAAAAAACCCAACCAATTTAAAACTGCTAAAACAAAGATTTAGTTATTCTGTCCTAATACTGCAATTCCTTAATGTCAAAAAGAGTTGAAGGAGTCCAGAACCTCCCAGGACTGGGCCCTGAATAATTAAAGTTTACTAAATATAAAGAGAACCCTGAGTTAAAATCACATATAAAAGTGTATATGTATTACTAACATTTTAGACTGTTAAAATAAGCCAAAGATTGGATTTACTTTTCATTATTTATGTTGTCTACTAGAAATGAACAAGGGACAAAATTTAGTTTTAAATAATTTCATGAACGTTTACTGTTTTTAAAATTGCCTGTTTTTCCTCTTTTTTCTACTTCCACTACTAGTTTTTGCTCATAACTAAATTTCAAATATGTATACTTATACAGCTAGATAAATTTTTTCTTGAATTTGTGAGTGCTTATACATTTTTCTAAACAAAATTTAACTTTTCTCCCCCCTCCCCCAACCTCACGGTTTAATTTATTTTTTATCTTAAATTCAAGTTGGTTCTATTGTTCACTTTATGCCTTTCACTCAATGTGAAAAACTGATCGGTTTCTAGTTAGTTCTGTTTTCTGCATCTCACGCATTAGCACTGTATTGATGTGTCTGGGTTGAACAGATTGCAGGGGAATCTTTATAATAAAAATATCTTTTCACTGACTTAATAAAAATAATGAAAACATTGCTACTACAAACATGTTTTCTAAAGATCATGGGAAATTTGGTCTTAAAACTACCTGAAAAGGATATTTGACTTTGGATGCTTCTATTCACAAGAATCCCCTTCGTTACAGACATTCTATACAGACAAGATCCATGATTAGAACAATAAGTCATGCCATGATCAATTAATTAACAGTACTGCCCGTTATTTTTGTTTAAACAATTTATGTCCCTGAAGATATTGTGGTCTGGCATTAGGGATTAAGTGTAAATATAGTATGCTCTGAAAATAAGTATTTATTTTCCTATTAAAAAAAATAAACTGTGAAGAAAGATTTCCCTTTGGCAAAAATTGCAGCATGCGTCTTACCTGAAAGTTGCCAAAACAGCTTCCTCCAGGTAGGGTGACATAACTGACAAATGGAGGACCAGGAGAGTTCAATGACTCATACACCACTGTGCCTTCACTTGGAAATACAGCTCTCTGTTTCTGTTTGTTCTCCCAGAATTCCTGCAGCACTGCTACGACATTCACTATCAAAGACACAGAAGTGACAAATATTGGGTACAGTATACACATTTTATCTTCACTTGTAACTTCATTTGCCAGATTTAAGCAAGAAATATTCTGGTTATATACACGTGAGAGGTGAAGATTCAGTCGAAGCCATCGCCTGCACTATAACTGTATTTTGCTCCAGCAGGATATTAAGAGGCACTGTACTGTTGGAGCAGCTGTCTTTCAGGTGAGTGGGGAACTATATAGAAATTCCCCTTTACCCGTCACAAGAAGGGCCACAGTTGCTGTGTTCCACAGCAGAAGTGGCTGGATTTTAACGGTGCACGAAATGATGCGCTTCCACACTGCTTTGTGATGTGGTCAGAAGGTAATAGGGTGACCAGACGTCCCAAAAAATCGGGACTGTCCCGATTTTTCCTCCTTTGTCCCGCATTCCAACCAATGCATGGTCAGGGCGCCATTTGTCCCAATATCGGGGCTTCTGGGTTTTTTTTTTCTTCCCCCTCGGAGATCTCCGGCAGGACTTGGAGAACTCCGGAGGGGTTTTTTTTTGTTTTTGTTTTTTTTTCCTTCTTCCCCTCGGAGATCTCCAGCGAGGCTCGGAGAACTTCAGTGGTTTTTTTTTTTCCCCCTTCCCCTCTGAGATCTCCAGCGGGGCTCGGAGAACTCCGGTGGGGTGTTTTTTGTTTTTTTTTGCTCGACAAGTGTGGCGGCATGGTTTTTTGTTTTTGCTCGGACAAGTCCCGATTTTTGGGTTCCTTCATCTGGTCACCCTAGAAGGGAAGATGCTGTATATTAGGGCAGAGAGCTGCCAGTAACATGAACATTAAAATACTAATGTACAAACTAAAAATCGCTACAGTGCTTCTGCACTACAAAGCTTTAAGTTTCAGGGATGGGATTTTCAAAGCTTCCTAAGAGTTTTAGCCACTCAGCTCCCATTTAAAGTGAATAAAATTTGGGTGTACCTCCTTTAGGCCCCTTTGAAAAGCCCAGCCACTAGGTTACAGCTGATGTTTCCTGGCAACTACCTACAAGTAATGGCACTTTTTACACTCTGTCAAAATATTATCAATTCCTATGCCCCTCTCAAACAACATGCCAGCTTACCACTTTCGAGAACAGGCTTATTGGAGGACCATTGTAAAAACACAAGATGTTATCTATTTCCTATGATTGCTTGCTTGGATGGCCATAACAGGGAAAGCAGTGAGAATACAGAAAATAAGAAAGAAAGTCCTTATATTGGACCTTCACAATGGTATGGCTATCTCCCCCCTTCCCCCACATTTTGAATAACTAATGAAATAAGAAACAGATGGTTATCACAATGTGTGATGGTGCTTTGACACAAACTGCATAAGAGTGAAACCCAAACCACAGAAACTGGCTTCTACTTTTCTAAATTATAGGTTTATCCCTCCCCTTTGAGACTACTAGAATTTATTAACTGCATACTTAGTGATCGATATTACCTGCTGCTGATCTTTGATATGTATCACAGCAATCCAGAAGAATGAAGTGACAAGATGAAATTGGTGACCTATCATTTTTATGTTCAACAAGGGCAATTATCCTCTTATTTTCAACTTATTTGAACTTTGAGTGATAAGTTTAAGCAAAAATCAAATTTTTAGACCAGATAACTGCCAGCAGAACAGACCGTAGAACCATATGCCGCCTAGATCAAGGAAAATGTCTAGGGTCTGCTGTGTTCAGAACTTCTCACTGACCCTGAGTGAAATATATCTTTTACATCACTGGTTGCTTCACTCTGTTTCTTACATGCATGTTTGGTAACGATTCAGTTTAAAAGCCATTAAGTGAAAGTTGATATCTGGGAATAAACTTCATGCATGTTAAATGTCAAATTTCTAAGCTTTGAGCTTGATGGTTCAATAGAAGGAAAGTGCCACATTTATTGGAGAAATTGTATTGATATTAAATCTTTATTGAAAAGGTCATGTTTAGGTTAAAAGAAACTAGCTTGAAATAGAGCACGAGAATACAGACAAATGACAACAAGAACAACAAAGGCTTACCCTATAAGGCAATTGTGGCCCTAGCTTCTCTTGGGAAAATTGACATTTAACTGTTTAAAGTTTGTTTGCTTTTTTAAAGAAAAATCAGATGTCTACGCCATGGATCCTATACCACCAATATGAATACCACCCACAGATCTTTCTCAGGCCCTGATTTACTTGTGACATAAAATGTTAATTTAAGAAAACATCAACTTATCTTAACCTAGTTTGCAGACCAAATATTCTACAGCCTTTCAAATCAGCTGACTCCTCATCAGAAAAATTTAGTGTTTTAGCAACTTGTAGGCTAGCATTTTCAAAGGAGCATAAGAGACTCTGGTGCTTAATGACCACTGAATTTGGACTGGATTTGAGGGCTGAAACACTGTTGAAAAATTAGGCTCAATACTTGTTTATCAAAGAAAAAGGAGAGTTATCCAGATGACAAACACTAGCTCTTAAGAACTGTTCAACGTCCACAGTTGGCCTTCTAAATCTTTTTTTCCTTTCCTTTTTCGTATCATCTGTCTCTCATATCTTTTGTCAATTTTACAGCAAGATTGAGAAAATTCATAATATATCATTTTTGTTCTCTTTTGCTGTTACTAGTTCAGCATTTGGACAGCCTGTGAATACTTTTTGGTTGGTTGAAAGTTTTCACTGGACTTTGTGATACCTTCAGATGTTTTAAAAATTAATATACATAAAGTTCCCTAAGCAACCAAGAGATTTTTCTTGGTCACAGGAAAATAAGGCAGAGTCTCTTCTTTTGCTGAAGTCCTGAAACTTAACTTCGGCTGTCAATCTCCAAACCATGAGAGTTTGTTACAGGTTAAGCTAACAGGACAAATATCTAGAAAAAGGCACTGTATAGCTATTATTATAGTAGTATTCTGAAAACACCCATAAACTGTTCTTATGTACGTGAATAGAGTGTAATACTGAATTTATAATCCCAAAGGTTTTACAATCCAAGAAAATTTAGGGCTTGTGTACATAGAAAATAGTACCAGTTTAACTCAAGTTGTGATTTTATTCCTCATTTAGTTAAAGCAGTGCGACCGTGTGTAAGACTGTCTCTTAGATTGGTTTAAAGCAGTCCTATAGAGGTTTAGCTTGCATGCGTACGTTTATAGGCACAAAGTAAACTGATATAGGGCAGTTTTAAAATTGATATAAGAGTCTATATTCACAACTTGCAATGGTTTAACTAAACCAATGTAAATTAAACCAGTGCAAATTCTGTGTGTAGACAACATATTATACTCTTATATTCATATATATTTAAAAAATGTTATCACAAGTTATTCTAAACATATCCATTACAAAAAGGGAGCATTTAATTTAAAAGAAGAAAAAAAAACACAAGATGCAACTGGCAACCAGAGAGGTTTGAAAAGTTCCTTTGCATCTTATAGTAATCCAAGGAGCATGCTAGAGGTATCCAGGAACCATTCTACCACTATCAGGTATGTAGGTGGCTGTTTAGTCCCTCTTGAAACAGGTACCATAGCAATACGCAGAGTTTATCAGAGCCTCTACCTTCATTTTCATATAAGAAATTGCACTATTTATTTTTTTGAACATTCTGGGTGAAGTCTTGTCAAATCAACTGCTATTTACCCATTTTTCTTCACACAAGTTTTTGCATGCTCCACAGGAGTGCAGTGCAGCAGCAATCCAACTTTTAAACTATCCAGTAACAGTGTACAAATGAAAAAGCTAGATATTCTTTTTTTTTAAATGTTGGAAGTGTTGAACACACTGAACTTAGCATTACGATCTACATCTCATTTTGAATTAATGTCATTCACTTTAATTTGCTTTTTGTATTTTGAAAAATATAATATGACCAAAGATGTTTAAATAATGGCTAGAGTACCTATGTGCATTGGTGACTACTTTTCCTAACGGTTTAATTATCTGTGCTCTAAAATCTGTTGTTCAGTATATTGTAACATCACTGAATCAGTTAAACAAAGACATAGGATGAAATCCTGACTCCATTGAAGTCAATGCCAAAACTCCCATCGACGTCAATGGGCCGGAATTTCACCCATGCATTTTCCTCCCTTTTAATGTTACAAGCATGTAATACAAATATCTAAGTAATGTTAGGAATGTGACCAGTTTACAATACAAGGATTTCATGGATCCTTTATCCTTAATTTACCTCCATTCATGGGCATTATAAAGGTTTCAGACCAGTGCATGGTACTTGATGTGACGTAACTTATAGTTACAAGGGGATAGAAAGAACATCTCTTTACTATGCATTTCTGTGCTTTTGTCTGTTCCCATAATAGCCAAGGCTCTGTGGACTATGCAGCACACTGGACCTAACTTCTGTGGTAAGAGTCCCCTGGCTTTTGGGACACGTATACTGAGTTTTACAACAAACAGGAAAAGATGTGGCAGTGCCAAGTTAATAAAAAAATATTGAATTAAATACAAAAAATTACTAGCACAATCAATACTATCCATATTATGTTAGATTTACACATATTTTATGCTGTTCCCTAAATGTTTAGCTTTTGTACTGATAATGTGTAACCATTACAGAAGTTTTTGAAGGAGGGTGAAATAGCGGCTTTGACAGCTGACCTAGGGCTTTTGACACACAGGGAGCAGTTGAGGATTCTGACTTTCGAAAGTTGATATCTCTTAGTGGGCAGGAGAAGAGATGATTTAAGAATTCCAAGTTGCTTCAAATTTAAATTCCCCCATGTGTAGAACATGTGAGATACCTAATATTCACAGAAATAATACAGGTATGCCTCATCTTACTGGGTTCTTATTATGACGCTGGCTATATGGTCTCAAAGGGTTAACCCCAGCCAGAGCTGTCCACTTAGGAGGGCCAGAAAGCAGACAATGACTTCAGATAAACCTTATTGCCTGGTGCTCAGAAACAAGAGGGGCCAATTCCTTTGAAGTCTCATGTCCGCTGGGCTCTGGCTAGTATGGCCAAGGGTGGGAGGGGGGAGATTCTGGTGGGAAAGCTGGGACAAAGAGATGGGATCCTAATAAAAACAACCCCTGATAAATAGGGGGGAAGACTGAGGACATGTGTTCATTGCACAGTTAACTGGGGGTCTTACACAGGTGTCAGCCCAACTGTCACTCCCCCACCATTCACACAGAAACGCTTTGACCCAAGACTGGAGGTGCTTTAAACCCAGGCTAGCTTACTTGGCTGGGGGTATAGGTTAGTATCCAGGCTCTGATTTATCTCAGCCTGGAACCCACTCACTTTGCAGTGAGAATGCAGACAAAACTCTCTCAAGTACCATTCCTCCAATGTTCTTCCCACATTTTCCTCTGAAGAATGGACAAGTTTTCCTGCAAGAATGTCTCAGGACAAAGAATCATGAGATACGCCCCATAGACTGCAGGTGAGTGCAGAAACACTGAGGACAGAGTAAGGTGGGTAGGACTTTGTTGTGAGGTTGCTTGTAATCAGGAGAGGCTAACCTGCATACAAAAAACCTGGGTGCCAGTCATAGGGGTTAACTGCAAAGACATATCCACAGACCATTAGGGATGATCTTTGTCATCCCAACTCCTTGAAATGAGTGCCTAGGAGACAAATGGGATCTAGCTGTTTTTGCAAGGAAAGACTGAGGAGTTAGATAAGATGCAGATAGATAGTTTAATGTTTTAAGATGTGTTTCTCTGAATGCCTTGGTTCTGAATAATCAATACTTTACTGTATGAAACCTGTAATTACCACTTGCCATATCTCATGAAGAGGAGTACATTGGGCAGGGGGCCGAATCCTGTAGGACCTTCTGAGACAGGCATGGTTGGTACCCAGTGTGGCCGCAGGCCAGTCAAAGTGAGGGGGAGACATGATTTCACCCTGAGAGAGCTCAAGTGCAGCTGGCCTGGTAACTGTGACACCCTATCTAGGCAATCCTTGATAACAACCAACCTCTTCACTGATCCCACCCTGAAAACTACTACTGCATCCATCACAGAACCAGTTAACAATTTTGGCATTTTAATTGTCTATAGTTATTAGAGTTAATGCTGCTTTGAGATGAATGGGGCAGGCCATACCTTGGAGCTATAGTTTCCTGGTGGTTGCAGAGTCAGGAAGACAACACTGCATTGGTTTACAATTGGAAGGCTTTCCTCAGAACCACAAGAGGCAAGGAATTTAATTTCTTTAAATGGAAGTTTAGATTCAGTTGCATATTCCATAATCATGGTACTAGCCTTAATGTTACTAAAGTTCGGTGTGGACTTTGTAGTTAGTTATGGATGGTTTGGGGCTGGAGAAAAATGGCTGCTCTCCCTGCTACCTCCACTAGCATAAATGCATGGGATTTCCTTGTAACTGCCAGGTGTTCAGAAATGTTATTTTATGTCTTCGAGTTGCGCAATTGCCATGATTGGAATGAGGATGCATACTCTGTGCAAGGTATTGCTACCCACTCCATTATTTACTTATGGGGGGAGGGGTACATTTTCCTTGTTTTTTTTCAAGGAAGCATATGGAACATTCTAGAGACCACAAGTCAAATTCAACATTGGCATAAGCAGGAACATAATTTAATGAAAATTAATTACTTCAGAGGATTTGTGTCCACTTATGCCAGCAGTGAATTTGGTTCCATATTGCTAGGAGTAACATTAAAGCATGTTTACAGTTACCCTACCCGAGGTGAACAAACATGTAGAGGATTAGCAGTAAACAGGACAGTGGACAAAACTCACACATAGATGGGGATATTATTTGAGAAGGGAAACCCTAAGACTAATGGGGCTATTCAGAACAGAAGTCATGCAGTCTTACCAGTAGAGTGAAATGGAGTCATAACCCTGACAACATTTCAACGTCAAAAGAAAGCAGGATACAAAGAACACACAGGATAACCATCTACTTTGTCATTTTTAAACTTAAAAGGATTTCTGGAAAAGGGTTGTTTTAACTAACTTGACAGACTATCATTAAATGAACACTCAAATGCAGAGAACAATAATAAAAGCTTTTGGAGTTAAAAAAGCTAAGTATTAAAGAAGATTCTTTAGTGAAAGGCTACTAAAGTTGTCTTACATTTCTTAAATCAATCTGTGGCACATAATCAGTAAAACCATATCATTTAAACAAAGATCATAAGTTAGAAGTGCACCCTCCTGCAGCTGTATCCTATTATGGATTGTAACTTAACACATGCATCTTGGAGAAGTTGTTAAAATTGAGTTCAGACTAACAAACCTATATTGTTTAAATATGTGGAGAAAAGGGGCAGAAATTTAGGTGGGAACCATCAGGTTCTATAGGAGTTTTGGTATTTCATGTTCTTATTTTTGTCATCAGTTTTGAGTATATTTTAAAGGAATAAATGTATACTCTACCCATATACACAGATCTCTGCTGCAGACAGGGGCGTAATAAACACTAACTAGGATTTTTACTAACAATGCTATAAATCTGCAAGCCATTATATGCTAGTACATTAATAATGATGCCATTAAGCTGCATTTATCCCCATGCTAAATTTCTACAGGACATAATGTACTTCAGAACATACGAGAAGAGAAAAATTCCCACTAAAACAAGACTAACTAGTAACAAACAAGATGTTACTGTTTATGGACACATTGGAGCTCCAAAAGTATGAGAGACATGTACAGATACAAGGGGCCAGAACCTGGTTTCAGTATAGCCTCTGTGCACTACTCAGGCAGCTAAAACTTTCGTTGGTGGGAGGGAAACCCCTGGTGGCATAGAGCCATCAAAGCCTCTAGTATAGAAGTGCAGGTTGGTGGCATGTTGGAGTTAAGGGGAGGTAGCTGGAGTGCTGCTTCACTCTGGGAAGACGGATCACCAGTTCACAAAAGTTAGAGCAGCTTTGAGGCTGTTCTAACTTGCACTGGAGACTGACCTAGACTCTGGTTTCTCCCTGCCACTGTCCAGAATTTAGGGGGCATAAGTGTGGCATAAAGCCATCTTTGCCTCTGGTGGGTTCTTTGCTGAAACCCAAGGACTGAGGCCAAAGTTTCTTGAGGATTTTGATTGTGAGGTCTTGGAACTGGGGCCATCCGTCGTAAGTATTTGGAAAGTATCCAGCACACAGTAGGCATTACTGTCAATAAATAATAATCCTGGGGGTTTATAGTCTAACTAATGGTGTGTGATATAAAGCTTTTATTGCCACTCCTTTGGAAAGACTGGCTCATGGCTCCACAGCTCATGAATGATTTGATAATCCCAAATTTATGGCAATAAAAACATTGATAACACAGATCATCAGTGTAATAAATGTAGATCCATGGGATAACTGTATATATCATGCACTTTCGAAGGCCTTGCCTGCACTCTGTCCACTAATCTATTTGTGCTGGGATGACTATTACTTACATTCCAAACCTACTAGCAGCTTGAAACAGACGCCATTTATATAAATAAAACTGCCAGAGAAATATTTACCAAGATCATACAGAGCCTGATCCAAAGTATTGAGGTAGGAATCTTTCCATTGACTTCAGTGGGTTTTGGATCAGGTTTAATTCCTTTTCCCTTCTACTTGAAAAACAAAATGACACCCGTTTCTAAGGAAACCAACACTGTAGGATATAGGTGCCACTGCCAAGAATCTGGTTCTGAGAAACAGACCGATCTTTACGTTCACAAAAACGTTAATTTTTAATATTTCTAAAAACGTAAATGTGCTTCCATACTGACAATTTTTAAATTCTACATTCAAGGATAATTTTGGGACACTTCATAGTGCTTTACAGCAAAGCTGTAGTGAGGGAAAAGCCATTACTTAAATTTAGGCTTGACAGAATTCCATTTTTTAAATAAAATGTCTATGATTGTATCAATGCTTTTTAAAGTATTTTTTCATTTTTTAAAATCTATTTAAATGTTCACAGTTGTGGGAAGTTATTGAGGTGTGGGGAGTGTCAGACAAAGGGCAGACAATTTTTTAAAGAAAGTAGATAACCTTTCACTTTTTCTAATCTCTACAACTGCGAAAACAAAATTTCAACATTACATATCAAAATATACAAAGTACATATACTTAAATCAAATTCTAATAAGTTCTTAAGCAGCATTTTTCTTACTTTGTTTACCTGTAAAAGTAAACTGTAGGACTGCAGCACTTTGTTTACCTGTAAAAGTAGATTGATGGAAATATTTTTTAAATTGGTTTGTGTGTATGTATGGTGAAACTCACATTTACCAACAAAAATCCAATCCTTCCAAGCCTACTCAAATTGTAAACTCTACGAGGAAGGGTCCATCTTTTTGTTTTGTAGTTGTACAGCACCTAGAACAATGGGGTTCTGATCCATAATGGGGACTCTGAGGTACTACCACAATAAATGTAATAGCAATGTTGGAAAGATATTCTACAGCAAGTGATGATGCAGGGAAAGTTCTGCTCAATTCTGCTGGGTCATGCTCAATGCGAATGGAATCTCATGGGAATTTAGCTGCTAAATTCTAAGAAGTCTTTATAGAGCATGTGTGAACCGAGATTTTTTTCCCCAAAGGCTTGGCCACATTTGGGCAGATTTTTATAAACTACAACAAAAAGCATAGCCCAGACACAAAGGCCAATTCCTTGGAAAATCTCAGGTCTTTAATGGAAAGTATGGGGGTGCTGGAGTTTTCAAACAAAAAAATCACCAGAATTTTTTAACACGGGCAAAATGTGCATTTCCCTAGCCTTCTTAGCAGAAATTGCTGACCCATTTTGGCTGACATTTTCCAACAAAATTCATGCTGAGCCAGATACATGGGATAGAAAAAATTCAGTCTGAATGTTAAAGTTTGGCAAAGTTATAAGGTACTGAAAACAGGGTCTTAAAATGGGAAGTGTCAGGCAATCTTAACAACAGGTGGTGCTACCAGCCCTGCCTATAATATTTCAGTTATACTCAGCAATGTTATTTTTGCCCAGTCAGGTAAAGGAAAACCATATATTTTTTAATGCATTGTAACAAGTAGTAAAGCACTATTGCACTATTATAGCTGACAGATGTGCTTTCAGTATTGGATTATTTCTGGTAATATTTGAAGCCTGTACACCTTGAACGTTTGTAAAAGCTGTAGAAATAAGAATACACACAGGCATGCTCATAATGATATCCTGTTCTAGAATATAATTTCTACCCACATCACATTTAAATCCTACTGACAAAATAATGCTTCCAGTACAAGGACTGGTGGTTTAGGACAATACTAACCTCTTCATGACAATGCCATTAACTACAGTATCATTTTGGCTTTAATCTCCCATTAACTTCAATGGCAGCAGGTTTATGCAGTAGTTTGGACCTTCTGGTTTCAGTGGGAGCACATAGCAGGATCAGGCATAAGATGGACAGTTTCTATATTAGAATTCTTTAAAATGAGTGCTTCCTGTTGTGGCTCAAAAAGCCCTTATGAAAAGTGACATTCCAACCCATCTATAATTTTGGGCATCTGCGTTTTCTCTTTTACTTTATCCATCTCTAGATCTGTGGGTGGTCACAGTATCATTGTCTGGGCAGCTGGTACATACATTTTCAATCAAAATCTTGTCAGTTGATCTTTATGAACTGGTTACCAAAGGAAACTCAAAAAGGGGAATGCCTTTCCTCCCCCTTTTGATATCAAATTCTTTGCTCCTGCGATGTCTACTCTCCCTGGCTCTTGGAACAAGGTCTCAGGACTGCAGCACTCCATGACTCTACCACAGCAACATATAGTTCTCCTGCTGGGTGGCCTGAGAAACCATATTATTTGTGTATGGAGCTGTCTAGGTTTCTTACTTCAGAGTCAGATTCTGATACTTTACTTACTGACTGGCACCTTTCTACAGGAGTGATCCTATTAATTTCAGGGAGACTACTTATACAGTGAAGTATTTTCAATGCAAGTAAGGGTATTGGAATCTGACCATTAGAAAACAGTTAATATATAGTATACAGACATTTCCTCTAGTTCCTTTACCAGGTTGTGCACTTAAGTAGTTTCTCCCATACCATGTTTGAAAGAAATAGCAATAAGCTGTTAATGTAGCTGCTGACAAATGAATGAAGCTGAGATTTAATAAGTGCCTTTCACACTGTGCTTGAGGGTTTAAAATAGACTATAATTAGATATGTATGTGAAGAAAGTGTTCCCAAACAGAGTCAAATGCTATGTTAGCAATATCTTTTTACAGCACATAACTGAGCAATTTAGATTAAAATTACACCTGCAAGCACCATAATATCACAATCAGAAACCAATGGTATAAACTAAAAACTGCCTTTAGGGAGACAAACTAAATGATCCCATTCATCATGGAGGAAACGGCAAAATAATGGAATCTAAAGTAGTGTTTTGCTGAATTTGCTCATGGATAATGTTTCTTATTAATTCCTGTTTCTCCAGGCACTGATATATGAATCTAGGTAAGAAACAATGGGACAGATTCAGATACTCATGTAGAATGTAGAATTCTACCTCACTCCATGAATAATATCATTGAAATCATGAATAAGGGAATCAGAATCCAGCTCGGTAGAATAGAGAGCTAAATTCAACTGCATATATTTTAACCGAGTTACTAAGAGATGAATGAGTTCAATATACAGCAATTAATCATATTAGCTTCAGAAACAAAGTTACATGAGGTAGTTTAATGCTGATGCTGAAATAAAGACTTTTATATAGCAATTGCCTAATATGATTTGAAAGGAAAATTGAACAGTTTGACAGATTTGCTGTCACACAAAATACCACAAAGAAAGTATGTAGTTAGTTTGTTCAGAAGTCTTAGAGGGGAAAAAAAGTCCCAGTGTTTGCAGGACAACATGCTGTGGTTTAAACAGCAGCAGACTGTACTGCTTTACATCTGTCCCAATAGAAGTGCTCAGAGTTGAGAGTTCAGCATTTAGAAAATTTTATAGGAAACATTTTAACTAATTTATATATATATATATATATATATATATATATATATATATATATATATATATATATATATATATATATATATATATATATACACTTGGTCTAATATAATAAACTAATTGTTATCAAGAGTAAATATTTATTATAGAATTACACCATCATTTTCTGAGATTGCCAAAATAGTGGATTTCACCACAGGATCCAAAAACTTTTGTTGAATTTAGTCAAAAACTTTAGTTGAATTTAGTTGAATTTAGTCAACTTTTGTTGAATTTATTTCTTACAAAGAATTTTTTTGAAAGAACATTAGTCTTTTAGAATATACACTTGAAATGTATTAAGTCAATTATCACCAAAAAAAGAGCAGAAGATAGTATAGCTTCAGTTTAACACAGCATCATCTATGTCCCATAAAATTAGACTATTTGCTTAATATACTGTGCTCTACAGTATCTTAATGGTAACATACTTAAATTTGACATTAATAAAACTATTGTTTGAGAAGTCAAGAAACTTTCTTTGGTACTTACAGTCTTTAAATACAAGGGCAGGGTCTCTATGAGGCAGTACTTGGGCAATTAAATATTGCAGAGACTCCAAGGTTCTGTCCATCCTGGTTCTGCTTTTCCGGAGTGTACCCAAAAAGTGTCCTCATGCCTGAATTATTCCAGTCCTGTACTGATTTTGTGCAGTTCATTGATGCTCTGGATTACTAAAGAATCTCTTTTAACATCTGCCAATCAGACATTGCCCAGAATCAAAAGATCCTTCAGGGGGTCCTCCTCCCTGGCTCACTTATCTTTGTTATATGCTGAGCTAATTAACTGTAAAGGCAGGCTGACAGGCTCATTCCTACTGCTTCCTTCTGTTAAACACACCCACCTACAGGCTAGCTGGAGAAGCTAATCATGTGAAAGACATTTCTCTTTCATCCAGACATTGACTGAATGTGCTGAAACAGACATAGTTTTGGTTTCCGCTGAATTAATACAAGTTTTTTCCCCCCCATACTCTTGGAATGTTAGGACGCGACTGAGAATTCATAAGGTTCTCATTAGACAACCCAGCTAAAGTTCTGTAGAACTCTCCAGAGAAATATTAGCAATGAAATAACCCAAAGAGACATTCATTTTAAGAATAAAAATCGAATAGGTTCTTCTACATTACTAGGCCAAACCGCAGGTGGAAAAAAATTGTTAGGCAGAAAAATTAAACTACTTGTGATGAGTTTTGTTGAACATGCAATTTGATTTGATGTTTTGTTGAAGTATTTCCCAATTAATCTACCTGGATACAGTTGTTAGGGAGTACCAATTTGCCTTGACAACAACATTTATGGTAATGCCCCTCTACACTTTTTTTTTTTTTTAATACTAGGAAAAAAATTGAGAACTTGACAAGTATATGGGTGCATAAGAAAATGAATCTCAAAATTACACTATACAAATCTGATATGAACTCCCAGGTATTGTAGATTAGAATGTGAATAAATCGAACTACATTTACGTATTTACTTGGGACAAAGTATAGCATCTATGAAAACAAACCCTTAAAGCAAGGAGAAAGTAGCCATCTTGTCAATAAGGCTAGCCCCTTCTCCATTCTTCTTATATTCCCAAATCAATTCATTTTCTTGGTGGTAAGAGCCACATTTCTTGGCAGTATTATTATAAAACATTTCTACCTCTAATTACTTGGAAGTTTTAGGCACATATTGTATTGAATGTTAAGTATTTACGCTATAAGAAATGCCTTTTTGTTTGCTGTGCATTGATTTTCAAGAGTCTTGATTGGTTACAAAACCATAAAAGTGCTAAAGTTACTTGAAGTGCAGTCATTTAAACCAATATGATAAAATCAAGACACTCATTGCTCCTAAATATGTGAATTTGTTAAGACTGTAAAGAACATTATTGACTTAACCTCTACGTTTCCCAAAGCTCACTCTAAATAAAGTAAACTTTGTTTGAATGACCACATATGAAACATAAACTGAGCACTGCAAAGTTCAGTCTTGTGTAAACTTCATCATGACCTTTGAAGACTTCAGATATTTCAGGAATTCTGCTGCTGATCAAAAAAAAAGAAAAAAAGAAAAAAAAGAGGTTTAATAAATATATATTAAGCTATAACTTCCCTCACTAACTCCAGTTTCTGAAGAGAGATGTGTCTATCCAAGTACACTGACAGAATAAGTAAAAAAGGATTGCTTATGGCCATCCATCAGTATTTCAAAGACTTAATGAAACATTTTGAAAAACAAACTGCATGGATTTCCATAATCCCTTCTGTTCTGACAGAAAGCTGAACCAATCTGAGCAACCTTTGCATAGTAATTGGTTCCAAAAATAAATATAACCATTTGAAAGATTTCACTGTGAATGTCCACACATCAAAAGAAACTTGTTCTCTAACAGAAAAAGAAGTCTAAATTAGAAAACAAGTAGGGCTCATCCTAGTCAAACTGGACTATAGTATTTTTTTGAGATCCTTCTCTCTCAGGATGAATGTGACAACATCACAACTTTTCTTAAATACATAAATGTGAGAGTCTAGATATTCAAAGGTAAGATTAACATTTGCAGGGGTGTTACATGTAAAGTATGGCAATACACAATTAAGGTCACCTAAATAACCTTAATTCTGCTCCAATATCATTGACCATAACAGTATCAAGAGACAATTCTCAAACACACACCTTTATCACATCAATAACCTGAAAATCCAGTTAAATCATGGACTTCTTTACTTTTGTAGAGAGACTAAAAATACTGTGGCCTGTAAGCTGACGTGCACGTGTATGTTACATCTCTTCGGTAAACTGCTACTGCTTTGTTTAAGACCATATGCTGCTGCTGGTAGATACAAGCTGTTACAACTTTTCACCAAGTGACCACATTAAGGACAATTCCCCACTGCAAGTAAGATTTCAAAAGTGAAAGTGGTCATGCTGTGAGACTTCACAGAATCACTCAGTATTGCTACACTGCAATTAAACATCCACAGCTGGCTGTCAGCTGACTCAAGCTAGTGGGGCTTGGGCTCCAGGGTAGTTAAATTGTGGAGATATTTGGGTTTAGGCTGCAGCCTAGGCTCTGGGATCCTGCAAGGGAAGAGGGATCCAGAGGTTGGGCTCCTGCCTGAGCCTGAATGTCTACAGAGCAATTTAAACTTCCACAGCCTGACCCTGCGAGCCTAAGTCAGCTGACCTGGGCCAGCTGCGGTTGAGCCATGAGCCTTTTATTACAGTGTAGACCAGGCCTGCACACCATGCGGCCCGCGTGGGCTCACTGTGCGGCCCAAAATCTGGGACTGTGTCCGTTGGTCCTTTTTGCTGCTTGTCTCTGGGCTGGGGGTTGTCCCAATGCTGCAAAGAGGGTGTTCCCAAAGGAAGGTGCTTGCTTCTAACCCCCGAGGCCGTCAGTATGTCTGCTCTTCTCTAGTCAGCCCACTTGACAAGTTTGATTTTCCTTGGTCTAGTTCCCATCCCCTCTCCAAGGGTTGCAGCTGTCTGGAGGTGCCTGCCTTCCACGCCTTCCTCATTCATTCAACAGGGCAATTGAATACAAAGTGGGGGGAAGATCTTATTCTACTTCTAGCAAAAAGACATTTTTCTTTTATCTTAATTATACTACCTTAGGGGCCCGCTATAACATATTACCAAGGTTCAATACAAAGTCATATAAAAGTTATACAAAAATGCATAATGCAGAGATTTATCTACAACTGCATTGATTGACTGTCGTGTGCAGTAATATAATGACCCCTGGGGGGGTGAAGAGGGGTGTGATGGTGGGGCCGAGCGGGGAGGGGGCAGGTCCTATTTTACTGCTGTGATCTGGTCACCCTATGCGCGCTGTTTCTTTCCCCCTCAACAGGCTTCCACAGCCCAGCGCTGGGGAAGGAGGGGTTGTTTCCACGGGGCAGGCGGCGCTGGGGTGGGGGTGTGTTTCCGCAGGGCCGGGGGCGGGTTTCGGCCCTCAGCTGTTTTCTTTGGAGTAATATGGCCCTCGCTGCTTTACGAGTTGTGCAGGCCTGGAGTAGACGTACCCTATATCTGAGACCATAACTCTCTGATGGGCCAAAATTCAAATGGTAGTTTGCATACCAGAAGCATGGGGTAGAGGTGTATACGTATGTATCAGACGTGCTTACAAAACCAACGTCCAGTGTAGAGTTTCTTGACTCCACAGGCAAACTATGGAAGTACATTAGATTTAAGATGTCTATAGCCAGAGACTGTAAATTTCAAATTCATATCAAATTCTCCTTCGTAAGGTCTCCATCTTACAGACAAGGTATGGTGGGGATGCAAGGTCAAAGGAAAATGTGAGAAGAGTTCAGGTTGTTTGGGTGAATGTATTTCTACACTTTCTAGTTTTATTTTAAAGTGTAACTTTATCTTTGAATTTTCAGGCTAACCTTTCTGATTTTCCCCACAGAAACTACATTAGGCTTGCTTAAAGTAGGGGTTCTCAACCTTTTTCTTCCTGAGCGCTTCCCACCCCATGCTAAAAACTCCACAACCCACCTGTGCCACAAATGTTTTTCTGCATATAAAAGCCAGCGCCACGGTTAGAAGGCAGCAAACAGTGCAATTGCCTGGGGCCCCACGCCACAGTGGGCCCCGCAAAGCTAAACTGCTCAGGCTTTGGCTTCAGCCCCAGGTGGCAGGGCTCAGGCCCCAAGCCCTAGCAAGTCTAATGCTGGCCCTGGTTGGCAGAATCCCTGAAGCCTGCTTGTGGACTCCCAGGGAGCCCCAAACCCCTGGTTGAGAAACACTAGCTTAAAGGATAAAGATGTTTATGTTTGCACAAGGTTTTTAAAATGCATGAGCAGATTAGGTGCTGAAAGTTATGGTAATATTCTTTGATATATAGTTTCCAGAATTGTCTGCAACACGCTATCTGGTAAATTACTAGATATACAAGAGCTGTATTTATTGGCAACTGAACAGGCATATTCAGAGTCTGAGTGCCTCCCAGACCTATGCAACATCATTTTTATTACTTGTCTTTCTGGGCAAGATTTATATAAGACAACTTGGAGTGAGTAAAGTAAATGAGAGTTGCTAGGTTCAAAGCTCTCTTATTAACTTATGGCTTATTAATCTTTGTACAGGTACAAAACCCAAATTCTTGCTAAGGGTGTAAACTACTTTGTTTCTGACTGTTTTCAGGTGCACATGATACATATTCTTCAAAGACCTCTGCTTATAAATCCGGTGAGTAGCATATTGGGATGTGTTGAATAATCCTGGTTGTCAATTTCTTGTCATTGCAAACATGTTTTAAGAAGAAATACTTCATGGACAATTTTCAGACTAAACATCCACAGTAAAATGTGCCTATAAGAGATAATTATTCCAGTTGAATTCTCTTAACTAAGTCCTAATTGAAAAATTAGGTACAATCAAAGGTTTTACAGACAGTTTCAAACTACAAAATAAAAAGACAAGGTTACAATAGCAAGAATGAAATTTATTGACTATAGATATAAACATTCCAATTTCCAAAAAAGCAAGTATGCAATCTATGCCTCATGGATAAAAATACTGATACGCTATTGGAAGTTATAATGCATTAGCCCCAGAAACTAGCAGCATCCAAACTTGACTTAATATTGAACATATTTTCTCGACGCTGTTTGGTATAAACATTTGCCTCTCCTTTCTGTAACCGCCGTCTCAGAGCAGCTTTCTGCTGTTTAGTCAGTTGACGTTTTATCTTCTGTTTCACCAGTTCCTAAAAATAATTAAACCACACTCATCAGTATTGTTTGTATGACATGCAACATTTTAGGACATACTAGTTTATATTTACACAGTGCTTTCCTATCCGAAAGTGCTTTATGCATGGATATAAAAAAATGGTGATGTTTGGTGCCTGGAGATTTTGTGCCTTTTAAATGAAAAAAAAGTTATCTTGTGGATACTGTAAGTCTTTGGTACTTGTTATTTGGCTTGTGGCTATATTTTCTGGCACCCTTGTTTTTTTGAAAAAATTACTCTCTGCAGAAGTGATTTGAAATTCTTCCTTTAGTTGTTCCCCTGCAGAGAGGCAAGATACCTAACACAGTTTAGGGTATATGTAACAAAAATCCACAGGGCAGGGACTAGGTCTTGTTGTGTGTCTTGATACATACGATCCACAATTATTTATTCATGCTAGGTCCTACTTGCCATCATGATGGCAATAGCTACACATCATAAAAATCAAACCACAGCTTAGTAAATTTTGGCTGCAGATTGCGCTGTAGTGGAGAACGAGCACAATTCAACTAACTCATTTCATTTAATTCCTCAGAATGAATTAACTACAAAGTGACCTAGATCTCATTGAGGGGACTAATACAGTTAATTGATGTTGGGAAAATAGTTAAAGAAGTTTCAATATTTGAAAAATTATGCCTGAGCAAGTCATCGACTGAGATTTTAGCAGTATATTGCAGCCTCTCCTCCTTTGACACATTATAACACATCTTTCTCCTTACCCCAATTTGACAAAAACCACAGGCGTGATTGCTTCTGTTGGGATAACTTGCAGGAGGCAAACTTCATACATCTCATCGAAACAAAAACAAAATCTTTCATAAAAGCAAAACAACGTCCCAAACTAGCCTAAGCTTCGGTGAAAGGCAGGCATGAACTAAGGATAATCCATTGACCTCAGGGTTAAAGGCTGACCAGTTGAAAACAAAAAACAAAGGGTAGGTCTATACTACCCCTTATGTTGATATAACTTACGTCGTTCACTAGTGTGAAAAAGCCAACCAGGAGCGACACAAGTACAGTGACCTAAGCGCTGTCCACACTAGTGCTATGTCAGGGGGAGATGCTCTCCCGCCAACACAGAGCCTCTTCACCAGACGTGCTGCAGCTGTGCAGATGTAGCGCTTCTAGTGTAGACTATCCCCAAAACAAAACCCCCACAGCAGCTCAGGAAGTACAGAAGTTGAGGTCCCAAAAGCACCATCAACCTGATTGTGTTGCATATGTGATATGTTCTGTTCCTGTTAAATGTGTAACTAAATAAATTATTTTTATTGTAAAATGTACTCCATAAAATGCAGAGAGTGTAAAATGTAGCTGAGTTAGTGTTGTTACTGTAATTTTAGTTTTTGCATTTCCTAATTTAGGGCTTTTATGACACTAAGAGCAATTAAGGTTCAAGAGTGAGACCACATTGAGGGTTGAGAGAGAGAAAACAGCCTCTAGGGATCACTTATTCCCCAACCTGTGCACATGGGTGGGGAATGTCACAGCCTTGTCTTTCATCCCCTTAACATGCAAGCCAGCAGATAGAGAGAAGTAAGCTGCTACTGCTACAGGACTGGCACAAAGTTACTTCCATTGTGATGTTCACAGTTCAATCCAAAAATTGAATATAGCTTTTTTCATTTAACCAACTATTTTATAAACAGAAAACAGCCTGCAGTTGAAGCCTAACTTTTTTTCAACCTCAGCATTATATAAAAGAATGCAAAGGCTCTTCTACAAAGAAGCTCAACACACATGATGGGCGGGGGTGGGGTGGGGGAAGACAACGCATGAAAAATAAAAAACAAAACAAAACCAACCACTCTCATACCCTCAGCACTGAAAACACAAAATTAGTTGGTCCACCTAGCCCAGCATCCGGTCTTTTCACAGTGGCTGGTGCCAGATACTTCAGAGGGAATGAACAGACAAGGGCAATTTATTGAGTGATCCATCCCGTCATTTAGTCCCACCTTCTGGCAGTCAGAGGTTAAGGGACACCCAGAGTTGCATCCCTGACCATCTATTAGCCACGAATTCATCTAATTTTTTTAACACAGTGATACTTTTGGCCTTCAGAAGGTCCCATGGCAACAAGTCCCACAGGTTGACTGTGTGTTGTGTGAAGAAGTGCTTCCTTTTATTTGTTTTAAACCTGCTATTAATTTCAATGGGTAACCTCTGGTTTGTGTGTTATTTGAAGGGGTAAATAACATTTCTTTATTCATTTTCTCCACACCATTCACGATTTTACAGATCTCTATCATATCCCCTTAGTCTCTTTTCTATGCTGAACAGTAAGTCTTTTTAATTTCTCCTCATATGGAAACTGTTCCATACCCCAATCATTTCTGTTGACTGTGTGTGTACTTTTTTCTAATTTTAATACTTTTTTTCAGATGAGGCAACCAGAACTGCAAGCAGTACTCAAGGTATGGGCATACCATCGATTTATATAATCACATTATGATAGTTTCATGTCTTATTACCTATCCATTCCGAATGGTTCCTAACAGTGTTTGCTTTTTTGATTGCTGATGCACATTGAGTGGGTGTTTTCAGAAAATTATCCACAATGATGCGAAGATTTTTTTCTTGAGTGGTAACAGCTAATTTAGATGCTATCATTTTGTATAGTCAGGATGTTTTCCAATGTGTATTACTTTGCATCTATCACCACAGAATTTCATCTGCCATTTTGTTGCCCATCACCCAATTTTGTGCGATCCCTTTGTAACTCTTCATAGTCAGCACGAGAGTGATTTGCCAGGGTGGCCTGTGTGCAGGAAGTGAACTTCAGAAGACATCCCCTTCTCACCCCAGCCCTTACATGCTAAGTGCCCCTTATTTCCCTGGCTATTTAGGACACTCCACAACAAGCCTCAAGACGTTGGAAAAAATTGCAGGTCATTTTCAAAAAATTCTCAATAAAAATAGGAACAAAACTGTTTTTTAGTTATTGTTTCTCCTCACACTTGATTTAATTGCAAACAATTCCATTTAACATTTTGTAGCTTGGAAAAATCTGAAAGTAAACTACTCCCCCTTGTGGTTCAAAATAATACAGGGTTTTTCTGGCAACATGTACACAAAATAACCAGAGAACTTTTGCAGCATTAACCCAAAAAAGGCAGCAAAAGTAAATCAAATTTTAAAAAGTGGATTACACATGAAAACTATTTACTGTCATGCACAGACATCACAAACATTTTCCACTGAATACAAAGTCTCCTCTTGGAGGTCAATGTCGAAATGAGTAATTACGACTGATGTGAGCTACCCAGGTCCATGGAAACTTTTTGCCTGTTGGTTTATAAATACCCACATCCAACAAATGAATTGTAACATCACATCTACTTCTCCTGCCTCTTCTCAATACCAGCTTCCTATAGAATTGGTTTTTGAACTAAGCATAAAGAAACAGAACTGAAGCTGCAGTTTGTAAATGGAAATACCTGGTCAGATACATTTCTGTTACCATATCCAATACTACTGAGATGCTGCTACTTTGAATATTAACCTTCCACAGTCTCCTCTGACAAAAAACAGAGACGATGACAAAGGTCCACCAATTCCTATTATGCAGCAACTGCAAGAAGTTAGGATCAGGTTTGAATACCCCACATTACTAACAATTCATGCTTAAGTGATCCAGGCAGATGGGAAATGGGGGACCCTACCACCCTCACAGATCCTACCGCCAGGGGAAAATCCTTCTCAGACTGAAGTGCATATACTGGCCTACTTGCCCCGAGCAAGTAAATCTCAGTCTTTTCATCATAATCATGCTAAGGGTAGATGACTAGGTTGAGTGCTTTGGACTGAATAGATCAAAGCTTTATTATTTTAAAATTTTGCAAAATCCAGTTTTCCTCTGGTGGCTCATTCTGAATAAATCCTTAGTCAAGTTTGTGAGAGGGCAAGAAGATGCCCACATAGTCTCCACACCAAAGTAATTAAACGTTTTAGCCTAAAATCGCTGGGATTTTCTATAGCTGATCAATTCAGTCTCTCTTTACTGGACATTCTTCAAAATGTGTACATACTATATGCTGTATTGTTTATATATAAATTCCTGGTGCTATATACAAATTACATACAAATAAATATAGCCTATTTTAACTAGCTGCAAAACCCACACAGAAACCCATGTATTTCATGGATACAACTCATCTGGACCAGTTGATTTATTAGAGTTCTGGCTTTTGCAAGCACAATGCTAATGTACTTCCATGAAGTACAGCAGAAACGTATTTGGAAAACCACAACCATATTAAGGTTGCTGCTGCCACCAAGTGGTTTTTCAGTCTCAAGTTCGGTAATAATTTATTTTGTCTGGATTCAATAGTGCCTCCCTCTTTTTGGAATCCTACCTGCAAGATTGCATATATTTCTAAGAATTTAAATACAGCGCCTGTAGCGTTGTCAGCCCATCCCTTCTGCCAGGGGATTCCTGGACTATCACAGGAGTCATAGCTGTCTGTTAGCACATGGTTCTAATCCTGAAGTTCCTTCTAGCACTGACACTAGGATTTCAATCAAAGGTGACAATTCTGACTCCAGGCAACTATTATTCATATAAAAGGATTAAGAATACATTTTCTTCCAAGTTCCGGAAAATACTTTTTGGCTAGAATTACTCCAATAAATACAGCCAACATACAAAATTAATCATTTATATACACAGACAGATAAAATATACTAAAAAAAAAATAAAAAACAGGCAAATTCTCTGGAAATAATACAACCACTTGAAGGCACTCTTGTATAAAGCAAGGCTACTCCATAGGAATAAAAGCATCAGTTAATAGGACAAAATCACTATTATAGTGTTCCTCAAACAAGTGAAGTCCTTCATACACAAATGACAATCAAGAATGAAAAAGTCTGCCAAAATAATTATGAGAGTCATATATTGGTTGTTAAACAAAATATTCCTAGGATATGTACCCTTATTATGGGATATAAATACTTTGCAACAATCATCTGGACATTTTGATTTATGAAATGCGCTATGTTTGGATAAGGGTACATTCCTAAAAGTGTGCAGAGATAATCTGCAGAGTTTGTTTCCTATTCCTATTCGCAAATGAAATGTAAACTGAACCATCTCACCTGGTTTGCAAAGGAAAGCATCCACAGCTATAACAGATTTTAACCCATAGAAAGGTTATCCTTCTAGTGAGGTGTATTAGCAGAAATTACCGAATTATTTCTTCATTTGGTACAGCAGAAGGTATGCTAACTTGTACAGAGTATTAGCCATCCTTTCCTTCAGTGAGCTTTCTAAAATGAGCTTGCATTTATTTAAAGTATGGCAGAAGGAGCCAGCATAGCTATTTTTAGTTGAGTAGGGGGGCTGAGGTATTAAATACAGCTATACAAATTATTTCATTCTTCACAGAGAGTCAAATTTACACTACTGAAGTGGTTTAATGCCAAAGTTTTAGGGAAAGATGCTAAAGAAATTTCTAGGAAGAGAGGAGGTGGGTAGGTCAAATTGCCTCTTGACTTATTTTAAATGTACTTCTCACTTTACATTCCAAACTATTTTTTATTTTTTAAGTTTGGCTATCAATAGAAGGGAACAAACTGATTGTATGTTAGATAGTGGCCTAACAACATATACATTTATGGTTGATTACATGTAAAATAGTTCATATTATTCCTGGGTGAGTTATGTGCATCTGCAGACATGCAGAATTCTTCCGTGCCACATAATTTTGTATTTTCCTGCTTAAAATACATTTTGCCCAACAAGTGCTACAGTTCTGCCTTTTGCCCAACAGAGGCCGCTTTGCCACAGGAACACCCAGCTGCATGAACACAGGTGGCTGTTCTGGAGCCACAGTGGCATCAGGTGGGCAAAAGGCGGAACTGCAGCACTTCTAGGGCAGAATGTATTTTCTGTGGGGAAAAAAATTCTATGCCCAGTGCTGCAGAATTCTCAAAGGAACAGAAGTTCATCACAGCACCCTGCCCAGGGAGCCAGGTTTGGACAGAGTGGGGCACATGGGGTTGCTGGGGGAGTCACAGACCGGGGTTCAGAATGGCAAGTGTGGGGGACAGACTGAGGCTTGGACTCAGGAGCTAGTGGGGTGACGACGTTGAGCCTGGGGATGGAGGCTGCAGAGACCCATGGGGATGGGGAGTGTGGGGACAGGGGAAGAGGTGCTTGACTGAATGGGAGAGACTTGGGGTCAGTTAGGGTCTGCATGGGAGAGGCTTCCCAATTCTCCAACCCCCTCTTTCTCCCCCGCCAAAAAAAAACCCCTTTTCCACCCACCTCCAGGTTCACTCCTTCCCTCCCCCTTAGCTCCTCCAGTACCTGACTCCCCCCAAGCCCTTGCACTACTTTTGACAGGTGCAGGAAATCCAGTTCTGTATTGTAATTTAAATTACTCAAAGTTCTGCATTAATATGCCTAATAAGAATCTATTTGTCAAAAAAACAACAACAAAAAAACCCCACACAACCCACCCCACAATCTTTTTTTGTTTTTTTTTTTTGGGGGGGGGGGGGGGGGGGGAGAAGGAAGGTCTGTATTGTTACAGACATACTCACTTACAATAAATTACCAAAAACAATTGAAAGGCATGATTATATTGTGTTATTTTGACAAATCAAATAATCAGACTTGTGCAATATTTCAAATATTATGTGCAGAATTTTTAGGCGCAGAATTCCCCCAGGAGTATCATATGCTGGAGTTGAACTTAAGTTGTCGGACATCTAACTGGCAGCTGCAACCAAAGATGAGCACAGCCTAGTGACAAACAAATCTTTGGGAAGTATTGGAGATCTAATCATGATTTTTGGGGGGGGGGGGGGGGGGGGGAGGTGAGGGGGAAGGGGTTAACATGATTACTTAAAATGGTAATACCAGCCCTGTTTTCTCCTTCTTCCCCTGGACATCCTAGGAAAGAGCTATTATTTATTCCAGATGCATATCACACTTCCCCCTTTTAAACTTTTGAATTTGATTAGAAAGTACACAGGGTGCAGGCAATGCCATTTCATACATAAGTTATGACTGAAAATTTAGGAGTATGCTGCCAAGACCACATAAAAAAAATCATACACAAATAAGGCCTATAAGTTTGTCGTCTGGCACAAGTGAACATACACAATCTAAAAATGCTCTCTGCTGAAAAATGTATTATGATAGAAGAAACAAGCCTAAAAGAACATCATGCTTTCTCCTTAGATCACAAGATTGCTAGAGGGAAAAAAAAACCACGCCTCTGAAGAGCACAATTCCGCTTTAAATGGCTGATATGGTTAAAGTTACATCAGTCATGTTCTGCAGTGTCTCACAGTAGTTCTGGATTTTCTGCCAAGGATAAAATACTTGGGGCCCTGTGTACTCCACAGCAAATTGGATTTCTATTCTGTGGCAAAGACCCTAAACTATGCAGTATTCAGGTGCAGCAGAAGGAAAGTCTAGACAATTTTATTTAAATTGTAAAAATTGAATGTTTTACTGAATTAAATAGGAAAATGAATAATGCAACCATTCTAGTATCCTCTATTTTTATATATACTTAAAATATATATAAAATATATATAAATATAAATAAATATATATATATTATATACATGACATGGAATCACAGAAGACACCAGAATCCAACAACATTAATTTGGACTGACCCACAAGTTACGGTTGGAAGAGAGTTTTAACAGAAAAACATTAGCATATTACAACTTTAAAAATCTACAGAGGTAAACTAGAAAGCATGTATACATTAGTTACCTGAGGAATTGTTGAACAGCTCCCAAAACTGCCAGTGGAGGTGGTACTTAAGGTTCTCGATCTGTGTTCATTGATGTGAATCATACTTTCTTCGTCTCTGCAATATATAAATTAGATTTTTATTTCATCTAGCAAAAAAAAAAAAAAAAAAAAAGACAAAACAAATATTTTGGCTACAATCCACCATATTCTTATCAGAAGTTTTACAGATACAGTTTGAAAATTTCCAACACAATTTAATATTTGCATAACAAGGAAAATTTACATTTTGCAATATTAACTTGACTTCAACATGATGGGTGTTTTATAGCCTCTAAAGATTTTCAGATCTGATTTTTAACATGATACAATGACCAAGAACATATTAAATGCCAGAAATGTTGTTCTAAAATACTAAAAGAGACAGTAATATTTTATATTTATGCTCAGTCAATGATCTCCATTTCAAATTTTCTTAGTATACATGTAAAAAATAAACAAGCCAAATAAAAACCAAACCAAAACCAAGCAGGTTTGCTTCTTGTATCACTGTATTGGCTTTGCAATGCCAACAGTACTAAAACTTGTCTGTCAGCAAAGTAAACCAATATGACATGTAGCAGAATGACGTTTTCACTACTACACTACTTTCATTCCCTACATGCCAAAGAAAAAAACCCTAACAAACCATGATGGCAACATTTCCTAGCTAAAAAAAATGACATATGCAATATCTATGTTTCTAATTCCCTCGCTAGTAATGCACATTACATAAGTTAAATATTAGGTTTTCCTTATGCCTATGCCATGCTGTCCAGACAACTAATCATTTCATTCAAAACTGACTGGGTGGGCTGTTGATGGGGAGAGGAAATGAGGCTACTGCTTGGTGTACTCATTCTATTACACGCACCTGTCTGCCCATCTTTTTTTTTGCTGGTACAGAGCTCATGCATCAAGGGGTAATTATGATTGCTAAACCGGACAAGCAAGGAACTGAAAGCCAGCACAACAAATAGCCAAGTTATTATGATTGGATCTCTCAGGGTTTGTGCTCCTCAGCTAACTAGAAGAATTTCACTTCTAGAAACGGTGTTTAAATTACAAATTGCACCATAAAAGTTATTGTGGAGTAGTATTTTAACAACACAAAACCTCTTTTCATTGGTATAAACAGTTTAAATATTTATCCAATAGAAAAGTGTACACTAGCTATAGAAGGTAAGTGGAATTAACTCAGACACCCAAGTCTAGTTATTATATTTTGTACCCTGGAGCAAGACAACTGATCTGTCACACTAGAAAAGATATAAACGTAATACTAATCAATAGGTTACCTAGCAGCTGGTCAAAAGGAAAGTAGCATATGTTCACTCTAAGATTAGAAATATATTTTCAATTTAAGCATGGGTGGCTGAACAGCAGTGCATGCTGAACTACTTGAAAGAGGTTCATTTACTGAAAAGAAGAAAAAAATAAATGGAAGCCTTCCAAAACGGTCATTATGAATCTATACCTGAAAGGCCTGAATTCTGGTTGACGTGTCAACATTAAACAGAGATCAGGGCATTCATCTTCATACTCTTTGTCAGCAGGGTCTTCTCCTCGACCTATATGATCTTCAGTTTTGGTGGTATTTTCAGTTCTCTTTTCATCCTCAGAAAAATCAATTGCAGAACTTTCTGCATTATTACTGGCTTTCCCAGCAATAATTTGCCCTTCAACTTTTTCTAGAGCATGGCTGAACTCAGTCATATCTAAACTTTGTGCATTTTTACTGCTGTCAGTTATATCAACTTCTTTACTGCTATTCACCAAAACTTTAGAGGATTTCCTTTCAGCGTCATCTTCCAATTCATCTATAAAATTTATTTTGTTTTCTTCATCTGTGGTATACAAATTTACTTTCCCATCAAGATCGTCTACAAGTGGTGTAAACACTGTTTTATAATCTTCATCATCAGGACCTGCTGGGTAAAGCAGTTCATCATCCTCCTGCATTTCTTTTGTGTAGCCACTGGCTGCAATCTCTACGTCAAGAGAGCCCTCTCTCCTGGAGAAGATAAGAAGATTGAAGCATAAATAAATGGTTTCCCCCTCAACATTAAATCAATTTAGTAATTTTTTTAAAAAGAAATTACTACCAAAGTGCACTATCATTAAACTGCCAGTGTTAAAGGACTAACAAAGGTATATAAAAGTAGAACCTTACATAAGACAGTCTCATTGAACTTAATATGAGTACAAGTGATAGAATATGGCCGATAAAAGTACAATGCCATTTGTATAAGAAGTTACCACGCGCTTAGATGAGGATTTCAGCATTTACAGCTATATGACAGAACAATGTCCGTACACTTCTGCTGAAGTGTAATTATGATTTAATGTTGATTTCAGTGTATTACACTCCATTACCTAATTCTGCACTTATCAAAAGTTATATATTTTGCAAGTGTGGTTCCCTTTTGAAAAAGTGACTGAAAAGAGCCTGGTAGGGTTTATTATTTCAAAGTCTCCTAGATCAAATGTACACACAAGGGTTTTGTTTTGCCTTTCAAAAAAAAAAAAAAAAAAAAAAAAAAAAAAAAAGGACACGAAACTTGAAAAAGCAAATTTCCATTTGAAAACTTTGGAACTTAGAAAACAACTCTGCCTTGCCCATCATCAGCAGTACAGAGACAACCAGCTCACTCTCTCCTAGCTGTGTTGTTCTAACTGGAATAAAAATATATT
Organism: Macrochelys suwanniensis; assembly: GCA_033296515.1. Taxonomy (NCBI): domain Eukaryota; kingdom Metazoa; phylum Chordata; order Testudines; family Chelydridae; genus Macrochelys; species Macrochelys suwanniensis. The sequence goes on along the minus strand of CM065780.1, from coordinate 71,210,401 downwards.
TTCAAGTAAACAGATATGACTGAGTATAGGCAATGAGCTCATCTGTTGAATAACAGGCGTCATTTTTATACATTTATTTTTTAGAATAGAACTATATGTCAGTGGTTTTCATTATCTGAGGCCTGAAAAATTTGTTCTTTAGAAAAGCAGTGACCATGATTTACTAACTTTCTTGAAAAACCTCCACTCCAAATGAATCCACATAAAGGAATGCCACACAAGTGCAATAATTGGGTTGAAGGGTGAGAAAAATACTGTTCTGTATTAGTGTGGCATCTCTTAGTGATGCACCTTGGAGCACCATTTGTATCAGGTCTTGGAAGAGCCCTCTTCTCAGCTACAAGAACACAGGCATTACTGGTTTCCTGATGGTAATAAAATGTAAAATGGGGGTGAAGTTTCAGGATGTCACCTACAATGATTTTGACTGGACTGAGCACCAACATTTCTGATATTAAGAATAAAGAAAATTCTATATTAAAATGAAAAGGAAAAAGAAGAGACAGATGCAAAGCTCTCTGCCCAATTCTCCAACAAAACACTTCATGGAGCTCATTAATTGAACAGCATACAGCTGAAAACCAGTTGTGAACATATTGGCCAGTGTTCTCATAATATAAAACTGGAACAGAGAGCACCCCGTCATCTTTACTGATCAATATAAGACCCCTAATCAAGTTACATTTCTCACCTGATATCCTGGAAGGTTGGGAAAAGTTCACTTTCATAGCTGAAACGCTTCTTAAAAAAGTCTCTAATACATTTAACATCTCTGTCAAAATACCTGGAAAAATAAAGGATTGTTTTGCACAGAATTAAAGTTGAGACCTACAAGCATTTTGGTACACTTCTAAACATCAAGTTCTACTTCATATTTGTCACTATCATGGCTTCAGTAGCTTCTGTGTATTAATCCTTCCACATAAGCACAGCTTACATTTCTTCTGAATTTTAGAAAATGAGGTATTCTTCCAGTTTTGTCAAACTTCATTTTCTATTAGCCAGATTTGTTATGGAAAGGAAATCCCTCTTGTCTTTTTTTCCACTTTAGTAAACAGTGATTAAGCTACCACATAGCTGAAAAGAGAAAACTCAAAAACATAAAAATGAACCACACAGTATCAACTGAAGTTTGACCTGGCTTCCTGAGAATCTCTCCAAGAACCAATCGTGTCCACTCTAAATTTTGACATTTATGTCCATGGATAAATAAAACAGAGTATATTTTTGTGGTACTATTCACTGTACGAGATGACATTGCTAGAAGACAGTTAAGAGTGGATACATAAGAATGAATAATAAGTGCCAATAAATTACAGCAACTCTTCACTTAAAGTCGTTCCGGTTAACGCTGTTTCGTTGTTAAGTCGCTGATCAATTAGCCCTGGTCTATACTACAAGTTTAGGTCGAATTTAGCAGCATTAGGTCGATTTAACCCTGCACCCGTCCACACAACGAAGCCATTTTTGTCGACTTAAATGGCTCTTAAAATCGATTTCTGTACTCCTCCCCAAGGAGGGGATTAGCTCTAAAATTGACATTGCTGGGTCGAATTAGGGGGAGTGTGGACGCAATTCGCTGTTATTGGCCTCCGGGAGCAATCCCAGAGTGCTCCATTGTGACCACTCTGGACAGCACTTTCAACTCAGATGCACTAGTCAGGTACACAGGAAAAGCCCTGGGAAGTTTTGAATTTCATTTCCTGTTTGGCAGCGGAGACTGCGGGAACTGTGGGATAGCTACCCACAGTGCACTGCTCTGAAAGTCAACGCTAGCTACGGTACTGTGGACGCACTCCGCCGACTTAATGTGCTTAGTGGGGACGCACACAATCGACTGTATAAAACCTCTTCCGAAAAATCGACTTCTATATAATCGACCTAATTTCGTAATGTAGACATACCCTTAGGGAACATGCTTGTTTAAAGTTGTGCAATGCTCCCTTATAACGTAGTTTGGCAGCCACCTGCTTTGTCCACTGCTTGCAGGAAGGCCAGCCCATTGCAGCTTGCTGGTGAGGGCTTGGAACCACGGTGGACTGCCAGTCGCCCATCAGCTCCCTGTTCCCCTAAGTTCTCTGTATGGCAGCCGCCCAGGAGACTATCAATCGCCGGCAGTTCAGCTATCCCTTCCCCACTGCCTTGGAGCTGCTCCCGCCCTCTGCCTTGGAGCTGCTCCCCAGAGACTCCTGCTTGCTGTCATGTGTCCCCCCTGCATACCCCATGTTCCATAGAGCAGGGGGACACATGACAGGGCTCAGAATGGAGGGAGCTTGCTGGAAGCAGCTGCCATCTCAGCTTGCTGATTAACTTAAAAAGGCAATGTACTTAGAGTGGAGCAAGGTGCATCTCTCTCTCACACACAGGGTACGTCTCTCTGTCTGCCATGCTGTCTCCCCTCCCTCCATTCGTGCGGTCTTGTAGAGTGTGAGGCTACATTAACAACGAGTTAACCCTTGAGGGCTCAGCCAATTGCTAGTTCATCATTTAGCAGTAAGGCATCCCCTGGGAAATATCCCACCCTCTGACTCCTCCACCTCAACCAAGCTTTAATTCTTATGGGGAAATTGGATTCGCTTAACATCGTTTTGCTTAAAGTCGCATTTTTCAGGAACATAACTACAAAGTTAAGCGAGGAGTTCCTGTACAATAATCTCAAATGGCCAAACTGATTTTGAAAATGCCATAAGACTGAATACGTACCATTCAGCATTTGGATGAGATGTTGACACCATCTGTGGGAAATCAATCATGGTAACCTGGTCCTCGCTGTCCAATAAGAGATTGAATTCATTGAAATCTCCATGAATCAAACCATGGTTGGCAAGTTTTACAATTAGTTCCATTAACTCACTATAGACAGATGCAGGATCTTCTATTTGATGCACTTGGCACCTAAGAACATTAAAAAAAATTCTAAACGATTAAGGGTATAAGAAAATGAAAAGTTAAAGCAAAAACCACAACTCCATTACAAAATAAACCCCACCCGTCTTCACATTTGGCACTCTTATTTGGCTGACTTCTTATGAAACCTAAGAATAACTGAGTATGGAAAATAAACTATTTTTTTTCCATCCCTTATAGTTTTTTCTCCAGAGCAGAATTGCAAAATAATGATGGAGAGGAGTGGTGAAGCTTATAGTGCTGCTGTCCGTGCATTACCTGTTGTGGAGTTAAAGATAAAACTTCTATCTGTAGAACCTGTGCTGAAAATTTGAAAGGAATATTCTTTTCATTACTGTTCAATTAATTTAAACTTTGGTTTTGATTCCTTTTTGATTAATAGCTCACTTCAGATGCCCACCTTATGTTAGAATGTGACCTGTTTTTTTCTAAAACTGCAGTTGATTTACTTTAGATACTAGGATAAGTATAAGGGTCGTATTGGACTATAGCCACTACCAAATTGGCCTTATGCGTTTAGCTGTGCAAACAAATCAAATCAGCTTTCCAAATATAAACTTTAAAAATATTTTAATGTTTTAAAAATCACTGTGTCAGATAATGCAAAATGACTTAACCATTGAACACAACATCACCTCTCCTGACTGAAGATTATCTGCCTCCAGGCACTACTGCTGTAACACAAAAATTTGCATGTAAAAAAGAAAAAAAGATCTCTTTCTGAATTTGAAAGCGGTGAGTAGTAACTTAAGAGCCAATTACAAGAACAAGGGAGCATGAACTGAAGCCAAGGAAAGACCATACAGTAACATGAACGACACTTTTCACAGAGTGCAGTTGTCACAGAGTAAGCTGCCCCATTGCAGTCTTTGGTGAACTGCATAAACAAATTGTTTGAAGAAAAAAAAAAAAATCACAGTGCCTCTGAGCAAGTATCTCAATTAAGATTTCCAAAATCATAGCTACTGTATTCAATTTAGTCTTAAATGGGAGTTCGTGTTTCAAATAATACTTACAGAGGGTAACCACTAATCAGTTCCATAACTACTGCATGTCTATTGTAGTCAAATGGTTTTGGAACAGGAAATTTTCGATCATGCAAAGCCTGGAAAGAGACAATGTGTTGGAAGGTTAGTGCTACTGGATACCAAGGCAAACAAGCAAGTTCTCATATATTATTAAATCTTATATATTATTAAACTGTAAACTCTTAGTGGCAGAGCGTATGTATTCTTACTGATGTACAGCACCTCACACATTTTGGGAAGCACGACAATACAATTTAACACAAAAAGATTAATGTGTTCCATAAACTAGACAAATATTTTGACATATCAAGTAATTGAGTAAAAAGATTTATAGATCATAAGGCCACAAGGGACCATTGTGATCATCTAGTTTGACCTCCTGTATAAACACAGGCCATAGGACTTCCTTGAATTAATTCCTGTTTGAACTAGGCACTAGGGCATCTCTTTCAGAAAACATACATTATTGATTTTAAAATTTCCAGTGAGGGAGAATCCACCAAAACCCTAGGTGAATTATTGCAATGGATAATTATTCTCATCATTAAAAATTTGTGCATTATTTCCAGTCTGACCTTGTCTAGCTTCAACTTCCAGCCATTGGATCATGTTATACCTGTCTGCTAGATTGAAGAGCCCACAATCAAATATTTGTTCCCGATCTAGATACTAATAGATTGTAATCAAGTCACTCCTTAACCTTCTCTTTGTTAAGCTAAATCTATTGAGCTCTTTGAGTCTATCACTACAAGACATACTTTACAATCCTTTAATTGTTCTTATAGATCTTCTCTGAGCCCTCCTCCAATTTCTCAACGTTCTTCTTGAAGCAATTAATCACACTGCTACTAATAGAATACTAATTATTTAAATATTTTTGGATGTTTTCTACATTTTCAAATATACTGATTTCAGTTACAACACAGAATATAAAGTGTGCACTGTACACTTTGTATTTATTTTGGATAACAAATATTTGCACTGTAAAAAACAAGAACTAATAAAGAGATTGCACTACGGTTCTTGTATTAGGTGAATTGAAAAATACTATTTCTTTTATCATTTTTACAGTGCAAATATTTGAATAAAAATAATATAAAGTGAGCACTATACACTTCGTATTCTGGTGTTGTAATTGAATTAGATATATTTGAAAATGTAGAAAAACATCCAAAAATATTTAATACATTTAAATTGGTATTCTATTGTTTAACAGTGCGATTAATTGCGATTAATTTTTTAAATAGCAATTAATTTTTTTGAGTTAATCACGTGAGTTAACTGCGATTAATCGACAGCCCTATTCGTGAATTGTTAACAACAGAACTGGATACAGTATTCCAGCGGTGAGCGCTCCATTCCCAAATATAGAGGTAATATAGTCTCCCTACTTCTGCTCAATATGCCCAGGATTAAATTAGCCGTTTTGGCCACAGCATTTCTCCCAGAGCTCCTGTTCAGCTGACTATTCACTATGATCCCTGAGCCCTTTTCAGTTCTACTGTTTCCCCACATTTTATTGTTTCCCACAGATTTATTGTTCCCCATCCTGTAACTTCCTATATATATATATAGGGCTCGGTATTTGGCCGTACTGAAGCACATATTGGTTGCTTGGACCTAATTTACCAAGTGATCCAGGTCACTCTGTATCAGTGACCTTTTCTTTACGTTATTTATCACTCCTACAATCTGTGTGTCATCTGAAAACTTCAACAATGATTTTATGTTTTATCTCAGATCACTGATAAAAATGTCAAATAGCATGAAGCCAAAAGATACATGATAGCAGGATTTTCATTATAAAGATCAGAGACTGCGATACTGCTGTATGATGAATGAAATAGCAAAGTTCAGATTCCAGATCGGAAATTCTGTACATGTACTACCACCTTGTTTATAGTTCCACTGTCCTGGGTCTGGAGAAAACTGGAGATGTAACAAGGAGAACAGAGTGGAATCAGATCTGGTCTGGTGGCCCAGACAAACTGCAGCAGATAATTGGGGGATGCTGTGTCAAGAACTAAACAAATCCCACATTTTAAATTTTTGCAAATTCCATTCTGGCTAATCTAATTCTTTCTGCATTTCCATAAACACAAAAGTTCACAAAAGTCCTGAATAATATTAAGCTTCATTATAACCACATTATATGGATTTTCATATAATGTGGTTATGATGCAGCGAACAGCAGAGAGGCTAACAGAGGTAGTTTGCCTGGGAGTTTGCCTGTGGGGAGCCTTCTGAGGCTTTCCTCTTGCAGGTGTCTCTGAGTAGCTTCTGCCACAGCTGAGGAAGCTCTTAGAAGGAAGAGCCTATGGATGTTGAGTGATCAGCTGTTGTGACCTGCACAGGATGTGCCATGTTTGTCTTTCTTCCACAGGATAGAAGCAACTTGGTCTGTAAAAAGTGCAAGCTGATCTCCATATTGGAAGAGACGATTCAAGGTCTGGAGAAACGAGTATCAACCCTGCATTCCATAAGAGAGAATGAGGATTTCCTGGAAAGACGTCAGGACATGCTTCAGTGGGCACAATGTTCTGAAGATTCAGAGCAGGCTACGCAGCGGGGACAGAAGGCCAGTGAGGAAAATTGGCGGCATGTGACGTCCAGAAGAGGAAAAAGAGTACCAGAAACGTCCATGTACCAGAAACGTAGATTCAGATGAGCAACCGTTTTCATGTTCTCTCCACAGGTACTAGTGCAGAGAGTGGAGTGGATGATACATCTGAGGGAAGAGAGCAGAAGGAGACTCCACCGATTGGAAGGCATGAGATGCACCGTCCTAGGGATGGGGGTTCCACGACCACCACTCCCAAGAGAAGGAGGCGGGTGGTGGTGGTCGGGGACTCCCTCCTCAGGGGGACTGAGTCATCTATCTGCCGCCCTGACTGGGAAAACCGAGAGGTGTGCTGCTTGCCAGGGGCTAGGATTCATGATGTGACGGAGAGACTGCCGAGACTCATCAAGCCCTCAGATCTCTACCCCTTCCTTCTTCTCCACGTGGGCACCAATGATACTGCAAAGAATGATCTTGAGCGTATCACTGCAGACTACGTGGCTCTGGGAAGAAGGATAAAGAAGTTTGAGGCGCAAGTGGTGTTCTCGTCTATCCTCCCTGTGGCAGGAAAAGGCCAGGGTAGAGACCGTCGAATCGTGGAAGTTAACGAATGGCTACGCAGATGGTGTCGGAGAGAAGGGTTTGGATTCTTTGGCCATGGGATGGTGTTCCAAGAAGAAGGAGTGCTAGGCAGAGACGGGCTCCACCTGACGAAGAGAGGGAAGAGCATCTTTGCAAGCAGGCTGGCTAACCAAGTGAGGAGGGCTTTAAACTAGGTTCACCGGGGGAAGGAGACCAAAGCCCGGAGGTAAGTGGGGAAGTGGGATACCTGGAGGAAGCACAAGTAGGTGAGTGCAAGAGGGGAGTGCTGTCCCAACTGGGACAGCAGGCCGATCAGTGAGTTATCTTAAGTGCCTATACACAAATGCAAGAAGCCTGGGAAAGAAGCAGGGAGAACTGGAAGTCCTGGCACAGTCAAGGAATTATGATGTAATTGGAACAACAGCGACATGGTGGGATGACTCACATGATTGGAGTACTGTCATGGATGGATATAAATGGTTCAGGAAGGATAGGCAGGGCAGAAAAGGTGGGAGAGTTGCGTTGTATGTAAGAGAGCAGTATGACTGCTCAGAGCTCCAGTATGAAACTGCAGAAAAACCTGGGAGTCTCTGGATGAAATTTAGAAGTGTGAGCAACAAGGGTAATGTTGTGGTGGGAGTCTGCTACAGACCACCAGACCAGGAGTGGTGTACAGGAGACGGGTGGATGGGCATGCGGAGCCGAAGAGACACAGCAGGGTAATCGCCTACCCCCCAAGCCAGGGGTAGATTGTGAACTTGTTAATGATTAAATGGTTAACCGATATAATTTTAATAGTTCAAACGGGTATTTTTTTAAATGGTATTTACATCCCTATTAGGCACAGTGGCTAAAACAAAGGTGTAATTAGAGACTGTGTCCCCTTCTTTCAGGGCAAAATAGGAGGGGATTTATATGGTACCTGTACCCTACATTAATGGACAGAGAGAGATTATAAACTAGCACAATATTGCAATGTAGCAGGACTAATTTCCATTACATCATTCCCCTCCCCACTCTTCAAAAAAGCCCCCTCAATTTTTGAGCCTATGCTACCTTACTGTGTCTCTTTAATGGGAGTCAAGCCACTAAAACGCCATTGAACACTGAAAATGTAGAGGGAATATATCCTATAGTTAACACTACAGATCCTATATAAAGAGTCTGTTAAAACAAATCTTGTATCATGCCAAAACAGAAAATATTATTAGTGAAGCCTCTTCCAGAGTAAATATTTTGTCTATCCACTATGTAAATTAAACTGACTTGGTATCCAAACAACTTATTTTGTTTGAAACAAACACGTTTTATACGAATAAACATGTCCACCATCACACTTTTAGGATATTGCACATTTTACTCTTCATGGAAAAATGACCTAAGATTTCTAAATACATTTAAATTATATACATAGAACAAGAGTAATAAATGAACAATCCCCCTTCATTTCAGCCTCAAATATACACAGTTTTTTTTTTGCTCAAATTAAAAGCATATATTAATAAAACTGGCCTTGATAAGTATTTTGCATATTTAAACTACAAAATATCTACATTCTGTGAATTTTCATGTTAATATTCATAACCTAGTGTACATCTAGTACTTTGAAGGTGGATTTCAGGGAGTAAGGTTGTGGGTCACTCATTTCTCAAAACCAACAATTAAATCAAAAAGTTTAAAGTCTGGAGAGGGAAGCTAACAGAGTATCTCTTATGTGACTTAGACACACAACACAGTTACACAGGCTCACAGTTGTGTTTCAAATAAGAGGTTTTCTTAGGTTGGAATTTGTTTTTAAACTTCTATAGGCACCCTAATTAATGGTGCCTAATTAAACTAATGCTCCTAAATTATGTTCACTCACACACACACACACACACAGACACGGACTGAAGCTTAGTCTGTACATTTTCTGAATTTCACAACTTTTCCCTGTATATTAGCTTTTAGAACAACATGCCTACGTAGGAAGATATTTCTTTGTATTTCTAAAACATGCTCAACGATTAATATAAGTGGAAGTAGCTGGCTTACCACCACATTAAGGTATTGTGTGATAAATGACATGTAAAGTTGCCCTATGGTTAAAGAGAATTTCATGTATAAAAGAAATCATGAGATCCATATTAAATTCTTATGTGGAACATCATGTTTCACAAGCCAGACTATTTTGCTATAGCTTCACTGCCACTGTCAAATCTTGTACATAAAAGTAGTACACATTAGGGATTCGATGTATGATACACACCCTGCAACTTCAAATCTGGGGCAAATCCTGTTTATATTGCAAATGTGAATTATATGAGAGGGGATCTGAAAAGCACCTTGTATCATCACCATTTTCACTCTATTACAGCACTGATGGCTAATGCTGCAAGTCTTTCATGGAGGTCACGGATTCCGTGACTCTCCAGGACCTACATGACTTCTGCAGCCATGGGTGTGGCTGACCTCAGGGCCTCCTGAGCAGCTGAGGCAGCCCCAGGGCCAGCCACACTGGCTGCTGCTTGGGCCCGCCCCCTGGAGCAGTGGGAGTGCGTCCCGCCCTCCCCTCAGAGCAGCAGCTGCAGGAGACCCCACTCAGAGCACCTAAGTTTTAGCCAGGCGTTTTTATATAGCACAAGTCATAGACAGGTCAGAGCCCGTGACCTCTCCATGACTTTTACTAAAAATACCCACGACTAAATCGTAGCCTTACTGATGGGCACATTTTGGACATGAACAGTTACATTTTATGATTAAAAATACCTTCATGTAGGCAAATTCTTTCATGGCAGCCAGGCGGGACAAATAAAGCCACGACATTTTGTGTCTGTGTTTATGGTAGTCACGTTTGTTTTTTAGATTACGAAAGGAGGTTCTCCCAAGCCTATGCAGCTTTAATGCAAGCTGTTGCTCCTCTTCATTTGCAACAATATAAATATCTATAAAACATAAGAAATAATTACATTTATCTGAGAGAATGTGCCAAACAGACTAAACATTTGTGAAAAGTGACTAACTTTCCATGCCACTTTTTGCTTAATTACTACTTATACTATTGCAAAAAGCAAACACATTGCAGAAGAATCGGCAAAATTACCAATGACAGCACACCACCTGTATACTTGAAAAATGAATGTCCTGTTAGTCCTAAAGTTCCTCAAAAAGATGTCTGATTCATTAGTTTTTATTTTGGTATGACCTATGATAACTGTCAGTGTGATAATGAGTAGTTGACACTATTGTCTGTTTCCGCTGCTTACTCCCAAGCTTTGTAAACAGTCCTTCTTGACATAACAAGACATTGGCACAATACAACAGCTCCAGATGAAGGGATAAATTACAGAGGCCAAGGAACTTCCTGAGGTCTGTCTTCAACAAGGAAGTTAGGCATTTGTGTACATGCCTAAAAGTGCTCCTAATGTAGCACAAATGTTTCCAGAATTGTTGGGAACATACCTCCTGGGAACAAGTTTCAATAATGCTTCTAGTTGTTCTGATTCATTACACCTCTGTGCAGCAGGAAAATCAGATACTGCACCTACAGAGATGTACTTGGTCCTTACAAGACAGTCCTGCAATGCTCTTCCTCATTCTTCAGCGACAGTTCATAGAATATCAGAGTTGGAAGGGACCTTAGGAGGTCATCTAGTCCAACCCCCTGCTCAAAGCAGGACCAATCCTAGTTCTATGCTAAGTCATCTAACATCACACCTCACTGCATTCCATGCAAGGCTAAGAGCAACCAAGGTAGTACTCTGCTAATTTACTGTGCTGTAGTATCCCATCTCAGCTGAGAACTGCTGAAGCTGCCCCATTTTACTCAAATTAGGCTAGTAAGTTTGAATACACTGATTTGCTTGCAAATGTTTGCACGCTTAAATCTAGTGTTTGTCCTTAGTATAGAAGGAATTCTGGAAAACAGAAATCCTAGTCACGTGCAATTTTTCTTTATTAATACATAACAAAAGAATAGAAAGAACACCATATAGAAGCAGCATTGTATCAAAATGAAGGGTGAAATCATGGCTCCACTGAAGTCAAAGGCAAAATTCCCATTGACTTCAATGTGTCCAGAATTTCACCTAAGTGTCTCTCAAAGTTCTTCACAAGGTCTTTAAACAAACAGTTCAAATAAATAAAAATTTACCGTAAGTAATACAAATGCCATCTAACCATCATTTTAAATGGCTACTCAAATATTAGGAAGAGTGGCCAAAGTGAAGGGAAATTTCTAGTGTCATTCACGTGAAGAAAAATTCAAAAGTTTGCTGATGGCATTGTATGGCATTTCAAACAGAATGACAATGTAGTTCAAGTTTCTGATATATTAGTGAACTATTTAGCCAGATGAAACTTTACTGGATTACTCGTGACAAGTCCAATATTCAATGTAACAGCTATATTTGTTAAAAACAATTATTTTTTTAAATTACCTGATTCTTTGCCAACACCCATCTGGTTTCCAACAGAGTTGACAACTTGTCGAGATGATAGCGTTTTCAAGGCAAGGTAATCATATCCTCCATTAGTTAATCGGTAGCCCTGCACAGCTGAAAAAATATAAAAAAGAGAGCAAATTCTGTGAAATGTTATGCACACACCACCATTAAAATCTTTCTTTTTTAAACCATGTTACAGTAGTGTGTAAAGTCTCATCTTTAACTGCTCCATTCTAGTCAAGTAAAATTTCCTAAAATGTTGACTCTGAGATGCCAGCAAAATGAAACCAGTGGAGAACAATGCATTCACATGAGGCTGAAGGGAAGGAAGCAAAAATGGTGAGAAAGAAAAAAGGAATGGAGGGTGATAACTGAAGAGAGAGTGACAGTAAAGAATACAGGGTCAAGGATTCCAGGACTTTCTTACACAAAGTGAAGTGATCTCAAATTTTATATTTTTGTAGTATGAACGGGGGATGTCAAGAAACAGAAAAAAAATGCTTTAATTGCTTATATATCCGTTATTCTCTTGCTATAGCAAGAGAAGTATGGATTTACAATATATAAGAGAAATGAGATAACTGCTACAAGAGAGAGGATTTCCTTTGAACCTGGATAAATATTTGCTGATTATATTGTTAAAACATTAAACACTGAGTATTTTTATGTGCAGCAAACACTGGCTAATATAAAAAAAAATTATCTCCTTCACATTTTTGATAGCTTTGTATTGTAAAAACACAAGTATGAAAAGTATAACAGCAAGACATGAACATATATAGAGGGTTTGTTATTGTCACTGAAAAACCAAAGATCGGTTGCTCCAGGGCACAGAACTTACGGAAAGATTAGTCAGTACTTATGTAACCCACATAACCTGGTGAAATTGTTGGCAGAATGGAATCTTGTTATAGTGATGCAGTCAAACTTCACCAGATCTCTGTTAAAGTTTTTAAAAAGAATATGAATGCTAATTTTTCCAAAAGGAACATACTCTAATATTTCCACATTCACTCTTTTTTGACAAATTAATTTTAAATTTCTTTAAAAAAAAAAATCTAAAGATTCAGAATTCTATTTATCAAAAACAAAAGCTCTCTCAGATACATCAAGGATTACAAATAATCATCACAAATGTCAATATATTTCATTCTTATTATGGTACTCCTAATCCTACAAGATTTACACACATGATTAAATGCATGCACTCTGAATTACCCTACTTAAATTGAGGGGGTCTACTGATAGTGTGTGAAGATAAGCATGTGCATAATTTTTTTGCAGGATTGGGACCTTATTGTTCTGTATATATTTAGTGCTCTGAAGTTTCTGAATAATATCAGTATTATGCAGGCATCTTAGCTGTCCCATCATAAAGTTGTGCCCAGATCTGCACTTAAATTAGATTGAAACCTGACATTATACATCCTGTAGACTGAATTAATGCCTGGTCTACATCTAAAAGTTTTACCTATGTAACAATTTCTGTTAGGGATCTGATTTTTTTACCAGAATAGTTATACCGGTAAAAGCTCTAGTACAGATGCATTTATACTGGCATAAAGAAAACATACCAGTATAGTTATTCTTTTTCCAGCATGGAAAAGCTATACCAATATAAAGCACCTTTATACCAATATAGTTAAAACAGTATAATCCCCTTTGTGCAGATACACTTCTATCGGTATAGTTAAAGTCTACAACTTTTCAGTGTAGACAAGACTTCACTCTCCTCCTATGGCAAAACCGCTTTTAGCCATGATTGGCTGTCCCCAGACCAGGGGTTCTAAAACTTCATTGTCACCATACTGACAACAAAAATTACTATATGACCCAAGGAGCAGGGACCGAAGCCTGAACCCGCCCAATCCCTGCCACCCTGGGGTTTTCCATTTGAGTGTAATTGTGAAGAATTAAATGTGTGCAAATTGGATGACTATGCTAGAACGGACAGGGAGTTTATTGTGGAGTTGCACAGTCTGAGCATGTTTGGGTGACAAGGCATTTGAACAGATGCAAATGTTGTCTTCACTGATAATTTCTCTGATTTTTAATGATTGCATTGACAGGAAATGCACTTGAGCAACTCTAACTCAAAAGTAACTATGATTTTCATGGGGGATACATACTCACTTTTAGTTCGTTCATAAGCTAGGAGTCTGTGTTTCAGTAACTCTTTCAGAATTTTGTTACATCCTCCATGTTTCAGGCTGGCTATGGAGGCAATCAGGCTAGCAGGGACTATTTCATGATTCTTCATACCCATCTCCACCTGAAATAATAAATGAAAGACAAACATAGCTCAGTGGTTTGAGCATTGGCCTGCTAAACCCAGGGTCGTAAATTCAATCCTCGAGGGGGCCATTTAGGGATCTGGGGCAAAAATTGGGGATTGGTCGTGCTTTGAGCAGGGGGTTGGACTAGATGACCTCCTAAGGTCCCTTCCAACCCTGATATTCTATGATTCTAAGAAGGATTAGATGATGCAGTGGTCAGAGAATCAGTGGCCACCAGGAGCCATGTCTACTTTAGTATGCCCACTATTACTATCACAGGCAGAGCTGAAATGATGGGAAATTTTTATGGGGAAAAAGCCTAATGTTGACAGCCCCATACTTCAGTAAGTGACTGAAATCCAGCTCTGTTTACCCAGGTAATGAGTGCCTTTCATCGGAAACAATTCCAAAGCCTTTTCTAATTTATAGAGAAGCTGCTTCAAAGACCGAATCACAGCTGCACTTGGGGTGGAACACAAAAGCAGCCAGCAACACCACACAATAATGTACATCAGGATATTAACAGTGTATCCAACCAAAACCTTTACATTGCCTGTCTGACACAGCCGGGCGATCCAATCAGCAACAAGTAGTTACACGAGCTTGAATTTAACACCCCCCAAACTCACTGGTCGCCAGGTGACCCATCTGAGCAGAACCAGAGCACCTCACACCGGCGTCACTCTAGGTGAGCAGTGACTAGCTCCACGCTGTGTCCTTCCCTTGGTACCGATAGCACCAGCCCCACCTCCTGCAGAGGCCCGGCTTCCCCCCCAGCACCCAGGCTATTTCCTGCCGCGTTCTCTCTCCCACTGCCCCGCGGTTGCGGCCTGTCCGCCCCCAGCCCGGCCGCGTGGCTTCCCGGCCCGCCCCGGGTGCCTCCTTACCGCCGTCAGGACTCTGAAGTGGTCGCGGGAGAGGTAGCGGAGCATCACCACATTCAGCCGGCCCATGGTCTCGCCCTGCTCCCCCCGCGCCACCCGACAGGTGAGTGGTACTTGCCGGGGCCACAAGGAGCCGAATCCCGGAACCCCGTGTCCCAGTTCTGCCGTTGTCCGCATGCGCAACCGTTGGGACGCGCAGAAGGCGGCGTTACTTCCGCCCAGCTGTGCGGGTCAGGTCCTAGCAGCTGCATAAACATTTATATTCCTGATCAGATATACGTCCGCGTAACATCGCGACAGATCCATCGTAGAATACCCGTTCTCTAGGGCTGCTTTCATAGGGACAGGCTGGATTAACTGACTACCCTTTTCGCTCTGGGTTGTTTTACCACGAGCCGTATATGTATCTGCCAGGATCGGCTGTCTAGGAGAAGCGTCCTTCTGCGAGACACAGAGAAGTAACGCGTTTCCCGAAGCAGAAGCTCTATCCGAGCGACTGACCACTGCAAGGGCAATGAGCTCCAGAGGCCGCCATCGCGGACACCCGCCGCTGCCGCCGACAAAGGTAACTTACAAAGTTCCCCCCAACTGACGACCAAAGTGGCAATGCCGACTGCGCCTGCGCCAACAGGGAAGTGTGAGCCTACTGCGCCTGCGCCTTGGGTTTCGAGGGACGCGTGGAGGGGGAGGGCAGGACGTGACATTTCCAAGCGCGCATGCGCGAAGGGCTGCGTGGTGAGCTGAGAGGCAAAGGAGCTGAGTGCGGAGCGGATTCGTCCGCCCTGTGCACGGGGCGCGAGCGAGTCTCAGGCCGGCTAACGGGCTGCGGTGCCGCCGCGCCGAACTGATTGTCGGCGGGGCACGCGGGCTTCTCGCGGAGCCTCCGTGCTGGGGTTGCGAGGTCCGTGGGTGTCGCTCCGCGGCCCGTGTCGACCCTGGTCTCCCGAGTGTTATCCGAGCCCGTGTCAGATACGTGGTTGCCCTGGAGCGGTGTCCATCTGCAGCGCGCCTGGCCCGTTCTAGGGTTGCCTGAAACTACTCTCAGCTCAAGATTGCTGAGGTAGTGATGCCAACAAACTCCCCCGTTTGCAGTAGCTTTCCCTGCGTGGGGTGACCGGACAGCAAATGTGAAAAATCGGGACAGGGTGTGGGGGGTAATAGGAGCCAAATAAGAAAAAGACTCAAAAATCGGGACTGTCCCTATAAAATCAGGCCATCTGGTCACTCTATGGGCGTGTGACTTGCATCCCTAAACACAACAACAAAAAGTGCTTTTAAATTTAACTTTACTTACACTCTATAAAAGTTATTATTGTGCCTTGGGGCGATATACCATCTGTATTGATGAAATGAGCCATTTCCCCATGTAGTCAGCCAACAGAGGAGCATCCAGGCAGTCCTGCTCCATAGGACTGTTATATATCTTGCAGGTGAATTTCTGCAATATTTGCTGTTTTAGTTCCTACGGTGTTGCCTCCTCCACTGAAAGCCATATTTCACCCACAGCAGGCATCAGGCTTTCTAATGTCCTTCTTGCAGTTTTCTGTTTTGTTTTCATATTAGTTGCAGCAGTACTGAAAGTTCTTTTCACCGTGCCATTTGAAATGAGTAGAGTCAACAACGTGGGTGGGGGCAAGCTGTGCAACATAATCAAATCACCTATCTTCTGCAGTGTCCATGCCGTCAAACACTTGAAACCCGAAAAATGATTAGTCACTTGAATTATTCCACCTTTTGTTTGCTGAGTTGCACCATTCCTTCTCAGTCTGCTGTATTTCTTGATGTGATGCGACACTGCTGGGCAAGGCTGGTAATTGGGCTTTTAACTTGTACACAGTGCCTCTTTTGGGTGCAGCATGTCCAGTTTTTCCGATATAGTAGAACCTCAGAGTTACGAACACCTTGGGAACGGAGGTTGTTCATAACTCTGAAATGTTCATAATTCTGAACAAAACATTATAGTTCTTTCAAAAGTTTACAGCTGAACATTGTCTTAATGCAGCTTTGGAACTTTACTGTGTGGAAGAAAAATGCTGCTTTTAACCATCTTAATTTAAATTAAACAAGCACAGAAAGTTTTCTTGTCAAATCTTTTTTTTAAACTTTCCCTTTATTTTTTTAGTAGTTTACGTTTAACACAGTTCTGTACTGTATATTCTTTTTTTGTATCTGCTGCAGCCTGATTGCAGACTTCAGGGTCCAAATGAGGTGTGTGTTCGTAACTCTGAGGTTCTACTGAATATGAATATTTGTTGGTAGTTGACTCCTCAATTTGTGAGCCATTTGCACCAGCATAGCCTTGCACGTCTGCTTCACTGTCTGAACAGCTGCTTTGTCTTTCAGAATATAAGCTTAGCAATTGAAATCATAACCTGGTTACGTGGCCGAAGTGGGCATGATGTATGCTTCAGAGTTAAAACGGCCAATTCCGAGGAGGGAATTTTCTTTTGTTGACTTGGATTAACTATAAGTTTCAACTCTGACTGACAGTACATCATTAGATCATGAAAAAGCTTGTAGGGACTGCCTGGCTCCAATTGGAACAGTGTTGATTTTGTTAAGGTCACACAGGGTCGATTTCAAGAAGATCGGATAAAGTTTGTTGGGTCAGCCAACATGTTACTAAGGAGACTTGCTGTGTAATACCATTCTGAGTCCTTTTACAATTGAAAGTGTAAGTTAATAGCATCCCACATCTTCCAAATAGTGGAAATGCATTCTTCCTTACTGAGCCACCTAGTTGCTGCTGGTTGAATCATCATTCTTGGTTCAGAACCTTCTGTAGTCTTGTACAGTTCCCTATACAAAAAATTTCTCTTTGAACAATGTGAGAACTGGATTTTATGCACAACAAAATCCAACTCTGTTGGTAATACTTCAGTTGATTTGCTTCCAACTAGGTTTAGAAAATGGCAAAAGAACTTTACCAGGCTGAGAACATAGAACCACAGGGTTAGGAGGAACATAGAACCACAGGGTTAGGAGGAACATAGAACCACAGGGTTAGGAGGAATCATCTAGTCTAACCCACTGCCAAGATGCAGGATTTATTGTGTCTAAATAATCCAAAACAAATGGGTATCCAGCCTCCTTTTGAAAACCTCCAGTGAAGGAGCTTCCACAACCTCGCTAGGCAGCCTATACCATTGTCCTAATGTTCTTACAGTTAGGAAGTTTTCCCTGAGATTTAATATAAATCTTCTATGCTGTAGTTTGAACCTGTTGCTTTTTGTCCAGCCCTCTGTGTGTGGCACCTTTTCTTTCAGTATCTTGTATACTGAATGGTTGCATCCAGCCATAGCGTTGGCATCTTCTACACCAGTGCCAATGTACTTTTTCAAGTCCAGGTCATCTTCTTTTAAAGCTTTATGCAAAGAATGTACTAATGGGTCTGCATCAGTGTCAGTTACAGGAATAATGCTGAAGACAATTGACACCATTTTTCTTTTCGAAAAACTAGAGTATCTAATCACAACAGAAAGAGACTGTTAGTATTATACCAGTGTTCTCATCAATTAGAAGTGAAAAGAAGCTGACACCAATATCTGCTAGTAGTTCCTTGTGCAGCTCAAGACCCAAAACATTAATGAATGCTGTACATTTGATATGAGGAAGTGCAAATGTCTATAACACCTTAGAGCAGGGGTAGGCAACCCATGCCACGCATGCTGAAGACAGCATGCGTGCTGATTTTGGGATGGATATGTTGTTGAATCAATCATTGTCTACACATTTTAAGAAATTAAAGTAGAAGCACAAAAATAGTGCAAACTGTAATATTTGTCACTAGAAACAAAAAACATTAAATAACTACAAAGATGTATACTTTTAATTCGGGATCTGCTTCCCATTTCTTGATGTGACGCTGTCGATGTTGAGCAATTGTTTTTTCATGTTACCTTTAGGGATGTGTCAAATATATGGGAGTATGAGTACCCACCCCTTTAACAAGTTTTATTCCCATAACAAAACTGAGGACTCTGACTGGAGGCCTACCCTGGGCACTGTCTTTACTATGCCTATTCCCTGGAGGCACACCCCAATACTAGGTGCTGCTTTCACACAAATAACAACCATGAACAGAATAGCTAGTTTCTAGGTAGTGGCAGTAGTTCTTGGAGTGGCAGAACTGGAAAAATGTCTGAATTAGTTTGTCTTGCCCACTCTACTGCAGATAATCTTATTCTTCCTGGATTGATCTTTCTCTCCTCAAAACTTCTTTAAAATGTTTTTCCTGTTATGCTGAACTGGGTCTTTGCTGTACAAGCACCTAAACTCTAGCTGAGGAGATTGCGTGGGCTACAGCACATTTCTTTGGCAAGCTTCCTTTGTATTGCAAAGCAGCTGCACAAAAGGAAGACTGATGCCCAGTTTGTTCCGGAGGAGCTGCTGTGAGCTGGAAGGTTAAAACACTTGTAAAGTTCAGAAGCTGGGGCAGGAAAGCCAGAGAGATTAGTGTGAGACCAGAAAGAGAGGCCCAAGGCAACTGCTGCTTGGCACAGGGCAGTAGCACCTTACCCCAGAGGCTTTTGCAAAATAATTGCGAACAAGCCCTGAGAAAGTACCTTATTCTGTCACTGATTTCGGCTTCAGCTGGGAAACTGACCTAAAAATCACGAAATCTCCTGCTTGGAAAAAGGCAACACTCTCTCAATCCCCTCTTCCTTCATCACTACACATGTACTCCATCTACATACATCCACTTATACATACCCCCATTTCTAATTCCTTCTTCCACTGCATTTAAAACCGTAGTTCTATCTGGGTCACTCAGTCTGTTCTCTAACCTTGCCCTTCCCTAGCATTCTGGCATATCAGTAGCAGCTCAACAGTTGGCCCTCAAATCCTCAATGAGCGTTAACAGTGTCTGGCTACTCTGCTTCAACCTCATCTCCTTCCTGCAATATCAGTGAGGGAGCACAGGCCACTGTCCTCTCTGATTTCAAAAGAAGTGACACCGAGGCCACTCAGCTTCTGGGCTTGCTTCTTTCCTCAGGCGTGATTTTATTTTTGAAATCAGATGTGTTCCTATTTTTAAAACATACTGTAACTAAGATCCCATCATACTTTCTCAGATTAAAGGTTATACACTTTGGTTTTAGTGCCACATGTGAAATTATAAAACAGTATAGTTTAGATGTGAAGCCTACCTGGAAAACTAGGTTTTCTAGCAATACAATTCTGGCAATATTTACAGGAAAATGATCTGTCTGTACCTTGCAATATAGAGAGAAGGCTCTTCCAAATGTTGGTTTAATATGTGTCAGTGAAATTGATCTAGTAATAGTTACCTTTGTAAGGTGTTGAGAAGCATATGATTACTCAGCAAAGTTTTCCCCTAACACATGGGAGGTATTGGAAGAGCAAATATAAAAGGAGTCAAACGTCTGATCACAGGCTGACTTAAAATATGAATAAGAAACCAGGAAGTTTATATGAAAATGTGAGCCAATAGAAATGGAAGGCTTCAACCCATTGAGTTGTTTAGATTCATATTAGTGTGTAGAATTATCATGTTTGAGAAGAAACCCAGAGAGCACATTACACTGAATATACACCTGGTGAATGAGAAGAGAGGACATTTTGAGTAACCTGTTTGTTACCTTGTGCACTTAGGCAGCATGTGGAATGAGAGAGAACATTACGCATTTAGCATCTACCATTTGTAGATGGTACTTTCCAAAAATGTGTTTTGTGTGTTAGTGGGAGGTTTAGCTATATCACAGTTAATTTGTAAACCCTAATATAAATTAAAATATTAGACAAGTCATTAAGTGGTTCCAAAATCTGCTTCAGTGACTCTATGCTAGTCAACATTTTTAGTGATGATCTGGAAGAAAAACGTAAAGTCACTTCCAATAAAGTTTGTAGATGGCACAAAGTGAAATGTGGTGGCAAATAATATCGAGGACAGATCATTGTTAGAGAGCAATCTGGATCACTTTGTATAATGGTGTGACAGACCGTACTCCTGTATTCCCCCCTTGCACACTATTGTAATAATCTTTATACAAAGTATGCCCTGTGAAGTATCATTTAAAAACCTTAAAATATGTGTGGCAACATTGTATGTAAAGTTATAAGATTCCACTGTATGGTGTTATTAAAACATGTTCCGCCCATGGAGTTGGTGCCTATGCCGGACCATGGATGTTGCCGGACCAGGGAGTGCCGGATTAGAGAGGTTCAACCTGTACAACAAAATGAAAGGTCAGTCATCTAGTAGCAAAGAATGTTGGGCATGCTTACAGGATTGGGGGACTGTATTTTGGAAAGCCGTGTCTTTCAAAAGGTCTTAGTAGTCATTGAAGATCACCAACTAAACATGAACTGTGGCAAAAAGGGATAATGCAATACTTGGAGATATTAAGAGACAATATCAACCAGAAGGAGAGAAGTGATATTACCTTTGCACGTGGCTTTGGTGAGAGAAGTAGGTCAATATTATGTCCATTTCTGTTGTGTCACTTCTAAAAGGATATTGAAAAATTGGACAGGATTCAGAGAAGATCTCCAAGAATTATTTGAGAACTGGAAAACATACCTTGGTGAGAGACTAAAGGAGCTCAATTTAATTTTGTCACAGGAAAGGTTAATGATAGGTGACTACATGTGGAGAAGATACCTGCTATGAGAAGACTTTTTAATCTGGCAGACAAATGCATAATAAAATCCAGTGGCTGGAAGCTGAAGATAGAAAAAATTGAACGAGAACTCAGATGCACATTTTAAGTGAGGGCATTACCCAGTAAAGCATATTACAAGGGATGTGGTAACGTTTTCATGGAATCTTTAAGATGGGATGCCTTTCTAAACATGAGGCTTTAATTTAATTACAAGGTTTTGGACTAGACACAGGAGTCACTGGAGGAAATCTGTTGTCTTCAGGAAGTCAGACTACATGTAATCATCATAATGGACCCTTATGAACTTAAAATCTCTGATTCTAGCAGGAGCCTTTTTCAAGCCCTGTATTGTTGATCATTTAAACTGGATGTTTATGAATTGAGAGGCAATAATATTCTATTTTATTCTCTTTTGCTTGTAACTGTTCTGTATGTAAATTTGCAGCAGTGGAAGTTTAACAAATAAATTTGTTTTGCTTCCTAGTTATAAC
Organism: Macrochelys suwanniensis; assembly: GCA_033296515.1. NCBI lineage: Eukaryota > Metazoa > Chordata > Testudines > Chelydridae > Macrochelys > Macrochelys suwanniensis. The sequence continues at coordinate 71,188,623 of CM065780.1, read as the reverse complement.
TTGTCATTTCATAATAATGGAAAAGCATTGGCATCTCCTCAAATAATTTCTAAAATGATACCAGAAAAAGTAGATAGTAGGTGTGTGTCTTGAATGTATATTTATATGTTGAAATCTTCACTTTCTGCTACTGAATTTGTGTAACTGCCTAAAGACGCTCCTTTTTTCATCTCAGTTTCCTTGTGAAGTTATTTAGGTGACATGGAGAGTATTCTTTCATTACCTTAAACTTTGCAGAAACTATCAGAAGCCTGCATCCCAAGAAAGGGGAAAAAATTCATAGGCAGGAGTTGTAGACCAAGCTGGATGAGCAAGCATCTCAGAGAAGTGATTAAGAAAAAGCAGCCTACAAGGAGTGGAAGATGGGAGGGATCAGCAAGGAAAGCTACCTTATTGTGGTCAGAACATGTAGGGATAAAGTGAGAAAGACCTTGCAAAGGGAATTAAAATCAATAGTAAAAGGTTCTATAGCCATATAAATAAGAAGAAAACAAAGAAAGAAGAAGTGGGACTGCTAAACACTGAGAGTGGAGTGGAGGTTAAGGATAATCTAGGCATGGCCCAATATCTAAACAAATACTTTACCTCAGTCTTTAATGAGGCTCTGAGCTTAGGGATAATGGCAGGATGACAAATGGGAATGAGGATCTGGAGGTTGATATTACCACATCCGAGGTAGAAGCCAAACTCGAACAGCTTAATTGGACTAAATCGGGGGGCCCAGATAATCTTCAACCATGAATATTAAAGGAATTGGCACATGAAATTGCAAGCCCATTAGCAAGAATTTTTAATGAATCTGTACACTCAGGGGTTGTACCGTATGACTGGAGAATTGCTAACATAGTTCCTATTTTTAAGAAAGGAAAAAAAGTGATCCAGGTAACTACAGGCCTGTTAGTTTGACATCTGTAGTATGCAAGGTCTTGGAATAAATTTTGAAGGAGAAAGTAGTTAAGGACATTGAGGTCAATGGTAATTGGGACAAAATACAACACAATTTTACAAAAGGTAGATCGTGCCAAACCAACCTGATCTCCTTCTTTGAGAAGGTAACAGATTTTTTTAGATAAAGGAAATGCAGTGCATCTAATTTACCTGGATTTCAATAAGGTATTTGATACGGTTCCACATGGGGAATTATTAGTTAAATTGGAAAAGATGGGGATCAATATGAAAATTGAAAGGTGGATAAGGAACTGGTTAGAGGGGAGACTACAACGGGTCACACTGAAAGGTGAACTGTCAGGCTGGAGGGATGTTACTAGTGGAGTTCCTCAGGGATTGGTTTTGGGACCAATCTTGTTTAATCTTTTTATTACTGACCTCGGGACAAAAAGTGGGAGTGTGCTAATAAAGTTTGCGGATGACACAAAGCTGGGAGGTATTGCCAATACAGAGAAGGACTGGGATATCATACAGGAAGATCTGGATGACCTTGTAAACTGGAGTAATAGTAATAGGATGAAATTTAATAGTGAAAAGTGCAAGGTCATGCATTTAGGGATTAATAACAAGAATGTTTGTTATAAGCTGGGGACGCATCAGTTGGAAGTAACAGAGGAGGAGTAACCAGAAGGACCTTGGAGTATTGGTTGATCACAGGATGACTATGAGCCGTCAACGTTATATGGCCGTGAAAAAAGCGAATGCGGTCTTGGGATGTATCAGGCGAGGTATTTTCAGTAGAGATAAGGAAGTGTTAGTACCACTATACAAGGCACTGGTGGGACCTCATCTGGAATATAGTGTGCAGTTCTGGTCTCCCATGTTTAAGAAGGATGAATTTAACCTGGAACAGGTACAGAGAAGGGATACTAGGATGATCCGAAGAATGGAAAACCTGTCTTATGAAAGGAAACTCAAAGAGCTTGGCTTGTTTAGCCTAACCAAAAGAAGGCTGAGGGGGGAGATATGATTGCTCTCTATAAATATATCAGAGGGATAAATACCAGGGAGGGAGAGGAATTATTTAAGCTCAGCACCAATGTGGACACAGAAACAAATGGATATAAACTGGCCATCAGGAAGTTTAGACTTGAAATTAAATGAAGGTTTCTAACCATCAGAGGAGAGAAGTTCTGGAATAGCCTTCCATGGGAAGCAGTGGGGGCAGAAGACGTATCTGGCTTCAAGATTAAGCTTGATAAGTTTATGGAGGGGATGGTATGATGGGATAGCCTAATTTTGGCAATTAATTGATCTTTGACTATTAGCGGTAAATATGCCCAATGGCCTGTGACGGGACGTTAAATGGGGTGGGATCTGAGTTACTACAGAGAATTCTTTCCTGGGTGTCTGGCTGGTGCGTCTTGCCCACATGCTCAGGGTTTAGATGATCACCATATTTGGGGTCGGGAAGGAATTTTCCTCCAGGACCGATTTGCAGAGGCCCTGGGGTTTTTTTTTGCCTTCCTCTGCAGCATGGGGCATGGGTCACTTGCTGGAGGATTCTCTGAAGTCTTTAAACCATGATTTGAGGACTTCAGTAGCTCAGACATAGGTTAGGGGTTTATTACAGGAGTGGGCGGGTGAGATTCTGTGTCCTGTGTTGTGCAGGAGGTCAGACTAGACAATCATAATGGTCCCTCCTTACCTTAAAGTCTATGAGTCTATGGAAGTCTCAACTTCCAGCAGAAACAGTCAATAAGGAGTCTCTTAAAAATTCATTATGAGCTCAACAGTCACAAGTTTGTTAACTGGTTTAAAAATGTTTGTAAGAGTATGCATTGATATAACAAAACTAATGAAAACTATAAAAAGTGATTATTGGTTTGTCAACAAACTTATGCTGATGTTAACTTCATGAAAAACAAGAATGTGCATTTTGATATTTCTAAATATTGTAGCTTTGATCCATATATTAAGAAGATTAGCACGGAGAAAATGGGTGTTAGTAAATCTTTCCTAATGAATGGCAGTATCCCTGCCAGATTTACAAATGCTGTACATTCCTTTCTGAAGGTAGATTTATAAACACCCAAAAGCTCTTGTTGAAAGTAAGGCTTGAACAGTGTGGTTCATATACTAGGCTCTTTCATAGTAGTGTTTGAAAACTACTGTTCTCAGGATACATATGAATGGTCACAATTTTATTACTGCAGGTGTCCCTTTTCAAATGAAAGCCAGTAACAGGTCTCTTGAGATTAGATCTGGTACTGTTACAATTCTCAATTTAGTTACATTGACATCTGTATTCAACTAATAGTGGAAAAATGTCTGAACTAAAAGTTGGTTTAACGAGCCCGCAGTGATCCTCAAACTTCATTTGCATATTCCTCCTTAGATCCGCAAGTCAGTAGTTGGCATTGGCCATGATGGTGTTGAGTCACCTCATGAATCTTGGTTGGTGGTAAACCAACTCTCTTTGCAACAGAGTGGTAGTTCATCCAGTACATGTGAGGTCTACCTGTGGCCAATTCCCTTGATATTATGGCTGAAAATATCCTCTTGAAAATGTTTTAAAGGGGAATGGTGTATGTTTTCAGGGTAACTAATACTGGAACTTTTCAGTTCTAATTAGGTGAGGTAAAAGTTTAACATAGTTTAATTTTTCCCATAATATCGGCTTAGGCTACTATTCTTCATAATTTGTGTTATAAACTTTAATGCTCACAAAGCACATTATTAGTTTAATACTCATGATGGACTGTGGTGTGAAGTTTAGTGCTCATGAAGTGTTTTAGTGCTTTTGTTGGTTAGGGGGACTTGGAGACTGAAGTACTATATTCACAGAACGGGTATAGCAAGGGCAGCAAAGTTTCCCTACTCTGCCTCATCAATGTGACACAGTCTTGACCAGCTTTAAGGATGTAAGGATGTGATGGGGTGTTCACCCCACACGCCCTGAGAGGGTTAAGGCAGACCGAGAAGGGGGCTAATTAACACAACAAGCCACAACTGAAGGGAATCAGGTGGCTAAGCAATCATCTGATTGAATGAGGAAGCCCAGCTGAGGAGGAATGAGCTGGGCTGGGCCTAGAAAGACAGGAAATTGGCAGCAGAAGGGGGCTGGTGGGAAAGTCTGCAGTCCCTCCCTTTGGGATGGAGATGCATTTGGGCAGGCTGGCAAACCCAGAGAGCAGGGAAGCCAGGAAGGTAGGAAAGGGCTCTGGGAAAAGGCGGTAAGGTCTAGAAGGGAACAAACCTTGACTGCTGGCCAGAGGGTCCCTGAGCTGGAATCCAGAGTAGGGAGTGGACCTGGGTTCCCCTGCCAACCTCTGAGGGAGTGGCACTACAAGGCAGTGAATGGGAAGACTGCCTAGGACTGTGGGTGAGCAAATACTTTGGTACCCCAGAAGGGTAAAATGCCCAAATGACCTGGCTGGAGGGCCAAGTCACAAAGAGAGAGCAGCAGCCCGTGATGTGAGAAAGGGGCTGCACACCCAGAGAGAGAGGCGGAGAACGACATATAACTGCGGGAAGGAGCATTGATTTATAAGCTATTCCCCAGAGTGACTAGGAGGAGGTGCCATCCTAGTGGTGGGGGAGCACACCATCATGGAGGTAGTTTCGTCTCGGGGCCTGTTCAATCTATAGCCTCTATAGTGTAACTTCTAGCATGAGTGCCAATTATAATGGTATGTTTTGAGATGTAGATTCATATCTGCTGGGAACCAGACTGAAACCTCCAATTAATTTCACAGAGGGTACTGAATAGTCACTAATGGTGACAGAGTTTGGTTGCTTGCAACATGGGCTTGGTACAAATTGTTGACATAAAGTTGAAATGCTGTATATTCCATTACCAGTTTCCTGAGTCACCTGATTTTCTTTTTTCGTAATTCTGTATAGAGAAAGTGGTTTGGTCAGCTGATGGCTTCTGGTGAAATTTAGGAGTCATAAGGTTTTGTAATCAATCATTCACTCTTTATACCTCAAATTAGGGCCTCAAATATATATATCCTGAGACCCGTCATAGTGCTTCCTCTTGATTTGTTGATCTCGCTGTCATATATTTGGCATCTTGTATGCTCTGAGTGTGTCAAACTCCCTCTGTTGATACAGAGTTGAAATGGGAAATGCTATACAGAAGCCAATACATGTGTAGTTGGGCCTGAATTTCAACTGCTTAAGCAAGGGAAGGAAAGTCCAGGTGAGTTAGGAATAGCTCTTATGTAACAAATGAAACAACTCTCACAGCTGCCAAAGTTCTCCTGCACCATCCCATGCCAATTCTCATCAGCATGCACATTGATTGTTTGTGATCCTTATTTAGGATGTGTTTCAGTTTCCTAATTTCTCCCATGTAGTTTCACTTAGATATAATATTCTAGTCTTTGTATATGCAGAAGACAATATATAAATATACTTCATTTACATTCTTTCACTGCTCTTGCTGTATCTACAAACTCTAGCCTTGTGCAGTGCAGAAAGAACTAGTATAGAAAAATATGCATTATTGTCCTAATGTAGAGTAACATAGAGTTTAAATATGTCAGAATTCTCATTTTTAACACTCTTGATAAATAAATTTAATGAATTGCAAAAATTATTTTGAATCCATCACTTCCCCAACACTTTTTATAACTAGTCCTTTGGGATCTGGGTGCATTTTGTTTTTCTCAGGTTATCTTTATGCATTCTCAATTATTGACACACACAATATTCCTTTAACATAATGTTAAAATGGTGCACGCAAAATAATTTGTTTGGAGTGCTATGATAAACACAAACTGCCACTAAAAATAGAAATACAACCAGAAGTAAAGTCAGTGCACAAACTCCTTCAGATTACACCAAAAGAAGCACTTGGAAACACAAAAACAACTCTGTTTTGTTTATAGTTATGCATATTATTTTTGGATACCCAAATCAAATAGTGCTTATTTCTCAAGGGGTTAAAAAATGAAGTTTTTGGGAGACAGTGATTGTATACTATAGCTATCAGGTAGATGGGTGGGAATGTCAAAAAGCTTGCATGTGAAGATGCTGGTTAAATTAAATGAACATCATCAAAATCCAGTGAAAATGTGAAGTTTGTCTGGAAGATGGGTGAATTTAATTAAAAGTAATATTTATTTTAAAAATAAAGATTGACTTTAATCTTTGTTTTCCATTTCAAAAGAAAAATAACACCCACCCACATCAATGGATGGGAGAGATTGATGGGGCCAGTGGTGAAAGGGGCATAATCCCAGTAGCAAGGGAGGGAGACATCCACCAGGGGACAGTAGGTAGCTCCTCCCCTGGGAGTCTCTGGCAACCATTGGCCAGCTGAGAGAGAGGGGTGCTGATTGGCCAGCTCCCAGGATTTAACCGAGTACAAGGACTATGTAGAGCCTCTTTCAGCTGTGTTCCAGCAGTCTATCCTACCCACCTGAACTAGGAATGGGAACCCTGCCTGACAGATGCTGCGGGTTTAGCCAATCACTTGTTTAGGGGGTCAGGCATCAATTTTTTTCTCCTGTGGGCCAATTGGCAGAGGCCCAGGGAGTTTTTTGCCTTCCTCGCAGCACCTTTAAGCCACAGTAGGTTAAGTAGGAACATGCTTAGTACCTAACTGAGATACTAGGATAGAATTATTTATTTGTCGCAACTTGTGGCCAGTTTCCAGTGCACTTAAGAGAATAAAATGGACAGTTCCCAGAGGTAAAAGACCTGGGATTTTGGTGTTGGGCCTTGGGCTCATTTATTAGGGTAAGACTTTGTGTTCTTCGTGGGCTGAGGTCAGACCTTGTGGCCGTCCCGGGCCGAGGTCCCCACGCTGCTGCCCTCTCTGTCCCCCTCGCAGAGGAGAGGTTGCTAGGACTCAGAGAGGAGAGCCTTTGCTGCGTTATTTGTACTGGTGCCAGTTACAGGTTATCACCTGGAATCACCTGGATCGATCGGACTTCAGCTGTCGTTAAGACTGCGCTGATCACAACACGTCTGCCATTCTTCTCGCACTCTTGCCTTTCTTCTCCACGTTCGTCCGAAACGTTTAACGATGTCATCTTCCCATCTTCTTGGAGGCTGACCGGGGGTCTTTTCTGTTCTCGTGGGTACCACTCAGCAATGATTGCGGTCCACCTGTTATCCGTGAGCCGTGCTGTGTGGCCCGCCCATCGCATCTTGTTATGTCTGCTTTCCACGACAATATCTTTCACACCGCTGCGTTCTCTGATGATTTCATTTGGTATACGATCCAGAAGGGAGATTCCCAACATAGCTCGTTCCATTGCTCTTTCAGCTACCAACAGCCGTTGCTCTTCTCTCTTCGTCAGTGCCCACGTTTCACTGCCATACAGCATGGCTGGCAGCACTGCTGAATTGAAAATATTTTTACGTGTGGTCTTGTCAATTTTTCCTTTGAGGACGTCCTTGATGGAATTAAACGCACACCATCCTGCCCGAATCCTTCGCGCGAATTCTCCGTTCAGGTCTTGGCGCATATTAACTTCTTGGCCCAAATATATGTACTGTTCCACTTCTTCGATGACTTCTCCTGTTACCGTTATTCGGGCTTTTCGTAAGACGTCTGCTCGCATATATTTCGTTTTGCAGCGGTTCATTTTCAGGCCGACCTGACTACTTTTCTTGTCGAGTCTTCGTAGCATGCTCTGCAGTTGGTTGGTGCTTTCGGCAATTAGTACAATGTCGTCTGCAAATCTGAGATGAGATAATCTCTCTCCGTTTATGTTGACACCACTCCTCCAATTGATCTTGTTCATAACCATTTCGAGGCAGGCGGTGAATAGTTTTGGTGAAATTGTATCTCCTGCTGCAAAATCCTACCTCAGCGCCTCAACATGGTGCAGCAGTGACCCTGGCCGTCTGACAGCTGTGGTAGCGGGGCGTATGCCCTGGTAGGTTTTACCATGCTACAAAGGTGTCGGACTATCCAATCCAGGGAGGAGGGTTGCTCTCTCAGAGGAAAGAGCGCTTTTTCTTCTCCTTAGAGGTTGAAGGCTAGCTAAGCTTGAGGAGGTACGCATGCCTGCCCACCTAGCCAGTGGGATGTCTTGAAGTTAACGGCTAAAACAACACGAGTAAATGCACGTTCTATGGTGGCGGAGCGGAAATTGAGCGACAAGAGGTTGCTAAAAATGTCAGGTGCTAGGCCAACATGGAAAAGGACAATCCTCGCTGTGTGTACTTACAATTGTAGGTCACTGGCAAAGGAGGAAACTTTAAATCATCTGATGGAGGAGAAGAAAAGGATAAAATGCGATATTCTCGGTGTCTGCAAAACCCGACGAAAGAAGGAGTTGGAAGTCAACTGGAAGGATGGAAGTGCTGTGAGGCTCGGAAAGGGAGATAGCGCTAGAAATGTTGGAGGAGTTGGATTTATCGTCAATAAAGATTGGTCTTCAAAAGTCATATCATGCCAGCTAACATCATCACGTATCGGTGTGCTGCATCTTCAGATGGAGTCAAAAGCTACCCTCAAGGTCATCCAGGCCTACGCTCCCACAAGTGCAAGTGAGGACGAAGAAGTGGAAGAATTCTACCGAGAGCTTGAAAGAGCTCTCGCGCAAAAGTCCACTTACACTGTCACGATGGGAGATTTCAACACCAAGGTCGGGCGAGGGAAAGCTGGCGAAACGTTCATAGGGAGATACGGCAGCGGCAAAAGGAATGAAAGAGGAGAGAGGCTGGTAGCAATGGCAGAAATGAAAGAACTGTACATGGCAAACACCTGGTACAAAAAGAAGATCTCAAGAAGGTGGACATGGATCGCAGCAAACGCGAAGAGTAAGAATGAAATTGACTATATTTTAGTCAATAAAAGGCGCATCATTCAAGACGTCTCAGTGGTGCAGCCATTCAACACCGGCAGTGACCATCGCCTGCTTAGAGCGAAGTTGATTTTCGACGAAGCGGTGGAAAAGAAGGCGTTACAGATGGCAAACAGGAAACAGTAGCCGAAGACATTCGATGAAGCAAAGCTGAAAAAAGCGATTTCTGGGTTTGACTGGAGCCGGATGGAAAAGTGTGATGAGGACTATAGTATCTTTGCTGACAAGTTGAGATGTTGCATAAAAGCAGCTGAAATTAAAAAGCTGAAGAAGGCGAAGGGAAGAATCTCGATTGAAACGAAAAGCTTGTTGGAGAAGCGGAGAAACATGAAAAGGAGCTCGGATAACAACCTTGAGTACTCCATTCTGTGCAAGCTTATACGGCGAAAACTGAAGGATGACTTTGAGAACTTCAGGAAAGAAAAGCTCCTTAAAACAGCTGCATCACGCAAGAGCCTCAGGACATGCAAGCGGTAATTGATGCAGTATAGATTGAGCGAAACAGCATTGAAGAACAAGGATGGAGAGACAGTAATCGACAGAGCAGGGATGGAGGAGGTCTGCAAGGACTTCTATATAGAACTGTTCAAATCAAGAATCAACGTCCCCCTCCCAACCCTCAGAGTCAGAAGAACGCATCCCCCCAATAATTGTCAGCGAAGTCCGAAGCGCACTACACCAGATGAAGAAGGGAAAAGCTCCAGGCAAAGATGGAATAACGTCAGAAATGATTTATGCAGGAGGCGAAAAACTTTGGAAGGCCCTCGCTTTAAGATTCAGTCGATATCTTGAAGAAGGAAAAATACCATCAAGCTGGAAGGAGTCGAATACCATCTTGCTGCACAAGAAGGGTGATCGAGAAAATCTTAAGAACTACCGCCCTATATGCCTGCTCTCTCAGATCTACAAGCTCTTCACAAAGATGATAACGAATCTACTTTTGCAGAGTCTGGATGAACAACAGCCGAGAGAGCAGGCAGGGTTTCGAAGAAATTTCAGTACAATCGACCATATATTTACCCGTAGCCAGCTCCTAGAAAGAGCGAGGGAATACAAACTCCCGCTGTGCATTGCTTTTGTTGACTATGAAAAGGCCTTCGATAGCATTGAGTTTAACGCAATATTCAAGGCGCTCGCACAGCAGGGCATTAACACGCAGTACATTAGTTTGTTGAAGGAAGCGAATACTGGATGTACAACAGACATTACTCTCCTTGAAACTCCCCTCCGCATCCCAATCGAGAAAGGTGTTACAGGTTATATGGTAAGGAAAGTATGGGTGATGGGCAGGTAGCATCCCTCCCGTGTTAAAGTTAAATAAAAATTGCGGCCTGCTACTTAAGTCCATGCATGTGTCAGTCCTCATTTTGCCACTCTGTCCACATCAAGCTCATTTTCTTATATTTACAGTAGACCCAAAACATTTTTATCTATTTGATGTATAAAATGTATAGGCTAATAGTGCTGTTTGGTAATGTGTATGTGCCTTATTCAAGCAGCAATTTGTTTCCCTAAATAAGGTCCAGATCCTGCAAAGACTTAAGCACACACTTAACATGATACACGCTGAGGCCTGGTCTGTACCATAAAGTTACATCAACGTAAGTTGCCTTGTGTCGACCTATTTATGCATGTGTCTACATTCAAATTTGTCTTCAGTCGATGTAAGTATCACATTACGGTGATGCAGTAAACCGACCTCCTAAAACAGCATAGAACCATGGTCGACCTACTTTGGTAAATGCAATGTGAGGGTAGACACGGCAGGACCTAGCAGGTTGACCTTGGTGTTGACCCTAGCAGTCATCCAGTCACTGTCACATAATGCCCCATTCCCCACAACAGTGACTGCAATGCTTACAATTTTAAACTCTACTGTCTGCCTCTCCCCCGTAAAAACCCTGCATGTTTTTGAAATGCCCTTTCCTGGTTGCCTATCTTGGGAAGCTCACCTAGCAGGTTACCTTTTTGTGTGTGCATCCCACTGCCCAACGAACTGTGCTGGCTTCACACACAGCGAGAAGTACCAGACATGATCCTGCCTGGAGCAGGAAAGAAGTATTGGATCTCCTTGGCTTGTGGGGAGAAGAGGCTGTGAAAGTTATGGAACAGCTGTAGAAATGTGAACATCTACTAATAGATTGTATGGGGGATGCTGACAAAGGGGCATGAGAGGGATCAGCAGCCATGTGTAAAAGTGAAGGAACTTCAACAGGGATACCACAAGGCCAAGGAGGGCAAGAATAAATCTGGGGCTGCCACTTTTACAATGAACTGCATGCCATACTTGGTGGTGATACCACTAGCACCCCACAGACCACTTTGGCTACCTGGGAGGAGCCTGAGACGGGGATCTTTGCATTGAACAGTGAAGAAGAGGACGGGAAAGATTGGACAGGGGACTCCAACCATGCTGTGAGCCAGGACCTGTTTGAAGCTCAGCAGGAGTCTAGCAAGTCATGCCAGGTGAGTGCAATGAGCCCATCTCCAGTTTTACAAGACAGAGGTAGCAACTTTTATTTGCTTTACTAGTATATTGTGAAAAAATAAAAGGGAAGTCAATTAAAAACAAATTCTTGAATTATTTCTTTGACAGTCCGATTATATGATCCACATCAATTAGGTGTCCTACTCTGCCTCTACCAAAGTACAAATAGGTAGAGTCATCTTTTTTGCTTTTCGTTCCCCTGTTGGGCCAGGTTGGGGGAGGGCTTTGCGGAGCACATTGTTTATGTGGCTAGGGATGTCTCTTGTATCCTCTGGAGAGATCTCAATGAAACTCTCATAGAGATACTGTGTATTCCTATCCATCTCTGGGATGATGGCCTTATGTTAGAGGGCTTTCCCTTCACCCTCTCCCCTGGTTCTTGTCATGCAGACAGAAAGCAGAAGACCAGAAGTCCGAAGTTCAGGGAATGCGATGTTTATTGGGGTTAGTTCCAAGCAAACATATCCATAGCTCTATACGCGGGCAGAGTTTGTTTCCCAGTGTTCTGTTCTCAGCTCTGACGCCGCAGAGCCTTGCCTGTGTCCCCGTTCCCCATTCACCCCTCCCAATTTCCCATCTCCTCCTTCTTAGCAGGCCCAAATATACCTGCAGTGCATGCCCACAGTCCCACCCCTTACAATTTATGATCATGTTCCGTTTTGGAGGGTCACGAGTCTAGGGTCTTCATCCCACCTCTTTTGTATCCCATGGGAGAGGTGAGGAGTGAGGTTGTGCTGTGAGGTCGGGTACAGGCATTTCTTTGGCCTTTTAGTATTTTATACCTTCCCCCCAATCTCCCTTTGCCCTTCTTGACTGGTTGCTTGACCTTGCCATGAGAGAGGGGTTGAGGCAATCTTAAAGTGTGCTAATATATTACACTCCCACCGTGCCTTGTAATACTTTAGCTCTATCCCTTATCTTTTCTCATTGTACTAAAAGCCTCATCTGGAGTGTAACACACAGTGTCTTTGTTCATTGTTCTTCCCACAAATTAGTGTAAAATATAAGAGTTTGGAAAAAAAACAAAAACAAAATTGTATCTCAAGCTGACAAACAAGCCTATATACTGACACTTTATTTCTTCTCTTATGATAGGATACTTTCCCATGCCATTCTGGGATAAGTTTGTCTGGCACCATCGTAACAAACAGGGTAGCATATGAGCCTAGTAGCTTTGGAATGTCAGGACTGCTGTATTCTCTGTGCCTTTGTGAGCCTCAGGCATGAGATATCAACCGAAATTACCACTGCTTGTGAAAAATAGTGCCAGTATTCACTGCCGTTGCCCTATACTTGTACCTGTGGAATAAGGGCTGGAATTTTATAGATTCATGCAACAGAACAACCCCACCCCCGAGAGACCATAGTCATGGTTGGAGTTGGAGAGCAATGCTGCGAGGCCCTCCAAAGCTAAAGTATTAATAAAAGTATCTTCTCTAAAATATTTATTGGAATAAGGGAACAGAATTTTGAAATGTATCTTTCCCTTTCCGTTGTGACTGTAAATCTAATGGTGCATGCGTCTGTTTTTATCAACAGCTTTTGGCGTGCTGGCTTTGGAAGGTGCCCCTTCCATGCCCACAGCATGCCTGACTCTGAGGAGGAAAAGAAGGAAGAAGATTAGGGAACACATGTTCTGCAAGATCCTGTGAGCCAGTGCTGTATCGAACAGTGAACAAAGGGCTTGGACCGCCAATATGATTGAGAGCATAGAGAAAAACAGAGTCTGTGAGTCCCAGCAGGACAAATAGTGGGAAATGCATTATGAGTCTTCTCAGACAGCAAACCCAAATGTTGCAGACCCTTGTTGTTGTACTGGTCCAAGAAACCCAGACTCTCAGCCTTTGCACGCTGGAGAGCTTGATGTTTGCTAATCCTTATATCCCACAACATACCACATGGCATTATAGATTGCATCCTTACCCCCACAACTCCATGCTGGCAGACAACAAGGAAAACCACAGCTTCGCATACACTGGCCTGTGAAAGTCTCAGATTAGTGTATGTGTAGCCACAACATACTACATTGAACTATCATTTTGTTTACACAAATGGACATAAATGTTTACTTCCTTTTCAATAGGAATTTTTAAAGTTGTTAGAAGTTTGTATGACATTGTATGTGGTTGTTTGCACTTTGATTTTTGTGCACTGAATTTTTGTACTCAAAGTTCTATTTTTGGAGAATTAAAATATCTTTATTAGTTCACAACAAATATTGCATAATGGCAGTCAGGAAATCAAACAGTACGTATAAATGTACACCAATCATCACAGAATCCATATCATCATGACTTTACAAAGCCATATTTATAAATGTACAGCAAGCTCCACACAATTTAGAGGGGCAGGCAAAGGCCCAGGGCCAGTACTATTTGTAATTTGCAGCAGGAACTACGGAATAGATATCAGCAGGCAAAAACCAAATAATACCTAATCTTAATTACACAAGAGAGACAACATCTGCAAGACAGAATACTGTTGTGCCGGACTGTTAAAATGAACCCGCATCCCTCAAATGCATAGCTCCACGGTGGGCTCTTGGAATAGCCCTAGTGTCTGGCTGTTCAGATTCTGCAGACAGCTGCTCTAGCTTGCCCCTGGTGGCAGCCTTTGCCTCACAGATATTATGCAGTACACAACATGCAGCTATAACCATGGGGATGCTTTTCTCACTGAGATCTAATCTCGTGAGTAAACACTGCCAGCAACCCTTCGGCCTACCAAAAATACGTTCCATAGTCATTTTGCACCTACTGAGCCAGAAGTTGAATCTTTTCTTGGCACTGTCCAGATGACCAGTGTACGGCTTCCTAAGCCACGGGTGCAAGGCGTAGACTGGGTCCCCCAGAATCATTATTGTCATTTCCACATCACTAATGGTTGTCTACTACTCAGGAAAGAATGTCCCTGCATACAGCTTTCTGAACAGTCCTATGTTCTTAGAGAGGCAAGCATCATGCACCTTTCCTGACCAACCCACAATGATGTTAGTGAAGCATCCCTGGTGATCCACTAGCGCATAAGTATCCCTTTCTGTTGTTGTACTCAGTAGTAAGGTGCTAAAATAGGGATATGCATGCCGTCTGTTGCCCCACCAGAAGTTCACACCCCCGCTGCTGCAGATTCATCCATTATTTCTTGCAAATTGCCGAGAGTCACAGTCTTGCATACCAGGAAACAATTAATTGCCCTACACACTTGCATGCCAATGGCTGCCACTGTGGATTTTTCAACTCCAAAATGATTTCCCACTGACTGGTAGCAATCCAATATTGCAAGCTTCCAGTACATGATGACCATTTGCTTCTCCACTGTCAATGCAGCTCTCATTCTGGTGTCCCCTTGCTGGGAGGTGGGGGTGAGCTTGGTACACAGATCCAGGAAAGTGGCCTTTTGCATCCAAAAGTTCTGCAGCCACTGCTCGTCATCCCAAACGTTTATTACACTTTGTCACTTTATTACACTGCGATCCTACCAGTGAATGCTCATTTCATGGGCTCAGAAGGGGCATGCCACCGTCTGCAGCTGCTCCATGAATACCCTGAGCACCCTGGAATTTTTTTGTTTTTTGCTATGTTCATCAATAAATCCTCCTTGAAGGTATTCTCTTCTTCATCATTGCTATCTTAATTGTTGCAGTATTTCCTGAAGGTCTGCAAATATAGGAGAATCATGTGTCCTGTATTTGCAGCATTCATGAGAATAATGCTGAGCTCTGCAGTCTCCATGCTTCTGTCAGCGATGGCAGAGACCAAAAAGTGCCATGTAGGTTTGTGGGATTTTCAAAAAACTGTGTGAAAATTATGGGACGTGGAAGGCGTTATGGGATAGAGAATGTTGTATGCTGGGAACTTGACTTTTAGCTTCCAGAAATACCTAGGTGAATTGTTACTTTCCCACAAAACACTGCAAAAATGGCCCCAAAGGCATTGCGCTGGACAGTGGTCCCTGGCACACTAGGATACCTACCCAGGCTGCACTTAACTTTACATTGATCCAGGCACTAGTGCGATTCCACTGCAAGCAAAAAAGTATGCATGCGCCTAATATACAAACATCAGCAGGTGTAGAACAACATAACTTGCGTCAACTGAAGTGTGTAGTGTAGACATGGCTTGTGCGAGTAGTTTTATTTCCTTCAGCAGGACTACTCACAGTAGGTAAAATAAAGCATGCATGTTAGGTTTTATAGGATTGAGACCATAATTAGTTATTCAGAGACGTCATACAAATTAATGACAATTATATTTCTGATTTACTAGTTATTAGCTTATTACAACATAATATATACAAGACATAGAATTAAACCAAGAAACACTCTAACATGTTAGAATTTTTTTCCTTTTTGCTGAGTTTTTATACAAAATATTCCCAACACCTTCGTTATCAAATTGATTTTATTTTTTGAATGGCTAATGTGTCTGATCCTATGAAGATCTATAATGATCTCTCTCCTGTGTCAGTGTGAGTTGCTGTCTAGCCCTGCCTTCCTCAGGGTATTCTTTTCAGTAGATGAACATTTTTTAAAAAAAATCTACAATGAAATCAAACTTGTGCTGATGCGATATGTACTAAAAGTCAACATACAGTAGTTAAAAGCAAAGCAAATTTCAGTAAACTGACTGAATAAGTAAGAGAAAAAACTGCACTGAGAGATTTGCTAGAATGCAGTTCCTTCATCTAACAGCTGTTCTTTGTTCACTGCAAAAGAGACTAATTTTTCTGCTTTCTTGAAACCCGTTTGGTTGCTTGAATTAGAAAGAACGAGACCAAATGTAGGATATAAATTTCCTTGTATGCTTTTTGTTTACAGCTAAACATTAAAATAATCAAGAGATGTACTTTTTTCTATAAAAGGTACTAACAGTATTGAACTTTTAGAGACTACTACTTTATCCTTTTGTATTTATAATGTTGAACTATGAGTGTATTTCTTTTTAATTACAATATTCCCATTTTAAATTTTAAAAAATCTTAACGTTTTTATCAGGGTTGCTGGACGTTGTATTTTGTGACTAGACTGAGACTAGGATATAGAAAGGCAAAGTAGTTTAATGTGAATGATCTAGTAGCCCCTTAGCCTTGTGAAAAACTATCCCTTGTCATCTCTGAAAGAGGTGCACTTGCAGTTGTAAAGACTACACTGATTTATATAGGGAACAAAACAAACAAACAGAGAGAGAGAGAGAGAGAATATACCTAACTGTAGTTTGTTTATTCAGATATTCAGAAGTGAAATAGTAATATACTAGAATTACAGGATATGTTTGCTACATACAGGTTACCTATAGAGATAATTTCAGATAATGAAGTTCAGTTTACTATTAAGAAATTCCTAATTTTTTCCAGGAGAAATAAGTGTGCTAGATCTATTCTTTATCACCTTGGGCATATCATTTCACCCAGTCCTTCTGTTTCCCTTCCCACCTTTGCTCTGTTTGTTTATTACGAGTTCTTAAGGGCAGGGACTGTCTCTTGCTATGTGTGTATACAAGGCCTAGCACAATAGACCTGGAGGTGTTACAATAATAAACATAGAAAATTAGCATTAAGGGATGGAAAAAACAGAAAGCACATGTGATCACAATTTTTTAACAAATCTAGTTGCAGGGAGGGGTGTGCTGTGCATAACTATGTAACTGTTATGGGTTTGTTTTCTATGTACTGAATCTTTAAGTGTTTTAGGGATCTGCTTTCTGTCGGAGGCAGCTGTTACTGTGTCTTCAGTTAAGAGGTAGCTTATTCCAGAAGGGAGATACACTGCACTCTCTCATGAAGTTTTTGTTTTCCCTTAATCTCAAAAAGCCAATCTGACTAGAAGTATATGAGTGTTCTGTGTTTGAAAAGGCATCATTGCCTTTGGTAGTGGTGCCAAAGAGGATTGGGGGTGGATGTATGAGCTGAGGATGTATGAGTTTTTGAGGTGAGACAGGAGGAAATGGTGATGTTCTTGGGGAAAATAAAGAGGAAGACAGTGTGGGAAGTGTTACCAGTTGTGCCTGTTACTTTGGGATATGCTCATTTATTAGGGTTACTTTTCTGGGGGAGTGGAGGTTCTGTAATTCTATCAATGTACTGCTTGTGTCACTATTGTGTTTTCATATGGAGCTCTACTTCTCCCTTCTGCAAATCCCCTCCCAACGGAGCTATCCTGCAGGACCTAGGTTCCCCAGGGCTGGGTTCCTCCAGCTCCAGAACCGGATGAACGAACACACACACACACTCTCTGTCTCTGTCTCTCTCTAAGTGGGCTGGGCCAAGCAGCACTTTCAAGCTGCCACCCTTATGTGCCACAGGTACCGCACCGAAATAGAGTACACCTGAGCAGGCTGGGTTGAACAGCACTTTCAGGCTGCCACCCTTATGTGCCCCTGGGCTCAGTAGTCTGGGGCGAGCAGCACCTCCAAGCTGCTACTCTCGTATGTCACAGTTTCAGCATGTCCCTATCCCCACTTTCACGTTACAATTGTACTGGTCGTAACCCACTTGATGAGCAAACCCCACAGTATTTTTGGGTGCTACAGGGATCTTTAGCTTAGGTAAGAGAAGTGTTGCTGCAGAGTAAATGGGGAAGCTAAAAACACAAAAGAGTAAAGTTCAGAGAGAGAAGGAGGGAAGCAAACAGCTTAACCATAAAAATTATTTATTGAATAATAGTGATAACTACACAAGGAGAGCCTAAACAAACATAACAGTTACATTATTAAAGGTTACAAAAGTCATATATAGAAAACCTGAGGTAGAAAAGAAAACACACAGAGAGAGAGCTGGGATCTCACCAATCCATGAAGCTTGAACTGGTCGGGGTTCCCAGGTGATGGTGGTAGCTCAGGGTCCTGAGTGCTGGAGACAGGCAGAGCCCACAGCATGATCGGTCAGGAGAAGATGAAATCCCAGCGGAACTGATGCAGAGTTGGACCCATGCATCAGAACACACTTGCGCATGGGTAGGGGTTTCTTGTAGGGAAACAACAATGGTTCAAGGGAGAATGCTAGATTTGTTTGTGGGTAAACGGATGACTCAAGGGTTTTCTTTAGACTAGACAATAGGAGCTGATCGCTCTTGGCTATGGGGGGTGTTCCTTTCAGGGAGCTCACAATGCAATTAGGCTGCTTCAGTATTTTGGATATCAAGAATTCATTACTAGAATTGGTCTGATAACTGCTGAGCTGTGTGTGTGCAGGCGTAGGTTCATTAACATCTGGAGCAGAGATTCCCCATCATGCAGTGCTTCCCTGCTTTTCTGGTCCCAGAGTTCAGTGCGGTTCTTGCCTTGGAATCAGGGCCGGCTCCAGGCACCAGCCTACCAAGTACGTGCTTGGGGCGGCACGTGGAGCGGGGTGGCGCTCAAGGGTTTTTTTTTAAAAACATATTGGCCGGCTGTTCGGGCGCCCGCGGCGCTCCGGCCTGAGAGCAGGGCCCCGGCCGCGCTCGCCGCCCTCGCCCAGCCGGGAGAACGTGACCACGGCCGGGCTCACCGCTCTCCCTCCGGCCGCCTGGGAGAGCGGGGCCATGGCCGGGCGCGGCACCCTCCCTCCGGCCGCCGGGGAGAGCGTTGCTGTGGCCAGGCTTGGCGCCCTCCCTCTGGCTGCCAGGGAGAGCGGTGCCGCGGCCGGGCTCGGCGACCTCCCTCCGGCCGCCGGGGAAAGCGGCGCCGCGGCCGGGCTCGGCGCCCTCCCACCAGCCCTCCGGCCGCCAGGGAGAGCGGCGCCGTGGCCTGGCTCACCGCCCGCCCTGCGGCGCTCCAGCCGCCGGGGAGAGCGGGGCCGCTGCCAGGCTCGGCGCCCTCCCCTGCCGCGCTCCGGCCGCTGGGGAGAGCGGGGCCACGGCCAGGCTCGGCGCCCTCCCCTGCCGCGCTCCGGCCGCCGGGGAGAGCGGGGCCGCGGCTGGGCTCGCCGCCTGCCCGGAGAGCCGCGCCACGGCCGGGCTAGCCGCCTGCCCGGAGAGCGGGGCCCCGGCCGGGCTCGGCGCCCTCCCACTGGCCCTCTGGCCGCCAGGGAGAGTGGGGCCGCGGCCAGGCTCGGCGCCCTCCCCTGCCGCACTCCGGCCGCCGGGGAGAGCCGTGCCGCGGCCAGGCTCGCCGCCTGCCCGGAGAGCCGTGCCGCGGCCGGTCTCGCCGCCTGCCCGGAGAGCCGCACCGCGGCTGGGCTCGCTGCCTGCCCGGAGAGCCGCGCTGCGGCTGGGCTCGGGGCCCTCCCCCCGGCCGCCGGGGAGAGCGGCGCTGTGGCCGGGCTCGCCGCCTGCCCAGAGAGCGGGGCCGCGGCCGGGCTCGGCGCCCTCCCCCAGCCCTCCGGCCGCCAGGGAGAGCGGCGCCGTGGCCTGGCTCACTGCCCGCCCCGCGGTGCTCTGGCTGCCGGGGAGAGCGCGGCCAGGCTCGGCGCCCTCCCCTGCCGCGCTCCGGCCGCCGGGGAGAGCGGGGCCGCGGCCGGGCTAGGCGCCCTCCCTTGCCATGCTCCGTGCCCTAGCTGGGGCAGCGGGGCCTGCCGCGCTCCCCGCCCTGGCTGGGGGAGCAGGCTCCCTTCTGGCGCTCCGGCGGGGGGTGTGTGTGGCATTTTTGCCTGGGGCGGCAAAAAAGCCAGAGCCGGCCCTGCTTGGAATCTCCGATTTCCATTCTGTATGCTAATGGAGATGCCTCCCTGTCCAATTTTTGATGCAGATGAAGCTAGGGGAGTTGCCTTAATCTTGTCACCCTTGTCAGGAGGGATCTAGGTGTGTCTCCCACCGCTCTTCACTGATCTCTGCAAGTCTTTTCTCTGGTCAGTTTTGGTTCAAGCAGAGGCGGGGGGAAGTGGGGTGTCCTTCATGAGTCAGACAGGCTGGATATGGTGCCCTGGTTCCCCAAGAACACAGAGCTGACTGGTATCAGAAGTGAGGCAGGAGAGTGGAGGCAGCAGGCGAGAATGGTGAAATGTACAATGGTTAGATGTGAATGATGCCCAGAAGAGGAGGGTGTGTTTGTGTGTCAAGACAGTAGCGTAGCCAGGGGGAGAGCAGAGGTAGTGGCCACTCCCCCTGTGAGCAGAAGCGGCTCCTTAAAAAGGATGCGGCGCCTTTTTTTAAAGGGGGAGCCGAGCTTAAAAAAAGGTGCTGCTGCTTTTTAATGTGTCGCTTCTTGCACTCACCCGGCAGCGCTCAAGCTGTTCGGCGGCACTTTGGCGGCGGGTCCTTCACTCGCTCCAGGTCTTCGGTAGGGGGTACCACCAAAGACCCGGAGTGAGTGAAGGACCCGCCGCCGAACAGCTGGAGCACCGCCGGAGCACTGCCGGTGAGTACAGGAGGAGGCGCCTTTTTTTAGCTCCGCTCCCCCTTTACTCTGAATCTGTCTACGCAGCTGTGTCAAGGGATAGACGATAGAAAACAAATAATACCAGTCAAGACAGAGTTGAGTCCTAAGAACTGAACTGATATCAGACCACCTGAGTCTGAAAGCTCTCTCCCTTGGCTCCTCTTGCTGCTATAGATGCCTCAAGGATGAAGGGTCTGGGTTCTTTTATAAGCCATCCCCAGAAAAATGGTGGATCTGGTGGAGGTGTGCCATGTGTGAGGGAGGCTGCTGGGGCCCTGGAGCAGCTTTGTGATGTGATGGTGATTGCTCAGGGTCTAGAATGCTTGGCTTTTGCAATTGCTATATTATGAATTATTTGGGAGCTTTGTGCTGATTCATCTTTACAGGAATATGCTTAAGATTCACTTGGGTGCTTTTTTGTTTAATCCCTGGTTGGTGTAGGAAAAATGTTTATGGTATGCTGTATACAGATAAATGAGTTTATTAAAGAAATATAATGCTCCATTTCTGATGCTGTGGCTGCAATATGTACAACTACAGTGGATTATTTAAAGCTCTTAGAAAAAGTCACTGATCCAAAAATAACACATTTTCTGAAGAAGCTATGAAAGGGACAAAGAATAAAAGATTGGAGGCTGGCATTTCTACAGGTATAGTTAAAGTGTCTTAACAGTGAATTTTCATACTTTGAAATATTTTGGTTTCTTGTAAATTTACTCTTAAATCTGATTTTTTTAAATGCTTGTCTTTTGCTAACTATACAATGTTATTGTAAGGATTTTTACCCTTAAGCTACTGATATGTACTCTTAACTTTAACTTCACAGGCGAAATTTGTTTTTTGTTTAGGAATATTTTGTCTTTGAAGTTGAAGGTAGACGGCTTCACAAAGTAAAGAGTTAGATACTCTCAGTGCTGTGCTTTGTGAGCAAATTCAGTAGTACTTTTGGTCCAGATCCAACTCCCATTGAAGACTGTGGGAATCTTTCCATTGACTTCAATGAGAGTTGAATTGCACCATATATACTCAAGCTGAACAACAGCCTTAGGCATTAGAATTTTATTTAGTGAGAAAATAAATTTTATTCAGGACCCTTGGGTTATCTGTAAGCTTCTTGAAAACTGCCAGCTAAACAAGTGCTATAAACTGTCAGAGGAGCCAGGTCAGGTTTACTCTCCCTTCCAGTGCTGCACTGCAAAGTCATAACAATTTATTTATTTATTTATTCACTTGTATAACTGTAATTCCTAGAGGCCCTAGCCATAGAGCAGGATCCCATCATGCTAGGCACTGTACAAACAGAACAAAAAGACTCTCCCTGCCCTGTAACTGTTACCCATATAAATTAATGAAAATTCCAACATTATAGCACACTCAAAAGTATCTTAATCTGTTCTATCTTTAATTACTTCAAATTTTTGCAACATTACAGCTCTCCCCTGCCCCAGCTTAGCTAAGGAAAAAGATGATGATATCTCCTGGACACCATTCCAAAAAGGAGTTCTGCACTATGCCTGCTGAATTTATTTCCTGAAGTTATGACATTGGCTTTAAGATTTTTTTTAACGAGTCTTGTATCTTTTAATTGGATCTTTGAATTCTTTTATTTTAGGTAGCATTTTCACGTCAGTCGATTTATTGTCCATTAAAAAAATCTTCACTAGTGTCCTTCCTTTTTCATTTCCCCTTTCTGTTACATACGATAAGTAAAAGGTAATGTTTGATCATCACAAATTAGATTATAAAGTATAAATGTTATTTGTATGAGCTGTCTTAACCCAATCTTGCCTTATTTTCCTATCAATTGTAGTTACATCAGTACAAATAATTCACATTTTTTTTCTCCCAAAAATATTACCTATGGAAGCTAGTAGTTTTTGTCTCGACCCAGGCCCGACCATAGCTACAGTCCATGAAAGGACATTCCCGCCGAAAATGTCCCTCTCGGCCAGTTGTCTCCTACAGTTAGCCCATGCGAACCCCTGGGCAGGACACCTGGGTCGGGAAAAGACCCTCCAGAGGATAGCCCGCCGCTTCTTTTGGCCCAGCATTCACCAAGAGGTCCAAGACTATTGCGCATCTTGCCCAGAATGCCAGCGTGCCGGACCGAAGAATATATCACGGGCACCCCTGGTTCCTATGCTAGTGGTTGGCGTGCCCTTTGAACAGATTGGGATGGACCTAGTCGGCCCCCTCGAAAGAAGTAAGACAGGGAACCGATTTATTTTAGTAATTGTGGATTATGATACACGTTACCCCAAAGCTGTCCCCCTGCGGACAGCCACGGCACCAGTGATTGCCAACGAACTTGTGAAGATCTTCGTTAAGGTCGGGATACCCGCGGAGATCCTAATGGATCAGGGCACCAATGTATCTTCAAAACTAATAGCAGAGCTGTGCTGCCTCATGAAGATACGGACGCTCCGGACGTCAGTTTATCACCCCCAAACCAACGGTCTGGTAGAGAGTTTCAATGGTACCCTGAAGTCTATGCTGCGGAAATTCGTGGAGGAAGACCCCACCCATTGGGATACCCTATTACCAGGTCTGCTGTTTTCTATAAAGGAGGTACCCCAATCATCGACCAGATTCTCACCCTTTGAACTCCTGTATGGCAGGCAGCCAAGAGGGATCCTGGACCTCCTGAGGGAGGAATGGGAAGCACAGGAGACACGAGTCCTCGGTACCACCCAGTACGTATTACAACTCCGAGAATGGCTTCGAACCTTGGGGGCCTTCGCCCGACAGAATTTGGTGCAGGCCCAAAGGACTCAAGAACACCTCTATAACAGGGGAACCAAGGGGTGGAGTTTCGCCCCAGGGGACCGGGTGCTTTACTCCCCTCTGCAGAATTGAAGCTCCTGGCCAAGTGGCAAGGGCCATATGAGGTGACCCGACAAGTCAGCCCAGTGGACTACGAGGTCCAGCTACCAAGACGATGGAGGGAGACCCGCACATATCATGTGAACCTTCTGAAGGCCTGGAAGGCCAGGGAGGCCTTGTTCATCACCCCATTGACCCTGGATCCAGAACTTGGACCCTTAGCTGGAGAACCCCCAGATCCAAAGCCAGCTACACTCGGCCCAGGACTCACCCCAACACAGCCGGAGCAGGTACAGTGGCTCATTAGGGATTTCCCCGATGTGTTATCTACCCGCCCGGGACGAACCAACCTTATGAGCCATCACATCGGGACAACCCCTGGCCAGAGAGTGAGGGACCACCATAGACCGTTGCCTTGGAAAATGTGGACGGCAGTACAACAGGAAGTGGAAACAATGCTCGGGATGGGAGTGGTTGAGGAGTCAAGAAGTGAGTGGCGCAGCCCAATTGTACTGGTCCCGAAACCCGATGGGACTACTCGATTCTGTATCGATTTCTGGAAGGTCAATGCTATTTCCTGGTTCGATGCGTACCCAATGCCCCGGGTAGAAGAGCTCTTAGAACGACTCGGGGGGCGAGATATCTGTCGACTCTCGATTTAACCAAAGGGTACTGGCAGATACCCCTGACACCCAACTCCCGGGAAAAAACAGCCTTCGCGACACCATTCGGCCTCTTCCACTTTATAACCATGCCATTGGGGCTACATGGAGCCGCAGCTACCTTTCAGCGGCTGAGGAATAAGGTCTTGCCGCCACATGACCAGTATGCAGCAGCGTATATAGATGATATTGTAGTCTACAGTAGCAACAGGGAGGATCATCTCTGACACTTGGCGGACATGTTCCAGGCCCTCAGAGCAGCAGGCCTCACGGCTAACCCAGCTAAGTGCCACCTCGGGCAGGAAGAGGTGGCCTATCTCGGATATGTTGGAGGAGGAGGGAAGTTGAGCCCCCTAGTTAATAAGGTACAAGCCCTTATGGATACCCCCACCCCCAAGACTAAGAAACAGGTACGCCAGTTTTTGGGCCTGGCCGGGTATTACCGCCGCTTTGTGCTGGAATTCGCATCCATAGCTGCCCCCCTCTCAGACCTGACGAAGAACTTGCAACCGCAACAAGTGCAGTGGTCGGAGGAATGCGAAGAGGCCTTTAGGACCCTGAAGGAGTGACTCACTCGAGAACCGGTCCTATGACACCCCGACTTTACAAAGGAGTTTATGCTGCAAACGGATGCCTCAGAAGTAGGCTTGGGAGCCGTACTCTCCCAAGAGTTGAATGGGGAAGAACACCCAGTATTGTACCTGAGTCGCAAATTGTTTCCTCGGGAGCAACGCTACTCAACAATAGAGAAAGAGGCCCTAACCGCAAAATGGGCTATCGATGCCCTACGCTATTATTTGCTAGGGAACCACTTCAAATTGATCAAAGACCATGCCCCCCTCCGGTGGATAAACAGCATGAAGGACGTGAACCCCCGGATTATGCGACGGTACCTCTCGCTCCAACCCTACGACTTTAGCGTGTTCCATCGTCCAGGTGAGGCCCACGCTAATGCCGATTTCTTTTCCAGACAGGGTGGGGAGGAGGAAGGTATGGACCACCCTAGAGGGTCCTTCTTAAGGGGGAGGGTATGTGACGGGGCTTTCCTTCCCCGCACTAGCCCAGGCAATGTCAGGCCTGTGGGATTGGCAGTGGAAGTCCCACCTTCCCGGCAGGACTGGGCATGCTCCAAATGCTCTGACAGTATAAAAGGAAGAAGCCCAGCTCATTCTGGGCTGGCAGCCGTGGAAGGAGGACCTGTCTGGGAAGCTCCTGCAGAGGACCAGCCACAGCCCCTGACTGCGCCGGGAACCAGAGCCTCCCCAAGCCCCCAGGAACCTCGACGACTGGAGGAGTCAGAGGAGGTGGCTGGCTCAACTACCCACGGGGAGCCTGAAGGTTCGTGGGAGACCCCGACGCAGAGGCAGGTAGGAAGTAACCCAGGGAGGGTGACGGAGTGGTCTCTCCCACCCGGGAAACCTCAGCGTGTTTCGGTAGGACCCCTCCCCTCGCTGAGTCAGTGGCAAGGTGCTACGCCACTGTTAGGGCTCTGGGTCGGGGCCCAGTGGAGTCAGGTGGGCCCGGGCCCCCCTACCGGGGTGGCCACACCCTTGGGGGTTGCCCCCCCATTGGACTCTGGCCGCTAGGCCACACTGCCCTGTACTGCAGGGCTGCTTTACGGACTCTGGCCGCTAGGCCAGACGGCCCTGTACCGAGGGGCCGCTTTATAGACTGTGACCATTAGGCCAGGCTGCCCCGGCCCTGGGGGCGAAAACCCTCACACAAGGGATAGAATCCTGTTCTCCAGGATGGCATTCAGCTGCCTTAACCATGAGACCTTCCTTTCTCTTCCTGCAACTCCCTGCCTCATTTGTTCACTACACACCTTTCAATTTCTGCAACAAATGAAGCAGGGATCCTACAAACTATATAGTCTCCAACTATGCTATGCTTATCCATTCCCATAGCACAGTCTGTGCACTGAATAAAAATGGTTGTGTGAAAAAAATTGTATGTGGTCATGTAACTAAAGACTATATCATAATTCATATGCACAAGGCGGATGATTTAAGATTACACAGGCAATGTTCATTCTGGCATTTTTAAACTTTTGAGCAGTTGACTTTCGAAACTTCATTTTCTTTTGACATAGTTTTTAATGTAATTTAAATTTTTAAACTTCACCTGGATCACCTGGATCGATCGGACTTCAGCTGTCGTTAAGACTGTGCCGATCACAACACGTCTGCCATTCTTCTCGCACTCTTGCCTTTCTTCTCCACGTTCGTCCGAAACGTTTAACGATGTCATCTTCCCATCTTCTTGGAGGCCGACCGGGGGTCTTTTCTGTTCTCGTGGGTACCACTCAGCAATGATTGCGGTCCACCTGTTATCCGTGAGCCGTGCTGTGTGGCCCGCCCATCGCATCTTGTTATGTCTGCTTTCCACGACAATATCTTTCACACCGCTGCGTTCTCTGATGATTTCATTTGGTATACGATCCAGAAGGGAGATTCCCAACATAGCTCGTTCCATTGCCCTTTCAGCTACCAACAGCCGTTGCTCTTCTTTCTTCGTCAGTGCCCACGTTTCACTGCCATACAGCATGGCTGGCAGCACTGCTGAATTGAAAATATTTTTACGTGTGGTCTTGTCAATTTTTCCTTTGAGGAATTAAACGCACATCATCTTGCCCGAATCCTTCGCGAGAGTTCTCCGTTCAGGTCTTGGCGCATATTAACTTCTTGGCCCAAATATATGTACTGTTCCACTTCTTCGATGTCTTCTCCTGTTACCGTTATTCGGGCTTTTCGTAAGACGTCTGCTCGCATATATTTCGTTTTGCAGCGGTTCATTTTCAGGCTGACCTGACTACTTTTCTTGTCGAGTCTTCGTAGCATGCTCTGCAGTTGGTTGGTGCTTTCGGCAATTAGTACAATGTCGTCTGCAAATCTGAGATGAGATAATCTCTCTCCGTTTATGTTGACACCACTCCTCCAATTGATCTTGTTCATAACCATTTCGAGGCAGGCGGTGAATAGTTTTGGTGAAATTGTATCTCCTTGCTTTACGCCTTTCTCGATTGGGATGCGGAGGGGAGTTTCAAGGAGAGTAATGTCTGTTGTACATCCAGTATTCGCTTACATTTTTTTTCAATTTTTAAGTTTAAAAGGAATGTAGAACTATCTTGACCCCTTCACATGGGTCATCTGTGGGAGCTAATGAAGTAACTGATAACAGTAAATGGACGCAATCTTCTATGTTGACCTGCCACTAGAGGGGGTGTAGAGACAGTTTTCCAGTGGATTTTACAGGCATTTACTAGACAGCAAAGGAATGATGAGCATCAGGAATAATGCTCAATTCCAGGTTTGGTTGGGGAGTGTGCTCTAATGCTCACAGAGCCTTCTGACCCTGTCCTGCTCCTATCCACTCCGCCTCCTCAGCTCCTGCTCCTAATCCCCCCTGTTTTTCCTCATCCCTGGTCCTCTCTTCCCTCCAGCTCCTGCCCTTGCTCCGATCCCTAGCTTCTTTGTCCAACCCCTCTCTCCTACTTTCTCCTATCCTTTTCCTCTCCAGGGCTCCTGGCCGCTTCCCCCCACTTTTTTTGTCTTCCCCCATCGCTGGATCCTGCTGCTAACCATCATCATATAAGCTCCTATCCTTACTGCCCTGTGCCCTGCATTTCTTCCCTCTTGCCCCTGGTCCTCATTTTTCTGCATTCGAGTCAGGCAGCTTCCTCTTTCTCCCCCAAGTTGCCTGGGCACCAGCAGGGGAGCACTGAGAGCACAGGACTGTATGTCTCTTTCTGCTCTCGTTTCTACTGCCCAGTGCCACAGCAACCCCACAGCTATTGTAAAAAGCAATTGCAGGGAGAGTTCTATTCAGCCACTGCAGTTCAGGACTGGAGCATGCTCAGTGTTTCTGTGCATGTACACTTTGATCACCGGGGTTGGCATTAGGGGTGGGCAGTCAGGATGGCTGCTCTGGGCACCCACATTCAGGAGTGCCAAATCCCTTTTTTTGGGGTGGGAGGGGAGTGGAGGAGGGAGGTGTCAAAAACATTTTCTGCCCAGGGCAACAAAACACCTACATTGGGGCCTACTAGTTGGCACACATAAGAGCTGTGAAGAGATGGAACATGCTCAGTGCAAACAGAATATTGAGATATAATTTAGCTGCCAAAATATGATGCATCTATTGAGCATGTGTGATTTGAAATTTTTACCAAGGCTTATATATTGGCCAAATTCAGGTGAATTTTCACAGAGACTTCAAAAGGCACATTACTTACATTAGGGCAACCCCTCTCCTAAATTTTAAGCATGGAGATTCTAGAGCAACTCAATGAAACAGCTGTAAGAATTTTTTTTTAACAGGAACAAAATAATGTATCTTTCCCTAACCATATTGTTCAAAATGGCTGAACTGTTTTAGCTAGGATTGCCACCTGTCTAGGGTTTCCCAGGTTCATCCTTTTTTTGAGGTAGCTGTGCTTGGAAATCTGTAATGTGCTCAGTACACATTGCCAGCTGCCCAGTTTTATGGGTCAGGATCATCTCGGATGTCCCATTCTTTTGTACCTCAGGTGACAACACTAGTTTTAGCTGAAACTTTCAAACAAAAAATTGGCCTTAGGCAGACTCCTGGCATGCCATATTTCAGCCTGAACAGTTTAAGTTTGGCAAAGTTATAACCAACTAATAAGGGCAAGTGTTGGACAACCTTAACTAAAGGTGTCACTACCTGTGCCACTTATAGTAATAATCTCAGTGGATCAGAAAATATATTGGAATTATATTTGCATTTAGATTTGGCCATTAGTGTTTATTGCTGTGAGTGGTGACAGGACAAAGGCCCCACATACTAAGTCTTTTTGAAATTTTCTGTTATGTAATATGCTTCAGACATTTTATTCTTTCCTTCTCTATTTCAGTGGTGAAATTATCCTTCTTACAGGACTCTCAAACAGATTGAAATTAGCAATTGATCAGGAAATTAGAGTAGGGCAAAAATTGTTAATGTTTTCAGTTAATTTTACTTCTTTTTCTAGTCAAATTGTCTGTACACAGATGAGTTCTTCCTAATTTGTTATTGGAAAGTATTTGTTGTGTGTAACTTGTTCATGAACAGCTCATTTAAGTATTTGATATTCAAGCTGTTTTGATTGGACACTTAAGTTACAAATTATCTTTCTATTCCTTGACTGGATGAGCTTAACTCTTAGAATCAGGTTTCCAATGAGAATACTTGCAATTATGAATTTGAAATTTTATTTCTGTGAACAGTCTGCCATATCTACTGTTCTGGCTAGCACTTGCTATGATATTTGTGAAAAATAAGCAGAAATGAGATGTTAATACAGTCAAAGTAAATTATTTTAAATGGTAAACAATAACTGACATTCATTGTTAATTAGAGCAGTTAAAGTGTAGTAAATTTTCTTTACTATGGTTCGTGAGATTTGAGTATTTTTCTAAGCAAAGGTGAGTGAGGCCTTGTCTATGTGGGGAAAGTTTTGCTGGTTATATCTGTGAAGTTATACCGTTATACCCCCATGTAGACATGCTTATTCTGATGACTTTCTTCAGTTTAGCATAAACCTGTTTCCCAGTGACATAAACTAAACTGGAAAAAAGCACTCTTATATCAGAGTAACAGTGTTTGTATGAGGGGAGGGTTATACTAATGCACACCTATATTAATATAACTTTTCTATATGGACAAGTCCAAATGCTATGTAGCCAGAATCTATATATTTTAGATGAGATTTTAGATAACTCTTTTAATATAAATTATATTAAGAACAGAGGTGTATACCAATGATTATATTATGTGTGCAGTGTAGTAGTAACCGTGTCAGTCCCAGGATATTAGAGAGACAAGATGGGTGAGGTAATATCTTTTATTGGACCAACTTCTGTTGGTGTGAGAGAAAGGCTTTTGAGCCACACAGAGCTATTTGTAAAATGCTATGTTTTGTTCAATCATCTTGGGTGTACAGTGGTACTTCTTAAAAAACCAAAACAACTCAGTTCCCTAAATGATAAAACAACATGTACATAATTCCTGGTGGAGGAAAGGGGTCTTTGTTAGAAATTAAGCAGCACAGACCTGAAAAAGAGCTCTCCGTGGCTCAAAAACTTGTCTCTCACCACCAACAGAAGATAAAAGTCCAATAAAAGATATCAGAGGGGTAGCCGTGTTAGTCTGGATCTGTAGAAGCGACAAAGGGTCCTGTGGCACCTTATAGACTAACAGAGGTATTGGAGCATAAGCTTTCGTGGGTGAATACCCACTTCATCGGATGCAAGCAGTGGAAATGTCCAGGGGCAGATATAAATGTACCTCACCCACCTTGTCTCTCTAATAATTTTATTACTCAGTTACAAAAATAATGGTGTGACAGGATAATTTCTCAGGTGTTCTCAAATACAAATTTGCACCAGTTTAGTAAAACCTATTTAGTTAAACCAGTGCAAGCCCAGGTGTGGACAGTTTTAGGGCTTGATGACACTTGAAATGCTACAGCTGTAGCTGTTCAGTGTAGACCCTACATACACCGATGGGAGGGGTTTTCCCATTGTTATAGGTAATCCAACTCCCTGAGAGGTGGTAGCTAGATCGACAGAGTTCTTCCATTGAACTAGTACTGTCTAAACTCGGGGGTAGGTTGGCTTAACTATGTCGCATAGTGGGGTGGATTTTTCAGTGTTACTTTTTAGTGTTGACCAGGTTTTATTTCAGTTTCAGTGGTTTATTTTGGTTTCTCTTAATCCAACTGTTTAAGCTAAACAGAAATAAACCCAAATAAGTGGCCCCACTGGGATTTGTACTGGTTGAACTAAACCAGTACAATTCTGTATATAGACAAACTCTTTGTTTAATAATTAAATAGGTTTTAAAATCCTTCAAGTAAACCTAACTAGGTTTTCTATGGGATCCTCTTTCCTTTCAGTTGTCTATGAAACACCTTCAGGGACCCCAGCATTTCCCTCTATGGGTTCCTGCTACTTGATTTGTTTCCAGTACCACTGAGCATGGGTTCTTGACTGGTTTGTTTTTTAGATTATTTTTATATAAAATAAAAAATCAGGTCAATCACCCATTATATAATACATGATATACAACAAGAAACATAAACAAACTTTTAAGTCGGGCTAAAACATGGATACGTGAGTTTACATCTGCAGTCATCTGGGGAATACAGTTGACCTGAACAAGCTAATGTGACTTCTCTCTCTGGACTTCTCTCTCTATAAATTAGTTTGCTTCCCCATTCAAAAGTGTATTCCCGATTATGTCTGGAGAAGTACAGTAACACAGGTAACATTTGCTTCTTTTGTCTGATGTTTGGGGACCCACTTTAGGAGATTTGTGTCACTACCTGTCCTTAAAATATAACAAGTACAACAGAGAAGGAAGAAGTAGCAGACTGCTTTTAGAAAGGGCAAATCTGAGCAAGCAACACTACTTTCTTGTTACAATTCTAAAGTATAAATCCACTTACATTTTTTATGGGTTTCATAAAATGTATTTAAGTGCTTGTGACAATTTTATGTATAACAGTAAAATGACAATATGGGGATACCAAAATAAGAATATAAATTCTTACTTGTAAGGGGGAAGAGAAGGCATTTTTCTTAGGCACACATTTTGATTTTTCCACAAGATGCATGCTTTCTCAGCCCCACCAACTTGGTGCTTTATGACTTACTGGACTTTGTATTAGACATTCTTGAAAATCGGGGGGTGGATCATTTGCTGTCTAGTTTTTAGGTAAGCCCGCCATCCCCACACACACACCAGGAGCTGTGTACGTGATGTTTTATTATTTAGGGAACTGAGGAGGTTGTTTTTTAAGAAGTACTATTGTACACAGCCAACGTGAGTGAACGAAATATAGAATTGCACAAAGTGTCTTTGGAAATATAGCCTTTATTTGGTTGGGGAGTCTGGAAATGTATTTGATAAATTTTGTGGTTCTGGGCACAGTGTAAATGAGACATTTTCTGGTGCTGCAGTATGTAAATCTATGAATGTTTTTTCTGGCTCTGCTATGTCCTACAACTAGCCAACAACTCTTGTAATAACTTCTAGCACTGAAAGGAAACCTATTGGGTACAGACTTCTGATTTAATAAAACCCTCAAAATAGGTTTTTAGGTTAAATATATTTATAACATGCAGGTGTCTGAGACAGTATCATAAAATATGTACACACAAACTTTAGGGCAGAAAAAAAGCTAAAATGCACTTTGGGGGATATTACAGTATGGTAAACTTTAACAGTGTTTTTCCAATCTCAGATTTCGCAGACTTTTTCAAAATTGCTATAGTGCAACAGGTATAGTTATTAGTTTAATTTACATACATAATCTACCTCATAGCTATTTCCAACATGATTAGTGTTTTATTTATTTATTGGATGATATTTATTGGCTTAAATCATTGGTGAAATTATTTTCTTGTTTGGTGCAATCACACAGTTTTATTACTGGAAAAAATGCAATTGCCACCCTATAGATTTTATCAAAACTCATTTCACTGTTTTTTTCAGGTTTGCTCCCACCCTAGCCATGCATCTTGAGAAGTTTGAGGAAACAACAAAATAACTTTGTTTTGTCATATGTTAAGAAACTACTCATTCTGCACTATGTAAACCCCTAGTTACCACAGGCCTTTGCTAGGGATGAGGATATAAGTTTTAATAGAACAAGAACCAAACCTAGGGTGAAATTCTGGCCCTATAAAAGTCAATGGGAATTTTGCTATTGACTTCAGTGGGTCTCTCTAGACAGCAAAGAAAATCCTGAGGCTGGCCCTTGGGCTGTCAGGCTGTTTCATTGTTGAGCAGACATCTGGGCTCCAGCTCTGGAACCCTCCCACCTTGCAGGGTCCTAGAGCCCAGGCTCCAGCCCGAGCCCGGAAGTCTACACAGCAATGAAACACCCGGTCAGCCCAAGCCCTGCAAGCCCAAGCCAGCGGTCACGGGCCAGCTTCAGGTTTTTCTTTGCTGTGTATCCGTGGGGCCAGGATTGCGCCCCTGAAACTTAACCCAAAATTTGAACTGGACCATCTTAGAGGTTTGAAAAAATATATCTACTTTTTTGCTTTTAAATTTTCATTGTAATAGAATCATAGAATATCAGGGTTTGAAGGGACCTCAGATGGTCATCTAGTCCAACCCCCGGCTCAAAGCCGGACCAATCCCCAACTAAATCATCCCAGCCAGGGCTTTGTCAAGCCTGACCTTAAATACCTCTAAGGAAGGAGAATCCCCTACCTCCCTAGGTAACCCATTCCAGTGCTTCACCACCCTCCTAGTGAAATAGTTTTTCCTAATATCCAACCTAAACCTCCCCCACTGCAACTTGAGACCATTACTCCTTTTTCTGTCACCTGGTACCACTGAGAACAGTCTAGATCCATCCTCTTTGGAACCCCCTTTCAGGTAGTTGAAAGCAGCTATCAAATCCCCCCTCATTCTTCTCTTCTGCAGGCTAAATAATCCCAGTCCCCTCAGCCTCTCCTCATAAATCATGTGCTCCTTCCCCCTAATCATGTTTGTTTCCCTCTGCTGGACTCTTTCCAATTTTTCCACATCCTTCTTGTAGTGTGGGGCCCAAAACTGGATGCAGTACTCCAGATGAGGCCTCACCAATGCCGAATAGAGGAGAATTTTCACATTCCTGCACTACTATGAATGATTATCAAAATTAATCCAAATCTCTTTTGAAGTGTGTTCATCAGTAGCACATGTAAATTCCTTCTCAATAGTCCCAGCAGACAGACTACTTCAAGAAACAGCTTTTACCACTTAGACTCATAGAGTTAACAAAGTCTAGTGTGTTGATCCAGTGAATGCTTTTTCCAAGTTTGTTATTGTTGACGCTTTGCATTGAAGAAGCCCTCAGTTCACTGAAGCCTTTTCAGTACCCATGTAACTGACCTCATTCCCAGTATTAGTTGTCATTTTGGTGCTCACATGTCCATTTCTGTCTCTTCTGACTTGTACTTTTTTTTGCTTTCTTTATTTTTCGGATTTGTATGGAGGCAGACAGGTTAACAATTGCTTTAAACCGTGTAAAGAACATGGGTGCTTGAGACAGACAATTGTGACCAGTGCCACTGCTGTCTCTGAGAGGACCATGATTGTCTGGGATGCACCATCTCGATCAAGATGTCAACCTCTAATTGACAAAGCAGAGCTGTTTGAGACTTTTGCTGACTCATATTTCAGGGTTTAAGCCAGCTCAAACTACTGGGGTTTAGGAAGAAATTTCCTTGGGTGCAGATTATCTCATAACTCCTTTCTGCAGGGTTTCTTGCACCTTCCTATGAGCAACTGGTGCTGTCTGCTTTCAGAGACAAGATACTGGACTAGATAGGTCATTGGTTTGATCCAATCCAATATCCAGCTGAATGTTATGGCTGGAGTCCCCATAGAAAGCTTCGCTCTGGCCACATATTTCCTGAATCTGTCCCTGCTGTTTTCTCCCCTCAGTTCAATTCTACCTTTATTACAGAGATAGCAATTTACTGGACGTATACTGTTTGTCCACATTGTAAGTTATGGTTTTAAAATTTTTATCTAAATCTTTCCTCCGTACATTAGAAAAAGAATTACAGTTCTTGGACAAAGGTTGGACAAAGTTCATTCTGTGACAAGTTATGACTGAAATTGATCCTTACCACGTTTAATTTCAAACCCATTTAATATGTCTATTTTATAATGTCCTTGGAGTATAATCTGTGGTGATGATACCATTTGTACTTCCTTTCTCATCAGCAGCATTAAACTGGGATGTACCAGTACCATTGCCATTCCATATTCTTTCTTTTAATAATTGAGATACTTGCTGCTGCCATCTATTCTTCTAATGGTAGCATATGGGCAAGTGAGACGTTTATGCAATATTCTCCACTAACAATATTCTCTGCACAGTCTGAACAATTTGAAATGTCTTCTATGTCTGTGTTTCTTTAAGAAAATGGCTTGCTGTCTGATTATGGGATGGATTAATTTGAGTAAAGTGCTTTCCTGCTGAAATTTTACTCTTACCTTTTCAGACCTGTATTTCATTGGTTAAAATTGCTGGCAGAAGTTAGAAATATTTTTGAACGGGTTTATTCATACGAATTTCAATTGTTTATTGGTTTCATCTGTTCTATCTGTAGAGGACACATTTAGATGCTTGGAACAACTGTTACTATTAGTTTGTATAATTTGTAATTTTGTGTGTGTCTGTGTGATTATGATATAATAATTAAATTTTAGCATGAAGCTGATTAAAGACTTAGTGCTCATCAGATATATTTTGGCTTCCTTTACATAAGCTTGAAGAATTCTTGTTTATCTGGGTGACTGGGTGACTGATTTCTACTACTTCTCAAACTTCATTGCACCACGACCCCCTTCTGATAAAAATTACTACACAACTCAGGAAGGGGCTCCGAAGCCTGAGCCCGCCCAAGTTCCGCCACCCTGGGCAAGGGGGCCAAAGCCCGAAACCCACTGTCCCAGGTGTGGGGGCTAAAGTCAAAGGCAGAGGGCATGTAAAATGAGCCCCACCACCCAGGATGGAAGCCCTGGGTTGGGTTGTGCAGTTTATGTACCACTCCTGCTAGGGGCTATGCCTATAATACCCTAAAGGTCCAGCCTGTAGGTATAACTGCAAATTCTAAATTTTTCCAATATTTTTTTGTTTTAGGAATTCTGTTTTTAAAAGCTTTATCATTCCTTAAACCCTTGAATCATAAAAGAGTGTTCCAGGGAAAATAGTAGTGATGAGAGCAATTCGTTTTCCCTCCTATCCGAAATCAGATTTGCTTTTTAATGCAGCTTCTATCTTCTTTCAAAGGCATTCACAAGTGAAGTTTTGCCCTCTAGAGGCATAGATTTATTTTTCGGGAGCAGATAGCCCTACACCAAAATCAGTCTTAGGCATTGTTCCCCATAATTCCCTTCTTTCTTGGGTAGTTTTGTACTTTTCATAGTAATGAGAACTTCAGCATTCTCCTAAATGTTTTCTTTCTTTTCAAAAAGTGGACTAAGGAATACTTTATTTCTCAAGTGTTTCAGATAGCTTTAAAGAGCTTCCAGAACAGTTTTAAATTAGTTATCAGTTGCATTGAAACGTCTGAGGAGGACTCTTCAGAATCACCAGATGGGATTTGTTTTTGAGGTAAGTTCGTTCTTCTGCATATAATTCAGACAAGTTTGGAGCAACCAGAACACAAGCTCTGTTCAGATACACCAAGGAGAGGTACCCAACACAGTAATGTTTGTGTTTAGGGGAGTGTTCAAACAGAATTAGGAGCCCAGAATCTAAAGGAAGAATAACTATCTGTCACTATTCTTGTTTGTAATCAACAGTCCTCAGTAGGGATAGGTGGAAGCATTACTAAAAATGGGAGTAAAGCTGTATAATGCTTTCACGAGATATTATATAAAACATAGTTCTTGAAGGGCTTTCATACTATCTGATTTCCACTTTTAAGAGACAATATCACTGGCTAGTTTTGGAGAGTGTGTCTAGTGAATGTTGCTGCTGTGATTGAGCTTGCCTCAAACAATGTTCTTCTAGATGAGAATTGGGGCTTAGTCGCTCTGGCATTCTCTTGGCTGAGGAACCTTTCCTGGTCCCAGTTGTACTTGGATGCATGAAGTGCAGGGCTTATGCAATGCACTGAAAGAGAGGTTATGCAGGAGAAGAGGTGCTGTTCAGCCTTAGGCCTCATCTTGTCATCACTGTATATAATTTTAAGTTGCTACACAGTGGGGAAGGAGAAGAAATTTAATGCTGTGATAGCAAAGTCAATTAAATTGCACCAATAAATGACTGCAAAATTATCTTCTTAGGAAAGGGAAGGAATTAAATCTTGTCCAAAATCATATTTTGTGAGGGGAATTCACTGTGAGAACCGCCCAGGAGGGAAATAAAAGCACTGGAATGGAGTACTCTAACTGCTGCCATTTTCCTTTGCTTGGAGATAAGCAGTTCTAAGAAACAGTTGGTGCACAATCCTGGTGCAAGTCTGCTCTTATTGCCACCTAGTCCCCTGACATATATGACTACCAGACATGCTTTTGAGAAAGAATTACATTTTCTGACTGATGAACTATAGATTCCTAATAAAAGTGTAAAGATAAGTTTTACAAGACAAACCTCAGTCTCTCTTTGCCTAGTGACCATTTTGGATTTTATCTGCTACAGATGTGCATAGATTAGTTTATAGAAAGAAAATTCAATATCCAAATGATCAATATTATTTAATCTAGTTAAAATGCATCTTATCACCAACACTGGAAGTGAACTGCTGGCTAGGTAAGTGGTATAGATAGGGTGGAGGGCTTTGGTTTTGTGGACCGTGTGTCCATCTTCTATAGGGAGAGGGGGCTGTACGGGTTGGATGGCCTCCAGTTCAATAGAAGGGGAACCAAACTCCTTGGAAACAGGCTAGAGTGGTCAGGAGAGGATTAAATTAATAGCAAAAGGGAAGGGTAGAAACAGGGAAGATATAAGCACTCAGCACAAAATCGAGATATTGAGAACAAAATTAATCAAGAAACCAAAGGACATGAAGAGAAGAATTTCTTGAATTGCCTATACACTAATGCTAGGAGCCTGGGTAACAACCAAGAGGAACTGGAATTGCACATTTATGAGCATAAATTCAATCTAGTTGATATTTCTGAAACCTGGTGGGATGAATTGCACAACTGGAATGTTAAACTGACAGGTCTCAAAATGTAACTGTAAATGGGGAGTCATCACTGAGCAGGCCTGTTTTCAGTGGGTCCCACAGGGATCGGTTTTTGGTCCTGCAGTATTTAATATCTTGATCAATGATCTGGAAGAAAATATAAAATAATTGCTGATAAAGTCTGGTTGTGACAAAAATTTAAAAAAACGATTGCATCTCCTGTTTAAAAGTATAATTGTATTTTTATAAGTTTAATGTTACTAATGAAAGGACAACAATATATACAAAACATGTTGAGTGTCTAATTTAAAAAGGATCAGCCACTTTATCAAAATTCCCCACCCTTTTTATTAAGACTTGGGAAAGGATGACATTTAAAATTGCCTTTTTTTTGTTGGTGTGGGTGTGTAGGGCTGTCTGTTAGTTTTTTAATAGTTCTCCTTTTTAGAACTTAAAAATAGATACACATGACATGCACTCTAGCTTGTGAACAAGTATTTGATAAGCAGACAGTTCTGAGTACAATTCTAATTTCACACTTGACTAGCCAGAGGGGTCAGAAGGTCTCATAAGTTCTAGTTATTTTTGATGTTCTTCTGTTGCATTGTGAGCTTTTCCCAGAGGGAGTGGAAAAGTTGCCTTTATTCAGAATTCATGTTCACACAACCTTGACACTGCATTAGAATGTGCATGGCAGATACTTTTTCATTCATTCTCTACATTTTGTTCTTCTTGTACTTCTTATAAAATTGTAGTGTATGATGTCCCTCAACATACTTTATCTTTGGTTAGTAGTTTTGGTACTATATATGCTTAAGTCTGCTTCACATAATTCAGCATATTTAATTTTTTTAAAATGTGTAACTGTCTTGTTAGTTAATCTTTGCTTTCTAAGATGTTTTATAGCTGTCAAAACTTTAATGTGTAGTAACCAGAATCTATGTATCTTTTCCTTCTCTTTCATAAAGACGTTTTGAAATTATTACTTTGCCTTTTTGATTCTATTTAATTTAATGGTAAGTAATTATTATTAATAAACGATGTGCTACATTGGATTGTTGATCATTTAAAAATGAATGTACATGAAAGCAAGAATAATGTACACGTTTTCTTCTTTATTTGATAATATTTTTAGTAATATTTCATTTGAACTGTTTCTTAAGTAATGCTACTATTAAGTTTTATTGCTAATGAACTTTTTATCATTTTGTTATGATTCACTTACAATGTGCAGGGAAGTCTCCACATATTGTCCTGTAAAAATTGATATCTGGGCAAAGTTTTCAGACAATATCTGTATTCCACAAAATCTCTCATTTTAAATAACTTTACCAAATAATGTGCCTATCAAATTTTGTTCCTTAATTCCTTAAGTAATAGAAGAGCAAACAAATGCCAGATGACACTTGCATATACCAGACATTTTACTGTTCATTGCCAAGTGTACAGTTCACTGTTCGGTCACCTGTGTTTGTCAGTTTAGCACATTTAAAGCAGTTCTCAGCCTCCTCTTTGTTCTCTAAAGCTTACTTTGAGGCTTCAGACATTGTCTGGCTCATTATTGTCTGAGGAAGGTTAAGGCCTTTACTGTCAGACCGGAACTACTCACTAATTAGAGCCCTTGCTTTGGCACTGAATGTGTCATGCCTGCAAGCCTTCCTACTGGGATCAATGGCATTCATGTTCACTTTCATAAATGTACAATAGACACAAATCTCAGTGGAGAACTCCGTACTTAGTTTGCACTAAGAAACAAATTCAAGCCTTTACAGAATGCAAACACTACCATAATGGGCACAAAATAGAGCTATTGGAATAGACATTAATCAGTCCACTCACTGCATAAAATAGTGTTTTGCTATCTTCTGCGGGATAGCAGAAGTGCTTAGAGGAGTGTTTCTCTTCATTGTATCTTTAAAGTAAGTGTAGACAAACTTAGGGACATAAGTTTTATGTGCTGGAAATGTTTCTACACTTGAACAAAATTCAGTGTTCTTTCCTTTTTTAAGCACTTGAGAGAACATAGTATTATAGCAAATTAACTGATTTACATAAGGTAAATGCCCTTATGTTACTGATGTGAGTAACAAGTGGTGTTCAGGATAAATATCAGATAGTGTCATTAATAGGTAATTGTTAGTGGCAAGGTAAATGCTTTATTTCCTATTTGTCACCTTCTCCGTAGCCGTGTGTGTGTGTGTAGTTATTGGTGGGTTTTTTTCATGAGTTGAATTGAAATATAGACTGTCAGTGCTGCTTCTTGGATGAGCTCTCAAGGCATGATCCAAGCATAATTTGCATCCTTCCTTCACAGTAAAACAGTTACATGAATTTATGAATAGCTTTGCTTATTTTTTCTGATGTTCTGTATTTAGTCACCAGCCTCGCAGAGTTCTGAATTTAAGTTCTTCTTCAAGTGCTTGCTCATGTCCATTCCATATTAGGTGTGTGTGCTCACTACATGCACCTGTGCCGGAAGTTTTCCCTTCAGTGGTATCCGTAGGGAACCAGCTCTGGCCCCTGGAGCGGTGCGCACATGCTGCGGTATAAGGGGTGCCACCAGCTCCCCCGACCTTCAGTTCCTTCTTGCCGCCAGTGATGGTGCTGGAATGTCTTCTGCTTTGGCTAGCATTGTGCTTCGTTTAGTGTTTTCTCGAACGTTTTCCTGCAAAATAGTTAAAGGTTAATAGTTCCCTTAGTGCTAGTTTTAGTTGGTCCCACACGGGACTCAGCCTAGGGTCGGGGCATGTCCCGGGCCCCATACTTTAAGCCCTGCTATCATTTTAAGTGGCCTATGCCCATCAGCAACCCCCACGGTAGCTGCTTGAGGTGTCTCAGTGAAGGACACATAAGTGACAAGTGCAGAATCTGTAAATCCTTCAAACCCTGAACAAAAAGGAGAGAGACCTCCATCTCAGGGTGCTCCTAATGAAGTCTGTGTTAGCCCTGGCACTGGAGCAGAGGTCTGACTTGGCCCCAAGCACCGTAGCAGTGGTGCGGAGCGCCCTGCTGGCGCCATCTTCAAGCTGGCACTGATCCCCCTCCCCAGCTCTGGCCAAGAAGCCTAAGAGGACCGTGAGGGGAAGATCTCCCACTTCCCATAAGAGAAAGGAGAGGACCAGAGGAGAGCCAAGACCAGTGCTGGGCGGCTCATCACCTCCGTCATGGAGTAGGGCCCCAGCTCAAGTTGAGCGGTGTAGTCCATCCTGTAATATGCCTGCCACACCAAACAGTGAAGAGGGCCTCCGTCAACTAGAATTCCCTTGGACACCCGAGGCCCTGCAGCAGCACAGGAGATCCTGATGCTACCGGTGCCGCCCACACCAGCGGTAGCAGTACCCCGGCCCAGGGGTAAACCTGCCTTGGGACTGTTCCACGTGTCCCCGCCTCAGCGGCACCGCTCCCCATTGCAAGGGATGTCCCGCCAGCACTCGCCCACACGGAACCGTCATGCCTCAGAAGTTAGAAGGCAGGCTCAGTGAAGCTCTCTTTCGTCTCTCGATCCTGGGCACTGACAGTGGGGCTCGAGGCGCAGCTCGCTGGTAACATGGTGTAGACCTGCAGAAGCATGCACCCCCGGCAGGAGCATCGAAACCAACCCTTCATATCTCCAAGGCCTTGGCCCCGATCACACGACCCATTGTTGGGCGGAGACACTGGTCATCGACCCGCCATTACCTGTTGCCAAGATGCAGATCCCCGCAGTTGGGGAGATTCTCCAGACGTCCAGCCCGTTTCAGCTCCTGGTCCCGCTCTGGATCCCAGTACTGGTCGAGCAATGTGTGGCATAGATCACTGGATTACTGACGGTGATCCACCAAACACTGACGGTCCCCGAGGTCCCGTGGAAGAGATTCGTCTCAATTGGACAGGTCTATTTTGAGACATAGCGATCAGCACCGCACCGAGAGGAGCCGCTGGTCTACCCGATCATGGTTGCCTAACAGTGGCCACTTCTGGCTCAGGAACTGAGCAGGAGTCCTTGACAGCGGGTCAAGCCCCAGCACCAGTGGTACCATCTACATCATCGGCATCGCAACTCCCACCTCTCCCCATGGCCCCAAGGCCAGAGGCTGGTGGCCTGACCCCCCTGGAACCCTTTGGGGTTTACCCAGCCTTCACAGGCTGCCTAGTTGGTAGCGGGGGCCTTGGATAGACCATTGACCTCAGCATCCTGCAGAGGTGGAGGCCCCGGTTGGGAAGACCCCCACCCCCAGGTCCTTAGGGGCATATAGTCAGGACTCCCAGGGAGATGCCCTTCTAATCCCGTGTGCAGGGAGCTTGACTATGCCTATCCTCTGCTCCCCCTCCTCCCCATCCTGCTTTTATCTTGAGTTCACAGGAAAATCCAGCAGAAAGAGGCAGTGATCATCCTCATTGCTCCCAAGTGGCCAAGACAGTTTTGGTCTACCATCCTTTTCCAACTGTCAGCCTGTCCACCTATCAGCATCCAATCTTTCCTAGTCTTCCTGTTGCAAGACAAGAGCAGAATCAGGTGTCCTAATCCAGAGTTATCCTACCTCACAACTTGCTGTTTGGATGGGTATCAAACCTAGAATGAAAATTTTGGGTAGATGTTCAAGCTAATCTTTACAACAGCAGGAAAGAATCCACCAGAACCTAAGTGGCAGAGGTACTCTATTTGAGCTCAATATCATTAGATGTCACCAGATGAATTTGGCATCCCTGCTGTCTTAGATTATGTCCTAGCCTTGAAAACCTCTGGTCTGTCCCTTAGCTCTCTGCAGGTACATTTTTAGCAGCAATTAGTATCTGCCACCCTCCAGTTGACGATTGCTCCCTCTTCACTCATCTGGTGACTATATGATTTCTGGAAAGTCTCATCCGAACCTTCTCTCCAGTGATTAAACCTGCTCTGACATGGGATCGCAACCTTGTCCTTTCAATGTTAACTAACCCACCATTTGAACCTCTAGCTACATGTTTGCTGTCCCATTTATTGATGAAGGTCATCTGTCTGTTGGCCATCACATCAGCCAGAAGGATAGGTGAACTGGGAGCCCTTATGGCCAATCCACCTTATCTGGTATTGATAAGGTTTGTTTGAGACTACACCCTAAATTCATCCTCAGAGTAATGTGGACTGTCACCAAAATCAGACAATACACATACTTCTATTTTTCAAAAGCCTCATACCATTGATGAGGATAAAAGACTTCATTTCTTGGACGTTTGCTGGATGTTAGTATTTACCTTCAGAGAATGAAACCATTTAGGAAGTCACTGTGGCTATTCAATTCTCTGGCTGACTGGATGAAAGGGCAAGTGATCTATTCTCAGATACCGTCAAAATGGATTTCAGGCTGTGTCTTGCTATGTTATCAGTTATCTGATGCACCTATGCCACAAAGGGTAAGGGCCATTCCACCAGAGCACAGGCAACCTCAGTAGCCTTGCTTCAGGAGGTACCACTTGTTGACGCAGCCACATGGAGCTCTATTCATACCTTTTCGAGATGCTGTCTCCTGGTGCAAGCCTCTAAAACTAATGCATCATTGTGGTCAGTGGTCCTGCAGCCATCAATACTACAGAGATCTTCGAATCCCCTCCTGCTTATCAGTCAACCACAGTGGAATACACCTAGGTATTAATACTCTGCAGCTGAGAGTGAACCTCCTAGCCCTAGTTAGACAGACTTGTGCAAGCAAGCTTCAGTTTGTGCTCCGCAAATAGCGGTCTGATGTTATGGCACCAGTGAAGGCTCAATCTAGCCACCGAAGCTCAGACCCTCCCAACCCCATGACCTGAGCTTGGGTAGTTAACTTGAGCCTCCACTAGTGCTGTGGCATGCACAGTGCTATTGCTAGTAAGCTAGTTTGATATCTGCCAGTGCAAATCTGTCTAACCCAGGCTTATAGGTTTGTTCCCAGCTGGAGTGTAGGCATGCCCAGAGATCAGCAGTTGAAGAAGAAATGTTACTTACCTGTACAGTGACTGGAGTTCTTTGAGATGTGTGGTTTCTATCTGTATTCCACTACTCACCCTCCTTCCCCTCTGCTTTGGATTGTAACATCCAATTTGCAGTAGAGAAGGAACTGGAGAGGTGGTCAATTCACCCCACCCCTTATAGCCTTCGTTCAGAGTTTGAGGCGAAGAAGAGTGTAGGCATGATATGACTACATTATCTGTTTCCCCCCCCCAAATACAGAACTGAAATATTAATTGAACACTTCTGCATTTTTTACATTATTGCTGATAATTCTACCATTTCTAGCTAGTAATGAACCAATACCATTGTTGGATTCT
Organism: Macrochelys suwanniensis; assembly: GCA_033296515.1. Classification (NCBI taxonomy): domain Eukaryota; kingdom Metazoa; phylum Chordata; order Testudines; family Chelydridae; genus Macrochelys; species Macrochelys suwanniensis. The sequence continues at coordinate 71,144,724 of CM065780.1, read as the reverse complement.
TTTTGTTCCCAGTATACTTTAAAACAGTCCTTATTGTCCATAACTCTGCTGGCCATAGATTTCTTCTTGTGTTCCTAGCATTAGTGTACAGGCAATTAAAGAATTTTCCTTTGTTCACGAACCACAGCCACTGGGAGCTGTGGGGGGCCGTGCCTGAGGACGGTCAATGTCCGCAAAATGTCTCATGGCCCGCAGATTACCCAGATGGGCCGCAGGTTGCTCACCACTGATATAGTACTTTTGTTACCATGCAGTAAAATAGCTAAATGTATAGTCAATTGCTTGATTACACTTACAGTTCATTATTGAGAATATTTAAGAGACCAACTGTCAAGGCTGATTCCCCACTCCAGGCTTGTATTAAACTCCCAAGGTTACAGCTTCTCTCTGACCTTGGATGGGTAGATGCTGCCACCACCCAAATGCAAACCCCTTGGGACCCAGGAAGGCGCACTTTTGGGAATTCCTTCCTGTGGGGTACCCTCAAGCCCTTTCACCCCGCTCCCCCAGGGAAGAGCTGAGAAAGAAAACAAAGGAAATTAGCTGTTGCCACCAGCTAATTAAACAACATGCCCAAACCTCCTAGGACACCTAAAATCCAATCATGTTCTTAAAAAAAATAAATTTTATTAAAAACAAAAAGAAAATACATCTGGAATTTAGGATTTTGCTAGATTTTAAAAGAGCAATTCCCAAAATTAAGCACCCAAAATAGCTTTCTTGGGGGTTCAGCTTAAAGGTTACAAGCAGACAAAAGCATCTGGGGTTAGCACAGAGGAATCCACAGCCAATAAGAAATAACCTTATCACGTCTTTCTAAACATTCCTAATCTATTTACACATTTGGGGGTTCCAAATAAGTAGTTCTAGGTATGATCTACGATCATACCTGGCTTAAAGCTTCTCATAGCATAACTGCTCCCTGTTCTCCTCTTTCCCAGAGAAAAACAACAGAGAGAAAGAGGAAGTTTTTTTTCCCCCCTTTTAAAAAACTTTTAGCCTTCCCATTGACTCTTTTGGTCAGGTGTCCACTCCCTTTCCTTTACCTGGGGGATTTTTTAACCCTTTACAGGTAAAGGAAGCAGAGAACAGCCACCAAGAGGGACTTTATTGCTAACTGGCTGGCTGGCTGGGCATAAGAGGGAGTTACCCCCCACCCCTTCATTTATCACACCAACTAACCAAGCTTGGCCAAATTTATTATCTGAAGACAAAGCAGTACAATACAGAAAAGAAAGAGTTAATATGTTACCAATCCTGCAAAGCAGTTCTTACAGCATTCAGTTCACTTTACACAGAAGGTGTGCTCCTGAGATATGCATCCGAGACTACATATATGAGAATACATACATATAGACCTATTTTCAAGTTAGAGAGCACTGTCTATATCACTCAAGACTAAAATTTACCAAATAGCTTTTTATTTTATTTTTCTGGTCCAATGGCGTACATTTCTTTATCTCTGTTTTGGATATTACTTTCCAAACCAGTTGCCTATTCCAAACCAGTTACCCAACTTGTATCAGGACAAAGAACGAACATATCTTGCTTTTGACAGGTTTCCTATTTTCCAGTGCCATAGCTGACTTTAGCTTTGCAGTGTTGTGGAATACTTGGCATGAGTGAATAAAGTTATGGGAAGAACATACTACCAGTCAGTTAGTATAACTACCTGGCATTCACATTTAATATAATGTATACAATATTATTTCCATGCACATAATACCAATTGATATGGTGTGTATGTTTATATAACATATACGTGTTGGCTAAGAGTAGTAATTTGAAATTTCACTGGGAGAGAAAAATGCAAGAAAAAGATTAGGAAGTTTATATTATAAATTCAAACTCATATACATATTTTCTGCTATAACATAATTTTAAAATAAAATCTAAGCTTAGTTTGAATGCCTATGGATTTTTTTTTAAAGTTTTCACATCTTTATTATTGATATGTAGGTTACTTTTTTAATATTTAGCAAAGTTAAAAGGACACTGCTAAGTAATATTTTATTCTTTTAAAATTTTTCCTGTGTTATGTTTGTATATTCTTCCTAGGTGCTGGAAAATAATTATTTCCTTTTCATATTTTAAATTATTTTTATTATTATATTGGACTTATATGTTTTCCCTAAATTCTGCATTGTTATCTTAGGCAAATCTCCCATGGAAGGCCATAGGAATATAGGATCAGGCCAGTAGCACTTTGTTTTGGGCATAAACCAACGTAATGTTTGGCTTCTGTATTTCCTTGTTGTCAGCATAGCTCTGTAAATAGGGGTTATTAGTTTTTTTATCTCAGAACAGAAACAATGGCGGTACGCTGGTAGCAACTCCATAGTTGGGGGTTGTCTTCTAAATTGGGGTTAAAATGGCGTGTAGAAAGGCTTTCAGTATGAAATTTCAGATTTCAGATTTTTTATATCTATGTTAAGGTAAAGCCACCCAACAATACATACCCTCTTCTCCCTCACCCTCAGGCCTTACTGTTACAATAGTTATCATATACAGCAGAACACACGTTATAACCTTAACCCTTCCCCCCTGGGGGCTGCGAGTCTTCCAGCACCCCCTGGGCCAGACTATCCCCTCTCAGCATGCCACATTACTTCACCAAAAATTCACAACTAATTGTATTAGGAGAGGTAGTTTGTTAAAGGGATGTAAAGAGGGGAAGGCCGGGGGAGGCAGAATTAATGTTGCAGTATGATGTTTGTGGTGTATGGTAGTTATTGTAATGGGACAGTGTCGGCCTGTGGGTGGCTTAAGTTTTCCTTTTCTTTTTGTGTGTGAATTGATCAGGTGTGTGTGTGTGTGAGTGAGTGAGAGAATCAACAACAGTCCTAAATAGCAAACACATCCTTAAAGGAAAACTAATAAAAGACCTCCCAAACGGACTGAGTTTTAGTCTCACTATGTCTGTCTGTTGTATCCACATGTTGTGTCATGCCTTTATATTTTAAGCTCTTTGAGGCAGGGAGTGTCTCTCTGTGACATGTTTGTACAGCGAGTAGCACAATGGAGCCCTTGGCTTCTACGCACTACTGCAATACAAATAATAAATAATAATAAAAGATTATTGAAAGAATTTCAAACAACCTGATAAGCAAGATTGTTATTTTATTCTAAACTGTATGTTATTAATAAATAACAATTCCTATTCAATGCTAGAGGCTGGTAACTTAAAACAGTACAGCAACAAGTTGCTAACCATCCTTTGAGTTTGTAGTTATTAACATCAGATCCCAAAGACATATTAAAACTTGAATGCTATCTAAGTGTATATTCTAGTAGACCAAACCTCTAAAGGGCTTTCCTATTTTGTGCATATCACCTGCACCACTTAGGTAGATGGTTGCTAACTCCCCCCTGAGTTAAAACAGTTATATTTCTATGCACAAAAAGAGACCCTTTAAAAAAAAATTGGTCTCTTATGTGTCTGCGGCAATACAATTCTGTCAGATTGGTAGGAGGGTTTTTTGCTGTTATTATACCTTCCTGAATTCTGCCCATGCTACTCACAGAATTCAGTTCTCTACATTGCTGTATAAGATTTATAAGCGACAAAGGGTCCTGTGGCACCTTATAGACTAACAGAGGTATTGGAGCATAAGCTTTTGTGGGTGAATGGGAGCATAAGCTTTCGTGGGATGCCACTGCTTGCATCCGAAGAAGTGGGTATTCACCCACAAAAGCTTATGCTCCAATACCTCTGTTAGTCTATAAGGTGCCACAGGACCCTTTGTCGCTTCTACAAATCCAGACTAACACGGCTACCCCTCTGATACTTAAGATTGATAAGTTAACTGTATGGTTCCTGGTTTAGTACTTGGCTTGCCTAAAGCAATCTTTTTTTGGAAAATCAAATAAATATAACCAATCTGAAAAATTCCTGGCAAAGAACTGGAGGTATCTCAACTAGTAAAAATAAAGATTACATGTCAAAATCTCATCTTAATTTAACTGATGAAAATCCCCAAATCTTCATGGAAGGAACGTAATAGGAGAATTTGAGACGGAAATCAAATGGAATTTGTACATATTGTAAATTTTTGTAGAGGATTTATAACACTACTTTTTTTTACTGATTAATTAAAGCATTGAAAGAACTTTAAGCATTCCTTTGTGCTTATGCTGTTGACAAATCATAATGTTTAGAACAGCAAGAAAAATGTCTTAGACTTTATAAAACAAATTAAGTTTTTGGAGTAAATGTGTAATTTCCACTGAAGTCAAAGAGAATATGGAGAGGGCTGTAGCATTTATATTATTGATGAACTGATATTACCAATGGTATCTTAAACCATAGTAACCTGTGTCAAAGGTTTGCACTCCCTAAGGGCTATAGTATTAGAATTAGCACGGCAAGAACCACCATTAGAAATGTCATTAGGTTTGGAGTCTCTGGGAACATACAAGGAACGATAGCCGTGACCACAACAGCATTCACAAGTTATCTGTCTTCTCTTTATTAAAAACCTTACTACATAGATATTCAATGCCAGAGTTATAGATGCATAAACAAGATGGAGCAACACCATAAGATGTCCAGCATCAGTGTTTTCATACTGACATCCACAAGGGTACCATAAAGATGGGTGGCTCTCTCAATAGGTGGTCATCCGTGGAGGGTTTCCTGATGTAGTCTTCCTCCCTAGTCATGCTGGGGAACCCCTTTTATGCTGTGTTACACTCATGCCTGTAACCTGTATGCATATGCATGATGGTCCCAACCCATTTTCCCTTATTGGGACTTTTACACCCCATAAAATTTGGAGTGACCCACTTTTCATACGCTATCTTCTTAGTTCCTCTTATTTTCATTAGCATTTACATCTGTGACTGTTGCAGTATTTTACAATCAGGCATCTTGTGGCATTGACAGGTGCATTGTGGCATATTTTCCCAAATATCACCTATTCGCACATGTTTTACACTAATCTTGTATGTCTACTGGTATAGAGTTACTCCTGGGTTAGCTCCTCATGTCAACCCTTGTTAAGGCCTAATGTGGCTAAGCTAAAATCTTACAAGTCTCAGTCTGCAGGTCTTGTATTACACCGTTACTTTGCTTATATACATTCATCACTCATAAATACTTTGGCAACCTTATACCCCTACAATACTATCCTACTTATACCTATACCTACAACTTAAATCTATTCATCACATATTAATTACATATGAATTAACCATAACAATAGATACCACAATTAAATGATTTTTATAAGGTGATTAGCTATCGGGCTAAATTTAGCTCAGTATATGCTGATGGCTGAAATGTGGATGTAGGCAGAATAGAATATGGCATATTATTTTTCAGGTAGTCTGTAAAGAAAATCAGTTAAATATGATGGATGTGGCTTTAACATCCATTGGCATTGTGGATGGATATTTTCCAGACTTCTTCTGTAGCTGTAAATATGTAACTGACTGTAACTCTCCTAGAAAATGTAAACAAATGCTATCAGATTAGATGTGAACGTTTTTTATTTCTTGATGTCCGCTGTTGGAATAAGCACACTCTCCCTAATATTTTTATTTAATTCTGCTCAGCTAATTAGTTAAAATTTGGAGTTGGTTACATCCATATCAAGTGATCTGCACTATTAGTTACATGTTCGTTGGTTGATTTAACCACATTAAATAGTCATCATTTTTTAGTTTTGTCAGCTAAGATGCTGCCAACAAAGATTTGTCAAAAGTTGGCAGGTTTTTCTTCTGTCTGTGTTTAAAATTCTTGTTTTTACAGTTGTGGCTGTGTTTTGTTTTAAAGGTTGGAAGGCACTTACCCAAGCACCTTGCAGGCAGCCACCTCTCCATGAGTCCAGGATGTCAAGATAATTCACTGCTAAAAAGGGATGAACAAAACCATGAACTTCATACTCTTCCTCTGAATAGGAACTTCTCAGGTTATAACCAAAAGGTAGACATGAATGGCTGCAATTTCTTAAAATTTTAAGTTCTAAAAATGTGTGCTCTCATTTATTAGACAAGTATGGTGATGATCTTTCTGAAATAATCTCTTTGGCATACTGTCTAGACACAGAGGAGTTTATTAAAAAAAAATGTCCAGTATGAGTGTTGTTTTAAATAGTTTACTTTCACATCAAAGCAACAAATATGGAGGTCATTAATTAATCTATTTATCTCTATGATGAAGAATCACACACTATTATTAATGCATCAAAACTTGGACTTAAATTTTATACTTTTTAGAAGTAATTTCTTCAGTCTCTGGTCTCAGTTTTGCCCCTCCAGTTCACAGAAACCTGTTTTTTGGGTGGTGAGGCTAAAATTCTCCTTGGGCTGAGCATATAACTGGAAGAACTGCAGTTTTTCTCCAGCCGACCTTCTAACAAAAGAGGAACAGAGACTATTTTAAAAGAAGTTCTTTCCCATTTCCAGAATGAGAAGGCTCAGTGAGAGGAGAGGAGGAAGGAGGGATTCTGCCTTCCCTGAGGACTTAGACCAAACCTGGAGACTCACAAAAGGAAGTGAGACCAGAGTAAGGGAGATTGCATTCAGGAGTATGTTTTCCATAGATCTGTAACACTCCTGTGCTTTTTAAGAGTAAAGTCTGTGTGTGTGGGTGTGTGAATGTGTGAAATTCCTTTGCAAAGCCTTTTCCCCTTACTTTATCTGCCACATGTCCCCAAACAGTTATATTATTAACCGAGTATCAGAGCTGTAGCCGTGTTAATCTGGATCTGTAGAAGTGACAAAGAGTCCTGTGGCACCTTATAGATTAACAGACGTATTGGAGCATGGGTGAATACCCACTTCTTCAGCTTATTAACCAACACGCCCATGAGGGTGCAGTTCTGTGGGTGTGTGCATAAGCAACTAGGAAATCTTGAGAGGTTCAGCAATGATTTTAGGGCCTAGGGTGACCACCCACAAGACGGACTTAGCAAGGTCTATAATAATGATCATCTGATCTGACCCCCTGCATAAAACAGGCCACAGAACCTCGCCTAGTAATTTCCTTATCAAACCCATAGCTGCTATAGAATATCTTTTAAAAAGATGTCTAGTCTCAATTTAAAGACTTACTTTAAATTGAGACTAGATGGAAAATCCCTGTAGGATTACCATATTTCAAGTTCTCAAATAGAAGACACTGCCAGGGGAAATGGAAGTTAGAGGGAGAGGAAGGGTAGAGTTTCTATGGCAATACAATAGAATCATAGAATATCAGGATTGGAAGGGACCTTAGGAGGTCATCTAGTCCAACCCCCTGCTCAAAGCAGGACCAATCCCCAATTTTTGCCCCAGATCCCTAAATGGCCCCCTCAAGGATTGAACTCACAACCCTGGGTTTAGCAGGCCAATGCTCAAACCACTGAGCTATCCCTGTCCAGCCGCCACTGTCCAGCCGCCCAGCTCTGAAGACAGCGCCGCTGCCAGCACCAGCGCAGAAGTAAGGGTGGCAATACCTTACCATGCCACCCTTAATTCTACGCTACTCCTGGCAGCGGTGCTGCCTTCAGAGCTGGGTGGCTGGAGCCAACTCAGCAAAGAGGACCAAAAAAGAGGTCATGTCCAGGAAAACCTGGACGTATGGTAACCCTAATTCTCCATATCCCTAGGTAAGTGATGCCAAGGGTTAGTTACCCTCACTGTTAAGAATTTGTGCCTTATTTGTAGTCTGAATTTGTCTAGCTTCAGCTCTCAAATCTTATTCTGCCTTTATCTGCTAAATTAGAGAGTCCTACTATCAGATATTTTTTCCCCATGTAGGTACATGCAGACTATGATCAAGTCACCTCTTAACGTTTTCTTGGATAAACTAAATAGCTTGAACTGCTTAAGTATCTCACCATTAGACATATTTTCCAGACCACAGATCGTTCTTGTAGCACTTTTCTGAACCCTTTTCAGTTTTTCAACATCCTTTTTGCAGCATGTACACCAGAACTGGACACAGTATTCCAGTAATGGTCTTGCTAAGGCCATAGTCTAGATAGAGGTAATACAACATCCCTGTTCCTGCTTGATATTCACCTGCTTATACATTCAAGGATTACATTAGCCCTCTTAGCTACTGGGAACTCATGATCAAGTAAGTGGTTTCCTTCCATGACATTTAAATCTTTTTCATTGTCACTGCATTGCAGGACACATCTTGTGTGACCCACATTCTTTGTTTTTAATATATGACTTTCCATTTGGCTGTGTTAAAATGAATGTTTTGTTCAAAAGATCCCACTTTCTTAAGTGATGCCTGTCATTTTATATAACTGACCTGTACCCATCATTATTTACCATTCCACCAATTTTTCTTAGCTTAGTTGCTTCTCCCTTAGTTGCTTCTCCCTCATCACAAATAACCCCCACACCCTTCCTTCTCAGAGCTATTGCCTTTTGTCTTGCCTTATGTTTGCCTTAATTAGAATATAATTTCTTTGAGGTATGAATGTTTGCTGTTTTGTAAAAACTGTGTAAATTAATGATATACATGGTTTTAAAAACTAGAATAGTAATAAACAAGCTTTCTCAGTTAACCCCTCTGACCTTTGCAATTCTCTCCCCTTGGAAATCCATCAGAGCCTAGGTCTAGCAATCTTCAGGGCATAATGCGATATGCATTTATCTTGTTTCTCTTGTGTTTTTATTTTTGTTTTAATCTCTACATTGGAAATGTCTAGTTGCTCTGGCAACAAGTGCTGTAAAAATGAGCACAGTTTCCAGTTTGATTATATGTATCAATATTAATATTATTATTTTAAGCATAAAAGCCAAGATATTTAGGATTTTATTTCACATGTCCTACCTGGCACCCAAGTTTTCAAAAAATGTTTGTGTCTCATTGGGTCAAGATTTGAAAGAAGTGTACAAAGTGTACATTTAAAAGAAGTGTACACAGTACCTGCACAACTCCATGCTTGTAAGAATGTATGAAGCTAACTTGTTTGAATGGTTATGCACTTTATTATCCTTCTGTCTGTTTGCATGCATATATGCAGGTTTTTGTGAATAATGTATATTATGAAAATTTAGCCCCATTTGTCTTCAAATAATGCCATCCAGTAATTTGAAATGATTGGTTCTTAGGGGAAATGCAGATTTGAAAACATCAAATAAATAATATGTTTGGATGAAAATAATTTCAAATGCAAATATTATTATTATAATCCTCCACCATCCTGGTTTTAAGGTGAAGAGTGTAGGATTTAAAATAATCTAAAATGGTCTTTTGTTTAGTAACAATTATTTAACCTAAAATACTGCATCAGTTGAATGTTTATATTTCTTATATGGTGGATATTACTTGTAAAATTTATAGTTAGTTATTAAATAATATTAAAATGTTTCTGTATATTTTAATCAAATTTTATATTTGATTTATTATTTGTATTTATAAACCCTTTTTGTTTTGGTTCCAGAAACTTCAGGAGGAAAATACTAAATTTTTTAAAATAATAATAAATGGAGATATGCCAATCTCCTAGAACTGGAAGGACCTTGAAAGGTCATCGAGTCCAGTCCCCTGCCTTCACTAGCAGGACCAAGTATTGTCCCCTGACAGATATTTGCCCCAGATCCCTAAATGGCCCCCTCAAGGATTGAACTCAGAACCCTGGATTTAGCAGGCCAATGCTCAAACCACTGAGCTATCCCTCCCCCCAATTAAATTAAAGCATGAACTAGAAGATTTAAGGTATCAATATGCAGTAGTTTATGGCTAGTAGTAAACGGCTGCAAGAAGGAGCTCACATTACTATTTGTGGGTGAGGAAAGAAAAAAGAGAGAGCAAGAAATAAATTTACAACTGAAACTCTCCTCCCCCCGCTTTTCTCTCTCTAAAGAAAGCAGCAGTGCCATTTACATGTTAACTGATAACTTCTGTAAGGTAAAGTTTTATATATATGTATTTCAGAGTCAGTTACATTATTGATTCTGATTTAATCTCTCTTCCAAGTGGTTTAAAATTCTAGCAGGGGACATTAACACTGATCTAAATGCAGAATTAAAGACTAACGTGTAGTCACTGTGCATGCTCATTTCAGAGGAAAACAGCTGTAACTTCAAAACCACACGTGCTATTGCAGATAAAATGAGGGTATGTATCTGAAGAACTACTTGTGCTTGCTTTCCAGTCAAAGGGACAGAAGGATGCCTCATAAAGAGGTGATTCCTAATTAGACCTGGTTGGAAAAATTTCTCAAGTTTTTTACTAGAAAATTCCATTTCAGTTAAACTGATTTTTTTGCAAAATCTTATTGAGTTTGATGAAATTTCCCATGAAAACTAGTATTTCCACAGTGAAAAAATTTTCATTTTAGAAAATTTTGTTTAAGAAAAAATTCAGATTTGTTTGAAAATGAAATGTTTCTTTAGAAATGTTTTTTTACTTTTATATTTTTATGTATTTACATGTTTACATTATTTCTTAACATGTCAGTACATAAAAGGGCCTTGTATTTCCAGCTAGATATCATTCAGGTCTCTATCTTGGTCTATTTGATCCTTTTCTTTTCTTTCTTTCTTTCTTTCTTTTTTTGTGTGCAGAGGGTGGGGTGGGCGAGGGCTCTGTCCCAAAGAAGGAAACGTGGTCATCCCTCAACAGAAGGGGGGCCACTCACTCTCTCACCTAAACAATGGGACAATTAATGGAAAAAACAATAACACGAGTGAGATCACAGGTTCAAAAAAGGGATGCTGAAGGGAAAGCATTGAGCAGATAACTCTTAACAGTGCCCACTACAAAAAAGAATCAAGGGAGTCAGGGGACACTGCTCAGGGAATTCAGTCCAGACCTCTGTCTCAGTTTGATTGGTGGTTAGGTGCATTGTATGGGAGTAATAATATGGGTGATACAGTTTCACGTCAGGGGCACAGCAGCCCAAACCATGAACATTCACCCTTTACTTTACATTTCCTGACTGTATGTGCAGTTTTGCAAATTGAGGCTGAAAGTGTGATCTGTGCTTCAGAATAATTTCCAGAATTACATCAAAATGTTTTAGTTAAAGATCATCTTGTGGGATTTTTTATTATACTTGGCTTCATAATATGTAGTATAATATTTTGTTTCCTAGAAGTCAGTATGAACAGCTTATAGAAGAAGGGAAGAGTGAATGTTTTGATGAAAGACGTGTCAGTCTTTTGAAGGCACAGGTAATACAGCTGGAGAGGCAGGTAATAATGTGACACATAGGAAATGAGAACTAGTTTGTATTTCAAATAATCTTTTTTTCTTCTGAAACTGTTTGCTCCAAATGTGGAAATAGCATTTTTGTTCAAAGGTAGGTTTACAATAGTAGATCCCCAGCATTGTGGTGCACGCTTCTTGCACAAGGCTGGAAAGAACTCCATGATTATAGACTTATAGTATGCAGTGTAGTTGTAGCCGTGTCAGTCCCAGGATATTAGAGAGTCAAGATGAGTGAGGCAATATCTTCTATTGGACCAACTTCTGTTAGTGAGGGAGACAAGCTTTCAAATGTGGCTTGAAATCTTGTCTCTCACCAATAGAAGTTGGCCCTGTAAAAATATTACCTCACCCACCTTGACTCTCTATAGATTTATAGGACAGGCCAGTTCTTCCTTCACACGCAGCAGCAATCCATTAACACTAAGGAGGTATAGTATTGTCTGTCTATTATCTGGCTGTTCTTTTTTAATTGGTAATAGCAGAGCTCCCACTGACTACTGCTGCTCTATCATTCAGAAAAAGGTGTTTGAAGCTGATACATTTGGAATTTTCCTGAGATTTTCCTTAGGATTTCAATTAATCTGCAAAACCCCCAAGAAAATGTAGTTCTGTGGGCCTCCAAAATATTGAACAAATGTTTTATAATTAAAAGTAGTCCCAATTTCTAATTAGATATACATGTATCGTTTGCAGTGTTGTAGCCATGTTGGTTCCAGAATATTAGTGAGACAGGTTGTGGGAGGTCAGATCTTTTATTGGATCAACTTCTCTTGGTGAAAGAGACAAGCTTTCGAGCTACACAGAGCTGAAGAATAAAAACTTTTATTTTTGTCACTAAAATAAGCCAGGTATACTAAACATATAACATATTGAACAAGAAGATGCCATTTTTACGTAATATTTCAGAGTAGAACACGCTTTAAGAAGTTGAAGGTTGAGCTCAAGGTATCTGACAGCTACTTTCTACACCTTATATAAATGTGAAAAGTTTTAAAGCCCTTTCAATATGTCTTCACCAAGAGAAAAGGAATTGAGAACTTAAGGCTATGAAGCTGTATTTGTAACCTTCATAAAAGGGCCTTATAAGTGGATGAGAAGGATAATTGAACAGTGAGATGGAAATTTTTAGCATGTTGCTCAGGGACTTAGATGCCTTAACATTAATGGCACCTGATGTCTAACTCCTATCACTGAAAATTTACTCCTTGGCATTTCAGTTACCTACCAAGTCCTAGTTGAGTATATATGAGAACCAAGAATAGCCACAAACAGTGATATTTATGTTGAATTTTTGTATATGGCAGTTCGTGTCTGTTCTCATAGGTGCAGACTCCATGGGTGCTCCGGGGCTGGAGCACCCATTGGGGAAAAATTGGTGGGTGCTGAGCACCCACTGGCAGCTCCCCGGGAGCCCCGCATGCGCTTGCCTGCCCGCCCAACACTCACCTTCTGGGTTCCGCGGAAGGCGCTTTTTTTAGCCGCAGCAGCTCAGCTGAGAGGCGGCCGGCTGCTGCGGCTAAAAAAAGCACCTTCCGGGTTCCCTGCGCGACCAGAGGCATCTCTGGCTGTGCAGGGAACCCGGAAGGTGAGTGACTTGGGCGGGTGGGGAGCTGCCGGTGGGTGCTCGTGCCTCTGGCTCCTCCCCCGGCCCCGGGTGTGCTGCATTGGGGGGGGGGGGAGGAGAGCAGCAGAGCACCCCAGCACCCCTCCGCCCCCTGCTGCAGCTCCCCGCCAGCCCCGCCCCCTGCGCCCGGCTGCTCACCAGTGCTGCTGGGCTGGGCTGGCTTGCTTGCTTCCTTCCCCAGGCAGGCGGGGCTCTCAGGCTCCTCCCTCTGGCTCCGTCGGCATGCTGGGGGTGGGGTAAAAGCGCAGGGGATGCGAGCACCCACCGGCAGCTCCCCGCCTGCCCAAGTCACTCACCTTCCGGAGGCACCTCCCGCTGCGCAGGGAACCCAGAAGGTAAGTGACGCGGGCGGGCGAGCACGCGCGAGGTGGGGGGCTGCCGGGGTGCGCCACCAGTTTTTCCCGGGGCGGGGATTTGGGGAAGGGGCAGGGCCAGGGGTGGAGTTGGGGCGGGGGTGAAGTTGGGGCGGAGCCGGGGAGGAGCACCCAGCGGCGCTGACAAAAGTCAGCACCTATGTTAATTGTTCTGTATAAGTTCTGTATAGGTTCTTACACCATGTTCATCACTGTAGCATCTGAGAGCCTTCCAGTAGTGCATTGAGCACCATGACTAACATTTTTCTGTGTTTGTACCGCACTTAGCACAATGGAGTCCTGGTCCCCCTCTTAGGCAGTGCTGTAATACCAATAATGAATAATATCTGTCACAAATTTGTTCTCTTATCTGATTCCCAAGGGAAGAAGTTTATGCAGTAGAGTGTTTTGTTTTGGAATTTACACACACACATGCACGCACACATGCGCGCACACAGACACACACACACATTGGCTATATGTTTATCTTACAGATTGCAAGGTCCTAGACGTACACCTTACACTTAGAGCAGAAAGTGGTGAGGTTTTGGTTCCAAGGGGAATTCATTCCACAGTCTTGGGCTGACTCCCGAGAAGATCTCTGTCTCATACACAGATGATTCTGTGTATCGTAGGAAGTTTTATTCTGCATTACTCTCCTACCATTTTGATATGATCAGATTTTGTACTTTTATTAAAATTCATTATGTTGTGGAGGGCTTGCATCTGGAACCCACACAGTAACACTGAACATGAAAAGTGCAGCATAGGGGTGTCTACCCTGTATATTGCAGGGGTTGGACTCTGCCACAACTTCAGAAAAGTCCACTTGAAAGAGAGTGTTGGGAATGGATGAGGAACAGCCACTGAACCTACAGTCTCCTTTAGGTGGCACTGCTGGGGAAGCTGTAATTCACAGTCATTCATAATGACAAAGAATAGTCCTGGCGTGAGGGGAAGAGAGACAGACAAACTTGGTGGTTAGGGCACTTATCTAGAATGTAGGAGACCAAAGTTCAAGTCCCTGCTTGAAGTGATTATCAGACATTTTTTTTAAAATAAAAAATGGTTACAGTTTCAGCTGGAGAAATGGAAAGAAACCTGCTCCAGAATATCCCATAGGCTAGGGCACTCTCCTAAAATGTGGGAGACCCAAGTTCAAACTTTTTTTCCATATCAGGAAAAGGGGGAAGTTAAACCCGGATCTCCCTCATTCCTGGTGAGTGCCCTAACCACAGGGTTATAGATTATAAGGGGGGCCACACACACCAACACTGCTCGGTATCTTAGTCCCAACCCCTGAAAAATTTGGGGTCCAAAGTCAGCGAATTCATGTCAAATTCATGAATTGTTTTGGGTTGACCAAAACTACTTTATTTGCAAAAAAAATGCATTACGCCAAAATATTTTTGGCCAGTTCTGGTTGTAGGTGGGATGAAGATGCCAGCTGTTTGAAACTGAACTAAACCAAAAAATCGACTTAGAGAATTTGATGGCCACTCACTGGTGGAATGGATGGGTGAGAGATGGGGACAGGGATTTTCTCTAAAATACACTGATTGGTTCTGTAATTTTTAGGAAGACTCACGTTGACAGACTTATAAAACCAATGATCAATTTGCCTTTTTGAAGGTTCTTTCAAATAAACAGAACTAACGACTTAAAAATAAAAAGCTGCTTAAAGCACTCGTATTACTTTTTCTGTACTTCGTTATACTTGTTCATGTACTATTTTCCCATGATAACTGAGCTCTCTGTTTTATTAGATGAGATAAAACTACAGAAAGAATGAATGAAAAGCATAAAAATAAAATAGTTCTTGGGAGGGGAAATGACAGATTATAAGGATAAAAAGCAGCAAGATAGGTAATATCTGATCAGAATGCTTCATAAAATGTATTTGCAGAAGAAAAAATAAACACTCTCAATATGCATTTATAAATAATTTTATTAATAATTTTCCAATAGGTGGTCCTACTTACAGAAGCATTAAGTTCTCGAGAAGTCCTTATGCTGGAGTTAAAGAATTCCCTAGAGTCTCTTACTGAGAAACTCAGGTAAGGAAATAGAGGAAACATTTGTATGTTTTGCCATTTTCTTTGACAAAATTTGTCCTAATGCTGAGGTCCTACACCAGGGCCTGGGGTGAACCCTGTAAGTCCAATGTTAAGGGCTTTAAATACGGTTTAGGGCCTTGTGTGGGCCCTCTACGCAGGTGTAAATGTCACCTTTTACTCTTACTAATATGTGCACCACGGCTTTATTCTGAGTGGATTTATGCTCTAGGTAAAGTAGAATAGTGGGAATTGTCTGTCTGAACTTTGAAGATTAAACTGTCTTTTAAACCTTATTTTCCATAGCATTTGCTCTCTCCGTTTACTTTTTATCCTACAAGAATTTGTTATAGAAAAAAATAGAATGGTATTGGGCCCAAAACAGAGTCCTTTGGGATCTCACTTGATTCTTCTTCTGAACTGGACAACTAATCAGTAGTTGCTCTTATTTAAAAAAAAAAAATATTTTCTGTGTAGTCAGTTGCATATTCATCTTATGCTCAATCTGCATTTCACTAACTATGGGGAGAGGCTGTGGAACAATATTCAATGCCTTACTCAAGTCGAAGTGACATTTGTAGAATGTGGTCTCACTTTTTCTACATTCAGCTTTTTGTAGATGGTCTCTTTCACACGTGTTTACATGGTATCATTTTTATGCAGAAATTATAGAATTGACATATACAGACTTCATTTGCACTTGAAGGTTATAGTACACAAAAGAGAGTGCACACAATAGCCGCAGGGGCAGAAATAGAGAGCAAATTTAGCCCTATTTGAAATCTGGTCTGTCAGGTTGTATTTGTTCCTATAACTCTTATCGTGTACCAGTTGAAACCTCAGGGTGCACTTACATAACTATTTTTAAAAAATACATGTAAAAATATACTTGACTTGACAAATATGGATATTAGCCTTTACACACATTTCTCTCTCTCATTCCCTACCACAAGAAAAACCTTCTCCATTTGGCCATACCCTAAAAAAAAAGTCCTGAATAAATAGGCTGAGCTTCACAGAACGACCTACATGTAATCGAAATTTGATACTGTTGGACTAGAGGGATGCGTTCGAAAGCAGAGGTAATTCATCAAAAAATATTAAAGACTTTCCTACCCTGTTTTGAAATCCATCTCTTCCTTCTACTTTTATAGAAAAAAGAACAGCCATACTGGGTCAGACCAATGGTCCATCCAGTCTGGTATCCTGCCTTCTGACAGTGGCCAGTGCCAGATAATTGCAAGTGGATGAACAGAACAGGGCAAATACCAGTGATCCAGCCCCAGCTTGTGGCAGGTGGCGGTTTAGGGACATCTTGAACATGGGGTTGCATCCCTGATTAATAGACATTGATGGACCAATCCTCTGAATTTATCTAATTCTTTTTTGAATCCAGTTATACTTTTGGCCTTCACAACATCTCTTGACAATGAATTCCACAGGGTGACTGTGTGTTATGGGAGAAGTACCTTCTTCTGTTTGTTTAAAGCCTGCTGGCTATTAATTTAATTGGGTTAAGTTCTTTTTTATGTGAAGGGGTAAATAGCACTTCCCCATTCACTTTCTCCACACCATTCATGATTTTATAGACCTCTATGATATCCCCCCTTAGTTGTATCTTTTCTAAGATGAACAGTCCCAGTCTTTTTAATCTCTCCTATATGCCTAATAATTTTCATTGCTTTTCTCTGCACCTTTTCCAGTTCTAATGCACCCTTTTTGAGGTGGGGCAACCAGAACTGCAGTATTCAAGGTGTAGGCATATGATATTTTCTGTTTGATTACCTATCCCTTTCCTAATGGTTCCTAATGTTCTGTTAGCTTTTTTGATTGCTGCTGCACAATGAGCAGATATTTTCAGAAAACTGTCCACAATGAGTCCAAGATCTCTTTCTTGAGTGACAACAACTAATGTATAATTGGGACTATGTTTTCCAATATGCATTACTTTGCACTTACCAATACTGAATTTCATCTGCCACTGTTTTGCCCAGTCACCCAGTTTTGTGAGATCTCTTTGTAACTCTTTCCTGTCAATTTTGGATTTAATATCTTGCATAATTTCATAAAATCTGTCACCTCACTGTTCACCTCTTTTATCAGATCATTTGTGAATATGTTGACCACAACTGATCTCATTACAGATCCAGAGAACCCCACTAATTTCCTCACTCCATTGTGAAAATTGACCATTTTTGCTACCCTTTGTTTCCTATCTTTTAACCAGTTACTGATCCATGAGGACCTTCCCTCTTATCCCAGGACTGCCTAATTTGCTTAAGAACCTTTGGTGAGGGCCCTTGTCAAAGGCTTTATGAAAGTCCAAATACGTTGTATCAACTGCATCATCTTTGTCCACATGCTTGTTGACTCCCTCAAAGAATTCTAATAGATTGGTAAGACATGGTTTCCCTTTTCAAAAGCGGTGTTGACTCTTCCCCAATATACCATGTTTATCTGTGTGTCTGATAATTCTGTTTTTTACTATAGTTTCAAACAATTTGCCTGGTACTGAAGTTAGGCTTACTGGCCTGTAATTGCCAGGGTTGTCTATGGAGCCTTTAAAAAAAAAAAAAAAAAATCAACATTGTTAGCTGCCCCCAGTCATCTGGTACAGAGGCTGACTTCAGTGATAATATTCCTTCCATAGTTGTTAGTTCTCCAGTTTAATATTTGAGTTCCCTCAGCTCTCTTGGGTGAGTACCATCTGATCCTGGTGATTTATTACTGTTTAAATTATCAGTTTGTTCCAAAAACTTCTCCATTGACACCCCAATCTGGGACAGTTCCTCAGATTTGTCACCTAAAAAGAATGGCTTTGATGTGGGGATCTTCCCCACATCCTCTACAGTGAAGACCAACGCAAAGAATTCATTTAGCTTTTCAGCAACGACCTTGTCTTCTTTGAGTGCTCCTTTAGCACCTCAGTTGTCCAGATGCCCCAGTGAGTGCTTTGCAGACTTCTTGCTTCTGGTCTACTTAAAAAAAAAAAAAATGTTGTTAGTTTTTGTGTCTTTAGGTAGGTTCTTGAAATTCTGTCTTGCCCTGCCATATTGTGTTTTTGCACTTAACTTGCCAGAGTTTATGCTCCTTTCTATTTTCCTCATTAGGATTTGATTTCCAATTTCTAAAAGATGACCTTTGCCTCTAACTGCCTCTTTTACGATGTTGGTGACTTTTTTGGTTCCCTTTTCTTTTTTTTATTTCGGGCATAGGTTTAGTCTGAGCTTCTATTACAGTGTTTTAAAATAGTCTCCATGCCGTTTTCAGGCATTTCACCCTTGTGACTGTTCCTTTTAATTGCCATTTATCTAGCTCTCTCATTTTTGTGTAGTTCCCATTATGAAGTTAAATGCTGCTGTGGTGGGTTTCTTTGGCATTTCCCCCCCCTGCAAGGATGTTAAATGTAATTACATGATGGTGGCTATTAATGAGCAAGTCAGCTATATTCACCTCTTGGACCAGATCCTGTGCTCCACTTAAGACTACATCTAGAATTACCTCTCGCCTTATGGGTTCCAGTACAAGCTGCTCCAAGAAGCAGTCATTTATGGTGTCTAGAAATTTTTTTCTCTGCATCCCTTCCTAACATGACACATACCTACTCAATATGAGGATAGTTGAAATCTCCCATTATTATGCCTTTGTAGCCTCTCATCTAACTAGCATTTCACAATCACCATCACTATCCTAGTCAGGTTTTCCAACTGCTGTACTCTTATTGTTTGTTTAGGGGTATAGCAATATAGTTAGGGGTGAAAGTAACAAGACTTACCGATATGGGGGCCTGTCTCTGGGCCCCCAGAAGGGGCGGGACCTCGGGTGGAAGAGGCGGGGCTGGGGTCAGCCTCCCACAGCCAGCTCATCTGTGCTGCCTGGCCCATGTTGCCTGGGGCTGTGGCGGAGATTTAAAAGGGCCCAGGGCTCTGGCCATTGCTGTGGTAGCAGCGGCGGTGGCAGCTGGGAGCCCTGGGCCCTTTTAAATTGCCCGGCCCCAGGGCAGCCCTCCCTTTTATCCCTTCCCCACCATCAGTGGCCCTGCTGGTAGGGTCCCTACTGGCAGGGCTGTCGACGGGGTGGGGCATGTTTAAAAGGGGGCAGCGATGAACGTCGGCTGCATAGGGGATGGTACTGGTGGCCACTTCTTACCGGTATGCCGTACCAGCCCGTATTGGCTTACTTTCACCCCTGAGTATAGTAGTATTGTTCAGTAAAGTTCATTAATGAAAAAAATATGACATTTTAGAGATGTTATATCATATGCAAATGAAAAGTTGAAAGTTGTTTTTTTTTAAATTAGGTGTTTAATATTTTCATTAGTATAAACAATTAAAACAGGTTAAATATTATAATTATAGGTCCTGGTACTCTCTGTAAGGTTTGCTCAGATGGAGGTCTACACTCACGCATATCTAATAGCAGAACTGGGGCTATAGAATAGATTTTAATAAAGGGACAGGCTGTTAGCTGAGAGGATGAAGATGAATGCTCTGAGGAAGTTGTAATGATGTCTTCACAATCTGTCACTGATGAGACAGGGTATTTATTTAGAGTAAAAATCTGTAAAAATCTTTATGTTCAGATTTGCTGAGGTCCTCTATTTACAGTTAAAAGTAAAGAATTACGAAAATGTTTCATTTTTTGTTTCTTTCAACCATCTTCTGAGTGCCTAAAATGCTGTTATGAACCTCTTATGGAATTAAGTTACATGCAGCGGGACAGCATGGTGTTTGGTCTATATTGAGTATGTTGATTATTTCAATTTAAACCTTATGAGGCACCCATACACCATACAAATACTTGCTGAAAACAATAATAAAAATAATGAAATGGTATAAGTAAAAGAACTACCTAGTCAAAGAATTCCAGTGTCCTTAATGCAAATTT
This sequence comes from Macrochelys suwanniensis, assembly GCA_033296515.1. Taxonomy (NCBI): domain Eukaryota; kingdom Metazoa; phylum Chordata; order Testudines; family Chelydridae; genus Macrochelys; species Macrochelys suwanniensis. The sequence continues at coordinate 71,124,645 of CM065780.1, read as the reverse complement.
ATTACTTGATTGCAACCTAAGAGGTACCTCAACAGTCATGTATTATAAAGCATTCTGTTACATGTGGCAGTGTAAGCAGTCTTTGGATTGTCAAGTGCTAAAATAAATGTGTAAAAAAAGTGAGATGTCTTACCTCTGCTGAAAGTATAATGTGATAATTAAAAATAAGAGCTAGCAAGAATTAGATGGGGGAATACTAGGGTTTCTTAAATATTGCAAAGGATCAAAGAACTTATATAGCACATTGTTATCTAGCCTAAACTGTGCTTTCCAAACATACTTTTAAAATTTGTATTCAGTTTATCTGTCTAGTATGTCTAAATATAAATGCACCTCTGGTTTATAAAGAGGTTTGCTTTAGTGTCTACAAAATCTGCATTGATCCACCTGGAAAAAAAATTGATTTCTTTAAAACTTAAAAATAGGTTTTGCTTCAGATGCTTAGCTTTTGAATCTTTAATAAATGAGTTGTGGTTGCAAATATTGTTTTGTGTTGCTTTTAGTACAAATCTGAAACTGTACATAATATAGCTTTACTTTTTACATTTTATATATATATATATATATATATGCTCATTTTTTTTAAACACGGGTCTTTAATTGACTTTGAAAACCATTCCTCTGAAGTACCAGTTGCCCGAGCTGAACTTATACAAATGATTGAAATATGTCAGGCCCTGAGAAACAGACTGCAAAGAAACCATCAAGTAAGTTGTTACTATATCAGGATTTTACTTTAACTTCTCTTGTTTTGTTCACTTATTGTTTTAAAGTTTAGGTTGTGGGTTGTTTGTTTGCAGATATCATAATTTGGATTGCGCTTTTAAATACTCATTGCCATAATAAAAAGTTTCACAAAAAAATTCCTTGCCTTCTGAGTTGATTTCTAGTTTCCAGCAACTTTTTGATGATGTATAAGGAAACAGTTCTCTTTCTTTCCCCACAGAAAGTTAATTTCCCCTTCCAGAAATCAAACAGAGGTTTTTGTTTTGTATCTTTACATCACCAAGTAATAATGGTACTTTTGTTAAGATGCTTGGCTTTCAAAAGGGTAGGCATGTGTAGCGAAGCGAGACTCACCGCCGCGGCGCCTCCTGCTGGTAGTCTCGGGATTTAGCTCTTCACTAGCTCCGGAGTGCCCTCTGCAGGCCAGTGTCTCACCTGCCACTGGCCCCATGTCCCTCCGGCTGTTCCCCCAGCAGTACCTCCTTTCTCTGGGTTTCCCCTCCCAGGGGAATTCCCAACCCTCTAAACCCACCTTGCCTCAGTGGCTACTGCGAGTTGTCATCTAGCCACCACTCTCTGGGGCAAACTGCAGTCTGTCATGGCCACTCATCATTTACAAGGGGTTAGGACCAGCTGCCTCTGCCTATTCCCAAACTGCACCACTGTAGCCCCAGTACCTGTGTATGCCTTTATCAAGGCCTCAGCCTGGGGAGTTGCCAGGCTGGAGCTCCCCAGCTCCTCTAGCCTTTCCGCAGCCCTGCTCTACTCCCAGTACCCTGAGCTCCCAGGCATCTAGGTCCTTCTCTCTCCACAGCTAGGGAGAAACTCCCAGTTCTTCCCTGAGCCCTTATAACAAGGCCAGGTGTGGCCTGATTGGGGCGTGGCCCCAGCTGTCCTGCCTTCCCAATCAGCCACTTTCACTCTTTTTCCTAGCCACAGCTCTCTCCAGGGCTGCTTTCAACCCGTTCTGCAGGAGTGGGGCAGCTGCCCCACTACAGCATGTAATATGAACATAAGAATGGCCATACTGGGTCAGACCAAAGGTCCATCTGGCCCAGTATCCTGTCTTCCCAGAGTGGCCAATGCCAGGTGCCCCAGAGGTAATGAACAGAACATGTAATCATCAGGTGATCCACCCCGTTGCCCATTCCCAGCTTCTGGTAAACAGAGGCTAGGGACATCATACTGGCCCATCCTGGCTAATAGCCATTGATGGACCTATCCTCCATGAATTTATCTAGTTCTTTTGTGTACCTTTGTGTAATCATTATAGAGATTGCCAAAATTATTGACTATGGTGGACAACCCAAGAGCAATGGCATGTTTAAATTGTTAATAGACTACACGGAAGAATGTGTTCCCATCTTACCGAACAGTTAGGGAGAACAAAACATATAAAATATTCATATCAAGACAGATATAAGCATTGGAGCACATTGCATACGAGAAATCACCTTTCATATGTGGATTGAGAAATATCCAAACATTGCAAACATTTATGCACATGCTTAATTTTAAGCATGTGAGTATTCTCACTGTTTTCAGTGGGACTGCCTACATGTTTTAAGTACATGGTTCTCTTTACGTAATTTCATTGGATAACTGGATATCCAAGTATAAGCATGACTTCCTGAGCCTGGAGGATGTTACAGAATATAATAAGTCTGAATCTCTTAAGTCTAAACCTGCACATTTGTATATAGTCCATAAATTAAACATATCCCTCCCTAATTGATTAAGTACATCTGGTAAAATACCAGACTGATGACTGTTGAATGTAAATGAGATGAAGAAAGGAAACATTTGTTCCCATAGAGCTAGGTAAATAATGGAAAATATATTTATGATTATTTGTTCAAATTCACTTTAGCATTTGTGATCCCTTTAACACCTCCTTTCCATGAATATTAGTATGAGGGCTTTGTTTTGTTTGTTTGCAAAAATGTTCACTGGAAGAAAAGGTGGCTGGAATACTCATATATGTGTTAGCACAAACCTTCATGCCACAAATGACTAATTCAACCCCTCTGCCTTTAACAGAAGTTGTAGTCATCTAATTATGGAGTAGGAACCATAGCATACAACTTAGGTTAATGACCACACAAGGCAAATAGAGTAGATTCAACTTATTAGCAGCCCCTTAATTGCCAGCTAAAATTTGCCTTTGTCCGGCAGTTGCAAATGAGCGGAAGGTAGGTTTGTGGGGCTGTAGCCAGAAAGGAAGTGCTGAGATATGCCTTCCCTGGTTGCCGTCCTGCAAAGTTTCCTGTGGGCAGGGCAGCTGCAGGGAGGAGGGCTGCTGCCTGGATGCTGGGGCTTTCTATGGGGAGACAGGGTGCTGAGTGCCCATAGAGGTATACAGTACTTCTCCCTGTGCTCTCCAGGGGTCAGAGATCAGCATGTCTCAGTGCTTTCTTCCCTGGGTGCAGCCCCCTGACAGGGTGCAGCCTGAAAACTGCAGGGAGCCTGCAGCCCCTTACCTCCTGGTCCTTGTGAGCAAGCAGGTTTGCAGGGCTGCAGTCCCACAAGGAAGCACTGGGATGTGCTGAGTACCTGCCACTGGCAGGTTTGTGGGGCTGCAGCCAAGAAGGCATGTCTCAGCTCTTCCTTCCATGGCTGCAGCCTTGCAAACCTGCCTGCGGCTAGGGCCGTTCTCCAAAAAATGTTCTTAATAAGCAACATGCCATTGCAAATATCCAAATCCCATTAACATTAAAGTCAATGGGATGGGATTGGTTCTTGGCAATAGGTTGCTATTAACTGGAAGTTGTTAATATGCAGGTTGTTATTAAGCAGAATCTACTTTAGATACAGAAAAGACTAAAAACAAATAGTTTGCAAGCAATTTATAGATTGAAATTTGTTCCCATTAAAGGTTTGTCAAATAATTGTGATTGAACAAATTTGTAAAAATGAGTCAACGCATGGATAATTTGCAAACAAAATTGAGGGCTGAATTTATTGAGTACATTGTTTTTCTATGAATAGTTAGACTACCTCTACTTTTTAGTAGACAATTTTTCATTCTTCAGCTATCCATCTCCAGCTACCTGACCTTTCCCTCTGGAGAAGAAAATGTTCATTGTTACCCAAAGGAAAGCTTTATGCAAAAGATGCAATTCATGTATAATCTAAATTTACAGCTTCTGAAGAAATCAAATCTGGGAAGATTTTTCTTCCTGAATCAATTTTAAACCCCAGCAGATGGTACAAAGATTTTTTCCAAATCACAATAGAGAGAAAGGAAGGAGGAAAAATCTGAGTCTGAGGATTAATTGGATATGGATAGTTGGATGATAAAAAATAATTTTTCTGCTTTTACTGTTACTTTCTAGTGATGACATGAACAGTGGCAAAAGCATTAAAGCAATACATGATTGTATTTCAAACAAAATTTTTGTCCATTTTTTATTCTGTACTCCATTTGAAATTTTATCAATGTATCACAAACCCATTATATATGTTGGAGGGCCAGGTCAAGGTAATTCTGCTGGAATAGCTTTAGACTTGTTATCCTTGATTATGTTTAAAGGATTGGGTTACCTCAGAAGCTTTGATCCCACAATGTGATATATTCCCCATCTACCTTTATACATAGGTCAGTTTCACTAGTACTAGTAAGATCATTTAAGTATGTTCCTCTCTCCGGGTTTGCAAAGACATTTTCTTCTATAATGGTAATTTGCTAAGGATTCCTATGGTTTAGATGCCATTTATAACTGAATACTTGAATAAAATTAAAATCCTACATTTAAATAATGCTTTCTATTAATTCTTTTAGTGATTTTTATACAGTACTTTTGTTCGGTGCTTTACATTGAAAGGTTAGAGAAACTCAAGTTGAGAGCTAGTCTCTCTATTTTCTTTTTAGAAGGCTTCATTTTATAAATTTAGTTTAAAATTTATAGTCTTTTGAATTTCTAGTTCTTGGGTGCAGTACTATACATTTCAGATAAAGATTATTTTGAAAGAGTAAATGATATTTTTTAGAGTCTCATTTTCAGTGGTGCTGAGCATTCATTGACAGCTGGTATCAGTGGAAACTGTGGGTCCTCTGAACCTCCGAAGTCCAAACCCTTAATATACATGAGCATTACAAAAATTTTCCACTGGGTGGCTACTATGATTGAGAATGTAGGAGAGTTGAGGTGATGGCTTTGGAATGACTTTTTGTTTCCAAATAAACAGTACTTCACTGACTGAAGAAGAAATACACCCCAATTTTCCATTGCTAATAGTGTATAGTAACAGTTTATGACCTAAATGGAAACAGTGTAAGAAAGCAATGTATTTTATATATTTGAATTCTGATTCCACTCCATCATATATAAATAGGTTTTTTTTTTCTGAGTTGGGATAAGTGCTTTCGACAAATTTCAGTATGATTGGATCTTGTAATTAAACGTTTGAATAGAGAGACCCATAACATTCATGGCATTCATTCTATACAAGATCTGTGAAGATCAGTTTGAGTGATTTTAAATTCAGAAAATTATATTATTTTTAATGCTTTGCTAGAAGTGATTTGAAAGTAAGACTTTAATGTTTAAAAAACCAAATATAACGTTATTCTATTGCAGAGTATTGAATGTAACAGAGTCAATGAAAGTCATATTGATCCACCTATGTTTCTTAATTAGAAATAAAGGTAAAGGCTATGTCTATTGAGATTTTTTGTATTAGAATGCTATAGAGCTTAGGATCTCATCTGTTTTTTTATCATAGTTTGGTTTTCCTTGCAATAATTGAAACATCTGATGGCAGACCAAAATATTTTTTTAATAATAGCTATATATGCAAGAAACAAAGCACCAGTGCCCAGAGGGCTTAAAGTCAAAAAGCTTCCTTAAACCTTTCTCTCCCTCCCCCCCTTCAAATCTGCCTCTAAAAGAGGAAATTGGGGTGGGTAGGGAATTGAATCTTACACCTTTTTCTGTGTCACATTGTGAGCAGCACATTACTACTCTTCTGTAAGTATATTTTTCACAGATGTAAGATGTAAAATAAAACCAATCCCAGGCAAAGAAATGTTTTGCCTTAATTCTGATCTTTTTTTCTCCCTTGGGTATATAAATCTCTTCACTCAGAGATTCTTAAAACTTCTTTGCTGTAGAAAGTTTAAAGCCAAGACCTTTATGGTATAAAATTGATGTAACACTGTGATATGAAAATTGTCCTTAAGGTTTTCTTTTAATTTCTGATTTGATTGTTGTGACATTGTTAGGAAAAGGCTGTATACATGTTTTAAGGGCAATCAGTTCGGGACCTGAAATTTTATTGTATAGGTCTATTTAAGGCCTGGACTTCACTTAAAAGGTTTGCTGGCATAGCGATGTCATTTAGGGATATGATCATCCCTCTGACCCCCAGTAGAGCTGTACTGGCAAAAGGCCTACTATAGATGCAGTTATGCTGACAAAAATATTGTTTTGCTGGGGTAGCTTATTTTACACACAAAAATGGTATAAACTATATTGGCAAAACTGGTATAAACTACATTAGGAGGGTTTGCCTGTGTAGCTATGCTGACAAAGCTTTTAAGTATAGACAAGGCCTTAGGGATTTAAAAAGGAAAACAAAAGCCTTGCAATCTACTAGATACATTTAAATGATGAGGAATTTCTAAGGTAAATGACTAGTTTTGCATGAGATGGTTTAAGGCAGAAAAGTTGTAGGGTATCAAACACATTGTTTTCTTGTGGAAGTCCCATAAAACTTGGATGGAAGGAAAGAAAGAAAAGCAAGTCCATTGGACTAATGCAGTACCCCGTCTTTGGACACTTTAAATTCAAATCTGGTTTTAGGTGACAAGTGGATCTGCCTTGTTCCTAGTAAATATTTCCCAAGCATTGGACAATTTATCATGATTAGCCGTTTCCACAACAACATAATCAACTACTCCTGACTCAGCAGCAACTGATTAAAAAATGTCTCTCCCATATTTTTTTAAGAAAGCCAGTTAGATGCGTCTCATCCTATTATCTTGATATTAAAAATCAATTTCTAATTATTAACTTTCGATATCCAGTTCTATATATGTTCTCATACCATGCTCATCACCATAGTATCTGAGCACCTTCCTGTACTGAGTTAAGAAATGTGACTGGGACACAGTGGACATTTTTGGTAATATTTTTATGATGCCTATACGTGCCTCAGTTTCCCCTATATATTGCATTGCTACCCAGTGAGGGAAAAAGGATTAAGTTTGCTCTCAGGACAGGCTAAGAGACAGGGCTTGTATTCACGTACAGCACTACAGCAGCACAGCTGCAGCGCTTTAGTGAAGATGCTCCTACACTGACGGGAGAGCGTCTCCTGTGTAGTTAATCCACCTCCCTGAGAGGCAGTAGCTATGTTGGTGGGAGAAGCTCTTTCCTTGACATAGTGCTGTCTACACCTGGGGTTAGCTCAGAATAACTTCACTCGGGTGTGGATTTTTCACACCCCTGAGTGATGTAGATGTGTAGTGTAGACCTGGCCATAGCCAGGTGTGTGTGTTGCCTAGCTCTCTGAGTGGACTAAATAGGTCATTAAAAAGAACTGGCCTAAACTGATCCATCTCAGTGAAAAATCTGAGAAGACAATGGAAAGCCTGATCACCAGGACATCAACACCTAGCAACCAGTGATCAAGAGGGAGGAGGATTTCCCAGCCTCTAAGCAGGGAATCAGAGCAGACACCTCAGCTTGAGAACAAAGGACTGAGAGGTGTGAGGAATACATTTGAGCTCTGGAAGAAGCTTGGTAGCTCTCTCACCTGGGAACTGACTAATGAAGGAAATGAGAAGGAGAGCCAGAGATGGTGTTCATTACAGTTTGGCTGGTTCATCAGGGCACTGGCTTGGCCAGGATGGACTATGGCTTAACTTCTGCCTCTCTTTGCTAATTGTAAGACTTCCTTTGCTGTGTTCCAGTTAAGTAATAAATGCAGTAGCGTAGCCGGGGGGGGGAGCAAGGGGAGGGGCCGCTCCCCCTGTGAGGAAAAGCGGTGCTAAGGTGCCGCCTGAGCCTCGCTGGGGTGGCACTTTAAAAGGCCCGTGGCTCCTGCCACTGCGGGGAACCACGGGCCTTTTAAAGCGCCGCCAGAGCCCCACTGCCGGAGCTCCGGCGGCGGCGCTTTAAAGGGCCCAGGGCTCCTCAGCGGCTGGAGTCCCGGGCCCTTTAAAGCGCCGCTGGGTGAGTACAGGGGGAGTGGGGAGGCGCCTTTTTAAAGCGCCGCTCCCCCTGTGCTCAAGACCTGGCTACGCTACTGAATAAATGCTACTGTTTTGAAAACGCTGCTCGAGTCAGTGTCACTGTAAATAATTCAGTGAGGTGCATTAATCCCTGACGAGTGTGCACGCCTCTACCCGGAGTGTACTTCAGTTGGACTTGCTGAATAGACCTCACAGTGTGAAGCAGGAGTGCTGAAGCCCCAGAGATTCAGTCTTAGGCACTGGTGAGGCCGCATGGCAGACCCCTTGCAGTCTGGCACATCGAAGGGGTTTCTCCAAGAGACTGTTTCAAATCTGGGGGCATAGCACCGTTCCTGTGGATATATAACACTGACTAATATCAGTCACATGTTTGTTCTTTGATCCTCTCCCTAGTGGGAGAAACGTGTGCAGTGGAGTGTCTTGTTTTGGTAGTGTTTTAGGTTTTTAAACATACATGTTGTATATATTTATGTTGTCCTTGGTTCAAAGTAATCAGGTTTTCCAAGAAGTAGCAGAAATTACTTGGGTGCTATTGAATATGTTAATTTATTGCTCACATTGCTCATCACCATAGTAACTAAGTGCAATTTGCATAACTGTTAAGAAAATACATTATTTGTCAAATCCATACAAAAAGCTATATTATACTAATGTGCAGGTTGCAAAGCGGAGCTCTCACAAGTCATAAAATGCCAACGTTACCTCTCTGCTTGTGCCTATGCATTATGTTACATTCTGAAAAAGGGGGTGAGAAGTGACGTGGCAAAACTTGCAGATGACGCACAATTATGTGTTTATTAAGAACATAAAAATGGCCATAATGGGTTAGACCAAATGTCCATCCAGCCCAGTATCCTGTCTGCCGATAGTAGCCAATGCCAGGTGCCCCAGAGGGAGTGAACCTAGCAGGTAATGATCAAGTAATCTCTCTCCTGCCATCCAGCTCCACCCTCTGACAAACAGAGGCTAGGGACACCATTCCTTACCCATCCTGGCTAATAGCCATTAATGGACTTAACCTCCATGAATGTATCTAGTTCTCTTTTAAACCCTGTTATAGTCCTAACCTTCACAACCTCCTCAGGCAAGGAGTTCCACAGGTTGACTGTGCGCTGTGTAAAGAACTTCCTTTTATTTGTTTTAAACCTGCTGCCCATTAATTTCATTTGGTGGCCCCTACTTCTTATATTATGGGAACAAGTAAATAACTTTTCCTTATTCACTTTCTCCACACCACTCATGATTTTATATACCTCTATCATATCCCCCCCATATCCAAGCTGAAAAGTCCTAGCCTCTTTAATCTCTCCTCATATGGGACCTGTTCCAAAACCCCTAATAATTTTAGTTGCCCTTCTCTGAACCTTTTCTAATGCCAGTATATCTTTTTTGAGATGAGGAGACCACATCTGTATGCAGTATTCAAGATGTGGGCGTACCATGGATTTATATAAGGGCAATAAGATAGTCTCCGTCTTATTCTCTATGTCTTTTTTAATGATTCCTAACATCCTGTTTGCTTTTTTGACTACCGCTCCACACTGCGTGGATGTCTTCAGAGAACTATCCACGATGACTCCAAGATACCTTTCCTGATTAGTTCTAGCTAAATTAGCCCCCATCATAGTGTATGTATAGTTGGGGTTATTTTTACATTACATGTATCCACATTAAATTTCATTTGCCAATTTGTTGCCCAATCACTTAATTTTGTGAGATCTTTTTGAAGTTCTTCACAGTTTGCTTTGGTCTTAACTATCTTGAGCAGTTTAGTATCATCTGCAAACTTTGCAGATCACTGTTTACCCCTTTCTCCAGATCATTTATGAATACGTTGAATAAGATTGTTCCTAGGACTGATCCTTGGGGAACACCACTAGTTACCCCTCTCCATTCTGAAAATTTACCATTTATTCCTACCCTTTGTTCCCTGTCTTTTAACCAGTTCTCAATCCATGAAAGGATCTTCCCTCTTCTCCCATGACAACTTAATTTACGTAAGAGCCTTTGGTGAGAGACCTTGTCAAAGGCTTTCTGGAAATCTAAGTACACTATGTCCACTGGAGCCCCCTCGTCCACATGTTTGTTGACCCCTTCAAAGAACTCTAATAGATTAGTAAGACATGATTTCCCTTTACAGAAACCATGCTGACTTTTGCCCAACAATTTATGTTCTTCTATGTGTCTGACAATTTTATTCTTAACTATTGTTTCAACTAATTTGCCTGGTACTGTAATTGCCGGGATCACCTCTAGCGCCCTTTTTAAATATTGGCATTACATTAGCTATCTTCCAGTTATTGGGTACAGAAGCTGATTTAAAGGACAGGTTACAAACCATAGTTAATAGTTCCACAATTTCACATTTGAGTTCTTTCAGAACTCTTGGGTGAATGCCATCTGGTCCCGGTGACGTGTTACTGTTAAGTTTATCAATTAATTTCAAAACCTCCTCTAATGACACTTCAATCTGTGACAATTCCTGAGATTTGTCACCTACAAAGGACGGCTCAGGTTTGGGAATCTCCCTAACATCCTTAGCCATGAAGACTGAAGCAAAGAATTCATTTAGTTTCTTCACAATGACTTTATCGTCTTTAAGTACTGCTTTTGAATCTCGATCGTCCGGGGCCCCCCTGGTTGTTTAGCAGGCTTCCTGCTTCTGATGTACTTAAAAAACATTTTGTTATTACCTTTTGAGTTTTTGGCTAGCTGTTCTTCAAACTCCTTTTTGGCTTTTCTTATTACATTTTTACACTTAATTTGGCAGTATTTATGCTCCTTTCTATTTACCTCACTAGAATTTGACTTCCACTTTTTAAAAGATGCCTTTTTATCTCTCATTGCTTTTTTTACATGGTTGTTAAGCCACGGTGGCTTTTTTTTTTTTAGTTCTTTTACTGTGTTTTTTAATTTGGGGTATACATTTAAGTTGGGCCTCTATTATGGGGTCTTTGAAAAGTGTCCATGCAGCTTGCAAGGATTTCATTCTAGTCACTGTACCTTTTAATTTCTGTTTAATTAACCTCCTCATTTTTGCATAGTTCCCCTTTCTGAAATTAAATGCTACAGTGTTGGGCTGCTGAGGAGTTCTTCCCACCACAGGAATGTTAAATGTTGTTATATTATGGTCACTATTTCCAAGCGGTCCTGTTATAGTTACCTCTTGGACCAGATCCTGCACTCCACTCAGGACTAAATTGAGAATTGCCTCTCCCCTTGTGGGTTCCTGTACCAGCTGCTCCAAGAAGCAGTCATTTAAAGTATCGAGAAATTTTGTCTCTGCATTTCGTCCTGAGGTGACAAGTACCCAGTCAGTATGGGGATAATTGAAATTCCCCACTATTATTGAGTTCTTTATTTTGATAGCATCTCTAATCTCCCTTAGCATTTCATAGTTACTATCACTGTCCTGATCAGGTGGTCGATAATAGATCCCTACTGTTATATTCTTATTAGAGCATGGAATTACTATCCATAGAGAGTCTATGGAACATGTGGATTCATTTAAGATTTTTACTTCATTTAATTCTACATTTTCTTTCACATATAGTGCCACTCCACCCGCCGCCCGCATGACCTATTCTGTCCTTCCGATATATTTTGTACCCTGGAATGATTGTGTCCCACTCCACCAGGTTTCTGTGATACCTATTATATCGATATCTTCCTTTCACACGAGACACTCTAGTTCACCCATCTTATTATTTAGACTTCTAGCATTTGTGTACAAGCACTTTAAAAACTTGTCACTGTTTATTTGTCTGCCCTTTTCTGAAGTGTCAGATTCTTTTTTATGTGAATGTTTCTCTTCTGATCTGGCCCATACTTTATCCTCTTCCATCCTCTCCTCCTGACTAAAACCTGGAGAATCTCTATCAATAGACTGTCTTCTAAGGGCAGGTCTTCACTACCCGCCGGATCGGCGGGTAGCAATCGATCTATCGGGGATCGATTTTTCGCGTCTCGTTAAGACGCAATTAATCGATCCCCGATCGCGCTCCCCATCGGCTCCGGCAGTCCACCTCATCGAAAGGCGGAAGCGGAGTCGACGGGGGAGCGGCTTCGATCGACTCGCCGCCGTCCTCATCGCCAGGTAAGTCGATTACGATACGCCGACTTCAGCTACGCTATTCACGTAGCTGAAGTTGCGTATCGTAGATCGACCCCCTCCCCTAGTGTAGCCCTGGGCTAAGAGAAGTCTCTGTCCTATCCACATGCTCCTCTGCAGCAATCGGCTTTCCCCCATCTCTTAGTTTAAAAACTGCTCTGCAACCTTTTTAATGTTAAGTGCCAGCAGTCTGGATCCACTTTGGTTTAGGTGGAGCCCATCCTTCCTGTATAGGCTCTCCCTATCCCAAAAGTTTCCCCAATTCCTAATAAATCAAAACCCCTCCTCTCTACATCATTGTTTCATCCACGCATTGAGACTCTGAAGCTCTGCTTGCCTACCTGGCCCTGCGCGTAGAACTGGAAGCATTTCTGAGAATGCCACCATAGAGGTCCTGGATTTCAGTCTGTTTCCTAGCAGCCTAAATTTGGCCTCCAGGATGTCTCTCCAACCCTTCCCTATGTCATTGGTACCTACATGTACCATGACCACTGGCTCCTCCCCAGCACTACACATAAGTCTATCAAGATGCCTTGAGAGATCCGCAACCTTCGCACCAGGCAGGCAAGTCACCATATGGTTCTCCTGGTCATCACAAACCCAGCTATCTATGTTTCTAATGATTAAATCGCCCATTACTAACACCAGCCTTTTCCTAATGACTGGAGTTCCCTCCCCTAAAGAGGTAACCTCAGTGCGAGACGATACCCCAACATCATCTAGAAGGAGGGTCCCAACTATGGGAAGGTTTCCTTCTGCTCCCGTTGACTGCTCTCCTTCCCTGAGCCTTTCATCCTCCTTAACAGTGCAGGGGCTGTCTGACCGGAGGTGGGACAAATCTACAGTGTCCCGGAAAGCCTCATCAACATACCTCTTTGCCTCCCTTAGCTCCTGCAGTTCCACCACCCTGGCCTCCAAAGCCCGTACATGGTCTCTGAGGGCCAGGAGCTCCTGGCACTGAATGCACACATACGCCACCCGCCCACAGGACAAGTAATCATATATGCTACACAGAGCGCAATAAACAGGATATCCCCCCTTTGCTGCTGGGCTTCTGCCTGCATTCTCTCCTACAGCTACCTAGGTTAATGATAGGGTTTTTGTTTAAATCAAGAAGTTTTGATTACAGTTTAGTTTAAAGGTTGTAAATAATGGCAAGTGTACCTCGCCTCCTTCCCAACTCCCTCTCAAAATTCCCTGTTAGCGGCCCCTGTTCGCAAAGCTCCCTGGTCACTGACTCACTGCTTTATAAAGCCCTGGCCTTCCTGATAGCCCCGGCCCCTGACAAAGGCTCAGCCAATGAACAGAGGCTTCTAGATTTCAAACCTTGTTTAGAAGCTCAAAGCTTCTAACTGCCCGCCACAGCACACAGTCCTTCAGATGAACAAACAAACAAACACAAGCTCAGCACACAGCAAGTAATCTCCAAACACAAACAAACAAAGACTCTGAGCAACTTCAGAGGAACTCAACAAAACTAGATGAATTAGCAGCATTGTTGGCAAATGCAAGGTAATGCATTCTGGAAGGAATAATGTAAACCCATTACACATACAGTTGCATTCTGAAACCACTCAGGAAAAAGGCTTGGGATAAAATCCTGGCCCCCTTCAAGTCAATGGGAGTTTTGTCATTGTCAGTGGGGCCAGGATTTCCCCAATGGCTTTCATTCTGGAGAGAATGATGCAGTCAAAAAAGCAAATAAAGCATTAAGATGTATAATGAATATGACAGAAAGTAATACTGAAAATAACATAGTGCCATTATATAAATTAATGGTATTCTTGTACCTGAAGTGCTATGTTCAAGGATATAACAATTTATTTCAGTGCTTAACTACCCTGACTGTTAGAAAGTTTTTCATAATGTCCAACTTAAACCGCCCTTGCTGAAATTTAAGCCCATTGCTTCTTGTCCTATCCTTAGAGGTTAAGAAGAACAATTTACCTTCCTCCTCCTTGTAACAACCTTTTATGTATTTGAAAACTGTTATCATGTGCCCCCTCAGTCAATTTTTTCAATCTTCCTTCCTGGGTCATGTTTTCTAGACCTTTAACCACTTTTGTTGCTCTTCTCTGAATTGTCTCCAATTTATCCATATCTTTCCTGAAATGTGGACATAGTATTTCAGTTCAGACCTAATACGCATGGAGTAGAGTGGAAGAATTACTTCTTGTGTCTTGCTTATAACACTCCTGCTAATACATCCCAAAATGATGTTTGCTTTTTTTGCAAGTGTTACACTGTTGACTCATATTTAGCTTGTGATTCACTATGACTACCAGGTCACTTTGCACAGTACTCCTTCCTAAACAGTCATTTCCCATTTAGTATGTATGCAATAGATTGTTCCTTCGTAAATGGAGTACTGTGAATTTGTCCTTATTGAATTTCATCCTATTTACTTCAGACCATTTCTCCAGTTTGTCCAGATTATTTTGAATTTTAATCCTATCCTCCAAAACACTTGCAACCCTGCCCATCTTGATATCATCCACAAACTTTAAGTGTACTCTCTATGCCATTATCTAAATAATTTATATTGAACAGAACCAGACCCAGAACTGGTCCTTATGGTCCAGAACCCCCCACTTGACTGTGAACCAGTGATTATTCTGTGAGAATGGTTTTCCAACCGTTATGCACCCACCTTATAATAGCTCCATCAAGTTGTATTTCCCTAGTTTTTTTACGAGAAGGTCATGCGAGACAGTATCAAAAACCTTACTAAAGTCAAGATACACCACATCTACCGCTTCTCTCCATCCACAAGGGTTTTACCCTGTCAGAGAAAGCTATTAGATTGGTTTGACACCATTTTGTTCTTAAATAACTGTTAGCATAGATTTGTCATCACCTTATTATCTTCTAGGTGTTTGCAAATTGATTGGTTAATTATTTGCTCCATTATCTTCCTGGTACTGAAGTTAAGCTGACTGGTCTGTAATTCCCTGGGTTGTCCTTCTTCCCCTTTTTATAGATTGGCACTATATTTGCCCTTTTCCAGTAGGTATTTGCCTTAGGCATGTTTCACCTTTACCATGTAATGTTCAATAGTATATACCCTATAGTCATATAGTACAAATTATGTATAAAGAAGTTTAACAAAATTAGGTCATAATTCTGTTAAAATCCATTAGATTTGATTTCAGAAAGGTCTTTCTGCATGTTCACTGTAGGCATCAATGGTAAAGTGATGATTGGCCACTATAGTTTCCAAAGCACTAGAGCAACTTCACCATTTATGAATCTTTACCCTAATGAGAAACTGCAAGACACACTCCCTAAACTGCATATTGCAATATAAAATGAAAACTACCTTGTCAGTGGCAGCCTTGTGGGGTCAGCACTTCTGAAAATTGTGTCCATTAGAAATAGATATGAAAATAAATCTTTATGTTCAAGATAATAAAAGAAATGTCTTATTTTACTGGACCATTTTTATTTATCTTCTTAATTTAAAAATGGGCAATAATGAAAGAAGCTAGCCTAAAATTTAGAACCATTTCAGATCCTTCGTATGCTTTTTCAGTTCTCACAGGAATACAGCCTAAAGGAAACAATATAAATTAATGATGAAATTCATTTCAGAAATAGCATTGCAATTGAGTCTGGAAGAATGAAATTAAACCTGTATTGTTCTAAAAACATCCCTTTAGGACTTCTAGAGGGTGAAAATTTGCACATATGGCTTCAAGGCTTGTTTTCCCTAAGTATTTGGAGATATAGCATGTCACATGTGTGCTTAAAGTTAATTCTGTAGCTCCACTGTGCATAGGAGAGAAAAATTGGTTTCTCATCAAGAGCCACAATTGCACCATGTGTCCTATTTTAAAACTGTCCATTCCGAATCAATTTGATGTATATTCAGAAATGGAGAGGTACACATGGTGCTCATGTATCAGGTTTTTTTTAATGCTGGCAGTAGGTTAATGAGGGGGGTCAGGTGCAAGTATTAGAGTGTTAGAATTGTACTAATCCCATCATCGTTAATAAGTCTATGTGCTTTGAAAACTTGGCATAATAATAATGTACATAATGCTTATAATTGTGGCAAAATCATGGGTAGTCACCTTTGCTGTAAAAATCTCCTCTGTCAATTGTTTTTCATAAAATGTTTTTTTGGGTACAATTATGAATATTTTGGTAGTGGACATTTTAATTTTCACTTATAATAATTATAGTCCATGTACATTTTTTGAAAGAGAAAACATAATTTTATGAAAACTGCAGCACTCTACAGCAGCTTTAATGAAAACCTAAATTTTGCGTTATTGCAATGTATTGCCTTGGCCTTATTCCAGATTTGCTTTTTTGACCAGACTGCATCCACAATGCAGGCATGACTCAAAAGTCTGTCAGCACAAATATTGAGCCAGTTCCAACAGTTTGCATCAAATTTTGTTCTAGAATTCTTTGTCTTTATTCTTTTTTTATTTTCATTTAAATAGAAATAGACTCCATGAGCGCAGGGTTGAATCTGTTCAGTAGCAGTGTCCAGTGGTCCATGCCTGCATCCTTCATCTCGTCATGCTCTGAAGCAATGGCATAAGGGACAGGGCAGACTGTCTCTCCAGTTCCTTTCTGCCACTTGTGGTTTGGGATGGAACCTTTCTGTGTCACAAACCTTCTAGTGTTCTGCTTGAATTTCAACGGTAAATAGCCTGTAAATAATTTTTATCTTAGATATTTAGCTTAGTTAAGGCTGGCCTTCCCTGGGGTCTCTTCTCTGTGGATGATCTGCATAAGAGTTGCCTGTACTGCCTCAGGGAATTACACCTTCCCTCAAAGTGTGATATCTGCCACTCATTCCCCCCTTGTACTAGGAAGTTTTGGGTGTTAAGATTCCACAGACACTTAATGAAACTCTCCATGAGACCCCTTTCTGACCAGGAGCCAGTTTATTGGGTGAGTCTGAACTCCATTATCATCATCATCATGTTCCCATTACGCCTCCAGTGTTTAGGGCAGCGATGAAGATCCTCCACTCTGTTTCTGGCAAATCTTTCAATGGTTCCTCAGCTGTGCCCCAGGTTTTTCAGCTTGGCTTCCACCACTCCTCGCCATGGTGTTTTTGGGCGCCTCATTTTTGCTTGTCTTCTGGTGTCAATCTTATTGCTACTCTGGTGATGGAATCAGTTTCCATCCGTAGCACATGGCCAATCCATCTCCAATGCCGCCTGGCAATGATAGTGCTCATATCTTCTTGGCTACTCTGTGTGAATATATCTTGGTTTGAGATTGTTCTGGGCGAAAAGATACGGAGGATTTTTCTGAGGCAGGTTGTAAGGAAAGAAGACAGTTTGAACATGTTATACGTTCTCATTCCCCAGAATTCTGCACTATAAAGTAATGCTGAAAGTACACAGCTCTGATAAATCTTGAGTTTGGTTTTGGTGTTGTATTTTGATGATTTCCAGACAGTATTTAAACTCCTGAAGGTGTTCCTGGCTTTACTGATTTTGTTCCAGATGTTCTGGCTTGTTCCACCATCCTGGCTGATGGTGCTACCCAAGTATGTGAATGTTTGTACATTGGTGAGAACATAATCCTCTGTCTGTACTGGTGATGGTGAGGCAATATTAAATGTAATGATATCGGTCTTATTGCAATAGATTTTCAGTCTAATTTGCTGGCTGCATTGAGTCGAGTTGTTTTTTCTTGTGTATGATGTTGGGTATATGATAGGAGAGTGAGATCATTTGTGAAGTCCAGGTCTTCAAAGGATGAGAAGGGTGTCCGTTTAATGCCTCTTGGAATGTTTTCTGTTGTACGCTGCATTACCCAGTGGATGGCAATGTTGAAGAGGATTGCAGACATGAGACACCCCTGACGTACTCCTGTTTTGACTTCAAAACTGAGCTTACTGTGATCAACACTGCATGTAAAGTTGAAATAGAAGCTTTTGATGATGTTGATTATACGAAGAGGGATTCCATATGCCTGCAGAATGCGCCATAGGCCGGTCCTGTGAACACTATCAAAAGCCTTTTCAAAGTCTATGAAGTTTATGTAGAGTTGCATTCTAAGCATTGTTCTATTATGTTTCGTAGAGTGAAGATCTGGTCTGTACATTCTTGCCCTTTCCGAAAATTGGCTTGCTCTTTTCTGCAAACACTATCAACTGCCTCTCATATATGCTGGACTATGACCTTACACAGTACTTTGCTCGGCACAGATAAAAGTGTGATACCATGCCAGTTATTACAATCACTGAGAGTTCCTTTCTTTGGTATCATCACTATAACCCCATTGGTCCACTCATCTGGCACTTTTTCCCTTTCCCAAACTGATGTAAATAGAGGGGCCAGGATTGATGCTGCTAACTCAGGATTTACCTTGATCAATTTTGCATTCAAGTTATCCTTGCCAGGAGTTTTGCCATTTTTAAAGGATCTGATGGCTTGAATGATCTCTTCCTTAGTTGGGGTGTCTGTCTATAGCAAGATCTTCTTGTGCCTCCGGGATGTTTGCTTCCTCTTTAAGTGGCTCCCTGTTCAGCAATTCTTTGAAATGCTCTGTCCAGCGCATTTCTTGTTCTTTTTCTGTTGTTAGTAGGTGGCCTTGTTTGTCCCTAATGAAAGTGTTTGTTGATGTCTGCTGTTTACCACTGATAAGCCGCGTCATTTTGTAGATGGTTTCTTGTTCACTACGAACAGCTGCATCCTCTGCGTGTTGCCAGTGTGACGTTGCACTCCATATGTTTTATGGAAATATACTAATGAGTGTCAATATAATGTAACTGGAATATGCTTCATGCAAAAGGTCTCTTGTAAGGTATCATTACAAAGCTTATAATCTACTGAGTGTGTTCATTCTATTTGTATGAATGTATCATTCTTGTATCTGAAGCTAGAAATATGAAGTATTACTCTAAAGTCCTATTGTAATTATGCAAAGTGTGGGCCATTAATGGTAGTTTAGAATCTTGATGGCTCCCATTGACTAGGACAATTGGTTGTAAAAGGCTCTGTTTACTTGTAAGCCTTCCTGTGTTTCTATGAGTCAGGACAGAAAGAATGGAGGCTTGGGGTCTCACTGGTGCTGTGTTCCAACAAATGACAGTGATGAAGAAATAACCGGACATGTGACCATGTCACATAGTACTGGAATCCATCTTAAACCTGGCACTTTTCAATTTAGAAGGAGGGGTGAGAACCCAGAGAGACATAGGATTCTCGCCTTGGGCCAAAGCTATAAAAGGGGGTGGAGCAGAACAAGGGGGGGCTGCCAGTCGTGAGAAATCCCCTAGTTACCATCTGAGCTGGAACTAACAAGAACTGTACCAGGGGAAAGGATTGGGCCCAAACTAAGAAGGAGTCTAGTCTGTGAAAGAAGCTTATTGGAACAGCTCTGAGGGTGAGATTTACCTGTATTCAGTTTCTTAAATGTATTAGGCTTAGACTTGTGTGTTTTGTCTTATTTTGCTTGGTAACTTACTTTGTTCTGTCTGTTATTACTTGAAACCACTTAAATCCTACTTTTTATACTTAATAAAATGACTTTTGTTTATTAATTAACCCAGAGTAAGTGATTAATACCTGGGGGAGTAAACAGCTGTGCATATCTCTCTACCAGTATTATAGAGGGTGGACAGTTTATGAGTTTACCCTTTATAAGCTTTATACAGAGTAAAACAGATTTATTTGGGGTTTGGATCCCATTGGGAACTGAGTGTGTAGGTGCTGGAGATAGGTGACTGGCTGAACAGTTTTTGGTTAAAGTCTGCAGCTTTGGGGGCGTGGACCAGACCTGGGTCTGTGTTGCAGCAGACTAGCGTGTCTGGCTCAACAAGGCAGGGTTCTGGAGTCCCAGGTTGACAGGAAAAATGGGCTCAGAGGTAGTTTCAGCACATCAGGTAACAGTCCCAAGGGGGTCTCTGTGACTGAACCTGTCACAGCCAGATTATCAATATAATGTCGTTTGTCTGCTCTCACAAGGTGTTTGACCTCCCAGTGTGCCTTGCTATATTGCTCATGTTATTTGTCCTTTAGCTTCTGGGATTTTGTGTCTAAAACTTTTTTTCTTCAGGGCTCATCTGGTTATATGGTGTTTCATGTGCTGGGTGAAATTCACTTCTTCCTTCTCTTCTTCCTGTAGACTAGAGAGGCTTCACTGCTCTGTTTATAAATTGCTGTTACTTTGTCCCACTTCTTGTTGATCTCCTCATCTGCATTCCCCTCCTCTTCATCAAGGTGTGCAAGTGCCTGAAAC
Organism: Macrochelys suwanniensis; assembly: GCA_033296515.1. Taxonomy (NCBI): domain Eukaryota; kingdom Metazoa; phylum Chordata; order Testudines; family Chelydridae; genus Macrochelys; species Macrochelys suwanniensis. Next base: position 71,104,396 of record CM065780.1, on the reverse strand, counting down.
CTGTTTTTTAACTGCAGTGAAGTCTTTCTGTATTTCAGGGAGCTTTAGCTTGTCATTGTCATAATCTCTATGTCCCTTGTTTGGGACAGTTTTAGTTCAGTTTTAGCTTGATGGATGCTGTCACAAGGTGATGGTCGCTGCCAACATCTGCACCCCTTCTCACTTTCACATCTGTCAGTGGGCATCACCATTTCCCACTGATCATCATATGGTCAATCTGGTTCTTATTTGTACCATTGGGAGAACATGACGTCAGTTTGTGAATTTCATTATGTTGAAATAGGGTTCTGCCAATGACTAGATTCATACTGCAGAAATCAACAAGTCTCTCTCCTTTTTCACTCATGGTGCCATACCCATTTCTTCCCATTGCTCTGTCATTGTTTGTGTTGTCCTTACCAACCTTGGCATTCAGGTCTCCCATGATGATAATTAGGTCATGGTGTGGTACTCTCTTTAACTCCGCCTGTAATGTAAGTTCGAATTTGTCCTTTACTTCTTCATCACTGTCATTTGTTGGAACATAGCACTGAATCAGGGTGATATTATTGTATTTCCCTTTCAGTCTGGCTCTCATAGGTCTGCTGCTGATGGACTTCCACTCAAGCAGGGAATACGCCACTCCCTTCTTCAAAAAGATGGCAATATCCTCTTAGTGTTGTCCATCTTCCCATCCAGAATACAACAAGGTTTCTCCCAAGGCTGTTGTTAATCTTCCTGATCCCATCCATCTGCTCTCGCTGACACCCAGGATGTGTAAGCTGTAGCATCTCATCTCTGATGTGACCTGAGCTAGCTTCCCGGTTTTGTACATTGTCTGTACATTCAACAAACCAATTATAGAACTCGATTATAAGCAAGGCCTATTTACCTCATGACAGATTCCTCATTACCCAACTTTGACTCAGACCCCAGACATCAGTCTGATCCTATCTGGTCTTGCAAGGCCATGTGGCATCATGCACCTATGTGACACCCGTCACAACACTTCTTCTATAGTATCTCCAGGCATGGCTGAATACAGTATATGCTCTAAGCAGAGACTCCCAGGAGAAGTGACTGTAGCTTGCTCACAGTGTCTTGACAACACTCACCTGGTGAAGAAACCAAGGGCAGTGTCTGCATAGGGGTTCAGTTTGTTCACCCTCAGCCCACAAAGGCACTCATTATGGATGCCTCACTACTGGGATGAGGGGCACACCTGGATAACCACATAACTCAGCATTCCTGGATTCTGCAGGAGTCCAAACTATGTATCAAATCTTCTCAAGCTTTGGGCAGTACATAAAACATGCTAGAGGTTTCTGCCCTTTCTTTGGTCCATACATAACCCTAAGCCTAATCCTAGCCCCACTCTTTATGCCCTTGCAGGGGAGCAGGAGGAGGCACAGGGTACACGACTGGCCCTGATAGACACTGGTTGTTTAAAAAACAGTCTCATGAACAAGTCACATGTGTGCTTACAGTGGGATCCACATGACTTTGATACCTCGAAGAACCACACTTATTGTAGGGTAACAGTTCTATCCACAGCCCAAATCTCTGTCATTTGAGCTAATGATGTAATTGATAGCAGTAGTAGGCTGTCATCCTCGGTGTGGACCAGCATATAAAGGGGGATGAGACACACACTTTGGCAATGGGATTTGCTGACAGCAAAAAAATTGTGAGATTCAGGATAGGTTCCATTTCAGGCTCTGGAGGAAAGGGTCCTCTAATGGTAAGAGACCCTTCTGCCTGTGCTCAGTGAGTAAGCTACTGGCAGAGGGAATGTTTCTCAGCGCCTTCTGCCCTGTGGGGATAAAACTGCGATTAAGATATTTCTTTTTCACCCTAGAACAGACTTTAAATTAGGGAAGCAACTCCCTGAAAAGGAGGAAAGTAGGCTCAATTCCCCTGGGTTAGGGTGCCATGGCTCTCATAATAATAATGATATTGTAGACTTGTATAGCACTTTTTGTCCATAGGTTACAAAGTACTTTACAAAGATGAGTAAGTGCTACCATCCTATTTCACAGACGGGGAGCCATGTTTGTGAAATGACCTGTGAAAACAGCCTACACTTAGGTATGTTAGGTTTTCATAGTCCTGGCTGATATTCCTGATAGTGAAAAAAGCCCAGATCCGCTCTGAGTCTTGGTGGATTCTTCATATTTTTAGCACAGATTTACTGGGAATGCCAGGGTTACTAATACTTTTGACTGGTTTTCCATTTTCTGAAATGTTCCCTCAAAATAAATGACACAGACTTGAGCATTCAAGTTCACCATTAAAGTGAGTTTTGTTGTTGTCAACTGCTTTTGCTTTTTTGTTGTGTGTGTTGAATAACTAATTAAGCAAGAAGTATGGCTTTTCTGGTGGTACAGTATAATTTTATCCAAACCATCACTCCATTCCTTAATTTTGGGATTACAGACATAATTAGCATTAGCTACCTACGCACGATCTTAATTGGTTAAACTAAACAATTACATAGGTTATTTTTTTCATTTTCTGTCCTTTTCTTAGGCAACTGGTATAGATAATCTTGCATTATCGTGGATGATATCAGGAAGAAACCTAGAAAGAAAACCTATGACCCTCATAGACCTTTGCTATGGGAAGATAGAAAACGTAAACCTATGATATCTGGTAAGAACTTTAAACCAGAAATATTGGGACTGAATTTCTATTGCTCAAGCTTTAATTTTACTACATAAGCTTCTTCACTCATTGTTTCTTAAATTTCTAGCAAATGTTGAATCGATGAGCATTTGTCTTGACATTTTATGCCTCATTCTGATTGGGACAAAATCTGAGAAATGGGAAAATGTGAGTACAAGGGCTTAGAAACAAGATTCTCAGACCCTAATGAATGGGATGTGACTGCAGCTGTCCTTTAGCTGCCATTACAGTTATAATCTACTGCTGCTTCTCATATGGAGGTTGGGGCTCTCTGATCAACTCTGTGCAAAAAACTAAGTAACATAGACTAGACTGGCTAGTGAATCTGCATTCTTTTCCTACTTCATCCTGCACCTGTTTCCACTCTGTAGGGAGTTGTATTGCTCAACCAGAGAGATTGCTCTTGCTTCCACATTCAGACAACTTGCAGTTTTTAAAGCCACTTTTAGACCTTAAGTGCCTGCCTAGAGGCTCCCTCCGATATTATCTCATTGCTAATTTGTATACTGCAGTGTAGATGTGTATGACACTTTCCAAACCAGTATGGAGACACTGTGATCCAACATGCTTACCCATATGAATTAGATAGATAATGAAAGATTATAACACACAGTGGGGGTGGGATGGAAGGAAGAAAGACAAGGAAAATAAAGGGGAAAGGAAATTGCTCTTCAAGAGGTAGGTGGTTTTGTTGTTTGTTAAGAAAATGTTGCTTGCAACGTACTGAAATAATGTAGTTTGTTTCTGTCCGCTATTTTTTAATGAGAGGAAGCACAGAAGGACAAGGCAAAATAGAGGGAGAAGATAAGACTGAAGCTGAAATTAGTGACAGAAATGTGGTTGGAAGAGTGTTTGAAGGAGGAGAGTGAGATTGATTGGCTCACTTGAAGTAGAAGGTTATTCTGGGAATCAAGGGGTGTGGGGACATGAAGACACAAGTGATAGAAAGAAGCAGAGGGAAAACTAGGGGGAAAACTGAGTAGAATGTATGACATGAGTGGAAAGTAGTGAAAACTAGAGTTGATCTGTAGGTCGGCAGATCTGTGGGTAGCCTTGAAGGGAGAGGATGAGCTATTTGAATTTGATGCAGAATGCTGGTGGCCATTTCCTTGTAAGAGCTTTGAGGTGGGGACAGTTACATGACTGGAGCACCAGGGAGAGAAGAACATTTTAGCAGCAGTACTTGGATAGACTGAACAGAGATGAGGTGGCAAGAATGGAGCCAGAGAGGAAGAATTTAGTGATGAGGTGAAAGAGAGCCAAGGCATGAATCAGGCTTTTAACAGTGGAGACAGAGAGATGTTAAAGTGGAAGAAGCAAATGGATTTCCTGAGAGCTTGGTATTGTGTGAAAAGAATTTTAAAACACAGATTGTGGGAAATAGAATGGAAGTGCCAATGTAGGGAAGAGGAGAGAATTTTAGAGAAAAAGAAGTTCAGTGTTTAGCATATTTCCTTGAGAAGCAGTTGAAAGTCAAGACTAGAGAGAAGAAAGATCAAACAGAGGAGTAATAAATCTGTCCCTGAGCTGTTGCCTGACTCTCCATTTCACGCAGCTCTCAGTTGCTTGAGTGAAGGACCTCATTGTGCACTGTAGATATTCTTACATCATTTATCAAATTATGTACCTACAAGAACAAAAAAAAAGTTCCGTTCAGTGCTGAATAATAGTGATATATATATATGGAACAATAAAGTCTGAACTAATTGCATTTGTCATTTTACATAAGTCTACTTTTTTGTCAAATCTCTGAAGAAATATTCTCGCACATGTGCTAAGGATTGGAGGAAGACACTATATAAATTATTTCTACAAGTGCTGTAAAATGCAATTATAACAAGTGTCCCATTTCATTTCTTTATTCTGGGAGAGTATAACTCGTTTTATGGGCATGCTTTAATTACTTCAGGATGTTCACTTTGTTCTTGTAATTTGAAAATCATTAGACTCATGATGTTCAGATATAGATGCTTTCTCATGCATTGTACCCAGCAACTCAGAGAATCTAGTATGATTAGACTACATCCACGAAGGCAACTCTTCTTAATACAACCTTTTAAATCCTTTTCCCATTGTAGTTCCAGTATTATTCCTCTGTTTGCTGCAGAGGCAGATCTCTGGCACTGTCTCCCAGAAGGGAAGCATTCCTTTTACTTCACTTTAGGATTTATAGCCTCAGGAAGGAGGTAAAAACTAGTGTAGTTTTGTAATGGAGACAGTTCCCTGGAGCACCTCTCTCCTGTATATCTGCTTTTTTCAGTCTCTCTCCATGGATTTTCCTGCAGACAGCAACCAAAACTGCAGACTTTCTTTGAACTACCAGCAATGGTGGAAGTGGCACCTCCAGCTGTAGTCTAGTCATGAGCCTGCAGCAGTACTGGCCTTGTATTTAAACAGAAGCAGCCAGACATCTTTGTCTCGCAGGAACCAGCAATGCTCTTGGAGCATGATGGCTGAGGGGACAGAAGAACATACGCCTAGCAAGGCATGGAGATGGCTCCCATCTATTGGCATCATGCATACTGGTGTTTATTTTACCAGGTGGCATAGGTATGATCTCCTCCCTCACAGCAGATTCTCAGACAGCTAATCGAATACGTCAATGCTGCTGCCTTCCCCATTTACATAGTTTCCTGCCTTTTGGTTCCTCCATTTCACTTCCTCTTTCAACTGCTTCTCCCACTTCTACTTCTCAAGAAACATCTATTAAACCAGAAACATACAAGCAGTGTTTTCTTTCATTATAAAGCTCTTTTCATCAGCAATAGGGGAACTGATATGCAGGGCCGGCTTTAAGCCGATTCACCCGATTCCAAGGGGGCCCCGAACCCGCTAAAGCCGGCCCTGCTGATATGGCAAGGAGGAGTATGTCAAAGCCTCTTTCTTAGACCATCTCTTTCTCTTGTTTCACTTAAGAAACCATTCTGAGGGAGTGCTTGGACACCACACTGATGGGTACAGTATATGACCCTAGACAGAGCCTGAGGATTCTATTAGGACTATTTTAGTATATCTCTACCTTCCTTGGTTTCCTTGCCAAGGGAAAAGGAAGACAAAAAGCATTTGAGAATAATGAAAAAACTAGCATTCTTTTAAATCTTATCTCCACCAGGGTGGGAGGGGAAATTTCATAATCTGATTCCTTCCTGAGAGAGTCCGTTAATTCAAACAAACTGGACAGACTCATTCTATATAGTGATAGTGATTTCAGAACCCTGAAAACAAAATCCTCAGACATGCCCAAATAAGAATCCTCTTAAAGTTAAAGCCCCCTACAGTGGTGAGTACCGAGCTGGCTTCCTCCATCCTGGAGCCCTTGGAATTAATTCCTTCTGTAGCTACACTAGAATTTGCCCAGAATGATCGGCTCGGGAGAAAATAAAATCAGTAAAATTAATATCAGATTAAATTATGAAAATTAAGAAAATAAAATAGATCAAATTATGCTTAAAATGATGTAATATTCCGAAAGATAAAAGGCCCAGATTTTCCACCAAGATTACCCCCGTCAACTCTACCCACTCCACCTCCCTCAAAACACCAAAATCAACAAAAGACCCAGCAACAACACTGCACTGAAAGACCACATCAAAAAGTTAGCAATTTGTTCCTCCTTTCCTCCACTTTTCCAGGTTTCCCTTCTGTGTGCTACCTTTCTTTAGTACCTCTGAACTGAGAGATCAAGGATGAAATCCTGGCCCATGGAAGTCATTGACAAACTTCTATTGATTATCATGGGGCTAGAATTTCTCACACACAATAGGAGAGTATTTTATTAGTAGTCTTCACGTACTGGAATATCTGTTAGTGCAGAGGGCCTTTCCTTTCTCTTCTACCGACCGCTGTATTTATGCAATTTTAATGTTTGTTATTTTTAAACGTTTAATTTATGGGTTGTGACACTGCAGGCTGTTTTATTAGGAGGTTTTAGCGATTGGTTTTCACAGCAATGCTTGCAAAAATTAGTGTCATTATGTGCTAAATTTGCGTATGTGGTTTCTGTGAATGTGCATGAAAGTCGGGTTTGTCATGAGCAGCAGCCACTTAGTTGCACAGCTGGTCATTTATACTTGCAAATACCTAATTTGGATGCATAAAATTACTGCAGTTGTGCCTGCCTTTTTGCAACTCTCGTTAGTATCTCTGGACAGATGAATATTTCATTGTGAGAAAACACACAAGTCAGAACACTTTTGACATAAAAGTTTCAGGAAACAATCATTGCACATTGAAAGTATTTAAACTTTACATCATATCAGCATATAAATATGTGGTAGTAGTATTCTAATAATTATCATACAAAGTACATTATAGCAGAATTCTTGTGCTGTGAAGTGTTTAAAACAATATATTTCCAGATGTGTTGGCAACATGAAGTTGAGTATACATATCCAAAGTAGGTTAAATAAAGATCTGGAGAAAACATCCCAGCATGTATTTTTAAACTGCAGAATTATGGATGAGCAACTCTAGATAAAATGAGACCATATCGTAGTCTTGTAATGAGTTTTTTTCCCAAGAAATTAAAATGATATAAGGAAAACATAGAACCTTTAAAATTCTAATGGCTCAAATTCATTACAATGATTTACAGATGTAATTTGCAAAATAAATAAATATCTATAATTTATGTACTGCATTAATATTTACAGTCAACTGGGATGTGAAGAAACAAACCCCATTTTGTATGGGAGTTTTAAAATATTGCATAAAGAATCTTTTCGGATCTAATTTGTTGTTTTGTAGAGTTGAGGTGATATAGCTTACTTATTTAAATGATTTGGAGTGGGATCTATAAATATTTATATCTATATAATTATAGCACACTGTTATCTTACCTGTTGCAGAAAACCTGAGTGATTGACAGATATGGAAAATATATTTATTGAAATCTGATATAAAAATCTTGTTTCCAAAGTCACTTTTTTATTAAGTCCTGAAATAACAACCCTCTGAGTGTTGGAATGGAAAGTGTCGAAAAAAATACAGATTATATGATGCTGACATGTAAAAGAAGAAAAGGGCATTTCTAACTTCCATTGTGTGTCAAGGGTGTGACCTTTTGAATCTGAACTGAAACAAATTGGCAATGACAGCTTCTGTTTTTCACTGATCTCACTTGAAAAACATTATTGCAAATTGTATCTCAGTAGAAGTGCTTTTCCTGATGAATTATTCATGAAAATCACTTCATCACGTAGAGCACCTGCTGAGAACGTTTTGCATTGCATATTAATGTATATGCAACAAGTCCCGCAATTAAACCTTCAGTATGAAAATTCACTTTGCTTAGATAATCACTTTATAATGCACTATGCTAAGGGCAATGACAAATATATATTTGCATTCTTGGAGCTTTAAACATTTTTAATTAATGCATGAAAAGGTCACATCCCAGGATCTTATGGATAGTTACTGTGAGCCATTTGCGAAAGGTCTAAATAATAGTAACTTTTCCCCTTTATTTTGGTTAGTTCTTTAATTTATGTCTCACCATTGTATTGATTGTTCAGCACATACTTTCTAGTTAGAAAACTGTACTTTGAAGTTTATAAAGGAGAGTGACTGTTGACTGGTGTTGATACCACTCTGTATCCAGCAGAAATGTGCATGCTCTGCTGCTTGATGTACCTGTTATGTCCTGACAGTTCATTAATTTAAATGCAATGTGAATAAAAAGGATCTCTAATATCCATGTGAATTAATGGATGTTATGTGTACAAATAGTCTTGAATACTTGTTTGCAGTATTCTCTCAGCTCTAGTCAATATCAAATAAATCTTTGATCCAGAGGTTGGTAACTCCATCATTGTTAGATAGATGCTTCTTAATAACAGAGAACTGTTTAGCATCAAAGTGTGTTTTATTGCTCTTCCTGTGTCTTTCTCCCACTCTTGTCTTCTTACTTTCTTCCATGCAATCCCCGTAGCTGAAAACTGAACACTTCTTTCTTTCTTTCTTTCTTTCTTTCTCATGGACCAGGATCCCATTGTTATGCCTCAATTTTCTCTTGTTAAGTCCCACCTGAAAACTCTTTCTCCAAAATGCTATAATCATTAGTCCTCTCCACAGAGACATATTAACCAATTAGATGACTGAAGTTCTTTCCTCCTTCCCTAAAGGCAAAAATATACAGGTAAAGTTGGATCACAGTTTCTCATAATATCTTATTGTTCATCCCTATGCTTCATTCATACATTGTTTATTTAAATTGTAAGCTGTTCGGGGCATACTTGCCTGTAAAGCACCTTGCGCATTGTTGGTAAATAGTAATTATCTTTCTCTATGTATTATTAAAGATTGCTAGTAATGCTTTCTTTAAGCATAACATCATTAATATGTAAATTGCAAATGCACACTTGCATCTGAATTGTAAAAGGCCAAGCAGTCTCTGTGCTTAGTTTAAAGATGATTAGAGAATGTCAAATTAAGTTCAAGGTATATTTTTAACAACTGCACAGAATGATTATTTACTTGTCAGAGATGCAAATAGTGTTCATTGATCAGCAATTAACAGCATTTGAAGTAATGTGGTGAAATATACCTAAAAAAATCTCACTAAAGTGTGTGGGTATCAACCGTGCAACCAAATGAATCCCTTGTGGTTCAGCAAGTCTAAGAAGAAGTCTTTAAAAAGTAAGAGCTACTTGGCTCTGATTGTAGTGCTAGATGGTGGGTCCATTACTTTCTTGCACTTTCTTTTTCATTTCTGATGGTTTCATATTATAGTAGATGGCCTCGTCTAAAGAAAAGACAGACAAGTATCTGAACTAACACTGACTGATGTCACTTCAAAGGCCTTTTGAAAATTCTTCTGTGACACTAATCAAAGCAGGTTTGAGTTAGCTAACCTTTTCCTGCTGGTTTGGTAATCAGAAGTGAATGAGTTGGGTGGATGATGCATTTATGTAGCAATATGGAATCTTTGTTTTTCTTTATCGCATACATTGTTCTTAGTCTTTTAAATGTTAGAGTTATAGGGCTCGTCTACACTTACCGGCTGGATCGGAGGCGTCGGATCGATCTTCTGGGTTCGATTTATCGCGTCTTGTCTAGACGCGATAAATCAAACCAGGAAGTGCTCCCCCGTCGACGCTGGTAATCCAGCTTGCCGCGAGGAGTAAGCGCTGTTGATGGGGGAGCCTGTGCGCCACGTGTGGACCACAGGTAAGTTCGAACTAAGAGACTTCGACTTCAGCTGCGTTTTTAACGTAGCTGAAGTTGCGTATCTTAGTTCGACGGGGGGGTTAGTGTAGACCAGCCCTATAGTCTTTAATGCTCTTTTGTGTATAAAGGAGCTACTAACTCAGGAGTAAACAGTTATCAAATCTGACATTGTATTAGATGCAAAAATGAACCATGCTAAAAAGAGATCCTTTAATGTGACTTTCTCATAACTGTCCAGATTATACTGATTTCAAAACAAAAATTTTTAAACTAAAATAAAAAACCCTAGTGTTTACAAAAATAGTCAGCAAATGCTGCAACAAACTAACAGTTGGTTAACTTGTATGGCAGAATTTTCAAATACATGATACAAATGAGACTTAGTCTGAACTGCGGAGCAACACAGACATAGCCATAGATGGAGGTGTGTGAATGTGCACCAAAGTGTTGTGCTATAACTCCCCCATGGGGACACTGCGGGCTCAAACGATAAGGTTCCTAGTTTGGATTAATGTAGTCCTGTTTGAAGAGAACTGTGTTAACAGGAAGTGGGAACCTTCTAGTTTGCACCAGTGGAGTCCATTCAGGGGAGTTAGAGCACAGCACTTTGGTGTGCACAGCTAGTCACACCCCTGTAGCCTGCATTACAGGGCAGTATAGACAAGCCCTTAGGAATGTAATGGCTATCCTGCAATGTGCCAAAATTTACATTTACTGTATAAATGGTAAACTCATCAATATACAATATAGCAGCAAATTTATACACTGTGAAGCTTCGGTTTTTCACCTACTCTGGCCTTTGTGTGCTGAAAATAGGCCATGATCTCTTACGTTCAAATTTTTATGATAGGAGATATAGGAGATATGATGGGAGATATTTTTACATTCCTGTGAAATATTATGTTTCTTCTCATATAGAAGTAGAGCATAGGCTTCCCTCATTCCTTCCTCCCCGCCCCACCTCTCCATCCCACTGCCTCAGTGGCCTTTTAATTAAGACTGCAAAGTTGATCTATTTGGTGTGGAACTTTAAGTAGTGGAGTATTGTTGGTTAAGAATATCTAACAGATTTATTGTGTTACTGATGATTTGTTAAATAGTTACATGTGTTTCATACAAAATTGTAAAGCTCAATAATTTTTTCCTGAGGACATGAAGCAAATAAGACACATGAGATCCAATCCTCATTATTCCAGTGTTTCAGAAGAGAGATTTTTTTTCATTTTGTTATTATTTTAAGAAGGAAATTTTATGCTGTAAAGTACATAGGAGTGGAGAGTCTTCTGGAGTGGGGGAAAATTTCTATGCGAACCTGTTGAAAACTTGTTGGGAAGGAAGAAATTAAAATCAGATGTCTAATAAATCCATTGGGCTAGGGAATCTAAACCAGTTGGAAAACTACCAAAGAGGCCCCCGAGAAAGCTCATTTTAAAATCTTGTTTTCAGTAAATAAGATCTTCAGCTTGCATAAATCTGCAACTTTATGAAGCAATGCTCATTTACACCAATTGAGGATCTAGCCCAATATGTGTAAATAGAATGGCAAAGAATCCCCACTGTTGCTAAGAAATGATGGCTGTAAGCTACTTTTTGTGCACTCCGATCCTGTACTGGTGATGCACTTCCAGTATAAGCTGAAGTAGCTCTAACTAGTGACAGCTGCCAACAGACTTAAGGAGCTGATATGCAACAGTGACTTAGCTGGGTATTGGAAGACCTGCCTTTGCCCATTTCTCCCTGGTCAGGAGTCACTAGGCTGGCTTTATGCCACTGGAACAGTTCCCCATGCTGGAGTGATCCTCAAGTAGGGTGACCAGATACCAAGCGAGAAAAATCAGGACAGGGGCAGGGAGGCTAATAGGTGCCTATATAAGATAAAGCCCGAATATCGGGACTATCCCTATAAATTAGGACATCTGGTCACCGTATACTCAGGGTATTTCTACACTGCAGTTAAAAACCTGTGGCCGGCCTGTGCCAGCTGACTTGGGCTCATGGTGCTCGGGCTATGGGCTGTTTAATTGAGGTGAAGACATTTGGGCCCAGGCTGGAGCCCAGGCTCTGGGACCCTGAGAGGTGGGAGGTTCCCAGAGCTCAGGCTGCAGCCTGAGCCCAAACGTCTACAATTAAACAGCCCCTTAGCCTGAGCCCCTTAGTCTGAGTCAGTTGGCATGGGCCAGCTGTGGATGTCTAATTGCAATGTACACATACCCTTAGAGGCCTGGTCTATTCCTGAAAGATAAGTTGACCAAGCTACATCGCTCATGGGTGTGAAAAATTAAGCCACTCTAAGCTGTTTTGTGCCAATGGGGGAGTGTAAAGCGGTCACAGCACTGAATATAGCCCCATGTGTATTATCATGCATGGTGAAATTTAGAATTATATCACTAAATTCATAAGGTTGGTATTGATTTTTCAATCAGTTAACACTGCCCCAGAGCTTTCATTTTTCTGTATAATGTAGCTCCTAGTGCACTGCTGAAAGCAGGTGGGCTTGACACCTAATGTAAGTTCACTGTGCCACAGACTATACAGGGCCCTTGCTTCTACACTAGGCATGGGACTGTTACTGAGTTCCCTCTGAGGCAGGTGACTAACTGGTGAAGCACCATCAAAAAGTTCACTAACCCATCTGGGAATTGAGCAATCACTCGAGCAACTAGGCAGGATCCAAGTGTGGAGCGTCCTCAGAAAAGTAGTTTAATTCCATTGGTCCTAATGTAACTTTCCTTTCAGTCAGAGCTAACCATTAGTGTTCATGGCGAGCGGTTTTGATCTCATAAGGCATGTGGAAAATGCCAAGCAATCTCTAGCAAAATGCTAGAAAATTTTGCACCAAAGTAGAATCTGAACAATATGACATTGTTGATTGTGAATCTAGTCGCACAACTCTCTCTTACAGGCTTTTTTGCTTTGTGGAAAGAATCCAAAAGTAAGCTAATTTTCTGTTGGTGATCACTACTGTCTGTCTCTTAGTGAAATGGAATAGCAATATCTTAGTAGATTAAAATACTGAATTATATGCAATTATGGGACACATCAAATGAGTACTTACAACCAAGAAAAACAGATACGAATAAAATTTTATTAAGGAGATGAAATATAATGTATAAGCAAATGCTCATATTTTAAGATAAAATATACATAAAGTGTTGAATCAGAGTGTGTTTGTATCGTGGGTTATTGTAAATGGTTTCTGTTTTAAATTTGAGAAGCATGATATAGTTGTTTTGGTGTGTCTGGTGGTGATGTTATATGATTGCGTATTTCCTTTCTCATTTATCTCAGTATATATCCATTTAAGTGTGTGTTCCTTTCATGAGTTTGCTTCAGAATAAGTTCTCGATCTTTAAAATTATCTCTTGTTAGTAAAAGAAAACATGCTGTTCAATAAATTAAGTGTCCAGCTGGCTAAAGGTTTAAACAGGAAAAGGACATAAGAAGATTCTGTGGTAGGTATAAGATAAACATGTTCTTGTTTATGCTTTGTTGATACTCTGATTGTTTAGAAGTTTGAATATTTTTTTATATTAGCTTTGGGCTATTCTTTAGAAAAACCAAACAATCAGCCCAGTCTATATGACGGCTTTGATCTTTGTTTTCATATTTGTTGTAAGAGGCTAAAAGTCTGGCAATTTGTTGTATTTCATGCTTTGTCAGATCATACCCCCTCAACACATGTTATCCACAGATGGTTTGGAGGGGAGAAAAAAGAAAAGGCAAAGTGCCTAGAGTTTGACATCTCCAATAAATTCCCAGGAGGTTGTTTTATAAATGTCAGCATATTTGTGGTTGTTCATGCAGGTGCTTACACAGGACTTGTGGCCTTTCACCTAGCATAATTAACTTCCTTTTATTTCACAATGTTTACCATTTCTTTCCTTTAACCTTTCTGTTTTTACAGAGTGCTCTTGAAGGAAAACTCAGCAAGTTGCTCAAACACCTGCTTGCCGTGAGGCAAACACTGAGCTTCATACTTGCCCCAGGACAGGAGTCCTGTGAGAAAGCTCATCAGATACTACCAATTGTTGTTTATGCTAGATTGCTAAATCATGTGACTAGATGTCATCAATCTCTGGAGGAATGCTGCAGCAACTTGCTTGTTTTGACACTTTTATTGTACCATCTGCACCTTGGGTGAGTTACAAGTCAAGGCTTCATATTTTTAAATTCATTCATAAAAACATGCTATTTTAGAAGATTTCCGCAGCACTTTTCATGGTTTTGTATTATGTTTATTACTTTCAGGTGTGTATGTCCTGCATGCATCCATGGGGGCAGAGAGTTGTGTTTCTGTGCATTTCTGATAATTAAATTGGGCAAAGTTTGATTGTAATTTAAGTTCTTTGTCAACATAAAACACTGTCAAATTATTTGTCCGTGTTAAGCTATACAAAAGTAATTTTTCTGATAAACAAGGATGCCTGAATGTGTTTAGTGGAGGAATGTAGAAAAAAAGAAAGATAATTCTTGAAACATTACTGATCCACAAGATTAATAATGGAGTATGGAGCTTATCATCTCCTAGGTCACAGATGCAAAGCCAGCCCCACTCAGAAAGACCAATCATGACTCTCTCTCGGCTGTTTTTCTTGGTCATTCTTTTGAAATAAGCTGGTGGTCTCAGGCTAATTCCTGGTAGATAGATGTGTCTATCATAAATACTGACATTTGGCATGCTTGTGGGGCGTCTTTGTAGAGAAGGCAAGATTTGAATGTGCCATGGATATTGATCTACTTTTATACCCAGAAAAAAGGGTTTTAGGAATACTGGCAGGACATTTTGGTCAAGTTTGCACTTTGTTTGCACCTGCAATATTTAATTTGTGGGTAAATATCAATCTCCAAGACTATCTATTTGGCATTTTTCATGTGTATGAAAGTTCATTAAAGTGAACCACAGGCCCAGGAGCCATCTAAAAATCTATGATTGTTGGACCATACACATGTGCTACTGAAGATCTGAAGATTAGGGTTGACCACAACCAGCAAACACATTTTTCAACATCTCTGTCTTTATCTATGGAACATGCTAAGCGGCGAGAATTAACAATTTAAGAATGAATGTTAATTAAAATATTTTCTAAACCCACTTCATTTTCCTGGTCTCGGCGGGGTTTTGGTGTGAGGTTATAAAAGGGATTGTTGGTTCTATCACCTCAGTTACTTTCTTACTATTGTAGCAATCATTCTCATTAGCTGCTTCATAGGACAATTTAGTCCCGATGCCTTTAAAAATATAGCTTAGAGAAGAATATACATAATGGAGTGATATAAACATGAGGTTGGGATTGTTGTATTATTAACAATTTGGTGAAACCACAAATGATTAGTGCACTGTATAACTGGAAAGACAGAAGTCTCCTTTCCCACAGTATAAAGCTCCAGTTTTTAGCATTACAGAGCCACAAATATATGATTCAGATTTTAAAGCTGTGATATTTTGATGTCTAGTAAAGCTGTCACTAGTATGCGACTGAATTTTGTCCCTCCTATGCCTTAGGAAGCAGCAACTTTGGTGGGGAGCTGGAAACTTTTCTCTGGAAGGTTGTTTTTATTTTTAAAATTGTAGCTTTTTGAAGCTGTTGAAGGGTTTGATAGGTTCAGAGAAATCTTGAGGGAGATGAATTAAAGATAAATTGATGCTCTCATAGGCATTTGACAAATTGTAAAAGCATGTTATAAATTTGTCATTTGCCTTTCCCGTTTATCACATGGATACCACCTCCACATATAGGATTTATAGAATGTTTGTATACATATATAATTTAGTCATAGCATAGTGATCTTGTTAAGATAATTAGATCCATGTTATTATTGCCCTCGCTGTTATGTAGCACCAAACTATTATTTGTTTTGCCTGGCCCAGTTTGAAGCTGATCTTGATTAAAAAAGAAAAATCTGGACTCTGGCTGTGCAACATGTATCTATAAAATGACTATGATTGACCCAAATACCAGATACTTTTAGTACATAAAGGAATGTGTATGCCTCTCTTTCTACTGGAGTAGGGGCTGATGCTAAGTTTACATTGGCTTTGCACCTTCAGGCTGCTTTGAAGACATGAATATATTTCAACCAAGAATAAATAACATGTTGTTCTGAAGTCTAAAAGGACCATTAAAATCTTGAAATGTACATGAGTTACAACATATCCACATTCTTGGGGTTCCAGCCCTAGGTGTGAGATTCAAGCTTTGGAAAATGATTAGCAAGCGAAAATAGTTTAGAATCCAAAAGGGAGAACTGATTATCTGACTGGAAGGAGTACAGCTCTGCTCCCCAACTGCCCTCATTGGAGAATGGTTATTGATATGGCCTTGGAGACTGGTTTAGTGAGATAATGTTTTTTTTTTTCTTATGTATACATTCTTTTTATTGTGAAGAGTGATTTGTATGTGGTTTTCCACACTAGAGGGTTGTTTTGGACCATCTTATACTAATAAAAAGTCTTTCATGGATTTAAAATGACTTTATGTAAATACTGGATGGTCCTACTGGCCACCTCCTAGATATTATATGGTGGCTAAATGTATGCATTCATACAGGGAGTCATCTCCTCAGAACCTCAGGGGAAAGCCCATTCCTCAGATCTGGTGCCCCAGATCTGTCTACATCACTGGGGAATAGAAAGCACTCCCAACAGTTATCCCAGATACTTTTTCAGTAGTAGTACTGATGGGCCATGTAGAGTTTCAGGACACTGAAGGAGAGCTCTCTGAAAGCTTGTTTCTCTCATCAACGGAAGTTAGCCCATTAAAAGATATTACCTCACCCACCTTGTAACTCTAATATAAAGAACAAACATTTCTGTATGGTCATGTGGGAACTGCTGCAGCATCTTCACTATTCAAAGATGCCATATAGTACCATGAACTGGTCTCTAGAATGGCTTCCACATTGAATATACCATCAGTCCATATAGAACAGACCGCTAATCCCAACTTTGATATCCTAGGAGATCCTTCTAATTCTAAGATCACTTTCTTGGAAGGGCTTCTGCAGCTGGCCAAAACTATTTGATTGAATCCAGCTATTGTCAATTGGTGGAGAAAGAGAGAAACTGCTCTGAAAGCTAAGTAATAAGGCAACATTTTTAAATAAACAATGAGATGAGATGCGGGAGAAATCCAATCCATACCTAAGTACCATGTTCACATGGGCTCAAATTCCACTTCCCTTTAAACTGCAGTAAATCTGATGTTACTCTGAAAGAATGACTGCTCCAGTGCAGAACTAATAAATGTGTGATCCGAATCAAGGCCCTGGAATTTACAGTTCAGGAAAGCAATAGCCATAGTATGGCACAGAGTACACTGGAAAACTTATGGTTTTATGGAATGTTTTAAAACCCAGATAACAACCCTTATGTGTATGAGAAAGGCCTTATTTTACCAGTCCATAACATTGAGTGAATATGGCAATATTTTAATATTGAATGTGTGTGCATATCATATATGTTCTGTCCACCGTTACTTCTAGTTAGCATTTTAATTATATGCTGAATAAATGAATTTGAATATTGTGATTCCTATCCCAAATATTTGTATATATAATTGAAATATTCTGAATATATGTTTTGAATTTGAAATACTATGTCGAGATTCAATTTTATAGTTGATGATTAATTCTAATATCCAGCACCAAATTTGAAAAAGAGATTAATTTTCATAATCTTGTTTGAAATTCAGGTGGAACATGCATTTTGAATTAGCACAGGAACCTCAACCAATTTTTTTATGTATGAATGTTTGAATAGATTTGTGATATTTATTACTTTCAAAATCTTCCTGTCTTACAGTGCCGTATAGTATAATTCCTTTTGAAAAGAAGCAGCAGTAATGAGTTTCTGGTAATATTCTGTTAGTTTTGAAATAAATACATGACTATGAAGTGATGTAGGACAGTGGTTCTCAAAGCCGGTCCACCGCTTGTTCAGGGAAAGCCCCGGGCGGGGCGGGCCGGGCCAGTTTGTGTACCTGCTGCGTTCGCAGGTTCGGCCGATCGTGGCTCTCACTGGCTGCGGTTCGCCGCTCCAGGCCAATGGGGGCTGCAGGAAGTGCGGCCAGCACATCCCTCGGCCTGCGCCACTTCCTGCAGCCCCCATTGGCCTGGAGCGGCGAACCGTGGCCAGTGGGAGCCGTGATCGGCCGAACCTGTGGATGCGGCAGGTACACAAACTGGCCCGGCCCGCCCGGGCTTTCCCTGAACAAGTGACGGACCAGCTTTGAGAACCACTGACATAAAGGACATGAACATGATATATGACATATGTATACAAATTTCCTTTTTAATGACATATTGAAATGACGTAATGAAAAAATCCTATATTTTAAATGACAATGAAGAAGGGGATAAATGCTTTTAATCCTCTACTTTGTAACAGGGTTTGCTTGACTTCACAGGGATCTGGTGTAAAATAGCTTTGCTGAAAAATAAGTCTAAATGAATTTTCTTACTAATTTTTTCTTTCTCTGCTTAGGCAATAGATTATAATAGTCGTGGTCAGACTCTATTTTTATATGTACCGAATAATTCTCATGAAAACTAATTAACTATGGGACAATCAGATGATGTGCTGTATGTGGTTCATTTTCAAGACAGCTATTTCATATATTCCTGTCTGCAAATTTTTTGTCTTCTTTTTATGATATCCTTCTGTGAAAAGTGAGAACAAAGAAAGATCATTTTATATTCAGCAACAAATAAAACATCTATGAATTGAACATTTTCCAGTAAACCAAAATAAATCTGAACACATTGCCACATTGTCTCCCCATCATATTAATGTTCTCTTTTTAATTTTTGTTTGTTATAGAGTCAAAGTTAGCAGCTTCTTAGTTAAAGTTGCACTGAGATTTTCATTTAAAACAGCATTGGAGTCTCTCTTTCACACTTCAGTCACTGAATTTAGTCTCCATAATTTAGCACACCGACTCTTCAGAGCGCAATTTAATTTTCAGTGTTATTTGTTTTAGTAAAATATTTGCTAACTTTTCCAGCAGAAACATTTTAAAAATGATTCCTCTGTGAAAATTTTTCCTCGGAGTTCTCATGGGTTTTTATATACTCACTTTCATAACATCTCAGACATAGGCTACTTTTGAAAATTTTCAGTTAAATGAAAAACCCGTTATTCTCCTGATTCGTCAAAACCACAATGACAAGCAGACTAAAGTGCCATGATTTAACATTTACTTATGTTTTCTGATGCCACTCAGCTTGGCCCCCTCCTCTAAGTCCCCATTCCCACTCTTACAGCAGCAGCATCTTCCCTTGGACAGTCAGGCTAGACAGAAAGGAGTCCCAGTCCCCAATCCATGTAAATCTTCACTCCGTAGCCTGCATTTTACCCCATCTCAGCTCTGACACTGAACCAGAGTTTGCATCTGTTTTGCTGACTAGCTATTCTGAATGCAGAGTGCTCATATAAACCCTGATTCAGCAAGGTGCTTAAGCAGCTGTGTAACTTTAAACATATGAATAGTCTTACTGAAATTCACTGAGTATCTTGAGTATTTAGTCCTTATATTCTTATGTATCAGGGCCATAGCTAGAGGTGCCAACCCTCCAGGATTGCCCTGGAGTCTCCAGGAATTAAAGATCAATCTTTAATTAAAGAATGTCATGTGATGAAACCTCCAGGAATATATCCAACCAAAATTGGCAACCCTAGCCATAGCCAAAGCCTAATCATGAGTGCATTGTTCCAAACGCCCATCCCCTCTGTTTAACTCATACTTCCTCATGGCTCCTGCCAACAGGTACGGTTTGGCAGTAGGAATCCCAGTCTTTTTCTTTACAGGAATGCTCCTTTCTGGAAAACTATAGGGGTATGTCTACACTGCAGCTGCTTGAACTAACATGCTAAAAATATCAGTGTCAATTTTGTAGCACAGGTGGTGGCTCAGGCTAAACAGCTAAGTGTGGATCCAGGGGCTCGGGCGGGCTTGGTTATGTTAGGTAAAAATCAGCTTGTCCTTACTCACCGTCCCAACACCGGGTGATGTGGAGTTGGACTGTAGCTCACAAGCTGTCAGAAGCCATGTAAGAAACACACTGAGTCCGAGAAGCTTTGATCAAAGGGCACACAACCCCCTCAGCAGCTAACCGCTGTGAAGGAGTGTGGCAACTTTATTCACGACGAGCACCAACATATATAGGAAGACAAAGAGGGCACTACAATCTCATTCCAGGCTATCCTGCTCAAGCTGGTTTCCTATAGTTACTCAATTTAAGCAGGGGGACAGAGAAGCCCATGCAAAAAATATTTGTGCAAGGTAAACGGATTTTGTGCATTCCAGAGCAAGGCCAGAAGATTTTATTGCTAAGAGATTAGGGAGCATTTTTATGACAGAGGCCTTGCTAATTTTATGACAGGGGCCTTGCTTAGCTAACAGTTAGGCTGAGCCATTGCATCTGTTGCAATGTCCACACTGCTATTTATAGTGTGTTAGCTTGAGCAGAGCTAGCACGAGTCTGTCTACCTGGGCTTGGAGGCATGCTTCCAAAAACAAATTAGATGTGCTCTAGAAGGCTTGTCAGAAACAGAGCTTACCTTGGCTTTCGAGTTGCACGCTTTACCTTTCAGCTCAATGGGGCTGCAAGTCTACCTCTCTGGCAGCCCACTCATTGCTTCCTGTGACTGTTGGGGCTGGGACATGCATCAAAGGCCAGGCAAAGGGTCAGTCTAATTAAACTGATAAACCCAGCTTCAAGTTCCTCTGACAGATTTGTTAAGGTTCGACAGAGCAGCACTTCTCTCTGGAGAGTTACAAATTTTTTCTCAGATGTGGTATGTACCTCTGTGCTTGCCAGCTATATTTCCCCCCAAGTCTCCATCTCAGCCTGCCCCATTAGTGCCCTGTTGCTATAAGGAGCTTCAAGCTGGTGAGAAGGGCAGATAGAAATGTGGAGACTTTTAGGCAACTTTGACTGACAAACGTAGCTTCCACCTGCACAGTGGAGACGTATGTTGTATTTGGTGAAATTACAGTGCTACAGGTAGCCAGAGAGGAGGTTTGCTTCATAAATCTCAGCAAGATCATCAGACCAGGCCTCTTGCTGCTGAAACTTATTTTTTGGCAGCAGACGTGGGAGTGAATGGAAACCAAGAAGAACAAAGATACAGTCTCGATATGGCCTATGGAATAGAGTGTCTCCTGTTCTCAAGGCTGCATTTAACAATTTACACTGAGGTGTGCAAAGCAGCAAGAATGAAAAAGAAGAGATGTATTTGGGAGATGTTTTAGAGGGGCAAATGACAAGCTTTAAAAACAGCCTGATGCTGATCCGGAATATAATTATCAGTATCATTAGAATGAGAGACGCACATAAGACACAATAGCTATTTATCAAAAATCCCTTTATTAACAAATCCACGAAGCAGATAAACAATCTCACAAACACTGAAATGTAGAAAGAGAGTGCTAAGTGTTTAGCCTTATGTCTAACATTACTCACATCTATCATCTCTTGCTGTGGGGCCCTGCAGTGTGACTTATTTTCTGCCTCTTCATCATCTTCATCACCACCATCACCAGTGTTGTCATCCTAGCGTTTTCCAGGCATTTCCCCCCGGCTGGGCAACACCTTTTATCATGAGTTATGCTTACGCCTATTAAGGCTCATACATATGCATAAGGATTCCAGCTCCTTTTTGCTTATTTATACTTCAGTACCCCACTAATGTAAGGATGCCCCATTTTGCATAGGTTACTTCATTAATTCCTTTTTTATTCATTAACATGTATGTCAAATAGTTATCATGGCAACTTGTGGGCAAGGTATAATTCCCCAAGGTGTTACTACTGATCATCTTGCAGTATGAACTGATACACTGCAACATATTTTCCAAAACATCAGCAATTAACACATTGTAATCTTGCAATTTACAGATATAGGGTCATTGCTCAGGGAACTCTCTGAATATCTTACAGGCCTGAGGGTGTAGTTTATATAGAGGTTAGACATGTGGGATCATTATATAGTAATATTCTCTTCAGAATAACCTATTTTTCCTCCTGTATTTAATAGTTTTGCAATGGTTTGGCAATGATTCATTTTCAGCAGATGACATGACAAAGAAACATTAGATATTGTGGGGTCAAAATTCCACTGTGAGATTGAACAGCTAATTTGTGCCACAATCAAACAAATTAATTTGTATCTAATTGATATGTAACTAAATAGTTAATCTGAATGCTTATAATCAACAGAGATGAGAACCATATGAGAGTTATCAAGATAATAGGCAAATATAATGTTCTTTGAATAGCTGAAATCATTCCTTAAGTTTTCCCAAATATAGTTGGTTGTGTTTTTCATTCTTTGATATGTTGTCATGCACCACATAATTTTATCCGAAATATAACTTTCATTAATCCCATAAAGAATTTGCAAAATTGGCAAGACCAGGTATTGAATGTATGAGTATTTTGTCTTCATTTCTGTCCAAACAGACAGAAAGATATTTCTTTTAAACAAGTAAAGATTGCCATGTAAACAAAATCCTGAGGATGAAAAGTTGCACTAACAAGAAGAGTTTGATGGTTGGAGTGTGGTTGTGTGTGTGTTCATTGAAGTCAGTGGAATTATTTTGACTTTACACAACATAACTGAGTATAACTTGAACCAGTACATGTTATAGCCCCTCCATAACTCTTCAGGAGCCTACGACACTTTATTTCATCTAATATCCTTCTTTGGAAAAAAGGGATAGTCATTCATGAATTCAAAGACTTGAAGGCAGCTTTAGACCCCTATCAAAACTGATGGCTGGGGGTGGGGGGGAAGCTAAATACCACATTCTCACTGAGCTGGTGAGGCCTTGTGGACAGTTTATACAAGCTTCCTATTAAAAGAGGCAATCATTGACCTCATGAAAGAGAAACTAATTTTTCATTTTTTTAAAAAGCTCTTTTGAAAAGATAGCCTTGAAAACAGATGGGAACAGTTCACTGGGGTTGAAAGGAACACGCAGCTGGGTTTTACTTCTACAGCAGGAGGCTGTGAAGGAAACCTAAAGTTTAGCCCCACTTCTCTTTCTGCCCCTCCCCCCCCAACAAGTCATTTTGGGTTATAGCCTAAAGAAACTTATCTTCTCCAAAAACTTCAGGTTGTGCCCATGTATAGTTGTGGAATAATGTTAATATGCAGTTCAGTGGTCAATTTTTTTTGTAGGCCCACTAATGCTAAAGCTAGCTCTGCTTATTACATTTTTCATTTTCATCCTCTTTTGAAGCTATGACTGAGCCAGTGGCTTTTCACTCAGGCATGTGCTGCATCATAAGTGAATATTCATTTATAGGTTTGAATATTTATTTATAAGCTTTACTATAATATTCATAACCATAGTATCTGACAGCCTTATAGTCACTTAACTAATTTATCCTCAAAACATCCCTGTGATGTAAGGAAGTACTTTTATTTCCATTTTACAGATGAGGAACAGAAAGGTTAAGTGACTTGCCCTGCGACACACAGGAAGTCTGTAGTAGAGTCTGTAATAGAATGCTGAACCAGTGGCTTAACTAAAAAAACATTCTTCTCAATGCCTAGTGTAGTTATGGCAGCTGTTGCAAGAGGAGCTCCTGCACTAGTGTTCGAGGGTCACATCACTTAGTCCCTAAACCCTAGCCGTAAAAGACCTGCTCCCCAATATGACCCATCCTCCTACCTAAATGAGGTTGCCAGCAGTCAGGGGACACACACCACCCACTTCAAGAACTAAGAAAATCCATTCTTCAATTTGACCACCCAGAGAAGCCATAGAAGAGACCCACTCCACACCCAATCAGTCAGCCTGAGGCTACATATAGCCTACTTGCTGTGAGGAATGTTCATGAGGTGTAGGAGAGGGAAAGCATGGTGAGTTGGGAATCCACTTAGCCAAGGACGGAGGGAACAGATAGCTTGAAGGGAAGAGGATAAAGAGTGTGGAGCTGATTATTTTTTACGATTGGTGGAGATGCTCATGTTTTAGGCTATGTCTACATTAGAGAGCTTACAGCAACACAGCTGTACTAATGCAGGTGTGCCGCTGTAAATTCTCTTGCATAGCCACTCTATGCTGATGGGAGAGAGCAGTCCTGTGGACATAATTAAACCACCCCCAAGGAGCGGCGGTAGTTACATCGGTGGGAGAAGCTCTCTTGCCAACATAGCGCTGTGCACACTACTACTTATGCTGGTGAAACTTATGTTACTCCGGGGTATGTTTTTTCACACCCCTGAGCAACGCAAGTTTTGTTGACAAAAGTGGTTGTGAAGACACGGCCTTAGTTGCTTTATGAGAAAAGGTTAGCTTTGACTTTCTCTTATCTTTAAACCACACTCACTCCAAACCCTCTGCACTACAATGAATAACTATATAACATGGGGCTGCTGGCTCCTGTTTGTCTTGAGTGGGGAAAATTTAGGCAAGAGGCAGATGCTCTCAAAAGTAGTGATTCAAAATGTAATTCATTTGATTACATTAGATTTCTTTCCCCCTATGTTCGAGTTTTCTATAGCATCCATCATTATAGCATTTAAGACCTTCCCAGGTAAATCAGATGTTCTTGACAATATGCCTACTTAACTAAATTGAGTTGCCTGGCTCCCTCCCCTTTCCTCCCCTCCCCGGAAAAGAGGCTTTTCTTGGGATTTTTTTTAAATTTAATTTAATTCTTTCTCTTCTTTTCCTTCCCCATTAATCTGGTCATAGTGGGTAAGCTTTGTCAAAGAGCAGAGATTTGCAACATGATCTTTCAGGAAAGATGTGGAGAAATTGGAGAAAGTCCAGAGAAGAGCAACAAAAATTATTAAAGGTCTAGAAAACATAACCTATGAGCGTAGATTGAAAAAATTGGGATTGTTTAGTCTGGAAAAGAGAAGACTGAGAGGGGACATAAAAGGTTGTTACAAGGAGAAGGGGAAAAAATTGCTTCTCTTAACCTCTGTGGATAGGACAAGAAGCAATGGGCTTAAATTGCAGCAAGGGAGGTTTAGGTTGGACATTAGGAAAAACTTCCTAACTGTGCTTAAGCACTGGAATAAATTGCCTAAGGAGGTTGTGGAATCTCCATCACTGGAGGTTTTTAAGAGCAGGTTAGACAAACGCCTGGCAGGAATGGTCTAGATCAGTGGTTCTCAAACTTTTTTTTTGTGTGGATCACTTAAAAATTGCTGAGGGTCTCGGCGGACCACTTAATGATCTTTCTAAATGTTGTTTGTACCATTAGCTAACTATTGTAAAGCGCTTTAGATAAAAGCACTATATAAAAAAAACCTTAATAATTAAAGTTTTTTTGTTCTACAAATAAAGGCACACAACTCATATTTTAATATCATTAGTCTTACCTTTCTAATGCGATAGATGTGTCCTCTGTCCCCCCGCCGCGGCAGCCCCCGAGCTGGGGCTACGAAGGAGGGGGTGTCTTTCCCTCTCTCCCACACCGTGGCAGCCCCCGAGCTGGGGCTACGAAGGAGGGGGATCTCTCCCTCTTTCCCCCGCCACAGCAGCCACAGGGTTGAGGTTGGTAAGGAGGGCTGTCTCTCCTCTGCAGCCGCAGCCCTGGAGCTGGGGAAAGTCACCTCTTCCTCTGGCTGCCGCAGCACTGCATGTCCCAAATTCCTCCCACACCCTCTTCTCACCCCACTTCCCCCTCCCACCCATCCCCTATTGCCCCCAACGCCACCACCTCACCTTACATGTGCATCTTCTCCAGGGTCCAGGCACCTAATTAGTGGAGCCATGCCTAAGTGGCTCCACTAATTAGGTGGGTGGCCCTTCATTCTCTCGTGTGTGCCTCCCAGGCGCGCACCTTAGAGGGAACTATCTGTGGACCACCTGAATTGAGCTCGCGGACCACTGGTGGTTCGTGGACCACAGTTTGAGAACCTCTGGTCTAGATAATACTTAGTCCTGCCATGAGTGCAGGGGACTGGACTAGATGACCTCTCGAGGTCCCTTCCAGTCCTATGATTCTATGATATGAATGTGGTCAGACTCTGGTTTAATGTAGCCACACTTAAAATTTTTGAACTAAGAATAATTTGTTTCCTGCTCTCAGTTGTTTTATTCTGATACTTGTAAATTGCATTGGTTCAGAGGAGTGCATCTGTTTTAGATAGGGATACAGTTGCTGGTTAGGTCCATTGATGGCCTGAAGATCAGTGCTAAGGTCTTGAACTGCCAATGGAACCGAATGGCAAAAACAGTGAAGGGATAGGAGCACAGAGGTGATGTGTCTCACTGAGGAGGCAGGCAGAGAAATAATTTTTGCTGGTCCAAAGGTTCAGGGCTGCAGTATCCTTTGTGGCCTCAGTGCACCCCTTACAGGGGGGATAACCAGGTGATCCATGTGTAACCCACACACCTCCTGGGTGTGGTGTTCTGTCCCATCTAGTGGCAATAAGAGCACTTAGAGAGAGAGATTAATGAGTCTGCTCTATAGCCTGAGCTAAGCGCCATGTGGCTTTTAGCTCATGCAGTAGAGGCTCATCCTTTTAGCTCCAGAGGTTCCAGGTTCAATCCCACCCGCCGATGACCGAGGTCTGTCGGTATTACACATGCAATGGCTTTCTCTGTCTTCAGCACCCATGAAAGCACAGCGAGATGCATGGAGACCCCAAAAGTCTTTGCTCTGAAGCGTGTAAAAGTCTGCACCCTCAGCCTCACCCGCCATTGCTGTTCTACTGCTCATCAATTCTGCCTTCAGGGCCCTCTGCTTTCATGGAGGAGACAGCATGATGAATGGGGGCTCAGTTTACCTTGGGAATTATAAAACTGGATTGGAATTGCCTTGAAATGGTATCTTTGTTGACTGAGAAATCAAGTTAGATAAATCACAGATCCTCATGTTTGTCCCATGGCAATATAATGACATTGTTTAATATAATTACGATAGTGTACTTACTTTTAAAAGCCTTAAAACATCATTTTTGCATCTGCAATTCATAATCTATAGTCCATCTGATGGCTATTTTGGCTTTATTGACTCGTAAGGTGTATCCTGGGAATTGTAGTTCAAGCACTCTGTTAAATACTGGTTGAGAACTGATTATTCTTTACAATTCTTAAATAAACTCCCAAAAGCCCCTATGAGGATCAGCATCCCATTATGCTCCGTAGAAACACACAAGATGCTATGGGCCCTGAACCAAATCATTTACAGCATAGATTGTCTTTGCTTTTACTCATATAACTACTCTGTTAATAGTTTTAATCACTCATAAAATATTGCAATTATACCATGTTATAGGAACAAATGTTATAATAACAGATTAATGTTTTCACCCATATAATTACAAAATAACAATGGCTTCAGTGATTGACATTATAATAATTACTTCAAGGAGTTTTGGTCTTTGTGGGTCATGACATCAGAGGCCGTTGAAGGAATTATTTCCTTTCAGTTTACTGCAATCTCTGTGTTGTTTTCCATATCATTTCAGAAAGAGTCTTGCACTGTATAATGTCATAAACTTCAAATGTAGCATACAAGCAATTTAGTCATTAGGAACCTGACAGTTAATTACTCTCTTTCTAATGCCTTGACATCATATTTAAAATATAGTCTCATACACTGTACAGCACTTAATATTGAAAAGGATTCAGCACAAGATTCAGATACTTAGTAGTTTTTGTGTGGCAAGAGTATTACCAGCTGACAATAGAATGATTACAAGGTGAAGAGAGATGGCATCTAATTATCAATTTCAAAATAGTATAAAATAATTTCAAGATAGAGTAATAATTGCCCAATTTACAAATTGCAACCTCTAAATACAAAAAAACTTAAGTTTGAATAACGTTTAATCATAAACTGTTCTGTTAGGACTTCGGTTATTTTTTCTTTTTCTGTTTTATACTTTGATCTGTGAAAACTTTGTCGTCAAATCCCACTGTACAGTACAATACTAGCTTGCCAATACTGGCTCTGGGGTAATTAGCTGGTTTTACCATTAAACAGTGACTATTTACTTGGTGTGCACTGTTCATGGAATAAACTAATCTCTTTTAAGAGAGAAAAATGCTCAAATACTAAATAGTAAAGTTCCAGTGACTGTGAAATTATTAAGTGCCTATATCTTCCCCAGTTTGTAATATCCATGTCAGGGTTATTAATCTTAATAAATGCTAAATATTATTGTTTTTGTTTAAGTGGTACGGAGCAGTTATTTTGCATAAATTCTGCGTAATAATAATTTTTAGGTATTATGTAAGCCATTTTAGAAAATAGAACTACCTCTCATTGAAACTCAATTAGGAAATAAGGTAGAATCCCAGAAAGTTTACTGGGCTTTGGCTCCCAAATACATTACAGGAAACATAGGTAGTGATGCCTATAGTTAAGCTTGCATGACACTTTCCATAAAAAGACCCTGTTTTCAATTTCTTATAACTTTACCAATCAGCAGGAACTTTACATTTAGTTGAGTGGGGGAAGGGAATGTGGGGCAGGGGTATGTTTGCTCTGGTGTTAAGATGTGCCTTTGGCTGTCCCTGTGAAAATCTCTACCCAAATTTGTCTAAGTTATGAGCCTCTGAAAATCTCAATTAGCACCTGCTTCGTAGAAACTTGTTAGAGTTTGGCAGTTAAATTCCCCAAAGGTTCCATCTGTATGTTCACAGTTGGTCACTAATTGTGTGTTCCCCATTTTCTGGATGCCCATCTTGAAACTCTGGGGTTGGATTTGCAGAAGTGCTGAGCACTGCATACCTGCATCTGAAGTCAATTTGAGCTCTGTGCTGAACAAATAAAATGGTAAGTGCTAAGTGGAAAAATAATATGTGATCTTGTAATTAAAGACTGTATCATAATGCATATGCACAAGATAACTGAATTAAGGTTGCACAAGCAAACACAATTCTTGCATTTCCTAACTTTTGAGTACTTGAATTTGCAACCTTAATGTTGTTGTAATGTAGTTTTTTGTATGTAAAGTACCAACTCATCCTCTACAATCTCAGAGTATGAAACCTATAACATTAAGAGCCAGAAGGCTTGATATATTTGCCTCTGTAGTCCTGGATCACTGGAGTATCCTTTCTTCTTCACCTGTAGAATGACCATGGAACTAACCTTTTATAAATTAGGTTTAAAACTTTATTTCAGAACTCTTAAACAAAGCAGACTGCTGTTCTGCCTACCTATGTTTTTTACATGATCTGTTTCAGAGTTTCTTGTTGAATATGCACAGAACTTCTATGATGGTAGGTACCTAAGAAATAAGATGATTGTTAAGCACTATAGTCATTCAGAAAAGAAAACACTTTATAAAGATTATATTTCTTTTAAAACTAAATTGGAATAACTTCTCTAGAAAAATCCATGAATGAAATTATATATATACATTTTACAGTGTGATCCTCCATGAAGAATTTAACATTTGTTAATTTGTCTTTATACCATTAGAGCTTCAGATGTTAATAATATATATTTGAAGGACAAAGTAATTAAAATCTAATTTTCTTCTGGGTGTTGAGGAAATTGGAACAAGTTTTCATGGAAATGGAGAGAGAAAAAAATCCGCTGGTGCTATTTCTGTAGCAGGGAACAAATTAGAATACTATGGTAATATCAGGCTTAAATCCTGGAAAAGTAGTTCACCTGCAATAGATAATGGGGCTATTGATGAATGATCAAGGTGAACTAGAAAAACTGGTTTTATGTTTCCCTTGAGGCTTTTCATACATTTTCCTAAGAAATCTTTCACTTTAAGAGAGAACCCATATTCACACCAGCACTCCAGAATATGTTCATTACCTGCAGTTAGGACTGTTTGGTTAATTAATTGCCTACAATGCCTGAGCCTAATTAATCTTCTAAGTAGCATTGTTTACTCCATTGAAGGCATAATAGAAAGAGATACTTCTCTATTCCTACTGCTCAGGTTCACACCAAGCACAGCTGTCAAATTTTATGTCCCTCCTCAAGTGACATTTTTGTGGATGAAAGTGTTTGAATGAAACTCCTTTTACAAGTCAGCCTTCCTTCCCCCATCTAAAAATAATAAATGAATTATAATACTTCTACCCTAAGATCATAAAGTGCTATCACCTGGGGGCTAGTGCTGTTATCCATGTTTTGCAAATGGGTAAGGCACCAAAAACTGGCATGACTTCCCATGGTCATATAGTGACTCAGCTGCGAATAGGATTTGAAAGTCCTGATACCCAATCCCATGTGTTAACCACAATAACATCCTCCCCCATTTCATTCCTCTCTGTCCTTCTCACGGTCCCAGTCTCTCCCCATCTCTTTTTATTTGGTCATCATTGTCTGTGCTGTCTTGCACTTGGGATCAGATTTAGGTGCCTAAGTCCCAGTTTTAGGTGCCACTGTGATCCACAAAACCCCAGCTCAGCTGTGGCCTAAACTCACCCAGTGCCTAAATTTGTGCTGGAAAAGTCCCCATAGATGCCTATGTTTGTGTCTCTGGGCCACATGCACTGCAAGTGTCAGGATGCCTATCTTTTACCTAAGCCCCAGCATAGATAAGATAAGCAGGTGAATGCCTGTCTTCTTTGTGGGGCCTGAACTGGTAGCTGAGCTCAGAGGTTGTCTACTGGATTGTGTCCCATTAAAATCTGGCCAGAGGAGGAGATGACCTTATAACTTCTTTTAGCTCAATGGCTAGAGATGTAGGAAACCCAGTTTCAATTTGTACCTCTGCCTGATTGGGAGAAGGGATTTGAACAGAGCTCTCCCACTAACCATTGAGCTATGGGGTATTCTGTTGGGGAGGGGTCTCCTTCAATCTCTCCCTGTTGAAGCTATTCCAGTTTCAATAAGTACTTAGGCTATGTCTACACTAGAGAGTTTATGGTGCCACAGCTGCACTGATGCAAGATCTCTCGTGTAGCCACTTTATGCCAACAGGAGAGAGCTCTCCATTCAACATAATCCATGACCAATGAGCAGCGGTAGCTATGTTGGTGGCAGAAGCTCTCTTGCCGACATACATTGTCATATGCGCTAATGTGCACAGTGCTAACTTACGTTGCTCAGAGGGATGGAATATTCAGACCCCTGAGTGACGTAAATTTTGCCGACATACGTCATTGTGTAGACATAGCCTTAGTCATTGTGCCTGAGAGAGAACAGTGAGAATGACTCTATAGTTGGTGGTTAGGGCACCCACCTAAGGAGGTCCGAGACTTAGGGAGATTCAGATTCAAATCAGATTCCACAGGAGAGATTGAGGGAGAACCCCCACATCAGAATATCCCATAGCCCAGAGAGCTCTCCTGAGAGGTGGAAGACCTCATGTTTAAATCTTTTCTCCCTATCAGGCAGGGGGGAATGGAACCTGGGTCTCCCACATCCCAGTTGAGTACTCTGACTACTGAGCTAAAAATTTATATGGTGAGTGCTGCCGCTTCCTTCTCCAGCTGTTTGTGTGGAGTGAGGCAGGTGCTTAACTAATTCCCACAAGAAACTGCTTAGGCACCTAAGCTCCAGGAGAAGGATTTCCAACTGTGGCTCACAAGCGGCAATAAGTGACTCCCTGCAGCCCAGTCTTAGGCACCTAGTTCCATGAGAGGGGTGAAGCTTAGGTCACACCCCTGTTGTTGGCATATCCCATTGGCTAGTTTAGGTGGCTCCCCCCCACCCCTGGCATGCTGGCTTTTGCGGATTTCACTCTTAGGCACCTCTCTCTCCCCATTCATTGTACAGGAGCCTAGGTGCCTAACTCAGACTTTGTGGATTCCAGTGTAGTTCCAGTGATTTTCTTGGTGCCTAAAAGTTAGGTGTTGCAATGCCTAAGACCCTTATGTAGATCCCAGCCTTGGCCCTTTTTCTGCCACTTTTTTTGTTGGCCTATTTCCTGCAATGGACCAGTCGCCCTCTTCTCACTTTGCCTCCATCCTTTCTCTCCCTGAACTTTATTGCATTCCATGTAGCCCTATCTTCCTCATGCCATAGGTGCCTGCAAAGATGGAATGCTGCTGCTTAGGAGCAGGAAGCAGCACTGCTGGTCACCTATTGCTTCTTGCTCCAGTGTGCTGCACTGAGATGCAGAGTGGGGGGATGAGGGAGCCAGCAGAGGGAAAGTGAATCTTTGGGGGTAATGCCCATGAATAGCATATGGTAGCTGGGAGAAGGAAGTGAAGGGGGAACCTTGTTCACTGGCTGCAACCCTGCTATGAGTGATGATGATTTCAGCTAGCAAGAGTGAGTGTGTGACAACGTGGGCATATGGGTGACATTTGTAATACTGACTGGAAGCTCTT
Source organism: Macrochelys suwanniensis (assembly GCA_033296515.1). Lineage (NCBI taxonomy): Eukaryota > Metazoa > Chordata > Testudines > Chelydridae > Macrochelys > Macrochelys suwanniensis. The sequence continues at coordinate 71,072,340 of CM065780.1, read as the reverse complement.
TGGGGAAGGGACTGTCTTTTTGTTTTGTGTTTGTAAAGTGCCTAGCACAGTGGGATCCTGGTGCATATTTTGTGCTCTTTAAAAAAAAATAAATTTAGTTCCAAACGACCATTTTGTTCTTATAGTAGACTGTGAGGATTTTATAATCATGTGTGGGTCTGTACGCCAGGATAATGATGATGCTGGAAGAACAATTTGTCTAGATTAGGTAGTGGTTTCCACTGCTGACCATCATTTGTTTGTTTTGGGTCTGTTTTTTGAAATTCTTTAAGTGCTCTTTTAACCATATTTAATTAGACCAAATAATTCTCCATGGAGCACGGACACATACATAACTAGGAATGGAGTGGTGGGAATGTCTGCAAAAAAAAAGAAGGCATGCAATTTAGCACAATTCCATTGGCAGATTAACATAATGACAGTTTTTGGCAGCTTTCTTTGATTATCTCTTTACAAAGAAGTAACCCACCATTTGATCATTGAAAATGACTGTGGGTGAAATATTCTGAAAATTTGTGAGCCTTGTTTGAAAAAATTAAAAAAGAAGCTTTTTGTACTCCTCCACAAGTTGCTGTAGAGATCATTAAAAATATATATAAATAAAGGAAGGATTAGAAAAGGGACGAAAAACGAATCATCATCTTGTGGTGATATGCGTCTTCATCACTGCATAATTTACCTATAGTTCTGGAGTTCTGTGTAAAAATAAATCTACACATGGTTATATATTGATACAAATTATTATAAATACCACAAATTTCACACATCCCACAAAATGCTTAGGGCCAAATTATGGTTACCACTGCAAGGGTGCGCTGCAATGGCAGACAGTGTCTGGAGACTGGCGGTATTTCAGAACAGATCAGAATAATAATGCAGCTGTGAGTACAAGGGCAGATAGGGGAGATGAAGCCCTGCTTGCTGCACTAAGGAAATGGGTTGGGGGCATAGGCAAGCCATAGCTCTCCTTCCCCCCAAACACACTGGTTATTACCTGGAGACCAGTGCTGGGACAGGGAGAGTGCCTTTTGTACAGGTGTAGTAAGTGCCCACTGCTTGAATGCACTTAATAGATTATTCCTCATTCTGCACTAAGCATAATAAGGCTTCCAGGTCTGCGCATATGCATTCCCTGTCAGCCAAGCATCACATTAACTGTCACTGTAAGACAGTGGTCCCCAGCCTTTCCGTTGCAGTAGCATCTTCATGTTCCCGGAAGAGTGTGGTGGGCGCCGGACTACCAGCCGCTGGAATGCCGCCGAGAAGTGGCATCATCGAGAAGTGTCGCTGCCGAAATGCCGCTGAAAAAGTGGCGGCGACGCTTCTTGGTGTTACCGCTTCTCGGATGCATTTCGGCAGCTGGTTGTCCGGCAGCCACGCTCCTCAGCGGCGGGTTGTCCGGCGGAAGTGCTCCCTTGTTGGTAGGCGGGCACACATAAATGCCCCGGCGGGCACTGTGTTGGGGACCACTGCTGTAAGAGATGTAAGTTAGTCTGTAACCAATAGAGCATTTGTGGGCTAAGTTTTAGTCTAACAGTATTCGTTTACAAATGCTATTTCTGTCATGAATCACTAGCAGAATTAGGTTTATGCTCCCTTCAGCTGTATCAGAGAAATGTACGTTTATGTGTTAACACCAAATTGTGTATAATCTTGTAAATCATATATTAACAGTACCACAAGACAACAACAAAAGAGGCTTTTAACCTTCAACCTTGTGCTGATATATCAGATGCAAACAGACTGGTTTCAAACCAATGAGCAGACGCTTTCTGTTTTATTTGTCTTTTATTTTGAAAGTTTATTGCTTTTCATGTTTTAAAAGTGTGTTACACTCTGAAATGTTTAAATAGGGATGTTTGGATTAGTGGTGTCTCTTGCAGATAGTATAAGGAGCTCAGCAGTTAAAACTCATTCCATGTGTACAGTAGGTGCCTTGCATGTTACTGAATTATTTAGTCCTGCAGCCTGTACTCTCTTTCCACATGTTTTGTTGAAACTTTAATGAATTCTAAAAACACTGTTAATTAAAGTGGTGGTTTGTATCATTGGAATTTGCAAATGTTTTACAGGTAAAACTGGAGCACTCCTTCAGCCAAGAATTCACTGTGGAGAATGTGCTTGCAATATTGCCTGCATTTCCCAAGGGGGCCCCTCAGCAACGGGCCAAAAGGGCTGCAGAAGCCCTGGTGAAAGCTTCTAATTATTCCAGACTAATGGCAATGCAACAGGTGAGGGAATATTGTTGGGTTTACTGAAGTTTTACATTTTTTTCTGCATGTGTAATTTTTTTAAATTGCTTTGAATCCACCGAAGCTCCTGTTGTGCTGACTTTGTTCCACTCGCAGGTGGTGTAGCAGTGGGCGATAGTGGTGGTGGTACAGGGGTGCAACATGTCAGAAAAGGCTCCTAGGTCTAGGCCAGCCAAAATCTGATTCTTTGTTTTGTTTTTCCACATGTGGCCCATTTGTACTTTCTGTATTTTTATATATACTAGATAATATTTCAGTATAATATAAATTCTTTTACATTGCATTGTCAATATACTTTTTCAAAACATTTTTACAGCTTGTCTAATAAAGAAAAGTGTTTCTAAGTTATAAATAGCTATAGAACCAAGTATTTTTAATACCAAGCTTTATTTTGCATTGATCAAGGGAAGTAAAATGCTCTCCCATAAATAAATGTTCCCATATGTGGAGTATGTTTAGTTTTTAGCCACTTATAGAGTTATAGGTATTGTTGGATATGCATAAATAGGATCCATTCAGGATCATTGCCCTGAACCTGTTTAACATTTAAAAAAATCAACAAACAGCAAATTCAAACATTTGAAAAAGATTGAATCCAACTCTCTGTAACAAGAGGGAAAAGAGAACTAATTTTTTTTTACCATTTTTTTCATATTGTCTAATGTTTGCAAAGCTGAAATTAACAATATGAGACATTAGCAAGTTGTTCAGAATTAAGACCATCAGAATGTCAGTCTTCCTGGTCTGCCAAAGCTTTTTAACCTCACGTCTGATGAGAGCTGGTATTAATGAGACCCTCACTCTGTTATTTACACAGTCAATTTATGGATTTATCAAAGTAAAGCCTGTCTAATTAATCAGATTTCATGGCAGTTCTGTGAAAAGCATTAAGAGTGCTTTAAGTAATTAAACTTGTGACTTGTTAATATTATGATTGGAATAATATACAGTCTGTTTTGGTCTGGATTCAAACACTGAAGCATAAGAGTTTGATGAGACAATGTTTAAACAGTAAGCACTACTAGTCTTCAATATTATTTTTTCATAATAATGTTATAGTAGAGTTTAGAGGCTCCCAGTCAGAATCAGAGCCCATTATTGTAGGTCCTGTACAAACTCATAAGAAGAAACAGCCCTGCTTCTGTCTGGACTTTTATGTGTATGATCTGTGGAAGTTCTACACTGTAGGCTATGATAATCAGATTTTACAACTAGTTAGTTCCCGCTCTACTTAATATTAAAGAAACAAGTTATCTATGTTTGAGCACATGTTGAACAGGAAATGTATAAAACAATATTTGAGGAGTGTTATAATACTTGTATTTACACCACAGCAGTCAAAAATAGCCTGAGAAACTTGATCTTTAAGATTTTATGTATTCATTAATTTAATCTGAATTACTTGTTATCTTATTCATGATTGTTGTGGTTTGGGGATGTTGTTAAAAGGTTTAATTCTTCTAGATGCGTTGATGCAGAAGCAGTATAGAAATAGACAATGTCTGCTTTAACTTATCTCTGATGTTTAGTGCTTGTAGATTTCAAAGAATTGCTGCACAATAGGAATTGGTTGAAAAAAACAAAGGATTTATTTATAACTTCAAAATTACAACAAAGGACATTGACTGAGGCACAGTATCATAGTGAAATATAGAAAATTGCATAATGTTTTGATTTAGGAGGAAGATGCAAACGTGTAAATGTTTTCCAGTTTCCCTAGCTTTAAATCTAGTCTTTTTCCCCCCACTAGCTCTTTTGTGAGAGCGATCAAGTTATTTTGAAACCTACCAGAGAATATAATATATCTTGTATAATTAGTATTAGTATTTATTATATTTATACCATTATGGATGGATCAGTATCTAGATAGCATGAATGACTTATCTCTGATAATCCACCCTAGTGGTGCTCTTTCGGTACATTATTTATGTCATGGATCACATAACTGAGTAGCACAATGTTGAAGCTCTTCTTGTTTCTTAATATTTTGGAGCATATATATAAGCTGCTGGGGCCTGGGCAGCCTATCTAGTGGGTGGAGCAGGACCTCGCCTGTTGGTTGTGGTGGCAGTTTGGGTAAGGACAAATGAAGATCCAGGGATCAGGCACCAGTCCAAGGGTAAAGCCAGAGTCAGGGTTGAGGGGCCAAGGTCAGAACTGGAGTCAGAAGTTAAAGTCTAAACTGAAGAGTAAGCTGGAGTCAGAGTCACGAATGGAGCCAGAGCTAGGAGTCAGAAATCAGAATGGATAGGGAGGCTGGGCTAGAGCAGGAGAAGGACTTGAGCAAGGACTGGAGCAGGAAGCAGAAGTGAGAGCAGGGTTAAGCACAGCTGTGGGCATGGTACACATTGAGCAGCTGCAAGGCTCAAGTAGCAGACTGCTGACTCTCTTGCCCAATCAGGAAGCACAACATTTTGAGGGGGCTCACTGGGCCCAGCTGTGCTTGCTGGGTTGCCTAGTGACCTTGCTAGGAGCCAGCTGTGCCCTTGCCAATACAGTGGCATCTCCAGAACTATCCATTATTGATTCCCAGAGAGTTTTTCTCAAGCCTTTGAAGTATTTCCTTGTCCAACCCTGACACTTACCATTCACTCTTGTCTGCTATTACCATGTGTCTGCTGTTCCTAATATTGTAAATTTGTCATGACTCCCCTAAATATGGTATCAGTCTGAGATGAAGAAGGTGGTGAAAGAGAATTGATAAACTGATGGTCAATTGATGATGTTTTTAGTAGCAGTAAAACTCAGAATACTACGGTGTGATCTGCTAAGTATAAACAAAACAATTAGTCCCAAAGGAGCAAGTCAACATCTGGAGGACAGAACTGTTATAAACTCAGGCCCTGATCCTGCAAACACTTAACATGTGTGCTCACTGGGACTACTTACATGCTTAAAATTAGCACTTAAGTGTTTGTGGAATTGGGGTCTTGTGGCGGAGTCTATAGATTGGCCAAGTATATAATCACAGCAATAGACATTGGTCAATTAGTCTGCAAGAAAAGCAATGGAATCAGGTTGTATGTTAATTTCATGTTTTCCTTGGTCCTTAGTAAGTGGATAATCATGAAGGGTTATAATAAAATAGATACATAAAGAAATTAGGTAATTCAGCGAAGCGCTTCCACAGTATGAAAGGATTAGAAATCTGAGATTCAACAGGGACTAAAGTCTGAATTTGGTATTGCTTCAATGCCATTTACATTTTTAACTTTGGAGAAAAACAGCTTTCTTTTGATTGCTAACTGTAGCCAATCTTTTGGCTTCCATTAAGAGGATTTTAAACTAAATTTCTCATGAAACTGTACAGCCTCAGCACATTGTTGTATGCAATGTTGTATCTGTGTTGGTCCCAGGATATTAGAGAGACCTGGTGGGTGAGGTGGTATCTGTTATCGGACCAACTTCTGTTGCTTTCGAAAGCTTGTCTCTTTCACCCACAGAAGTTAGTCTAATAGAAGACATTACCTCACCCACCTTTCCTTGGCCTTAGAACAGTCAATTGTATTGATTTAGGTTCCAGTTCAGGGAAGCACTTAAGCACACGCTTAACATTTGCATGTGCTTAAAGTTAGGCACCTTTCCTAAATGGGGATGTTGTCCTGACCTGAGGTCTAAATGTGTAATTCAAAACATTTAAAAAGATTATTTCATATTCGTTGTTCTTAAACCAGTTATTGCAAAACGTGTTTTGCTGAAATCATTTGTTACAAGAATGATTTTACTGTAGGAAGAAAACTACATACACTCTCATGAGTGCATCTGATCGGTATTTCTGAATGCCAAAATAAACCTGATCAGATCCTTCAGATCCTTGTCCTTGGACTGGTGTTATATGGGGATGTGGTATAATTGATGCCTCAGTATATGGGGGAGAGTTAGTTTAGCATTGAATAGGAGTGTGTCTGGAGCACATTTCTAGAAGAGTGGGAGTTATACTCAGATGCCAGATATGCACATTCCCCACCCTCCTCACAATAAAAACATGATTAAAATAAGTAGAAGGGTATATGGATTATGGGGACTACATCTCATTTCTATGATGGATCTGCCCATTCCTTTAGATTACAAACTCTGGGGGGGATGGATTTTATTATTTGGCCTGCTTGTGTTTAGTGCCACATATACTTATCACAGAATCATAGAACTGGAAGGGACCTTGAAAGGTCATCTTGTCCAGTCCCCTGCACTCGAGGCAGAACTAATTATCTGGACCATTCCTGATAGGTGTTTGTCTAACCTGCTCTTAGAAATCTCCAATGATGGAGATTCCACAACCTCCCTAGGCAATTATTGCCTTTATTATTTATGATGCTATATAAATAATAATAAAATATTCAATATTTTGACATAGAGCATTCTGTTGCATAATTCAATTACTAACAAGAAACAGTAGAAAAAAATAACAGTCGAGATGTACAGCTCTCCAGAAACTCTTTGGTTTGATGTTTTGAACAGTGTCTCTCAACTGAAAATTTATTGCATATAAAATACCTTTTGGGTAGTTCATATATATTCACTCAGTATGACAAGAGGTACAGAGGCTTTGTTAGTAAAGAAGTGTTTGTTTTTACACCAGGAAGGTGAAAGCCATTCTTTATTGTTTTGCATGATTTTGGACCAGGCTGAGAAATGTCTCAGTCCTCACTCCCCATATGTTGTGCCACAGCATAGAAGCGCTCTGGGCAGAGTTGTATGTGCATAAAGGGGGAGAGGCAAAGACAGGTTAGCAAACTGTGAGGAAACTCTGTGGTACAGAGTCATGCTTTCCAGTCTTGGAATGGGAGCAGGAGGAAGGGCTCTAGGAAAGGCAGGAGGAGAGAATGTATGGAGTGGGCATTGTAGGAGGCTGGGAAGGCCTAAGAAGGTACGTGGGGGAAATGCAGGGCACTGGTGCGGTATTAGGGAAAGGTTGCAGGCAGGGGTTGAGTCCTGCTCTGATGACATAATGCAGAGGAACATCCCAGAGGAGGTCAAGTGGAGTCATTGTCTTGGGTTGGAGGAATTCTCTGTGGTGAATATAAGATATAAAATCTCTGCTATACCTCCTAAAAGTTCAATAATAATGGCTCTTGGGTTTTATTAACTTATTCTCTAGGTAACCCCACAGGGAATGACTTAGGTTTGTTCACTCTCCAGAAACCTGAGGTTGGAAAATAAAATCTGGAGTCTCAGTGGCATTTGAGTTGGGTTGCCACCTGTGAGGTGTCATCCCCTCTCCAAAGGGGTATCTTGGATGATCCTCATCCCACAAAACTGGAGAGGTAGCAGTATCTACTGAGCACCCTTACAGATTTTCCAGGACAGCCACCTCAAAAAGGGATCATCCCAGGAAAATCTGGATGGGTGGCAACCCTATGAGAGAACTGACACATTTTCCTCATCATGGAGAGGAGTTTGTAGCATGGAAGAGACAGAGAAAATGACCCTTTAGCTGTGTAGATACATTTATAAAGGGGACTGGTTCCTCCATGACAATGCCAGATCTTTTTCTTCATGGCAGCAATCCTTTAGGAGCTGGGATATAACTGTCTACCCTCACCCCACCCCTCCCTCATCTCCTAATGTCTGCAGATTAGCTCCCTCTCTAAGATGGGGGAAAGCAACAAAAGTGATTTAATGCTGCTTCTAGCAGTGCTAACAAATGAATACATTTCTGTTTGCAAATTAGTTATTATTGAGGACAGAACACTGAACAGAGCAGGTTTAAGACCACCCCAGTCTGTGGATTCAGCATCTGCTTAATGATCTTAAGGAGGAGCTTATACTGGCTTCTGGGGAAGAGGGAAGTATCTCTAATTAGTTTTGCTACCCAGCCTTCCATGGCTTCAGAGGCCTTTCCATCCCTTATTCTTCTCCTTTGCTCTCCTGTACAGCATAGAACAGAGGGAAGCCTATAAACCATAAATCAGGCACAGATGGTAACAAAAATGTTGCAGAGGGATCATATTTATTGGTTAATATGCAAAAGAAAGAAAGGGGGAAAGGTTAATCAGAAAAACATCTGAAATTTCAAATGCACATTCCCATTTCAGCTTCAGTTGCTATTTTACTCTTAAAAAAAAAAAGAAAGAAAGAAAAAGATGGTGCCTGAGCCAATGTTTTTTAGCTAAGACACAATGAGTACAAACAAGGGCCTTTTTATGTTCTGTTAAATATAAACACAAGAAAACAGTAGTAGTAGTAGTAATAAGTATTCAGCTTACTATGTGTAGATGTTACAAAATATACTTTATAAAACAGTGACACAAAAGGTTTTATTTTGTACATCAGATTTTAGTGGTGGTCAGATAAGAAGATTTATGGCAAAAAAGGCTTTTTTTGGTCAGAATTTTGAATTTTGAAAAATTCTGGCTGGTTCTATAGTATGTCAAAATAATAGGATGGATTTTTCATCTCTATTTTTTATCAGAAAAATCAAAATTAGGAAATATTCTATTTCCCCCCATGTTTGCAGGGATTTTTCTTTGGCAAATTAAAATAACCATGAAATTGTCTTAACAAGGATTATTAAGAATATGCCCAGTAATTCATTTGTAAACCCTTCATTAGAAAACACCAAACACTTTTGCAAAGGATTTTAATAAAGGAGCCATTTTCTCTCATAATACATTCAGGCATGTTTCGGACATAGATTTGTGGATGCTGTTGTTCCAAGTGGAGCTGGCGTCTCCCTATTCCTAAGTAATCGGACTCCGGTTATAGTCTTGTCTTCTTACATCTTTGTCTCTCAATCAGTTGTTTAAGTTATCTCTGTCTCATCAGCTCACTAGCCGGACATTTCTTGATCTGGCCTAGTATTCCTCTGGGTTTCTTCACCAGATGTTTGGCAGGTTTACTGGATCTCTCTTGTATGCAACAGTCTCTCAATCTGGCCTCCCTGAAGAGTAGGATTGGGATTCTTCAGGGCTGGAAACTGAAATTGTTCCAAAAGATACATATATTTTCTTGATTAAAGACAAATGTTTTCTTTCAAGATAGAGCTCCTTAGTAATCAACATACGTTTTCAAAGTGCATGTCATTCAGATCAAAACTGTCACTAACACAGTTTTCCATGCAGAGGTAGGGCCAACCAAATTTAAATGTTGACAGTAAGCTAAAGCTGAAGAAAGAAGAGGACATTTACATATTAACTGAATAAAAGTAAATTTAGGTTATGTCCCCACATCTCTCTTCTTGCAGTTTTAGTTGTAATTTCAGTAACCAAGCTGGCATCCATAATAACAGTTTATTCAACCTTTGAGACCAGACTAGTCTTAAAAAAACCCCCAAAATGGATAAAACTTTTCAGTAAAATGGAACTTTCAGAACAATTAAATTATGGTCTTCTCAGGGCTTTATAATGCTACTTACCATGTCACAAAGATTCCTTCTCCAACATCAGTGTTCTAAACTGGAGTTAATTTGGGATAGGTATGCAGCATCTTTAGGTCACTCTTGAACCTAACTTCAAGGATATTTTCACACCATTCCCATCTTATAAATTACCTCCTAAAGATCTAGCTTGGGGAAGCAGATAGTTAATAGGCAACAGGTTTAAAACAAACAAAAGGAAGTATTTCTTCACACAATGCACAGTCAACCTGTGGAACTCTTTGCCAGAGGATGTTGTAAAGGCCAAGACTATAACAGGGTTAAAAAAAGAACTAGATAAATTCATGGAGGATAGGTCCATTAATGGCTATTAGCCAGGATAGACAGGTGTCCCTAGCCTCTGTTTGCCAGAAGCTGGGAATGGGTGACAGGGGATGGATCACTTGATGATTACTTGTTTTGTTCATTCCCTCTGGGGCACCTGGCATTGGTGGCTGTCAGAAGACAGGATACAGGGCCCAGTGGACCTTTGTTCTGACCCAGTATGGCTGTTTTTATGTTCTGCTAATGGGGAAAAGGGAACCAGCAAACTGTTTGGAGGTGGGAAGATGAGGCAGGTAAGGTAATGGGCAGTGCTTACACACTCACAATGTGATCCTAAAATCAACTACTTTTTCAAGTTTAATGAAAATATTGGTTGGGAGTAACTTTATGTAAACTTCCTATTTTTAAGAGGAGAGGAGTGGGAGTGAGGGAGTTCCCCCATGTGCTTTAATGAAGAATTTTATTGGCAGAATATTGAAATAGAAATGTGGGATGCAATAGCCACAAATACTGTAAGTCAAATAATGATAAGGTGAAAACAGTTGTGTTCTCTGCTTTCTCAGCACAGCTATTCCAGTCTCTCACTTGTAAAAGGCTGATCAAAACCACAGAGCAGGTGCTTATTAAAAAACCCAATCCAACCAATCAAAAAGGAATAAAACATTGTGTGCATCTTCGCTGACACTAAATGTTCATGGTTCATTGGTTAGATGGGTGTTATTTAAAGCAGTCCATAGCTAGTGCAAAGAAGATAACATTCTTTTGGATGGTCTGAGGTTTATCTCAGTATTAAAACATGGTGTTCAAAATATTCTGATTTTAATTTCATAAAGCAAAACAAATTGCAAGTCACAAAATCAAATTCAGCTCTTTATGATGGAGAATATTAATTGGGGTATAACAAAACCATACGTTTTTTTTCAGAAAATTTAGTTTCCCTAAATCAGTCATAGAGTAACACAGACAAACACTAGAGAAAGACTGGTGAAGGAGAAGGAAAAGGAAAGAGTGCTTCTTTACAGTTAAGCGGTTGATGGGTGGCTGTGGCTGCTGTCTTGTGAGGTAGGAGTTTGCTCTGATGGATAATGGCCCATCATCTTGGCAGAGGTCAGGCTGGAAGACTGAAGCAGAGCAGGAGATGAGATCTAGTTGTTGGATGAAGTTTCCACTTTCTTCCGGGGTGGAAACGAGCAAAGAAAATGTCAGGCTCTAAGCTATAGGCCAATGAGAATAACTTATTACACACCAAGGAATGCCAAACCCTAGAGTATGAAGGCTGTACTAACTGGTTAGGCCCATAACCTAGAACATAAAATAAAAATTACTTAAAAAAAGAAATTATGCACATTCTCATTGCATACAGTGATAAGATAAACCAAATGAATGATGCTGTCCCACATCCAAATTCAGTCTACTCTCAGGTCATGGGGAACTTAGGTTGTCCATAGAAGATCTTTACCAGGTTCTTCTAATAATTTCCTTTGTTCATACAATCTTGTCTGTTTCAAAGACCATGAAAACCATGAAAGAATCAAGAAACATCAACAACAGTCCAGTTTTCAAAACAAAGTTCCCTGAAAGCACTCAGTCCTTTCTTGGGCATCACTACAGCAAAGTGATTTTAGACCTTTATTTGGAATCTGAGAATGAGAGTCCAATTGTCCATAGGTCTTACTCCTTTAAGAGTCACTTTCTTTTAAGCATCATCCACTGATCATGTTATCATGGTAGGCCTGGTCTCCGTATGGCATAGAACTGTAGTCACTGTAAGAATGTCAGAACCAAAGGATGAGGGAGAAAGAGTAAAGGCTAAATATCTCCCTTTCTCTTAGGTAATCCTATTGGGAAAGGTATGCTATATCAGGTCCTTCTCTACTTTACCATTGCTCAGTACAAGGTGCTCAGGAAAGGGCTGTTTGTTCATATTTATTTAGCTGTGATTTGAAGCATTTGACAACTAAGTGTAGGTAGTTTTTCCTGTCTCCTCATCTCTACCCAGGCTCACTGGCAGTATCAGTTCATATGGTACATTTCGATAGATGGTCTTCAGGTTCTCCTAGCCTAGAATATAGTTCAACTTTGGGTTTCTGTTTTGTTGAATTCTCCAATCCAAAGAGGTCTAATGCTATCAGGATGGATAAGAGGGTTACTCTCGTTACATGAGAGTTTCATATTCTCAGGCCTGCCAAAGGGACCAGTTAGGACATTACTAGTTATAGGTTTTTGTCTCTTTATTTTTGAGGAAGTTAATGTAAGTCTTCATAACTGTTCGGACAGCCATATCATTCATGAAGAAGTGCCCTCAGAAAGGCCATTGTGTTGAGGAAGCATCTTGCAGACTGTCATTTCAGTTACTAGGAATATAGAAGCCCCATTGAAGTCAATGGGAGTTTGACTATTGACTTCAGTGGGTCCAGGATATACTTATTGCATTTCTAGGCATTACTCTGTTACTTGACTAGCATTTGGATATTACAGTTGTTACATTATGTAGATGACAACTTCCTTGGATTTCTTGTAGTTCTGCTCTTCCAGTACAGCTTAATAGTCTTGGAAATGTTTGATCTAAGGTCTGGAAAAGCCTAAGACTTGACTAATTTGGAAGTTCTTTTCTGCACACTTTAAATGAACAGAGATGTAGGTAAAGTATCGTGTTTTCTAGCGAACATTGGGTTTTGTTTCAATCCCTGTGGGCTATCCAGACTCACCGAGTTAGCAATGAAAGAGAGCTCATTTTTTTTCCATGGTAAAGTTGCCACCCTTTTTCCCGATTGTTACCTGTTACTGCATGAATTTACAGCACTAATCCAAATTAGTTAACAATATTTAAAAAAATAGCACCATTCTCTCCTCTAAATATTCCATCCTTCTTAATCTTCTCTGTTTCTCTTTTTTAGATTGTAAGATTTTTGAGGGCAGGGACTGATTTGTATAGCACCATGTACATCTTGGTGCTTAACAAATAAGTCATGATAATAGTAATTAATAATGCCAAACCACCTTTTCTTTACTAGAATCTGATTCCTTACTGTGGATTCCAGCTATAACTTCTCTCTCTGAAATGCTAAGTGAAGAGTGGACTTTTTCCACATCCAATTTTCTGCTCACTTCAGGGGGAACTCTCCAGCTGAGCTTAGAAAACAGTTTCTGAGAATTGAAATATGGTCTCATCCACAGTAATACTGATTTGCAGAAACAAAGACCCATCCGTATTTTATGGATTTTATTATTTTTAACACATTGAAATAATGGAAAATATTTGTAATGTTTTATATAAGCTTTGTATTAACATATTTTTTCATTTCCTCACAACACTTAAAAAAATTATGGTGTTGAAAGAAAAAAAAATTTGGTCACCAAAAACCATCTGTTTCTCAATTCTCACAGAGATTTTGCTAGAACAGAGGTGGGCAAACTTTTTGGCCCGAGGGCCACATCTGGGTATGGAAATTGTATGGCGGGCCATGCATGCTCACAAAATTGGGGGTTGGGGTGTGGGAGGAGATGAGGGCTCCAGTTGGGGTTGGACTGGGGATGAGGGGTTATGGTTGCAGGAGGGTCTTCTGGGCTGGGACCGAGGGCAGGAGGTGGATCAGGGCTGGGGCAGGGGATTGGGGCGTGCAAAGGGGGCAGGGGTGCAGGCTCCAGGTGGCGCTTACATCAAGCAGCTCCCTGCGGCTCCCATTGGCCGCGGTTCCCGACCAATGGGAGCTGCAGGGGCGGTGCTTGGGGCAGGGGCAGTGTGAGGAGCCCCCTGGCTTCCTCTATGTGTAGGAGCCAGAGTGGGGAGATGCCACTGCTTTCAGGAGCCGCGCGGAGCGGGGCAAGCCCCTGACCTCGCTCCTTGGCTGGAGTGCCGGAGCAGGGCAAGCCCCGGTCCCTTCTCCCTGGCGGGAACTCAAGGGATGGATTAAAACGTCTGTAGGGCCGGATGTGGCTCCCGGGCTGTAGTTTGCCCACCCCTGTGCTAGAGTTACATTTATAATAATTCTTTAAGGGCCTGAGCCATAGCCCATTGAAATCAATGGCACGACTCCCTATTGACTTCAATGGCACACTGGAACAGACCCTAAAAGATTTCTGTGCTGAATATGCTGCTTGCCATTCAGTATATTAATGGTGTATTTAAGCTGCAAATATGCTTCCTGGCTGCTCAGTTTGCTAGTGCAGAATTTTCAAAAAAATGTGTTTTGGTTCTTCTGAAATGGAACTTTTCAAAAATGTCTGTTTCCTGGAAAAATCTGAATTTCCAGCTTCTTCCAAATCAGAACAAACAACCAAACAAATCAGAAATGTGAAATTTCCTACAGGATGGAAATTCCAATTCCCAGTCTATTCACACTTTAAAAGATTCCTCTGCTTTGAGAGATTCTGCCTATCTGAGATAAATTGTCTATACTTAATATGGGGAATCTTTCTGAGACAGGTAATGTCTCTCAAAACAGAAGAACATTTTGAATGTGACCTCTACATAGGATGTGAATAATGGTAATTATTGTAGCTAACCATCATTATGTTTTATATGTATTTTGTCTTCTAGATACATGCTCTGCAAGCTGAACTCAATTTCCATAGAAGCATATACAACCTCCAAGTTAAGTACACTGAAGCTGTTTTTGAGGGGATAAAGCAAGCCTACTATACTTTTCAAAAGATCGTTGTGTCAGTTCTATGTTCACCGCTACAAGGTTAGTGTGTGTTTTTATATTTCCAGCAGCACAAACTAAAACCAGTTGGAAAATACTGATAAGCATTAAATAAAAGATCTGCAAAGCTGTAATTTACAATCAGCACCAATCCCACCAAGCACCGGTTTTTCTTCCCTGTATTTTAAATAATCCCTTCATGCGTATATTGGATTTTGTATGCACATTTGTAGACTCAAAAATTCAAAATTCCTTACACAAAATACATCATAATATAACAATATTATATGGCATTCATAAGGGAAATAAAAATGTATTTATTACTTTTTATTTAAAAAATTTCTTGGGAAATAAATATATGTAAAAATCCATCCTAAATATGCAGTAGGAACTCTAGTGTGGGTTTTTTCATATATTCTTTATTACGTTTTCAAGAAGAGTACAAAACAAACTAAAATCTAATGCAATGATGAAGACATTAAAATTAAAATTAATAAAAAATCATTGCAACCCATATCACAACAAAGGAATGCAAATATACAAGTCTGTTCTGTCTCTTTTCTTTTTCTTTTCAATTTTAGCACAGAAAAGTCTACAACCATATGGTCATTATATACTAGTTACAAATGTGATCTTAAAAAAAAGGTAGTAAATAATTTAGAGAGACAAGGTAGGTGAGGTAATATCTTTTATTGGACCAACTACCGTTGGTGAAAGAGACATGCTTTCGAGCCACACAGAGCTCTTCTTTAGATCTGGGAGAGGTACTCAGAGAGTGGTAGAGTGTTGTAGGTAACGACATTACTAACTCAATATGAAATATAAATAGACAAATTTAAAATGGAGTGTCGACAAACTGATTTCTACCTTAGATAATAAAAAAATAAAAAAACAAGACTTCAAATGCTGTTCACTCTCTAAAGGTGTCTCTTTAAAAAAAAAAATTCAGCAACTTTTATGCAAAAATTCAGCACCTCATCCCATGTAAATTGGCATAGTTTCTATGAATGAATCAAGGTGGAATTTTCAGTCCTAAGTAATACTCACCATGCTTATGGAATAAATTTTCTCATCATTTTGCAGCCATACTGTGTTCATATATGTACATACATTGACAAAAGTGTACTATATATCTGGACTTCCTTGTAGGAAGTGCTGAAAATTTTCTGTACTGTTGTAGTATTTCAGCTGTCAGAACTGGGCTTGCTTTCCAGAGTACACTAGATAACATGTCTGTCCCTCTCTCTGTCTCTCCCCCACCCCACTTTCTTTGCAGATGTTCTTTCTTCTTACATAAACCTTAAAGCAGAAGCTTCAGAGGTTGCTTTAAGGGACTTTCTCACTGCTTTTAAAAACAATGTCAAACAGATCCAAGATGCAGTTGACACTTTGACTCCATCAAAGAATCAGCAGCATGAAGGTAATAATTTTTATTTGTTCAATTTAAGACAGCAAGAAATGAAAAAAATTGTAAAAACAAGTCATAGGTCTTGGAAAGAAAGTAATTCCTCTGCGCTTTCTTACAGACTAAAGTCATAGTATATTCTGATCTCAGTTACACTGGATAAAATCCAGAGTAGCTGCACTAATGTCAGTGGAGTTATACCAGATTTACAGTGGTGCAAATGTGAGCAGTATTTAGCTCACCATTGCTTTACTGTTTAGTTTTCCCTGTTGGTTATAGCTTTATTAAAATTGTACTAAAACTCTGAAGGATTGAATGCTTTCTTTTTCATTATGTGTATATTTGTAGTGAATTTCAATGACCATGAAATTAAGAGACTGATAACACTGGCTGAAGGCCCAAGTATTTAGGGATGTAGTAGATTCTCCGTCACTTGCTGTCTTTAAATCAAGACTGGATGGCTTTCTAAAAGAGATGCTTTAACCCAAACAGAAGTTATGGACTTGGTGTAGGAATTATTAGGTGAGGTTCTTTGGCCTGTGTTATGCTAGAGTTCAGACTAGATGATCATAATGGTCCCTTCTGGTCTTAAAATCTAAGACTGTATAATGTAAGTACTTGTAATATTCAAACTTTCCCCCACATGGTTCAGCCATAGTTACAGTGCTCCTGGCATGCCATTTGAGGTCCTCTTCTGTTTTAAGGCTGCTAACTCTGTTCGCATTGTGGGTAAATATCAGCTAAGGACTGGGTGCCTGATCTTGCAAAGACTTATACATAGGTGTGAGTAATTAATCTACCCGAGTTGTTCCACGGACTTATCACATGGGTTAAATCACTCATGTGCATAAGTGTATGCAGGATCAGGCTGTAGGTTAAGACCACCAAATATATTATACTTGGAATTTGGCATTGAGCCCCATCATCTGGAGATTAGTGCATTAATCTCCTTTAAAAATCTCAGCTGCTTTAAGGGACTGCAATTTGAATTAATAAAATCTGAAAAATGGAATCCTAGTGTTAAAATAATTAAACACCTGGGGCCAGATGCCAATCGCATGTACATTAAATCCTTCCAGTCCATTGACTTCTAGAGAGTTACACTAGTGTAAATCTAGAGTAACTGAGATCAAAATATTGCCCCTGAAGTTTGGATTTGTTTATTACTAGTAATAAAGAAATCTTCCTTCAGTGACTGAACATATTCCATTATTGTTACATTACAAGGATGATTTCAGGTTGCAGATACCATACAGAGCATTAAGTTTTGAACTTCTAGAACAAATGACAACAAAAATTTAAATATTTCCTAGTTTTGTAGATATGTTTCTTAAAGGTACAAGTTACAGTTTTTATGGCAATAAAAAGTAGTTAAAAATAGTAATACTTGAACAGAAGTTCACATTTCTTTTAATTTATGGGAGAGAAATAGTAAATGTTGTGACTTTCAGGGTATATTACATGTAAATAGCAGAAGTTCACAAATTCAGGGTTCATATTTAGACTACTTTGGTTCTGTTTTTGACCCTTTACTATCTTAGCTATTGGATACTACTGTTGATTATTGCACACTATAGGTGGGATTTTCCAAAGTTCTCAGCGTTGGTCCAACTCATCTCCCTTTGAAATCAGTGGGAGTTATCCCACTGACATAAATGGAGCAGAGCAGACCAGTTCTGAGGGATTTTATAAAACCCTCCTGACTGCTGCTCTGAGAAACACTTTTTACTCTTTCATCTAAAAGCTGCTCACGAGAGTAGTGCTTCATTTGAACCTTCCTACAGATGCTGGATACCGGGATGGGCAATATTTTCAGATGTCATGATGAAACAATGTGTGTAAAATCATCTGTGTCTTGACACTTTTTAGAAGCACAGAACAGTCTATTTTCTTTGTGACCAAAATGCAGCCTTTGCTCTTTGTCATTTAACAAAACTACCATATATGACTTTGAGGATGTTTTTAAAAACATATATTTTAGTGTTAATTACTTTCATATCTGCACTTTACAGTGTAGAACATAATAGTGAAGTGCCAATACATTTTATTCAAGGGCTAGATGATTCAATGGAATATCACTCTGGACTTTAGTCTTTGAATACCTGGGCTCAACTCTTTTTAAATCACAAGTAAAACCACATTTTTGTTTGTTCATGTCAAAAATCTCCCATATGATTTACAATAATTATCTTAAAAACTTGCTGATTGGCTATCAATAAATCAATACAGTTGCCTCAGTTTTGGCATTACTTAAATTTCTCTATACTTTATTTGCAGTATTACCTATAGTAGGAAATGCAACTGGGAAGATTTTAAGGTGACTGTTACAATACAGTATGAATTACTGGCAGTCTGTTCAGGAGAGGTTTGGTGACTATATTAATATTCAGGATTGCTGTGCTGGGTAAACTTCGGGAGTGCCTGCTCACACTGTGTCTGCCTTTAGCCAGTGCTATCACAGGTGAGATGTGCTCCCTGCATCGAACAGCTCTAAATAAGCAGTAGTTGCATGCATAATACATAAATAAAATGCGGCTTGTATATGTTTCTAAAGCAATTGCACTCCAATTTTCACGTAATCCTGGTATTCTAATAAACTCGAACATTTGTAGACCTACTTAGAAACAATGAATTGATGTACTTCTGGTGGCACACATGAAGTAAGTTGATAGTCACAGTTCCTAGAGGACAAGTATCCATCTCTAGTGATCTGGTACCCTTGTTGACTAGCTTATTCCAGAAGCCAAGGGCTCAATGGGCAAAGAAACTGAACTATCCTCTCACTGTTAGAGATTGGCTTTACCGAGTAATATTGAGCCACGTTGGTGGTGGTAGTTGTTGTTTATCGTTATACCTACCATGGTGCATAGGAACTCCACTCATGCACTAGGACCTCATTGTGTTTGGTGCTATACAACTAGAACAAGAGACAGTCCCCCACCCAAAAGAGTTTACAATCCAAGCATAAGACAAAAGATGGATACAGACAGATCGAAGGAGGTGCTTGTTACAAGGAAGTGTTGGTCAGCATGATAAGTTAGCAGTGCTCTCTGCACACCAGCATACTAGCTGTCAGGAATCAGGGCCTGCAGCAGACCCAGTAACGGGGCAACCTAATGAGTGCAGCTGGCCTGTAGTAGTCTAACTCAGTGGCTCTCAATCTTTCCAGACTACTGTACGCCTTTTGGGAGTCTGATTTGTCTTGCTTACCCCCAAGTTTCATCTCACTTAAAAACTACTTGCTTACAAAATCAGACATACAAATAGAAAAGTGTCACAGCACACTATTACTGAAAAATTGCTTACTTTCTCATCTTTACCATATAATTATAAAATAAATCAATAGGAATATAAATATTGTACTTACATTTCAATGTATAGTATATAGCGCAGTATAAACAAGTCATTGTATGACATTTTAGTTTGTACTGACTTCGCTAGTGCTTTTTATGTAGCCTGTTGTAAAACTAGGCAAATAACTAGATGAGTTGATGTACCCCCTGCAATACCTCTGTGTACCCCTAGGGGTACATGTACCTGTGGTTGAGAACCACTGGTCTAACTGGTTGGCTACACTGCTTGATTGGTTGGAAGAGTCAGCAGACCAGCTCCTAAACCCAACAACAGTTCAGTGGCTGCTCAAAACATTTGCCCACGGTTGAAATAGCTCCTGCTCTTGCTTGTTCCCAGCCTTGCTCCCTCCTTGCTCCTGCCTTGGACCCAGCCTTGCCCTTGCTTTGTCTCACTTCAGGTAACCCAGTTCTAAGCCTCGGCTCTGATTCCTGACCACTGACTTCAGCTCTGACCCTTGGCTCTGGCATCGGGCCTTTGACTCCAGTTCTGACCCTGGGCGCTGACTCCTGCTGTGACCCTGGGCTCCAATTCCTGGCTACCAACTCCTGTTCTAACCACTAGGTCTGACATCTGTTCTGACCACTGGGCCTGACTCCTGCTCCAGCCACCCACATGCTGGTCACGTGCCACTAGCTATTATCACGTTTTTTGTAGACATCACAGCAAAGGAGAGTTAAAGGAGGGATTTGAAGGAGCATGGTGTGGTAGCTTTGTGAATGTTTAGTGGGAGCTCCTTCCAAGCATGAGGGGCAAGATGTCAGAAAGAACAAAGGTGGGTGATGGAGGCAGGCAGTGTTGTGTCACTAGGGCACTTTACATGCACTAAATTAATTTTAAAGCATTATTCAGAGCAGAGGGGAAAACAGTATTTTTTCATTGGTGGAGCAGTGTTGTTTTAGTGGTTTGAGCATGGGAGTGAGAGCCAGGAGACCTAGGATCTAGTCTCAATGCTGCCATTGACTCAGTGGGACATTTAGCCAGTTACTGGACTTTTCTATGCTTCACTTTTCCCATTTGTCACCGATAATGCTTTTTTGTAGCTCTGCGGTTTGCAGATGAAAGGTGCTTTTTTACGTGAAGTTGTATTATTTATTATGACTGCAAAGACAACTGTATGAATTCTGCATATTTTACAGTATGCTTAATAAATACTTGCATATTACATTATTGGGTATTTTTTTGCTTAAATAGTAGCAAGTGTGTATTGACAGATTTGTTAATATGTTTTAAAGTTTTACCATAATTCTTTAGATATCTAAAGTGGGACCTATTAAATCCATTTTAGAAAATCCTCCAAGCATGAAATAATTTTATGCGTTTTCTTCTAATTTTTTCATCTCTCAGTTTGTGATCAGATTACTGGGAAGAAGATAAAGATTCAGGTTGACTGAGCATACACAGCTATTACAGTTTGGGTTAATATAGTATACAGCAGGAAAAGGCATTACAAATCTAGACAATGAATGCTTACTTTGCAGTAGCTTCAGGGTCTGAGGACTGACTCTTTATCCCAGGACACATCCCCTTTGTGCACCTTTGCAAAGGGGATTTAAAGCTATCCTAGAAGACACTCTCAGTGCCTTGAAGTTGGCATAGTTACCCATGCTTCTTTCTCTGCATACAGGGGACTTTCTGGGTCAGGCTGAAAATGGAGGGTGAGCGTGTGTTCCACCTGGAATCAGTTAAAGCTGCCAATAGCTGCCTTAACTTGTGCTGGGGCTTATTTGGCTCCTGGCCAGCCCCAACTTGGTCAGAGGTGAAAGGGTAGCTTAGAGAGTCTTATTTGCCTTCCTCCCATCTCTTAATCCCCACCCTCAGCATAGTAGAGGATTTATTCCTGAAGATCTACCTACTGATTCTTGAAACCTACAATACGAGGCTCACAGGCAAAATCAGAAAACACACTTTTCAGGTTCATATCTGTAGTACATGTTATAAAGGCTTAATACTACTAGTCACTTGTTTTGCTATTAGAAGATAGTATATTGATGCTTGTGTAATGTAATTGGAAGGGAAGTGGAGATCAAAACAAGCTGTAGTAAATTAGTCATTTTCCCCCAAATATGCAAATTATTTATACCCTTTAATAGTAATAGTAAAAGTAGCTCATGCATATACACAAAGGGCTCAGTCACTCCCATCAAATATAGATGTGTGCATTATAATTGCAGGATATGATTCTATCCAGTGCACACTCCTGAGTATTGGATGGCAAAATACAACAATACATTTGGCATTTACAGTGATCTTCACTGATTTCACTGCAAGCCAAATAGACATTGGTATAATTTGTCAGTCTTTGTAAATGAATACATTAAGGGTCGGGTCGTTTCACCAATCCGGCATGCCTGTGCAAAGGTTAATTGGAGAGAAGATTCTTGGATCAGGTGCAGGAGATCTGTGGCTTCTACATACTATGAATAAGTTCCCTTGGAGGCTCCCTAAATTCCAGTTTACAGGGTGGTATAGAGCTGAGGAGGGAGAGGTGTGTATGTAGAGGGTGGAGATCAGCCATGAATGTGGTGGCTATGGCAGCCATGAAGCTGCAATAGTAGCTGCAGAATTGCCTGGGAAGAAGGATGTTTTTCAGCCAGGCCCTGTGGTTCTTCCCAGTGCAGAGGCCGGTTGCTTGAGATGTGTGCTGGGCAAGAATTTTGGTCTAATTGCAATACTAAGATCTCATCATTATCTGTTATAACATGGTAATAAATGCAAACTCAAAAATAAACCTCATTAGTTCACATTTACACCATCATAGTAACAAACTGGAAAATATTAGGCACTAATAGTTTTTTCCAGATAGGTTTCTGAAGTCTATTTTTAATAGAGAGTTGTGAAAGAATCATATGATTAGCTCTGAAGGACTTGGAGCTGTGATAATTTGGCCTGAACTACTGGCTCAAATATAGAACAAGTCATGTGTACAGGATGTTAACATTGATTTTATAGCTGTTTAGAGACAAGGTCATCTTAACCACCTGCAAGTAATATGGTTCACTTTGTGTCCACACAAGTGCTTTTCTGACATCACAATCGTGTATATGTCCACACTTATCACAGTGGTTAACTGTATTTGTATCAATGCATTCTTAGAATATCATGAAAATTATCCCATACTGCTGCAATAGGGAATAGAATGTGAAGAAGACATGCACATAACAACACTGGGACAATGCACTCTGGGATGTCCCATCACATAGAGAGTGTGGAGGGAGAGGGACTGGCCAAACCAGTTAGAAGGAAAACCTAGTGAGCTGAACTGGTTATGGAGGATAGTCGTAGGCCTCGGTGAAATACTGTTAGCTTGCCATGGTCACTAAGCAAGTTTTAATAACGTGTGCCGACACAAAATATTTAGGGTGACCCATGCTAGTAACAGGTTACACGTTCATAGCACAAGCAGGATTTGTGTGTCAAAAGGCAAGTCATTTTGTCCATTTGTGTATTACTCAGCTCAGCTGCAAACCAGGGTCCAAGCTGGTTCTCAGTGAAAACCAGATACTGCATCTAAGCAAAAGGTTCATGAGTAATTATATCAGAAAAAAACCACCAAAAAAACCCTTTCTTCTAAAACACACAAATTACACCATCCTGCAACTGAGCTCTTCTCTACCTAACTTCATCTACACTTAGCTTCCTAAAGAAAAGATGAAATAACAATACATTTTTCCGCACCAGAAACCCTGTAATTGGCAGTATGGTTAAAATTGGTCAAACCTTTGAAGTTCTCAGTGTAATACAGCTTTGCACTCTTTTGTTTTACATCAAGGCCATTTATTGTTATTTCTAAAAAAACCCCATGGCAGCTGTTTGGTTTCTTTTTTGTAAAAATTCTAACATGAACATTCCAATTATATTTGAATAAAGTGCGGGAAAGCAACATTAGAGGGAGAACCCTCAAGTCAGCTTTAACAATGCGTGTCTCATTTTGAATTTGTCAGATGACTGTGTCCACATTTAAACTGTGGCATTTTTTTCAAGACTACGGTAAATCTATATCCTCGCTTTTATTGTGCCAAATCTGGAAGTTTATACTCAATTTTTGAGGAGTTTGCCTAATTAAAAACTGAGTAAGGAGCACAGGATATGGCTTTTTATTCTTGTTTATTATTGTTACTACATTTTTATAACAGGAGGTAAAATTATACTTCTATACTTAATGCCATATGCCACATTTCATAAATAGTAACAGCACTGCTATATATCAGAGGCATAAAGACTAGATTTTGTGAAGGCCATTGTTATAAAAACAAAAAGAACCTGGAATGACACCCTGTTTTTCAGGATATACTGAAAGCAGAATTGACTTATTGCCAGGAAGTTTTGCATTTGTGTAATAGGCAGAAACATAGATTAGTTTAGAATTGGTTTGAGAGACCCCTTGGCATCTAGATTTTTGTTGAACGTTGGACATTTCAGAGTTCATCAGCGGTGCAGAAATGTGGATGACATAATAAACTATGAAAGTTTCATATCTTTTCCAGATCTTGCAATTAGTTATTCATTTCTGAAAATTAGAAAATAAATACAGAACTGTCCATCTCAACGTCTCAAGGACTAAAGAATAAACGAAGAAGCACAAAAAACCCAATCCTGAAATTGATTGCACATGGATGCAGGTGGGCTCCATTGATTTCAGTGGGGCAATGTGCAGGAATAGGAGTGTTCCTCCATTATAGGATTAGGGCTCTAAGTTTTAATTTTCCAAAAAGGTCCTAACCTGACCCTGAAAATAGCATCCTGCAGATGAGATATATGTGTAGTAAGTATCAGTGCAGTTGGTAGGAGGGATCAAATGAACTCCACTACTGGGGTCAATAGATAAAATATATTGTTCTGTAGAAAACTGCTCAAATCTCATGGTGTTTAGCCTATTTTTTGACTGGCTATTCAAATATCTATTCCCCCTCCCTGCCCTCCAATCATTTGTCATAATGGTAAAGAGTGGACAAGTAGACTTTGTGCTGGGATCGGTAAATTTTCATGATGGTCTGGAAAGGTTGCTATAAAATGACTTTATAATTCTTCAGACTGGATTCTCAGCTGTGCTGAGCACAGATTCAAAGATAAACCCATAAAAGGGGAAAGTGGTACTTCTCATTGGCACCTTGACTTGGCTTTATAAAGGGAAGAAATTTCATAACCCTGACCTTTTCTTATACCATGTTTCGTTATTTGAGTCTAAACTATGGATTAACAAGAACATGCATAATCAGTGATGACTTTGATTGTGGCTACTCTGGGCTAGTGTTTTTCTAGTTGAAATGTCAAGGTATGGGCTGACGGTCTAATGGGAATACAAGATCTGAATTTTAGACAGCTGCTGAGAGGGAGAAAGGCAGTAGTTTACATAATTTGAAAGCAACTTGTCTGACCAATTTGGGAGTAGCATTCAGGAGTCTTTGGCAGAAAGCTAGTGACTACTACACATAGGCGCTGTTGATTTCTGGTAGAGGGAGAAATCCTTTCTCTAACACACTGTATTGTCAGTCTTAGCTTTTCTAGATAAATGATGAACCACATGTTGCAGAGAACCAGGTGATCCATAGGACAAGAGATTTAAAGCTTTAGTGACACATTCCAAGCCATGTCAAAACTACTACTAATTTATGCTTTTATACTTTAATGCGACTACTGGCACTTATAAATTTCCCTGATTATTCCTGTTGATGTGAAATGTCTGTTCTAATTTAACTCACTGCCCTGTTATCTCTTAAGGTGATGAGGCCCTGTCAAGGGTTGGAAAAGAGTTCTTCCT
Source organism: Macrochelys suwanniensis (assembly GCA_033296515.1). Taxonomy (NCBI): domain Eukaryota; kingdom Metazoa; phylum Chordata; order Testudines; family Chelydridae; genus Macrochelys; species Macrochelys suwanniensis. Next base: position 71,047,286 of record CM065780.1, on the reverse strand, counting down.
CTCTTTGGAGCATTCACTCGAAGACTGTGGGGAAAAACGGGATAAAGCAGCCAGTGAAATGGAAATCTTACAAACTGAACTGGCTTTGGCCTTTGAAAACCTTCAAAGCTTAAGAAAGGAACGAAAAGAGAAGAAAGCAGAATCCATTCCTCATTTTACAAAGTCTGAACATGGGGAGAGTGCAGGAGGAGGAGCTGCAAGCGGCTTGGATAAGATTTCAAAAGATAACCCAGTGCCAGATTCAACACCCCTGCCTCCTCCACATAGTGAGAGCCTTTTGCCCAAACGTGTCTGCGATGGCAGAAGCATCCAGCAACTCATCATCCAAGCTGCAGCAGCAGAGTTCTAAGGGGTTAGTCATTCACCAGAAGGGAAACAGCTCCCACAGGAGTAAAAGCATGAAGACCACTGCAAGGCCACCTTGGCAAGATTAACCATCACTTTATCTTTAATATCTTTTTCTTCAAAAATGGTCTGAGCTAGTTTGTAATATTCTATGTTATGATGAACTCCAGGGGCACAATCCTGCAAGGTGTTGGGAAAAGAATTAAGTCGGGTGGGGGGGATTGAGGGCACTCAACACCTTGTAAATGGTGTTGGGAACCTCAAAGGGGGCCTGATCAAAGCTCATTGAAGTCAGTGACAAAATTCCCATCCATGGGCTTTGGATCAGGTCCTTAGTATTTATGCTAGAATGCAGCAAACCAGAAGGATAGAAATAGATGGCTGGTGTTAAACTAGAATGAATAGCTTTTAAAGAGATAATATACACACTTAGCACATGGACTGTACTAATGTTATGCTGGATGTATGTGCTGTTTCATCACAGATGTGTTTTTACACTTTATGAAGATTATAGAATGACTAAAAAACAACAACACTGGCACCAGGCTTGGTTTTGTTTCATTACCAAAAGCACATAGGGGCTTGACAGACCACAGCCATCTGACAAATGTTTATAAATTTGTGTTTCTTTTACTTGGCATCTGTGTTGAAAGGAAATCTCTCTAGATTCCCATGCTCATGTGAATGATAAAACTCTTGAATGCCCCAAATCACTACATATGCAAGGAGAAAAGGATTACATTCACAATGCTTACTGATAACAAATGGTTTTGGAGAGCCTTACTTTATTGAGAATGACAATGTAAATAAGTCAGAATTGAGTGTGTAATGTTTCCTGTTTTTAAAATTTGACATTATATTTTTATTCTAAATCACTTTTTTGTTAATTCTAAAGATTATAAAGTTTTATTTTCTGGTGAGTGAAAAATTGAAGTTGCAGACATAGTATTTTTGTTGTATTTCTATTACTGTTCTTCCTTCCTTTCTCATAGTACTAGTAAGATAGGAGGGTCCATTGAAGCATTTTACTTTCCAAAGAGCCTGGATGTTGGGATGGGTGCAGACAGAAATGCAATAACTGAAATATATTTGCTTGTGTCATTTTTCTCTGTTCTACCAAAAGCAAGTGTTCTGCAATGGTTACAGCAACCACTTCAAGAGAACTGCTGTGAATTCACAAGTGTGATTAATTTGGTGGCTGTAAGAGAGGTAACAGAGTAAACTTAGTGAAAAGACCAGTATTTTGGGTTTGCTTTTTTTATGTCTTGGTGCCAGTCATATGTCAGAAAGACAGGAAACGAGAGCTTATTCATTAACTTGGACTGAATTTTCCCTGTGAGGCCACCCGGGCTGGCAGCCCCAGACCCTCCTGGACCCTCTTTGGGGCCAGCCAGGTGGCAGCTCCGGACCCTGCCATGCGGGGCCAGCCAGAGTGGCAGCCCCAGACTCCGTCAGACCCCGCCATGCAGGCAGCCCCAGACCCTGCCGGACTCTTCCCCAATGGGGCTGGCAGGGTGGCAGCCTCGGAACCCGCTGCTCTGGAGCCCGACCCCGCTGTGCCATGCCATTCCCTGCCTAGGCAGACCCTGGGCGGCCAGGCAGCTGCTAACCCATCCCCCTAGCCCTAGTAGGCAGATTTATTTGGGCATAAGCTTTCGTGGGTAAAAAACCCACTTCTTCAGATGCATGGAGTGAGAATTACAGATGCAGGCATTGTTATACTGACACATGAAAAGAAGGGAGTTACCTCACAAGTGGAGAACCAATGGTGTTAAATTTGCAAATGAATTTTAGTTCTGCAGTATTAGTTTGCAAATTTAACACCATTAATTTGGGCTTGAATAGGGAGTGGCTGGCTCACTACAAAAGCAGCTTTGCCTCTCCTGGAATTGACACCTCCTCATCAATTATTGGGAGTGGACTACATCCACCCTGATCTAATTGGCCTGGTCAACACTGGTTCTCCACTTGTGAGGTAACTCCCTTCTCTTCATGTGTCAGTATCACAATGCCTGCATCTGTAATTTTCACTCCATGCATCTGAAGAAGTGGGTGTTTTACCCACGAAAGCTTATACCCAAATAAATCTGTTAGTCTTTAAGATGCCACCGGACTCCCTGTTGTTTTTGCAAATCCAGAATGACACTCTCAAAGAATCAAAGATGTTGCTTCAGCCCCAAATACTGCACATTTTGTAACATTCAAGCTTCAGGCCTGCGCACATGCCCAGTATCTTTTAAATGGCACATTCAGTCAGAGAATTTGTGGCCAACAGTGTCTTGTGTCCTTCTGTGTGACACTCATAGTGGGCTTCAAATATATTTCTTTACCTTGGGTATTTATAAAGCAACAGGCACCATAATGGTTTGGCGAGGATTTAGGGGTAGGGAGTGCGTGCATGTGTTCATGTGTACTTAGCTGTGAAAAGCCTATTGAGTGAGTTACACCATATGCCACACTACACACTTGTGTGCTTTTAATTTTAAATGGGTTCAGATATGAGGCTGAAAATCACAAACAGCTGGTAGCCTACAAATGATAGTCTACTAGCTATTATTGTTGGGTGGTGGGAGGTTAAATATACAGTAAAAACATTTTACGTCATTGACAATTCTAGACTCTCAGTTTTTCATAACAATATACAAATTTTGATGTGCCATTTTAAGCCTTCTGTATTTGCTCCATCCTACATCCCCCAAGTGCTGTAATCTGTTACACATTTAGGTTTTGCTTTGTGGAAGTTTTCTGCTCTTAAACAGGAACCGTACTCACTCTCAGCAGTAGTAGTAAGAGGGAAGGTACACATTCTCCTCTTCAGAAATATATTTACCTCTGTGTTAAAATTGCCGAGAGGATAGCTCTTAAATAAGATCTAGGTTCTCTGGTGCCAAGCTGCTTAAAAAAAAGCCTAGGAAAGAAGAGCAAAGGCTGCTACAGATATTATCCGTGGTTTGCAGAATCCATCACAAAGAGACTGTGCTCACAACCAATTTTCAAATTCAAATCTAAAGGTAGTGGTGGGCCATTCTTTTGGAATATGTTCCCCGCGAGGAATCTGAGATGAAATTCCCATAGTCCAGGAATGAAAGAGGCTGAGAGAGCTGCAGAGGCAATGTGCTCCATTACTGTGGTTAGGGTGCACCTTGAATCTCTCTCACGCGACACTCTTTGGGTATGTCTACACTGCAAAAAAAAAAAAGGAGAGGAGTGTTATTGACATAATCCCAAATATTAGCTGAGTTATAGCTAGAGCTCTAAACTAAAAGGTTCCTATGCGTATAAACCATGCAGAGGATCCCCTGCTAAAAGTACACTTGTGCTCTATCAATTTTAGAAGCCAGTAATAATACTAATATTAATTATCCAACTGGCTGAATGGATCTTCCCTTTACATCCTTTGGATGACTGTCTGTCAAAGACAAAGAGAACTGTTTTTACCAAGTTCTTGCTGCTGTCTGAGAAGGATACAGAAAAGATCCATTTGTTCATCTATTAATTTATATGACTTTTTTTCCCTCCTGCAATTACTAACACAGAGAGATACTATGATTAGCCATTTGGGTGTTGCCTAGCATGACTCATACTTGGGGGAAAATGCAGATCCAGTGCTTTCCTGGATGTACACATACGCCCTTTGAAGTGCTGACATTAGCATTTGAGAAAATGCTATTACACTCCTGCACCACAGTGGCAACAAGAAAGAAAAACAACAAAAAAGAGGGTTTTGTTTTCTTGCCAGCAGTCCCCTATGTTCTTGCTAAAGTTTCTTGGAAGGTGAGATTCATTCGTCAGTTTCATCAGTGTCGTTGTTAATTATTATTATTACTGGCTTTTAAAAATGAAATATATCACTACATTTTGCAAACTCCCTAGTCTGTCTTTGATTAACACTCTTGATCACAAAGGTTACAGTGAACATTTATTCATTATAACAGGTGCTGGTAGTGACCACTGTAATTAAAGTTGCTAAACACTTTCCATTTTCACCTCACCCCCAACCCCCACTGTTTTTCACAAACTTTTAACTATCCAAAACATTGACTCTTGGGAATGAAATTTTCCATGCTGGGCCTCTGCATGAAGGTTAATATTTCTGGAAAATTTGAGCATAATCCATTCAGCCATTTTGAGTTATGGAAGAGTGAAAAAACCCCTCTTTTCTGTTTTTTTTTAAATGAATCCTTACGTACTTATAATTATCCACAGCCTTAAAGTAGCCTTAACCAATCTTAGTCCTTAAATCAGTTTCAACTATAAAACAGACACATATGTAAAACAAAAAAAAGAAGAGTCTTGGAGGAGAGGTGACTAGAACGTTGGACAATTTATGCTGCCTAATCTTGCACTGAGAACTGCATGGGCAGATTCCTATATCTGTGAACAGTCCCACTGAAGTGGGGGTCTATGCAGGGTCCACCCAAACGTATGCACTTGTAAGAACAAGGCCTTAGCCAATGATGCTAAATAATACTAGGTACCCTTTGGCTGAATGGTGCCTCTTTTAGAACTATTTTTTTTCTTTTTTCCTTTCTAGGAAATTAAGTGCAAAAATATGCATAAAGCAATCTTAAGGTTGCTCAAAAGACACTCAAAAGTCAGAAAATGTGAAGACCATCTTTGAATGCAGAGCCTTAACTTGGCCTCTCTGTGTGACTGTATATATATTACAATAATCTGACATTTGGAATTATTCTTATGGACAGTGGCCGCTCACACTTCACCACAGTATCTCACTAAATTTGTCTTAACCCTAACCTAGAGGCAGAACACTGCAATCCCTAGCACCACACTAAAGCGTTGGTTCAATGCCAGTTCAGAGAGGTGAGTTCTATTTACTGAATCACCACACACTTCCTAAAACATCTACATATGTTATATTGTTTAACAAAAGATGGGGGTGTTGAGCACAGGAGAGAATACAATGAGAAGGAAAGAAAAGCCAGACAGAATCATAAATCAATATCCCTAGTTACTTATGGATCAAGTGACAAAAACAAATACTCAATAAGTTATAAATAAAGTGAATATCAAAAGGATAATGGATAAATATTTTAGTTTTCTTTACAATGCTAGTTAAATTTATGTCTGATCCTGCAAGGCGCTAAGAACTCTTGTGAAGTGTGAGCTACTTCAAATGTCAATGGCAGCTGTGGGTCTCTGGTATCTCACAGAATTGGGCCTACTGTGAGTTGTGACTCAGCGACAGACACAATCACTCTTCCTAATGGGAAGGCATCATAAGTGAAAATGATTACTTGCACTAGTATCTCTTAAGAACATAAGAAAGGCCATACTGGGTCAGACCAATGATCCATCTAGCCCAGTATCCTGTCTTCGGACAGCAGCCAATGCCAGATACTTCAGAGGGAATGAACAGAACATGGCAATTATTGAGTGATCCAGCCCCTGTCATCTGGCAGCCAGAGGCTTAGGGACATTTCTTAGGGACTTCCTGCCGGCTTTCCAATTTTACAGAGATTTCATGTTACCACCACAGATTAACCCCAGATTGCAGCCCAAACACATTTAACTAATTTCCTTATATGTTTGGTCGTCGGAACATGTGAAGGAGGATCGCAATAATAAGGATCTATACAATGTTATAAAGTAAACATCTCTCCACAGCCTCTGGGGGGCAGAATGGAAAACTCCACCCCACAACCATTCCCCTCCTCCCAGTCCTGGCATGTTCTGGTTTTAGGAAACATGAACTAAAGAGAGATGGCTTGAATCATGCCTCCAAGATGGCAGAGGTAGCAGATTCTACTATTATGGATCCTCCACTAAGAATACTTTAGGGACTGATCGTAGCTGTATCTCAAGCTCTTCTCAGCTACCGCAGAAGGGCAGGGGAAAGGCAACATTTTTTTTAGGTAGCTGGTTCCCAGATAACTTGAGGAGAGGAGGAAGGGCCAACCTGCAGTTGCAAAGTGGGAGTCCTGACGCCATTGCAGCTGCCTCTCTGTGGCCAGAGCTGCCTATCCAACCCCAGGCCAGAGTATCAACTGCTGGTAGTAGGAAGGAGCTTGGAACCCCTCACGGCCCACTTGGCCACTACCACTCAAGAGACACCTACCTCCACCAGCTATAGGAGACCTGTAGTATGTGTGGGACCTGGGGGCAGGAGTGGGATAGAATAGAAATAGTGGGTGTTTTGCTGAGGGAAAAAGCATGGAATGGACAGATTTTTGAGGAGACTATTTTGTCCAGAGAATAGCATGTCATTCACTGACTGTGGCAGAGTACAATTGCAGGAGGCCTTTGCAAAAATTTCAGCAATACACACGGTTCATGCTAACTTTATATATTTCTAATGTTCCCAGCACTGTGGTGTTCAGACACAATATGCCTAATTAGGGATAACATTATTACTGTCATAACAGCAGGCCAGTTGCTCACCCATCTCTCATCATAACCATTTTCCCTTGTGGGATTAAATTTAGAAAAGATAAACAATTTCAACTATGGCCAGAAGAGAATAGGGAAAGCAGGTGTGTACTAACATGAATGCCAAGGTAATGTATACAATGATCATATACTGTATGGAACCAGACCTATGCCCATATAGCACTAGATACAGGTACTGTGATCCTGAAGAGTGAACCTACAAGAAATGCAGAGCAATAAAGGGGTTAACAAAATAGCATTTTCCCTTGAAATGCACTCCGCTCTTATCAGAGAGCAATCTCATGAGCCAGGATTGTGGGTGCTGTAAAAGGTGGTTGTTAGAGTGTGAGTAATTACAATGAATTTCCATAAGGCTGGAAGCCTTGTATCAGAGCATTAACATGACTGAGACATGCATATCATTTTTGGACTAGCTTCAAAGAAAATGTCTGATTCAAAAGCAAAGCACAGTTTGTTTTATTGTAAAATGAATGCTGGGCTTTACAGACTGAAAATTTTCAAAGAAAATAATTTTTATGTTTTGAAAATTAATGTATTAATCATGCTCTTAAGGTTATAAAATAAATACTTCCTGATCAAACACGTGTTTTTGATATATGGCTTAATTAAATCACAATGATTTGTAATACAAAGATGCCAACGAATATGAAACGAGCTCCATTTTACTTAGAAAGGTCATTCTTTTTTCTTCCGATTAAAACTCCTAATAAAATTACAAGCAGCTATGTTTTTCATCAAGGAAGTAGTTAAACAACTTATTTTTATATAAATACATTCCATGCCAGTTCAATAAATTAGAAAAAAAAAAGAATAACCTAGTTAAAATGCAATTCAGAGGAAACAGTCGGCGGATGGCTATTTACATGAGAAAGCACAGAATAAATGAGCCTCATAAATTATTCACAGCTAACCAATAGAATTTAGGGGATCAGATCTCTTTAGAAATTAAGTGAGAGCTACTGGCAGAGAGACTCCATTTTTTTTCCCGCCAGAGCTGACAGGAGAATCTACTTCGAACATCCTAATGAATTTCAGTCCCACATCTGCTTGCGAGCAAGGCCAAGATCACCTTAAAAAGGAATCTGTGACAAATCACTCTGTCATTTGTGCCAGCAGTCACCGTCCTGATACATTCCCTGCCTTCTGAGGCATAAAATACAAAAGATTCAGTGATGAGATCAAGCAGCAAAGGAAATACGTGCTTTTTATGATTTTTTGGGTCTGTTATGTGCATTGTTTTCCCTGTTTCGCACCCGAGTTAATTAAATCTTTCACTGTAGAAGCCAGACTCCATTTCTGTCAACTGCCTCTTTTTAAAAAAGAGGTTTAGTAAACTACAAAGTTGCCTTGCACACACCACAGATTTCATTCTCATCTCTCTAGCAGTTCTTTTTCTCCAAATGGGGAAAGAGGAAATGACACTCTCTCATTCCTGCTTTTTGCACCCAAACAAAGGAAATTATGTAATTTTCATTTTTCACATGTAATGTCAAGGCTTTATTAAGTTTAAAAAAATTGCAGCTGAGGAGAGGAAAGCAGCTTTCATAATAAAGGGAAACATCTCAGGAGCTACCCTCTTTTCCTCCCCCAACTTTACCACATCTTGTCCTATACTGGCTGTTTCAAGCTGAGAAATAAGCTAAAGGGGAGGAATTAGGCCCTCTTCTACGGCTGGATCCCACAAGGCTGGGATCTTCAGTGCTGATCCAGCAAAGCATTTAAGCACATACTTAACTTTAAGCACAAACTACCCACATGCTTAAAGTTAAACATGTGCTTGAACGCTCAGAGATGCTGACTTTCTGGTTTACCCGGGAGTGCTCGACCCGTGCTCTGCCCTAGGCCCCCTAGTCTTTAAGGTGCCACTGTACTCCTTGTTGTGTTTGTGGATACAGACTAACATGGCTACCCCCTGATACTATTCTGGATTTGGGCAATGTTTTCATGAATGTCTGTGTGACCCCTTTCCAGTACAACCTGGGAGCATTTTCTGGTGGAAAATCCTTTTCAAGGTTGGGAGAGCTGAGAGCTTCAAAAACATTTAATGGTGTGCGCCACTAGTTCTGCCACTCACTGTACTCCGTAGTTCAAAAGACCCAATGACAGTGGAGATTGAGTTGCTGGGTTTATGTCAGATCATGAAGGTTGGGAGCAAAGAGAATGAATGTACTATAAGGTGGATAGAAAGCTGGCTAGATCATTGGGCTCAACGGGTAGTGATCAATGGCAACATGTCTAGTTGGCAGCCGGTGTCAAGTGGAGTGCCCCAAGGGTTTGTCCTTGGGATGGTTTTGTTCAATATCTTCATTAATGATCTGGAGGATGGCGTGCATTGCACCCTCAGCAAGTTTGCAGATGACACTAAACTGGGAGGAGTGGTAGATACGCTGGAGGGCAGGGATAGGATACAGAGGGACCTAGAAAAATTAGAGGATTGAGCCAAAAGAAATCTGATGAGGTGCAACAAGAACAAGTGCAGAGTTCTGCACTTAGGATGGAAGAAGCCCATGCACTGCTACAGACTAGGGACCAAGTGGCTAGGCAGCAGTTCTGCAGAAAAGGACCTAGGGATTACAGTGGACAAGAAGCTGGATATGAGTCAACAGCGTGCCCTTGTTGCCAGCAAGGCTAACTGCATTTTGGGCTGTATAAGTAGGAGCATTGCCAGCAGACCGAGGGATGTGATCATTCCCCTCTATTCGGCATTGGTGAGGCCTCATCTGGAGTACTGCATCCAGTTTTGGGCCCCACACTACGAGAAGGAATTGGAAAGAGTCCAGCAGAGGGCAACAAAAATGATTAGGAGGCTGGAGCACATGATTTATGAGGAGAAACTGAGGGAACTGGGATTATTTAGTCTGTAGAAGAGAAGTATGAGGGGGGATTTGATAGCTGCTTTCAGCTACCTGAAAGGGGGTTCCAAAGAGGATGGATCTAGACTGTTCTCAGTAGTAGCAGACGACAGAACAAGGAGTAATGGTCTCAAATTGAAGTGGGGGAAGTTTAATTTTGATATTAGGAAAAACTTTTTCACTAGGAGTGTGGTGAAGCACTGGAATGGGTTACCTAGGGAGGTGGTGGAATCTCCTTCCTTAGAAGTTTTTAAGGCCAGGCTTGACAAAGCCCTGGCTGGGATGATTTAGTTGGGGTTGGTCCTGCTTTGAGCAGGGGCTTGGACTAGATGACCTTGGGATTATCACTTCCCCTGGCTCTGGGGGTACAGTAAAATAGTTTCAGATTGTTCTCTTTGCACTCTCTTACCTACACTTCATTGTTCCTCTGAGCAGCTCCTGGCATACCAGATATCCTGGAAAACAGGTGACAATATTCAGCATAATGGTGTACTGCACAGTATAATAAAAGAGTACTGTACATGGCCTCTGTATTTCATTATTGTTCAGCATATCCATAGGGGGTGGTGTATATTTCACCAATGAAATAAACACTTCGGTCATAGTGCTCTTTAAATGCATATACTTTAGTATTCTTGGCACTAATCAAAAGGTCATTAAAAGATCACTTTTATAGAAGTTTCAGTTCCATTGCACAGAACTTGTAATTTTCACATATTTACAATGACCAATCTATCTTGAACTTTATTACTGATGTGTTTCTCTTTACACTTTTCATGGATATTTGTGCTCATATAACCAGGTACTCACAAATCTTTGGTAGCATTTAGGGCTGTGCGAAGGACAGAAGCTTCATTTCTCAAAGGAATTTGAGTTTTTGAAATTTGGCTTTGTTATGACTAGGAATGAAAACCAAAAATTTAGAAAATCGCCATGAAGAAAAATTCTGGAAAAACAATTGTTTTGAAAGTGATTGAAATGTTTAGCTTTGGCTAAATAAAAAAATATCATTTTGATTTTGACTTTTTATATTTTATATTATATTATAACACAGAATAAAAGGACTTTGAAAGAAAAGGTCACTTCAAAATTAAATGTTTCATTCTGAAAATGGCAAAACGGGATGTTTTCAACATTGTCATAACTTTTTTCCATTTTTCTTCCAAAACAAAATCCCAGCAAATCTCCAATTTTGTGAAGCGTTTCAATTTTGGTGAAACTGCCTATTCTGATGGAATATGGTTCCTTCAAAGTTTCTCCAGTTCTAGCATCAATGAAAATTATAGAGTATGCCAAGAAAATCAATATACTTTCCAAGTGTTTGCAAAAAGGGACGTGCAATTGTTGAGGTTTGAAATAACTCCATGCCAACATCATAGAACGAATCCAAGCAACAATGGAGGGTTGCAGCCACACGCATGCAGGGATTAAAACTCTATGAAGGGCCCATTATCATAGATGTTCCTTGCTGCTGTATCAAATGGCAATTTTTCCTTAGCTTTGATTAAATTTTAAGTATGTTATCACTTATCCCCAGGGAACTCTGTAGTTTAAATAGATGTTTTAAAATGGGACATCTCTGGCACCTGAAACAAACTAAACCAAAGATCGGAAGACTGACACTAGCCTCCTTGTCCATCAGACAGAAAGCAAAGTATTGTAATTGGCAAACTGACCTGCAAAGGGCTGTTTCTTTGATCTCTCTAATTTGCAATTGTGGCCATATTTGGGGCTGTAGAACCTTAAGTAAAAAAAAAAAATCCTAACAATATGAGCCTTATATTGGGAAAAATGTGGAATTAAGCTGCAGATATTTTCTCAGTCCAGTAATGTCTTTAGTAAATGAGGTACAGAACATGATGATTCATATAGTATCTAATTTTCAGAAGATGTGTGGAAGACAAGGGTTTGTATTTATTTTAGAAAGACACAAGTTTGTGTCATTTTTCTTCTTGTGATGTTAATCAGCTGAATGCATGGGCATCAAGTGATTCTGAGGAAACTTTGTTCTTGTCTGAAGGGATTATCCCAGACAACATCAGGGGAAACACCCCTTTCTTATGGACATGAATGCGTGATGGTAGACAATAATTTCAATACAGTAAGATGAGCATCCTGATGTATGTATGTTGGGATGTGAACTCCTTCTCCTAGACTGTTAAGTGTTTGGATATGTAGCTCCATTAGAAGATTAAAAATTCTCTAGTAGCAATTTGTGGGACTTTAAATCTGGCATGGCTGCTTAAAACAACTGAAGATCAATGTAGAAAAAATACATAGGTGTGTGAAATCACCCCTTGTTTTCCATTAAGGAATGATCCTGCATTATCAACTGGAATGAGGACATAACTATCAAGCACAAAGACAATTAGGCTATCATAATACTGCCTATTAATCTGTCATATGATGTTCCAAAGAAGCCAGTATCATGGCAAGTGGTATAATTTAGCTTATAGTCCAATATTAATACTGCAGGAGGGAAACAATGAAAGCAGCATGCATTTGCATTTAATACATTCTGAGAGGTATGATACCATATGGATGGGATTAGTTATTCACATTGTCCTTTGTAAATGCACCAACACGCCTCTGTAATTTATCCAGTGCTATCTTCACTTATGTGGATGTAGTCAAGCATGGCATTCCCTCTCTGGTCAATATAAAATTCTAACAGAAAGAAAATGAGTATTACATATTTGACAACTCACTGTCCTATTCCCAGGACAGTACAGATCCCAAAAGTTTGACTTGTTGAGGGTGGGGTTTAGTGAATCCAATTACTAAATTCAATGTGGTGGTAGAATGCCACCCCCACCTTGATTTGTACTCAGAATGCATGAGCAAGTAGCTAACTAATATTCATTGGTCATTTTCTGTATTGGTCTCGTCTGGAAATGCAGCTCACTGCCATCATTGTTAAAAGAGTCATCTTTCAAAAGTGCTCATCATGATTAAAGGAGAGGCCTAAAAACTTGAAGTCCTTTATTTGAGCCTGTTGCAATCACCCACAGTGCAAGCTTCTAATGACCTCATCCTTCCTGCTTGCTTCCCTCATCCTCCCCACTAGTTTTTCCTGGAAGATACATCAGGAAATGCAGAGTCCTATGAATCCTATGTACTGCTTTATAATTTGCCGCAATACAACAAAGCAAAAATCCTGAAAGAAAAGTTCTAAAACAATAGCTTCACAAATCTCCATGCTATTAAAGCACAGGCTGACTTTTCATTTTTATAACATTAGTTCAATTATTGCTAACAATGTTATCATAATTCAATTCATTCCTTTCATTGCACCTATTATAGCTTCATTAATTCCAGGGATTGTTTTTCTGTTATGTGCATTAGATGTATTTTGAAAGGTTAGACATTGTCATGTTTCCAAAGAGCTTTTGTGGCTGTGGGATATCAGCTAATTGCAGGACATAGCACAGAGCAACAATACAATAAATGGAGCAATACAAATTCCAAATTACCTTGAATGAACAGAATAAGAATTTTGTTTTAGATGTGGATGAATATTTATGCTTAAGAGAGGCTGGGTATTGTACTGAATATTACGTCTTTATTAACATGACTTGGAGGGCAGATGATGTGATTTCTTTTCTTTGCAGACAAAATTCCACTATCCTTGCTCTTATTAGGGGGGAGGGATAGCTCAGTGGTTTGAGCATTGGCCTGCTAAACCCAGGGTTGTGAGTTCAATCCTTGAGAGGGCCATTTGGGGATATGGGGCAAAAACTGGGGATTGGTCCTGCTTTCAGCAGGGGGTTGGACTAGATGACCTCCTAAGGTCCCTTCCAACCCTGATATTCTATGATTCTATTGAACAGTACCTTTCTCTACATGTAGTCCCATTGATTTCAGTGGAACTACTCCCAGAGTAAGATATTATTCGCTGTGAGCAAAGGTAGCAGAATCTGGCCCTGTGTTAGAACAGCACTGCATCTTCTTTCATAGACTTTGCGGGTAGCCTTCTTCTGAGAACAGCCACATGGAAAGACTAGACTGAGTGAGGCTGTACAGTGAAAAAAAAAGCCCAAACTCTTGTTTACCAATTCTTTATTAAATAACATGCCTTATTAAAGCATGAGAAATCAGATTAGTGAAGTCTATTCCCATCACATCTTGTAATTCAATTACAGATTTGTAATTAATTGCACAGAAGCAGCCCATGGCAGGGAGGTCAGAAGGAATGAGCATGGGACGAGAGTCCGGAACTCCTGGTTTCTGTTCCTGGCTCTACCAATGATTTGCTGTGTGACCTTTGGCAAATCACTTCACCTCTTAGTGTCCTTATCTAAATAATGCTTACCCATCTCCCAGGGGAATTATTAGGATTCATATTTATAAAGCACTTTGAATGATTAGAGCCTGTGTGTAGGGCGTAAATAGCCTTCCTCCTTGGTACCGCTTTGCCAAGGCCAGACATAACTGCATCCATGCTGTTCCGAGACTATTTCCTGCTAGTGAACCTCAAAGAGAGGCAACCTCAGAAGGAATGCAGAGAACAGTCAGGCCCATGACATATCTCAATGTTGTCAACCCTCGCCACTGGAAAATCATGAGTCAGACCCCGGAAAAGCATGAGATTGGCTTAAAAATCACGAGGGATTTTTTTTTAATGAAATGGGGGTTTGCTTTATTTCCCTTCCAGTTTCTGAGCCTTTAAGGTGGTCTCAGGTCACATATTTGGCTGACAGTGGGAGCCCTGGCTGCCCAAGACTAGCTGACAGTGGTTTCTAAGTAAAATTATTAAGCCTGACTCATGATCTCAGAATAGAACTCTCAGCCGCATCTGAAAAAACAATCCTGACATTTGAGAGTGCTATCGCGAGATCATGAGTCAGGCTTAATTCTGCTTAGAAATTGTCTCCCCCAATTAATTCACAAGAATTGTGCCATGTCCCTGTCCTCTACCTGGCAAAGCCCAGTTCCTTCTGACTCCTCCACAGAGCCTGTCTGTGTCTGACTATCTCCCTAGACAGCTCCCCCGTCACAGGAATCAAGTAACTTTTTAACTGTTTACAGCCCTTTGATCCTGGTAACCCCATCTTTGGAAAAACAAAGTTTGCAACTCTTTGGCCACAGAAGAGACAGAATCCTTGAAGCTAACAGCTTGGCCCATTGTCTTTCAAGTGTGTATTCTTATCTAGGAAGTGTGGCAAATTGCCGGCACTACTATGATGGGTCCCGCACTTTCTCTTCTTGTGGGGGGGTTTCAGGGTGCCATTTCTTGCCCCTGAACTGGGGTAACAGCTATCCTACTAGTATCCCAGGGAAGGGGAGTGGAGAGGGAGGGACCCAGGCCCGCCCTCTACTCTGGGTCCCAGCCCAGGGGCCCTATGATAGTAGGTGAACCACTTGTACCAGTGATTCTTTCCCCTGGGCTACTTCCCTCTCCTGACCCTCAGCTTGTGGGGCTTCCTGCCTTCCCTCTGTACAAGCCAGGTGTCCCTTTACCTAGGATCTTGGTCTTCTTAGCCCGCTGCAGCACTTCTCAAAACTCTCCTCCACTTTCCTTCAAACTGCTCTTTGTTCCACCACCAATTCACTCTGCTTCACTCCTCCAAACTGCTCTCTGCTCCACCACCAAACCACTCTGATTCAACTCCTCCAAACTGCTCCAACTCCTCCTCACTCTGCTCGAACTCCTCCTCTGGCTGATTGAAGCAGGGGGATTTTATCAGGTGACTGGTTTCAGGTGCTCTAATTGGTTTCAGGTGCTTTTAATTAATCTACAGGGAATAAGGCTTCTCCTCACCCTAGATCACTCTCCTGCTGCCTTCTGGCCATGCTGTATCACAGAAGTTATGATGTTGCTTCTCTGTTTATTCTTCCCCCCCCACCTAGCCCCAGCAAAAGTTAGGTGGCTACAGTCATACAGGAAATTCAAATATACAGTGATTTCCCTAACTGACCCATGCGGTTCTCATACAATTATTACAGATTATTACATAGCAGCTACACAGATATCACAGTCCAGCATGGATTTTTCTACATTTTCCCCTCACTGCAATGCAGACACATTCATGTCACTCCTTGGAGGAGGAGCCACTAATATTTTTTCTAGGTATCTTATCTCGGGTATCTGACGATCTCACTCTTCCCTGGCTGGAGCCCGGAAGTCAGGGCAGTGAACATCAGAGGTATTGAAAAGGATGTAATGTTTTACAGAAGAGTACTTTTATCCCTTTTTAATTGTTGTTTATTCCCTAGCACAAGATCATTTGGTGAATTTAAACATTAAAACAAGATCTCTGGTTTGTGGACATACTTGAATGATGACACTGAGTATGTGAACCATGAGACAATCACTGTTTTTATGTGTGAAATCTTGCACAAAAATGTAGTATACTTGAATTTTTGCTTTATTCCAGATTTGATCACCTCCCCAAAATGTAAACTCTTTCAGCATATAGACCACTAATATGCCTACAACTTCTATGCAAAATATGTACTTGGGACCCAATTTAGGAATGCACTTCTGCACATGTTTAAGCATGTACTTGAGTCGCCTTCACTTCAGTGGCGCTTAAGCACATGCTTGAAGTTAAGCTCATGTTTAAGTACTTTGCTGAACAGTGATGAGTTTATGCTTTGCATCAGAGTTAAAGTTAGCTACTCCCCTCCCTTGTGAAACTTTGGAGATATGTGTGAGTTGCCACCCTCTGCTGTACAGTTGGGGAGGCTTGAGTGGAGATTCTCCTCCTTCCCCTCTGTTGCACCATGCTCCCCTTTCCTCAGTCTCCCTTAGGGATATGGGGAGCTACTATGTCAGTGAATACTGTGATACAGGAGGGCCAGGGAGCAGCAGTGGTAGAGTGTGAGAGGGGAAATATATAAGCCCTAGGCTAATTAAGGCGTGGTTCCCTGGAGACTAGGGAGGGTGGCTACAGGTTAATTGGAGCACCTGCAGTCAATTAAGGCCCTCTCAGGAACCTAATAAAACCCCTACTTCAGGCAGACAGAGGGGGAGGAGGAAGGAGTTGGAGCAGAGAGGTTTGGAGTGGAGCAGAGAGCAGTTTGGAGGAGTTGAAGCAGAGTGGATTGGTGGTGGAGCAGAGAGCAGTTTGGAGGAAAGCAGAGGAGATTTTGGAGAAGTGCTGTGGCAGGCTAAGAAGACTAAGACCTTAGGTAAAGGGACACCTGGCTTGTGCAGAGGGAAGGCAGGAAGCCCCACAAGCAGGAGAGGGAAGGAGCCCAGGGGAAAAGTGTCACTAGTACAAGTGGTTTACCCCCTAACCTAGGGCCCCTGGGCTGGGACCTGGAGTAGAGGGTGGGCCCGGGTCCCTCCCTCTCCATTCCCTTTCTCTGGGATACTAGTGGGACAGCTGATACCCCAGTTCAGGGGCAAGAAATGGTGCCCTGAAACCCCCCCACAAGAAGAGAAAGTGCGGGACCCATCATAGTAGTGCCAGCAATTTGCCACAATATATATAAGTAGTTTTGTCTGGCTGGCTTTTTTGGGTTCTCCATTGGCTACAGCGAATGCTGCACTTGCACAATTTAAAAAAAAATCTAATTAAGATTTTCATTTTTTTAGGGAGGATCTTGGAGCCAGGTAATTATGGAAGTGATTGCCATGGTGAGTGATGAAGTATGATTTGATTCCATTTTCCAGCCATAGGGAAAGCAAAAGATCGATACTTTTCACCAAGTTCAACCAGAAATCATTTTTAATTGTCATCATCTAAAAGAATGACTTGCTCCTTTTCCTCTGGAGCTTAAGTGAGATGTAAGTGGTGCTTTGGGCCAGATTTCCAAAGTATTTGGGTGCCTAGTGGGTTTGTCAAAAGGGCCTATGAAGGATAGGTGCCTAACACGCATTGATTCGAATGAGAGTTAAGCACTGAACCTGTATACGCACTTCTGAAAATCCCACTAGGCACCTAAATAAATGCCTTTGAAAATCTGGCCCCTAGGCCTTATGCTGGCCATTTGTACACAGATGAATTTGACTGTGTATGACTAAAAGTTAATCCCAACCTTGAATATGTGAATTTTTGTATTGGAGTGTTAAAGGGGGGCAGAGTGAAAGCAGATCTTATAATGAAGCTGTGGTTGCAATATTATATATGTGGAAGCTAATAGTCTTGCCATAATGAGTCAGCGGCCTGTTCTTGCTCACATGAACAGATGTTAGAAAGTAGTTGAGGCCTGGGGAAAGAGCCCATAACCAGCTGTTTCATTGCCTGTAATTACAACCTTAATAAATGAATCATTTCCTCTGGAAGGCAATAGTTGGGGTCTGATCAGGCCATTATGTACATTAGCAGTTTTGGAAATGTTCCACTGCCTGATGTTCTAAGACACAGGACTGAGGATTTGGAAATGTGACAAAAAGCAATCATGGCTCTGTATTTAAAAAAACAAAACCAAAAAAGAATCCAACCAGTGATTTACTGTGAAAGCATAAGAAAAGGAATCATGAAATCCTGTGCAAATTAATTGGTTGGACTTATTAGGCCATAGTTCATAACACAAAAATCAAACTATCATATATCACATAATCTACTGCACCGAGTGCTAATTAACTAGAAGGGTCAGGTTTTATAGACTGAATTTTATAGTGTTCTTTGAGGAAAGAAACTATTTTTGTACCTCAGGGTTACATTCACACTTTTCTGTGGTTCAACTTCATTGCTCTTGATTCATATAAGGTTCTTTTCTGTGATTCACTGCATCCCCCCACTTTAGTCAAAGCCTATTTACTGTGTGAAAGTCACACTATTTACTGGGGTGAGGGTGGTTATTGGTTCAATTTTCCTCCCTTTGTGAGACACCTGTCACTGCAGGAACCTAATGCAAGATTCCTCACATATAACAAAGTGCGCAGTGAACCCTACTGCTCAGTGATAATGGAGATTCTCCTTTAATACATATGATAGACATTCTGTATTTGAATCGATGAGCTCTTTTGTGAGAGGATATTATGTATCATTCAGAGCTGAGGACTGAGAATCAGGCCACCTGGGTTCTTTACCTGGAGCTGACACTTATTTTGGTTAGCTGTAGACCAGTTACTTGTTCCCCTTGTCTGAATTATATACCTGTAAAATGTACAATAATATCACACAGAAGTGTTGGAAAGCTTAATGTTTGCAAAGGGCTACGGGTTATATTTAAAGACTCAAGTATTATGAGAAATTAGCTTTTTATAATATATGTGAGCTGTACGTCCTTATACAGCTCAGCCTTTTTTTCCCATCTGGGGTAAGAGAATGAGGAAAACAGGTATCACAAAATTACCTGTTGCTTTTGAATCAATTAACTATACAATGTGCTACAACAGCAAAGAGAAATGCCTAAACCTCATTGAGATATGAAAATCTTTCTTTTTAATCTACCAATCTAAATCTTTCATCAGACCTTAAAGAGCATCACTATGCTCCACTACTCAGTGTCCTTCCCACCAAGGGGATCCCCTTCTTCCTCTCCCCTGTCAGAGTAAAGGACCTCGAAAGGTGAACAGATAAGGAGAAGAACCACTGTGACTGCATGTTACATCACTTCCCCAGTGTGACTGCACGATTCACCTCCCATCTGAAACTGTGGGGTTTCATTTGGCCTATAGAGAGGTTCAGGGGCTTGTCCGAACACTGCGTGGTTTCAAGCAGGCACATTTTCCATCAGTCTATGCTTTTAAATAATAATTAATAGTAAAAAGTCAACCATTTTATACTTCCTCCTTTCTTATGTTTGTGGAGTTTTAAAAAAACAAAGAAACAAAGCCCATGGCAGAGCTACGTTTCTTGGGTGTGGTGATTTATTCCTCTTTTGAAAGAGCTTGACACTTCCCCATGTGTTTATTTCCTTTCAATTGGGACAGCCTGTTTCAGCTCCAAGGATTAGCTGAGGGGGTGAGGGGTGGGAAGGAAATAGGAGCATGACAATATGTACATTCCTCACAGAGAATGAAAGTATCTTACTGCACTTACAGGACCTGTGAACTTTGCCATCCCTGATCTCTACTCACCCACACACTGCCCCAAAATAAACCTCAAGTCTTTTGCATGGCAGTGCAACAAGCAGGTTTGAAGCACATGTTAAATTTTTCTCAGTGAATTCACCATTGCTATCAGGGATGGCCAACGGTACACATCCTAAGTAATGGCCTTACGGGGCACTCAGAGGTGCAGATGTGGTATACTTTCATTTGTCTCACTGGGGAAAAAGTACTTGCTTTAGTTTCCTTTAAAAAGTAAAAAAAACTATTGCCATTTTAAAAATGAGTAGGTATCAGCACCCAGAGGCAGAATTCCCGTTTTTTGGCTTCCTAAGCTAACACATCAGTCATGTTACTAGTATGTCTGCTACCAGTGCACCATGGGGGTATGTGCTTTTATTGGCATAGTTTGAATTGAAGTAAAATCCTCTCTCGTCACTAGCTGCATGTGTGGCAATGTAATCTAGTCTCACTTGGGACACCAATTTCTCTCAGGCTGGCACTGGTAGCTATGAAGTATAAAATTACTTACAGAACATTGCAGATCTCTTATACTCTATGAACGTACTCACACCCTGGAGCCTAGTTCTGTTCTACTGACTACTTTTGCAGGAAGAGCTTTTTGTTTTTCAGCTATAGAGGTATAATACAATTCAGTAATAAATAATACAGTATTTTAATTATTTCAGCACCAGCAATATAGAAGTAATAAGGGGTAAATGATATGCTTAAGGCAGCTTATAAATGGATAAACCAATCATTCTACAAGAATTAGTGGTGAAATTTTCCCCTGTACAGAGGACCAGTGCAAGGTCTATCTACATTTTATGTTCCAGTTTATTATTTATTATTGCACTGTGGTACTCCTTAAAGGCCCGGGTCCAGTTGGGCGAGGCTAGGCACTGTAAAAACATATAAAAAAGAGACGTTCCTGTCCCAAAGAGTTTACATTCTAAGACAAGAGATTACAAGTAACAACAGAAATGACATACTGTGGATGTTGTCAGATGTTCTGCTGCGTGTGTGTGTTTTCTCTGTGTGCCGTCCCAGCTCTGCACAGGTAGATGGCACAGAAGACCTCAGGCCTCACACCAGGCATCTGATACAAGGACTTTTGTCTCAGTGTCTCTTTCTACTACAGTGGGAACACAAGGAAACAAAAAGTTAAGCCCTCAAAATAGGACTTAGGTGGTGGATGTGCCTTGTGCTGGCTCTCTGCACAGGGATGAATTTCACTCCATGTGAATATCTAGACTATGGTTTTTTTATTGAATGGAAATTCATACAATTGGAGTGGGTAAAGGCTGCGAACAGGGCTTCTGTATTTTCATATTTGCATATACAGCTGAATATTGTGTTCTATCTATCTACCTAGCACTCATCACTGAGTCATTCTCACTTTCACTCTCTCTTCTCTGGCCCCAGAACTGGCGCTAGGCATAAGCAGACTAAGCAATTGCTTAGGGCCCCAAGCATCTCAAGGCAGCCCCCTATTAGCTTTTTATTGTGTGTTGTGTGGGGAGGGCCCCCAAGATATTCCTGCTTGGGGCCCCAATTGGCTAGCACTGCCTCTGGCCCAAAGACTGGTCCACTGTGGATAAATACTTAAATAGTCACGGGGCCAAAGAGAGAAGATCAGTAAGTGAATGACAACAGCCCAATGGTTAGGGCACAGAGCTGGGATAGCCTAGGAGCAGTATCCCTGCTCCAATCCATTGTTCATTATTTCACCACAGTAGAGCAGCTTCAACAGGAGAGACTGAGAGACCGCCCAGAGCAGAATATCCTATAGCCCAGTGATTAGAGCACACTGCTGAGCAGGAGGAGATCTCCTCTTCAGCTCTGTTCTCCTGCTGTGGCAGAGAGGGAGAATTGAAACTTGGTCTTCTGTAGAGCAGGTGAGAGCTCTAACCACCAGGTTTAAAGTTACCTGGTGGGCACAATTTCCTCCTCTGGCCATTTTGTCTGGCATGAGACGGGTGCCTAACTCATTCTCACAAGAAATACTTTAGGCACTAAGCCGCCTCACTGCAGGTAGCTAGTTTCCATTAGTGGATCATTAAGCAGCACTAGGTGCCTCCCTGCAGCCTGGATTTAGGCATCTATCTCTGAGGGTGGGGCAGGTCTTAGGACACACTCTTGTCGTCGGAATCTCCCATTAGCTAGTTTAGGTGGCTCCCTGTCTAGCATGCTGGAGTTTGTGGCTGGCATTCTAAGGCACCTATCAGAATTGTATAGGGAGCCTGGGCACCTAACTCGGCTTTGTGGATTGCAGTGTAGTTCCTAAGATTTTCTAGGTACCTAAAAGTTAGATGCCATGATGTTCAGCACTGTAATTCCTAAGTCTCTTTGTAGAGTTCACCCTGGATAAAAACTGAGGCATGTATCATGCTCCTTTAATTTTAAACTCATTTATTTTAGTATTATCAATAATAATACCTAGCTCTTGTCATCTATAGATCTCCAAGCATCCTGCTAAGGAGGTAAGTATCACTTTTTTCTCTTTTACAAATTGGGAAAGAGGTACAGTCACCCAACAGGCCACAGATAGAGCTAGGACTAGAACCTGTGTCTTCTGAGACCAAATCCAGTGTTTAAACCACTTGGCTACACTGCTAAAGCTTGAAGCTGCTTATTGATGGTATGCTATAGCCTTGAGTACTACACTCAGGATTTGTCTCACAGTGCAATTCTTTTCTATTAGTAAAATTATTCTTAACGAATTTTATATGCTACCTTTTAAAAAAAAAGGGCTTATTTATGTTTAAACCCTTTCTTATTTATAATTTTGAAACAAAGATATTTCTTTCATTCTAAACTCTTCCCATGGTCTCATTCTGGTATGAAATCTCTGCTACTCACCTCTGGACCTCTCTGCAAATTCTCATATATTGTAAAATTAGGGCTTCTCTTTGTCAGGGTTCATTAATTGTGTTTTGGGGGTTTATTTTTAGCAATTTCTTAAGTTGCACATGCAGATGGCCAAAAATCAGGGGTTTTCAAGGCTTTTTCTTTGTATGCTCTGTCTTGAGTAAGGTATATACTGTAATGAGTAATTTTTTTGTATTGTTCCCTAGTGCGCTTTAATGTAGTATGGTTTCAAACAGCACTACACTAAAGTGCTGTAGGGAACCTCTAGTGCGCACCAGGAGGGACTACATGGACCAATTAATGCACAGCACATTAGTGTGCTTTGGAAATTACTGCTCCATATAGACAAGCCCTAGATACAAACAATCATTTCCAGTTTTTTCCAGTGTTTATTGGATAAATATCAATTTAATTACTTGTGTATTGGAGTATTTTATCAGTTAAAACCTAAAATCAGAACCCCTAATTATAACTCTGATTCCTGAGTTGTTCTGGTATCGAGTTTTACTGGTATTGACATTGTCAGGATTTCATTTTGTGGATTTTATACCAAACCTCCATCTTCATTTATCTGGACAACCATCCTAGGTGTGTTCCAGCTTCTTTCTCCATGTCATCCACAGCTGTGTCAGCCTAAAAAGACTTGGGAAGTCATCCTGGGGTATGGATCAAGAGGGAAAGCTTTGTTTCTCCCTTATGCAGGGACTGATGGGAGACAGATCAGGCCCTGGAGCAGTGGAGTGACAGGTTGATAAGCTGGTGGGAAAAGGTTTGGCAAAGACTTAGTGGGAGGAAGGGAAGTGGGGAAGGAGTAGCAGTAGCCAGGTCTGTTGCTTGCAGCTGATCCTCAGCTGGCTCTATTACTCAGATCAAAGAGCCAGAGCTCCAGAAGTGCTACCAAACCTTTGTTTCCACGAGCAGCAGGCCTGTATGCTGCCCATTAGATCCATCCCTGATGACAAATCAGTTTCCTCATTATCTAGTGCCTCACATTCATCTCTCAGAACAGCTAGCCTGCTTTCTGGCCCTGACCCCTGCAGCTGGATGCATTGTATATACAACATGTATATACAACCCTGGGTTGCTGGGTGCAGCAAAGAGATCTCAGATTTCCTTAAATTAAATGCCTAAAAAGCAAAGATTTATTTCAAACCCTTAGAGTTCATTGTTCTCCTCCCAGAATTGAGAGCAGCTGTGGCTCTTCTTCCTACAACTGAACTCTTGTTTAAAACAAGCACCTTGCATAATGGTACTAAATCTCCCCTTATCGCAGGGTAGTCAGCTATTCAGAAGGACTCACTAATTATGTGAGTCTCAGCTTTTGGGTGCCCAGCTGAAAACAAGTTGTGACTGAGGAGCTGGCACTGCAATTGACCTGTGCTGCGGCACCAAGGCAGATCTCACCAGCCAAATGGTCAGCGTCCTACAAATCCTGACTGCAGCCAGACTGCTCACACAATTCACCCATGTGAATAAAGGTTTCCAAGATATGGCCCCTAATTTATTTCTATGTGGGTCTCCTTTGCTAAGCCAAAACCATTGTAAACTGAATGTTACTCTGTGTGATGTGGTATGTACCCTCACACTAGCATTGAAAAGGGTAATTAGAGCTAGAGAGTTCAATTAAGGTACTCGGTCATACCAATTGGGTGGGCCGGCCCAGTCCCAATTATTGATGAATCCCAGCTGAGGAAGAGCTGGCAGTCAGCATGAAGAAAGGAACCTGGGGGTTGTAGGAAAAAAGAGACAGGAACTCTGCTGTAGCTCTCTGGGATTAGAATGTGGAAAAAGTCTGAAAAGGACAGAAGGGTGTTTAAGCTTATATTTTAGTTTGGGACTTTTTTGGGAATTCCAAGGGAGTGCCCTGAAAATCCTGGCTCTGAGAGAAGGGTGAGCCTAGACAGGTTATTGGGGAGAAGGCCTGAGAAGAGATCATAGTAGGAAGAAGCTCAGGGAACCCATAACAAATAGTCTGAAGGAGCAGACTGGGGCTGCTGGTTATCCCTGGGCTGGAACCTGGTGTAGTGGGAAGGCATGAGTTCCTCTTCCAGCCACTAGGGAAGGTGGTGAAGAGCCCTGGGAAAAGGGTGTGAGGACTATGAGGTCCAGACTAGGGGCAAAAGATCTGATAAAAGGTCTTGGACTTTGTTTGTTTGCACTTTTCTGGTAACTTGGAAAGGTTAGACTTAAATCATGAGCTGGGTGGAGGGCCAAGTTATGGGAAGAGAGACCACCAGAGTGATGGTCGGCAGAGGGTGCCAGATGGGGAGAGAGCTGCTACACCATGCCTACCCACAAGGAGGCACTCTAGTGGTGGGTGAACTCCTTCACACTTTGTCCAAATGACATGGTGCTCAAATGTTTCAGGGCCTTGTATCGTATTTGCATAAAGTCCATACTGTTGTGAAAGCTGCTAGCTGGTTTTCTACCCTTTGTATATTACTACTGCAATCCACTCTGTACTTCAAGAGATTTGGGGGTTTTAAAGTCATAACCATGCTGCTTATCCAAATTGCTGCTAGGTAGCAATGCACTGCCTAGAAAAGCAAGAGATTTGCAGAAGTCCCAGAGCAGCATTATCTCTTGGCTGTAAGGACTTTAAGGTGTAATTGCCACCTAGCAGCAGAAGCCTCCTCGTTTATTCTTTTCCTCCCTTTGTGGGATTTATTTCCATTTAGGTCTTGCTCTTATTAACTTTTCTCCCCTTCTGTTTCTGCTGTTCAGGCACAATGATAGAAGAGACTGGGGATGCTTCATCAGCAGACAAAGGAGAAACAGGGACACATCTAACAGCTCTTTCTCTGACAAGGTGGGTTTAATGACTGATGCTATTTTTAAAGCAGCGCAGTAGTGATATGGATTGTTTATCATCATTACTTACCATCCCATCCTACTTCCCTGAGGCAGCCAGGAGAGGAAATTCCCTTCTGTTTTTACTGGAGGTGTGATCCTTCTGGGGCATGACCAGGGCTGAGTTAAGCCAGTCTGGGACTTTAGAAACACCACACTGCAGTGCTCTGTTTCCCCACCCTTGCATTATGACCTGTCTCCCTGCTTAGGGTGGCACTGGCAGAGGAGTCTTCCCTACTCTGCCAAAAAGGCAGAAGTAGCAGCATGATGATCCCTGCAGGAGTGTCAGCAAGCAGGCTCCTTAGCTACTGGGGGAAGTAAGAGAGGTAGTAAGGGAGTGCCCAAGTACTTACACCCCAGCCACTGGAGTATCTGTTTGGCTGGGAAGCCGGGCCATCTGCTATCTTCTCTTCCAACCACACGAGTCCTCGGGTGAGGTAGAGTGGTTGGTAATTACAGTCCCAAAGCAACGGGTCTTGGTGTTAATGGAGAGGAATGGGACATTTCACACACCTCAGAACTGTTGACCCAGGCTTTCTGCAGGCTCAGGAAGACATTACTGTGTTAGTTATCCTTGGGTTATATTTTCAAGCTTTTCTTGGCAACCAGCAGAGCTGATACCTTTCTAGTTTAAAAAAAAAAAAAAAAGTGACAGGGTGAGTGAGGTAATATCATTTATTGGACCAACTTCTGTTGTGAGAGACAAGCTTTTAAGCTCCACAGCAATTCTTCAGGTTTTTTGAGAATGAAAGCTGAGATTCAGATGTAATCATAGAACTCCAGGAGCTAGAGCCTAAGCACGGGCCTACACCTTAATACATCCCTGAATGAAAGCAAATTCTAAAACCATGTTGTCTGGATACCAGTGGTGCAGAAATAAGCCTGCTCCATAGGCAGGATGTGTAGAAATACTCCTTTTCTTGGTGTGTCCTTCCCTTCAGCTGCCATCTCCTCACTGGGACTGTACAAGTCACTGAAGATGAGGGCTGGTGAGACACTGTTTACTGGTCTGTAGCAACAGGCAAGGGATAGGGGCTGGCTTATTATTTATTTATTATTTTGGTTTAAAAAAGGTTTCACTTAAGTATGGGTCATTCCCACCTCGGTCAATGAAATGTGTGGCTGGGGGCATTTCTACCCCAAGTCGTAACCCATGATTTTCAATTATCCTGCTGTTGTTGCTTGCATGGTATTGGGGTCTCCTTCCTCCTTCTGTCTTTCAAATCCCCTGTGGAGTAGGGACTATTCAATCTGATTAGCTTTGTCTTCTCCCAATGGGTTGATATTGTTTAGGAGCAATTCAGGCTTAACTACCTAGATGGCAGTTATTTGCAGCCTACTGATCATCTTCGGGCTGGTGGGGCTTGTTAGCCCTGGAAGGCAGCCCACCTAGGAGAAGGAAAACTCTGATTTAAAACCTCCGCTGCCTTGTGGCAATACCCACTCATGGGAAAGGCTAAGGGAGTCAACCCTGAACCAAATCCGGTGTCGGAGTCCCGATGGTGGTCTAACATTGTCCTCAACGTCATTCCGGCAACTCCCGTGATGCCACTGGTGCCAAGTTGTATCGACATTGTCTTTCCCTTGGATCCATCAGTTGCGTGGAGAGGGGGGGTTCTGCTGCATGGGCAACAGCTGTTCCTCCATATCACCCTGCCCTGGCTTGTGCCCTGGAGAGGACACTCCAGCTTCGCCTCACAGCGTCGACAACACAGGAAGCAACAGTTTACCGGTTATAAGCCTCCTGCTCGATTGGCGTAGAGCTGGCGCCAGGGGTTGCTTCCGACGGTGGGAGGGATCACCATGTCTCACTGGACAACTATCGCCCACCACAAGCTGGGCAGCCCCCAGCCAATGAGGTGTTGTCCCGCCACAGTTCAACTGCTTCACTGGGTGCGTGGAGCTTAGTGTACGTGAGTACCCGACAAGTGGACTGCGAACCATGCACCAGGCAACAACAAAAGAAAACCAACATTTAAGAAACCAGCCCTCAAGTTAGGATGCTGGAACGTACGGACCATGACCACTGGCCTATCACAAGATCTTCAGGCAATTAACGATGTTCGGAAGACTGCAGTCATCAACGATGAGCTAGCACGACTCCAAATCAACATAGTCGCTTTGTAGGAGACACGGCTGCCAGATGCTGGGACTCTCAGGGAAAAGAACTATACATTCTTCTGGCAAGGGAAGAGTGCCGAAGAAATCAGAATGTGGTGTTGGATTTGCCATGAGAAATTCTTTATTGGGGATGGTGGAACCTGGTCAACAAGAAACTGAAAGACTGTTATCACTCCGACTCCACACATCCACTGGACCCGTCAACCTGATCAGTGTGTATGCACCAACACTCAGCGCCACCAGGGATACCAGGGACGAGTTCTATGACCAGTTAGACACGATCATCAGGAGTATCCCTAAAGAAGAGCACTTGATACTACTGGGTGACTTCAACGCCAAAGTGGGCGCTGACCACGACTTTTGGCCAACCTGTCTTGGAAAGTTTAGCGTTGGAGAAATGAATGGAGATTGGATAACAAACTTCTGGAACTGTGCTCGTACCATGACCTCAGCATCACCAACTCATTCTTCCAGACAAAGCCTCAACACAGTGTCCTGGAGACACCCTTGCTCCATGCACTGGCACCAACTCGACCTGATCATCATCAAGCGGTCTGCCTTGAAGTGCGTCCTGCATACTCGCACCTTCCACAGTGCTGACTGCAACAGTGATCACTCGCTGGTGTGCGGCAAGATGAGACTACAGTCAAAGAAGATCCACCGCTCTAGGCCAGAGGGCAAACCCTGCATCGATGTGAGCAAGACCGCACACCCAGATAAGGCGGAGAAATTCACCCATGAGCTCTCAGAGGTGCTGAATTGTATGCCTCCTGGTGGCTGCGCCAAAGAGAGATGGGGCCACATCAGAGATGCAGTACACAGCACAGCCATGAAAGTTTTTGGAAAGAAACAAAACATGAACAATGACTGGTTTGAGGCTAATTCCGCCACACTCACTCCAGCCATTGAAGAATGCCGCGCTGTTCACCTGGAGCACAAGCGTTCCCCCAGTCAGAGGACTCAACAAGAGTATCGATTTGCCAGGAGCAAAGTACAGAGACTAGCTCGACAGTGTGCAAATGATTACTGGCTCCAGCTCTGCCGGAGCATTCAACTATCTGCTGACGTTGGAAACATCAGGGGAATGTATGATGGCATCAAGAAGGCCATGGAACCCACAAAGAAGTGGAGAGTGTCACTAAAGTCTGCAACAGGCGAAAACATCCAGGACAAGGGCAAGCAGATGGATAGATGGGCGGAGCACTACTCTGAAGTGTACTCCAGGCAAAACACCATCACCGAAGCTGCCCTCAATACCGTGGATGGTTTTCCCGTTGAAACTGAGCTGGACAAGAAGCCCACCATGGAAGAATTGAAGAAAGTCATTGAGAGCTTGTCCACAGGAAAGGCTCCAGGAAAGGATGGCATCCCACCAGAAGTTATCAAGTGTGGCATCAACGTCCTCCTAGAACACCTCCACGACCTCCTCTGTCAGTGCTGGGATGAAGGTGCAGTACCTCAGGATATGAGAGACGCCAACATCGTGACCCTCTACAAGAACAAGGGTGATAGAAGCAACTGCAACAACTACAGAGGCATATCGCTCCTGAGTGTTGTGGGTAAAGTCTTCACACGCGTGATCCTGAATAGACTGCAGAAGCTTGCTGACAGAGTTTACCCAGAGTCACAGTGCGGGTTCCGAGCAGGGAGATCTACAACTGACATGGTTTTCTCCTTAAGGCAGCTGCAAGAGAAATGCAGAGAACAGCACAAGCCGCTACTCCTTGCCTTCGTAGACCTGACCAAAGCTTTCGACCTTGTGAACAGAGATGGGCTGTTCAAGATCCTGGCAAAGATTGGCTGCCCACCGAAGTGGCTGAGAGTGATCCAGTCTTTTCACGACAACATGAAAGGCACAGTACTCTATGATGGCTTGTCCTCCTATGCCTTCGACATCCACAGTGGAGTAAAACAAGGCTGTGTTCTCACTCCCACACTCTTCGGCATCTTCTTCGCAGTGTTGCTGAAACGTGCCTTTGGAAATTCCACAGAGGGAGTCTATCTCCACACCCGCTCTGACAGGAGACTTTTCAATCTGGCTCGACTAAAGGCCAAAAGCAAGGTACGGGAGGCAACAATCAGAGACTTGCTGTTTGCAGACGACGCTGCCCTGGCCACCCACACAGAAACCGATTTCCAGCATCTGATTGTTTTTCCAGAGCTTGCGAAGAGTTCGGATTGACAATCAGTCTTCAGAAGACCAAAGTTATGGCCCAGGATGCAGAACATCCAAGCATTGCCATCAATGACTATGTGCTAGGGGTGGTTAGTCAGTTCACCTACCTCGGATCTACCATCATGGACAACCTCTCACTGGACCCTGAGATCAACCGTAGAATTGGCAAGGCCTTCACAATTTTGGCCAGCTTGTCACAGAGAGTATGGAACAACAACATGCTGACCACCAACACAAAGGTCGGTGTGTACTGCGCATGCGTGCTAAACACTCTTCTCTATGCCAGTGAAACTTGGACCCTCTATGCTTCGCAAGAAAAGAGACTGAACGCCTTCCACATGCGCTGCCTCCGTCACGTACTCGGGATCACTTGAAGTGATCGAATGATGAACAACGAGGTGCTGGAACGTGTCAAGATCTCCAGCGTGTTCACTCTCCTCCATCAACGCCGCCTCAGATGGCTTGGCCATCTAAGTCGCATGGAAGATGGATGGATCCCCAAAGACCTGTTGTATGCTGAACTTGCCTCCGGAAACAGAGCTACAGGACGGCCCCACCTTCGCTTCAAGGATGTCTGTAAGAGGGACCTGAAGACTGTTCAAATCGACATCAACAGCTGGGAAGAGCTCGCCCAGGACAGATGCAGATGGAGACACACTCTGACCACTGGATTGAAAACTGGCGAAGACAAGCTGCGGCAGCTTGCCGAGGAAAAGTGGGTTCAACGAAAAAGGAAGCAGCGGCTCCAACCCACAGTTGACACTGCCTTCAAATGCAGCAAATGCAATCGAGACTGCCACTCTCGTGTGGGGCTCTATAGCCACAACAGACGCTGCACAACCATCAACTAAACATTCCCCATGGGCGCATATCCATCGTCTCTCGAGGCTAACAGACGCCAACAACAAAACTGATCATCATCTACTGGGATATTGGCAGATATTGATATTAATTCAAAAGGGCAGATTGTGACATGTGCCAGTTGAGTGGGCCACATGTGAAAAGGGGATAGGTTTTAGCAACTATGTAAGGTGTCATATGGAACAGTGATCTTCTCCTGAGTCTGCAAAATGTGGGACATTGACGGAGTCTCTTTGCAGCAGCTGAGGGTTAAATAGAGCCTTCTGAATGCACGGAGACAACAATGCTCTGTGGGACACATGAATTGGTGTCTGTATGTGCATGATTTAGCAAGGGAAAAATAGAGCGGTAGCAGAACAATTAAAGGGTGGAAATAGCTTAGAGAGGACCAAGGGCCAGAATCATCCCTGGTGTAATTAGTAGGGCCATGTGAGGAATGAATGCTGTCCATACTTCATGTAATACCCAGTCTACTTAGTCTCTTATTCTCTATTTATACTGTCAGTATTTTGGTGCACAAGCACAATTATCGTAATCTAGAAACCGACTGGCCCTCTGCCCTCACAGACACGCATGTCCTTTACTGCAGGAGTTATGCCTTCAGTAGGAGAAATATTGCAGCTCAGTGACTGCAGTAAAATATCCTCCCTTTTGTTGTTCTTTCATTGCTGCTGCAGCATCAATTTTTCTTTCAGTAAAAGTCCCCATTCAGACTAATGGAATTTAGATCATGTGTGCAATGTACATTGCTGAGAGAGCGGAGGTGGCATGAAACTGACTTTTAAATGTAATGAGTCTCTTCCCCCCCCACCCACTTTTGTTTCTTTTTTAAACTTGAAAATGCAGTGTGGCTGGCTCCCATGAAACCTCCACTCCTTTAGAGTGATTGGGATTGCACTCAGAACATTGTTCAGATGCAGAGTGTTTGTTGTTAAAAGATAGGTGGATAAGCTTCCCACCCTGAAATACTGAAGTGATTTATGTTTGGAAGGAAGAAATTACAAAAGGGAAGGAGAATTATTTCCCTTTTAAAAAGCTGCATTTTCCCCCATGGTTTTGATCTCACCATAGCAATGGCGGCAGTAACCGAGATGTTCACTCCCCTCACAGCATTGACGCATCATTGGACTTTTCAACATCCTAACTTGAACCCTGGACACTGTTCTAACCTCTTCCTGACACCTCCACTCTCCCCAAGCTACAAGCCTCATGCTTATTGGTCTGTCTTGTGGGAGTGCTGGTCATGAACCAGGGTCCCATTGTGCTACATGCTATACATACACAGAACAAAAAGATGTTCCCAGCCCCAAAGATATTAAACAATTTGAATAAACACCCTCCCTGTCCCCCCCTCTGTCCTTCATTCTCTCTTCTGCCACTTTTCCTAGCCCTTTATCCTTCATGCCTTCTCCCCTGCTGACTATTTCTCTTCCTGTTCTTTATTATATCTACATCCATTTCCTCCCTCCACACATCACCATTTCTTTCTCCTACACGTCCATCCCCACCTGAGTAGTATAGTTCTGAAATCAAAGATCTTCGATTTGGTAGCCATTGTTCTTTTTACTCCCTACCTCTGCTCCCTTTCTCTTCTCTTAACATGTGGCTACTTAGACTCTTAAGCTTTCCAAGGCATGCACACATACGTGTGTGTGTGTGTGTGTGTGTGTGTGTGTGTAAAAATGCCCAGAATACTCTGGGGATTAATGGCCACACTTCTATAAGAACTAAGTGCCCAATATGCTTTTTCTGAGGATCTGGCCATAAATACTGCTCTGAGAGTGTTGAGCACGTTTGCAAATCTGGCCCTTAGTTACATGCTTACATGGGAGCTCAGTTGTTTCGACAATCTGGCCCTCCATAATATATATGTAGCCATGCACCCCATGCTGCTGAACCCAGCTGCATTCCTGTTTTCAGATGCTGTGTCTCTAGGATATCATATAAAATACCTTTTGGAAGCCAGTTCCCAGTATTGTTATGCAGGAATAGAAAACAGTCTTGGTGTACAGTGCAAGATAGCAACACTAAGAAGGAAAAAAGACAAGATGCATATGGTGTATGTGATATTTACTGGTAAGTTGAAATGCATGTATCCAGATATCCAATGTAACAAGTAAATTCCCCTGAGTCTGCACCCCTGACAGGTCATCTAGGTGAGAGTGGGGTGGAGCCTCTGTACTATTGCGGCACCATGTGACTGGGGCTCCTGGACCATTTGCTGTGATGTCCCAAAGGCAATCGGAAAGACCAGGGACACTGAAGCCGAAGGAACGCTGGGCATCACTGCAAATTCTTCAATCTTGCCCACAAGGAATCGAGTTTAAATTCTTCTCTGCTTTAAGATAATATTATTGCCTCTTCTTGACCTGAGCAGCTTGTCCTGTCTGTGGACCCTGGGGATGTTCCAGTTGGAAGTAGAAATTGAAGGAGTCTAGCATTGTCTTTGTTGCAATCTTGTTTATTTGAAAGAAATTTACAAAGTTCTACTTCTCCGAATGCAGGAGGAACCAAGAAAAAAAGCTAAGAAAACCATTTCTTGCATTATTGCCCCAAGCCTCTTTGGTCAACACGAGATCCAAAGGTGCTCTCTTTAGCTTTTTCAAGGGTCACACTGCAATCACAGGCTACTGCTTGATTTTCGTGCATTTTTTTCCTCTGTCTTTCTATGTTCTATTTTCTCTTTCTGTGTTTTGCCTAAATGCTCTCACACTCTATTCTACAAAAGCGCTCTGCCTACTCAGTCCAAAACTCCTGGATGGTTTCACATAACTCTTTTTGCCTTAGGTAGAGGCTTATGATCAATTAACATAATTGTGAGGCTAAATTAAAGGGTGAGTTTACTCCCAGCAGTCAGAGTGGTTTTAACTTGTCTGATAAGATTTCGCCCAGCTCCTAACAATATCCTATTACTATTTTACATAATGTGCCACCTTCCATTTAAGACTCCTATGCTTTTATCCCTTCCATCATCTCCATTCAGGCTCAGCAACACGTGTGCGGTCATGGCTTGGTTGAAATGCCTACCCCAGTGAAGTTGAAGGGAGATCTGCCATTGACATCAGTGGGGCCAGTATTTCATCTTTTTTTCCAGAGTGGAATTACTAATAGTATATGATCAATATGCAGCTTTTACTAAGTTTACTGCAGGCTGGTAAAAACATAGCTTACATGACATCACTGTCATTTAGTCTGAAGTTTCTATTACATCGCAGTTTTTTTTTACTCAGAACTGTTCTGGGTTTTCTTTTTTCTATGAACAAGACCTTGTTTTAACTCTGTCTGCGCTATGAGCTAGGGGTGCTTTCCCCTGCTTGTGTACACACACACCCACCCACCCACCACTAGCTCAGGGAGAGCTAGTGCACAAATAAATAGCAATGTAGCTGCAGTAGTCTGGGCAGCAGCAGTGGCATGGCTGAGCCACACTGAGTACAAAGCTACCTAAAAATAACGGATATGCAAAGTCGTGCTGCTGCTGCCCATGCTACTGTGGCTGCCTGACTATTTATACTCACACTAGCACAAGTACAGTAACTCCTCACTTAGTCGTCCCAGTTAACGTTGTTTCGTTGCTGATCAATTAGGGAACATGCTCATTTAAAGATGTGCAATGCTCCGCTATTACGTTGTTTGGCTGTCTGCTTTCTTCACTGCTGGCAGACCCCATGGATCAGCGCCTTCCCTTTCCTCCCCCTACCTCCTGCCCAGGGAAATCAGCTGGTTTGCAGCGTTTAGGAGGGAGGGGAGAGGAGTGAGGACTCGGTCTGCAGGCTCCCCCTCCCTCCCCTGCCTCCTGAACACTTCAAACCAGCTGATTTCCCTGGGAAGGAGGCAGGAGAGGGAGGGGGAGCCTGCGCATTGAGTCCTCGCTCCTCCCCCCTCCCTCCTAAATGCCACAAGCTAGCTGATTTCCACAGGCAAGAGGGAGGGGGAGGAGCGAGGACTCGGCACCCAGGTTCCCCCATCCCTCCCCTGCCTCCTGCCCACAGCAATCAGCTGGCTTATAGCGTTCAGACAGCAGGGGAGGGGGGAGGAGCAAGGATGCGGTGTGTGAAGTAAAGGGAGAGAAGATTGGGGGGGGGGGGGGGCGGAGAAGAGGCGGTGAGGGCTTGGGGGAAGGGGTGGAGTGGGCGGGCTGAGGGTTGAGCCCCCCCCCCCCTTGGTGCTTGCAGAGTAGGGGAAGCTGCCGCTGCTGCTGCGCAACGTGCTTCTCCTAGCCTACAGCACCTTCAGCCTCCTTCCCTGCCTCATTGTCTCCAGTGCAACTGGGCTGTGCCTGTGTGAGGTAAGGTGGGGGAACCTCCCAACTATAGTATAGTACTGTACTGTATGGCGCAAAAAAAAAAAACTTCCCTGGAACCTTACCACCCCCCTCCCCCGCCCTGCATTTACATTCATTCTAATGGAGAAATTGGATTCACTTAACATCGCTTCGCTTAAAGTTGCATTTTTCAGGAACATAACTACAACATTAAGTGAGGAATTACTGTACACGTCCAAGCAGGGGAATGGCACTTTTAGCTCATAGTGTAGACCTAGCTTCTGAGGTGGGATTCTGAGTGTCCCCACGCTTTGTCTGAGGGTGGTCAGCACTGAAGTCAGAATAGGCTACAACAGAATAGAACTGCCATCTTGTATTGGAAAAATATCATATACATTGTTGTAGTTACAAAAATATGAGAAAATGTCTCCTTTAGGTCTTCACTGCAAGTCAGCTTCTGCTATGAAATCAAAGCTATGCAAATCAAAACAGCAGTGGAGATGAGAGCAAGGTAGTTGGCCTTGCATGAAGGCAACATGCAGAGTGTAATCAAGAGGCTGGAACTTCATTTCATGCATTATCAGCGAGGTTTGGATTGGCATGACAACTGTGGTATTGACAGTCTCCTACCATTATAGCATTCATCTCACTCTCAAATGTGTTGTGTAGCCACCCCACTGACTCAGGGGAAGTTATTTCAGAGCAAAAGTCCTACAGCTAGTCTTTTAGGTAGGTTAAAAATAAGATCAGTTTTCCTTAACACAGTAGGGAAAAATACCCAGCATTATAATATATTCCCATCTGAACTATTAGCTAAAATATTTCCTGTGCAGCATGATGAACCCTAGATTCTTTAGAAAAGCCAGTATGTTAACTGTGTGTCCCTACTCCTCATCACTCCTACAAAAGAGAGATCTCTATCCTACTCTTGCTCATACTGAATTCAATGCATACTTTGCCATCAAATTCAAAGGTGGCAGGATCAACCCACTCGTATTATTACTATGACACATTTGCGTCTGATGTGTCAGGTACATTGAACTAAGTCACTGCTCTGTACATCTGCTTGTTTGATGAGAAGTAAAGGGGCTGGTCATGATAAGTCACTACTGCAGAAAATGTAGCCCACTCTTTCTTCAGTGACAAGAGATTGCAATGAATGTGAGGCTTGACATTGGAAAAAGTCCTATGTGCACTTGGTGTATTGTGAGAGAATTGCCATATGGTCACCATGAGCCAAATTCATTCAGGATCTGCGCCAGCAGAATGCAGAGAGCCCCCAGTGGTATTAAGTCTGCTGGGGTGTGCTGCCATTGTGCAAGTTGTCAGCAACATCTCCGCTGCTGAGGTGTGGTGGGCATAAAGGCCAACAGAGTGACCGGTATTATTCTGCCAGGGGTGTAGGGAGGGTTGCTAGGGATGTGCTGAATCAGCAGGCTTTGCTCGTAGTCCTGTGGAGCACTTGCTGGAATTTAAACCTGCCCACTGTTACACATTTGGGGCTACCCCAGCGTGAATTTCTACCACCTGCTTATAGCACAAGGGAGTGTGGTCTGTGCCTACCGAGGGAAACTCACTGTAGGAGTCTCAGTCTACGGCGGGGTGGTGGGGCGCCAGCCTGCCTCACTGTACTCATTCGATTAGGTTGGGGAATCCTTGGTCTCGGGCCTGAACACCTCTGGTCGGGTCCTGTAAGCGGTAGAGGCTAAGCCCTGGCCCTGAGTCAGGGCGGGCAGAAAGCAAGTGAATAGTCAGGGCTCAGCTCCTCAGGCAGGGGCTGAGCACAGAGTTCAATAGGCCCAGGCCCTGGGTCAGGGCGGGGCAGCGAGTAAATAGTCAAAGGCTCAGCTCCTCAGGCAGGGGCTGAGCAATCAATGAGTCAGGGAGCCCTGGCCCTGGGTCAGGGTGGGCAGTAAGTAGTTCAAGGTTCAGACCCTCAAGCAGGGGCTGAGCCCTCAATGGAGGTGGTGGCAAGCCCAGGTCCTAGCTCTGGAGAACTGCCACCCACACGTTGGGTGGCAGGGGGGAAGCAGGCCCACCCACTCCACTGCATCCCGGCCCGGGGCCCTAACAGCGTCAGTGGGGATCCTGGCCGCAACACACTGACATGGGTTCTGGCCACGGTGCAGCCAGACTGGGGTCAGCTGTCCCCGGGCCACTTCCTAACTCCCCCTCGAGCGGTACCTGAGTCCAGGGGGTGTCTTCGGCAGGTTCCAGCCTCATGGGCTCCTCATCAGACTCGCGGTCACTCGGCAGGTCCAGCCACTCCTCCGGGTAGGGGCCGCTTGGCGGGCCTGGCCACTCCTCCGGGCAGGGGCCGCTCGGCAGGCCCGGCCAGTCTAGGCGGGTACCTGGGGCCACAGGGGTTTCCCAGTTGCGAGCTAAGCTGGCCGCGTCTGGTCTCCCCAGTGGCTGCTCCTCTAGTGAGCTCCACAGGCCCGCCTTTATACTTCCGGGTCGCGCTGGTCTACTCCCAGGTCGCGGCCTGTCTCTTGGCGGGGCGGGCCCAGAGCCTCCTGGCCCCGCCCACTCTGGCCACGGGGCTGGTGCTTCACTCTGCAGGGTGGTGGGGCGCCAGCCCGCCTCGCTACACTCACCCAAAACTGCCAACTTCTGGCAACACAAGTGCCCCACTCTGGGTTCTGCAAGCTGTGCTCTTTCCCTCTGCAGGCTGGCGGTATGCACATCCCAGGCCTTAGGCTCCCTGCATGAGTCATTGGGGCAGAGCAGAGAGAACCTGTGGCTCAATCTATGGAGCAGTTAGACCCCCCCCAAAGTTCCAGGCTGGCCTCAGGGCCCAGGTCCCTCCAATCTGTTTGTACACCCATTTCGTTACACTCAAGTGTCCAGTCTCCCAGGATTTCCAATAATTTTTTTTCTCATGTTTGACTGAGTTAACTCTGAGAATCACCCACCCCTCCTCCCGCCAGGTGACCAATTTCACCTCCAGCAGCTTTGGAACACAATATTCTATGGGTTACATAACTTTTAAATACTTTCCATGCATACATCACACAATAACCACGACAACCAGCAAGTTCTTAGCTTTTTGGCAGAGACTGCACATGCCTCCCTTTGGTGAAATACTGTGAAGATGGTGACCTCAGGAACGTGCCTGTCTGGGCATTCCAGGCAAGTCCTTGGGTATGGACTGTGCACCCCCCTCTCTGTTGCCATCATGGGGTACCTGGATCATACCAGCCTATTAGAACACCTGGGGAAGACAATGGTGGAAATGCCACCTGCCTGCCTTGGTGTCCAAGGAGTGACAATCTTTAGAAAACATTGCAAAACTTTCCTCTTTGATGAAGCTTTTTTTAAACCATAAGAATTACCTTTGTAATATCAACCACTCCCACAAAGCTCCTGCCCCCAAACCCTACTCTGAGTCTTAGAAGAGCTTTGTGATGGAGAAGTCAGATGCTCCAAGAAGTCCACTAGGGACTTTACTATTGCTGATCTTTTTACATAAAAGGTGCTTACATACTGTGGTGATAGGTGGTAGTACAAACTCATGAGATAGATAAATAGATACATAGGTTAGTTCTCAAGCAGATTATATTCTACCACCCTTTCCCAGAGGGAGCAGTGCCTTATTCCATGAGTTATTCCATTGAAATCATTCTGAGTCAGTGTGGAAGAACCAGGCTGTTATCAACATTTTTTAAATTTTCAAAATGTCAATGAAATATTTCCCCATTTTTTGTTCATTTGGAGAGTATGGGTTGAAAATTAAGAGTTATCAACACGCTCTTCTGTGTAGTTTACATAGATTTAGAATTTGTCCGCATGAGATGTTTACCATGTGGCAGGATACTCATCTTGAATGGGATGTTCAAGGATGGAAGGTAATAGAGAGTTTGGGGAAAAAGAGGAACCATTGGGAAAAATAAGCAGAGAATGAGAGTTCATGAATTCAAAAGATTATGGAGAAAACTGGGTTCCTCAATATAAAAATGCTGCTAATTGGAAAACTGTTCTCATCAATTCCTTACAGTATCAGTACATCAATTACTTCTGAAGTTCAACAGTATTCCTATGGAATATTATATTTGCCAACAGCTGGCAAGATTGTACTAAATACATGCATGATATCAATGTTACTACAAGAAATACAAAATGAATTAATAATGAGTGCTTGGTTAATGGGCTCTTATTACCTGATAATGTGGTGGCATTAATATATTT
The DNA here is from genome assembly GCA_033296515.1 of Macrochelys suwanniensis. Lineage (NCBI taxonomy): Eukaryota > Metazoa > Chordata > Testudines > Chelydridae > Macrochelys > Macrochelys suwanniensis. The sequence continues at coordinate 71,008,404 of CM065780.1, read as the reverse complement.
TAGCATGAGTTAACCTAGCGGTGAACAATGGTTTATAGCCAGCTCTATAGGAAATGTGGCCATTTCACTCCACAAGGGGTTTGCAGAAACTTTTTCTTTGCTTTCAATGCCTGTTCATCACAGACCCAAGTTTTGCTTTAAGTTTTAGTGTTGAAGTGGGTTTGAAAGCAAAACAAGCTTTAAATCACTAAATTTCACTTGGTTTAGTGTAAAAGAACAATCATAAGAAACCTCCACATTTCTGGAATTTAAGAATTCCCAATTCACTCAAGTATCAGAGGGGTAGCCGTCTTACTCTGGATCTGTAGAAGCGACAAAGGGTCCTGTGGCACCTTATAGACTAACAGAGGTATTGAAGCATAAGCTTTCGTGGGTGAATACCCACTTCTTCGGATGTGGGTATTCACATCTTCTTTTCCACTGCTTGCATCCAAAGAAGTGGGTATTCACCCACGAAAGCTTATGCTTCAATACCTCTGTTAGTCTATAAGGTGCCACAGGACCCTTTGTCGCTTCTGCAATTCACTCAAAATACTCAAGTTCTTTCAGTGAACTTGTGGTTTTCTGCGACTGAACAAGATGGGTCCTGAGTCTGAGGCTAGACATTTCAATATTAATATTGTCCAACATCTTGACCTACAAACATAACCTATTTGCATATGACCCCCAATTTGCTTTGAAGGAAAAACACCACCAAAGGGGAAAAACACTAGTGATGCATTTATCTTTTTTTCAATCTTCCACACTATTAAGCAATCTCTGTATGTTTCCGCTATTCAGTTTTCAAGAGCTGTAAATCATGTGAACATGAATGCTCATTGCCCACATACTCCACAATAATGTTATTGATCATTCACAGTTTCACACCTAAGCAATTATCGTCAGAATTATCAGACCCTCAGAAAACTCAGCCATATGTCACTGGCTCATAAATCAAAGCTCAATCTCAGTAAAGGTTGAACAGTTCTGCACGGTGAGATGGGGCTCTTGGTTTCTTTGTGCCCCATTACTCTCCACTGAACCCTGGGGGAAAATGCCTTAAATGTGGATCCCTCTAATTAGTTATGTACAAAGGAGCCGCAGACGCTGTTTGACATTCACTTTCTCCATGTGTCAGATGTGTGAATCAGACAAAGGAAAAAACCAGACAACTGCATTATGAGGTGTATGAATATTTAAAACAATGTTAGCATTGCCCATGACTGATAATGAGCAATTTCTCATGCTTGTACTGACAGATTTGTGAATTTATTTTGTTTTTTTTATTTTCAATGTCTCTGAATAAAGGGAAAATGATTCCCCCACCCCAAGGAGATGAATTTTCCAAAAGAGTGTTCACAAAATCAATTTTGAATGTACCCTTAACAAGTATGAATAGAAGTAAAATTATTTTATAATTTTTCACATCTCAACATTATTAAGCATTACGTTAAAGAAAACAAAGAAGTCAGCTGTCAGTAAGAAAGACAACTATATGTAGAACAAATTTAGCCAATTCATACTACTTTTTCTAATTGTGGGCAGGTATTTCTAGATGTCATTAGTATTATATAAAGAAAGTATTTGCTGTCACCCCTGTATTAGTGACTGTCAGTCTGAAGTTGGCATTACCAGATCAGAATTATAAAGCATTCTGTAAGAATCAAAATATTTACGAATACTAGGGTCCTTGGCCATGAGTGGGAGTCCTTGGCACTATGATAATACAAATAATAAAACGAAACAAACTGTTTCCCATAAAACACTGGTCAAATTCCTCTATAGCATAATTTCAGTGAAGTTACAGCGGGTGAATTAGGACTACAGTATCCAGACTAGGTCTCTTAAAAATGATGAAAACTAGAACAAAAATGCTGAGACGGTAGAAGACACCTTCCATCTTTCGGCCATGGAATGTAGGATCAGGATTTGGCTCTTAGATTTTTAAAACATTCTAGATCTATAAGATTCCTATCTCTTACCGTTATTGAGCTGCATGTATTCTACAGGGAATTCCCTCACCTCTCTGAGTCTCTTGTTCCCCGCTCTTTAATGAATATAAAGCTTGCATTTATCTAAAAGGCTTGAAAAACTAGATTCTCATGAAATGCTCAAAGGATTTGCATTGGGTCCTCCCATCTCCGATTATGTTTTTCTATGGCACTGAAGCATGTTCAGTGATCAGAGGGCTATTGTTATGCACATGAGAAGCTATCAACTTTTGAGAGGAATGTAAGAGGTCTGTAAAATTAAATTCTAAGCAAATTTCCTTTCTGTGTTGTTTACAGCACTTTTAGCATGCTAGTAATAGGAGTGTTTTTATGTGTACCCTTGGGATGTCAGAACCTCTCAGCTTTGCTTGTATAGTTTTTCCAGTCTAATAATACACAGGGGACACACAATAATATTATACTGCTCCTATCAGTGCGTACAAACACAGAGAGAGGGTGAAATTCACACTCTCTGAACAAAGCCTGAGTAATCCATCTTTGTATGATGAACTACAAGTTTTTCGTGTGTGTGTGTGTGTGTGTGTGTGTTTGGGGGAGGATGGAATTTATCCTTCTCCCTGCGTTGCTCTACAGTCCTCTGTCGGGATGTGGAGCTGTAACACAGCCTCATCCACAGCATCTGTTCAAGCCTATTGAATATGCTGCCCTCATGCATCCTCTAAATAGGAGTTGTGGGGCTAGAGGTTCCATGTCAGCTGGCACAGGGGCTGCCTCCGCAGCATGCAGTGGTTCAGAGGTCTTCTTGCATGGCTGTTCCTTCTCCAGCCCCTTCACCTGGTGTATCCTTACATCAGGGCTAAATGATACAGACCTGTTTGTTATGAACCCTCTGCTCCTAGATTAATTTTACCAACTATGCACAGAAAGTGCTAACTTTTAGAGGTGTCTGTTTTAGAGGTGATCCTAAACCTTGGTAATTGCCTTAGATAATGAAATGCAAACTGTAGTTAGTTACCTATAATATTTTCACTATTCAATGTATTTCCTGTAAGAAAGACAAGTAAAAGGCAATTCTGCGGATGCTGAGGTATCCATAGCTGCCTGTCTCGGGTAAGACTGGCAAGTTTTCCAGCACTGCCACCGTATGATGGTTTTTTGTTTTTTGTTTGTTTTGTTTTTTATATTAAATCAACATGTCTTCATTTAGCTCTGCCTTGGGAATCATTAAAAACTGGTGACATACATAGTTTAATGACAAATGAAGTCTGGGCCTACTTTATTTTCTTATGAGGTTTCTTTCTGAAGGAGCAGTTTGTTGACCTGTCATTCAAAGCTTTCCTCCAATTCTTGGTTTTAGTGTGCCTTAATTTCCATGTAACATCTGTCTATTGTAGACTCGTTGTCCCAGAAAGGAGAAGTTACAGATCCATTGTTGATGTCTGTCAGGAATTGTTTAGTTTTGACATCTTATGATATTTCATTAATATGTTTAACACCAAAGTGATTACATGGTACCATGGAGATAGTTTCTTTTCATTTCCTTAGATTTTGAGTAATTAAACAATGCAGTTGATTTAATCTCTTCCCTTTTCCATCCACAAAATAACCTGGTTATTCTTGCTACTAAAATATGCTGCATTCTAAATCAACTTACAAAATATTGGATTTATAATTTGCATAGAAAGTAAAAGATGGTGATATGATATGATTTCAATATTTATATCCCTTTTGGTTACCGAGATAAACCAAAAATGTACGTTTCACTGGTAGCTTACATTTTCAAAGGTAGGGATGAAGAGATGATAAAAGCGCACATTTTTGTAGATATTTCTATGCTGTATGGTCTCATTTTATTGTGTATTCTTTTAACAAGGAAACTTGAGCATGAAAATGGGGCCAAATTAAGGGAATTGGACTCGCTAATATTAACAAATATGGAAAGAGCAAGGCAATAGGATAACTGTGAGCTGACATTGTCCCTTCTCCTCTTTCCTCAAACCGTCTTGTTTTAAACAGACGTTTTAACAAAATGGGAAAGCTCAGCAAGTCCTCCTTTAAATGAAGCCGTGTCCTTCTTACACCACTCTAAATTTGGACTAGTGTTGTTGATGCCAATATTATTCCTGAAAGCAGAATCGGTCCCACAAAGTTGGTGACCTTGGAGAAACATAACTGAGCAGCTATTTAGTCCTAAAGCTTAGGGTGTTAGAGGGTGAGAGTTTAAATTTAAAGGGCTAGAATGACTGTCACAGCTAGAATAGAAATAGAGTTGCAGTAGCCTTTAATGAAATTAGATGTTCTTTTTCAAAGTGAATGAGGGAGCTTTTACGTTTGTGAAAGGTGCCAGGCTCTCAGCTCTGAAGAGTGGTTAATGATTTCATAAGCTTCTTCTCAACAGACAACTGCCTCCTCCTGAACCCCGACCCTTAGCAACCAAATCTAGATGTTACATACTTTCTGCATGGGCCATTGATACTGAAATACTATCTCATTTCCTTCTCTACTAATATTGCCAACAAAAGTTCTAAGGATAGCACTGATTATAATGGTGGGGTTTGTACTATGAATACCGTCCCACTAGGAATTATGATAATGTGTTTCAATTGCAACTTACTATCGACCTTAGCTGGGTGTGAATCAGAGACCTAGCTGTGATAAATCCTCAGTCATGCAGTGTCTCTATCCTCCAAATTAGATTTTAACTATCGAAACAGCTGATATCTTTCTCTTCCTGTAAATTCAATTATCATTTTAAACCATCAAAGTCTGTCTGTACATCTGTCCTCTTTGAGAGCATGATAATCAGTCTTTACATCCATCCAAATATAAGTTTACAATATATGATATGCACTCTGTACAAACCTAAACTATGCTAAAACATTTTTAATATGGATTATTATTTATGGGCATACCTTGAAGTGTAACATGTATTTTTTACCAAGTTACTAAAACTAGAAGTACAGCTGTAGAGCGACATTTTCCAATCTCAACATCCCAGCATTTCAGCATCACCAGTTACAATATTTTGGAATTTTACATATACCTCTGTATTACACAAAGATAAATGCCATGAAACAAGATGGCTAAGGAAAGGTTCATTTAATATCATGCATTTAATTTAATCTTTCAATCATTTAATTTTAGTGGGATTACATGTTGGGATTCTGAGATCAAAGTAAAACTAACTTCAGGAAAGCAGAAAGCTTCTGGTTTTTAATGACATTTCCAGCTAAAAGCTATCTGAACAAAACAATTTAGCCGTTCATATGAAGAAGCAAATGGGAGTCCTGATAGGTCAATCACACAATAACACACAGTCCTTGCCTCAAAGAGACATTTGTCTCCCAAGGCTAAGAGTGAATTGAGAGAATTACAAATAGATGGTTTTGTTTGTTCTGTTTAGAGGCGTGCTCGTCTTGCTACACTGGAAAACTAGGTTTGGGTGATTTGGACTCCTGGGGTGAAATCTTGGCTTCACTGAATGTCAAAACTACTAGTGATTTAGCCAGGATTTCACCTGTGATCCTTGGGCCATGGGGAGATGAGAATGGGTGTCTGGGAGAAGTGTAATCATTGTAGTTTTATTGTAACAATATTTAAGAGGAGAAGGACAGAAATGACAAAACATTCAAGATGCATGCATTGCTAATCAAAGTATCCACAAGGTTATAGTCTAACCTTCCTCTTTCCTAACCCAGAGATTGTAAGGGCTGTTGGGTAGGGACTATCAGCCATAAACGTGGACCCACTATGGCCGCTTTATGCTGCTCCATAATAAATAGTAATAGGAGCAGGTGACGTGCAAATATATGACAATTTTAAAATCCCCTTCTGCTGGCTGTCTAATGGAATAACTAATGGTGATAGCTATAGAAAGTGACATATTTTTTGCCAACCCATCCAGAGGTTGAGTGACATCATAAAAGCAACAACTATGGAGGGAAATAGGCAGCACCCAGGGGATGGACTATATTGATAAAACCAGTGCAATTGTTTTTATAAAGTTATGTGGTCACTTCAGTGTGGGGGCTCCATTCATACCACGCACTCATTGACCTCACCTGGCAGCTTTTGGAAAGTATCCTTTGATACTTGGATACTTGCAGCCTTGGAAAAGTCCACTGGAATTTTTGTTAGTGGTTTTTGAAATTTCCTCTTATGTGGTTGAGGTTGGGGTTTTTGCTGGAATCAGTTTTCACTTAGCTCATGTTTGACTGAAAGATCGTTATGTTGTATATACCTACAGAATGAAGTTGTGTAAAGCCAGCTTTTGAGGTCCATATCACATAGATGCTATGGTGATAGCTGTTTTAGAAATGGTGCTAAATTAGATCCTAATCAGGTTTTTTTCTTGTAACAGATAAAAAGAAGAAAAATACAGTCTCTTCACGTGTTTATAAAAGTTCAAGGAATAAATCAGTGCTTTTATTAGTTACCTTTGTTAAAAACACCTTGTTCCAGATTCCCCTTTGCCCTGTATCTTGAGTAGCCATCTAGATATGTGCAAGGTGAGTTTAAAAACTACCTGATGAAAATAAGTCTTACATTTCAATCTGTGCAGATTGAGAGTACAGAAGTGATGAATCATACCTCCTCCTTTCATACCCTGTGCTGTAAAATCAACCCATGTGGATTGGAGGTATTGTCCTGTACCTTTTCCTCAATCAGAGCTAATTTTTAAAATGTGCACTCTGGCATGATTTCAGTCTTAAAATCCAGGCTTAAAGTCTTACCAGTTTGATCTAGCAGAATATAGTAGAAGTACCATGTTATTCGTGCTGATTTTATTCTTTTATCCTCTTGTTCAGTGCCTGGGGATAAATGGGTTAAAAGGAACTACAGACAAATGTGTAGTTTTTAATTGGTTGAAGGCACTTCTTTATATAAGAAAACCCTTAAGCTCTCCCAAGGTCCTGAATGATAAAGGCCCCGTGTGAATGATAAGGCACATAAAAATGACACACTCACTGTACCTCTTCTGTGCAATGATTCAAAAGTGACATCAATACAGGTTATCTTTGCTATGTTCTAGTTAAAATGTGTTTATTGATTTTTTTTTCTTTCAAAAAAATCTCTGTTTGAATGAGTCTACAAAGGATTGTAAACAATGACTCGTTGTAATCTCAGCTGTTATTTGAGTACTGTTTAACATTGTTTTTGAAATTTTATCTTGTTTGGTTGGGGAAATAGGGTTGGTCAAAGGATAACATATTAAAATTTGCATCTGTTGCTGTTTCCTATGTCAGATGCTGACAATGTGTACTGGAAAGAGTTTGGATCAAATTCAGCCTGATTTAGGACGAGGGTGTAACTTCCATTGAAAACAATCAGTATACAAGTTTACAACAGGTTTGAATTTGACTTTGTGGATAGAGCTTTTGTTTCTGTATCAAATGCTTTTACTGTTATTTGTGTGAGTCATGTGTTCTCTCAACTGCACGTTCTTTTTAACAGTCCCTAGTAAGACGTCTACAGTCTCAGGACAAATAAAGGGCTCCTCCATCTCTTATCATATCCTCATGATCGGCCCTCATTTACACTAGGGCAACTCCACTGATTTCTCCAGTGTAACTGACATCAATCCGCTGACTCTACCATGCCTGCAGTAGTCAGCTGAGAGTCAGTTATGCCACTTGAAATCCCCTGAAGTAGTGGCCAGGATAGGGATTCATTGCCTTAGCTCTGCAAGCATTTTCTTCAGAACAAAGTCCTCTTATATGTATCAGTGGAGTTACTCCAGATTTACACCATTGTAAATAAGATTAGTATCTGGGCCTGTGTTTGTTGGTTGTATTATATGTAAAATCTGGGTTAATGTAGGCTGGTTCAGAACCTAATCATGAACTGCTTTAATGGTGTTGCAATTTTGAAAGCATTGAATGAAAAATTCTTATTGGGATGCTATCATTCATTCTAGCTGTATTCTATACCAAGTGCTGCTCTTGTATTTCTGCTGGTAGTTCCCATTGACTTCAATGGGAATTGCTAATGAATATCAGAAGACTAAATTTGGCACTAAGTGCTCTTATAATTCAGGACTGACTGTCCTCCTGATTAACGACAGGTGACATGCAAAAGAGAGAGAAAGATTCACATCAATTCTGGGGCAACCCCAAAACTGGATGATTATCTAAAGCTTATTTAAAAAACAAACCAACTACTCTTAGGACCCAATCTTCAGCTCTGACAGAGCAAAACTCAATGCAGATAAGTTGGGGAGGTGAAGATGGCTCTAAGATGTAAAAAAGTAAATTGTTTGAAGAAGAAAAATCAGGTCATTTGATCTCAAACATTATTTGGAAAGTGCAGCTTCTTAGTAACTTTAAAGTTGTGCATTTTCAAAATAAAAAAGTGTTTTATAATTCGTGATGTGCATTTGAAGCATATACTGAGATGGCTCCAAAACAATTGTTTAAATCCTATGTATGTCAAGAACAAGTATTAAGAATAATATGCAAAGTTGAACAAAATGCACACTGTAATTACCAGTCCCAAATGCAGTATGCGTAATACTGTTCTAAATCAATGTGCATCAAATCTCAGTGAAATCTCCTAATGATGCCTTTGATGTGATATGGGGGATGGAAATCTCTGACCTCATAGACAGATAGCCATGAATGTGTTGTTGAACACACCACAAACAGCATAAGGGGTGACTTAACCCCACTAAAGCAGGAACATGTAATTTTTTTGTGCAACTGCTCTTGTGGGATATGAAAGATTAACAAACAGCTGTTCTGACATAATCCTTTGGAGGTCTAGCAAGAGCAATAGGCCTGGGGCCATTTTTTTTCTCAACGTTTGTCTAAGACTCCCATTGGGGTTGAGTGCACAATATGGCCCTGTGAATGTTCAGATAATGCACCTTTTTAGAAGGGTTTCTGGGGGGCTTTAATTGTGGGCTGTAATTTTCATTTCCAAACTATTGTGCCATGCTACTTTGTAGGGGAACTCCAGCACATTTAGCATAACAACACTACAAAGCTTGTCTCTGGTATGGACAAGGCCAATATCCTTAAAGATTCTTCAAAGAGAGCGAAGAATTTCAATGAATACATTATATTCCTAAATGTATTTTATCTGCTTTCAGTGGAAAAAATTGAAAAGTGAGATCTATCTAATATTTTCAAGCCCACATTTGGTGTCTTTTTTGCCCCAATGTCCATTTTAGGTGCATAAATGCAAAACTGAGCACAAAATGAGGGATTTGGTTGCTTAGTTTAGTTACCAGGAGGGTGATGTAAGTCCTTTTAGTTACTAACATTTAACAATTGAGTCTTCTCCATGTGCAAATCTTAATTCTCCTTATAGGACTTAATCCTGCAAGATGATGAGTAGTCTGGCGAGTATCCAGGAAAGCACTTATATGTATGCTTAACTCTGTGAGTAGTCCTATTGAATGGACAGGAAAGGCATCATTCTGTTACACTAGTGTAAATCCGGAGTAACCCTGGGTTTGCACTGCTGTAACTGGGATTACAATCTGGCCCAGAAAGTGAAAGAGTGAGGGCAGCTGCAGCAATTATGTTCTCAAAATGAGCTCTAACAAGTATGTTTTTGTTTCTCAGGCGATCAGAAAACTCTCACTCTTAAAATGCAGTCACTCAATTTCTCTGGCAGACCAGACCTTATTTCTGTGATGTATCCCACTAGTGAACTGCTATATAAAACCTCGTATCAGGCCAGATATTGTAAATTAATAGTGTAAATTAATGCTAATTATTCAAACTTGGGTAAGTTCTTTAGTGTTCAGATGGCATCTCAAAAGACTTACATCTGTCTATTTGTGCTTTTGCTCAGTTCCTATGATATCTTTGTAGATGGCTGGATCCATAAATGCTATTTGGCAAGACATGGAGTACAATAATTTGCATGTTTGTTTTATTCTAGTTTGAAAAGAGAAGCCAAGTGTTTCTAAGAAGGTTTTAAAATTGTGCTCTAATTATTTGTGAATAATTTGTGATTGTTAGTATGAAGGGTTTTTTATATATCACTAACAAATTCTAATCAGCTGTAGTTGCAGGGGTGGCTGATTCCTATTTCATTTACATTGGTGTAATTACAAATTATTTCTAATGGAGTTACACCAGTGTCAAGTTTAGTTCGAGATCAAAATCAGGCCTAGGAGTCCTAATTTGATTTCTCTCTGAGCTGTAAACCACCCACCAAATTTAATGGCGACATGGTAACTGCAACACTTGCTGACAATGTTAGTCTGTTAAAAAAGAAGCTAACTATGATGTTATTGGAATGGATGCAGAGGTGCTATATAATAATTTTATGAACATATTGTGTAACCTAGTCAGTGAGGTCAAGTTACTGAATGTTGGGTTACATAAGACTTTCCTGCGTGAATGCATTGATCTATAAGGTCCTGTGGGGGAAAACAAACAGGAAGGCCAGATGAGAACATCCAGGTATACATGTGAACAACAATGCGGCAAGATCTTAGCTTTAGGGATCATGTATCCTATCTCCAACAAGTTGCAAACCTTGTTTTGTCAAAGCTAGGAGCTAGGAGATTAAAAGAACAATAAACAGTTAAAAAAAACCCCTTTCTTGGGAGAAGAAGCGGGATATATTATCAGAAGCTAGCAAGGGAGCTAGGTGGATACAGGGAGAGACTGGGCTAACAGAGTGTGCAGGAGTTGAACATCCCAAGGTCTGGGGAATGATAAGCCTTAGGGAACATAACATCAGGCATTCACACAATTTGTTTTATTGTTTTAAGACCTGTTGTCTTTGAAATGCTTTTGTTCCAAATAAATATTACTTTGCTTTTTAGGAGGTTGTTTAGTCACTGGGTTCCACTGTCATTGTTTCTGGAGAGAACAGAACGGCAGGCCCCAGACATAAGTCAGACCTGCTGAGGTAAATTATGGTTGATTGTAGAGGACTGTAGCGATGGGTCAGTCTGAGAGTCGGAGAATCGCATGATTGTATCTTGAGCCAAGTTTCTGCTTGAGGCCTGAAACCTGAGAGGAGGGGGTGCTCTTGGAGAGACAAGGAGGTGCAATTAGCCTGGTAACAGTGTAACGGTCAGTTACACACTAGGGAAGTTTGGTGTAGACCATAGACTGGAGAGAGAGGTTAGATTCAGTGAATGTAGTACAAGGAGATGTAAAGGACATCTAAATGGGCCAGCAGGGCTTCCTGAGACTCAAGAAGGATTCACTCCACAGAAGCCAGGTGCTAATATACCTGTTTGCCTTACCTCCTGGTTTCTGTTAGGAGAAAGCAACTTTAATAATTGCTGGGAACGTCTACAGAAGGCCTGCTGGTGGAGGCTCCTAAACTGGTGTATTGCCAGCCATTATGGCCGGAGTCCACAACTCCACAGCCACTCCTACCCTTCTTGGGGGGCAACCCTGGCCCTCTTCAGGCTCCCCCACAGAAGAGAACTTGTGGCAACTCAGTGCCACTTTAGCCTATCCTAATGAATTTTTTATCTCCAGGACTTTGTCCCAGGGTTAGTTTTATTTCAAATCTATGGGTGTTACAGATTCATGAACTGCTACATTCACTCCGAACAAAGACAAGAGGCTTTCAGTTGAGTATAATCAGAGTGAGGAAAGTTACCATTTGTTTAAATACATATTTAAAATGTATTTGATATTGTATTGGCAGCTTCAGGATCATAGTAGGTAGAGTTGGAAAAGAGCTATTTGATTGCTAAGCAGACTCTCTCAAGGACAGGATAATGTCTCCCAACAGATTTTTACTGATCCTCTTTCACTCCTTTCCATAGAATCATAGAATCTCAGGGTTGGAAGGGACCTCAGGAGGTCATCTAGTCCAACCCCCTGCTCAAAGCAGGACCAACCCCAGCTAGATCATCCCAGCCAGGGCTTTGTCAAGCCTGACCTTAAAAACCTCTAAGGAAGGAGATTCCACCGCCTCCCTAGGTAACCCATTCCAGTGCTTCACCACCCTACTAGTGAAAAAGTTTTTCCTAATATCCAACCTAAACCTCCCCCTCTGCAACTTGAGACCATTACTCCTTGTTCTGTCATCTTCTACCACTGAGAACAGTCTAGATCCATCCTCTTTGGAACCCCCTTTTAGGTAGTTGAAAGCAGCTATCAAATCCCCCCTCACTCTTCTCTTCTGCAGGCTAAACAATCCCAGTTCCCTCAGCCTCTCCTCATAAGTCATGTGCTCCAGCCCCCTAATCATTTTTGTTGCCCTCCGTTGGACTCTTTCCAATTTATCCACATCCTTCTTGTAATGTGGGGCCCAAAACTGGACACAGTACTCCAAATGAGGCCTCACCAGTGCCGAATAGAGGGGAATAATCACGTCCCTCGATCTGCTGGAAATGCCCCTACTTATACAGCCCCAAATGCCATTAGCCTTCTTGGCAACAAGGGCACACTGTTGACTCATATTCAGCTTTTCGTCCACCGTAACCCCTAGGTCCTTTTCTGCAGAACTGCTGCCCAGCCATTCGGTCCCTAGTCTGTAGCAGTGCATGAGATTCTTCTGTCCTAAGTGCAGGACTCTGCACTTGTCCTTGTTGAACCTCATCATATTTCTTTTGGCCCAATCCTCTAATTTGTCTAGGTCCCTCTGTATCCTATCCCTACCCTCCAGTGTATCAACCACTCCTCCCAATTTAGTGTCATCTGCAAACTTGCTAAGGGTGCAGTCCACACCATCCTCCAGATCGTTGATGAAGATATTGAACAAAACCGGCCCCAGCACTGACCCTTGGGGCACTCCACTTGATACCGGCTGCCAACTAGACATGGAGCCATTGATCACTACCCGTTGAGCACGACCATCCAGCCAGTTTTCTATCCACCTTACCGTCCATTCATCCAGCCCATACTTCTTTAACTTGCTGGCAAGAATACTGTGGGAGACTGTATCAAAAGCTTTGCGAAAGTCAAGAAATAGCACATCCACTGCTTTCCCCTCATCCACAGAGCCGGTTATCTCATCATAGAAGGCAATTAGGTTAGTCAGGCATGACTTGCCCTTGGTGAATCCATGCTGACTGTTCCTGATCACTTTCCCCTCCTTTAAGTGGTTCAGAATTGATTCCTTGAGGATCTGTTCCATGATTTTTCCAGGGACTGAGGTGAGACTGACTGGCCTGTAGTTCCCCGGATCTTCCTTCTTCCCTTTTTTAAAGATGGGCACTACATTAGCTTTTTTCTAGTCATCCGGGACCTCCCCCGATTGCCATGATTTGTCAAAGATAATGGCCAATGGCTCTGCAATCACATCGGCCAACTCCTTTAGCACCCTCGGATGCAGTGCATCCAGCCCCATGGACTTGTGTTCGTCCAGCTTTTCTAAATAGTCCCGAACTACTTCTTTCTCCACAGAGGGCTGGTCACCTCCTCCCCATACCGTGCTGCGGAGTGCAGCCACCTGGGAGCTGACCTTGTCTGTGAAGACAGAGGCAAAAAAAGCATTGAGTACACTAGCTTTCTCCACATCCTCTGTCACTAGGTTCCCTCCCTCATTCAGCAAGGGGCCCACACTTTCCTTGACTTTCTTCTTGTTGCTCACATACCTGAAGAAACCCTTCTTGTTACTCCTAACATCTCCGGCTAGCTGCAACTCCAAGTGTGATTTGGCCTTCCTAATTTCACTCCTGCATGCCTGAACAATATTTATATACTCCTCCCTGGTCATTTGTCCAATCTTCCACTTCTTGTAAGCTGCTTTTTTGTGTTTAAGACGAGCAAAGATTTCACTGTTAAGCCAAGCTGGTCGCCTGCCATATTTACTTTTCTTTCTACACATCGGGATGGTTTGTTCCTGCAACCTCAATAAGGATTCTTTAAAATACAGCCAGCTTCCCTCGACTCCTTTCCCCGTCATGTTATTCTCCCAGGGGACCTTGCCCATCGGTTCCCTGAGGGAGTCAAAGTCTGCTTTTCTGAAGTCCAGGCTCTGTATTCTACTGCTCTCCTTTCTTCCTTGTGTCAGGATCCTGAACTCGACCATCTCATGGTCACTGCCTCCCAGGTTCCCATCCACTATTGCTTCCTCTACTATTTCTTCCCTGTTTGTGAGCAGCAGGTCAAGAAGAGCTTTTCCCCTAGTTGGTTCCTCCAGCACTTGCACCAGGAAATTGTCCCCTACACTTTCCAAAAACTTCCTGGATTGTCTGTGGACCGCTGTATTGCTCTCCCAGCAGATGTCGGGGTGATTAAAGTCACCCATGAGAACCAGGGCCTGTGATCTAGTAACTTCTGTTAGTTGCTGGAAGAAAGCCTCGTCCACCTCATCCCCCTGGTCTGGTGGTCTGTAGCAGACTCTCACCACGACGTTACCCTTGTTGCTCCCACTTCTAAATTTAATCCAGAGACTCTCAGGTTTTTCTGCAGTTTCATACTGGAGCTCTGAGCAGTCATACTGCTCTCTTACATACAACGCAACTCCCCCACCTTTTCTGCCCTGCCTATCCTTCCTGAACAGTTTATATCCATCCATGACAGTACTCCAATCATGTGAGTTATCCCACCAAGTCTCTGTTATTCCAATTACATCATAATTCCTTGACTGTGCCAGGACTTCCAGTTCTCCCTGCTTGTTCCCCAGGCTTCTTGCATTTGTGTATAGGCATTTAAGATAACTCACCGACTGTCCTGCTGTCCCAGTATGGGGCAGGAGCCCTCCCCTCTTGCACTCACCTACTTGTGCTTCCTTCCGGTATCCCACTTCCCCACTTACCTCGGGGCTTTGGTCTCCTTCCCCCGGTGAACCTAGTTTAAAGCCCTCCTCACTAGGTTAGCCAGCCTGCTTCCAAAGATGCTCTTCCCTCTCTTCGTCAGGTGGAGCCCATCTCTGCCTAGCACTCCTTCTTCTTGGAACACCATCCCGTGGTCAGAGAATCCAAACCCTTCTCTTCGACACCATCTGCGTAGCCATTCGTTGACTTCCACGATTCGACGGTCTCTACCCCGGCCTTTTCCTGCCACAGGGAGAATGGACGAGAACACCACTTGCGCCTCAAACTCCTTTATCCTTCTTCCCAGAGCCACGTAGTCTGCAGTAATATGCTCAAGGTCATTCTTGGCAGTATCATTGGTGCCCACATGGAGAAGCAGGAAGGGGTAGCGATCTGAGGGCTTGATGAGTCTCAGCAGTCTCTCCGTCACATCGAATCCTAGCCCCTGGCAAGCAGCACACCTCTCGGTTTTCCCGGTCAGGGCGGCAGATAGATGACTCAGTCCCCCTGAGGAGAGAGTCCCCGACCACCACCACCCTCCTCCTCCTCTTGGGAGTGGTGGTCATGGAACCCCCATCCCTAGGACTGTGCATCTCATGCCTTCCAATCAGTGGAGTCTCCTTCTGCTCTGTTCCCTCAGATGTATCATTCATTCCCCTCTCTGCACTAGTACCTGTGGAGAGAACATGAAAACGGTTGCTCATCTGAATATGCGTTTCTGGTACATGGACTTGTCTCATACTCTTTCCTCTTCTGGAGGTCACATGCCACCAATTATCCTCACTGGCCTTCTGTCCCCGCTGCGTAGCCTGCTCTGAATCCTCAGAACACTGTGCCCGCTGAAGCCTATCCTGACGTCTATCCAGGAACTCCTCATTTTCTTTTATGGAACGCAGGGTTGATACTCGTTTCTCCAGACCTTGAATCTTCTCCTCCAATATGGAGATCAGCTTGCACTTTGTACAGACAAAGTCGCTTCTGTCCTGTGGAAGAAAGACAAACATGGCACATCCTGTGCAGGTCACGACAGCGGATCGCTCAGCATCCATAGTCCCTTCCTTCGAAGAGTTTCCTCACTCAGCTGGTTCGCAGCTGACTGACTGTCTTTTTAGAAGAGCCTGGAACAAAGCACTCCCAAATCACACTATTCAAACAGGAAATCAAACAATCAAGCACACAGTCAAACTGCCAATCTGTCCCCTCAACAGATACTCACTCCCCCATCTGCAGCCCCCTGGTTGCTCTGCCTTTAGTTTGGGTTAAAGGAGTTAGGAATGGCAAGGATAGCTTGCCCCCTTCGCACTCCCCTTCCCAACTCCCTCTCAAACTCCACTGTTTGCAGCCCCTGTTCGCAAAGCTCCCTGGTCGCTTGCTCACTGCTTTATAAAGCCCTGGACTCCCTGATTAGCCCCGCCCCCTGATTAAGGCTTCTAGGTTTCAAGCCTGGTGTAGAAGCTCAGCTTCCAACTGCCAGCCACAGCACACGGTCCTTCACACAAACAAACAAATGATCACACACTGTCTAAGCTCCAGCACTAAAATAGCCATCTCTGTGCCTGAGGAGGACAGACTACAATAACTTTTGTTACAGGAGTGCCTTCTATGAAAGAGAGATCTCTGTAGTTAGTTATTCGGTAATATATCGGTAGATGGTGCTCAAGAAGATGCAGCATTGTTCCTGGGTTTTTCAGCAAGACCAATAAAATTTGTTGTGCACTGCAAACCGCAACCTCATTGCAGTTTTTTGCATGAAGCTCTTAACTTCCAGAACCTGTTAATTCCACACTGAAGATTATCAGAGGGGTTGCCACAGAGGAATGTGATGTATTCCCTCCCCTAAGGACAAGGGGCTCACTCCAAAACACAACTAGCCTTTGCCTGCCCACAAGTGAGTCTGGGTCCCAAATCATCAAGTTTGAGTCATAGGTAAAAGATATGTGCCCAAGTTGCATAGTTCAGATCTGGAGCCAAACTTGCCCAAAGTTTGAAGGGGGTAAAGTTTGAAGGTGAGACATTTCAGGGATGTTCGAATGTGGGATTCTGATTTGGATCTGTCTCTGACCTATACATTCAGGTAAAAATTAAAAATTCCCCATATCCTTTAGTGATTTTCCTGCCCTCCAGTGCATATCTAAGGAATAACACCAAGTACCTCTAAAAACAGACTCCCTCCCTACAGGATAGATTGGATTTTAAGACTTCAGGACTGTAATTGTGCTATTACAAGCCTGCAAGGATGACACAGGTGCCAGAATTTTTTCCAAACTAGCTCAGTCAGTATCTTTTTGTTCTGTTTCTCTGTGTTTTACTTGACTCCTTGGCTTTAATTTGAAGTGTGTTTAATTATTTCAAACTGACCTGTCTATGGCAGCCCTGTTTCCCTTCCCTGTGCAGACATCCATTGTCTACACCCTGATTTTGGAACTGAGTTCTGCAAAATAGCCTCCTCCTAACTTACCCAGGAAGACTTTGCTGATTATTCATGGCAGATTTGTTTGCCAATGTATCCTGTTTAACAGCCAACTTCCATCTCAATGTTATTGAAAGGCTTTGTTAAAGAACAGCAGTGTATGTTCTGAGGGAAGGAGGGGAGTAATTTGGGTCAGGAAGGGCTGGTCAAGCTTTAGATCTTGAGCAGATACTTGTCCTGAATATAAATAGCGTTGTCATTATCCACTAAAATGGAAGATCCAGCTTTCTCCATATACTAATGAACCCCATGCCTTACAGTTTTTATCATGGATGCTACTGTGGTGAATTTTCACTGCATTCCCTGATACTTTTTGTTGTCTATGACACTTATTGCCCTAAGAGCTCAAAGGAGGATACGCATGCCTAGGATGGTAATGTCATAGTA
Source organism: Macrochelys suwanniensis (assembly GCA_033296515.1). Classification (NCBI taxonomy): domain Eukaryota; kingdom Metazoa; phylum Chordata; order Testudines; family Chelydridae; genus Macrochelys; species Macrochelys suwanniensis. The sequence continues at coordinate 70,990,928 of CM065780.1, read as the reverse complement.
CAAAGCTCAAGGAGCCAGAGAACCCTGAGGAGTCAGACGTCAAAGGCTTTGTCAAAAAGAATTTTTTCCCTCTCCGGTTACTCTCCTGGTAATATATACTGAAATTAAAAGGAGCAGCTGCTGTAGGCATTGGAGGAAAGACCCTGTGTGCCAGGGAAGAACTCCTTCTAAGTGAGGGCATGTCATCTGCACTGTCTTTAAAAATAAAAGAGAGAGATGAGTGCTTCACAGCTCTGTGCCACTTGAGATGACTTGACATGAGTTGGTTTTGTAGTGTAAAATCTCCTTTAGCTGACTTCAAAGCTAGCACAAATACATTAGAAATTCTGCAGACATCCTGGGTAAATGTTTCAGAGACTATTTCTATGGATTCAGAATAACAGGTCCACTTGGAGCAATTACTAATGACATGACTAATGGGAGAAAAGTTGTGCAGGAGAGTACAGATGTAATTTGGCTACCGCCAGAGTGGGCTTTAGTTGAAACACACAACATGGCAGCAGCCAAATAAAAAGCTGTCAGCTACTTGCAGTTCAGATGGCCCCTTGAGCTCTAATATTCACCCTTGAGATATGTTGGTGGGTGTTACCACTTAGTTGGGCATATTTTAGTGATTGAAATGAGGCATGCTGAAATGATCTTTCTCATTGGTATTCCCACTTCTGCAAATTCTGTTTTGTCAGGATAAATGGAGTTCATTGGTACTTCCATAGACACTACAAAGAGGCTGATCCAAAGGGCACTGAAGTCACTAGGGGTCTTTCCATTGGCTTCAGTGCACTTTGGATCAGGCCCCAAGGAGGACAAAGTGAGCCAAAAGGAAACATAAGATGATAGTTGGCCCAAATTCCCTCATGCTAACTTTCAACTGAGCGAGGTAACGCTGTTGAATGTTGGCTTTAATTAACTCTAGACCTGTGCACACTTTATTGCTTAATTCTGAAACAGTGTCTGATCCTGTTCTGATATTTTAAAAATAAATTCAATCAATTTTGGGCAAAGTTGGCACTGGTGGGGGGAGGGAGGTTAGAGGTACTATTGTCATTATGACCATATGTTGCACTAATATATTGGCAGTATTAAGTTGGAAATGTTGCCATTTGAAAGATTAAAAAAGTGTGAAAAATAATTTAACTTGCTTGATTGTTTGTTTTTTCTAGTCCCTCCCCTCAGTTTGGGCCTTACTGTATGTTGTAGAGAGATGGAAGTGATCAGGCTTGTTTTGATGCTCACAAAGATTTGCACCCTGATTATGCAAGCAGGTGTTTTTCCCATGACCGTATTTTGGCTGAAACTTTCCATGCCAGGTGTTTGTCTCAGGTTGGAAAATTTCAGCCAAAACAGTTCTGTGGTTTCCAGAAATTTGGCTAAGGAAAGATACGTTGTTTTGGCCGTGTTAAAGTGTGTGTGGGGTTTTTTTTTTATTTTTTTATTTTTGACCTATAATTGAACAGCTCTAGGACCCCCATGCTTTGGAGCAGGGACTTGATATTTGACAGGGGAGTAGCCTTGTATTAAAGATGTGCCTTTTACTGTTCCTGTGAAAATCCATGCACAGTCAGTTAAGCCTTTGGAAAATTGCAGTTTCGCTTGCTCTGTAGAGATTTTCTAGAGCTTGACAGCTTTGAAGATTCTGTCCTCATTGAGCATGCTTGAGCCACTCATAGCTCCTGGTGTATGTGCCACCCCCACGGAGCTACTGAGCATGTTCTGGGGCAGGACTTTTGGGGTTCAGAAGGTCTTTCCCTTTAATAGCTGGGCTAGATAGGGCTGGGCACCAGAACTGAGATCCTGTCTGACCTATGCTCTCATTGATAACCTTCCATCCCTGCTGGTGAGCAGGCATCATACAGGTGGAAGCCATCTGATTCACAATTACCGGAAAGAAACACTGATCTGTCCTCTCTGTTTGAGAGTTTATTTGCTTGGTATAACTAAAATACCAAGAGAAGCCTATAGAGTTACTACTCTTGGTACTGTAGCAATAGTAGTGTTTCTATCATAAAGACCTTATTGCACTGTTCTACGGCATGTGTGCCCTGAAAACCAGAGATCAAACAGAATCCCAGAAGTAGTGGCAAAACTCCCATTAATTTCAATCAGGCCAGGACTTCACCTCTGCTATTGTTGATTTCAGAAAACAAGCTGAACAGTTCCGGTACCCTAAAGGGCAAATATTCAATATTTCATTAGCCAAGAAACATGAATCGAAATCTCTTTGATAAATCAATCTACATTTTAAAAAATGGATAACTTTTAATTAAAGTATTTCCTGACTATAACACTTATTATTTTGATCTAAAAAACGTATTACTTTGAAAGCTTTATATGTGAGAGAGACACAATAAGTAAGGAGGACTGGACTGGCCATTAACTTTGCCAAGGCAGACCCTATATTTTCTGGAAAGTTTGGAGGAGGCCAGACTAGCTAATTTACAGATATGATGGGTTTTATATCAAGTCACTTAATTTTTTTACAGGGCAGATCCTTAGCAGGTGTAAATTGACATAGCTCTATTATAATCAACAGACCTCTTAGAGTCAATGAAGCTATGCCAATTTATAGCTGCTGAGGATCTGCCCCACCATGTCTATGCTATGTCTCATAGTTAAAGACAACACTCCTCAAATTACTGACTCTGTGATGTACATTGTGTGAAGAAAGGTTTGTCACCACACTTTCTTTGAAGCAGTGTTGTAGGAGCAGAGCTGAGGTCACGTGACTTTACATGTGTATTTCCATACTTTTTTTTTTTTAAGTGGAAGCTTAACTTTGGACTTCCAGGCCTCAAAGTTCGTTTTGTTTTTTTGAAAAGTGTGATGTTCTTTAAAGGCACATTTCAATAAGGTTAGTGGTACATCTGGTCAACTTTAACTCCAGCTTACTGAACTTTTTTTGTCTGGGAACTGTACAACAGTAATGACACTTTGACCCCTTTTTGAGATTATAAAAAACAGACCTGGGATAATCACTCATTCATACATTAAACTTCCTGGGTTGAAGAAGACTCCCAAAACATTTTGATTAGCTGGTCAACTCAGTAGTCAAATAGAGTTGATTTAAGACATACTAGAAAAAGCTACATCTAGCATCTGGGTAATTAAAGTATGAATGAAGGTTTTATCACAGGTCCCCAAGTGTTTGAGGTATTTTGATGCATAGTGAATTAATTTATGAATATGACGTCCATAAAAAGCTGTCTGTGAGAGAGAGAGAGAGAGAGAGAGAGAAGCACTTTTTATTTCTGCAGTGCTTTGAAGCAAAGCTATATTAAGTAGAGTTGGTATTTTCATAATCAGATGTAACAAAGTTTGAACCTTTGGGAGCCTTTTTATTAATGATGGAAATAATATCAGTCTACTCTGCCGGGGGATACAGTGTTCTTTTTTCTTTTTTTTACTTAATTTAGTTAATTAAAAGAGCATTCAAATTACCATAGAGTTCAGATGAAAGGTCTTGTTCAAGATCTGTGTATTGCTGAAGCAGAGAATTTGTCAGAATCCTGAGAGTCATCATAGGGTTAAGAATGAACTATAAACACTCAGCCAGATTCCAACCAGATGCATCTGTAGGATAAACAAAACAGTCCTAATTTTCAGGGAGAGTAGAAAATTCTAATAAGCTATATCAACACTAAGGTCCTATAGAAACTTGTTCATTGGCTATAAAAACAGATGCTTGTGGGTATGGAGCTGATTTTGCACTAAAATGAAACGGGAAGTGTTCAGTCACTTTCCACAATTGTTTCTATTAGGTAAAACTATAAAATCACTTTTAGTGCAGCACAGTTTTGCTAAAAACAATGACCACTTTTCACATCTTGGCATTGAAAGCTGTGCTTTGTCTGAAAGGGGATCTGAGAAGGGAGAGAGCAAAGGGAAGAGAGAATTAAAGGAAGTTCAATGGGTATAGTTTCCTTAGACTCAAAAAGCAGTTAACAGTATACCACATCTGTGATTAATGGCTAAGGTAAAAATCTAGTAAGAGGGAATAAAAAACTTTTTAACTGACTGAGATCACAGTGTCCTGGTGGAGCCCCAATTTAAGATGGTGAACCATGTAAATATAAGTAATCAAGAGGGTTAGTGGCTCCTTCTAATCAAAGAACTGGGACATAAATGAATCCACTCATCTACTTGTGAATTGAGGGACTTGAAAAAATTGTTGATTTTAATGGGACCTGTTCCAATGTATTATTTAAAAGCCAAACCGTCATATTTGGTGGTATCGTGGTGCATGCTGTAGAAATATTTATTAAGAACAATAAGCTTTGAGCATTGTGACCTTTGTTTTGTCAGATTGTGGGGAGGGCCCATAGCTGGAAATATCCAAGACAGATAGCTAGATGAATGGGCGTGCATGCGCGCGCACACACACACACTCTCTCTGTTTTAGAAGGAGATGCTTCTAGCAGTGTTCTCTGCTCATAGTCTGGACTGGGAGTGATTTGTTGCTCTTGGAAATTAAGTATTCTGAATATGAAAATAGATCACTTAGGAAATGTCTGATTCTAGAAGGCGCTATAACTTTTACCATGAATTGTGATGTCTCCACTGTCCCCAGCCCTATGCAGGTAGGCAAAGGTTTGTGAGGATACTTCTCTTTGCATCCATATGTGGGAAGAAAGTACGGACACAATCCATAATCCTAGTACTAGTGGTACTATTTAACTATAAGAGGATGTGAAGTGGAAGGGAGAGGGTAGTAGGCCTGGACGATGGGGAGGAGAATGCACACTGCACCCAATGAAATGGTGGTGGAGCTGCCCTTGGAACGTGTATTGCCTAGGAGTCCATGAGGTAATCTGGGTGAGTCAGCCCTGAAAACCCCCTGAAGTGTGACTCATGCTTTAAAGGCTACAGTATAGCCCTAATATTGGGACCCGTCATTCTGTTGTATATTTGTTACGCTGATAGTATTGTGGGGGGGGCTGCAACAAGCAGAATGTGGTCTGTTTTTCATTAGTTTTTACTGCCTTATACTTCTATTAGCCCAGCAGATCTAGCTACAGGGAAATGATTAGGATGAGAAAGATCTTGGAGTCATTGTGGATAGTCCCCTGAAAACATCCACTCACTGTGCAGCGGCAGTCAAAAAAGCTAACAATGTTGGGAATCATTAAGAAAAGGATAGATAATACAGAAAATATCATATTGCATCTATATAAATCCCGGGTATAGCCACATCTTGAATACTGCATGCAGATGTGGTTGCCCCATCTCAGCTTGAATTTTTCATTCTCATCTTGGAAGAGAGACAACTAAGGGAGGATATGATAGAGGTCTATAAAATCATGATTGGTGTGGAGAAAGTAAATAAGGAAGTGTTATTTACTCCTTCTCACAACACAAGAACTAGGGGTCACCAAATGAAATTAATAGGCAGCAGGTTTAAAACAAATAAAAGGAAGTATTTCTTCACACAACGCACAGTCAACCTGTGGAACTCTTTGCCAGAGGATGTTGTGAAGGCCAAGACTATAACAGGATTAAAATAAGAACTAGATAAATTCATGGAGGTTTGGTCCATCAATGGCTGTTAGCCAGAATGGGCAGAGATGATGGCCCTAGCCTCTGTTTGCCAGATTCTGGGAATGGGCAATAGGGACTGGGTCACTTGATGATTACCTATTCTGTTCGTTCCCTCTGAAGCACTTGGCATTGGACACTGTTGTAAGACAGGATACTGGGCTAGATGGACCTTTGGTCTGACCCAGTGTGGCAGTTCTTATGACTGTTACTTCTCTTGTGCATCACTAATAGAGTTGTTTACACCTGTTTATATCTGTAAAACTCACTGAAGGTGAAGGGGGTGCACAAGTGTCATTGACAGCATAATTTGGGCTTTGAAACTCTTAGCACAAAGGATGGTACATGAGAAGGAAAGAATCTGCCTTGGTTCTCCAAACTCCCATTGAGTTTGCAGGGCTGGTAATTAGAAAAATCTTATGTTTGCTTGCAAACAATCCCTATCTGATATTAAACTAATTGAGACACCACAAATACAGAACCCACAATGTCATTTTTGCAATCACTGAGAACCATAATCCATTTTAGCTACATGCATGGCCCACATCACCATACTATCTAAGCACCTTGCAATCTTTAATGGATTTATCCTCAGAACAACCCATTGAAGTAGGGAAGTGCAATTATCCCCATTTTACAGGTGCCGATAGACTAAGGCCTAGATCCTCACAGGCACCTAACTCCCATTGGTTTCAGAGGGAGTTAGGAGCCTACATACCTTTGGGAATCTGGGTGTGGGTGACTTGCCCAAAGTCATACAAAAAGCCTGTGGCAAGGCAATGGATTGAGCCAGTCTCCCAAGTCCCAGGCTAGTGCTCTGACTAGTGGAACACTCAGTTAGTACTTCAGGAAAACTTTCTAGAGGAATCTAGATTTGTGACATGACCAGGAAAACAAGCACCCGATGTGACACAGTTGGACACAGTTAAAGCAGTCTCTGCTCAATAGAGCAGTCTCGGCCAATAGCAGGGACTGTGGCAGATCAGAATGAAGGCTCATCAGTAGGATGTAATAGGCTCTGTTGGTATGACCAATTTAGTCAAGAGAGGTGTTTGATGACCCGAGGGTTACATGAAATAGTTACCCTATAACAGATAAGTTTTTTCTTAAAAAAAGCTGAAATTGTTTACAAAAATTAATTCTGATTTTTAATATAACCTATCTTACAAATGCATGTTAAGAGAACTGGGAAAAATATAGTAAGAAAGCACCTCAAGGTGAGGGCAGCTAGAGTTGTAAGTGTATAGGTCGTGTGCAGGTTTCTAATCAATACCTCTCTTTCTCCCGTCCCAAAGGGATTTTACATCAAAAAATGAGCAGGCACAGCTTTTGAGAACAACTTAATTCAATAATTATTATAAAAACCTTGAAATTTCTTAGATCAGGAATATAAATGTTGTCTATATTGTTTTATATTAAAATGATCTCTAACTACATGCTCCTCTTCCTCAGACTTGACAGTCCCTATTGTTATACTGAATGCCTCAAATCAGATCTTTTTGAAATATATTAAGAACCTGTTTTCTACCATAGTTTGCCTACCTACCTTAAGATACAGGTTTGTATTATAACTTGGTGTGGGATTTTCAGTTTAATGATTTAAGAAACAACCCCGCCCCCCAAACAAAACAAAGAAACAAACAACAACAAAAGCCAGATGGTCAGAGAAGCTTCTTTTTTATTATTATTGGTTTAGTAATGAAAACTAGAATAAGAAAAGCAATGCTAACAGCCAGTTCTTTGCACTGGGAAACAACTTTGCTCTAATCCCTATGTTTTTCTTTATGCTGAGAAATTCTTCACACCTAATATTGCTATTAGATTGGCTTGTATTGCTTTTATCTGAAACTGACCACCATAGATAGACTAATCTGTGGCTAAAACAAACGATCATTGTTTGCTGAGGCATTTAGGGGCACACAAGATCATATGGGCTTATAAAATAAATGGAGTTATTCGGGCACAATTAATAGTGAATGTCAATAAATCTTCATTCAGCAGCCTGTCTGTTTAGCTGTTTCCAACTTAGCTGCAGTGCAGGCAGTTGATGGAACAATTTGTAAGTACGATGGAAGTATTTTGCTCTTGTGGTTTTTATGTGTATTGTATTTGTTCTCTTATTATGGTGTCTGAGCTAGTCCTTCAGCTTTATGCGTGGAGCTACATTGACCTCACTATGAAGGTCATAATCAGATGATCAGGTTTTATGGTGAAACCAGCACACCCAGGTGAAAATGGCGATAGGATTCCTTAGCCTGAGATGTATTTCATACCCTTAGAAATATTTTATTGAAAATAGCCATGAATAATTAAGGATGGATGAGGTTAGATACTAACTCTAGCTGAGTGATGGGGACAGTCTTGCAAAGAAATGACTCAGAGCAAGGGTAGGTGAGAGTCATAAAACAAGACTCTTATTAATAAAGGAAAAATAAGATAAAATGTGGATTCCAAAATTCAGAATTAGGAGTTCAGCTTTTGAAGTTTTATTGGAACCTTCTATCCACCTGCTGTGCCCTGCTGGGGTTCCTGCCTGTAATGCCCCACAGTCCTGTACTGCCTAGGAGTTCAAGATGCTGTATGCAGTGTTGTTATAGCCATGTCAGTTCCAGGATATTAGAGAGACAAGGTGGGTGAGGTAACATCTTTTATTGGTGAGAGAGACACGTTTTTGAGCTTATGTAGAGCTCTTCTTCAGGTCACTAGTAAAAGATATCCAGTCGCCCACTTTGTCTCTCTAGGAGTTCAAGGGGCATACTACTTCTCAACCATCTACTGGTGCATGTGAAGTGAATCTGCCAGTTGGAGGGAAGAGGAACAATCTTGGTGTGTCAGTTGTTGGGCTATTATATATATGCAAGGTAAGTGGGAATTCCTGCCTTCAAAGAGTTGCCACAAGGAGGTGAGGCTAAAGCCTCATGAGAAGGGAGGGGTGCAGAGGAGAGGGTTGTATTGCTGTGGGAAGTAGCGATGTATTGTAACAGGACACTTTACAAATGTTTTTGGGGAAATTATTAGAATTTAAACTTGGAGTGCATCCATTAATAGCTACAGTCCTACCTGAAGTGAACTCCATGCTACTACTGCTGCAATCTCTTATACATCAGAATTTATCCAGACTGTTTCAGTTCCTTTTGATTGGATAATGCTGCCTTGATTGTAGGCATCATGAGGGGAGTAATGAATACCTAACAGATCCAGCCTGTGATAGACGTTAAGGCCAGAAGGGACCATAATGATCATATTGTTTGACCTTCTGCACATCACAGGCCACAGAACTTTGCCCACCCACTCCACACAATAGACCCATAACCTCTGGCTGAGTTACTGAAATCCTCAAATCATGATTTAAAGACTTCAAGTTACAAACAATCCACCATATACACTACTTTAAAACAGCAAATGACCTATGCCCCATGCTACAGAGGAAAGCTAAACTCCCCTGTCTCCCTGCCACAGTCTCTGCCAATTTGAACCAGGGGAAAATTCATTCCTGACCCCAAATATGGTGGGTAAGTTGGACCCTGAGCATGTGACCCATCACCGGCCATTGGGCATATTTGCTACTAGCAGTCACAGATTGGCTATATGCCATTGTAGGCAGTTTAATCATACCCCCCCCCGCATAACCTTATCAATATATATCAGAGGGATAAATACCAGGGAGGGAGAGGAGTTATTTAAGTTAAGCGCCAGTGTTGACACAAGAAAAAATGGATATAAACAGACCATCTACAAATTCAATCTTGAAGCCAGTTAGGATTTTTTCTGCCACTGCTTCCCTTGGAAGGCGGTTCCAGAACTTCACTCCTCGGATGGTTAGAAACCTTCATCTAATTTCCAAGCCTAAACTTGTAGATGGTCTGTTTATATCCATTTGCTCTTGTGTCAACACTGGCGCTTAACTTAAATAACTCCTCTCCCTCCCTGGTATTTATCCCTCTGATATAGTTATAGAGCGCAATCATATCTTCCCTCAGATCTTCTTTTAGTTAGGCTAAACAAGCCAAGCTCTTTGAGTCTCTTCTCATAAGCTAGGTTTTCCATTCCTCTAATCATCCTACTAGCCCTTTTCTGCACCTGTTCCAGTTTGAGTTCATCTTTTGTAAACATGGGAGACCAAGTGATGTCTCACGAGTGCCTCATATAATGGTACTAACTCTTCCCTAGCTCTACTGGAAATACCTTGCCTGATGCATCCTAGGATTGCATTAGCCTTTTTCATGGCCGTATCACATTGGTGACTCTTAGTTATCCTGTGATCAACTAATACACGGAGGGAGTGGGAGTAAAGACAATAATTGTTTCCCTAACAGGTAAGGTAATATCTATATCCATGGGTTGCGAAAGCAGTTTTGCTAACCCTAATTATTTAAAAATCATGAATCTGGTTCCCCTTCCTCCCAAAATAAGACTTGTTTTAAAAATGAAATTTAATAAAATTAATTTTTTTTTAAAAAATCTTATCTTCTGTTTTTTGAATGTTTAAGTTAAACTTGCTTCCTGGTTTTCAAGCTCAAACATAAAGGATAGAAATGTACTTTAAAAACAAAATGAAAGCTGAGATTCTCATATATTCCCATAACTCCTGCAGTAAGGGCTCCGAGGAAAAGCACCAAATATCACGAGAGTTGGCAATACGGAGGGTAGAAAACAAAGGTAAAGCTTTCCCTTTTAGTGGAAGGTACTAGCCTCTCCTCCTGAGTTTAGCTCAACAGCAGCAATCCTTAGACATCCAGTTAACTATGTAGTAGAAGAAAAGACCATTTCTGCAGCAAAGTAGAGGAAAAAAGGAAATGGATAGTTAAATATTATTTTTACAGCTTACAAACACCCCATCCCAGTGAACAGAAGGAGTTAGATATTAGCCTGCCTCCACAGCCTAATGGAAGAGGGGAAAACTGTTTCCTCCATTCCTAAATTCAATTTCAAGGATCCCTAACCAAAGAAGTGTTTGACATGAAACCCTATTCTCTGCTGTGTAAAATCCCTAAGAGCCCTTTATTCTCAGATCATGAAATGGGGGAGGAATAGTTGAAGGTTTTTTTAAAGTAAACCACTTGTCACAGATCCTCAGATGTATGAAAACAGTCTCCTCACAGGTGAAGTTGGGGAGAAACCATGCTTCCATTTGTCTGGAGAAAAAATAAAAACATGGCAGATTATTTCCCTTCATGAAGTTGAACAGTAGTTGTTTCTAGATTCATATGAGGCTTTTTGTTTAGCTAACAAATGTTGCTGTGAAGTCAGATACTGTGGAGCTGAAGCAAATGTGGAGTTTTCAAGCCATGTCTGGTAATTCTGGATAGTTATGTATTATACATTCTTAAGAGTGGTTGTAACAGGTCTGGTCCCATATACAGACTTGCAAATATCCATCCTCTTACCAGGCTGCATTCACCCAGGCAAACATATTTATTGTATTTGCTATCTCTATTAATGGCTTGGTAGAGCTAGTCCTGTTCCTTTACACATAGCTGTTGTATATGAGAGTTGTTAGATTTCTCTTCCAACATACTGCTAACTCACTTGACTGTTTATTAGTAAAGTGCCAAAAAACCCAAACCCATTCAAAGAGTGGACCTAAGCCAACAAAATTCAGGAAATTCTGAACAACTGCTGAAAATAAAAGTGCAAATTTCTTTTACTTGAGAGATGGGTTGAATGAATGCCCTATTAATTATGCTAGGATGGTAAGATGCACATTCCAAATAAACACACAATTCTTCTCTTTAGGTCCCACAAAATCATGTCCGGTGGATACAGTACCCCTCCTGATCCTTCTGGCCTTACTGGTTCCTCCTTGCAGTGATGAGAAATTGAAAAGAGTCATTTAGGTCCAAATCTGTAGCCTTGGGGAAAATCCTAATCAGCTGTAGAATAGCTGCAAAGCTGCTCTGTGGTGGCTACTCAAGACCAATGGCAGGAGTATGTTGCATGGCTTGTTATGCACCTTTTTTTCTAAGATGGCTAGGATTGGTCCAACAATGTGTCCTTGCACTCCAGTATCCCTTTCCTAGGTCCACTATGCTCTGCTCACAGCTGTGTCCTGTATGCAGTCATGCATGGGGTCTCCATGTAGCTGAGTTCTGTACCAGGGATAACTACCTCATATACCACCACTTTTCCCAGCTGCATCCATCTCACCCATGGTACCCTGTGCACATTGGAACTAGTCTGGTTCTGCTGCTGTGGCATTCTGTGCCCTGCAAGGGGTGGGGGAGTGGATTTGCTCCCCAGAGAATCTAATGGAAGAGAAATTGCTATAAAATCTGATTGTGAAGCTGAATGCCTCATTTAAAGCATTTTCCCATTTCTCTATAGTCATAACGGACTTCCTTGAAGTCTTTTCAGCTGGTATTTTTCTGCACTCACACAGCAGCTACTGAATGTCAGCACAGCAGGTTATGGCTGCATTACTCACTCCAGCTATCTTTCATCTCTAAATGTGGTATCTTTTTAGTCCTTGTTTAACAAAAACATCATTTGTGAAAAGAGGACTAGGTATATGTAATGCCCCATTAAACAGGCTGTACAATATTGTCTCCCTTATATGACACTCTCCCTAGCCCCCATCTCTCATTTTCAACTATAGCCTTTGGGTTCCCAGTTACAATGTAACTTGACTTTCCTCTACTGATTTTTTTTCTTTATAGTAGACAAAATTGTGTCCAGAATGTGGTGTATTAGAGGGTGAAATATGTGCATACATATCTAAAGGGACAAATACTCCTTTAATCACCAAATAACTCACTGCGTTCTTTATTATTGTATGTATGTGCAGAGAGGGCCATCTTACAAATGTGAAATGGAGATGGGGGTCATTCGCAGGCAGATGATAAAAGGAACTAATGAATCCCAAAAAGCACATGGAGGAAATAACATGCTGCTTTTTATCTGAGAAAAGAAACCAAGAACCTTGTGCTAGTGGCGTGTAAAATGATAGGTTATTACGTCTCCCTGCTAGCTCAGTCCCAAGCCTCTCTGGAGACTAGGGCTGCCAATTGCTGTGTATTAAGTGTGAGGTTTTTGTAATGTGAAATGTACAGTAGTGAAACCGCTCAGACAACCACATTCACTTCATAGGGCCTCATTCTGATTGTGAACATACACAGGAATTCCAAGGTGAAACAGCTTTATTTTCCTAGCCACTCAGGTCTTTATTGTTACTCACTTAAGAAATTATGACCGGTTTCAGAGTAACAGCCGTGTTAGTCTGTGTCAGCAAAAAGAACAGGAGTACTTGTGGCACCTTAGAGACTAACAAATTTATTTGAGCATAAGCTTTCGTGGGCTACAGTCCACTTCATCGGATGCAGAGAATGGAACTGTGGACTGTAGCCCACAAGAGCTTATGCTCAAATAAATTTGTTAGTCTCCAAGGTGCCACAAGTACTCCTTTTCTTTTCTTTTTTTTTAAAAAAGACATTATATTAATCTAAAGTTACACTAAGGCAGTGACTCTGCTTGGCTATGAATGGTCTACGAAAAAGCTGAGGCAAGGAGTATTTATTCAAGGAATGGGAGAGTCAAGTAGTAAGTAGTTGCCCTGTAATGTAAATGCATACAGTATAAGTAACCTTGTTGGTCAGCTGGTTGAACAAATATTAGGATTTTAGGGGTGAAATCTTAGATGTGTTGAAGTCACTCGGAGGTTTGCCATTGACTTCAAAAGGTCCAGGATTTTCTCCCAAGTTTTTATATTCATGTATAGTACATCTATAGTGATCCCAGTGCATCCATACTTTTGACAAGTCAGGTATATTTTAAACGTGTTCTCATTGCAACAGATCTATAGTGTCACCATGGGGTGAGATCTGAATGACAATCCTTCCACAAGGACGTTATGTCTACAAATTGTTGTAAGTTATGACTTTTTTATGTATTAGCCCTCAGAAATCAAACCCTTCTATTGCTAACGCTATGGTGAATGGTCCAAATTCATCCCTGTTATAACTACCTTGGAGGTTTTTTGTCCCATTTTCCATAACTGTAGAATAGATCCACTCTGAAGGCCCGATTGAATGAAAAATCTTAACCAGATCAATAGTCCCATTCAGCTCAGCAGGAGCCAGGTTAGGCCAACAGGGAGAAATTTTGAAAACCCTTGTGTCTTGTCCGGTCTGCTTTGAAAAGTCTTAAGTGAAGAGACTTCTGACACTTACCTTGGAATAAAAATGAGACTATTCAAATGTATATGTACAAGATTGTAAGAGTAGAAATCTGAATTCTGGATGTACCAACTTTCCATAGATTCATACATTCCAAGGCCAGAAAGTACCATTGTGATCATCAGGTCTGATGTGTATAACACAGCCGTAGAATATTCCCAAAATAATTCCTACATCAGATCTTTTGAAAAGCATCCAATCCTGGTTTAAAAATTGTCAGTGATGGAGAATCCACCACAATCCTTGCTAAATTGTTCCAATCATTAATTACTCTCACTGTTAAAAATGTACACCTTATTTCCTATCTGAATTTGTTTAACTTCAACTTCAAGCCATTGGATTGTGTACCTTTCTCTACTAGATTGAATAGTTATCAAATATTTATTCCGCCCATAGGTACTTACAGACTGTAATCAAGTCACCCCTTAACCATTTCTTTGTTAAGATAAATTGATTGAGATCGTTGAGTCTATCACAATAAGGCATTTTCTTTAATCCTTTACTCATTCTCTTGGCTCTTCTCCGAACTCTCTCTGATTTATCAAAATCCTTTTTGAACAGTGGGCACCAGAACTGGACACAATATTCCAGAAGCATTTGCACCAAATAGCAGATACAGAGGTAAAATAACCTCTCTACTCCTACTTGAGATTTCTCTCTTTATGCATCCAAGGATTGCATTAGCCCTTTTGGCCACAGTGTCACACTCAGAGCTCATATTCAGCTGATTATCCACCATGACCTCCAAATCTTTTTCAGAGTCTCTATTTCCTAGTATAGGGTCTCCCCCCACTCCATCCTGAAAGTATGGCCTATGTTCTTTGTTCCTTAATTTATTCATTTATAATCAGCCATATTGAAACACTTATTGTTTGTGACAAGCTTACTAAGTGATCCACATTCCTGTGTATTAGTGCCTGTCCTCTTCATTATTTACCACTCCCTCAATTTTTGTGTCATCTGCAAACTTTATCAGGGATGATTTTATGTTTTCTTCCAGGTCATTGATAAAAAGGTCAAATAGCGTAGGTCCAAGAACCAGTCCCTGTGGGATCCCACTAGAAACACATCTTTTTGATGATGATTCCCTATTTACAATTACATTTTGAAACCCATCAGTTAGCCAATATATAATTCATTTAATGTGTCATGTTAATTTTAGATCATTCTAGTTTTTTAATAAAAATGTCATATGGTACCAAGTCAAATGCCTTACAGAAGTCTATTGCAGGAGCACCATTACCTTTATCAATCAGATTTGTAATCTATGTGACAGGATCTAGTTTCCATAAACACACATTGATCAACATTAATTATATTACCTTCCTCTTATTCTTTATTAACCAAGTCTTGTATGAGCCTCAGCGTTATCTTGTCCAGGATCGATGTCAGGCTGAAAGGCCTGTAATTACCCAGGTCAACCTGTATATCTTTTTAAAATATTGGCACATTAGGTTTCTTCCAGTCTTCTGGAACTTCCCCAGTGTTCCAAGACTCATTGAAAATCAACCTAACTGTCCAGTGAGTTCCTCTGCCAGGTCATTTAAAACTTTTGTATGCAAATTATCTGGACTTTATTGTGATAGACATGGCAAATTCCTGCAATATCTTTGGGAGATTTTACTGTATTAAGTTCATATATCATTGTGGGCCACAGATCGTATATAATTCCATGGTGGAGGGTGACCACCGCTCCTCAAGGAATTAAGAACAGTGGGGGGTGATTAGCCAAATTCACTCAGATTGTAACACCTCTAGAGGGGTACCACCACCTCGAGAAGGTCACATTTACTGGTTCAAACTTGATTCTCCAGAGACTAACAGACAAAGAAAGGACTTTTGGATAAATAGTCTGAGTTTAAACTGACTCAGGGCCTTTTTTCTGATCCATCAAAAGGACTGGGGGCGGGGGAGGTAATTGTGGCTGGGAAGGGTTAGGAAGAGTGTGGTCTAGGGACTTCATAGGACTCTTAGCACATCTATAGGAATGTTTTTGTTGTTAAATATATTTTCTCTGTAGTTCTTTTTCCTTAAGAATAAATGTGGTTGCTTATAATGGTCTGTGTGGTAACTTGTAACTGCTGGCCATTACAGCTGTCCATAGCCTTCAAAGAGAGCAAAG
This sequence comes from Macrochelys suwanniensis, assembly GCA_033296515.1. NCBI lineage: Eukaryota > Metazoa > Chordata > Testudines > Chelydridae > Macrochelys > Macrochelys suwanniensis. The sequence goes on along the minus strand of CM065780.1, from coordinate 70,975,106 downwards.
TGCAGGTGCTGGCCTCTGTAGGCAGTATGGCTTGCAGGAAATATCACAGTGTAAGCAGGGAACTGTGCAGCTTGGAAAAACATTGGTAAGGAGGGAGAGACACATGGGTCTCTAGACAAAAGGTGGTGGTTGAGAAGCCTGTAGCCTAGAGTCGATGCCCTTGAGGGACCATGGAATTGCCTGTTACTGTGATGTTGATCATTTTAAAAGTATCTAATTTTAGTAGTGCTGTTTAACATCCTCCTGAGATACTAGTGGAATGGAAAGAGTTTTATCACAATCGTATGATATGACTACATCATCTGTTTTCATCACAAACTTTTGTGGGATTAAATCTCAAATTTAATGTGACATTAAATGCTGAATTTCTTTAATACGTACTTAGATCTCATAGAATGGAATGGGGGAACAACGAGAACTGAATTCTCTCAACCTTTTGACATTTGATTTACTTTTATCTAACTTTTAAAATAGAATGTACATTTAAAATAGGACAGGTCTTTATGTGCAGACATACGGTGATGAACTAAATTCTCATGTTTCTTCATGCCCATGATGAACTGCAGCAGTTCTGCCGGAGGGCAGACTGCAATGCCTCCTGGGAGATGTAGTCTAGCAGGAGAGCCCAGCCCATAGGGGCTGAATGGGGGAATGAGTTACCTGACTGCGGTTCCCACGAGTCACTGTGGTGGTGCAGGCAGACCCACACTAATGTCCAGCTGCCCTGCAAAAAATGTTGAGATTTGGTGTGTTAATTCAGGTTGACCTGATTGGAAATATTTTATTTTTTTCCCAACGAAAAATCCAAAAAAATTGGTGAAGATGTTAAATTACCATGGGAAATTTCCATTTGGTGGAAGCCAGTTTCTTTGTCAAACATTTTGCTAGAAAATGCCTGACCCACTGTACAAATTATTATTAAAAAAGCCACCAACAAGATGTTCATGTGACGTGTATTTCCTGACTTTACACTCTAACCACTGTCCTTTCCATGTTACCACGTGTTAAAACCTAATCTCAAAAGCTGCTGAACAGGCTCACTGTGGACTCTGAACATGATGCGGTACTGGACTCTTTTGTAGAGTCTTCAGGCAAGGGCCTGTCTTGTTAATTTTGTCTGCAAAGCACCATACACATTTGTGCACAAATAATAAATATTTATCGATATGCTACAGCAATGAAGTAGCATTTGTCCTGTCATTGCATTGACACACATAGCACGTTGACTTTTGTTTTATTTCCACAGCACTATACCTGGTAGTATAATGTCTGCAGAATTGAGCCCTATAATTTATAGCAGAGAACTGCATAAATTGCTTTTCATCTCAGTAGACTCTTCTTGTAGAGTAAAATAATGAAATTACTGAATTCCTTTTGCTAATTAACAATTTTGAAATGCATAATTCATTGTATATGAATTACTTGGATTCATTAATATGCTTAACTGAAAAGTAAACACATATAATCCTGTGTACATATTTTTTCTAATTACACAAAGATTGAAACAGCATGCATATAAATCTGATCATTATGCAAAATTCGGAAAAACAAACGATGGGGCTTAGTGTTCTTTGTATTACATTTAACAACATAATTTAGAGGAAGGATTTTTCCTGAACTGGTTTCTTGCTGAACTGGATGTTTTCTTTGTAAATAAGGTAGTATGTTGTCACTGTATACTGTACCTGGGAGAGTTAATCAAACTTGTAAAAATATATATATATAGAAGTGGAATTGCAGGCAATGGAACAAAAAGTACCAATATGAATATGGATCTGGCTTGTTTGACTTGCATAAAGAAAATATTTAAAATTTGGGTAGGCAAACATTCTGCCTTTGTATTAACATTCTTAACAAAATAGCAACTACTACACTAGTTATCCCACTGCAGCACCAATACAGTATTATAATTTAATTTCTCAGACAAATAAATATTTGACCTTGTTGATGCCTTGTGGTTTAAATTCTTTTAGGATATTCTGTACAAATAGCACTGGCTAGCCCTGAGTTTTGCCATAGGCTCTTTGCAAAGTAACACACCAAGACCATATCCAGCCCTGTCTTCACTTAAGTCTACATACCCCCTAGCGTTCCCCATCCTTGGCTGCCTTCTACCTGCCCGCATCTCCCGTCTCACCCCCGTTGAAGCTCAGAAATCTCTGTGGACCAGGGGAGAAATTTTCCTAATATAGAATCTTGTTCTCACAGTTAAATGGGTCCATTTTCCATTCACTTCATTAAAAAAAATGATCCATGTAACTAAGGGGAGGATTGAGGTCAGGATGTAGGCCATTTCTTCCCATTACCCTATAGATTCACACAGCCATGCCAGTTACAGTAATGATGTTAGGCAGATGGTACCAGAGACAAGCAATCAGATATGATGCATTGGCTGGTTGGTCCATTGCATGCATGTAGCTCCTGAAAGATCAATGCCTTATGTGGTTTCATTTGCCTAACGTCATCACTGTAACTTGTATGGATGTGTGGCTCCATGGGGCAGTGGGAAGGAACTTTTTTTTGTCCAAGGCCTGAAGCATGCCCTGCTGCTCCAGCCTCAATAGCCTACATGGCCATCTTGTCCCACCCTAGGCAGGGGGATAAAGCTAGTGTGGAGAGGTAGGTTGACCATCCCCAACCCCACTGTGCATAGATGAACGGAAAATCTCCATGGAGGAAGGCTGTCCATACTCTTCCCAAATCCTGCCCACCCACTTAGTGGAACCACACTGGTTTCACTGAAACAGAAGGGCAATCTACAGGTGTGAAAGAGGAGGAAGGATTTGGCCTTCAAAGCAAAATCAGTTACATTCACTTTTCCTTAATGGCTAGTTTCTAATTAGATTATCTTAAAAAAAATAATTAAATGCAATTCCATATTGTCAGAGAGTGACACTAGCCCTTTAAGAGAGAGCTTGGGGCCATCGTGGGGAGAGACCTGGTGACTCAGAGTTCCCTGAGAGCACAGATTGGAGGATCAAGGAAAGGGGCAGGTGGGAACTGCTCTGGGAGAGAGAGAGTCTGTAGAGAATGGAACACTTTGCAGGCCCTCCCTGGTAAGAGGGAGGAATTGGCCAGCAGAGGAACTCTCTTGCTGACCTTCCCGAGCTAGAAAACCATTGAAAAGGCCTGTGTTCTTAGACTGTGTTTTGTGCAGAAGAGTTATGAGACTGGCCACTCTTGGGTGGATGGCCTGGAGAATGGAGCCTTGGAACAAGGGCACCAAATTGCTTGTGGACTCATGGTGGTGAGTTCGGATGGTGTCCCTGCAGAAGAGAATGGGAAAACTGTTGCACCTTTCTATGTTTTACGGTGGGAATTGTGAGAATGGTTTTTACCATGTGGATTCTATGAAGTCTCATATGTGCCCATGAATAAATTATGCCTCGTGGTGGGCTTTGTATCAGGCACTGAGAGACTATGTTCCCTTCATGGGCAGAAGAAAGGGAAAACAGAGGGTGCATGTGTTGTGCCATGGCTTGCAGATGGAGGGTGCCCTATATGGCACCCTCCATGCCCTATGCCCTATGACACATGCTCACTTAAATTTGTTTTTTGTGTGTGCTCATTTTGCAAAAGCAGGGTGGGGTTGGGGAGAAATGTGTGGAAATCACTATAATATTCAGCAAAAATCTGTGGAACAGAGTATTTTATATAGCTCCTTCAAAATCAAGATATTCCAATTTCCAAAACATCCAACACTTTTTCCTTGGAGATCCACAAACTTGGGTTAGAGATTCATATACACTTCATTCATAAAGAAACCTGAAACTATATGTATCTTTATCTGGTTCTGAAAGATAAAATGCAGGAGTCCTAAATGTTATTTCCAGTTTTTTCAATGACTTTCAATATATAAACTTTGGAAAGTCGCTTAGTTTTTCCTAAATCAGAGAGAAATTATCTTCACAAGATGTATGATGCTACCGATGGTCAAACTAAAGGTCAAGCTTCAGTTGCAGGAAGTGTAAAGTTGTCCTAGATCTTTCAAGACTTGGCATAGTGCTACACTTGCTGTTGACTCATACAGATTTACAGGAACAGGAAACATTTCCAGAGGCTGGGATTACAGCCAGACTAGATTGCAGCTCATCAGTGTTGTATTTACCTTAAAGTTTATGCGCACAGGGTGTACACTGTGTAGTAGAAATGGGGTGGCACACTGATGTTCCACCTACGGCAGCAGATTGCCTTGAGCTTTGATATTGCTTTGATATTCCATGTACTAGAATTCATTGTCTGTGACCTGGTCCAGCCAGCCCCAGATCTGTCCAAAGTCTGCATAGTCTGCAGGGCACAACAGCATGGAGGAGACTGTGGTTGTGGAGCCGGAGCAGGAACTGAAGTGGCTGTTGAGCTGACATTGGGGCCTACAGTCTGGTGACCATGAGTGCAAGTAACTGCTTGAACAGCTCCTTCTGATGTGCTGTCTTCCTCCCTTAACACGCAGTCATGCTCTGAAAACTGTGCCACCAGTCCCTCCTCACACTGTGCAGCCCGCCCTCTCTCATATCTTTTCCCCATCTTTCTTGCATCCTTATGTTCAAGTACTCAGTCTACTGCTTGGTTTTATTGAGAAATTTCCTATCAGCAAATCTCGGGTTCTTTCTCCTAGCCTGTAGTTGGAGGGTCTGCTTCCCCAGGCTCTTGTGGCCATGTGTGTGCCCCACAGAGGTGGAAGGGCCTTAAAAGGAAAATGAAAGAGCATGTTATTGTCTGGCCATAATAAAAAAAAATTACACTTTCCATTCTTTCAAGGCTGTTTTAATTCAAGGTCAAAAGATGATACCTTTTATCAATGGGCTTTATTTTAATCCCCCCCAAAACACTGGCCAGTTCAGACGTCCTTTGGAGCAGCACCGAAAGCCATCACGCATCATGGTAAGACACACACACACAAAATTCAGTTAAAATTATGTATAATTCCCCAGCATTTCTCCTGGGAGGGAGGGGCATTTGAGGGGTTGTTACTAGCTATGGTTTTACAGTCATTTCAGGCAGGGCAAACTCTGGAGAAGTTCTCCAGGAGAACATTGAAATTCTGGAATTTGCTGAGTGAAAGCATGAACTTCTGTTCCACACCAGTGGAGGACTTCCATCTATCTATGCTAAGGAGATTTTTAGACATCTGGCGACTGATCAGCATATCTCTGAACGGAGGGGGCTTGTGAGCTACAGAGGCAGTCCTAATAAGTATGCCCTGCCCTGGTGCATAACTGGACATCTGGAGTTCCTATGCTGCCAGCAGTGAGTGAAAATTCATGGGGGAGAAATCAACAAGTTGCTCATTTAGCATGGGAATGTAGTACAGCATCCTTAGATGCACCCTACATCCATGCATAGACCTGACTGACTGCTAGCCATCGTAACCCCTAACATGGACAGGCAGTCACCCTCTGTTGTAATTTGGGCTCAAAATGCAGGCAGCTATGAACTATGTCCACATTCCAGTACTGCTTGAACTCCTATTTCAGCCAACCATGGACCAAATACAAAATCTCTTTTTTATTTTTATTTTTACTCATTTTACTGGTGGCCCAGCACAGTGTGGGTGTGGCTGATTTATAAGGTGCATTGCGTTAGCAAGAAGGAATATACGAGGCTTATAATTAGTGTCACAACCCCTATTCCTAACAATCAGTAAATAACTAGGAAAATTTCATAATAACTGCTTATGTAAATATTTTTCCTTTGTTCCCACTGTCTATTTTGAATCCCATGTGGTGAGCGGGATGCAGGGAAATGGTACGGGCTCTGCCCTGAACAAAATGCAACCCTGTCTTGTATTAATAACTTTATATAGCCATAAACTGGAAATTCCCCCCCCCCATCCATATATTAACAACAAACACAGCAGCAACATACCAGGCTCTGGATCTGGCATTTGTTCTGCTGTGGGTTGCTCCTCAGGGCCATCCCCAAACAGCCCCTCTGAATACAGACTAAGGATGTACTGTAGCTGTTCTGACAGCATAGCCTCTTCAGCAACCGGTGTCGGCACCAGGGTCACTTTTTTCACTTCATCTTGTGGCTGGCTATCCTCTGGCAGTGCCTGTGATTGGGATGTTATAAGGCTGCTATCCCTGCTCATGCACCACTGTGGGCTCAGTGCTTGCTGAAGTTCACAGCACCCAGTTGAAATACTTGTAAAAGAGGCAGGGAGACAAATGTCCTAGAGGTGTTAGCATCCTTAACTTTGTAGTAGTCAGTCTTGAAGCTTGATTCACTCTGCACTGATTGTCAGCATTGCCAGCCACTCAGATATGGGCTGGTAGGAATAATTCCTTCTTGTGCTCTTGCTGAAGTCAAATGTCTTGATTGCTGTGCACCAGAGATTAGCCAGAATCCAGCTGTATTCCTCTCACCAGCTAGCAATGTGCTTGATGTGGAAAGTCTTGTAAGTGCTAGCGATAGTTAACACATGTGAGGGTGGACTGTGCTTCCAGTATGGAAATGAAGGGCTTAAACACTGAGCAGCTGTATTTGAACCAGGAGGTTGCCTCTAGTTCCTGGGAATCAAGTGGAAAGGTCTCGGATGAAAGGGATAGGAAACACAAGACCAGTGGATTGCAGGATAGCATTAAAACAACAAGGAGTCCAGTGGCACCTTAAAGACTAACAGATTTATTTGAGCATAAACTTTTGTGGGTAAAACACCCACTTCTTCAGATGCATGGAGTGAAAATTACAGATGCAGGCATTGTTATACTGACACATGAAGAGAAGGGAGTTACCTCACAAGTGGAGAACCAGTGTTGACCGGGCCAATTCGATCAGGGTGGATGTGGTCCACTCCCAATAATTGATGAGGAGGTGTCATTTCCAGGAGAGGCAAAGTTGCTTTTGTAGTGAGTCAGCCACTCCCAGTCCCTATTCAAGCCCAAATTAACGGCGTTAAATTTGCAAATGAATTTTAGTTTTGCAGTTTCTCTTTGAAGTCCGTTTCTGAAGTTTTTTTGTTCAAGTATGGCTACTTTTAAATCTGTTATAGAATGTCCAGGAAGATTGAAATGTTCTCCTACTGGCTTTTGTATGTTACCATTCCTGATGTCCAATTTGTGTCCATTTATTCTTTTACATAGAGACTGTTCGGTTTGGCCAATATACATAGCAGAGGGGCATTGCTGACACATGATGGCATATATAACATTAGTAGACGTGCAGGAAAATGAGCCACTGATGGTGTGGCTGATGTGGTTGGGTCCTCTGATGATGTCGCTAGAGTAGATACAGGGACAGAGTAGGCAATGGGGTTTGTTACAGGGATTGGTTCCTGGGTTAGTGTTTCTGTGGTGTGGTATGTAGTTGCTGGTGAGTATTTGCTTCAGGTTGGGGGGCTGTCTGTAAGCGAGGACTGGCCTGCCTCCCAAGGTCTGTGAGAGTGAGGGGTAATTTTCCAGAATAGGTTGTAGATCGTTGGTGATGTGCTGGTGAGATTTTAGCGGCGGCGCCTCCCCTGCGCTTTCCCCCACCCACAGTGTTCCGCCGGAGGGAGGAGCCTGAGAGTGGTGAAGAAGGTGTGCCTTCCTGGGGAAGCAAGCCAGCCCAGCCCAGGAGCACTGGTGAGCAGCTGGGCGTGGGGGCGGGGCTGGCGGGGAGCTGCAGGGCCTGGTGGGTGCTCAGGTGCTCTGCTGCTCTCCCCCCCCCCTTGTAAGCCGGGGCGGGGGGAAATACAGCATGGCCGGGGGAGGGGCCGGGGGCACGAGCACCCACCAGCAGCTTCCCGCCTGCCCAACTCACTCACCTTTCGGGTTCCCTGTGCGGCCGGAGGCGCCTCCGGACACGCAGGGAACCTGGAAGGTGAGTGAGTTGGGCGGGCAAGCGAGGGCGCACGTGGGGGGTGGGCTGCTGGGGAGCTGCCGGTGGGTGAGAATTTGGGGAGGGGGCAGGGCCGGGGGGTGGAGTTGGGGCGGGGCCGGGGGGGAGCACCCAGCGGCCGCCTATGCATCAGAGGACCCAACCAACTGGTTCTCCACTTGTGAGGTAGCTCCCTTCTCTTCATGTATCAGTATACAATGCCTGCATCTGTAGTTTTCACTCCATGCATCTGAAGAAGTGGGTTTTTACCCATGAAAGCTTGTGCCCAAATAAATCTGTTAGTCTTTAGGGTGCCACCGGACTCCTTGATGTCTACCCCCTGATACTAGGATAGCATTGGCAGACCGGAGTCTGGCAACCAGGACTTGAGCTGTATCCACACTGGAAAATGCCTGGGCATGGACCCATGTCAAAGTGGGACTCAGGCTGAAACCCATACACATTGTTGGGTCCATGGGCCTGAGACCTAAGGGCTTTCTGGCCCAAGTCAGACTGATTTGTGTGCGGATGGTAAGGGGGCTTGGTCTTGAACCTGAGTCTGAATGAAAGTTTACTATGCAATGTAGATGTACCCATAAAGACGAGGAAGGAAGAGACCAGATTTGTTTTTCCTTCAAGTTTTCCCTTGGGGTTTGATATTAATTTCAATGAAGGGTTTTTAATAAACTGAGAATAACTTTTAGTATTAGTCCTTAAATAGCTGTATTAACTTTCAAATAGTTCTGTGTGGCTGAAGCCTGTTTATACTCCTAAGATGTTTTTTTCAGACTGGCTTTCGAGCCTTCTGAAGGAACCTTTCATACTGAGGCAGACTAATTAAGCTATATTAGTATTTCTAAAGCAGTAAGTAGTTTTTGGCTGTATTTGTGTTCTCTTAGAGTACATGTACACAGCAAGATAAGTCCAAGAGAGATCATTTGAAAAGCAAACAAAGTTACAAAAGAAACAAACAAACAACCCCTTCCCCCCCCCTCCAAAAAAAACCCATCCAAAAACAACAACAAAAAAAATCACACAGCAAAATACAGATTTTGGTTTACAGTTTAAATTAATCTCAACAGGACTCAGAGACTTCCATAATCAAATTTAACATAATTCAAAACAACTAGTTGTTTAATCAACAGCTGTAGTCAGTCCAGTGTGAAATAAAATTTCATGAAATACCTGAGAAACAAGGATCCTTCAGTGCAAAATAAATCTCTCAAAAAAATAAATAAACGAAAGTAAAGCATACTGTGTAATGTGGATGATGACATCACAGTACTTCAGGTAAAGAGAAGGAGGTGGCCCAGGTTTTTAAAGGTATTTAGGTGGTGTTGTGTGCAGCATGGCAATGCCTATCTGATTGAGGAGCCTGAATCATTTTCAAAAGTGATTTATGCTCTAAGGAACCTAAATCTGGAATCTTCTTTCAGTGCTTAAATCCCTTTTAAAAATAAGATTTAGGCTCCTCAGTCAGTTAGACGTTGCGATGCTGAGCACAACAACTCTTAAATATCTTTACAAATCTGGGCCTGAGTGAAGAAGAGGATTTAAGGAAATGACCAAATCTGTCACCAATTTTTTTCTCCCCTTAACTCATGTATCCTGTGAGGACCATTTAATTTGTATTTTGTAGTTATTGACAGAATACCCAAAGATAAAACATCACTTAAATGTCTCTAAAAGCCAGCCTTGAGATGTTCATTCATCTCCACTGAGAACAGGGGGCAGCCTTTGAGTTTCTAGTACTGCTAGTGCCCTATACAAGAGTTGTAGATGTAAAAGGCTTTTAAAATTTCACATCAGAGGAAAGATGACCATAACATAAAATATTTTCCTTGTCGTGTTGATAACCAGGATCTTAATAATGTTACCAATCTACAAGAATAGGAAACTGACAGACCTGAATATTGCCTCCATGTATCAGTTAAAGGCTTGTCTTCAGTGCAAAAAAAGCCTTTTTTACTTTAGGGTAATGGACACACAGAAGTTACGTTGAGGTAAAAAATGCAGTGACTGTGCCCCAGATCTGCAAAGTTATTGAGGCACCTAATTCTCATTAATTTCAATGGGCATTAGGTGCCTAAATACTTTTTGAGGATTTGGGCCTTTAGGTTTACCATGAGGTAAACCTCTGCCCAAGGTTGACCTTAGTGAGTTTACCTCATGGTAAACCTATAGTGCCTGGTCTTCAGTGTGTTTTTTACCTCAGGATCTTTCTTACACATTAGTTACCTTGAAGGTTGGTGTGGGTTTTTTTTTTTTTTTTTAAAGCTTTAGCAGTGAAGACAAGCCCTAAATTAGTTTGTGGTTCTGTTTTTAAACTTGCATTTATTTCCAGTCAGTGAACAGGAGCTAACTAATGCAATTGTAAACGCTTGTCTAGACACTTAGAACAGGACTACACTTAAAACTGCAGCAGTGCAGCTGGGCTGCTGTAGCGCTTCAGTGAAGACGCTGCTATGCCAGTGGGAGAGCTTCTATCGTCGGCCTAGTTAATCCACCTCCATGAGAGGTGGTAGCTGTGTTGATGGGAGCAGCTGTCCTATCAACATAGTCTGTCTACACCATGGGTGAGGTTGATATAACTGTGTCACTCAGGAGTGTGGATTTTTCACACCCCTGAGTGACGTAGTTATACCGATATAAGTTTATAGTGTAAACCTGACCTCAAAGTACTTGTTCCACAACTGTTTGTTTTACCCTAGGATGAGACGGGCATCCGATGTCTGTGTGTGTCCCCAGACTTGCATTTACAATTGAGCTAATTCACTTGAGGTAATTGGCAATCACTACCTTGAGTTAAAAGAATCACCGCCCCTTGTCTAACCATACCACATCTGGTTATGCGGGCTGCTTAGCTTGTATTAGTAGGAAGTGGCTGTATATGAGTGGGGGGAGAGAGGCACCTTAGTATGGGATCCACAAAAACCAGCATGCTATGCTAAATTAAACCATGGGAGATGTCAACAAGAGGAGTGTGTCCTAAGCCACACCCCTCTCACAAAATTCAGCCTGTTTCTGCTTGTGATTCACAGCCAGGGACCTTCTCCCAGGTCTGTGCCCTAATCACTTGACTATATTCTCACTTTCTCTGGTCTAATTAATACTGATTGTTAAAATGGAATGGCTTTAACAAGAAAGACTTGCATCAGAATATCCCATAGCCAGTGGTTAGGGAACTCACCTGCGAGGTGGCAGAACTGGCTGATTGTTATAGCTAAAAGAGAGACCGTGACCCACAATAGGCCAGTGTAGTAGGTTGAGCTGTGATAAACCTGCTGCTCTTGGTTCAGACTTCTTTGGCAACCCAGAAGTCGCAGCTTATTAGGCATAGGTATGTACCCCATGGGTGAACCTCTGGCCTCATTAAAGTCAACGATAAATTGTTTTTCCCTAGGAGTTTTGGATTTGCCTCAAACTAGGCCATTTCATAATGAAACTGGAAGGTTTCCTCTACCTTGCTTTCCTGACAAGATCCCCTCATTTCAGCCAATGCTGGTGTAGTAACAGGGAGGAGTGCATCCACGGTGCTTTTTATTTCTATTATTTTTTGGTTAAGGTTGCAGTGTTTCATGGTATATTTGAGGTATGCCACTTGATGAAGTGAGAGGCATAGCCCAAGCTGGCTTGTCAGCTGTGACATTCCACCTAGGCTCTGGAATGTTTCAGTAAATACACTTGATTATAATGTGCCTTTCACTGAGGCGTGCCACATAATCCTCCAATCCCCTCTTATATTTGTATAAGCAATTTTCGTACATGGTGGTCTCTTATATTTAGTGTTTTGAAACAGCTCAGTAATATGAAAAGTATTTTCTGGTACTGAATTACACTGGTATTGCTTAATAAATGAAATTAGCCATATTATATCTGCCACACGACTGATTTTGTTTATACCCTACATGCATTTTCTTTATACCCCAAGTCAATTGGAGTGTATCACAAATTCACATTATGTCCCTGGTTTAGGATTTTGCACTTGGATCTCTGAGTCTGCTGAAAGACATGCAAAATATCATGTGTCCAGACAACTGCATTCTAATTGTACGTCTGAGAAGACAAGTACATGTTCTAGCAAATGTCTGTGTCCAAATAAATTCATTTTTAGAGAGCAATGTGCTGATAATGCCTGGAGCTAGTTGGCCCATAGTCTTGTACAAAAGTTGCTGCCAGCCCCCCCTACTTGCATTGATTATCATATGTTTTGATGAGCTCATGTAGAATTTCAAAGGAATATACTTCTGTTTATGACTGACGCTAGATTAGGTGGGCTCCCATAGCATGATTAATAGTATTCTTAGGAAACAAGCTTGACCTTATAGTGACTTACAGCAGGTTAAAAGAAAGGTCTGCAGCTGGTACCAGCAGTTGGATCAGGACTTCTGAAAGGAATTGGCATTCAACAGTGTGACTCCTTCCTATTTTGTGTGCTGTCTGTGCCAAGCTGCTAGGTTCCATACCATCTCCTTTTCTAGTATGGGAAGCAGCAGAGGGGAAGTGGCACACAATTACTGCTAACAGACTGAGACCAGAGACAGGGAGGAACCAGCAATCTAATGAATTGATGAGAAGACCTGAAGAGAGGCAGGGAGGAGGCTGAGAGCAAAGGTAAATGGGGCAAGAGATATGAAACTCTGCTTGTGAGGAGAAAGAATGGCTTCTTTTGGTGCTTCAGGAGGGGAAGTCAAGGCTTTGTTCAAAGAAGTTGGATAGGCCTCACTTTGGGTATGTGATGAAAAAACCCACAGCACTGGGTCCTTCAGCGTACATCTACACTGCAGTTAAAATACCTGCAGTAGCTGACTTGGGCTCACTGGGCTTGGGCTGCAGGGCTATAAAAATACTTTTCCCCACTCATGGGGTCTCAGAGCCCAGGCGCCACCCTGAGCCCGAACATCTGCACTGAAATTTTATAGTCCCTTAGCCCAAACCTGAGTCCGCTGACCCAGGCTAGCCACAGGTCTTTTATTATTGCACGGTAGACATACCCAAAGGGAGCATGATTGGGGAGGGAGACAAACTCTAACAGGGAAAGAGCACTACTATAACCAGGTCATAATTTCACTCTGACACACATCCTGTGCAGAATTTGGTTCACTATCTACTCCCAGTCTCTCTCCCTCTCCTGCACATCTTCCCTCTCCTCCCCACCCCCAAAGATGCTAAGACAGAGTTATAGTTGTGAATATATTTAACTTTTTTTAAAGTGTTAAATGAAAGTTACAGTCAAAATTAATAAAAACGTAAAAGTAAGGAAATCAGAAGCTTAGATTCATGTAGGAATCTTAACACTATGTCTCAAACAGCATGAACATGGTTGAACTGAACCACCTTTCAAAATTTGAAACCTTCATTGACACCTGTTGTCAGTATTCAGCCACCTGTTACTTTGTGTTGAAACGAATCCAAATTTCTTATTTAGAATTTAAGATTAATTCTAGATGTGAAGGTTTCGGTCACAGAGACCCCCTTGAGACCGCCACCTGATGTGCTGAAATTACCTCTAAGCCTGTTTTCCCCGCCAGCTTGGGACTCCAGCACTCTGCCTTGTTGATCCAGACATGCTTGCCTGCTGCAAGACCTAGAGTCTGGTCCATGCCCCCAAAGCTGCAGACTTAACTGAAAACAACTCAGCAGATTATCTGTCTCCAGCACGCAGACACCCAGTTCCCAATGGGATCCAAACCCCAAATAAATCTGTTTTACTCTGTATAAAGCTTATACAAGGTAAATTCATAAATGGTCTGCCTTCTATTACACTGATAGAGAGAGATGCACAGCTGTTTGTCTCCCACCGGTATCAATCACTTACTCTGGGTTTATTAATATACAAAAGCGATTTGATTAAGTATAAAAAGTAGGATTTAAGTGTTCTTTCTGTTATTACTTGAAACCAAAGTAAGTTACCAAGCAAAATAAAGCAAAAACATGCAAGTCTAAGCCTAATACATTAAGAAACTGATTACAGGTAATCTCACCATTAGAGATGTTCCAATAAGCTTCTTTCACAGACTAGACTCCTTTCTAGTCTGGGCCCAATCCTTTCCCCTGGTATAGTCCTTGTTAGTTCCAGCAGACATCTCAGGTGGTAACTGGGCATTTTCTCATGACTGGAAGCCTCCTTTGTCCTGCTCCACCCCCTTTTATAGCTTTGGCACAAGGTGGGAATCTTTTGTCTCTCTGGATCCTCACCCCTCCTTCTAAATGGAAAAGTACCAGACTTAAGATGGACTTCATTATCACGTGACATGGTCAGTGATACATCAGTGATACAAGACATCAGTGATACAAGTTTATATCTTATTCTCCTAACTTCAGATATAGAAATAATACATGCAAACAAATAGGATGAACACACTTAGTAGATTACAGGCTTTCTAATGACACCATACAAGGGGTATTTAGTGTAAAGCATATTCCAGTTATGTCATATTCATAAGCATATTTCCATAAAGCATATGGAGTGCAACATCACACTAGAGTTGTACAAAATTGTAATTATGAAACTTTAAAAACAATAGAAAAATTCACCTGCATTTGGATTTTGCTGCAAACTCAAAATTCAGTTTACGTTTTTTTTATAAGCGTCACAAACCTTTTGAGGAATCTAGGCTTGCCTTCTCTCCCCCACCAGTTCTGTGTTAAAATGGTGAAATGGAGGGTATTTATATGAACCCCCATTTAAAAGCAAAATTTTAGGGGTCAAAACCACTGCAAAGTGAAACTATGGCAAAGGGCTGTGCAAATGGTAACAGCTGAGTTTCACACAGATGCTTCAGTCAGGTTTTTCTATCCCACACAAATCTAATTTATAATCTTAAAACATTGCAGCAATGAACTGGCACTATTCAATGAACAAGCATTATTATTCTGGATTCTCTCCTACCCTGTTTAAGAGAAACTTCTTGGTTGTGTGATGTGAGTATGGGTGATTGGGGAAAATGTTCATCCAGAAAAAGCTCAGGAATTCTATTTAAAGTCTTTTGGCAGTAACCTGCGAGGGCGAAGGAAAGAGAGGGGGAAAGCACCTTTCAAATGATCAATTTTCTTTCCTGAAGAACCTTTCAGTGTGTTGGAAATGGTTTTGTCCATCTGCCACAGTTAACACCCAGCAACTATTGTGCTACCCACTCCAGAATCAACATGCTCCAGCAATTCAGAAGTACCGTGCCACATGCCCCCAAAAGAAGGAAAACATGATACCTGGCAGAGCAGCTGATGAGTGGTGATGGTGAACAAAAAGGCTATTGTGCAATGAGGGTTTATGGGCTCCCTCCTTCTCTGCATGGAGTTAAAAAAAACAATACATTATTTTCCTTCACACTGCTATGTTTGGCTACTGGCATGCACTCCATGAGCCTTAATGGTTTCCCCTATATTTCCCCTGTTTCCTAATGCTCC
Organism: Macrochelys suwanniensis; assembly: GCA_033296515.1. NCBI lineage: Eukaryota > Metazoa > Chordata > Testudines > Chelydridae > Macrochelys > Macrochelys suwanniensis. The sequence continues at coordinate 70,959,902 of CM065780.1, read as the reverse complement.
TATACCTGTTTATATTTCCATTAGCTAGGTATTGCTATTAGCAAATATAGCAATTCCTCCCTCCCAGCACTGTTTGCGAATTGCCTTTTATGTATTTTTTTCTTAAATTCTTTAAAAAGCAATTAAACATTCCCAGGATGATATTTTAAATCACATTTTATGATTTCCCTCTACTCTACATCAAGGGATGACAATGTGCTGACCCACAGCTAACAGTGTCAGGGTTTGATTGAATCAGTGAGTGTTCACCGGTTGTCCAACAGACAAGAATATTAGTGCAGTGAGCCAAAAGGGCAGCTTTTAGATGATAGTTCTTTACAATTCACTGGGCCTTAATCTTCACTCTCTCTCACCAATTTTACAGCATTGGCTTCAATGGAATTGTTCTTTTATTTGCCCTTATGCAAGTGAGAGGAGAATCAAGTTGGTTTGTTCTGGTTGCCCCATCTCAAAAAAGATATATTAGAAATGGAAAAGGTATAGAGAAGGGCAACAAAAATTATTAGGATTGTGGAACAGCTTCCATGTGACGAGAGATTAAAAAGATTGGGACAGTTCAGCTTGGAAAAGAGATGACAAAGGGGGGGGATATGATAGAGGTGCATACAATCATGAATGGCATGGAGAAAGTGAATAAGGAAGTGTTATTTGCCTCTTTACATAACACAAGAACCAGTGACCACCCAATAAAATTAATAGGCAGCAGGTTTAAAACAAACAAAAGGAAGTACTTCTTCACACAACACACCATCAACCAGTGGAACTTGTTACCAGGGGATTCTGTGAAGGCCAAAAGTATAAATGGGTTAAAAAAAAAAGAATAAGATAAGTTCATGGAGGATAGATCCATCAATGGCTATTAGCCAAGATGCTCAGGCAGTCAACCACATGCTCTGGGTGTCCCTAAACTCTGACTGCCAGATGCTGAGATTGGAGATGGGATGGATCGCTTGATAATTGCCCTGTTCTGTTCATTCCCTCTGAAGCGTCCTGTTGGCCACTGTTGTAAGACAGGATACTGGGCGAGATGGACCATTGGTCTGACCCTGTATGGCCATTCTTATGTTCTATTGAAGCTATTTTCCTTTTTCTCACTTGTCTGTCATTGTTTCTCTTGGAGAATTTGATAGCAGAAAAACTGGAACAGAAAGAAAATCTTGAACATGATTTTTTTAAACTAAAATTTTAATTTGCTAGGCAGCTGGATGTGTGTATAGTAAGGTATGTATGTATGTGCATATCTGTGTTGCTTTCTTATCCTGTCCACCATTAAAACCAATTGCTTTATGGTATGTAAATATTATTTATTTATTTATTTAATTTTCTGATGCAGTCACCATCCAAGATAATGTAATGCTTTATGTGCTAAACAAACGTGACTTCCCAGCTGGGGCTAAAACACAACCTCTAGCTGTTTTTAGAGCTCTTGGAAATAACATTCCAGAGACCACTTCTATGCCACACACCATACATCCCATCTCACAATCTCTTTTGCAATTCCTATAGGTCTCCCAAGGGCCAGTTTTGGTGCCATGGGAAAAATTTATTGGAAGATGCTCTGCAGAGATGATGTATTAGGTCTGAATTGCCAAAAAATTCATGCTTGGGCCAAGCTAAATACAACACACATTTATGTCATCTTATAACAAGCAAACTGGATCAGATTATTCTTCAGAGATTAATGTGAAAACAATTCCATACAGCAGATGTGAATTTGCAGACTAGTGCCAGATTTTTAGCTTGCTTGCTCTTTTCTTTTTGGGAAGAGTCCTGAGGCAGTGAGCCTAAACTGCTGACCACTTTACATCAGCAAATCCACCCTCTGTGAGGGAGCAGTTTTCCTTGCCAAGAAGGGTAAAAAAATAGAATATATGCCTTTTGTGACTTGGTGTCCCTGTTAAGCTAACAACGAGTCTGGCAGGTCCAAGTGCTTGAGTTGTGGGAATGGGGGTGGGCAAAGAAACCCAGAGTACATTTTTACTCTGAACATGTGTTTTTTTTTTAAACTGGCAGCTGTGAGAAGTGTGACTGTGACATTCCCACCTGTATCCTGTTGCCCAGTTCAAGTACTGGGCAGGTAGAAGCTGTTGAGAGCATACAGCATCACACATCAAATGAGGGCAGCTTCCTGGACTTCACGCTTGAGCCTGCTATCTTGGCAAATGAATATCAGTGGTACTGATGACTATCAGGGGAGAAGAGGTTGATTGTTAAATTATACATTAAAATAGTCTAAATACCAAACACATTTTATATAATTTATCTGTATTCAGGTAGGGGCCAAGCCTCTTTGGTGCTAGGTTCTGCACGCACAAAAAGCTTGTTCCTGCCCTATAGAGTTTACAGTCTTAGTGTATGTTGAGATACAGTGAGGGGAGGAGAATAAGAGAGGAAGAGGATAAGGTGATGGTGAAATGATCCTGTTTTAGTGTACTAAGCAACAATCACAAACTATTAGGATTATAATCCAGGCTTTTGGAAACCATTCGTGAGAGTCAAGTTAAAACATTTCATATTAAGTTATTTATGAACAGGTTCACAAATATAAAACTTCTCCATTCTCTCTCTTGCCTCCCGCGTCTCCCCCCACCCCGCGCTCCTCCCTTGTATATGGGCTCTCCCTTTGTCCATCTCTTCCTTATAAGACTGCCTCTCCATTTCCCCCTTCCTCCAACACACGCTTTCCCCTCTTTCTTAACACACAATTCTACAGCAACAGCTTCCATCATGCATGTTTCTTCTGGATCTGATAAAGAGGGCAGGGTGTGCTACTGAGGCCACTCGGATTAGATTTGGAATGCCCAGCAGGAGATGCACTAAGAATCAACTCTCCCCTGGTAGGAGGTTGAGTGCTTCACCACTCTATACTTTCTAGGATGGTGGAAGCCAGGTGTTTGAAGGTCATTACCAAACAGGATGCCTGGGAATCAATCCATTAAGACAGAGGCTGCTTTTTTGGATTTTATATCATAAATCACTTTACTGAAGCGTAGAGACTACAATGAATTTGAAAGAAAATAAAAACAGCTGTATCTCTGGGATTACTGCAGTCACTTTTTAAGCTACTTGGAGTTCCAAATTTTCCCCAAAATAAGACATGGGAATTTAAATAATAGATGGGAGCATATTGTCATCATACGTATTTTGTGAGCGTTTATGGTAGGTACTGTAATTGCTGGCAGCAAAACTAAGCAAAAATTGGTCCAGCCAAAACCTTCTGTTCAACACTACTTAACAGTTTTACAGCACATATTTTCATCACCCATCTGTTAATGGTTGTTGGTTTTATGCTGCTATATTTGTGGAATAAATCTTCCAGTTTAGCAACAAGTATGATTTGCTTTGACATTTATTTGCCATTAGAAATAAGACATGTGACCACAGCAAGCCATTTCCATTAACCTAGCAGCTAAAAATAGCCTTCAAAAAAGGCTCACAGACTTTAGTGTAAGCATTTTTATACAGAAATCTCCTCTTCAATTAAAGGAACCAGAAACCTTCTTGCCCCGTAGTTATTGAGAAAGTTATCCCATCATACCACTTAAGGCAATAGAAATTAACTAGTTTAAACAAAGAAGTAGTAAAGAAACAACCTTTTCAAACATTCTTTTCTATGCCAAAAAAGAATAAGCAGGCAGCAGTTCATATTACCTGTTTGATTCATTTTGGGCCACAGTGAGAGAAACTCTATAGCTCAGTAGTTAGAACACTTACCCGAGGGACCCAAGTTCCAGTTCCTTCTCCAATGACTATTTAAGTATTTCATAAAAAGTAGAACAACTACAACAGATGATATTGAGACCATATCCCAGTAGTTGGGGCACTAATGTGAGAGGTGGAAGACCTGAGTTCAAGAACTTGCTCTACATCTGAGAGAAGGGGGATTAGACCGCAGGTCTCCCATATCATGGGTTGACATTTTGGGTATAAGAATGCAGCCCCAGGCCTAGCCTGCTGAGCCTTTCAGGCCCCAAACCAAAGCCTAGCCCTGGCTTTGCTGGCCCTGGCCTTGACCCTAGCCCAACTCTAGTAAAATGGTCATCAAGAGGTTAACTAGGCTACTCAGAGTATTCTGGATCCAAGCTCCACCACCCCAAACTTCCTATGTAGTTAGTGGGAGTCCTCCATCCTGTTGTAATGCAGTTAAATAAAGGAGCAAGCGCCCAGCATTTTTGTATGTAGTGTAGGACCGCCGCTTAATTAGCATGAAGATCCTGCAATAATTGTTGGAAATACTTTCTGGTGGAAAACATAATTAGAAGAGAATGTCGAGGTTGTGTTAATATTTCTTTTATTTGTTTGTATTTTGGTTAATGGGAGCTGTCCTTTTCGGAACATATTAGGACATTTATACAATGAATTTTGTAAAATCAAGAATATATATTATTGTTATTCACCCAGAGCTAACAAATAGACTAGCATAGCAGCTGCTTGCTAGTGATCAGTTGAGTGTAACTAAGGTAGAAGAGCTCATTTCTGTAAGAAGTGGTGTTGACAGGATTAAATGAAATGCCAACTGAAGAAAAGACAAGCAACCTTTTTTTTAAGGATTAAATTCAAACTGTCAAAAGATAAAGGTGAAGGCAAAAAGCTACATTTTGAAAATAGGCCTCTTTACTTCCTTTTAGTGTAACTGTCATTAAACCAATCAACCTAAATAGGGTTGTTCTTGCTGGCAGGTTTCTGCAGCTGTGCAGTAACACATGGGAAATTTGCTCAAGAACTGAGGAGAATGTGAAGACTTGAGTAAATAACGAATGAGACCAGCTCCCCCAGAACTGTTTGGCATCAGCGTGGGAAAGGAAGAATAGATTTGCAGGCTGGATCGAGCCTTGTTTAGTAAAGCACTCAATGCCTATTTATGTTCATCAGTTTGTATTTTGGTATGGACTGGGAAGTTAACAGATAGTTTGTTCTCTGGTCAGATTCTTAATGAGAACAACCAATTGAACAGACTGATTTCCATAAGCATGTTTTAGTCAAGGGGTAAAAGATTATCCTGATTTCATAATAAAAGTTTTTACTTACATGGTTGCTGCTTCTACCATGATGTCTCCTAACTAAACAGATGGAGGTAATAAAACACGTGCTATTTGCAGGCCTGCAGGCAGTCTAAAATTCCCTGCTTTTCATGGATCACCTATTTCTCTAATTTCCTACTGACTTTTGAAGTAGTTGTTTAAACACATGGTAGCTCAGTGCTTATGTGATAGTGCATTGCCAAAGGCAGGATTCTAGAGTGGCTCCAATTGCCTGGATCGGCCTGCAGGACATATAGTGAAACACACAGAGAACTACCCTCTGAATAAGGGTGTCTACTCCAGTTTCACTTGAACATGCTAATCCTGGTCAATCCAAAGTACTAGTCTTGGAAGAGATGGCTTAAAATGGTAGTAGCCACTTACAAGAAAAAGAGAATGCTATGTCTTAGGAAAACAGGGAGGTAAGTAGGAGGGAAACATTCAGACACAGAAGATATGAGCTACTTTGTTTTCCAGTAGGATAAATGGTAAGAAAAGAGCGACCAATAGCTGTTGCCAAAGTGATGCTATACCTTTCGTGTAGGAGATAGGAATCTGAGTTTAATATGAGACTTTGGCTTTCAACGTTTAAAGTGGTAGTGAGTGTTTCTATACATTCAGGCCTAAATTTTCAGAAGCATTTGTGTGTGCATGCATGGGTTCCAGTATTTGTTTAAGCATTTATTCCAGGTTGTAAGTGGGGAGATGGATACACACAGGATTTTCAAAGGGAATGGTTGGGCAATAAGCCTCCATATGCACTGCCTGCTCTCAGAGCTACCTGGGGCCGACTCGGGCTCTCAGTTAAGCAGCATGCATGCTTTTTGTGCTGTAATAACAATGAAGAAGAAAGAATACCACCTTCTGTTGGATTTTTTTTTGTTTTTGTTGCCTGAGGCATATACTCAGTAGCATTGTACTTAGGATCTGGAGTAGAAACCGATCTCAGCATATCCCAAAATCTGAGTATCTCCAGAGATGGTGGTTGTATAATCTGAAACAAATATCACCACCCAAATTTCAAGCTGGTTCCTATGTCTATAATGGACTGAAGGAGAACCCTGGATCCAAGCTCTAAGAAGAAGAAAAAAAATCAGATTTTGCGGGTGATGCCCATCTCCAGTCTTGAGCATAAAAAGAAGTGAGATTCCAACTATTTTAATGCATGATATGTTAAAAAAAATAAAATCTCCTGCTTAAGTGTATTTTTTAAAAAAATATGCACTATTCATATGTATAGAACTTTCAGTGATGAAGTGGAACTAAAAGCATTTTAAGCCTCTTTATTCACACCGCAGAGCTATATACTCCAGAGTACTAAAAAGGCCTTTAATATAATTTGCTGCCTGACAAGTGAAGCACTTAAATGACAGACATTCTTTAAACACACTGGACCTGATGAAGAGAGTTCAAGGGGAACGAGTAGACACCTGGCTTCCAGAATAAAGTTAGATTAACTTCATGAAAGAAAGTGAGTAGGATGATATCACAGTGAAAAAGGTAGAAAAAGGCAAATTCATCATAATAAATATTGAGGTATAATATACCTATAATTATAATTCTACCTGGCACTAGATCAGCTAACAAAAAGAGATTGGAGGTTGCCTGTCACAAATGGCCCAGGAGGGTACTACACATTTTATGGAAAGACAAAATAACAAATGCAGGAGTAAGGGAGCTGAGAGAGCAGGACATGTTGGAAAATATCGTCAAATAAAAAAGGTTAAGGTGGTTGGGACACGTACACTGTATGCAAGGCGGGAGATATGCTAAGCAAGCATTGATTTGGGTACCTGAAGGAGGAAAGAGAAAGCGAGGAAGGCCGAGGAAGAATTGGCAGAAGATGGTGACAGAAGTACCACAACTAGTGAGCAACTGTAATCAGTGGAGGAATTGGACTGACCAATGTGTGAGGCACAGGAGGAGCTAAGGCCTAAGCTAAAGCTGGTCACAAATGTTCTGAAGGAATGGTTTTTCAGAAAATGCTGATTCAGCAAAATCAAAAACTTCCACGGGAATGTGTCGATGCTGTCCAATGTTTCGACAGAAACCACAGTGCGAGCTGGTTTGTCTCTCTTCATGGTTACTTGCCAAGCCTCATGCCAGCTGGTGGGCAGGCTGGCAGGAAGCCAGGCTGTCCAGTTTGCTGGCTCCTCAGCTACCCACCTGGTAGGTGAACAGGTTCCCAGGGCTGGGCAGATTCCCAGGCGTTATAATATATTATAACATAAAGATGAGTTGATAAGGTTGAAAGATTTTGTTTAAACTTTAGTCAAAATGAAATGATTTTGACCGTATCACATTCTGGTATTTATATTTTCAAAAGGAAATTTCAGAATTTTTTTCCATGGGAAATTTCAATTTTCCATTCCAAATTGGAAGTAAAAAATTTAAAATTTTTAGACTATCCTGGAGAATGGTAATTCTGCATTTCAATGAGGTCTACCTAATACCTTTTTTCAGGAAAAGAGAAATTCAGTAGTTGGTCATTAGAAACTTGTTTTATCTCTCAAGGCTTGTCTATATGGACAATTAGATTGCAGCAAGCTGAGGTGTGAATCTGCTGCAGTCTAACTGTCCATACACACCCTGCTGACGCATGTTAACAGTTGATTAATGCACTTTCAGCTAGTCCTGTTTCAAAGAGGACTAACTCAAAGAGTTCTAAAAAGATGTTTGCACATGAACAGTTAGGCTGCAGCAGGCTGGTGCAAGGTAGATTCACACCCCAGCTTGTTGTGGTCTGATGGTTCACATAGACGAGACCTTAGTTGCATCAGAGACTTGGCAGGAGGGTGATCACACTCCAGTATTTGTATTAACTTAGAAGTGGCTTTACTATCCTGATATCCAAGTTAACTAGACTGAGGCTAGCTCAGATATGTTTTCTCGAGCTCAGTGGTTTGAGCATTGGCCTGCTAAACCCAGGGTTGTGAGTTCAATCCTTGAGGGGGCCATTTAGGGATCTGGGGCAAAAAAATCTGTCAGGGGACAGTACTTGGTCCTGCTAGTGAAGGCAGGGGACTGGACTGGATGACCTTGAGGTCGTTCCAGTTCTAGGAGATTGACCCCCCCACCCCCGGTTGCAGTGTTGGCAAACTCTCAGAAATAGCTGAACCACTTTTGCTGAAATGTCAAAAAAAATCCAATCACATAAATAAATAAATCTGCCTACAACAGAGGCATGGCATGGAAAATTTCAGCCCAAACAGGTAAAGGCTGGCAAAATTGTAAGTAAGTGAAAATGGGAAATTTTCGTATAATAGGAAGTGTTGGGGAATCAAAATGAAGGGCACTATCAGCTCACGTAGAAGGTCTACTCCCACTACTGATTTGCTCAACAACCTAAGAGACGCTTGTTAAGTTGTTCAAATAGCTTCCAGGAGGTGTGCTGATGAATTTTGTGTAGATCTCTGCAACAGTATCCAAAAGGTGGCTGACACAGGTGACACTGGATGGTTGTATGAGGGCATTAGAAAGGCCATTGGTCCAATAAAGAATAAGACAGCTCCACTGAAAGATGTGGATGGCAATATCATAACTGATAAAAGGAAGTAACTGGAGAGATGGATTGATTTAGTCTGTAGTAGACTAACATGTGCTAGACGAATTGCCTGGGTTTGAAGTTATGACTTTGCTGGATGCCAAACCTACACTAGAGGAAATTGAACAAAGCATCAAAAAGATTCCCAACCACAAAGCTTCCGGATCTGACTGTTTACCTGCTACAATCTACAAATGTGCAAATAAAGACTTGCTGCAAAGATTGCACAAGGTATTGCTACTCTGTTGGAAGGACGAAACTGTTTTGCAAGATTTTAAGGATCCTCATTTTATCCAACTCTATAAAAACAAAGGAGACAAAAGTGATTGTAATAACTACAGAGGTATATCACTTCTTTACATCGTGGGGAAAATTTTAAGCCGTATTCTTTTAGCTAGACTTCAAACTTCAGCAGAGAGAATCTATTCTGACAGCCAGTGTGGCTTCCGCTAGGGATGCTCTGCCATAGACATGGTCTTCTCTGTAGGACAACTACAGGAAAAGTGCAGAGAGAAGCGTATTCCACTATATGTGGCTTTTATAGATTTAACAAAAGCCTTTGTCACAGTTAGTCAGGGCTCTACATTGTTCTGGAGAAGGTTTGTTGTCCACCTATATTGCTAAACCTTGTGAAATCCTTATACGATGGAATAAAGGCAACCGTAATGTATGAAAATCAGGAGTCTGACTCGTTTAACTATGGAGTGAAGCGGGATTGCATACTGGCTCCTACATTGTTGAATATTTACTTTTCATTCCTGCTTCAAGATGTGTTCCGTGATGTTCCAGGGGGTGTCTGTCTTAGCACTGGATATGATGGAGGTTTGTTTAATACAGGGGCGTAGCCAAGGGTGGACCTGGGTGGGCCACCTACTTAGCATTCAGGCTCACCCCCCAGCACCGGCTCTGCTCCAGCCCTAGCGCTTGCCCCACTCTGCCAGCCAGCCCCATGCTCCAGCTGGGCAGCACGGTCCAGAGCTCGCCCTGCTCTGCTCACCTGCTCGGTATTCCAGCCGGGGAGCGGGCAAGCCCCCACACCCCGACCATACTCCCTGGCTGGAGCACTGGGCAGGTGGAATGGGGCAAGCCCCTGCGACCCAACCCCGCTCCCCAGCAGGAGTGCCGGGCGGAGCAAGGCAAGCCCCTCTGCCCTGACCCTGTGCCTGGGTGCGCACCTGGGGCTGGGGGGGGAGGGGCAGAGTGTCCATGGCCTCCTGCTAGGCTGGTTGGAGGGGGTGAGAGGAGGCGGTCCCATCCCTCCCGCCTCCCCTCCCCCACCCCATCATTGCCCACCCACCTGAAGTCAGGGCCAACCCAAGCATCTGGTCCTGGCTACGCTACTAGTTTAATATTGCAAGGTTCAGAACTAAGACAAAGGTGAAGGAAATCATCAGAAGGGACCTGTTGTTTGCAGATGATGCAGCTCTTGTGGCTCACAGTGTTGATGCTCTACAACATCTTATTTCCAAGTTCTCTGATTCATGTAAAATCTTTGGGCTAGCAATAAGCGGTTATCATGCACCAAGGCTCTTCAGAACCAGTTCCAGATATCAGCTTAGACGGTATTCATCTGGATGTTGTTGACCAATTTTGCTATCTTGGCTCTACTGTTACCAGCAATGTAGATCTTGATGCTGAGCTCACTAGTAGAATTGGCAAAGCTGTCAGGATTATTGGTCTTTTGCAAGACAGAGGCTGAAACCATAATAAATTGTCAAAGTGAAAATCCGTATTTATGAGACGTGTTTTATCCACTCTACTATATGGCTCAGAAACATGCACAACTTATGTCAAGCATATCAAAAGACTAAACAGCTTTCATGTCAGATTCTTTCATAAAATTATTTGAATAAGATGGCAAGACGGTGACAAACGTGGAAGTATTAAATCATGCTGGTATGTCATTCATGGGAACATTGATTAGTAAGAAAAGATTCTGGTGGCTTGGACATGTCAAGCAAATGCCGGATTACAGGATTCCGAAGAGTGTGCTATACTCTGAAGTTTGTGAAGGGTCTAGAAAGAGAGGCAGACTGCTTCACAGATTTTGGGATGCTTGTAAAGATGAATTAGTATCCTTTGGAATCTCCCTCGATGGTTGGGAAAGGAGTGCAGAATGCTGCTTTGGTTGGCGGAGTCAGCTTGTAGATGGAGCGAGGCATTGTGAGGCAAACTGGATAAATCTTTGTGATGATGGGTGTCAAAGGAGGAAAAAATCTACTGCTCCGATTCAGAGAATTCCTAGTATGTGGGTGTGCCCTACCTATGGATGTGACCATCACTCGCACCTTGGATTCAGCAGCCATCAAAGAACTCATCTACGTTTCTACCATGCTCTGTAAAGAGCAACAGTGCCATTGATTGATTTTAATAGAGCTATGTTTTATATGTAACTAGAAGTGAATGGGAAACAGAATTTCCATCCCATGAAAAATTTCAACATTTTGAGTTTTTGCATCCCAAATTAGTACACAAAGTGTTTTTTTAAAAAAAAGCATGACATTTTTCACAGGATTGAAATTCTGAAATATTTCATTTGGTAAATAACAAAATGTCCCTGGTTGCCTGGCCCACCAGCTGGGGGTCCCAGTAGCTCCTTGGATGGCCATCTGAGGACCTGGGAAGCCAGTCAAGTGGCCAGTCCAGGTATTTAGGTAGGCTGGCAGAAAGCTAGCTGGCCAGCGTGCCTGCCTGGTTTCCATTGGAAGTTTTGACAGGCTCATCACTTCCCACTGAACTTTTTGATTTTGCCAAATCAGCATTTTCCAAAAGAATTTTTTTGACCAGATCTACAGATGTAACTAATCTTGATTGATTATTGTATTTATATATAGGGAAGCTGTACCCAGAGGTTTTTTTTGTTGTTGTTTTTGATACAGCATGTTGAAATTTCAAAAGATAAGGCTTACCTCTTAGCTGAATAAACTGAGAAATAGATAAACATTAAATTGGCATCAGTTTTTTGCGCTACAGGCGTCTGAGCAGAGCAAAATCAGTAGTTTTTTCTGTTAACTTGGAGCAAATGCAATGAAATGGAAATGGGAAACTGGATCACTTGTGTTGGTAATGGGCTACAGAGCCTTCTGCTACATGTCACCATGTTTATAGCGACCAAAAGTTACTGTTTGTTTGTTGACCTGTGAGAAGAATTTCATTTCAGTCCTGTTCCTACTGGATAACCAGGTATCTGCATAACAAAAATCACCCTCACAATTGGCTCTCATTTGTGGAGAGTCATAGGTTGGACAGGACTAGAAAGGACTCATGGTCCCTTTAATTTCTTTAGTTCAGCCCTGCGGCTCATTGAGAGAAACTTGCTCTGCTGTTGCACCTCTTCTGTGTATAAACAGAGGAATTCAGTGTACAGGGTGGTTACTCTGGCAGCGTTTATGATCTATATATATATAGATACATTCAACTTTTTTTAAAAAAAATTATTGCTACAGAATGTAATGCAAGTCTGCAGGATTATGCAGTGTGTATCAAATGAGCTGCAGGCTGTGAAGTGTTCTGTCTGTGGTTAGCCATCTAGACTGTGCCATTCCAAAAGGCAGTATACCACAGCTGAATGGTAAGGGTAAACCCTTGTCTTATTTTTCTGACATGCATGGTACATACTACTAAATATTGCATAGATTTTTAAGGCCAGAAGGGACCATTATAATCATCTAGTCTGATCACTTCACCTAGCTTGAACTGTGGACACCAGAACTAGATACAGTATTGCTGTAAAGTTCTCATTAATACTTTACATAGATGTAGTACCACCTCCCTACTCCTACCTGATAATCCCCTGTTTATACATTTAAGAATCTCATTTGTCATCTTGGCTACAGTATCAAACTGGGAGCTCATATTCAGTTGGTTATCTATCATGTCCCATATCTACCATGTCCCATAAGATTCTTTCACGGAGGTCGCAGGTCACAGATTCTGTGACTTTCTGTGACCTTGTGACTTCTGCAGTGGCTGGTGTGGCTGACTTCTGGGCTGCCCCATGGCCAACCTCACTGGAGCAATGGCCACTGCTGGAGCAATCAGGGACCAGCTGCTCTGGCAGTCCCCGGAGCCAGCCACGACCTGGGACCAGCTGGCTCCAGGGAATGCCTGAGCAACGGCTGGTGCGGCTGGTCCTGCGGACATCCCAAGCAGCGGTCCCAGGGGCAGCCCCGGGGAGTGCCCAAGCAGTGGTCCTGGGGGCCAGCCCAGAGCCAGCCACACTGGCTGTTGCTTGGGCGGCCCCAGGCAGTTGGCTTCGGGGACTGCGCAAGCAGCAGCTGGTGCAGCTGGTCCTGGGGACTGCCCAAGCAGCACTCCTGGGCGTGGCACTGGGGAGCGTCTGAGCAGCAGTCCCAGGGGCTGCCCTGGGGCCAACTGCACTGGCCGCTGCTCGGGCGGCCCTGGGCAGCTGGCTCCAAGGACTGCTGGAACAGTGGCTGGTGTGGCTGGCTCCAGGGAGTGCCCGAGCAGTGGTCCTGGGAGTGCCCTGGGAACTGCCAGAGCAGCAGCGGTCCCAGGATGGCTGAAGTAGAGGCCCCAGCACTGGAGCAGATTCCCACCAGCAGCGGTCCCCTGGAGCAGCAGGGCCCCAGAAGTAGAGATTTAATCAGGGACTAAAATTCATGGACAGGTCACAGGAGGTAAATTTGTATTTATTGCCCCTCACCAGTCCATGACTTTTACCAAAAATACTCCTGACTAAATCTTAGCCTTGCCCATAAGTTCTTTTCTGTGTCACTGTATTCCAGAAGACAGTCCCCCATCCTATGTGTGACTTACATTCTTTGTTTCTAGATATGCGATCTTGCATTTGACTGCATTAAAATGTACACTGTTCAGATAAACCACCTTTAGTAAGAAATCTAGGTTGGCCTGTATAACTGACCTGTCCCTATCATCATTTACCAGTTTTGCTTGGGATTAGTATCTGATTGACTGGCCTGTAGTTACTTGCGCTATCCCAGTTACCCCTTTAAAATATTAAGACATCTGTATTTTTTACAGTCCTCTGGAAGTTCTCCAATGTTCTAAGATTTGTTAAAAATCATCATAAATGGTTCAGAGAGCTGATAGACCAATTTTAAAAATATTCTTAGGTGCAAGTTATCCAGTCCTGCAGATTTAAAAATGTTTAATTGTAATAGTTGCTCTCGGACATCCTCCCTAGTTATTGATGGAATAGAAAGTATTTCATTATTAGTGTAAGAAATAAATACATTATGCTGTTACTCTACAAGTACAGAACAGGAATATTTATTGAATGCTTCTGCCTTTTCTACATCATGACTGACAATTTTGCCATTCTTATCATGCTAGTATTGTACCTTTAGCATTGCTAGGATTTCCTTTGTTTTTGATATATTTAAAGAATTCTTTCTGATTGTGCTTAACTCTACTGGCCATTGATTTTTTTCCCATTAGTACCTTTAGCCTCCCTTATAAATTGTCTTCTGCATTTCCTAACTGCTGATTTGTACTTATTGCTGTGAGCTTCCCCACTTTTCCATTGGTTATGTATTTTTTTTATTTTATTGCTGCCCTCACCTCCAAAATTAACCAGGATATATATATTTTTAACCAAAGATTTGTGATTACAGGGACAATTGTCGGGCCTTGAGTTTGTGTTATGACTTAGCATATGTATTGGGCTTAATCCCTTAACAGTCTTCCCTTTAGAAGCTAGTTTTAAACCTTCCAAGCTACTCTAGCCTGTCTGCTATCCCAGTTCCCCTTCTACTGAGTTGGAGGCTACTGTATCTATATATGTATTTCAGTGTTTAGAATCATCCTAATTGATAGAGAAGATGTTGAAAGAACATTACATTCTAAGCCCTTTATATACAGGGTGAAAACTAATTAGAATTGGTAATAGAGTAGGCCTAACATTTCATTGTTACACACAAATGAAAAATAATTGGGTTTCTCTAAATAGTAGAAGAGAAACTGTGCTTAGGAGAGAACTGGTATGAGGTGAGTGTTCAGATGAGGGACTGTATTTTCCTTCCAGAAGACCACATCTTCCTTGCTAAACAAAACAGAGGGAAGAAACCAATTCAACAGGGAAGATGATATCAGATTACAGCTCTCTTCCCTATGTGTTAAATTCAAGCCATTCTGCCTCCAGGAATACAGAAAATAAAGGGGCAAGAGTTGATGAAATTTTCAAGGAACTGTTTACTTGTAGAGGATTGTTGCATGCTTGCTTGCCTATGCAAACCTCAAAGAAGCTGACAATGACATGTATCAGTAACTGCTAGAGGTTTCACTTCCTCCATCTGAAAGTGGGTTTGTTGTCTAGAAGACTAGTTATTTCTACGGCCCCAGAATATTTCACTTGTTAACAGTTTCTTTCAGAGGGAGCTTTAAATCATCTCTGCCTATAGTCCTTTATTGCATCCCTGCTCAAAGCACTCTGAATTGCTGAGGGACTCGTATACTAAAGGCTAAATTCAGATTTGTAGTATTGTACTTGTGAGCCCTGGAACCTCGATTCTCCCAGGGATCTTTTATGGGAGTTAGGTGAATATTCTCTTACTTTGGAAATATGCAGGCATGGACTGGCAGAATTTTTCTGCAAGGCTGGGGTTCTCAGTGAAGATTCCAATTTTTTTTTCAATGGCCAAAAGGTTCATGAGAAACTTTCTCTGCCAGAATATAAATGGGGACTGTCACTCTCCACGTATGTTCTTCCTCTTGAGGAATGTAAGTTGTTAGACACTACAGTGTAGTACTTTTTTGCTTATTTAAATATGTTCAGCCAACTAGTTTCCACTATAATCTTGCATTTTGTGCCCCTTTATTCTTCCTTATTCTAGCTGGGACAAGTATGAAAAGTCCAAATACCACAATGCAATGCATGATGACTACCCCCAGTTTATAGACTCAAGTGGTTCAAATAGTAACAATAAGCAACCAAGGCCCCAAATGCCTATCTGATCTAAAGCCAGCCTCTGTTCTCTTTTCACTAGATGTAAACTGTCAGGAACAGAAGAAAATCTATCTAAATTTAAAGCTGTGTGAAAAGGGCATCAGAACTTGCATATACAAAATTGAAGGCACGTCCATTTCCTCAACCCAATTTTAACTCTCGCCAAACATTTTTCAAATTTTGACATATAAAATTCAAATGAACATAGGAAAAATGTTCCTAGTTTTTTTGTGAAAAGCTTTCCCTGTTCCTGTACTAGCCACTGAGCTCATTGAAATTTTTCAAAACTTGAATTTTGGGGGGGCAAAATAAAGGGAAGATGGAACATTTTGGGGGAAAATTCTTGTTATTTTCCCACATTTCTCCCCAGACGTCGCTATAAAACATATTTATGCATGCATCAGTGACTTTGTGTGGTGAATGTGGGAATTTTTATATTTTTTATTCCAATATGGACGTCGGTTTCCCCATGTGTTTGGAATTGCTGTGCACTGAGTGTAAAGAACAGGACACATGAGGTGTTTTGTCATATAACTATCTGGAGTGAAATGAATGGGTTGTTAAGAACTGACTTGGACCAACCCACATCAGTGGAAGACCCTACAGAGCCAGTGGAAACCCCAAGAACTGAACAATTGGCACTTTCCAACAAGGGGCACCCACCTTGGCTGGGTGAAGCACAGGTGAACTAAGAAGGAAGACAATGGAGGCAGTGGCAGGAGGTAGTAAGAAGAACTGGGCTCAGAAAGAGACAGGGTTTTCCTGGAACTAACAGCTTGTATACACTTGAACTGCTACAGCTGCAGCTGTGCTGCTGTAGCACTTTGGTATAGAAACTACATATGCTGACCAGAGGTCTTCTCCCATCAGCTTAGGTAATCCACTTCTATGAGACGCAGTAGCTAGATTGATGGATGAATTCTCCTGTCAACTTAGCTCTGTCTACATCGGGGGTTAGGTTGGTTTAACTACGTCACTTGGGGTGTATGGATTTTTCATACCCATTAGTGACATAGCTGGGTCAGCCTAACTTTCTACTGTAGATCAGACCTAAGACAGACACAGAGAAAAGGGAAACCAAGATGGTTCCTACAGCAGCATGGGTCAAGGGAATCTTGATGTTGGCCACTATGGACTGTGCTTTAAGCTTTGCTTCTCGTTAATACCTTAGGGACTTCTGATGCTTTGTTCCAGTTGACTAGTAACCCCTACTCTGCTTTGAAAAGGCTTCCCTGGTGCCACGGTGAATACTCACTAAGGTGCATTGATCCTACAGAGGGGGAAAAGTCTCCGAATGGAGTCTAGCTTAGTTGGACTTACTTGGTACAGTTCAGGGGGTGAAACGAGTCCTGGAGCCAGAAGCTCAGTCTTGGAGGTAGTAAGGCCACATGGCTTACCCTCGTGGAAGAGTTGGAGACCTTGTGGGCATGACACATTGAAGGGGTACTTCCCAAGGACTGTTTAAAAGCTGGAGCATAGCACTGATCCTGTGGGAGCCATGACACCTTAGCTGAGCATACCAGATAGGTAGTTTGTGACAGAGTACTGAGACCTGAAAGGTGGGTCAGTACTCTGATCACTGTAGCCTCAGTTAGTTTCCCAGTGATGGCTGATTGAGCAATTAGTTAATAAGAAAGAGACACGGGGGAGGTAAGGAACTAATTAGCCCTCATCTGGCTAATCTGATAAAAGCCAGGAAGGAATTGTTACAAAGGGAGGAGGACTGGGGTAGCTGAACCCAGGCTGAAAGAGCTCCCAAAATGGAGTAATCTCTTTCCCTTGTAAAGAGAGACTGAAAAATGTAGGGATTGAAAACAGTGATGTTGCACTGTACTGGTGTTGGTGGAATGGTTTGAAATAAAATACAGACTGAATACTAGAAGAAAGTGGGTCGGAGCAGTTTCTGGGGCATCAAAGGATGGGTACAGAGCACCGTGCTGTCACATAGTTGCATATAGCTGCCTTTGAATATACAGACACAAAATGGGTGCCTGTAATTTTATGGGTGTAAATTTGGAGGTCACTTTAGTTTCACCTTAGGGGCCAAATGTCCAAACTTGTCTCTTCTCCAGCTATTTTTACTATTTCCCAATAGCAGAAATCAATGTTTGATGGTCAAAAGCTGCATTTTGAGTCTGGAAACACTTCTTTCCAGTAGCAAAGGGTAATTATGAGAGGGCCAAAACCAGTAGGTCTCAGGCTGTTGAACAAAATATAGAGTAAAATATATATGGAAAGAACTTTGTGACCTGTGAATGATCGTGTTGTCTTTGTTCCTCTTGGTACTACCTTGTCACATAGGTCTTTGCTAGGCTTGTGGAGTTTTGATCCCTCTCCATCATTCTCTTAATCATGGGGAAAAAACTCTGAGTTGATTCTTTTGAATTGATTTCATAGGAATTACTGTGCACTAGTGGCAGTTGTATTTACACAACTGAAAAATATCTTCTGAATAGATTCTAGGTGCTCTTTTAGAAGACAGAGTACAGTCTTCTGCCCTGGAAATGTCAAACCACCACAGTTTTCCCCACAACTTACCCAGTCAGCTAAATAAAAATACATGGGTGGTCTCTGTGCATCAGACTGGGAGATTGCAGATATTCCCAGCAAAGGCATTCTAGGTTAATACCCTTTGGACTTGAATTCCTTGTGCTTTTTGCATGCTTCCACTTCTTTTGCTATCAAATCAAATGAGCCAAACATCATTAGAGCACTTTGTTGTCTTCACATATAGGCTAATGACATGTTCTTTATTCATGTCTTGTAACTGTAGTCACTTGTAAAAGTTCTACTGATGACTGAAGTCAACCACTTCCTGGATATGCACTTCAAGCCTAGGATTGCTTGCTTCATTTCCTGTATTATACTGTTGTAGCTCTGCTGAGAGCAAATAATACAAGGAGAGCACCTTTTAGAGTTTAGTTTATGAGGTTATTTGTTCTGCAGCAATTTAGGTACAAAGCTAGACTGATTGCTTTTCTAATTTCTTGTCACTCATCAGATATCTGTGACCTCAAGATAAGATATTAATATTTGCCGACTTACAGGTGTGGAACAGACTTACCAAAGGTGATTTCTTACTACTGTTTCATTCTAAAGCAGGGGTGGGCAAACGACAGCCCCAGGGGCCGCATCTGGCCCTTCAGACGTTTTAATCTGGCCCTCGAGCTCCTGCTGGGGTGGGGGAGAGGTCCGGGACTTGCTCTGCTCCGGCGCTCCAGCCGGGGAGCGGGGTTGGGGGCTTGCCCTGCTCTGTGTGCGCCATGGCTCCACACGGCTCCCAGAAGCAGCGGCATGTCCCGCCTCCAGCTCCTACGTGTAGGGGCAGCCAGGGAGCTCCACTCCACACAGTGCCATCACCCCAAGTACTGCCCCTGCAGCTCCCATTGGCTGGGAACCACGGTCAATGGGAGCTGCAGGCGGCACCTGCAGACGGGGCAGCATGCAGAGTTGCCTGGCAGCACCTCCACATAGGAGCCGGAGGGAGGACATGCTGCTGCTGCTTCTGGGAGCTGCTTGAGGTAAGCACCACCCAGAGCCTGCACCCCTGACCTCCTCCCATGCCCCAACCTCATGCCCCAGTCCTGATCCCCCTCTGTTCTCCGAACCTCTCAGTCACAGCCCAGAGAAGCCTCCTGCACCCTCAACCCCTCATCCCCAGCCAGCCCCACCCCAGAGCCTGCATCCCCAGCTGGAGCCCTCACTCCCTCCTGCACCCCAACCCCCAATTTTGTGAGCATTCATAGCCCGCCATACAATTTCCATACCCAGATGTGGCCCTTGGGCCAAAAAGTTTGCCCACCCCTGTTCTAAAGTTTTCTCTTTCTTTGCCCTCACACTTTTCAGGGCTATACAATGCACTGAAATTACTGCTCCAAAGCTTCTGTGAGATGCAGCTTCTCTGCCTTTCTCTATGCTGTTTTGTAACAATTGCCCCAGAAAGTTAGCCAAAACCCCTGTATAACACAACAGTGAAGGCACTGATTGGATACTCAGTCAGATTACTAATTCCACCATTTGGAAACTTCTGGAAAAAGTGATATCAGCAATCTATGGGGAAATAGGCAGACAGGTCTGTGTCTCCCTTCCACAGCCAAGAATGGAACCTAGGAGTCCCTCGTCTCACTATTCTTCTGCACTCAGCAAATATTTGTGAAACCCACTAGCTAACAGTCCCCGTTCCTGTCTAGTGATGGCCCACATAAAGAATGATAATCTGCTTCAGCTATCAGTTGCTCTGTTAGCTCCAAAGGCAGAAGTCTGTGCAGTGGATCCAAAGGTTCCCAATCCTGCTGATTTACCATGTTGTTTTCAATGATATATCATATGATATAACTTCTGTGGTTTTATTTGGTTGTTATACAAACCTAGGAAAGTACATACGCACATGTGCATGTGTGCAAACACTGGGGTTGCAAAGTCAAGCACTCAAAAGTGAGAAAATGCCAGAATTAAGGGTACTTGTGCAACCTTAATCCCCCCCCCCACCCTGTGTGTGTATGCCTTATGGCATAGTCTTTAATTATATGATCATATGCTATATTTGTACAGCCCCTTCACCTCATTCAGTGAACAGACTGGATGATGCTATTCAATGTTTTGTTTTATCCCCCTCATTCAATGAGTGACCATTGGCCTTATTTATTGAATATTATTTAGACCCTTCTCTGGATACAAAAGTATTAGTTTTCTCATGGGTTTTTCTATGGTGTTCATCATTATAGTATCTGGGTGCTTCACAAATATTAGTGAATCTAATAAGTCCTGCGAGGTGGGGTGGTATTATCCCCATTGTACATATGGGAAACTGAGTCAAAAAGTACACTAATTTTGGGTGTCCAATTTGAGATGCCTAGAACCTGATTTCCAGAGTACTTAGCATTGTATAGCTCTTCACATGTTCAAAGCTCAGCTCCCATTGACTTTAGTTGCAGCTCTGAGGGCTCAGTACTTCTGCACATCAGATATCACGATCTTAAGATGGACAGCCAAAAATGAACACAGTCAGTGGGCAGTTGTGAAAAGCTTTAAGTAACTTGCCCAGCGTCATGTAGAAACACTGTGGCAGAGGTAGGGCTACAATCCAGTTCTCCAGGGTAGCATTAAATTATCTTAACCATGAGCAAGTCCTTCCTCTTCCTGCAGTCTACTTCCTCATTCACCACACACCTTCTAACTTCTGCAACAAATGAGACAGGGCACCTACAGACAACAAACAGTCTCCTTCATTGAACAGTCCTGATTTGTCCCTAGGGTTGGTCGATTCTGTGCATTGAACAAGGCAGGGGTCCCATGGAAAAAATATAATTTTTTCCCTGTATTTTCCTAACTTTTGAGGGCTTCACTTTGCAACCTGAACATTCTTGTATATAGTTACACATACAAAACTATGTTAAATGTTCGGTTGCAGAATCTAAGTCATTGGTTGGAGCTTTGATCCAATCCAGCCAAAAACAGTTCAGCAACATATAGGCCCTGCAAAAATGTTGCCATCTGTTTACAGTGAAATTCAAGAGTGCATTATAAGAACATTCTCAAAATTCATTGACCTGGTCTCTATCCTGAAGGACTCTGATTGTTCTTGTTCTTTTGAGTCTTGAAAGTCTATTAATCTTCCTCTGAGCATGTCACTTATGGTTTTTATCATGCCCACTGGGATGCTCTGAAAAATGAGATGTAGTGCTTATAGTGAACTTTTTACTGATAAAATATTTCAAGTAAATAAAGATAGATGGCCTACCCTGTGCAATGCTTTCTCCAATGCTACTAGTGGCTCTTGGCAAGTAACATGTAATCGTTAACATAAATGTTTATTCAGTTTTATGAGTCATAGGCCAACTTCATGGAACAAACCAGAAGATTACAGAGGACAAGGTCTTATAGTTGTCACAGAGAAATTAGCATCAATGATGCAGCAAATAAGTGCTATAGGGAGGTCACTGCTGCTAGGTTTTAAAAACACACATTTTAAACACCTGCTCTGGAGAGCAACATAGGTTCCTCCTGGATTTATAACATATAGAGGTGTCAGGGAAGAAAGATCAGGGTTAGAACCACTTTCTCTATAGAGCCATTAGGTAGGGGTTAAAAAAACAAAACGAAAGGAAAACCTGGTTTGACCTTTCTGGCGCAGCCTGCCTATAAATGTGATTTAGCAGGACACACAACCATTGCTTCTAACGATTAGTAGAAAATTCACTTGAAAGCTTAGAAAGGATAATGTAGTGTTACAGAGTAGGCTGAAAAGTCTTAAATGCATAGTAATCTTGTAATAAATCGGACTCGGCTATGAAAAAAAGAAGTAATGACAAATTGCTGCTTAAACTGCTCTGTAAGGATTAGGCTTTTCTAAACCAAAGCCAAAACAATCAATGACCCTCCCAAATCTTCTTAAATATAATTTAGCATAGTTAAAATCTGGAAACTTTCTTTCACATACAACACCCACAATATATATAACACAAAAACCTTATACTTCGTGTATTGGGCACATCGGCAATGAAGTGCCAATGCTACAAGAGAACAGAATTTTTCCACCGCTCAATGGGCTGCAGGGGAAAACCACAGAGAAGAGATTAAGCAAAGGCATCCTTATCTTTTTACTGACCTAGCAAAAGGTTTATTGGATTGCATAATGGGAATTATGTATTTTGTTCTTGTCGCACCAGAGTGGAGAAAGAAAAGAGGTGAGAATTGCACAACTTAATAAAACATTACTATAGTAAAGTTATGAGTAACTCTATCATAAAACTGTGGTGAGAGTATAATAGTAATACTATTAAAATATATTGCTCGAATACAAGTGTCATTTTGAAGAAATTTTCTATAATCTGATTACAATGTTACCTGATAAATTTATGTTTTGTTTTTCTATGGGTTAAGGACACTTTTAAAGTAATGGGAAGAGTCAGCATGAATGCAAAATAAAGCAACATCATGGCCAACATTTATGTTGGAGGATGTGTTTTATGTGAAAAAGGTTGACCAATGACAGTTTAAAGCATGTCCACTTGCCCTTGATTAAGGATCTGTGTAGAACTGAATCTTAACTTTTCCCACCCATACAAAACTCACAGAACATCCTCCTCCCACTGCCTTCAATCACATTTAGATTAAAATGGTTTTAAGGACAAGATTTTTGTAAATCCATAATTAAGGAAGAGTGAACTGTTTGATATTAAATAAGAACGTGGCTGAACCATCACCCAAAACTTAAACCAACCTCCCCTCACTCTTTAAATCAAAAAGTTTTGGGAAAAATGTGTCTTAAAAAACCCCCAAAAAACCAAAAAACAAAGCTTCATTTCATGTTCCGGTATGTAGAGTTTCATACTGGACCAAAGCGGTAGTGATTGAACATTGCAACAGGTTTCAGAGTAGCAGCCATGTTAGTCTCTGCGCAAAAAGAACTAGGAGTACTTGTGGCACCTTAGAGACTAACACATTTATTTGGGCATAAGCTTTCATGGGCTATAGCCCACTTCATCAGATGCATAGAATGGAACATTATATATATATATACACAGAGAACATGAAAAGGTGGAAGTTGCCATACCAACTCTAAGAGGCTAATTAATTAAGATGAGATTATATATATATCTTCCTACTGTATGTTCCATTCTATGCATCTGATGAAGTGGGCTATAGCTCACAAAAGCTTATGCCCAAATAAATGTGTTAGTCTCTAAGGTGCCACAAGTACTCCTTGTTCTTTGAACATTGCAAGAAATTCTCTGCAATTGTTGTGCCAAAACCAGGAACGGCTGAAAAAATCTTTGTGCTCAGCTTCATAGGCTCTGGAGTTTCGGATAAGTTTTGAAAAAGGATCTGAACTTTAGTGCTTTATGTAGACAAAACCAAACTTTTGGAGGTTCACCCATCACAACTACTCACCTCATTTAGGAATCCAGTTTACTACCGATGCATGCATAGTCCCTCCCATTGAGAGTAATGGGCATATGGTATATACATCAAGAGGGACCCTAGTGTTTCTACTTTAAACTACCTTTTCCTTCATAGATATTCAGAGCTAGTACTGGTTGAAAAATCTGAGTAGCAAAAATATTGCTTTAGTTTTTGTTTCCAGTTGTCTTGTTTTCTGGTTAACATTTTGTTGACAGATTTTTATCAATCTCAAAAATTTTCAACTAGCTTAAACTGACGTCACTGAAATGAACAGAATGACAATAGAGTGACAATGCACAGCAAATATACAAAGGAAAGAATATATATAGGTAGCTCTTTCATAGTCAACAAAGTATATTGGATACCACTGAAAAAGCCACACCCTTGAGTAACATATTTACGATGACCTAACCCACTGTGCAGACAGTGCTAGGTCAACAGAAAAAAATTTCCGCCTACCTGCCACCTCTCATGGAGGGGGATTACATCTATGCCAATTTGTAGAACCCCTCCCATGGGTGTAGGTAGTGTCTACTCTAAAGTGCTGCAGTTGTGCTCCTGTAGTGTTTCAAGTGCAGACAAGCCCAATAATATGTGTTGATGTGCCTTGAATTACAGAGATGAACTGGAAGTGACCCTTAAATAGGCCATGAAAGCTGAACCTCTTAAGTAAGCACCCAGAAGTGGAGTGGAAATCTCATGAGATGTTCCAGTAATCTTGCTTCAAGTTGGGCCAAATCTGTAAGTGCAGAGGAGTGCAAAGAGAGAAGGGAGAAAGAAATGTGGAATGAGTAACAAAATCTTCTTGAACACCCAAAACCTGGGCTTAAGTTCAGGTTTCAGGCAAGACATTGGGAAAAGATGTTCTGACTCTGTCAATGTACTCCCTAATTGGAGTACAAAAATGTGTGCATGTGGTATGAAGGATCAGGTTGTCCTTGTAATTAACATAATACAGTAACTTTCACTGTAATATTGAGAGGTGTGGTCCATGCATTACTTAGCAATTACACATTGAAGGATTTAATTATTTTTTTAGTATAGTGTGTAAAATTCATCTAATGGATTGTACGTTTGAAATCAATTACTGGCCTCAACTCAAATAAAGAATGGTCTGTCAGTTTGGGAACTCAGTATTGCTGTATTTCCTGTGCGTATGTTATGATAGTTAGCATCATCCAATTCAGCAACTGCATTCAAATATATGAAGTTATTTTGTTTTAGACTTTACTTCAATGTTTTGGCGCATTGTGAATTCAAAGAAGTGAAGGAGGTTCTAATGATGTTTTCAAGGGAAAGAGAAGTGACAAAGGGTCCTGTGGCACCTTATAGACTAACAGAGGTATCGGAGCATAAGCTTTCGTGGGTGAATACCCACTTCTTCGGATGCAAGCAGTGGAAATGTCCAGGGACAGATATAAATGTGCAGAGAAGAGTCAGGCTAGAGATAACGAGGTTAGCTCAATCAGGGAGGATGAGGCCCTCTTCTAGCAGTTGAGGTGTGAACACCAAGGGAGGAGAAACTGCTTTTGTAGTTGGCTAGCCATTCATAGTCTTTGTTTAGTCCTGAGCTGATGGTGTCAAATTTGCAAATGAACTGAAGCTCTACAGTTTCTCTTTGGAGTCTGGTCCAGAAGTTTTTTTGCTGCAGGATGGCTACCTTTAAATCTGCTATTGTGTGTCCAGGGAGATTGAAGTGTTCTCCTACAGGCTTTTGTATATTGCCATTCCTTATATCTGATTTGTGTCCATTTATCCTTTTGCGTAAGGACTGTCCAGTTTGGCCGATGTACATAGCAGAAGGGCATTGCTGGCACATTATGTCATATATTACATTGGTGGATGTGCAGGTGAATGAACCGGTGATGGTGTGGCTGATCTGGTTAGGTCCGGTGATGGTGTCCCTGGTGTAGATATGTGGGCAAAGGTGGCATCGAGGTTTGTTGCATGGATTGGTTCCTGAGTTAGAGTTATTATGGTGCGGTGTGTAGTTGCTGGTGAGAATATGCTTCAGGTTGGTGGGTCGTCTGTGGGCAAGGACTGGCCTGCTTCCCAAGGCCTGTGAAAGTGAGGGGTCATTGTCCAGGATGGGTTGTAGATCACCGATGATCCGCTGGAGAGGTTTTAGCTGAGGACTGTAAGTAATGGGCAGTGGAGTTCTGTTGGTTTCTTTCTTCGGCTTGTCTTGCAGCAAGAGGCTTCTGGGTACACGTCTGGCCCTGTTGATCTGTTTCCTTGTTTCCTCTTGCGGGTATTGTAGTTTTGAGAATGCTTGGTGAAGATCTTGTAGGTGTTGATCTCTGTCTGAGGGGTTGGAGCAAATACGGTTGTACCTCAGCGCTTGGCTGTAGACAATGGATCGTGTGGTGTGTCTGGGATGGAAGCTGGAGGAATGTAGGTAGGCATAGCAGTCGGTGGGTTTTCGCTATAGGGTGGTGTTAATGTGACCATTGCTTATTTGCACCGTGGTGTCTAGGAAGTGGACTTCCCGTGTAGACTGGTCCAGGCTGAGGTTGATGGTGGGGTGGAAGCTGTTGAAATCGTGGTGGAATTCTTCCAGAGTTTCTTTTCCATGGGTCCAGATGATGAAGATGTCATCAATGTAGCATAGATAGAGAAGGGGCGTGAGTGGACAAAGAGCTGATGAAGCATTGTTCCAGGTCAGCCATAAAAATGTTGGCATATTGTGGGGCCATGTGGGTGCCCATAGCGGTGCCACTGGTCTGGAGGTATATATTGTCACCAAATTTGAAATAATTGTGCGTGAGGATAAAATCACAGAGTTCAGCAACCAGTTGTGCTGTGGCATCATCAGGGATACTGTTCCTAACAGCTTGTATTCCATCTGTGTGTGGGATGTTTGTGTAGAGAGCCTCTACATCCATGGCGGCTAGGATGGTGTGTTCTGGAAGATTACCAATTCTCAGTCTATGCATGTGTCCTTCAGGGAAATCAGGAAGGAGGAGGGAGCATTACCACTGAACACCCCCCTCTCGGCTAGTGTAGTCTTACTAAGAATTGCAATGTGAGAATCTGTGTGTTTGCTTGCTTGCTCTCATTTGAGTGGCAAATGTACTCTAGAAGTGTTAACCCAATTCCAAATTTAATTTCTTAACACTTCAGTGCTACATGAAAATAGACCGTAGTACTCTAAACTATCAAACTATGGCTGTTAGAATTGCTTGTCTCTGAACTGATTTGATTGTGCCTTTGGTTTTGAGAAAGGAAAAATGTTGATTCACGCCAGTGCTTTCTAGTTTGAAAACCAAATGTGAAACTATATGTCAACAATATGCCCTAAGTCACTTTATAGTTTGGTATTATCCCTGAACAAGTATTATCTAACTGAATTTTTCCAGTCAATGTGGACATAAGGAACTGTACTATATCTGCCTACCTCCTAGTAAAGGAAACAGTTTCCCATTCATCATAACTGCTGACTTCAGTTATGTTTCCAGACACTTCAAAGCAACAGTAATATAAAGTCAAGGACTCAATACTGAAAAAAGAATGCAAATGTTAATCTTGAATGTTTCTAACATGCATTCTTGTGAAAGTGCAATGAGTCAAGATGGTATCTGGTGTTAATTATTTGGGATTTACACAATTTTCCATTGTGTTTTTTTTTATATCCCTTCCAAAAGAGTAAAAAGCTGCATTATTATTATTATTTATTTATTATTTTATTGTGTATTCCCCTAGTGTCCAAACCAGAAACCAATTGTGCTAGTCTCTGTACAAACATAGAGTAAAAAACAATTCTTGTTACAAAGAGCTCACTATCTAAATAGAAGACAAAGGGTTGCGGGGGAGGGAAAGGGATGTAACACATAAGTGGAGTTAACAAATGTGCTGGTTTGCAACTGTTGTGTTAGTTATGCCCTAATTTATTTTAGAATGTGGGTGAGGGTTGTTGGGAGGGAAATATCTAAGACAATGGAAAGGAGAAGCGAGGTTAAGGGGACGGGAAAGGCGAAGAGTGGAGAAGAGGGGGAGCATGGTTGGCAGGGAGACTGAGGCTGAAGTGAAGACTCTGTGAGGGAAAGAGTAGGAGGGAGTTGGAACAAACAGCTATTGATTCTAAATAGATAGTGAGAAAGAGACCTGTTTAAACCAAATCTCATTTTAATAATTCACACCAACAGTCATCTTTGCTTTGTGAATTTTTAGTTTTGACTTCTCTTTTCCAGCAGTACTTTCATTTCATTCTCATGATAATTTGTTACCACAATCTGCATTTTGTTCAGTGCAAAATGGATTGATTTAAATCATGATTTAAATCAGTCTGCAGGAAACCTTGATTTAAATAATAGATTTTAATCACTTATACTTCTTAGTTATTTTCCGAATGGGAGATCCATTCTCATTGGTTGGTAACCATTAGAATGCTTTGCAAACAAAAATAACCTATAGACTGTCTGGTACTTCTTTTTGCTAGCGAGGAGGGTATATAATATCCATACACATATATAATGTACATCTTAACTTACATTTTTTCAGATTCTTAATTTTTACTTTCATTGAGTTTGAAAAAGGTGAATGTTGCATATCTTATTTGCTAGATAATTTTTTATTCTGGATTTGTGTCAAACTGCATTTGAGGGTTAGAAATTGTAATACAGTTAAAAGTACAAAACAGCATTTTAGCATAGTTTGCTATTAATAATTGAATAAATTAAAAGTACTGGATACATAAGAAAAATATAACTATCAAAACTGTTTTGCATTTAAAACTAATTGGTTTATTAAAAAAAGGTGTGAACTACAGTCAGTGTATTGATTGTTTCTTATCACCATGGGCCAGATTTTCAAAGGTATTTAGGTGCCTAGTGAGATTGCCAAGAGCTCCTAAGCAGTTTGGGTGCCTAATTCCTACTGAAATCAGCAGAGTTGGGTGCTTTTGAAAATCTCAGTAGGCATCTATCTGCATCTTAGCTGCCTAAATGCCTTTGAAAACCTAGCCCCACATCTTTCCAAGTTTTAGAATTAGTAGATCTTATACTCTCCCACTGGGCTCTTTTGCATAGATTGGAAGAAGGAAAAAAGCTTTCCTGCTTTTCAACTCCCAGTTGGTTTCTCTTTCTCTTCGAATGAACTAGTCCAAATGAAGAAAATATTCTCTGCACCTGCTAGCTACACTGAAATCCCAAAGTAACTAAGATAAGCTTGCATAACAAATGTAAGTACTTTCAGTAGGGAAACATGTAAATACCACCATTTGCTTCATTGTAAAGACTGAAAATGTAAATACTCGATGCAGGAAATGATATAGTGACATACTCCTAAAACGTGAGTTGACTTAAAATCTTAGAGATGTTTTCCCCCAAGTCTGTATAAATGGTGTTGCTTTTTAAATGATAACTTATTAAAGTAGGGCTCCCTGATGCAGCATATTCTTTATTAAATGATTTTGATAGATTATAGTTACTTAGGTCTTAACATAGGTTGTCATAATTTGAAACTGAATTTCAATCAGGTTTATTGTTACAAAGAAGAATATATTTAACTTAAATAGAAAATCAGATTTAAAAACTCATTGTTTTTTATCTACCCTGGATCAGTGCAGTTTCACAAGCAAGCATTTCTCATGCTCGCTCAGTTTCAATCAATAAGTTATGATGAGCACTTGTGTGAACAATTTCCATCATGAAAATGCCTTGTGGGGCACTTTGAAGAAGAGGGTTTCTGGGGCTTGGGAGCAAAGGAGAAATTGTCCAGGACCAATCTTCTCAATCTGTCCCTCTTCTGGTGTGATTGTAATATATTATAGAAGATTGATAGGACTGTCAAGACTTTTTTTTCTAGATAATGTCAGTTTTCTTGTGGTGCCTAACTGCCTACAGATGTTTGGGATGAGACCTACTGATTGTAACTGACTGACATTCATTGTTAAACTGTTGAAAATAGTAAAGTCTTGGTAACCCACTTACCTATTTCTGAAAGAGTGTAATGAGGATAATGTCCTTAATGAGTCAGACACAAGAATCAAGGCTAATGGTTTTCCAGTGGAGGAACAGAAGTATCATGCTTTAGCCTTCTGTGATTAGGGCTTGGGCAGTGAGTTGAGAGAGGTTAGAATGACTAGAATGTGTTACACACACTTAAAAAATGATGGTGCCAACATCTTAGAAATTTGTGAAACTTTTAATCTATCTTTGATAAGAAAAAGTCATAAGAAAAGTAAAAAAGCATTCAGGACAAAAAATTAAATTTCCATATATGTAATCACATCCAACTTAAAATAATTCTGTTCACAAAAGAGAAGAATTCTCAATTACATTCAGGATACCATTGTCACTGGGGTGTGGAAAAGGAGAGGATGGGGAAAGAGAGGGGAGTGGGTGTGTTTCAAAAAACAAAATAAAATGTTGTAGTAGTAGTAAAAGTAAGCAATATTAAACGTACTATTTTGTTCCCAAAGTCAGCATTCAATTATTTTAGGAAGTGACAAACAGCTGTAACCAAAAATTAACAAACTAGACAACATATATTTTGGAAAATAAATATGTGAAATGGTATGTCATTCTTTCAGATGATTTACTATGAGTCCCTGAGGTCAACAAGACCTCCACTTGGTCATAATAAAAGCTATATGTGCTTTTTTTTCTCCTTCCACACAATCACAGTTTTACAGGAAATAGTCAAGGTTAGAACTCAGAGAGACAACATCTTCACAGACAGAGTAATTTTCTTTCTATAAGCATTCTGGCCTTGGCCACATCAGGGAAAATATATACCTTTTGCTCATTGTAAAGAATATTACATTTTTTCCATGCTGTCTTCATCAATCTTTCTTGATCAATAACTCTTTCAAAAGAAACAATAACTATAGAAAGTGGTTGACTAGTTTTATTTAAAGACAGAGAAGCAATATCTGTATTAGGTATTCACAAAATCTTTGCCCGATTGCGAGGGTCAA
This sequence comes from Macrochelys suwanniensis, assembly GCA_033296515.1. Classification (NCBI taxonomy): domain Eukaryota; kingdom Metazoa; phylum Chordata; order Testudines; family Chelydridae; genus Macrochelys; species Macrochelys suwanniensis. Next base: position 70,929,585 of record CM065780.1, on the reverse strand, counting down.
AATAATCAATGGAATCCAAGAAACCAATAACAACTCACTGGGAATTTTCAGCATTTTCCCCAACACTGGTCTTTGCTACCCTTAGAGCTAAATAAAACATCAGTGTAGACCAAGCTACAGCAGTCTTGCCACAACTACTAACTGTGGTTCATCGTAAAGATAGATTGTCGGGGCTTTTATTTATATTTATATTTATATGTCAGTCTATCAGACAAATACATCTAGGGTGGAATTTCTTTAAAAAAAAAAGTTCAGCATTGGCCTAACTCTGCTCTTAGTGTAGTCAACGGGAATGTGACTTCAATGGTAGTAGAATTAGGTCAATATTGGGGACTTTTGAAAATTCCATCTAGAGTATCTGTCATTTGTCAAATAACATAGGCCCAATCGTATTCCCTTTTAAATCAATGGGAATCTTGCCTTTGATTTCAGTGGGAATTTTTTTTTTAATGGAGATATTACAATCTCCTAGAACTGGAATGACCTAAAAGGTCATCGAGTCCAGTCCCCTGCCTTCACTAGCAGGACCAAGTACTGTCCCCTGACAGATTTTTGCCCCAGATCCCTAAATGGCCCCCTCAAGGATTGAACTCACAACCCTGGGTTTAGCAGGCCACTGCTCAAACCACGGAGCTATCCCTGCCCCCCATGTGAATGGATTCCACTCCCATTGTATTTATTGACAAATTTCTTTAGAGCCATTAAGTCAATTTATGTAGAATTTATATATTCTTTGCTTTGTAATGAAAATGGCTCCCAAGGAACTTTATAAATATATTTTAAAATGACCCAAAGTGACCATGATGTTGCCTACTAATTTAGGACAATTATGTATGTCCCTATTTTAAGCACATATTTAAAAAAAATCTAGAAAATCATTGGTATCTATGCATAGTGGGCATTCTTCAAATGTGATTCCCTCAGATGTTTAAAATGGTTATTTTTCAAACTTCCTAATGTATTTGGCAAGTCAAATTTTACTTTTTAAACTAAAACTGTTTATAAGCTATGGCTCAAATCCTGTCCGTCTATTTCATAGGGGAAAATGGACTAAATTAACCTATTAGTCTTGTGTACTGAATGGGGGCAGTACAGTTGGGTCAATATTGAGTATGGGATCCATGGACCTACTGAAGTGGGTAAAGAAAAGATGCAACCAAGTTTCTGTCCCCTGGATAACCCTGGGCATTGCTACATCAAGGAGGGAGAACAAGGCAGGGAGTGGAGGGTGGCGGGGGAGAATTATTTGTAGTTGATGGAGAGGACTCTCTTCGCCACCAATTGCACGTGGTCTCTTCTGTACTGATGGAAAGCTTCATTTTGGAACAAACTCCACCTCATGAAGCAGCTTCATGGCTCATGGCTACATAGGATTCCCCAGCTGCTGAGGAAGGGTCCTGCACTACAAAATGTCATTATACCTCACAACCTTTGCATCAAGATTATACCGAGCCTGATTCTGAAATCCATTGAGATTTGCCCTAAGCAAACATAAACTTGCTCTCAAATTTTACAATCTTACACTTATTTTATAATCACAGGAATAGGTTTGGAAAGATTAAGGTATTTGCTTCATAATTTGTCTTGAAATTAATGGAAGTAAGGTCTCTTCCTCTTCCCCCCTCCCCTGTGAAACTTTACATCCAAGAGTTATTCCCAATGGATGGTGACCAGTGTTAGAAGATAACGTTGTCATTCGTTAGAAGCTATGCCTCTGTACCTGGGGAAGAGTCCGTTCCATTACAGTACATGATAAAATACAGTACATAGTAATAATCTTCAGGAACTATTGCTTCAAGTAAATGGTAATTACCATTGATTTATAATTAAATGGGTCTTCTCTACAAATTTGGAAGCCTAATCCAAAAGGAGGAGGGGAATCTTTAGCAGAGAAAAATCTTGTGTTTTTTATAAAAACAAAACAATTCTACTCATGTATCTGGAGAATGGAGGCACTACTAGAGGTGTGTGTAACTGAATACAGAGTGGGGAAAAAGAACATCAAATCTCTCTAATCCCATGAAATGTCATGGAACGGGACACCGGTCAGCTTCATTTTTAAAAAGATGCTGTGTGAGACAGCATGTGGCTGTGACAACAGGACACTGCATAGATGTATTAGTCAGCAGTAATGGAAGAGAAATGTTCTGGGAGAAAAAGTTAGCAGGGACAAATTTCATTTCAGTTGTAGTTCTACATAGAAGTCACTCATCTAACCTCAGAATTAAAACTGAAAAGCGAGATAAAAACAACAACTTTATTTCTGTCTGGAATTTTGTTTATTTAACCCTGTCTCTCTAAGTGTGTGTTTTTCAGTGCCACTGAGGTCTAGTGTTCCTATCTACCTTTATACAGGGGTGCCTTTAAAAAAATCAACATCTGTGAAAGTTAAATTCACCATAGTACAGTATTTGCACTGTATTTTTTGTTCTGAGTAAAGTGGTTACCATTGCAAAAATCATCATTTAGCAAATCACAGCATTTGGTATCCAGGAGAACACGGTTATTGCCTCTTCTATACCTATGGAAAAATTGCACCTTAGATATCATTATGTGGAAACTGGTGGTAACGTTGACTTATGAATAGTAATCACTGTCTAGAAAATATAGCAATAAAGTAATATTCTACAGTAAATACTTGATTTCTTTGTCTAATGGCACCTGCTATAAGATTAATTTTAACTATTATTTAAAATGTATTTTGTCTTTTGAATTACATAGACACAATAAACTGATTTCAAAATCTAATGAATCAACTAATATATACATATTGCTCAACGGGCTTTCACCTCTGTATAAATCGCTTCTTTTCCAGTTACAGAATGTTCATGAAGTGACATAAAGGCACTGCAGTGACCTCTCTCACCACCAGTAAGGAACACTTCCAGGGAATGACGGGGTATCAACAGGTTCCTGCTGGTTGCATATTTTGAAGTCTGCACTGATCTCCAAATAAATTCTCACTTTTGAATTAGTGTTATGATAGAATGTACTATAGCATTATGTTATGACTGAAAAATGCTAATAAAATAATAAGTTGCTAACATTATACTATGTGGTTATCAAAATATAGCTATCAGAAAGAATCATTTCATAAATATTTCAGATGCTAAGTTCATGCCAGGGGAGCAAATATATTTTAGGTAATTTGTTTTGTATCATCTCACTTTTCATTTTTCACATGCCCTTTCCCCTATCATTATGGGTCCAAATCATAAATCTCTATTGTTTCTGCTGTAGTATCTTTCATAATTGGAATCTTCTAGTTTCTAGTTGTGGGGGAGGATGGAAAAGGTGCAGTTTTAATTTTGGATCCCTTTTGATTCTAAGTTATTGCTATGTCTTTCTAACAAATTGCTGCACTGAAGAATTTAATGGCCTCTATTGCCAGGCTGATATGATGTGTCCCCATTACAGTATCAAATGGTGCTAGCTAAAACTGTATTCAAAATTGGTTGTCAAGAACAATTCTGGTTAATACAGCAAAATAATGCTTGACTTTTTTTGTCTTGTTTTCCACATTGTTGTAGGTAGTGAGGTTGGAACTTTGTCTTGTGTTGTGTTTCATTGTGGACAGGGGTTATGGTGGTGTGTATGTTGATACTCATGGAAAATGCCACATTGATAAACCACAGACACTGAAGGACTCTCTACCTTATAAACAGGTATGCTACATCTTAGGCAGCTGCAGTGCAAGACTCCCCACTTTGGACAGTGAGCAGCCCTTTGATATGCCCTCATAGGAACACCTTGGGATGGCAATTCTTTGGGGGTAGGGATTGCATTTTCATATCTGTTTGTACAGTTCTTTACACAGTGGAGGTTATATAGTGTACTAGTGAGATCATTCAGTTGGAAAGGGTCTTTGCCCTAAATACAATGAGGATTTTTTTAAAAAAGGATAGTATACATTTATTCATACCGACAAGGTAGATAACCTCACTAGTAATTACTGTGACATGTCTGTGTCTTGTGATAGGGTGTATACCTCACTGTCAGTGACAGGGTTAAGTGGAGACAGAGCACAATTAGCTCATTCAGTGGCACCTGGAGGGGAGATAGGTAATTTAAGATTAGAACCAGCTGGATAGTTTCTATATAGGAAGGACTGCTAGGCAGGGACTCTCAGGAGAGATGCAGTTAAAAGTTCTTTCTCTCTGGGAAAGGTATTGGAGAGGGGCCCGCAGGAAGGAGCTTGTACTCTGGGACTACCCCTAAAGGGAGAGGGCAGCTGGGGTGAAGGATACTCTCCAAGCAGGTCTGGGGGAAGAGACTTTAGGGAAGAAGGCCCGAGGGTTAGCAGCTGAGGTGAAGCCAAGCCACCTCCAGGGAGAAAGCTCTGGGAGGCAGCCTTCTATAACAGAGAGAAGAACTCTCCTGAGCCCACGAGAGGGATGAAGTGTCTGCAGAGGACTGAGCCCAGGGAGGGTGGAATACTTTTCATCTGCTGACTCTTGAGTTGGGCTATTGGCCCTGGAAGGAGTGGGACTCTGTTACACCTGGCTGGATAATCAAGTCATCGCACAGACAACTGGAGCAGGCAGCAGAGCTCCAATGATTGGTTTTGCCACGAGGATGCTCCAGGATGGTGAGTCTATGACTAACCTACATTACAGCTACTTGGGTATTTTTAAGCAAACCGGTCCCATTGCCAAAAATGTAGCCATTGAAACTGAAACTGTTTATGGGAAAGGGTTGGTATTAGCAAAACCATGTAATTGAAAAAATTGTCAAAACATCCCGTTTTGACACTTTTAAAAATAAACCAGTCCATTTTCAAAATGAAAAGTAATGTTGTATGTGAGTTAAACATATTACATTTATCAAAATCAGAAACTTCAAAATTGAAACAAAATGTTTTGATTGACCAAACTGAATCTTTTTGGTTCTGTTTTGCAAAATCTTTCAAGATTTTGATGTTATCCTGAATCAGGCCAAGAACACTTTTTGAAATCTCAAATATTTTCCTGGGACGGATAAACAGTTTCCCTCCCAGATTCAATTTACATACATCATAAACGTGAAGGTGAAAACCTTGTGACAAATTTTATTTATCATGCACTTTTGACTGCCTGGCCTGTTGTCTGCCCATTATTCCATCACCCCTATGATTTATGCCATCGTTCCAAACCCCAGAGTAGCTCCAAACAGTCTATTTTTTTAAATCAGCCTGACAGAGAAATGTTTTCTCTTTAATACCCAAAATTGGAATCTCCAAATTACACTGGTCTCAGGCCCAAGACAGTCAAGGTTCAGTTCTGTTCCAGTGACAGCTTTTCTGTGTTTAGAACTGTCATTGCTTTAAAGTCCAATACTTTGTGGCCTTACAGGGATAGAAGCAGAAGCTTTAAACCAAATGAAAGGAGTTATCATTAGCTTCCCAATTGGGCTCAGCACTCTAGCTGTGGAATGGCCTGAGATAATTGGGGCTGCCTGGAAAACAAGAATTCCATTTCACAAACATTTTGAGGTTTCTGCTCTCATTGACAGGGAGGGTGAGAAAGAGACCCACTCCCAACAAAATCAGTAGCCCAGTGGGGCTAGGGCACTTGCCTGGAATGTGGGAGACTCAGGTTCAATCAGATAGAGCAGGCATTTGAACCTGGGTTCCCAATGACTGGGCTATTGGTTATTGGGGGGGGAGGGGTCTCTCTCTCTCTCTCTCTGGTTGTGATCCTGGCATTTTTTGACCAAAAAAAAGTTGGGAATTTTTTGAGCCTCTGTAGAGATAAGACTTCAAATCCTGACTTATTTTAGGTTCTCTGTGCAATGTAATGTGTATGAGAATTAGTCCTATTCAAAAATTTGGATGGGGAAACCTGAAGTGGAGTTTTAAATGAAGGGGACCCTCTGCTTCACCATGTGGGGTCTCCTACATCTTGGCTGTGCCACCGGGAAAGGTCAAGTTGAGCCAGCCACGTGGGGCATAAAGGACTATGGAGTTAGATCCCCATGAGAGGGCTTGGAGGTGGAGCTGTTTCCTTTGGATTTGAAAGAAAATCTGGAAGGCCAAGCGCCAAATCATCACTCCCAGCAGGGGAGACTGGAGCAGCCATGGGGAAAATCACCAGAGAAAGAAGGTGAGGCCACAATTGAGTTTCCATGCCGAGGAGACAGATACTATAGTCATAGGCTCTTGTTTTTAAAAAATCTTGGCTACCAGCCTTATAAAGCGTAAAAAACATACAAGCAGGGCTTAAAAAGCGTCTTGTTTTTCAAAAGAGTGAACAAAAGTATCTGCAGCTATTTTAGGAGAACAATCTTGCATTGGTATGAAGATAAGGTGGATGAGCTAACAGATCTCTTCCACGATTCCATTAAATATTTGTCTTGTGATTTATCTAGCAGGGAGACTTCAGCCCAGACAGACCCCACATCTTTGTGTGTGTTTAATGGTGAGATTCTGTCTTTTTCTAGTTTTATAGCTTAATAAACAGAGGTGCAAAGAATGATCACTTGATCAAAATTCCAGAGTCAGTAGCTCAGCTTGGACTGGAACTGAGGGTACTACCGGATTTCCAGTTCTTTGCTTCATACCATGTTGTCTCATTTTGGTTGAAAGTTTTCCCCTCTTGGCCTATGCTTGTGGTGGAAGGGAATTTCTAAGAGCAAAGGACAATCAAAGTGTGACATGACATTTTGTTGCTGATCTGCAAGTGCAGCAATAGAGGGCTTATTACGTTTTTTTATTGAATAAGGCACTATGCAGTTGCCAGTGCTGAGCATGTGATCAGCCAATCTGTTTTTTTTTAAAGCATATTTTTCCCTGCCTCTGTTTTTGTTTTTTATAACTGAGCTAACTACAGTCTATTCTTGCCTGATCTCCAGCCATAACCCAGCATATGTTGTCAGTAGTGGCATTAAAAAAATAAAATAAAATAAAATAAAAAAAACCTTTCTGAACCGAGGCATTAGGCTTGCATGTAATAAGATGTGTAGTAAAGTAATGAAACCACCATATATTTTAATGTTTTTGTCTGAAGTGGGCTCTCGGCCATGATTCCAATGGTGATGGGCCATCTGGGTTGCAAATCTGATTCCAGCATTGAGGGTTACCTCATTGTCACCAGGAAACAGGAAATAAATTTGAGAAACATCTGTTTTTTCACCTTGCACAAATTTGTCAGTGTGGATGCAGTGTTTCATAGCTGTTTTGCCTTTTGTTTTACAAAGCTTGAAAAATTCTGGTTCCTTTTTCTTTCCCTACCTGAAGAATAGTAATAGATAGTTACAAAGCTGAGATGCATACTTTTGGAGATGAGTGATTTCTAATCCAAAAATCAATTGCCATGGGAATGGCTGAATATATTGGCGGGGGGTCGGGGGGAGGGAAATGCAACAAATTGTTACATGATTTAATATTAGGTTTTTAGGATCTTGAAAAGTGGGGCTTTTGGTCTTATAAGATATTTTAAAAATGCTGTAAAGAGTCCTAAATCTCCATTATAATGGCAAAAAAGTTAGTCTAAATTTTAGCACCAGCATAATGAGTTCCTGGGTTTATGACTGGGACTTCTAGGCTCTATGATAATAATAATCTGCTTCCTGTTCTCTGCTCTTGTTTTAAAATATCTCTGACCCTCTCACAATATGATGAGTTGAATGGCATTTATAATTGTAGAATTGTGAAACAGTAAAACATAATAGGGATAATTATTTATAGTATAGATACATACACACTACTGGGATAGTTAAGGGGGTTAGGGAATCCAACTACACTCCTAAGAAAAATTTTCTTCTGGCTTCTCACAAACTGTGCACGCACATTTGTTTATACACTGAAATCTAGTTGAATTGTGCATTGTGATACCTTTTTCCTAGATCCTTAGACTTTTAGGCCAGAGGGGCCCACGGTGATCATCTGCTGAACACATGCTAAAGAATCTTGCTCAGCAACTTCTGCAGTTGTGTTTGCATGCAGTTTTGTGGGTGCAAAACACACGCATTGCTATTTTTGAAAATGTAAAATTATACTAGCTTCCCATGTATGTGCCAGTATCATGATGAGATATTACAGCAAGAAGTGCACTTCATGAATAAGTATAGAAAATAAGGAAACATTTTTTGGGGAGCGGATGAGCTTTACATTCTGTAGGGATGGCTGGGATCCTCCTGTTGTATCAGTCAAGCAAGGTACTAACAAACTGCAACAGGTCTTTATTTTAAAGTGGAAACCTCTTTACCAAGCTGCTGCTGCACTCTCTGTAGCTCTCCCAGCCTCTCAACTCCCTCCTCCCGCCTTCCTGTTTCCTGTCCTTTCAGACTCCCAGCAGCCCGTGCTCCCAGTTCTAATAATTACAAGCAACATCTAAACACCACACCTCCATGCAGATAAGGGCGTGAGATGAGTTGATATTTATCATGAGTTGGCTCTAGTAGAGACATGTGGTGTCCAATTGTGGAATTCCAGCAAAATCTGTTTGTTCTAAGCTGTATCAGCATCACCGATGTACTGGCAGAACCACATGCTAACATGTTGAATTTGGCTAATTATGCTAAAAAATATATCAAGTGAACTCATGCAATCCAGATTCTGAAACTTGGATGGCTTCTTGGGGACAGAACTATCTTTGGCTCATTGCGCTGCACATGTGTGACAAATTTATATGAATACATAAAGGCATTGCCAGTGTAAATATGACCTCTTCTATATATCCACTGAACCATATTCAGCTCTCACAAAATGTCATACTCATTTCTTTAATTATTTGAATGGAAGTGCTGGTCTGAGTGTAAATGTGTTTTGAAGGTATCTTTTAGTTTTACTTATGGCAAGCCTACACTTAACACTGCATCGGCACAGCTGCACCAGTGCAGCTGCACTGCTGTAGTGCTTCAGTGAAGACGCTCCTCCATCGACCAGAAAGCTTCTCCCGTTTTTGTAATTAATCCACCTCCCCAACAGACGGTAGTTAAGTCGATGGGACAAGCTATCCTGTCATCATAGCACTGTCTACATGGGGGTTGGATTGGTATAACTGTGTCACTCCCGGGTGTGGATTTTTCACACCCCTGCGTGACATAGTTATACTGATATAGGTCTGTTGTGTAGACCTGGCTGGAGACTCTTGCAAGTATTGGAAAGCAATTATTAAGCTTTAATGATTATTGGCTCTTTATAAGGTGTGTCCATTAGGTGGTTGCAGTGACTAAGAAACACACAAATAGGCACTTATTTTAAAGACATTTTGTAATTCATAGAGGTATCTGGAGTCTATACAATTCAGGGCTAGAATTATGTGGAGATGCAGTGGATCAGTGACCTGGCACTTTTCTGAAGGCTCCTATCTTGTTCTTGAAAATTTCAGTGTTCATTAAAAATATCAGTTTCTGTCCTTCTCAGTTGTGAGAAAAACTGAGATGTGAACTGACTGTTGGTGATGTGTCTCCCTCTGTAGACAGCCCGAAACAACAGTCCTGAGAGGAGTACATTGTCCTATTCATCTTGGTGGGGTGCTAACTTAGATGGCCAATCATTGCTTAGAGGTCTACATTGCTTTCTGTTTCACTGCTGATCAAAGCATGTTAAGGAGGAGAATCTGCATAATCTACTGTGAATAGTATCTCATTTTGGTGCTGTGGGAGAGTACCACAATTTTTTTTCTTCCCAATTTGAATTTTGGAGTCAAAAGGCCAGAAGGGAGGAGTGGAGCCCAGAGGCTCATCTGTGCCCCATGAAAGGGGATCCAATCCTGCAGAGTCCAATGGAACATCCAAGCCCAACTCCAACCAGCCTAACCCACTCATTAACTCAACTTCTCTCCATCTGCCAAACAGTGGGGGCCTGGCCTACTGCAGTGCAGTGCGGGGAATCAGGGTCAGCTTCTTCTCTGGTTCTTTTGGATGCAGCTGCTCTTCTTGCTGGGGGCTGTTTGCAGACTCAGCCATATGCCACTGCAATGGTTACACTCAATTCACATTTTCAAGCTTTTCTTTGTGACCAAAATGGCTAGAAATATAATTTTTGTTCAAAATTAAAGCTTAGATTTTGATGTCCTTGCAAGAGTCTCGGCGACGGGGCCCTAGATGCAGGTCTGTGCCCTTATTCTGATCTGACCCACAATGCATCTGACCCACATTCATAGATTCCAAGGCCAGAAGGGACCATTGTGAACATCTAGTCTGATCTCCTGTAATAACAGAGGCCATGGAACTTCTTCAAAATAATTTCCATGGCAGATCTTACAGAAAAATATCCAATCTTGATAAAAGCATTTCCAGTGAGGAGAATTCACCATAACCTTTGGTAAATTGTTCCAATGATTAGTTATGCTCTCACTGTAAACATTTATGCCTTTTTTCCCAGTCTGAATTTGTCTAATTTCAACGTCTAGCCACTGGATCATATTATACATTTTTCTGCTAGACTGAAGGGCTTATTATCAAATATTTGTGCCCATGTAAGTACTTCTAGGCTGTAATCAAATCATCTCCTTAACCTTCTCTTTGTTAAGCTAAATAGATTGATCTCTTTGAGTCTATAAGACTTCTTTTCTCACCCTTTTAATCGTTCCCATGGCTCTTCTCTGAACCCTCTCAAATTTATCAACATCCTTCTTAAATTGTGGACACCAGAGCTAGATAAGCATTCTAGTAGTAATCACACCTACCTGAGATTCCCCTTTTTAGGGATCCGTGGATCACATTAGCTCTTTTCATAACAGCATCACACTCAAAGTTCATGTTCAACTGATTATTTTTCAGAGTCACTACCTTTCCCAGGATAGTAAGTATAGCCTAGATTCTTTGTTCCTAGATGTATATGTTTACATTTATCTGTATTAAAATGCATCTTGTTTGCTTAAGATCAGCTTACCCAGTGATTCAGACCTCAGGCCCTGTTCTCTTCATTATTTCCACTCCCCCAATTTTTGTGTCATCTCCAGACTTATTAAAGATAATGTTATGTTCTCTTCCAGGTCCTTGATAAGTGTTAAACAACCTAGGTCCAAGAACCAGTCCCTGTGGGATCCCACTGGAAACACCTGTTTGATTATTTCATTTCTCTGTTTACAGTTAAATTTTGAGACCTATTGGTTAACCAGCTTTTAGTCCATTTAATGTATGTCATGTTAATATTAGAAAGACAAGGTGGGTGAAGTAATATCTTTTATTGGACTACTGTAGGTGAGAGAGACAAGCTTCTGAGCTTACACAAGGCTTTTCATGTGTGTTGTGGTCTGAGGGTTCTAGCCCAGATCTGAAGAAGAGCTCTGTGTGAGAGAGTCAGACTTTCACATTTACAGAGAGCTCTTCTTCAGGCCACAACACACAAGAAGAGCTTTGTGTAAGCTCAAAAGCTTGTTTCTCAATCTCACCAACGGAGGTTGGTCTAATAAAAGATATTGCCTCACTCACCTTGTCTCACTAATATCCTGGGATGGACATGGCTACAACACTGCATACATTTATGTTAATGTTATTGTTTTAGTTATTAAATCAAAATGTTGTGTGGTACCAAGTCAAATGTCTTACTGAAGTCCAAGTATGTTATATCAACACTGTTCTCTTTTGTCAACCAAACTTGTAGTCTTGTTTTCAAAAAATCAAGCAACTCTGACAGGATCTACCTTTCATAAATGCATGTTGATTGATGTTATGTTAGCCCCCTTTAATTCTTGATTCATCAAGTCTTGTATCAGATGCTCCATTATCTTTGCTGGGATTGATGTTAGACTGAAAGTCCTATAATTGCCTGGGTCATCCTGTTTACCCTTTTTAAATATTGGCACAACTTTAGCTTTCTTCTATTCATCTGGAACTTCCACAGTGTTCCCAGACTTACTGAAAAGCCACATCAATAGTCCACTGAATTCCTCAGCCAGATCTCTTAAAATTCTTGGATGCATGCTATGCAGAGCTGCTGATTTTAAAAATATCTAACTTTAGTAACTGCTGTTTAACATCCACCTGAGATACTAGTGGAGTAGGAGTGTTATAGTATGATATGTCTACATAATCTGTTTCTCCCCCAAATACAGAACAGAAATACTTATTGAACAGTTTTCTGCATTATTGACATTTCTACCATTTTCATCTAGTAATGGACCAGTATCATTGTTAGGATTATTTTTGTTCCCAATATACTGTTTTAAAACTCCTTCTTACTGTCTTTAACTCAACTGGCCATAGATATGTCCTTGTGTTCTTTTCATAGAATCATAGAAGTGGAAGGGACCTTGAGAGGTTGTCTAGTCCAGTCCCCTGCACTCAAGGCAGGACTAAGCATTATCTATACCATCCCTGACAGGTGTTTGTCCAACCTTCTCTTAAAAATCCCAAATGATGGAGATTCCACGACCTCCCTAGGCAATTTATTCCAGTGCTTAATCACTCTGATAGTTAGGAAGTTTTCCTAATGTCCGACCTAAACCACCCTTGCTGCAATTTAAGCCCATTGCTTCTTGTCCTATGCGCAGAGGTTAAGAACAACAATTTTTCTTCCTCCTCCTTGTAACAACCTTTTATGTACAGTAACTCCTCACTTAGTCTTCTCGGTTAATATTGTTTCATTGTTACATTGCTGATCAATTAGGGAACATGCTCGTTTAAAGCTGTGCAATGCTCCCTTATAACGTTGTTTGGCAGCTGCCTGCTTTGTCCACTGCTTACAGGAAGAGCAGCCCATTGAAGCAAGCTGGTGGGGGCTTAGAACCAGGGGTCCACGGCAGCCCCCTGTCAGCTCCCCGCTCCTCTAAGTTTCCTGTGTGACAGCCACCCAGCAGGCTATCAATTGCCGGCAGTTCAGCTGTCCCTCCCCCCCCACTGCCATGTGCTGCTCCTGCCCTCTGCCTTGGAGCTTCTTCTGGGAGTCTCCTGCTTGCTCCACGGGGGTGGCGGGGGGTGGCGAAGAGGGGAGCTAATGTCAGGGTGTCCCCCTCGGGGTGGGGACACGATAGGGCTCAGGATGGAGAGACTTTGCTGGCTGCAGCTGCTGTTTCAACTTCCTGATATACTTAAAAAAGGCAATGTACTTAGAGTGGTATCAGCGTACTTAAAGGGGCAATGTGCATCTCTCTCTCTCCCACACACAGGGTGTGTGTCTCTGTCTGCCATGCTGTCTCCTTTCCCTCCATTCGTGCTGCCTTGTAGAGTGTGAGGCTACATTAACAACAATGTGTTAACCCTGGAGGGTTAACCGAATGCTAGTTCATCATCTAGCAGTAAGGCATTCCCTGGGAAATATCCCACGCTCGTCCACCCTCTAACTTCACTACCTCAACCAAGCTTCACAATCATCATTGCTGTGTACAGTATTAAATTGTTTAAAACTTATACTGTGTGTGTATATATATATATATTATAGTTTTTTGTCTGGTGAAAAAAAATTCCCTGAATCCTAATCCCCCCATTTACATTAATTCTTATGGGGAAATTGGATTCACTTAACATCGTTTCACTTAAAGTTGCATTTTCAGGAACATAACTACAACGTTAAGCAAGGAGTTACTGTATTTGAAAAATGTTATCATGTCCCCTGTCAGTCTTCTCTTCTCCAGACCAAACAAACCCAATTTTTTAAAACTTCCCTCATAGGTCATGTTTTCTAGACCTTTCATCATTTTTGTTGCTCTTCTCTGGACTTTCTCCAATTTGTCCACATATTTCCTGAAATATGGCACCCAGAATTGGACACAATACTCCAGTTGAGGCCTAATCAGTGTGAAGTACAGCCAGAATAATTACTTCTTTTCTTGCTTACAGTACTCCTGCTAATACATCCCAGAATGTTTGCTTTTTTTGCAACAGTGTTACGCTGTTGACTCATATTTAGCTTGTGATCCACTATGACCCCCAGATTCCTTTCCACAGTACTCCTTCCTAGGCAGTCATTTCCCATTTTGTATGTGTGCAACTGATTGTTCCTTTTGCTTCCCTTGTCTATTTTCTACAATTCCTAGCTTCTGATTTATATTCATTATTATTAACTTCCCCTTTCTTTCACTTTATTATATATTGTTTATAGCTGCATTCACTTCCCTGCTAACTCAGCTCTTTTTTTTTTTTTTTTAAACCAATATGGCTTTTTTTCCTTGGTAAGGGTTTTTTGGATTGTGGCTTTTTGGACATCTAGTAAAGTGTTCTTAAACAATTCTCAATTATCATTCACATTTTTCTGGTTAAATTCTTCATCTGAGTTTATATGCTTGTCTCTATTCAAGTACTAAGTATCGATCTATCTATCTACATATCACTGGTCTGAACTTTATTATGTTTGATAATATGCAATGTGATCAAGTCATAATACCAAAAGTTGTACCAAAGTTACCATTATTTTTTAGTTCTGTGAACAAATTCCTCTGTCAAGAAGAGGTCTAATACAGAATTCCCCTGTGTTGGATGAAAAGTCATCTCTAATGTTAAGAAATTCCAAAGATGCTTTGTTACTGGCAGAATGAGACTGCCAGCTTTTCTCCCCCATACGTTGTAGATATAGGCATAAGGAGATGGTCATTCTGTTCCCTAGTTGACTGGTGGTCTGTAGCAGACTCCAACTAGTACCCCCATTTTTGCTTTATCTGTTAGAATATTGATCCATAAGCATTCAAGACCATTTTCTTCTGCATTATCAGTGAGTTGGAAAGAGGTAATGCCACTTTTGACATAGTCACAATCCCTCTCCTTTTGCCCACCCTACGTAGATTATAAATGCTGATTTTTAACATTCCAGTCATGTGAATCATCCAGCTGGCTTTCAGTAATACCAGCTAGATTGAGCAATTCCAATCTGTTACCCAGACTCCTAGCATTGGTGTCTAGGCAATTTAAGAATTTCTTCTCTTCATGTCCTTTGGTTCTTGATTTAACTTTCTTCTCAACATCTCAATTTTGTGCTGAGTGTTCTTTTTATCTCCCCTTTTGCTATTAGTTTAATGGCCACTGAATGACTGCCAAGCCTGAGATTACCAGTAAAGCATGCATGATTATATTTTTAACATCTGCCCAATGTATTGTGATTGATACATCATTTTAGTGTCTCAAGTGACCAAGTCATGTCTTGTAGGTGGTGTTTGTGAAAGTACTACTACTTTATTCCCACCAATTCAACCCCTGCATTAGTCTTAGTTGAATTTAATACAGCTAACACTTTTATTTGCTCTTAGTGTGGGAGCTATAGCCCATATGGCCTGTTCAGATTGTTAAAATTGCTTCAGTATTTGACTAAATACCCATTTTTGTGCCTAAAACAACTTAAATGTAACTTCTTTTAGTGTATGTATTCATATCTCTTCCTTCCCCTCCCCAGTGTTCATATAACCCCCAGGTATCTGCCTATGGGGATGTGGAGATTGTCTGGAACTTACATAACATACACTTAAATTGGCTCTGTCACTTAAATTACTGTTTGAGTTCATTCAGTCACCAAAAGAGAACCTCACACACAGACAGCCAAGTTCATCTGTGTTGTAATTTCATTGAAGCAAGTGGAATTACACCAGGGATTAACTTGTCCTGGAGACTTAAATGTAACATGGAGACATAAAAATTAAAACACTCTATTGGACATATGACAAATGTCATTCTAAACTTGTCTCACCAATGAAATATATGGAAACAATAAAATACCCATGAAAAGATGATGTAACTACTATATATTTTTTTAATATTCAATGGAATCCTCACTCACTTTTTTCCTTCTTCTTCAAAGAACAACTTCTCTCAAAGCAGAGGTACATTATAATTAGAACTGCAGCTGGCATGCTGCATTGTTTGGAAATAATTCAGGGCTTTCATTCTACTTTTCTTCCAAATGGAGTTTCTTTGTATCCTGACGTCATTATAAGTGGGTTGTATAGTAGTCCTCAACATACCAGTATGATTAAAAAAAATATTCATGACAACTTTTGTTTTGCCAACAGTGTGGAACCACAGGGACTGAATCAACAGGGTAAGAGGACTTCATTCAATTTGATCACTCAGAATTTTTTTATTTGAAATGTGTGGCCTCTTAACTAGGCTGACTTTTAATTGTCTACTTTGATTTTTTTTAAAGTCAAACCATGCCCTGCAACGTTGAGTTTTTTGTTTTTTATTTTAAACACAATAATATGGCATGTGCTAAAAGTCTTAGCAGTATCAGCACTTAAGACATTATATGGCTGTCACTTGTATCTAATCACTGCAAAGCAGCTAGAGCAAAAGGCCAGGTTTCTGTTTGCTCTTCTGGGGAGAGGAGTGTGGCTATGTATAGTGAGTTGCTTTTTTAAAATTCATTTTAGTATTAATTTGGGGGGGGGACAGCTGTA
The DNA here is from genome assembly GCA_033296515.1 of Macrochelys suwanniensis. Lineage (NCBI taxonomy): Eukaryota > Metazoa > Chordata > Testudines > Chelydridae > Macrochelys > Macrochelys suwanniensis. The sequence continues at coordinate 70,913,338 of CM065780.1, read as the reverse complement.
TCTAAATTTGTTTACATCTACAAGGTAGATGAATACATGATGATTTTGCTAAACTAAAAGGGAAAATCCTACATGAACAGTTTCCCTAATGACCGTCACAATACCACACAAACATGCATACATATGATGTAATCTGTCTAGACCCCCAAAGCCCGCAATCTTAATCAAAATTTATAATATGATCCAGTGGCTAGAAGTTGAAATTAGACAAATTCAGACTTGATTTTTCTATCAAGGCTATGGCCCAGCACTGTGGTCCTTCTTAGGCACATGCTGAAGTTCATCACTCTCCAGGAAATCACTTGAGCTGTATAAAAGCAGGTTGTTATTTATTAAGCATCTATTTAAGAAGGTATTTAAGTCTCATTGCAGTGTAATTGAAAACTACAATACAAACTAAAATGATAATGTATAAAGAAGATTTAAGGAGACTGGGACGTGAACTGCTAGTTGAATTTAAGCATGTGCTTAAGTGTTTTAAATGGGAGTGGCTATAATTTCCTCAGAGCTGGGCCCTTTGTTTTCAGTGTCTTTTATCTAAGGTAGATTGGCAGTAGATCTTTTGTTACTTCCAGAATTTCTTGTGTACAGCACTAATTTATTACTCTGACTTTTGAGTTAATGCAGAAGGACTGCAAATGATGTTATGGACACACTTTAAGAGTTAATTAACTAAAGCTTAACAGTAGAGCAACCATCGAAATAAAATGCAAATACCATATTAATACAAAATACATTCAGTGTGATCAATGTTACACTGAATAGCAAAAGAATAGTCTCAGAGGCAACTCCTCAAAGGAAATGCTGTCATCTTACATTACCATCATTGTTTGTAGTTTGTATTGTAAATTGGAATTAAAGAAAGAGAGCAACTAAATGGCAACCTGAATGTTTTTAAATATATTCCACACAAGTAACTTTTCATTTACTATTGTTGAAATGTGAAGTTGTATAAACTAATCTAAATGGAAAGGTTGTTTTATTAGTGGTTATAAGGATGTTTTGCTCGTTTGTTGGCAGATTGCATGTATTAAATCAATGCAGTTGGACAGTTATGTCTAAGTATATCTATGCAACAAAGATTCTTGGATTCTTCAAATGGAAGAGGGAGGTCAGTATAATCTTTAGGGGAAAAATAACCTTACCCATAGGTCAATAGAAAACTTTTGTTTGTCTATCATCCGAGATGTGGGATAATGCAAGCAAACAAATAGAATAAAGTGCTACTCCCCCCCAGGTTGTGTAAGCTAAGGGCAAGTGAAATGAAACTGACATTAGCTGCATTGTACAATATATTGTGGAAACTGCTTGTCCAATTAAAATAAAATGAAAATATCCACACATTCACCATCATCTCATACTGTGAGTTCTACTTATCAGAGTCAAAGGGCACAATAAGCACAATGATTTTTTTTCTAATGTTTTGAATAAGATTCAGCAACAGTTCACAGTAGCAACTATCAAAGAATGGTTTCGGTCAACTTATCCATTAGCCAATAACCATGGCCACTTCTTGGTAGTGTGTGTTTGAGGGTAATTTTAAATGATGCACTCTCCTATTTGAAGCAAAGGATTATTTTATTTTTAAAAAGTTTTCCAATTCCTGCCAATTTCCTGCTGTGGTCTTTAGTCATCTATTTGACAAATGTGGAATCTGGTTGGCATTATTTTTTATTCTCAATCTTTGCAGTGGTGGAAAACCAATCCATTGTTACATAGGAGGAGTACTGCTGTTACTCTCCAGCCCCAAATTACACTTCTCTCCTATTATTAAAAGGTTGGTTTCTGAAATAAGGTAAATGAAATAAGGTGAATAAGGTAAATGTCTAAAACTAGCAGAATCTCATCTCTTATTCTTGGGGAGGAGTGGTGACTCTCAGGCTCCAGATTGGGACATAACATGGGATTTACAACTCGAGCACACTCGCAATTTCTTCTTTCACACTTGTTAGTCAGCTTTAAAGCAATCGTTTTGATAATCTTCAATAGTTTGATCAGGTGGAGTAGGAAAGCTAGTGTATAAGGGAGGGCCTACAAGAAGAGTATATTATATTAATGCTTCACAACAAATTTCTGTTTCCAGGTAAGAAGACTAGTAAATAGTGTTTGTAGGTAAGATTTAACAGGACTTCATGCTGGTATGGGGAATGGTTCGTGGGAATAAACAATGTTTCCATATTGCTAACAATAGGTGGAATATACAGTACCAGTAAAATGTTCAAGATAAAACATTCAAATGCAATTTTTTATAAATTCTGGATGTTACAAGCCCTTAAATTTACATGTACAACTCCCAGTGACTTCAGTGGGATTTGTATGTGCTCAAATGAGGACAGAATTTGGCTTAAAATGTCATTACAGAAAATGAAATATTTATAACACAGAGAAATCTATTCACGAGCGGAACTAGGTTTTTGGTACAATCCAGAATAGAAGTAGAGAAGTTGCTAAACTTGGATTGGAATTAAAATTTAAGAGTGGAAGTGCATTTTCCACAATTTTGATTCGTCTTTATAACACTTGTTCTACATACTGTACATTTTAATGCCTCTACATTTACATACTTAATTAACCAGATTCTCAGCTGGTATAAACATCTATGGCTCCTCTGAAGTTAATGGAGCTACGTTGACTTACGACATCTGATGTCTTGGCTTTGTAACTGCAGAAAAACTTTGAAAGAAGTTAACTTAAAATTACAGATAACAGCATAAGCGTGGAGAATGGTTTCCTTAAAAACAAACAAAGTTCTATATTTTCCTTAAACAGATTTTCCATGAACTTTCAGACTATCCAAAATGGCAGCAATACCGGTAACATCTGTGTTTTGTTACTTAATCAGTTATGGAACAAACAAAGTAATAAATGTATTAACTCCCAAACGTTCCAAAAGGGTATGTAAATAAAAAAGCATAGGCGGAATCATCTAAAACATTTGATCTCCATCAATGTATTGCATGAATTATATGGACTCAAAAGAAGTCTCAAATATGTGTGTATGTATAAAAGACAGACCTGTCCAGGAAGATAGAAGTAACATGACAATACTTCTTCACTTTTGTTTTAAAAGACTATATGTTAAGGAGTTAGATCAGTGGATTAGAAATAAAAAAAAATTCTGGTGTCTGTTCATAGCACTACTCCTTTGTGTGTCCTTAATAATTGTGTTCCTCAGTTAATCCATTTGTAAAAGATACAGAATTAGCCTAATTCACACTGCTGTCATATTAATCTATAGTCTAGATACACAACAGTATACAAATGCCAATATCCAATAGTTGGAGGAAAACTTCATTCTCTCTGCAGGTTTTTCATAAGTGGTTCCCCTTTTTATTTCACCTGGTTGCATGCTTTGCTATGTCTCCCTGCACAGCCTTCTGATCAATTGAACAGTGTCCTTATTGATGTTTCTTTCCAGTAGCATCCACACTGTGCTAGGCATTTCAAAATCTAAAGATATACAACTGAAGAGACGTGAAAGGGGTACAGCAATGAAAGGAATATAACAACACATGAGAATGAATGGAGTGATGCCTATTTGGTTATTTTCCCAATAGGTTATAGATTATTATTCTAAGCTTGTCTGTAGGAGTCAGCCTGTTGTTCCCATATTCATCACTGCTGTTAGGGGGGAGAAAATGACTGAAAAAGTCAGCCCAAACCTGTACCATTATTATTTGATGGATACTATCAACTCCTCTTGCAGTTCAAGTACTGCATAGTGTTCAACACATTCCCACATGGACATGAAGCTCTGTCACTTGCTTACTAAATGTGGCTGTAATATCTAGGCAGCCCGCTGTGAGTTGATACCAATATTTGTACTATTTGCTTCTTAGTATATTAGACATGAAGACACATTATAGTCAGTCCAGGACAAAGGGTTAAATCCATCTTGGCGTCAGAAGAGTGTTGAGGCTTAATCTTTGCAAAACTCTGTGAGATCCTCAGATGAACTACTGCATGCTGTGCATGGAAATTTACTGGCATGTGCAAAGAAAAGTGACCTTCCCCAAAGACTTTACACTCTAGAGGTTAGATTTTCTCAGGAGCTTAGACTGTGCCCAGCTTTCCTGTCTCCAGTAAAAGGAGATAGAGTTAGGCTTATGCAGAGTGCTTTTGAAAATCCCATGCAAACCACATAGATATGTGTTCATATACCTGTAGCTAAAGAGTGCTTTATTATTTAGAGCTTTGTGTGCAGTAATTCCCTCAAGGATGCCCTACTGACTTTGTGACAGGTCCCCCCCCGGGTACAACCTGGAACTGGGGTACTGTTGAGCCTTCCGTCTTACCAGTCTTGGTTCCCTCTCACACTGACATTGTGACAAGCTGCAAAGCCCTCCAAGCTTGCTCTCACACAAACATCCACAGGTAGGGGGCACATCCAGCTGTATACATTAATGCTTTGCCAGCCACTGCATTAACCAATCGCAGAGAGGTTTCAGCCAAAATACACCCAGGTCTCCAGTCTAGAACCCCAGAGCTGTATTGTCCTGCCCTGCTCAAAAACCTAACTAGTCTATATGAGTTATTACCCAGTCCACCACTTCTACATGGACATGCACCAACTCTTGCTCCTGAGCTGAGATTTTTTTCCAAGTATTTCACTCAAACCCCACACTGTTTTAGGTAAAAAATATAAAATAGATTTTAAATTATTATAAGTGATAGCAAACAAACCAAAGTAGATTACCTAGCAAATGAACAAAAACACAATCTAAGCCTAATATACTAAATAGGATTTGAATCAAGCAGTGTCTCACCCTGTTAGATAGTACAAGCAGTCCACCAAGGATTCATATGCACTCAGGAGTCCTTCTTTTCTGTCTGGGAACAGCACTTCCCCCAGTTCAGTCTTTGTTCCTCAGGTGTTTTCAGGTGGTCTCTTGTGTGGGGAGTGAGGCCCAGTCATGATGTCACTCCCCCCTTTTATATCTTTTTTTCAACTTGCTGGAAAGATCTTTTGCTTTGGCTTGAGTCAAAAGCAAATCTCCCTTGGATATGCACTATCTCTGAGAGGTTTCCATTGTACATAGTTCTTGGGGTAAACCTTATGCTATCTCTGAGAAGTTTCCATTGTTCGCAGTTCCTTGGGTAATCCTTGTGAGTTTGTGTATTCTTCTCCATGAGCCATTAACATTTTTGGCCTTTTTATTGTTGTACCTGAAAGGCTGCTTATGGGTATTCCCAACCTCACAACATGGTTCAGTGGCACATACCTAGCAAAACTTCATAAACAATGATAGCATATGCAACTTAACAGGGTATTCATGTTTAAGAGATTAAGACTTTTAGAATGATACCTCACAAGGCATACTTTGTACAAACCATATAATTATATCACCATGGTGACTATGGGGTGCAGAGTGTCACAGAATTATTTAATATTTGCTTTCAGATTCTGATTTCATATTGAACCTTGATCATACAACGTTCAAGCCATCAGACACTTGACCATTTTTCCTAGGGAATCTTCCTCAAGGAGAAGATTGAATAATATTAAGTGATCTGCAAACCTCATTTGAATGATGGCATTCTTAAATAGCTTCTTGATGATTGAGAATAAATGCTTCATTAAGCTTTAACATCATAACCCTGAGAATCTGAGGAAGGGCAAATGAAACAATGAATGATATTACAAGGAGGCAAGAGCATAATACACTGTGCTGCACGCAGTAATCTGATTGCAATAGATATTTTATAAAGACTGAGCCACAGATCACATGCTAATTCTGCCAAGACCTCACAGTGGGATGCAGTAACCTTGAGAAATTGCAGGAAAGGAAACAATAGGTTTTGGTCCTGAGGTGAGATTTCAACATGTTAAATTAATGGCCTTGGGTTATCTAATAATTACAGTGTCATTCACACATCACTGCTCACCACTGCAGATCAAGGCTTTCAGAGAGGCATTTAAGACAGACACAGAAATAACTTGGTAAAAAGACAAGTACGATAGGGAAGAAGTATGACTTGCCTTTCTAACTGATAGGCACACAATCAAAAAGAGAGAGGCTTTTTATTTAGGCCTTCTCTGCACTGAGAATTTGCCCTGATATTAGCAATTAATGTTTGGTCCTTGATATAGCATCAGTGCAAACCCCATGGGTAGAATGGGAATGCTGTGATTTGCACTGATGGACCTTATTAATTCTTCAACCCCCAGGGTAAGATCCACCTATGTAAATTGCAGCTTCACAACAGAAGGCAATGGCAAAGTAGACCCTTCGATAGAGAACAGAGGGATGTGCACACAGCCTGGCTCGGTTCCCAGGAGTTGCCTGTGAACAAACCCAGTTATGTTTGCTAGGTGGTTGGAAATTTAATGAACTTGTATTTTAAAGAAGAACTTTACACACAAAATTAAGGCCTATGCATCCTATACCAGCGTTTCTCAAACTGGAGTCTGTGAACCCCTGGGGCTCCCCAATGGTACCCTAGGCGGTCTGCAGGCCCCGCAGATCAACTCCTTCTCCCTCCCTGTATCTCTCAGAGGCTACTGAAGCCAAACTGGGAGATTTTAGGTGCTGAGAGTCCGGTGGCTCAGTGGGGCTAAGGCAAACTTACCTGCCCTGGCTCTGTGCTACCCCCAGAAGTGGCTGACACATCCCTGTGGCCCCTAGGGGGATTCCAGGGAGTCGCCGTGCACTGTTCCGGCCCCAAGTGTCTACTCCGCAGCTCCCATTGGCTGGGAACTGCACCCAATGGGAGCTGCAGGGGCAGTGCCTGCGGGCAGGGGCAGCACATGGAAATTCCCCCCCTCCCTGCCTAGGAGCCACTGCCAGAGAGATGTGCCAGTCGCTTTCAGGAGTCACCTGAGGTAAGCGCCGCCTGGCTGGAGCCCACACTCCTCACCATCTCTCGCACCCCAGCCCAGAGTCCACACCCCAAAGCCACTCCTGCACCCAAACTCCCTCCCAGAGCCTGCATCCCTCACCCTCTCCTGCACCCAAACTTTCTCCTGCACCCAAACTCCCTTCCAGAGCCTGCACCCCACACACCCTCACGCACCCAAACTCCCTCCCAGAGCCTGCACCCCCCCTGCAACCCAACCCCCTGCCTCAGCCTGGTGAAAATGAGTGAGGGTGGGGGTATGGCATGAGTGGGGGGGGAGGGGGGGATGGGAAGAAGTGGGGCGGGAGTGGGGCTTTGGGGGAAGGGGTGGAGAGGGGGCAGGACCTGGCCCTGAGTGAGGGGGCTTGGGGGTCCCTGAACATTTTAAAATCAAAATAGGGGTCCTTGGGTTGCTAAAGTTTGAGAACCACTGTCCTATACTATAACTACATTGTACATGGGAACAATTAATTTTGATACACTGTTAACAGATACTGTGATGATAGATTCCCTAAACTTTTTACTAGGGAGTACATATTGTACAGCAATACAAAATACTACATATGTGCAAAAAGGCCAAGATATTGTTGCTGAAGGAACCATTTAAATCATCCGATTGCTATATACTTAAATTCTCAACCACAGTGTTGCAATAAGTTATTTTATTACTTGAATTAGAGATCAACTCCTATTACAAAACACCCAGAGCCATATACTATAGTACTTGCCTTCATGACCTTATGTGCCTTGGTTTATTTCACAGAGCCTTGTTAAAAGCGAAATAGCAGAACTGTGGTAACACTTTCATTCTTTTACTACTTGGAAGAGCTGATCTGAAAGAGACAAATCATAATCACTGTTGTATTTTTTTTTTAAACATACTGTAAGCCCTGTTCCCAGTTTTGGTTTTAGTATTTAGCTTCAGTTCAGTTCAGTTCAATTTATTTCTTTATTATTTTCCCCAGGAATGAACTCATCAGCATTCATCTCTTATTTCCCACAAGTCCTGGGGCTGTGGAAGCAGAACCCAGTCAGATGCCCATTCAATTATTAATTACAAATAAAATTACAGATTAAAAATGGTACATATGCATGAATATTTAAAACATAAATAATTAAAACAGTGTTTTAAAGCACTTTTCCCAAAGAATTAAAGATCCCAATTGTATGCTTGGTTGCAGGAGTGAAATAACACCTCAGATACTATACGCTATTTTTGATAAGAGGCCAAGGCTTCAGTCTTGCAACTGACTATGCGCAGATGCACCCTTCTCTGTGCAGAGCCTCATTGAAGTTGATAGGCCATGAACACAACCTGTTTTTTTCTGATTCCTAGTTCTGTGCTTTAATTGCAAGATCTTTACTCCCTAATAAAATGTTGGTTAAAACCAGATACGATGACAATGCATGACAATGATTTATGTATTAGGGGACTGTTTATAGGAGGATCTTAATCTGCTACATATAGCCCTGGTCTACACTACGAGTTTAGGTCGAATTTATTAGTGTTATTTCGATTGATCCGTGCACCCGTCCACACGACGAAGCCCTTAACATCGACTTCTAGGGCTCTTAAATTCGATCTCGCCACTCCACCCCCAACGAGGGGATTAGCGCTTAAAGCGATATTGCCGAATCGATGTAGGCTTAGTGAGGACGCAATTCGACGGTATTGGCCTCCTGGATCTATCCCACAGTGCAACATTTGACCGCTCTGGACAGCAGTCTGAGCTCCAATGCTCCGCCCAGGTAGACAGGAAAAGCCCCACGAACTTTTGAATTTCATTTCCTGTTTGGCCAGCGTGGTGAGCTGCAGGTGAGCGCAGATCTCATCAGCAGAGGTGACCATGATGGAGTCCCAGAACCGAAGACGAGCTCCAGCATGGACCGAGCGTGAGGTACGCGATCTGATCGCTGTATGGGGAGACGAAACCGTGCTAGCAGAGCTACGGTCCAAAAGAAGAAACGCCAATACATATGCCAAAGTCTCCAAGGGCATGCAGGACAGAGGCTACAACAGGGACGCGCAACAGTGCCGTGTGAAAATTAAGGAGCTCAGGGAAGCCTACCAAAAAACCAGAGATGCAAACAAACGCTCTGGGTCAGAGCCCCAGACATGTCGCTTCTATGATGAGCTGCATGCCATTCTAGGAGGTGCAGCCAGCACTGACCCACCCATGTGGTATGACTCCGTATGTGGATCATCAGAAACCACAGAGGAGCATGATGATGATAATGATGCTGAAAATAGCGCCCAGACACAGCAAGGAAGTGGAGAAGCCCTTTTCCCCGACAGCCAGGAACTCTTTGTCACCCTGGAGCCAGAAATCCTCCGGAGACATCTCCAGAAAGATCTCCTGGATGTACTCCCAAAGCCTGTGCAAAAGGTTTCTGGGGAGGGCAGCCTTATCCTGTGCTCCGTGGTAACACACTCTACCACGCCAGGCCAGTAGCACGTGTGTGTGTGTGGGGGTGTCGATTAGGTTCGCGCTGCACGTTAACCCGAAAACCGCCCAGGGCTATTACAAGAGTACAGCAGGGTGCGTTGCGCATCAGGGAAGCTTTGAAAACCAGTTTCATGAATGGCCAGGATGCTGTGTGAAAGTTCTGTTTTTCCCCTGTAATGAAAAGCCCCGCCCCTTCATTCACTCTACTTCCCTTTACCCAAACCACCCTGCCCTCCCCCCCTCGATCACCACTCACAGAGGAAATAAAGTCATTGTTGCTTAAAAATCATGCATTCTTTATTAATTCGTAAAACAAAGAGGGGGAACTATGGGGGTAACTGCCACAGTCTCCCGGGATAGCTGGTGGAGGAAGGGAAGCACCAGGATGGGTGGTGGAGGAGGGGATGAGGGAAGGACAAGGACACACAACACTTTAAAACTTATTGAATGCCAGCCCTTTCTTGCTTGGACTGTTCTCTTGACTTGAGTGGTTGGGTGCACGGAGGCCGCCCAAACGCGTTCTTGGGTGTCTCGGGGATGAGGTTATAGGACTCGGGAAGGAGGGCTGTTGGTTACACAGGGGCTGTAGCGGCGGTCTGGGCTCAGGCGGCCTTTCCTGAACCCTATGCCTTTCCTCAGCCATAAGCCGGAGGATTTCCGTTTGATCCTCCAGTAGCCTCAGAATTGCATCCTGCCTTCTCTCTGCACGCTGACGCCACCTACTCTCTTCATCCCGCCGCTGTCTCTCTTCATCCCACCAGTCATTGTCTTCAGCACGCCACCTGTCCGCACGATCAAATTCTGCCTTCCTGGACTCCGACAGTGTCTGCCTCCACGCATTCTGCTGGGCAGCTTCAGTGTGGGAGGATTCCATGAGTTCTGAGAACATATCGTCACGATTCCTTTTTTTTTTACTTCTAATCTTCGCTAGCCTCTGGGACAGTGATGAAAGGGGTGGCATTGAAACATTTGCAGCTGCGGGAGGAAACAAACGGGAGAGGAGTACTTTAAAAGACACATATTAGAGAACAATGCTCCAAACATTACATATCACATGTGCATTTGGTCCAAGGTTGCACTTTGCCTGTTATATTGAGGGTCTGCCGGTTTGGTGTGAGAGATCACACAAGCAGGTCTGGCGGGCAACAGAATTCGGCTTGCAGGCAGCCACGGTAAGCCACAGTCTATAGGCTTCTTTAACCTTCATAACATGTGGGAATGTTTTCAAACAGCAACCCCCTCATTTCCCATAACAAACAGCCTTTGGGCTGGCAATTTAAAACTGGTTGGCAATTGAAAAGGGAGGGGCGGCGGTTTTCGGGTTAACGTGCAGCGCGAACCTAATCGACACCCCCCCACACACACACAGACACACATCCAAGATGTTCGCTGTTCCCCCTCCCCCCACCGCGTGGGTCACAGCGGGGAAGATTTCCGTTCAGCCACAGGCAAACAGCCCAGCAGGGACGGAGCCCCTCTGAATACCCCCTTAATAAAATTCCCCTATTTCAACCAGGTGACCATGAATGATATCACTCTTCTGAGGATAACACAGACAGATAAAGAACGGATATTGCTTGAATGCCAGCAAACACCGGGACCATACGCCGCCATGCTTTGCAAAGCAATGATTCCAGACTACGTGCTACTGGCCTGGCGTGGTAGAGTGTGTTACCACGGAGCACAGGATAAGGCTGCCCTCCCCAGAAACCTTTTGCACAGGCTTTGGGAGTACATCCAGGAGATCTTTCTGGAGATGTCCCCGGAGGATTTCTGCTCCATCCCCGAACATGTTAACAGTCTTTTCCAGTAGCTGTAGCTGTACTGGCCGCGAATTAATCATTAAACACGCTTGCTTATAAAACATGTATTAATTAACAGAGGTACACTCACCAGAGGCACCAGAGGTCCCTTCTCCTGCATCGAGCACGCCTTGGGTGGGTTCATAGGGTACTGGCTCCAGGGTGACAAAGAGTTCCTGGCTGTCGGGGAAAAGGGCTTCTCCACTTCCTTGCTGTGTCTGGGCGCTATTTTCAGCATCATTATCATCATCATGCTCCTCTGTGGTTTCTGATGATCCACATACAGAGTCATACCACATGGGTGGGTCAGTGCTGGGTGCACCCCTAGAATGGCATGCAGCTCATCATAGAAGCGGCATGTCTGGGGCTCTGACCCAGAGCGTTTGTTTGCATCTCTGGTTTTTTGGTAGGCTTGCCTGAGCTCCTTAATTTTCATGCGGCACTGTTGCGCGTCCCTGTTGTAGCCTCTGTCCTGCATGCCCTTGGAGACTTTGGCATATGTATTGGCGTTTCTTCTTTTGGACCGTAGCTCTGCTAGCACGGTTTCGTCTCCCCATACAGCGATCAGATCGCGTACCTCACGCTCGGTCCATGCTGGAGCTCGTCTTCGGTTCTGGGACTCCATCATGGTCACCTCTGCTGATGAGATCTGCGCTCACCTGCAGCTCACCACGCTGGCCAAACAGGAAATGAAATTCAAAAGTTCGTGGGGCTTTTCCTGTCTACCTGGGCGGAGCATTGGAGCTCAGACTGCTGTCCAGAGCGGTCAAATGTTGCACTGTGGGATAGATCCAGGAGGCCAATACCGTCGAATTGCGTCCTCACTAAGCCTACATCGATTCGGCAATATCGCTTTAAGCGCTAATCCCCTCGTTGGGGGTGGAGTGGCGAGATCGATTTTAAGAGCCCTAGAAGTTGATGTTAAGGGCTTCGTCGTGTGGACGGGTGCACGGATCAATCGAAATAACACTAATAAATTCGACCTAAACTCGTAGTGTAGACCAGGGCTGAGGAAGGAGATTCCACCACCTCCCTAGGTAACCCATTCCAGTTCTTCACCACCCTACTAGTGAAAAAGTTTTCCTAATATCCAACCTAAACCTCCCCCTCTGCAACTTGAGACCATTACTCCTTGTTCTGTCATCTTCTACCACTGAGAACAGTCTAGATCCATCCTCTTTGGAACCCCCTTTCAGGTAGTTGAAAGCAGCTATCAAATCCCGCCTCATTCTTCTCTTCTGCAGGCTAAACAATCCCAGTGCCCTCAGCCTCTCCTCATAAATCATGTGCTCCAGCCCCCTAATCATTTTTGTTGCCCTCCGCTGGACTCTTTCCAATTTATCCACATCCTTCTTGTAGTGTGGGGCCCAAAACTGGACACAGTACTCCAAATGAGGCCTCACCAGTGCCGAATAGAGGGGAATGATCACGTCCCTCGATCTGCTGGAAATGCCCCTACTTATACAACCCAAAATGCCATTAGCCTTCTTGGCAACAAGGGCACACTGTTGACTCATATTCAGCTTTTCGTCCACTGTAACCCCTAGGTCCTTTTCTGCAGAACTGCTGCCCAGCCATTCGGTGCCTAGTCTGTAGCAGTGCATGGGATTCTTCCGTCCTAAGTGCAGGACTCTGCACTTGTCCTTGTTGAACCTCATCAGATTTCTTTTGGCCCAATCCTCTAATTTGTCTAGGTCCCTCTGTATCCTATGCCTACCCTCCAGCGTATCAACCACTCCTCCCAATTTAGTGTCATCTGCAAACTTGCTAAGGGTGCAGTCCACACCATCCTCCAGATCGTTAATGAAGATATTGAACAAAACTGGCCCCAGCACCAACCCTTGGGGCACTCCACTTGATACCGGCTGCCTACTAGACATGGAACCATTGATCACTACCCATTGAGCCCGACCATCTAGCCAGTTTTCTATCCACCTTACCGTCCATTCATCCAGCCCATACTTCTTTAACTTGCTGGCAAGAACACTATGGGAGACTGTATCAAAAGCTTTGCTAAAGTCAAGAAATAGCACATCCACTGCTTTCCCCTCATCCACAGAGCCATACAGTCAGTTAAAGCCTGAAGCTGCATTATCTGTATTGGACAGAAGCAGAAAAAACTACCAGTTGTAGCCATTGGCTGGGGGATGCAGGTGTATGTGGTGGGGAGAACCATTAGCCCTTTAGGAAATTGTGTGACACTAGGTATCAAACTCCTTTCTTTGGCCGGGTAAATGACAGGGAAACCATTGAGTGAAATTTAATTACATTAATTAAATGGGACTAATAGCCCCTGTGCTGCACCTTTGCATAGGTTGGGGTTTTTTTACATGTTCTCAGACTAGTCAGCTGTTCCCGCTGAGTCACACTGATTGTTTCCTCACTTAGTCTGTCCAAAAAGCTCTGTGTCCTGTCTCTTTCCATGGAGTTAAAAGTCAGATCCCTATTTTTTTCCTCTCCAACTATTCCTATTTAGATATTTCAAATATGGCATATCTGTCTTGCCTGTGGGTAGGTGTTTCCATCTTTTGTTGTATCTCTAACAATTATTGTGTTTATGATGTTCAGGTGTAAAAGCACTGCTTAGAAACAAGGTCATTTTAACTGCAAAGGTAATAAGAAGATGCAGGGCAACGTAGGAAAGGGCAGATCCCAAATATGAAGCCCCTTTATTTATTCAAGTGTGGCTTGTGATCAAAAATAGCTAAAGTTTTCACAATTCCACACAGAGAGAATCATAGGAAAGGCCCTACCAAATTCACGGTCCATTCTGGTCAATTTCATGGCCATAGGATTTGAAAACTAGTCAATTATGCATTTTCAGATGTTTACATCTCAAATTTCACTGTTATAACCGTGGGGGTCCCAACTGAAAAGGGAAATTTTTTTGGGGGGGGGGCACAAAACTGTTGTAGAAGGGGTCACAGGATTGCCATCCTCACCTCTGTGCTGCCTTCACAGCTGGCTTCTGATGGTAGCATTGCTTGAGCTTCCTGTGACAGAAGAGGTTCCCAAAGGTGGAGGTGGGTCAGATCTCCCCTGTGCTGCTGGGAATGCCCCAGTCAGGGGATCCTAGCTGCTAGTCCCAGTTGGATTGGAGAGGGACAGGATGTTCTCTTCCCCTGCATGTTCATGCTTGAGGGGAGATCAGACCCACCTCTGGGTACCTCCCACGGCTGCAGGAAGCTCTGGGACTGGGCAACAGCTCCAGAGCTTTCTGCAGCTGCAGGAGGTTGCTGGACCTGGAAGTGGGTCTGATCTCCCCCATGCTACTGCGAGACCCCCAACCAGGGGCTCCTAGCTGCTAGTCCTGGCCAGGCTGGAGAGGGACAGGATTTCCTCTTCCCCTGCATGGTCATGCTTGAGGGGAGATCAGACCCACCTCCGCTTCTGGCAACCTCTTGTGGCTGCTCAGTCCTGAGCTTCCTGCGGCTGAGGTACATAATCAGAGGTGGGTCTGATTTTCTCTCCCCCCCACCCCCGAGAGGTTGTGCAGGGGAGGAGTAAATCCCATCCCTCCCCGGCCCAGAGGGGACTAGCAGCTGGAGCCAGGGGCTCAGTAGGGGCCCCAGCCCTTCCCCTCCCCTCCACTCCACTCCCATAGCTAGAATTCATAGGGGAGGTCTGATTTCTGTCTGTGACACATTTTTCATGGCCATGAATTTGATAGGGCCCTAAACATAGGGTTAGAAAGGGACCACAAGGGTCATCTACGTCCACTGCCCTGTCAAGATGCAGAATTTGTTGTGACTAAAATGGATCAAAAGTGACTTTTAAATTCAGTCATAAGGGTCTTTCTATGTATTAAATCCAGAATTACAATCAGATTGACAAAATATTATGTTCAGTTATGCACTCTGAAAAATGCTGCTTAATTAACTACCCGTGGATCTATGATGTTGTGTAATGGTAGGGGAAACTGAATGATAGAAACTGATTTCAAAAGAACCCATATTCATGGACTGGAAATGGGTTCTTTAAAAGTGGAACCATCTTTATATATACATATATATTTATTGCTGGGAACAGCTATTGTCCTGGTAGTGCTGTAGGAGGTACATCTGTTGACACAGATAAATTAAACAGATTTCTAGAAGACAGGAAATTACATCCATAGCCCATTTTTAATATGCTCGGTAAACACATATCCTCTTGATTTATTTGTATAAATGGAACTAATCTGATCCCAGACTTCAGGCATCGTCATCGTCATCAGTATTCTAAAATTAAAAACCAAGCCAGGAAAGTTACCTTCCCATGCAGACTTCAGGCCAGGTGGGATATGAGCATTTTTCCCCCTAACTGTTTTTCAGTTTAAGGAAATATGTTTGCTGCAGTACTTTTTCTTAAAGATTATTAACTCACTTGGCAATAGTTTCAAAATGGCAGGATTATGTTTTCCACATGATTGAATTCATTTGGGAAAGTGTATGTATGTGTGTATATATATGTATATTACCATTTCCTGCTCAAATAATTTTCCATAATCCTTTTTCAACTATTTTTTCCCATTTGGTTCTTGTAAACAACATGATTGGTTTGCCTGCCTAATCTCCAGTGTGCATTCTGATCTTTTCTTTAGGGAAAAATGCTTGTTACCTCCAGAAATTCATTTGTACAAACAAGGCATCATCTGTTTGGTTGGAATAACATTTCATTGGACCTCTGACCCATTTCATTCCTGCTAAATCCCACTGTGGTTTGTAAATGCATCTTTATGTAGTGATGGTATGAAATAAAGTTTTAGCTCTTCATATTCAACTGCAGGCTCAGTTTGTGGCTGTTCTGCCACTGGACAAGTTGGGGACAGTGCAGAGACGTGTTGCCATAGTGGCAGTTTCTAAAGGTAAACTATAATGTCTCCAAGAGTTCTGGTGTGGGGTGGTTGCTGCTACCCTCTTTGAAAGGATGCAATATCCCCCTTTGCCTCTGATGGCTGGTACAGGCAGGAGGGCGGGTCTTCTTCTCTCCCCAACCCCTCTGGGGAGTCTACAGCCAAGGGTGGCACTAGGTTCAAAGACTCCATATGCTCAGGGGACTGCAGGGCTGTGAGTGGTACATACCCAGGGGCATCATAAGTAGGGGGCTAAGGCTCCTCATGTTGTCGTCTTCTCCTCTTGTCCACGCAAAAAGGGAACCCTCCCACTCCCAACTTCAAAATCTCTTCTCCTTAGAAGTAGGAATAAACTGAGGGCAGGGCATTGTGTGAGGAAGGAGGGAACTGTACATGGGGATCAGAACTAGGTTATCCTACTATCCTTCTTTGACAGGGTTACAAGCCTTGTAGATATGGGGGCAGCAATAGACATGATTTCTATTTCTATTCAATATCTTCCAGAATGATTTGGGTCATGGCATAGAGCAGTGGTAGGCAACGTGGCCAACGTGGGCCACCATGGCCCGTCAGGGTAATCCGCCGGCAGGCCACGAGACAGTTTGTTTACATTTGCCACTTCCTGCAGCTTCCATTGGCTGGGAACAGCAAACCGCAGCCACTGGGAGCTGCGGGAGGCCGTGAAAATGTAAACAAACTGTCTGGTGGCCTGCCAGCAGATTACCCTGATGGGTCGCAGGTTGCCAACCACTGGAATAGAGAGTACACTTAGTATCATCTGCAAGGTTTACAAATTTGGAGGGGTTGCAAGTGCTTTGGAGAACAAGATTAGAATTCAAAATGATCTTGGCAAACTGGAGAAATGGTTGGAAATAAATAGGATGAAATTCAATAAGGACAAATGCAAAGTACTCCACTTAGGAAGGAATAATCAATTGCACAGAAACAAAATGGGAAATGACGGCCTAGGGAGGAGTACTGCAGAAAAGGATCCTGGGGTTATTGTTGATTCATATCTAGCTTGTGTACCACTATGTAATACTGTCGCAAAAAACTGAACACCATTCTGGGATGTATTAGCAGGAGTGTTGTAAGCAAGACACAAGAAGTAATTTTTCTACTCTACTCAGCACTGCTAAGGCCTCAACTGGAGTATTGTGTCCAGAGCTGTGCACCACAATCTGGGAAAGATATGGACAGATTGGACTAAGTCCAAAGGAGAGAAACAAAAATGATTAAAGGTCTAGGAAACATGACTTAAGATTAAATATTGAAAAAAATGGGTTTGTTTAGTCTGAAGAGAAGACTGAGTGAGGACATGATAACAGTGTCACACTGTCTGAAGTGGATCATCACTGAGAGGGCCAGACTCAGGTCAGACTGTCAGAAAACAGGGAAAAAACCCCAAACTAGTGGTATATTCTATAAATTAGATTTCACCAAGCCAGTAACAAATGTGTACTCCTGACTCCCTATACTAGCCTTACCATGGAGTCACAGACAGTCCCCTTAGGCTCTCCAGGGAATCTTGCCATTCAGACTTTGATGTTGGTCACTATACCAAATAGCACATCACATTAGGTTACTCCCAACCTCAAGCGGTCGGTCACTTACCCCAGCTCAATGGATACTCTGGATCTCTTACCAAAGACAACGCTGGCAGTCAATTTCTCTAGTAAACTAACTAAAAGTTTATTAGTCAAGAAAATGAAATGAGACTTATTGAGAGATTAAAGCCAGTAAAACAGATTAACAGGCTAGTCCAAGTTTGTGAGTCAAATATGATAGTACAGATATACTAATCTGCTAGCCTTTCATAAATCTCTGGGGGTTACCTGGAATAGCTCTAGGGATCTCTGTCCAATCACTTTAGTATTCCACCCTGTCAGAATCCATCAGTCCAGAGATGCAGGATCATTTCCTTAAACCAGCATTTATAGATCCTGCTTACAAAAAAACAATCTGAAAAGTGTAATCATCCACATGGGTTTCGATGAGTAGCAGTCGCAGATTGACTCTGTGAATTTCCATTGTGGAACACAACAACCCTTGTTTTGAAGTTAGCATTCTATTTCCTGGCATTCACAAATAATTTAGTTACAGTGATATCCGTAATGCAATTGCCTACCATTATATTATAATAGGGATAGACAAGTGAAACAATAGAAGTATCATTCATTAGTATTCATTAGGAGTTCTAACACCTGAATATGCACCTATTTTGATCTAGGGTTATTTAATTACAGGAACATGCTTAATGTAATGTGAAAGCAAGCAACAGATTTATAGACAAGTGAATACAATGCCATTAACATTCCCTTTGAACTAAACTAACACAAGTGAATTGGCCTGTGGCTCTGATTTGAACTGGCAACCTGCTAGACAGTGTCACAAACATTCTGCAAGTATGTAAAAGGTTGTTATAAAGAGGAAGGTGATAAATTGTTCTCCTTAACCACCACGGACAGGACAAGAAGCAATGGGCTTAAATTGCATCAAGGGAGATTTAGGTTAGACATTAGGAAAAACGAAGGGTAGTTAAGCACTGGAACAAATTACCTAGGGAGCTTGTGGAATCTCTGTCGCTAGAGGTTTTTAAGAACAGGTTAGACAAACACCTGTTAGGGATGATCTAGGTAATACTTAGTCCTGCCTCCGTGCAGGAGATGGGACTAGATGACCTAACAAGGTCCCTTCCAATCCTAAATTTCTATGATTCTAAGACCTCTGAATATTTAATGTTTGGAGCATGGCCTCATTATGTCCCGTGAGATCTCTGGGACTGAAGGTTTTTCAGTGTTAAGAAAGCCTTGCTTAGTGTGGACATCTTCTGTTCTGCAACATAGCAATGGCATTTCTTACTGCAGGTTTTCTGATCCACGTGCTGTAGGAAGAGTAGGCCAAAATTTGTCCCAGGGTGCTCACTGTTATCATCTTTCTGTATAAATGTAAAACCATGTCATTGATAAAGAAGTCGAAAAAAATAGGTGTTATTAATTAAATGACCATATGGACAATCAAACAAAACCAGAAAGAGACATGTAACTACAATACAATTATTTGTTAGAGAGAGAGAGCACAATTACAACATATACTGCTTTAGATACAGTGAACCAGAGTCAGATCTACTTTACAACAGGGAAAATCTAAATGAGCTCCACCAAAGTCAGAGTCACTGCAGATTTACCTTGATATAACTGATAACTGTAGTGTGTGTGCATTTGTTAACATGTGAAGGAGTAAAGAAACTACACAAGGGGTTTTCTTTGCATTCTGTTGGGTGGTTTGGATTTGGCTTCGCCATAGAAAAAAATGAAGGTTTGGTTCAGAAATGCTGTAAATCCACTGTGATCTGCAGGGACACAGAACAATTTATGTACAGGCCTTGTGCTGCCACACCAGTTATAAGCCTAGACCTGCACATCCATTTGGAATCCTGGTTGGGACCTTGCTTACCTAGGGCCTTAAATGAGGTTCTGCAGCAGGGAGTGGCAGTATGGGAAGGTAATATGGTTTTCTTTCCATGGGCAAATCTGCAGCATCAGTGGATTAATATTAGGCATCCTCCACAACCCTACCCCTAAACCATCAATCCCTGAACCCATGAAGAGCCTTCCACATGGCTTATGGGAATGATGCCAAGGATACAACTGATTCCCTCCGCCCCGACATCCGTATAGGAAATGGTGAGATCAGCATATGGAAGGGGACCTTCCATTCATGCCTCAAATACATGATATCTCCCTAAAATAGAATCTGGCCTAATGGACCAAATTCTTCCCTGCTGTAACTCTATAACTCCTTGAATTTGACCTGATATAGGGAAACCTTCCAACCATATGAGTAAATGTGAATAGAATCCTTTTATATCAATACATTGGCTTTGCCTTTTGTTTATTTTATAATGAAGAAAGCCTCTTAAATGCGTGGCAAAGGAACCTGCTTATAAATTGAATAAGTTATTTTGTGTTGAGAGTTCTATTCAACCAATTTATTTAACAGATCCTTATACATTGAGGGCCAGGACAATAGTGTATTTGGACAATTTTAGTGCCAGTGTCAGTGATAAAAATCTCTGGCTTTTGTGATGTGAAATTGTTCAGAAATCAATTTGTGGACCTTGTGCAAGCATCCACAAAACAGAAACTAGCAGAATTTTATTGTCCCAAGCTATTAATGTGAATCTGTTCATTTCAGTGGATCATTGATGTACATCCATGTGGTCATAATATTTCCACTTTTTTGTAGGACAGTGAAGCTATCGAGCAACTATAGCAAGACAATCAGAGTTTAATAGCGGAAAGGATACATATTAAAAGACGCTACATTTTAAAATTCTTTCTATTTGATTCTCTCAAAGCCAGGAATACAGCACTTCCTGTGCAGATAGGAAAAATGTACTCTTTAATTTTATTTCCCCACTTTTATGGATGATACTTGCCATAAATTGGGATGAACAGAATGACATTGGATCTGCTACCCAGGGAAAATTCAAAATGCTCACTTTCAACTTTGCTCATTTCAAGGATTTTTTTTTTGTTCTTGTTATTTTGGTTTGTGTAATTCAACACAGTGCGATATTACTCAGGTGCTCTGTATGTTCGTTTGGTTCAGAAACCTGTTATCGATCTAGAAAGCAGCTGACATACGGTATTTGAAATGAAAATGGCAAGTGGAAACTGAGCAGGCAGTGAGCTGTTTGCTGCATCTGCTTGTTTGTTGACTACTTAAATTAAATTTGTCTAGTTCTGCTCATCTCTATATAAAATTGCATTTGTAATTCCCCTAAAAGATTAGAAACATTTTCACTTGCATCCCATATAATTTACTATAATGCAACATGCCGTCGTCCTAATAAAAGGAAAAAAGCAAACAGGCTGAGTTCAGATCTGTATCTTTTCCAGGATTCTATGATCTCACACTCAGCTTGTCTCCACATGGAAATTAATCTGGAATAATGTAGGATGTGAATTTAGAGCTAATCAGGAATAGCTGTTCTGCTCTATCTAGTGATGCTCTTATTCCAAAATAAGAAGATCCACACAGGGAGCTAACCAGGAATAGATATTCCAGAATAATGCCCTATGTAGATAAAGCCCTAGTATCCAAAAAATAGTTACATTTTATACTGTCTGGGTATTTGTGCCTTGCCCATCATTATAGTAAATATAATTAATCAACTAAGATACTTTATGAAGTTTTTCAACTGAATTAATTATATCTAAATTAGCTGATGCAAGAAAAAGGAGAGCAGGCCATATCTATGAAAGTGATGCAGTAGATGAATACCTTTTAATGACACTGTACCAAACTAACGAATAAGGCCACTTTTCATGTGCCCAAGAAGTTTGAAAAGATTGATTTGTTGGCTCCACCAGCTCTTAATTGTTTTAAAGTACTAAATGATTGTATAGCAATAGCACCAAATACTTCAGTAACATTCTAGTATGCTGAAGTGATTAGAATCATATGGTAACATGAGGGAAAATGTATTTAGTCCTTTCCCATAACCTCTATCTGGGTTGTCTATTTAGCTTATAAGCATTTTGGAGCAGGGACCTTCTCTTACTCTGTTTGTACAGTGCCTAGAACAATGGGGCCAAGCTTAGCTGGTCCATAGAAACTGCTGTAATAAACATGATTAATAATAAGCTGCAGTTTTAAGAACTGTTTAGAATGAATGTTGCTTTTGAAGTTTGAGGACAATCATCACTCCACACTACCATTTCAGAAAAGGATATTTTATTTTGTGGACCATATTTAAACTCAGATTTTGAGTTTTAGCTGGGCCTCAACCTGGCCACCACTACTGCACAGTTAAATGCAGGCGTAGAGTTGCAGGTACAGTTATTTACAGCATCAGTTGCATTCATTTAGAAGCTAAAACTCCCAAAATTCCACAAATTACCTAGATGGGTGTCTAAATGGGTGTGTTTGTCAATTTTGAGCTTGTGTCTCTTGACATAAACCTGCCCAGTCAAGCATAATATGTTGACTCTGACTAGGCTCAGGGTGTCACATCTGACTTCAGTTCTTCCACACAATTAGCTTCTTCTGTCCAACACTTGTCTCTCTTTCAGAAATTACACCCCTTCTTCATTTGCTTATGTAACATATTGCTCTTTATCACCCATGATTAGTGGTATAAGACTATACCCACGTTAACAGATACATGACAGTTACTTGTCCTCCGTGACTCTATCCTCTCCTAGTTCTCCTATTTCTCTAATTGCTCCTTCAGTGCATCTCATCCCCTTTCAACTTTCTTGGAAGGGCTCCACTTGATTCTGTCTTTGGTCCCCTTCTCTTCTCTCTCTCTCTACACCTTAGCTCTGGATAATGTCTTTTGCGAACACAAATTCAACTACTATGTCTATGTTGAGGACTCCAAGATCTGCCCCTCTACTCCAATTTGGACAAAAGGAGACAGTCTAAAGTCCCAGCTTGTCTCTCTGACATCTTCCTATGGATGTCTAGCCATCAGCTCAAGGTCATCATGGCCAAAACAGAGCTCTTCCCTGACTCCCAAGCCCTCCTTTCTACTTCCTTCCTTGATTAGTGTGGACAACACCACTGACTTGCCTATCACTCAGGCCTCTAACCTGGGTATCATCTGTGCCTTGGACCTCTCTCTAGGTCTTCACATCCAGCATATGTCTAAATCTTGCCTATTCTTTCAGCATAACATCTCTAAGATGCATCCTTTAGTAGCCATCTACAACTGCTCTTAAGGGCCACTGCCACCTTGTGACATGCTCATTTGGGAGAAGCTCCCCATAAACATCCCCAAAACTATCTCATTATCCTCCTTCAAAACGTTTCTTAAAACTCTCATTTTCTGTGATGCCTACAGAAACTTGACCTGGATAGGCTGCTGGTGTGCTGAGACTACTGGCATCATCTTGACCTATACAGTCTCATTGTTTCCTTGTGCTATCCTGTCTCCGTCTGTATCCATCTGATGTCTCTTGTCTTATATTTAGATTGTAAACTGTTTGTGACAGGGAGAATCTTCCTGTTCTGTGTTTGTATAGTTCCTAGCACAATGGGGTCCTGGTCCATGAGTGGAGCTCCTAGGTGAAATGGTAATACAAATAACAATGATAATGGCTAGATCTGGTTTGAACATTTTTGATGAACAGTATTTTCATCAAAATATGGTGTTTTGCCAAAGCCAGAGTGTTTTGTGGAGATATATCTAGTTCAAAGATATTTTCAATGGGAAGTTTCAGAACCTCAACACTTACCACAAAGTGCAACTGTGAGATTCGGGCCAGCTCTAGTAATGATCTTAAGGGTCAAGAAACTGACTACAGTGCAGGATGATTTCTCCCTTGGGTGTACAGCGCCCTATGAAAGCTTAGGCAAAAGAACTTACTATTAGGCTGACATCCAAACTTGTTGCTATTACATGGTAGCCAGATTGCATCCTCTAGACTAATTAGACTCCTTTACTCTAACATTCTAAAAATAGCTAGTGAAGTAAGAACCTGAAATCTCAACAAATGTTGCTAATAGAGGTAACAAGCCCATTCGGTGGCAACTCAGTAGGCCACTCAAACATCTCATTCAAAGCTATTATTTTCCAACCTGTGTTAAGCTTTAGTAGAACTTAAGAGTATTTGCTTGAAGGGAAATATCTCCAGAGGAATCATACAGTTAACATGGTATGTCCCATGTCTCATTCTGGATTGGAGAAGAGACACTATTTGATGAGCAGCATGAAGCATTTACTGAGAAACTAAACTTTACATATTGCTTTTGTCATAAATTAGGTAAACCTATCTAGCTAAACTGCTGCTGTGGAACAGAATGAGGGGAAGCAGGAGAAGTTAAGAAATTAAGGAGAAACTCAGAAAGAGGGAAAGAAGCAGGGAAAGGAGAAAGTGGAAATAAACAAGAGACTTGAGGGGGGAGGAAATTAATTGAAGGGGAAATAGATATTAAAAGATGGATGAGAAGTGAAGATGGATGAAGAGTGGAAAAAAGTGCATAACCAGAAAAATAAGAACCAGAAACACAGGAGACAGATTCTTTATTATTATTTTAGAGAAAGTTGATGTGAATTACAAAAAAATGATTTTTTGATATATTGGGAGATATTGAGGTTTCATCAAGGACCTCTCATACTGAACAATCTTTGCTGGTCATAAGCTTTTCTGACTGTTTTAGTTGTCCAGTGGACCTGATGAATCAGAGGAGTTTGGTATATTATTTCCCTCCTTTTCTGCACTTCACGGAATTAACAAAACCAAAGTCAATTAACTAGATTGTCCATAATGAGGCCCATAATGATATACTAGAACACATACACAGGGGAAATAAACACAGGAAAACAGATTAAAGGGACG
Source organism: Macrochelys suwanniensis (assembly GCA_033296515.1). Classification (NCBI taxonomy): domain Eukaryota; kingdom Metazoa; phylum Chordata; order Testudines; family Chelydridae; genus Macrochelys; species Macrochelys suwanniensis. Next base: position 70,889,067 of record CM065780.1, on the reverse strand, counting down.
GAGGAAACACCTGAACTACAAAACAACTTAGCAATGGCATGTAGTATAAAAGATAAATGAGCTTTATTAACTGCTTAAACATACAGCATCATTAACATCAGAATATAAATGACTGAAGAGAAGATCAAGAAAAATGTAGCAGAAGGGTATCCTGCATAGTGCCAAATGAGTACTTAGAAGCCATGATCAATCCAACCTGTGAATAATTAAAACTCAGTGAAGACAAGAAAATAAATATGATTATGTGGGACATACACTTCTGTAGAGCTCTTTAAACTAATGAATCATTACCTCATACTCAGTTAAGGTTCCAGTGTTCTAATAATGATTTCAGTGATTAAAGCTTTTGATGACAGTTTTGTCAGGAAAGCATTTGTTTATTTTGTCAGCATGTCTAGATAACTCACTAATGTATCTTATCCTTCAGGCATCTGGTGGACTAGTGATGAGAACTTAAAAGAAGGATTTGTACCATTAAAATATAATTTAGTCAATGTGCATTTCTTATGTTCATACTGTTTCTATGAAAAAGTTAAAAGTATCAAGGCTTAATGCCCCCTTTATTGTTAAAGTAATTTAGATTTCAAAACTTGGAATACAGAATGTACAATGCAGAACATGATATTGAGTTCAGCTTGCCAATAGTGATTAAATATCCAAACATTGTGAGCCTAAACCAGGACCTGCTTTAAAAAATTAAATCTAAAGCAGTTTTAAAAGTGTACATAATCAATAGCAAAAGATGAAGGTCCTTGGTTGACAGTGACCATTTTTAGGAATCTGAATTTCATGTTGTAAGTTGGTGAGTATTTTTTCACCTTTCTGCTTATCATTTACTGGCCTGATTCTCCATTGCCTTATATGGTGAGTAGTGATTTATTTCTGTGAAAAGTGGGTATAAATTATTACCAAATTAGAATTATAGCAGTTTACACCCAACTTGTATGCACCTTGTATTCTAATTCACAACTGTGAAATGTAAGAAACAGGCTCATTGATTTTTATAGACCATACAAGGTAAGCAGAAATGTCAGTTCAGACATATTTTGTACAGTATCCAAGTGCTAGAAAACCATTACACTTAGTGAAAAGGAAAAAAAGTGTAGTAGTTTAGTTGCATGGGCTCACAAGTCAAAAGTTGAGACATCACAAAGGAAAATTCAATGCATTTTTAAGTATAATACTTGTAATTGTATGGGATTGTGTGTCCAAAGAGCCCCACCTCTCAGAGATAAAAAGTGAAGAGGTTTACAATAGAAGCAACAGGCCGTGAACTTTCTTCTAAGCTCATTTATACTGATGTAAATAAGGAGTAACTCTACAGGTGTCAGTAGAATTACAGCAGTGCAAAACTGGTGTGAGATTCAGGCACCTAGGCCCTGATTCAGCAAAATGCTTAAGCACGTACTTAACTATGAGTACACTTAAGTCCATCCCTATTCAGCAATGGACAAACAAGTGCTGAAGTCCCACTGAAGTTGCCGAGACTTCAGCACTTGCTCAAATTTAAGCACGCGCTTAAGTACTTTGAAGCAGGGCCCTTGCTGGTGAATAAATTAATGGAAGTTCTTCATTATACAAAGTAATAGAATTTTCATGCATAAAATGCACCCTCTGCATGTTTGTGCATGTGTCTGAACCTATACATTTTTAATGCTCCAAACTCTGTGTAATAATTGTTTCAATGTACACTAATAATATGTCAAGATGCACATTACTTCACTGGTGATGTACTTCTTGGCTGGCTGAAATTTTAACCTTATGCCCCCCAAGGCACTGAGGATTTGCACCAATAGCTAAACAAAGCACACCTTATAAAACTTAGTTTGTTTATTAAAAGCATTTATTTTTGTCTTAAGATATGATATTTGACATAAAGAAGGTTCTCAACAATTAATTAGTATTTATTTAACTTACAATATTTATCACTTTCCATTTAATTTAAATGTGCAATGGTTGCTCTTAGCAAACTTTATTAAAACTATCACCGTACTAATTAGCATTTTAAGTACTTTATTATAAAATAGCATTTTACACTTCAAATTCAACCCAAGTAGATCACAATAATGTATAAAATATTGCCTGTTTTTTTCCATTATATAAATTAGCATATCAATTTTCTTTGTGTATTTTAATATGGGAACATGAAATAAGGCCACCATATCTGTCTACAGAATGAAATAGAGAACATTATCTGTAATTGAAAGATCTAATTTACAGTCACCTTCCAGTAAAAGAAAAATCTGCAAGGTACAGGTTTACGTTCCAGTCTTTAGAAAACATATCTATTTAAATGTAGATTTTTTTCACGTTCGCTCACAAATAGGGTGGAAAGTTATGTTAGTCATCCCAATATCAGAATGGCTTTTGGCTTTTTATTCGGAGATGGTATAATTTACTGCAAAAGATCACTGATTCCATAATCTAATGTGTTTGGCATGGCTGCATCCTTAAAAGCATTGAACAGTTAGAAAAATGAATTACCTGAAGCAGGACCTTTTGCATGTGCATGTTATTTCAGAATTCTCTTTTAAAAATGAGCTGGGACTTACTATTAAGTTGCTGAAATTGCTCGAGATCATTTTGTTGGCTTTAGACTATTCGGTGTATATGTGGCACTGACATGGACAATGGGAAGCAGTAAGAAAATATGTGACGCAGGAGTGTCACATTGACCTTTTTAGATATGAAGAGCCTGCCTTCTCATTTTCAAGTGTACTTTCAGATTTCAGTCTTCTCTGCAGAATTTGTAAAGATTAATGACCTTAGACCTGATGCTTTCTGACTCTATTTAGTCTCTTTGTCGGCTGCGGTCATCTCTCTAGTGTAAGACACAGGAAAGTGGTTTTCCACGAGGGAAGACATTTGGTTTGATGGGACCTCATCAATATTTCCTATGCAGATTGCCAGTATATGTAATTTGATTTCCACTTCAATTATAGGTACTTAGTGACTGTAACCTTTGGTATAATATAAGAACATTGAGATTGAAAAGGACTGTGGATATGACCCTCATGCATCACTTTTAACAGACACTGAATAACAAACTGTAAACTAATGAAATGTCAAGAATACAGTGGGCCAGAATAAATTTCCCACCCAGTAACCAAACTGACCCACCTAGAATCGAAAATGTGCATGTTGGGTTTTTCATATGTAAAGCAATTTTTCCACAAAACAAGACTGGGTCTGCTGACTATCCATTATGCTGTAGCACTGTCATTGCTTGAAGGGGGGAAAAGTCTGACCTGTTTAGAGGATGAGCCATAAGGTGGGGCTTAAGATAAAATCAAATACACATTGCCTAAGGGCTTTATCTAGCAATGAGCTAAACACTTCTGTGAGGCACTAAGCAACCTTGATTCCCATTGGAGTCAGTGGGGGAGTTGAGGGTGCACAGAAACGTGCAGCATCAAATCCTAAGTGATCTGTAGGAAGTAGGGGAGGAAGACAAACTATTACATACTTGGTGCTCTTTGTTTATGAGAAACTTATTTCCAGTGAACGATATATGTGAGCCAGATCCTCATCTGGTGTAAATCAGCTTACTTCCTGAAGCTAATGGAGATACAGCAGTTTACACCAGTTGAAGATCTGGCCTTGTTATTTCTCTTCATATAGTTTCAGCATTCCTGTTATTCAGAAAGTAATTAAAGGCCATACTAAGAGAAGTGCCTGGAGCAAGTGCTCAAGCAAATTTTCAAGATTGATCTTCAGCTGCCTGTTTAGTACTTCAGAAACCCAGGACCTGGTTTTCAGCAGGAGTTGTAGATGATCATCATTTCTGAAAATAGGTCTTACTGGAGGGGTGTATAAATTAGGATGTCTAAAAATTGAAAAATTGGCTATAGTTTAGGCACAATCCTTTGTTGCTCTATTGTGTTAACAGCTTTGTCTGATACAACATGTTTTAATTAGGCTGCAGTCTATCTAGGAAAGGAAGTAGCAAACCGGACTTTTTGGATCCTATGCTTGGAGGAAGGGACTTGACTACGGCATGTGTGTCTGTGGCTGGTGTCTGTCTGTGAAGGTTATGTGGTTGATGTTACTGTTTATGGCAAGGGCCATGTGGGCCATGTGGCCAAGGGCTCTCTGGCCTGATCAGACCTTTGATCAGGCTGTGTGTGTGTTCTCTCTGGCCAAGTAACCCCCTCCCTGTTAGCAACTGGGTTGGTGCCGACTTGGGTAGGCTGGCTGTGTAAAGCAGTTAAAAAGCAAAGGAATGGTCACTACTGAAATTTTTGATCCGATATGAGGCCCTTGCCCCCATCCACATGTACCATACCCTGGGTATCTGACCATGGCACAACAGAGGCATGTACATACCCACACCCCTCATGCATGCTAGCTTTTTCACTGTGCTCCTTCATGCATGGGCTTCAGCGGTTCAGATGTGAACAATAGAGGGGTTATGGCGCAATAACACACGTAGGCACATACAGTCACTAGGGTAGACATAGCTTCAAAGAGAGGCTGTAGTTCAAACAGGAATTAATTCAGGGAAGTTCTATGGCCAGTCATCCAGGACAGCGGCTCTCAACCTTTCCAGACTACTGTACCCCTTTCAGGAGTCTGATTTGTCTTGCATACCCACAAGTTTCACCTCATTTAAAAACTACTTGCTTACAAAATCAGACATAAAAATACAAACGTGTCACAGCACACTATTACTAGAAATTTGCTTACTTTCTCATTTTTACCTTATAATTATAAAAGAAATCAGCTGGAATATAAATATTGTACTTACATTTCAGTATATGGTATATAGAGAAGTATAAACAAGTCATTTTCAGTATGAAATTTTAGTTTGTACTGACTTTGCTAGTGCTTTTTATGTAGCCTGTTGTAAAACTAGCCAAGTATCTAGATGAGTTGATGTACCCCCGGAAGACCTCTGTGTACCACCAGGGGTACGTGTACCCCTAGTCAAGAACCACTGATGCAGGAGATCAGACTAGATTATCACAGTTGTCCCTTTTGGCCTTAGAAGCTATAGGAACAAGATCTAAATTCTTTCCAATTAGCTGCTCCTTCCTTGGTGGAGATGAGTTCCTTGTGTTTATAAATACCTGAGGAATTCTGAGTTTGCAGTGTTGTTGTAGCCATGTTGGTCCCAGGATATTATAGAAACAGGGTGGGGGAGGTAATATCTCTTATTGGGTCAGTGTTTGTTGGTGAGAGAGACAAGCTTCATAATCATTGTGGATTAGTTTAGTCCATCTATCTCTGCAGCGGCCCGGTGTGGTGGCATGTGCCTGTAATCCCAGCTGCTTGGGAGGCTGCGGTTGGCGGATCGCTCAGGAGTTCTAGGCTGCTGTGCGCTATGTCAATCGGGTGTCCGGTGCTACTGACAGCCTGGCCAGCGGGTAGTTGGAGGACTGGCTAGAACAACACATCTGACGTGTTGTGATCGGCGCTTTCTCTGTGAAGGCTGATAGACCGATCGATGACAGTGATAGTGATCTCTGCAGCAGTCAAAAAGTTAAAATGCTACTAATTTGTTTGGGGTTCGTTAGCTTTGACTGTGAAGATTTATTATGTATATATTTTTGAGATACAGGAAGCTATATGGTGTGATGATAGATTTTCACCTGCATTTTAACAGGGTGTTATGGATAAAGAGAGAGTTTTTTCCTTTTGTTTTGGTATCTTGGCTTGAAAACCTAAATATTTCTCTTTTTCCAGCTTGCTTCCTCAGCTGTTCTTAAGGTTTTGCCAACAAAATGAAATGTAGGTAACTGTATGTTATGAGTGAGAATGAGGATGAAAGTATTCCAAGAAAGCATGTCACGTCTAATTGAAACATAACAAGGACATGGCAATGGAGGCATTATTTAATCTGGTAGATTCAGAACACAGCTATATTTTGGAAAAAACACCCCAGCTTATAACTAGGAGCAAGTTGTTTTAACAGAAACTTCAGATTTTAACCTTTTTACCTTTACTCTACATTGCATCAGCTGAATCACATATTTCTGTAAATGTCTGATATATATACTCTGCCCTCTCTAGAATACTTGGATCAAACGCTATTTACCTTGGCTCACAAGGTATCAATATATTTCAACAGTTACCAAACAGAGGTCTAAAATAGATAATCATTTACAAATGCTATACTGTAGAAAACTATATTTTGCTATATGGCTTTGTGTCATTTCAGGGAAATAGTTCTTATAAGACAAAATAAGTGAATGGGCTATTTACTAAACAGTTAACTGGGTACTCAAACGCAGGTGTGCAATTGCGTGGGGATCTGAACTGGCTCACAGTATTTTGGGAAGTATTGGCATTGTTTGATTTCCAGGCTGCGTTTTGGTTAGTCATTCAAACACTGCACTGTACAATACAAGACTCATCCATTACCAGATACAGAGATTGTATTCTAAGAATTCTTTTCCAGCGACAGTAGTTTCTCATTTCCAATAGATCGTCAAAACAGTTCTCTATAGAACTGGTTTATTCATGATTAGTTCTGATATTGACATGGTTTTTATTCTTATAGCATTATCCAGAGAATTTGATCACTGTAAAATGATTTTGATGAGACATAATGAAAGACATATGACGGAGGTGGAGAAGTTTTTACAAATTTAATATCCAAAGCTTTGCACTGCTTGTCTCCTTTCCTCTTCTCTTGAAGTATAAAAAGGGCTGATGACTTTACTGCATATTGTCTTCTACTATTGTCTTTTTGATGAAGAGTCCCTTTCCTTCCAGAGGCTAATTTAGTGCTTTTTCTCAGAAGAAATGTGTACAATTGTTTTGATACTGACATGGTGGTTCTTATTTGTCAGGAATAATTTAAAGTCAGTCTTTGTGAAGCTTTCAGGCGGCATAAATGAACTCAACTAGAAACGGTGCTGAATGATGATAATGTATGTACTAGTCATGACACACTGAATGCAACAGTTGGTCTCCTTTCCTTTTATTGTTGATGTTCAGTTTAAGTAATAGATAATTACTGGATGACTTACATTTTTAAAAGACTGTTACCATACCATTGAAATATAAAGCTCTGTTTTTATGCTCAATACAAAGTGAGTTTCTAAATTTCATTCTTAGATTCTTTTAACCATATTTCTGTTTGTTCAATGTTTAAAATATGCCTAACATAGTATTAAAGATTTGACAATTTTGCAACGTGCCTATATGCGCATTGTGAAGGGGTCAATTTACTGCTGGCCCCCTACTTGTGGCCAGGCATGGCGTAGCAGCTCTCTCCCACCAAGGTAGCTCCATCTCTGTGGTGATCTGCCTCTTCCTTCAGCCAGGTCACTTTGAAGTCTCTTCCCTTCCAGAGTAGTCAATGAACAAAAAGCAAAGGGAATTAGTACAAATAAACGGAGTTAATAAGAAATAGAGGGGAATGATTCCTCCTCAGGGTGCATCAGAATCTGTGCCTGCCTTCCTTAGGGAGGGGCCTTCAGATAACCCTTTCCTCAGGAGCTGAGGGCTGAAGATCTGTTCCCTCCCCTGGTCTGCCAACAAGTGAGCTGTGCTACTCCCCTCCAGCTCCTCCTCCAGCCTGTGCATGCCTTGCAGGTGTGGTGTGGTGGAGCTGAGCCCAGAGTAGCTCTTTAACACCTTGTTGTCCAGTGTTGGATTTGTGCACCCCATCACAGCAAAGTTGGAAACTGTTCTTCATCAGGTATTAAATTATTCCTGGATAACTTGTATATCTTTGCTGGTTTCTTGCTTTGTATATAGAAAATGTAGCCAAGTAAATTGGGTTGGTGAAAAAAACAGATCACAAAAAATCTCAGATTTTGGAAGAATTTTTTTTACAACAATGTTACATGTTGCTGTTGGATCTGGCCTTTATTTATTACTGCACACAGTGTCTCTAATATACGTGCTATGAGTTAGATGGGGTTTCCTGATGATACTAGATAAAAGCATTGTGGTAGAATTTTCACTAGTAAAATTGTAGGTAATTTATTAGCCATGTTTTCCTTTACCATGTTCAATTCAGTTATACTGTATATAAATTATGTGGATGAAAGTGCAAAGGTTTTGTCTCTCCAAGACCCTGAGACACTGGCAATAAACAGGGGATTAATATCTACTCAGCGATAGAGAGAGTACTTTAACTGCAAATGGTACACTTGCATGCCTAATAACATCTGACCTTCAGAGCCCTTTAGAATTGCATCTTCTGAAATCAATATTATGAAATGAGGCCGGAAAAACCACTGTAAATATAGCCAGAAACTAAGAATTATAATGGAAAATGTGTGTATATACTATTCATTGTCAAGAATGCACCAAAGAACAAACCAAAAAGCAAGCCAAATCTGGAAAAAAAGATGACATGTTCCATGGAACTGAGGCAGAAGGCAAAGTTTGTGCACACAGCAGATTAAAGGAATCCTTTGAAACACAATAATATTGGTTGATGTTTTTTATTTTGAAGAGAAAACTGAAGCCAGGCGTTCAAGCATTCTTAGGCAATATTGGGTGCACTGCAGGAAAAGAACTTTATCGTGGAACAGAATCTAATCAATCTCTTCTGAAACGACTTTCCACAGAAAAGCAGAGAGGAACATGAGAGCATATCTCAGGAGCAAATTGTGATAATTCACAATTTCCACCATTTCCAGAAAGAAAGGAAAAAAACTAATAGCACATTTGGAGAATATGAGGCTCTTACTGCGGGTCTAAAATTATCCTCAGAGAAAAAACATGCAGGACCAGATCCTCAGCGGGTGTAATTAGCATAGCTCCCATTGAAGCTAATGGATCTATGCCAATGTCCACCATCCGGAAATATGGCCCACAGGACTTCTAGAAGATTACTTACATGGCAACACAGACAAATGAATGAAAATGCTTCAATTTAGTTGGAAAAGAAAAGTAATTTATGTTCTGTCTACAGGAAAAGTATTTTCCATCATATTTTTGTCAACAATTTAATATTTACACGCATCACAACAAGGGTGCCTCAGATACTCAGAATTTCCCTTTAAGGAAATCTATCAAGATCTGTGAATATTCCTAAGTGTAAACCTTTTTTAAAAATTTCCTTTCCTTTCAACTTTTCCTTTCCTTAACTTTCCTGCTGATATTTTACACCCCAATCATACACCCATGGTAATCAATTGTAGCTTTACCATTGATTGTAGCTTCACCTCTTCAGTCACAACAGGATAAGGCTTTATATTACTAGGTAAGAGCAGAACTTTGAAAGCCTTTCAGATCTCTGTTTTCATGCCCTTCTGTGAACCTTCTCTCAGTCCAGTTTACAAGATGTATTTATAATATCTCACATATTTAGCCTTTACAAATATCATTTATGCTTAATTTTTTAAATACAATAGACATTACTGATGATTAGAATGAATCTGTTTATAATCGACTTTATGTGGTTAAAGATACCAAAGCAGAACTAATCCACTTCTTTTTGGGGGGTTGGGGTAAGTAGATATGTAAATTGAAATCCTGGCCTATTAAAGTCAACGGGAGATTTGCCATTGACTTTGTTGGGGTTAGGGTTTCACTCATTATACATAAACTTATTTGTGATATATAATAGACAGACTTCTTCCTCCCCTCCCCCCATTTTTTCTTTTGTATTTTGTTTTGTTTTGCTTGCAGTGCTGTTGTAGCTGTGTTGGTCCCAGGTTATTAGAGTGACAAGGAGGGTGAAGTAATATATTTTATAGGAACAACTTCTGTTGGTGAAAGAGACAAGCTTTTGAGCTACACCTAAAGACGAACTCTGTGTAGTTCAAAAGCTTGTCTTTTTCACCAACAGAACTTGGTCCAATAAAAGATATTACCTCAAACACCTTGTCTGACACATTTCTGTCATTCCACCTTCTGTGGTTTAAATGTGTGAGATACACAATCTCAATTCTACATCTAGAGTGGAGAAAACACCAAAAGTAGCATAACATGGTCATGGGCACTATGAATTTGAGTAGAATAAAAATGCTCAAATAAAAGATTTGCAGGTCTCTCTGGCTGGTAGGGTACTCCTGCCATCTCACTTATATTTGACTTTCCTGTATACCTGACCTGTCACCTTCAAGCCAAAGGTATTTTTGAAGAGACTCATGGAAATCATATTCAGTGTTTCTATTATTCATAGCACAGTCTAATATTTAATAGTTTCTGTATGAACTTCAAACACAACTTGTTCCCAAGACAGTGGACTGATAGCTGAGAGAAGGCTGTACAGGTATCGTTTTAAACTTTCCTTCAGTGTATGCATTATACTGTACCTATCAGAATTGCTCTGCCTCTCTTCTCCTCTATCACTGTCACCTTAGCTGAACCTTTGGAAGCAAGTGAAAAGATAGCTTGTCTACTGTGAAAGGGTCAGGCCAGATGGCTACAGAAGAGTGATAGACGGTAGATACATTAGCCCCAGGTTAAGCAGGTCCCTTTTCCCTGAGTAAGATAATGGGCTGTTCCAGAACAATCAGGAAGTTGCTGGAACCAATTATGGCAGGCAGGCTAATTAGGACACCTGGAGCCAATTAAGAAGCTACTAGAATCAATTAGGACAGGCAGGCTAATCAGGGCACCTGGTTTAAAAAGGACCTCATTTCAGTTAGTGAGGTGCATGCGAGGAGCTGGGAGCAAGAGGCATGTAAAGAGCTGAGAGTGAGACGGCGTACTGCTGGAGGACTGAGGAGTACAAGCAGCATCAGGCATCAAGAGGAAAGTCCTGCGCTGAGGATAAAGAAGGTGTTGGGAGGAGGCCATGGGGAAGTATCCCAGGGAGTTGTAGCTGTCACACAGCTGTTACAGGGAACACTGTAGACAGCTGAAATCCACAGGGCCCTGGGCTGGAACTTGGAGTAGAGGGCGGGCCCAGGTTCTCCCCAACTCTCTATTTGATACAAGAGGAGTTGACCTTGACTGTGGGTGCCACCAGAGGGGAAGGTCCCTGGCCTGTCCCTCGACACACTAGGTGGGTCAGCAGAGATGTCGGGGATTGTTCTCCTCCTTTTCCCCAGGCTGGCCAGTGATGAGGTTAACTGAGTGAATGGCAGGTTTGAGCCACTAGCAAAAGTGGCCAAACTGAGGGCTGCTGTGAATCTCTGAGGCGAGCAAATCTGCCAATAAGCACAGGACCCACCAAGGCAGAGGAGGAACTTTCTCACACTACTAATATTATCATTTTATTGAAAGGGAATATTGCTGCTGCTGGCATTGAATGATAAATGTCATTGACAAACCTGGTAAAACCATTTGAGATTTGATGTAAATGCAGGTGGTTCACACAATGAATGCAATCAATAAGTCAATTCTTCTCCTAAATGTATTGGCATACAGGATTTATTGACAGAAAATGTACAGTGGCACAAATAGTTCCCATACTTGTTCTGAAGACTTGACAAATCCAACCAAACATGAGAGATGTCTTCTCTCACCAGCCAATCAGGGAATGAGATATCAGATTTTGAGTTTATGCAACTGGGACTGGAAGTTTCCAGTCTTTGTGCAACACGTCACACCAGCTTGTGTAAGACAAATTAGGTCAGAACTGTTGGTACAGCCATCTTGGTCCATACCTTGAATACCAGTTGGGTTGCTCTTGTTAGCAACTTACCTCTGTAAGTCGCTTTCCATGGGCCCCTTGCAGTGTATCCCTTGGCCAACTTTGCCATTAAACTTGCTCAAGTTTTAGTTTCTCCATCAACATTCTGCTAGCTGCTGAAATGTCTAGTTAAAGTTTATATAATTTATATGAAGTCAGTCCACATTTGTTGATGCTCTTTAAACTTATTTTAACAATCATTATACAGTCTGGCAGTCCAGAACAGCTGTATAAATCTTCCATTTCTGTTTTCCTTGTTTTAACAACAATGGTGGGACTTTGCTGGGTATGCCTGAACTGAGTCCCTGAATTATTAATCAAACTGTTAACTTTTTTGATTATTCCACTCTGTGGTCAAGTGTCCTTATAAACATGATATTTGGTTTCAGTTCCTTTTTACTGCCTTTTTTAGCACAGGTGTATTTTGTTAACTTGATAGCATATGCATGCTCAGTTGGAAACATTAGCTTTATTTCTTCACTTTATCGCTAAAAGAAGTCAATATGAATGCAACCCCTTTTCTTTCCTTACAGGGTGTCCATGAGGTAAACCTTGTCATTAAAATTTACAATATTTTCCCCAAATCTATCATTTATAGCTAACTTCCCTTTTACACCCATTTAAAATACCCTCCAGCGTATCTATGATTCTATGATGATTAATGTCAGGTTGACAGGCCTATAATTACCCAGGTCATAATGTTCACTTTTTTAAAAAATTGGCCCAACATTATCTTCCAGCCTTCTGGAACTTCTCCAGTGTTCCAAGACTTATTAAAAATCAACATTTATGATCCAGCAAGCCCTTGTTCCAGCTCTTTTAAAACTCTTGTATCCAAGTTATCTGGACCTGCTGATTTGAAAATGTTTAAATTTAGTAGCTTCTGTTTAACATTTCCCAGAAATATTAGTGGACTGGAAAGAGTATACTGTCACCATATAACAAGACTATACTATTTCTGTTCTGCATTTGGAAAAAAAAGATATCTATTGAGCACTTTTGCCTTTTCTACATTTTCCATATGTCAGGATTCTTTTTGTTCCTATTATATTTAAACAACTCCTTCTCATTGTCCTTAACTCCGCTGGCCACAGATTTCTCCTTGTATCCCTTAGCTTCCCTTATCATTTTTTAACAGTTCCTAACTTCTGCTCTACTTCATTACTATCAACTTTCCCTTTCTTCCATTTGTTACATATTATTTATTTTTTACAGCTATCTTCACTTTTTAACCAGTTTTTTAACCAGCACATCCGCCTTCCTCAATTATGGGATTGTGGGTTTGGGGGTATCTGGTAAGGTTTTCTTAAATAATTCACACCTATCATTCACATTTTTCTGATTTAATTCTTCCTCCGAGCTGACTTGGCTCATAATTGTTTTCAGCTTTGTGAAATTGGCCCTATTAAATTACCAAGTATATATATTACCGTTCTGGACTTTATTCTGCTTGTACAGTATAAATTTGATCAAGTCATGATCACTTGTACCCAATTCTGTGATCAGTTCTTCTTTATCTGGTAGGACAAGGTCTAATATAGAATTCCCCCATGCGGGCTGCAACACTATTTGAATTAGGAAATTGTCATCTACTATATTGAAAAATTCCAATTATCAATTTAATATTTTTGTGTATGAGTTAGACTGTTGATCATCTCTAATGATCTTCAATTATATTTATTGATGGTGGGGAAAGATATCCACTCTAAAGCAATCCATTTTATTTAGGGAATTGAAATATGTCATTGCTGGGTCAGTGTTTTAGTTTCAGAGAAACTGAACTAGGCTCAACCATAGCTAGCCAGGTGCTTCAGTTAGCAGGGTCCCATTGAGACATTGCCACAGTAGCTGTTTCTGAACCTGTTTGAGAAGTTTTTAATAAGGGCAAACAGTCCTGCGGGTTCCACACATTAAACATCTGAGATAGGAGGACTGGGGGAGAAAGGCCTTAAAATAAAAGTTAAAGACAGTCCTGTGGACACAGTAGCTTATCAATGCAGGACCAAAAGATGTGTCCGCCACACATCTAGATCCCAGTACCTGTTTTATACTGGATACAGGCTACAGATTTCCTATCTCACCAGAAATTGAGAAGACCAGTTAACTATTAACCCAAGGGCTGGAGTGCTGTTAGCTGTAAGGATCTGCAGATTTCTGCTTGCTGATTAGGCTCCGTGTTTAGAGATGCTGCCATTCTTCTCAAGGTCTGAAAATTCCAGGGAACACACACTACATATTATGGACATGCTATAGAAATGGAGAAATCATCTCTGAAAGAAGAACCGAGTGGAACATGTTAATATGTATGTACTAAAAATATACATTTAAATATATGCAATAGCCACAAAGTGGGGAAGTCTGTATAGGGAGAAGGACCAGTAGATCTGCTACCTAATAGTTTTGTTTAAAAGTTATTAAGTTTTTTAGCTAGTATTTATAGTGCTTGTGTTTGCATTAGATGTTTGTTTAGTAAGGCCAGGTCTACACTTGGAAAGTTTTGACAGTATGGCCATACTGGTATTCTATACTGGCAACGTGCTCCTAGTGCGGACACAGCCTACACAGCCTTTGGCCTCCCTCCCCGCTGGAGTGAAGTAACCTATACCAGGAAAAGTATTCCTATACAAGATGGCATAGGGACAGAGAATCGAAACCACATGAAGCACATACAAATAAAACAAAGGGAGTAGGTATCTAAAAATACAACACCTCATTTTTTCCTGCATCTGATGTCTAGAAGACATAATAACAATTCCAGCCCATACCAAAGTGTGTGTGTGTGAGAGAGATGTAGTAGGAAAGAGACTGGCTGCAGGGAAATATAACCTGTAACTCTTTTCCATTATAGTCACTGTTTTATATCCAAATCTTTCATCTGTCCATGCTGGCATCATTCAGTAGCTGAATCTCAGCAATTTAATAATTATGTTCAAGTAAAGTGGACTCCATAGGCATTTTGTTGACTATTCCCCCAGCTGTGAAAATGCAGACATCGTCTGACTTGCAAGTAAATTATCCTAATAGTTTTTATTATCTCTTTATCTAAGTTTGTCAAAGTGTTTCAGCAGATGCATTCAACCATCTGTTCTTTGGACCCATGCCCTACATGACTTTTAAGACTTGTACTAATTTTATTAGATCAATCATTTATGCAATCATGAGGTTGTTTGTTCTGGTATAGCCCCAACATCAATTAAGAAACAGTTATATGTTTGTTTTTTAAAAGCCTTTTTTGGCTGATGATCCTGTTCACTTTCATTCAATTTCTAACTTGCTGCTGTTAAGAAAGATACCAGGGAAGGTACTAAGAGGTTGGCTCAGTGATATGCAAATAGGATATATAGTAAAGTTTAATCAGAATTTCATTTGGGTAGCACTATCAAAACCGCCGTGCCTGAACTCAAGTATGAAGTAATGTAGTTCATTTGGTTAATAGTGAGGCAGAGTCCATGTTGGCACTTTTGGATCTTCCAACAGTTTTTGATACCCTGGATTATGAAGTCCCAGTGGAACAACTTGAATATCTGTGATGTTTTAGACGTTTAGAGGTCTTTGTGAATTCTGGAGATAAATGTGAGAAGGGAGGGACAGGCAGTAGAAACAAAAGTGAAACTGTTTGAGCAGCATATTCCAGAAGTCTTGGGGTCTTTCTGAGTGTAGCCTTCATTGATCTGAGATCTATCATACCATTTGTGAAGATGACCGAGTTAGCTGCAGAAGCCAATATTTTAAGTTTCTCATGTTGATCTGGCTGGCATAGTCGATTTAATTTTTTTAAAATATTTCATTTGACTATTTTAGTTAAAAACAATTTAAACAAAAACAAACCTGATTTTAAAAAACTTGAATGTTTAGCTACATTCAAAATTCATATGCTGGTTTTGCTAAAACATTGTATGTTTGCTGTTGAAGAAAAAATCCAGAATACATAACATTGTGGTTTTAGTTAAATAAAACAATTTAAATGTCTCGCTGGTGATGTTCTCCTAATTCAGCATGGCAAGAAAATCCTACAAATTCTCCTATCAAACCATTCAGT
The DNA here is from genome assembly GCA_033296515.1 of Macrochelys suwanniensis. Taxonomy (NCBI): domain Eukaryota; kingdom Metazoa; phylum Chordata; order Testudines; family Chelydridae; genus Macrochelys; species Macrochelys suwanniensis. Next base: position 70,873,480 of record CM065780.1, on the reverse strand, counting down.
AGAAGGGAAAACCTATAATGGCAGCAGACCATAAGAGACCCAGTTTGGGAATATTTTAATGAAGTTCCTCTACCTGTGGATAAGACAAGCATGCGTGCAAAATACAAACAGTGCAACAATGAAATGCAAGGCCAGGTTGCCTGAATGAAACAACATCATGAGAAGTGTTCCTTCTCAGGAGGAAGCTGCATTGAAGATGATGAAAGGAACATGCCTGAACATGCAGGATCTTCAGGTTGGTAAGCTTTTTTATTTCATACTTTCTTAAAGACTACCTGTCTTCCTTCTGGACTATTCTTGAATTCTCATGTTTGAGCAAAAAATATAGTTGTTACTCCATGGTACTATCATTTTAGATGCAATTGTGATAAAAAATAAATAGCTGGAATAGGCAGATCTTCCTTTTACAATTTCACCTTTAAAGTAGTACTTAGTGTCAGCGAGTAATACTAAATGAGCAGTATGGTAATAATAATTAATAATAATTAAATAACTACGTTGACTTATTTTGTTTAGGAGAATCCATCCTCAACATACAGGATTCTGAAGACTATCCACCTTCAAGATCACCATCATTTTTTATAGTTTCAGAGTTATCTGCCAATGACAGTGTTTCAGTCACATAGCCACAGTATATCATCTCTAGCAAAAGGGAAAAAAAAATCTCCATCATCCAGAAAACCATAGAGAAGTTTGTGATAAGAACCAGCAGGTTACAAAAAGAGGTAATTGATTAAAATATTGCCTGGTTTGTTTATGCAAGAAACTCTCCTTTCCATATGATTGAGAACCCACACTTAACATGGTTCAGTCATTAAGACCAGGAGACAGTCTACCCAACAGAGCGGATGTCGTAGACAAATTGCTGGATAAAGTGTATGAAAGAGAAATTGAGCAGGGTGCAAAAGGTCTAGAGGGTAAAATTGTTAACCTGAGTCTTCATGGGTGGAGCAATGTCCACAATGATCCTGTTGTTTGTGCTTGTGTGACAACAGAAGAAGGGAATGTCTTCCTTACAGAAACAATTGATAATTCAGGAAATGCACACACAGCAGAATACTTACAAGAAGTAGCAGTAAAAGCTATAGCAAACTGTAAAAAAAAATTCAAATGTCTAGTACACAGCTTGGTCACAGACAATGCTGCAAATGTATCCAAGATGAGAAGAAATTATTTAGAAGAGAGTGAAGAGAGTCCCAAGCTAATAACATACAAGTTGCAGTGCTCATTTGATGCACCTACTAGCCAAAGGCTTCAGTGTTCCAGAAATAAAGGCTAATGTTGTTGAAATTGCAAAATACTTCTGTAACAACCACTTTGCAGCAGCTGCTCTGAAAAAAGTGGGAGAAACCAAGCGAACTCTCCCACAAGACATGTGATGGAACTCAGTAGTGGACTGTTTTGAGCACTATATCAAGAACTGGCCTAATCTGATGACTGTTTGTGAACAAAATCATGAAAAAATAGATGGCACAGTCACAAGCAAAGTTCTCAACATTGGGCTTAAGAGAAATGTTGAACACATGCTGAGTACTCTGAAGCCTATTTCTGTAGCCTTGAACAAAATGCAGGGAAATAGCTGTTTTATTGCTGATGCTGTTGAAATTTGGAAGGAACTGAGTGAGATCTTAAAAAACGAAATATGCAATGACAGAGTTAAATTACAAGCATTAAAAAAACAAATGGGACAAGCACTATCTCCAGCTCATTTTCTTGCAAATACTCTCAATACTCAGTATCAGGGTCAAACCTTAACTGCTGAAGAAGAGGAGTTGGCTATGACATGGACATCCAGCAATTATCCCTCCATAATGCCAACTATAATAAACTTCAGAGCTAAGGGTGAACCATTGAAGAAATATATGTTTGCGGATGATGTTTTAAAGAAAGTCACACCAGTGAACTGGTGAAAGTCACTTAAGCACTTGGATTCAGAAACTGTTGAAGTGATAATCTCACTTTTAACAACAGTAGCTTCTTCTGCCGGTGTTTAAAGAATATTTTCTTCCTTTGGACTAATTCATTCCAAACTGAGCAATCGTTTGGAACCTGAAGAAGCAGGAAAGCTTGTTTTTCTTTTCCAGATTATGAACAAACAGGAAAATGAAGTTGAAGATGACCGAGTTAGCTGCAGAAGCCAATATTTTAAGTTTCTCATGTTGATCTGGCTGGCATAGTCGATTAAAAAAAATTAAAATATTTCATTTGACTATTTTAGTTAAAAACAATTTTAACAAAAACAAACCTGATTTTAAAAAACTTGAATGTTTAACTACATTCAAAAATTCATATGCTGGTTTTTCTAAAACATTATATGTTTGTTGTTGAAGAAAAAATCCAGAATACATAACATTGTTGTTTTAGTTAAATAAACCAATTTAAATGTCTCACTGCTGATGTTCCCCTAATTCAGCGTGGCAAGAAAATCCTACAAATATTAATTATTAACCTGTTGAATTGGAGATAGTTCACCTCCCAATGACTTCATAAATATCTGCTTCAATTACCTTTGGTAAATGAAATAACCAATCATTCATTTTCTGAAATAGCTGTAAAACTCATCTGAAAAGTTTTCAAATAAATCACTTTAAAAATGTATAGTGTGTACCTTCTAAAAATGAAACCTACATCTATTTCTGAGTTGTGAAGAATATGTATTAAGGTTATAACAACCAACAAGAATGCACTTTTATGTAGAAATCCATGATTAAATCGAGTCTTCCTGACATCAAATCCACCCTGTTCCTGGGTACTTGGATGCCTATGGCAAAACTGTCTTTCATATGGCTTTTGGTTCCTCCTATTTTCAACTTGCTAAAATGTCCTTCAGGGCTCAAAAGTAGGTTGTTAATCTTTCCAGTTTATGTGCTGGCTGCTATCTTTATTTTTCATTATTGCGTACCGTTGCTCTGATGCTAATATTCAGCTCTCCAAGTTACCTCTTTCCAGAAGCCTACACGTCATATTTTTTGTTTTTTTAAAATGCCTGGTGCAATTGCAAGATTTGATGACTCAGAATGCTTTTTAATGGATGTTGAACTAGACTAGAATGTTAAGGGTTTCTTTACCACATTATTATTGAACATGTTTATTATGGCAGTGCCTTAGGGCCAGCCAAGACCAGGTTCCCATGGTGCTAAACACAGTAAAAACACAACAATAGATGGTCCCTTCCCCAAAGAGTTTGCAATCTGAATAAACAAGACAGATACAGGATGGGGAAAGGGGCTGAATTCACAAGCAATGTGAAAAAATGTGATGGCAGCAAATGGTATGTTAGTTCCACGATTTATTTGTGTGTGTGGATTTAGTTAGGAGGGGGAAGGGAAGAGAGGTTAGGGGACAGGGTAGGGGAGAACTAGACAAAAGGGCATGTGTGGAGTGAAGCTGAGGTGAAGCTTCTGTGAACTGTGAGGGATGGGGAACAAGAGCATTGGAATGAAAAGCCAATCAGCACAGGGCAGAGAAAGTCCAGTCATAATTGTAGAAATTCTCTGAATCTTCCAGGGAGTAAAGGTCTCTCGTTTGGCTGCTTCTGCCCCTACCAGCTGGAGTATCTGACTGGTTCCTCTCTGCAGTTTTCTCTCAAGCCCACATGGTGTGGAGAGGAAAGGGAGGCATCACTTCTTGCCCATGCAACACTGATTGTTTCTTTAGTTCTCCAACAACTTAAACATCCACGGTGAAAGCTGTAGCTGCAGTAAATCAGCATAGCTCCTTTGAAGCCAATGGAACTATGCTGAGTTATACCTTCTGAAGATCTGGCTCACACTTTTGAGCCAGACACCTTAACTGACAAACAACAATAAATTACACTTCTTGTATAGAACCACAGAAATGTGGGGCTGGAAAGGTCCATCTAATCCATTGCCCCATGCTGAGGCAGGATTAAATATACCTAGCCTTACAGGTGTTCATCTGTGTTCATTAAATGCTTCAGTGATGGGCATTCTACAAGCTCCCTAGGTTGCCTGTTCCAGTGCTGAACTATCCTTAGAGTTAGAAAGTTTTTCCCTAAGAACTAACTTGAATCTCCCTTGCTAAAAACTAAGCCAATTACTACTTGTTCTCCATGTCCACCAAGGCTAGGACAATTCATCACAGTCCTCTTTATGTAATTTTTTTTTCATATTTGAAGACTGTTATTAGGTCTCTTCTCTAAACTAAACAGGCTCAATTCGTTTAATCTTTAGGTCATGTTTTCTAAACCCCTTATTGTTGTTGCTGTCCTCTGGCTTCTCTCCAATTGGTTTGGATCTTTCTTAAAGTGTGATGCCCAGATTGGACACTGTACTCCAGCTGAGGCCTCACAGGTGCCCAGTAGAGCAGAACAATTATCTCCTATGTCTGACATATGGTATTCCTGTAAATACACCCCAGAATGACATTTCTCTTATTTGCAGCTGCATCACACTGACTTATTCCATTTGTGATATAACTCCCAGATCCTCTTCTGTGGTACTGCTGTCAAATAAGTTATTCCTCATTTTGTATTTGTGGATTTGATTTTTCTTTCCGGAGTGTAGTATTTTGCACTTTTATTGAATTTTGTCTTACTGATTGCTGACCAAGTCTCCAATTTATCAAGGTCATTTTGAATTCTAATCCTGTCCTCCATAGGGCTGGCAACCCCTCCTAGCTTGGTTTCATCTAAAAAAATTATAAGCATACTCTCCAGTTTATCATCCAAGTCATTAATGAAAATATTGAATGGTACTGGACCCAGGACAGGCCACTGAGAGACCCCAGTTTATATGTCCTTCCACTTTGACAGGAAACCATTGAAAAGGGTCGTTAAACCAGTTGTGAATTGTAGCCTATAGCCATGATACTTGCTTATGTTTGTATAGAAATGTTGAAATGTAAGTAGGCCCAAACATCTATTTTTAAAACATAGGCTTGACCGTAATCAAGTGAGGCTTGGTAAAATATGAGTAAAATAAAGTAAGACGATTCAGAGGCAAGTTTGAAAAACAATTAGGACATAATCCTAGGACATGTTGTAAACATGTTTTGGTCCTAACTTGTTTTTACAAGAGTTTGAGATAAAATGTTTGATAGTTATTGGTATGGCATTTGTGCACGTTAAGTAAGATGGTGCTTAATGTTAACTAGCCAATAAAAAAAGAGAAAATACGTGTCATAAAAGAGGTGGATTTAATATTAATTAATTAAAGTGCATTATTATAATTGATTATAAAAATGGTAATACACTAATTTTAGCTTATGCTCACCTGTCCACCATCAAGGTACCTTTAGAGGAAAGATTATATCCATTCTCTTCATCTAGGGACTGATCACCCCGAAATGCATCATTTCATCTGAGAATTGAGTATAAATACAGTACATGGTCATATTGTAAAGCCTGTTTGCTTAGCTAACCATTTTATATTAAATAAAGCCTTTAATTTTATCACTCGTGTCATTCATAGTCCTCCACTAAATTAAATTATCTGCAACCTCCCTGGAGGCTTGAACCTTAAAGAATTCTGTTTGATTGTATTTCTTATTTTTAAATTACTAGTTGGAAACACATAAAGCAAAGGTTACAGCATTTGCCTTAAAGCAATGTGGTGTATTGCAAACTGCATTAAAATTATGAACTATCATTTTAATGTGCAGAGGTTTCCTAATCCTGCTTGCAGGATAGGGGGCTCTATAGGAAAACATGTGATCTGGGTCTAGCAGCAGTCTGCAGCCAATCTGCTTTCTCTCTCTCTGTTTTTTGGGTTCTTGTCAGTTAGAATTCTGAATTCTAAAAAATAAAGTAGTGTTACATTGCGACCTTTCAGCAAACAGTATTTTATGTTTTTATCTGTGTATATGCCATGAACATAACAAGTAATTTCATCTAGACCATATTTCCCTAGTTTATCAGAATGTCATAGGAGACTGTATGAAAAGCCTTACTAAAGTCCAGAGATATCACATATTTTTCTTCCCCCTTATCCACTAGTCCAGTTACCTTGTCAAAGAAGGAAATTAGATTAGTCTGGCATGATTTGTTCTTGACAAATCCATGCTGGTTATTACTTATTACCTTATCCTCTAGGTTTGAACAAACTGATTGTTTAATAATTTGTTCCAGTATCTTTCTAGGTATTGAAGTTATGCTAACTGGTCTATAATTTTCCAGGTGCTTCTTTTATTCCCTTTTTGAAGAAAGGTACTATGAGTTTTCCCTTTTCCAGTCCTCTGGGGCCTTACTCATCCATGAGTTCTCAAAAATATCTGTTAATGGCTTGGATATTGCTTCAGCTATTTCCTTAAGTACTCTAGGGTACATTTTGTCAGGCCCTGATGACTTGAATACGCCTCTCATATCCATGTATTCATTAACTTGTTCTTTCCCTATTCTGGTCTGAGCACTTTCCTTGTTGTTAAGATACTATTTATTCATTATGATACACTAATAAAATAATATACTAACACAGAAGCTGGTGAAACACAGACTTCACTTGGAGTTGCTTCTGTTTAACCCAGGGAAAAAAAGGTGACCTAATTTGTTTGTAAAGTTGCAGCAGGTCTGCGTATCATATTTTTAAATAAATTGAATTATTTTTTTTTCTATAGAAAAATAGACATTATCCATGATTAGACAGTACCGTATGAGTACACAGTAAAACAAACATGGCCATTATATAAATCAATAGATCATCCCCAAAGGGAATAGAAAGTAAACAGCTAAGTAGCTGTATCATTCGAAAAACTCACAATACATGATACCTGACTGGCTTCCTACATTGACTTCTAAAGGCTAAATTATCATACAATATAATTAAAGTTGTGGGAGCAAAATATGTCCCAATACTTCAAATTGAACAATTTCTTGTGCACCCTTATGCATGCACAGAGTCTCATTTAATGTAATAGAGCTCAGTAAGTGCAGAGGCTCCACAACCCGCAGCTTACAGGATTGTGCCTTTGTGTCCTGGTGCACAGAAAAGTGCTTGAGAAACCTTCATTCGTGCATGGAAATCAGCTAATTACACATGCTCATGTACATACACCATTACCCAGTTTGTGAATACAAATATAGGTTCTGAGGACACAGCATATAAGAGCACACTTTTCATGATGGAAATTTAGATTGTTAGTTGAAAATTTAGTACTTGAAAGTTTAATTTTAACCTTTAAACATATGGGGCCAAATCTTAAAAGCAAAAAACAAACATACCTTAAGTTAAAGCATGCAAAATATGGAGCATCACAGAGAAAATAGACAATGAGCAGCTGGCCTAGGGTTATTATGCATCTGCAAAATAATTGCATATACAATCATTTGTTTATGTGCACAGTTACATGTTTTGCACGTGCGAGAGCACATTTTCCATGTGTAGCCCAAATCTGAAATTTTTTATAATTTCCACTCATCAAATAGTGTTTTAGTTGAGTTGGAAAGGCAGTTTATTGAAAAGTAGTCTGTCTGGCTTGTATTTTGATATGGTTTATATCTGGATAAAAATGGAACTGTTTGCTATTAGTTTCCTTTAAAACTCAGTGACTTTTCAGGGTCTTGTTTGATTCAGCACTGAATGTGGAATATAGACCTATTTCTTATATTAATGACTTCTATTCATTCTCTAAAGAAAAAAAAATCTTTCAAATCTTCATCCTCTGACATATCCTTAGTGCAAAGATTTTCCTGTGAAATGCTTGCCTGTCATGTATCACACCCTGAGAACTTTATCCCTCTTGACATCCATGGTCTGAGCCACGGACTTCTTAAATCAAGAGTAAAGATGATCTGTTTGCTATGCCTATTCTGTTGATTTGAGATAAGCTGGCTTTATTTAATTTGTGAAGTGCCTTGCAGTACATTGATGTGAAGTATGATTGTGTTAGTACAGCTTTATACAGTGCACACACTCACCTGCTGACATTCTCCTGAACTCAGCAGACTAACCTGGCAAAATTTAACAGTACAAAACTTTTAGTTTATGAGGACAGTCAAAAAATTATTGTAATGAATGAAAACAATGTTTTACACAGCAGTAAAGGACATGTTAGCTCTTATTGCCCCATGTCCTCAATAATGAGTAATAGTTGGGCTGGTTGGGGAGGACGATGGGGAGGACCTGCTTAGTGGTTAAGAGACCTGTCACTGCTCTGAGGCTCTAGAAGCTCATATAATTGAGTAGCCAATATCCATAAGCAGCCCTACACAGATCTTAACCCCCAGTGTGATGTGATGTCAGTAACCAGTGTTGCTAAGTAAGCAGCCTCCTACATTTTGAACCAACTGGAGTTTTAAAGGTTGTCAGTTTCATTCTAAGGTACAGTGTATTGTGCTAATTTCAGATTGTGCTGCGGTAACATTTCAGACTGGAGATAAGGAGTAAATTTTTTAAAGTGAGGGTAATTAACCATTGGAACAACTTACCAAGGGTTTTAGTAGATTCTCCATCACTGGCAATTTTTAAACCAAGATTGGATGTTTTTCTGAAAGATATGCTGTAGTTCAAACAGGAAAAAAAACTGGGGGAAAAATTGCGTTTTATACAAGAGGTCAGAATAGATTATCAAAATGGTCTCTTCCAGCCTTAAGATCTAGGAAATTCAGAAAGTGTTGACATTATTTTAATGGTAAACACTTGTAATATTGTTGTTTAATCCACAGCAAAAACTTTAACGTGCTTTTAATTGTGCTTTACATTTCCTTCTTGTGAAGTCAGCATGAAAGTTCTATAATCAAAATTTGATTTGCTTTATGAATCAAGGCCACAGTCTTCAACAAACAACTCAGGCTAAAATAAAATTAGATTCATGTCACCATCATTACATATTTAATAACCATTGCAGTTCATCACATTTGTAAGCAGTTTCATTATTCACTAACCAGTGAACTTTCAAAGACCCTGTACTCTTTCATGTTTGGCCATGGGAGGAAATACAGGAGATGAATTATTCACTTGTTACAGCTGAGGAAGCATTTAGTGCATCCCAAGAGAAGTGTTGAACAGAGGGCAAGTTTAGGTAGACTGGTTTCTGACATATCCTTTACATCTGAGAACTTTACACCTTGTTCCAGTTTGAGTTTTTATCATTGTAATCCCATCTGGGCACCTGCTAACTTTGTAACCTTAAGTAGATATCAGAGATGAAAATGGGCAAATATAGGTTAATTAATATTAGCATCTCTATGAGCCAGATTTTCAAAATTAAGAATATGCAAATATTTGTGTGTATGTCTAACTTGTGGATTCAAATACTAAATGCACATATGCCAATCAGGTATTTGTGCATGGACTTAACCAGTTATGGAATTAACTTGCAATGTTTATGCATGCAAATATTTAGTCGCTCGAACACATCTGGTACACATAAGAATGAGTCAGTTGTGCACAAGTGCTTATCTGCACCTAATTTTGAAAATCTGGACCTATTTTTTTTAAAGATGGAACAATATGCCAGTGTTCTATTGCTTCCAACTGAGCCCAAGTCTACACTAGGGATGGGTATCGACCCAAGATATGCAACTTCAGCTACAGGAATAGAGTAGCTGAAGTTGCCGTATCTTAGGTCGACTTACCTCGGTGTCCTCACGGCGGTGAGTCGACCGCTGCTTCTCCCCTGTCGACTCCGCTTCCACCTCTCCCGGTGGTGGAGTTCTGGAGTCGATGGGGAGAGCGCGCGGGAATCGATTTATCGCGTCTAGACTAGATGCGATAAATCGACCTCCAAGAGATCGATAGCTACCCGCCAATGTGGCGGGTAGTGTAGACCTGCCCTGAGATTCAGTTTGCTATCAATACAGGTTTTGAATGTACATGGTGGTTCTAAACTTCACTCAGTGGGCATCCCTTAATGTGTTCCAAATTCTCTGTCCTGCTTGGAAAAGTTATAACCTAATTTTATTTGGCCCAGACAGGGTTTTTCCAATCATGGCAAGTAAAAACTATTGAAGGACCTGTGAGAGAGGAGGAAGGGGAGAGAAATCACACCAGAAAACAAGACTGACGCTTTTAGAAATTGAACTGACATATAATCAAAAGTCATTATCAACAGCAATGAAGGGCTATTAAAATGTTAACAAGGTTAACAACATAGGTGTAAAGTCCAGCAGCCAAAGTCATTAATTTTGCATGGAGTGTTTCCTGCCAAATATAAGTACTGAGACTTTAGGCCAGAGTACAGTATAATATTATGTAGTATTAAAGAAAAACATCATAGGAAAAGAAACATTTCATTTCTTTGATCTACTACCTTTTATTTAATCTAACAATACTCTTTCAAATTACCTTTCTGCTTTATAGATTATTGTCTTGGTAAAAAATGTCAGCTAATTATTACTGTTATAAAAAAAAAGGGTGCAGATGTTTCTGTTATATACACAACATAATTGGTGATGGTCAGATTATAGATTGTACTCCAAAGGTTAAAACAATACAGAAAACAAATTGAAAATGAAGTGAAAGCTGGAATGTTTACAGTTTGAGGTCTAAGAATACAACGGTAAACTCGTTTCCTCCTCTCTTCATTGCTGATAACTTCATCATTTTATTTGTGGAATATTTTGGACCAAATTGAAGAAATTCCAACTGCTCTTACTTCCTGTATTACATATATATTTTAGTATATTCAATAACTTGTTTCATTTAATACTTTGAAATAAAATAAAGTATTACACTTCCTTTTGTGATATTTTCACAAATACAAATGTACACTTGTGTCAGCTTAGTGTAGAACTGGAATGATTGTTCAGTCTATACCACTGTAAAAGAATCCCCACAATTTTATGACTGTTATTCTAGACACTTAATACTTGCTTCTTTTTTCCCTTCAGAGAAAGATAACCTTTCACAGGATTTCAGCTAAGCACTTTTGTGATTGTTCAGGACATTACTGGATAGCCCCTCCCCTGCCTCTCCCTTTGCTGAAATAAAATCTGAAGAAAAAACCCTATAGATTTTAGGGTATCCTTTTGGCAATGGGCATGGAAAATTGAGCAGATCCATGCACCAGTTGCCTTTGTATGCCAGTTGCCTAAACTCTTACTGTTGCATTTCTTCTTATTTAGGACAAATACTCATGAATAATCAGAAATATGTTGGTAATAAATTGTCTAATTCATTTCTGTACACTTATGATGACAAAATGGAAGCCCGAGAGCCAACTGCCTTTGCATTCCATTTGCTATTACCATAATGGTATGCAGAAATCATTTACATGCATACAGAAATGGCTAAAGTTAGACTTCTTTGTACCTGCATACAAACCCTATTTACTCATGCAAACACAAGAGTGCTTTTTCATATTTACCTGAGTCCCTACCTTTTGAAAAATCTGCTCTGGTAAGTCACTTGAGATGACCATTGAATGGTAACTGACAGTAATAAAATGTCACTGGAACAATGTTTTTATAGCATGCTTGGACAGTTTTCTGTTGCTTGTAGAACCACTCAAGCATGCAAAAGTGGAGTCTCACTGAGTTGTAGCCTTCTGCTTGAGGTTAGGTTAGTAAGTTCATTGGCTGTGGCAGCTATTCCAGAATGTTTCAGACTGTGACTAAGTGCCACTAAAAGCTTCCACAGAGTTGATGGACCAAGCAATATTTTCTCAAAACTCAATATGGCAATTTAGTCAGTAATAAACTAAAGCAATAGAGAAAGCATGGATGTATGTATTGCCATTATATGGCCAATTGACCACTTCATTTATAAACTGGAGACCTTTCTCCTACCTTTTGTCAGTTTGTCTTTCAGACTGTAAGCTCTTTGAGGCATAGGCAAGACCAGAATAACTATCTTGTTTAGGCGACAAAGGGTCCTGTGGCACCTTATAGACTAGCAGAGGTATTGGAGCATAAGCTTTCGTGGGCGAATACCCACTACATCAGAAATGTCCCATTTCCACTGCTTGCATCCGACGAAGTGGGTATTCATCCACGAAAGCTTATGCTCCAATACCTCTGTTAGTCTATAAGGTGCCACAGGACCCTTTGTCGCTTCTACAGATCCAGACTAACACGGCTACCCCTCTGATACTATCTTGTTTAGGTTTGTGTAAAATCACTACATTTGTTGTGTAGACTAGTCCTGTGGCAATGATCATGGGTTCTTTTTATAGTTGGGAAGAGACCAGCACATTATGGGGGTGGGGGGAATAATAAATGGATTACTTCTCATGTTTGGTGACATTTGCCTCAACTCTGGCTCTCCCTTCATTCCCATTGTAACTGTGCCTCAGTGGGTCACAACTGAGGGTACCAAATTCAGGACAAACTGCTGAGAAATAGGGCAAACACAACCCAAAACTGGTGGTTATTTTTCCATAAGATATACCAAAGCAGGAACAAAAGTTTCACCACACTGGCTAACAAGAAGTCATAAAATCAGCTTCCTTAGGCATTCCAGTTCTTATATCACCACCAAAACCAATGGATTTAGAGAAGAGTGGCTCTTTAAAACCAATATCTTCACATAAAAGATTCTTCTTATCCCAAAGGACCAGCCACACACTCAGGTCAATATATAACTTAGATCTTACCCAAAAACCACGCTGCTGCCAGTCCTTTAGTATCTAAAATATAAAGGTTTGTTCATAAAAAGAAAGAAAGAAAAGGGAGAGAGAATTGGTTAAAAGAACAGTTATACATACAGACATGAGTGAATTTTGAGATTCAGATTCATAGAAGAGATGGAGAACTTTGTAGATGCGAAAAGTTTTTTTAGAATTGAGTCCATAGGTTATAGTCCAATGTCTGTATTCAGGGAGGTCCAGTCAGAACTGTGATCTCAGTCCTTATGGCTTAGGCTTCCCCTGCATGAAACCTCAAGCAGAGGTTCTTGCTGTGCACAGACGCTTTTAATGTGGGGTTGGGATCTGTGGTGATGCAGGACTGGGAAGGAGGTAAAAGGCACCCATTGCATATCTAAGCAAAAAATTGACACCTACTGAAGAACACTATGCTATTATATAGAGAGAATACTATGCAATTGTATGGGCAGTAAAGCAGCTCAAACCCTTTCTGTATAATAAGAAGTTTACCGTGTTCAGTGATCATGCTCCCTTGGTGTGGTTACACAAAGCAAAAGGAACCAATTCTAGTTTACTCCATTGGAGTTTGGCCTTGCAAGAGTTTGATATGGACATAATTCATATCAAAGGAAAAGAGAATCTTGTGGCTGATGTCTTGTCAAGGTTGGGAGATCCTTGAGGTGTAGCCAAGAGCTCTAATAATTCCCGTTCACACCAGTCTCGTGTTGGGGGTGTGACGCATGACCAGAAAGGGTTAAGCATCCTGCAGGATAAATTACTCAAATTCAACCCTTAAGAACATATGAGGAGATAATGTTTGTTTTTTTGTGTATTTTCATATATATTGGTAATGGTTAACAATGTAATCAAACAGTCCCTGTCTGTGCTGTATTCTGTTAATTCAGAGATCAAAAGAATATTTTAATATTTAAATGAACTGTAAACATAGGATATGGCTGTATCCATCTCTTTGAAATGTATAGCAAATCATCTACGAATGGTGGAAAGACGGGCAATTGCCTTATGTTAATCTGTGTAGATAATTACTGGTGATGCTTAGGAAATGAGTGTCTATTTGCCGAGGGACTCTAACCTGTCACAAGAAGGCCCAAAACTGTATAAAAATGGCTTGGGTCCTGATCCCGTAATCTCAGAGGTTGAGGTTTCATACAGGGGAAACCTAAGCCATAAGAACTGAGATCCCAGTTCTGACTGGACCGCCCTAAATATAAACATTGGACTATAACCTGTGGACTATTTCTGAAAGAACTCTTTGCATCTACAAAGCTCACCATCTCTGCTATAAAAACAATGAGAAGGCCGGTGGCACCTTAAAGACTAACAGATTTATTTGGGCATAAGCTTTCATGGGTAAAAACCCCACTTCTTCAGATGCATGGAGTGAAAATTAGAGATACAGGCATAAATATACTGGCACATGAAGAGAAGGGAGTTACCTTACAAGTGGAGAACCAGTGTTGACAAGGCGAATTCAGTCAGGGTGGATTTGGTCCACTCCCAATAACTGATGAGAAGGTGTCAATACCAAGAGAGGGAAAATTGCTTTTGTAGTAAACCAGCCACTCCCAGTCCCTATTCAAGTCCAAATTAATGGTGTTAAATTTAAAAATGAATTGTAGCTCTGCAGTTTCTCTTTGAAGTCTGTTTTTGAAGTTTTTTCATTGAAGAATGGCTTCTTTTAATTCTGTTATTGAATATCCAGGGAGATTGAAGAGTTCTCCTACTGGTTTTTATATGCTGCCATTGCTGATGTCTGATTTGTGTCCATTTATTCTTTTACATAGAGACTCTCCGGTTTGACCAATGTACGTGGCAGAGGGGCATTGATGGCACATGATGGCATATATCACATTAGTAGATGTGCAGGTGAATGAGCCCCTGATGATGTGTCTGATGTGGTTGGGTCCTATGATGGTGTCGCTAGAGTAGATATGGGGACAGAGTAATGGAGTTTGTTACAGGGATTGGTTCCTGGTTTAGTGTTTCTGTGGTGTGGTGTGTAGTTGCTGGTGAGTATTTGCTTCAGGTTTGGGGGCTGTCTGTAAGCGAGGACTGGCCTACCTCCCAAGGTCTGTGAGAGTGAGGGATCATTCTCCAGGATAGGTTGTAGATCGTTGATGATGTGCTGGAGAGGTTTTAGCTGGGGGCTGTATGTGATGGCCAGTGGTCATCTGTTGTTTTCCTTGTTGGGCCTGTCCTGTAGTAGGTTACTTCTGGGTACGCATCTCACTCTGTCAATCTCTTTCCTCACTTCCCCAGGTGGGTATTGTAGTTTTAAGAATGCTTGATAAAGATCTTGTGGGTGTTTGTTTCTGTCTGAGGGATTGGAGCAAATGCGGTTGTATCTTAGGGCTTGGCTTTAGACAATGGATTGTGTGAAGTGTCCTGGATGGAAGCTGGAGGGACATGTAGGTAAGTATAGCAGTTAGTAGGTTTCCGGTATAGGGTGGTGTTTATGTGACCATCACTTATTTGCACTATAGTGTCCAGGAAGTGGATCTCTTGTGTGGACTGGTCCAGGCTGTGGTTGATGGTGGGGTGGAAATTGCTGAAATCCAGGTGGAATTCTTCAAGGGCCTCCGTCCCGTGGGTCTGTATGATGAAGAGGTCATCAATGTAGCACAAATAGAGGAGTGGTGCTAGGGGACGAGAGCTGAAGAAGTGTTGTTCTAAGTCCGCCATAAAAATGTTGGCATACTGTGGGGCCATGTGGGTACCCATAGCAGGGCCATTGACTTGAAGATATAAGTTGTCCCCAAATCTGAAATGGCTGTGGGTGAGGACAAAGTCACAAAACTCAGCCACCAGGTGTGCCGTGGCCTCATCAGGGATACTGTTCCTGACAACTTGTAGTCCATCTTCATGTGGAATATTGGTGTAAAGAGCTTCTAGATTCATGGTGGCCAAGATGGTGTTTTCAGGAAGATCACCAATGCATTGTAGTTTCCCCAGGAAGTCAGTGGTGTCTTGAAGATAGCTAGAAGTGCTGGTAGCGTAGGGTCTGAGGAGAGAGTCCAAATAGCCAGATAATCCCGCTGTAAGAGGTCCAATGCCTGAGATGATAGGGCGTCCAGGGTTTCCGGGTTTATGGATCTTGGGTAGCACATAGAATAACCCTGATCGGGAGTGCAGGGGTGTGTCTGTGTAGATTTGTTCCTCTGCTATAGCAGGGAGTTTCTTGAGCAGATGGTGTAGTTTCTTTTGGTACTCCTCAGTGGGATCGGAGGATAGTGGTCTGTAGAATGTGGTGTTGGAGAGTTGCCTTGCAGCCTCCTGTTCATAATCCGACCTGTTCATGATGACTACAGCACCTTCTTTGTCAGCCCCTTTGATTATAACGTCAGAGTTGGCGTCGGAGTGGATGGCATTGCTTTCTGTATGGCTGAGGTGATGGGGCAAGTGATGCTGTTTGTTCATAATTTCAGCCTGTGCACATCTGTGGAAGCACTCTATGTAGAAGTCCAGTCTGTCATTTCAACTGTCACGAGGAGTCCACGCAGAATTCTTCTTCTTATAGTGTTGGTAGGAGGGTTACTGTGGGTCAGTGCACTGTTCAGTGGTGTGTTGAAAATATTCCTTGAGTCGGAAATGGCAAAAATAGGCTTCCAGATCACCGCAGAACTGTATCATATGTGTGTGGGAGGGAGGGGAGGCAGAAAGGGAGTCCCCGAGATAAGACAGACTCTTCTGCTGGCCTAAGTGTGTGGTTGGATAGATTAGCAATATTGTTGGGTGAGTTAAGGGTACCACTGTTGTAGCCCCCTGTGGCATGTAGGAGTTTAGATAGTTTACTGTCCTTTTTCCTCTGTAGAGAAGTAAAGTGTGCATTGTAAATGGCTCGTGTCGTTTTTGTAAAGTCCAGCCATGTGAAAGTTTGTGTGGAAGGTTGGTTTTTGTATGAGAGTCTCCAGTTTTGAGAGCTCATTCTTGATCTTCTGTTTGCTGTACAGGATGCTGATCAGGTGGTTCCTCAATTTCTTTGAGAGTGTGTGGCACAATCTCTCACCATAGTCAGTGTAGTATGTCGATTGCAATGGATTTTTTTACTTTCACTCCATTTGGTATGATGTCCATCTGTTTGCACTTGGAAAGGAAGATGATGTCTGTCTGTATCTGTGCGAGTTTTTTCATGAAGTTGATGGATTTCCACTTCATACAGTTAAATTCAGTGCCCTGCATGATGCCAAGTATCAGAGGGGTAGCCGTGTTACAGACTAACACAGCTACCCCTCTGATACTTGCCACCTCTGCTATGAATCTCAAGAATTGTGCTCATGTCTGTATGTACACTGATCTTTTAACCAACACACTCTATCTTTTCTTTTTAAATAAATGTTAGTTTAGTTAATAAGAATTGACTGTAAGCGTGTATTTGGGAAAGGTCTGGAATATTCATTAACTTGGGAGGTAATGTATCCGATCCTTTGAGACTGGTATAACCTTTTTGATATGATGAAATAAGATTTTCAGAAATCCTCATCAGACCTGACTTAGGTGTCTAGGTGGAGGCCTGGTTACTTTAAGGGAACTGTGTTGCTGACTTCTGAGTAATCAGTAAGGTATAATAGAAGCTGATTTGTGCTGGCTTGGTAAATCTAAGTATTGGAATATCCACCAGCTTTGGGGATTGCCTGCCCCATTCTTTGCAGTTCACCCTAATTGAGTGACCTCAGCTGGCTCCCCTGGGATTCTGGTCACACCCATCCTCTCCACATCTCTCATCCAATCCATCCCTGCCACCACCTCAGCCCTTCTGGTGCCTCCATTCCTAACTTCACTTATATCCCCCCACCCTTCTCCCCTTCTCTTGTCATCTATGGAACTCCCACTCTGTCTCTAAAATACCATAAACCATCTTCATATATCACTCCCTTCAGCTCTTGGCTGTCACAGAAACCTCTGCAAGTGCCTTCTCTTTCACAGGCCTCTCCTTTTCTTACACCCCCTGACCCTGCATGAGACCATGGTGGAGCTGTTGGACTTCTCTCCCATTCCTATCACTTCCAAGTTCCAACCCTGCCTCCATTCTCCCCCTTCCAACTCTTTGACCAAGTGTGGCACAGTGCCTGGGTTCACATTGCCTAGTGGGGCTGTCTGTCTATTCCTGGTGTTCAGGAGTCTGAAAACCCTTTTTTCACTCCCAAATCCATCAGGTGGTCAGTAGAGGAACCCAGACTGCTCACTACACTGGGTTCCAGCTCAGGGCCCTTAAGCTAAATAAGTAGGATCAGGGTTCTTCAACTCTGACAGTGCCCTGAGAGCCTTCCTACCTTCCCCTGGATCTCTGCAGGCTCTCCAGCCTGCCAATCAGTTCATCCCACTTCTGGGCTGTTGTCTCTGGGTGGCTCTTTAGTAACTTGCTGCTAGGAGCACCTTCCTTCAGCCTGCTCACTTCTGTTTTCCAGCCATTTATCCTCCCAGCTGCCGTGAGACTGCCAATCAGCAATGGCCAGTTGCTGGGCTAACGTTGGATACATACACCTCATGACACTCCCCTTCCATATTGCTGACATCTATTGTTCCCCCAGCTCCTCCCCTCTTATGACTTTGACTCCTGTCTCTCTCTCTCTCTCTCTCTCTCCTCCTTCCTTTACATTCTCCCACACTCATTGTTGGGTGCCTTCAGCTTCCATGTTGATAACCTATCTGATGCCTTAGCTGGACATTTTCTCACCCTCACCTCTTCATTTGACTTGCAGCCCTAGTTCAACTCACCCACTCATCAAAAGGGGTGTTCACTTGACTTCATCTTCACTGGGCACTACTCACTCACTCTCTCTCTCTCTGATCTTCATGATCATCATCCTTTCTGATCATCATCTGGCCTCTTTCAACATCACCCATCAGCCATTGATCTCTTGCGTTATCATTCAGCCTATCTGTGAGTTCCAGTCCATCAGCACTGATGACTTCTGGTCTGCTCCGTTCTCTTTCTTTCATTGAGATGGATGTTGATTCTCTCCATTCTTCATTTGCCTCCATCTTCCTGCCCTTCTTTGCCATTATAAGGTCCATTATTTTAACTTCAGCACCAATATTTCAACTAGTGTCAACTACATTTGACTATTATTTTCTACTACTACAGACATCTACTACTCTGTGAGTCATATCCTAAGGTCCTTGTTCAGTTTTCTGAGGGCTTATTCGAGAGAACTCCTATTGGAGAAAACGCTCATTGAAGCAATTCTCGGATTGGGGCCATAGATTATAAATCATCACTGTAAAGAATAACTGACACAATTAACAATTTTGGTTCTTGACAGAAAAACCACTTAAAATATTTTCTACTTATCATTGCTTTTATTTCTCTTGAACCTTTGACAGTTACTAATGGGTGGGTTGGTGTTGGCTTACACCTTGTATTTATTCTTTTTATAATTGTTAATCTTTCTGATATTATGGATGCCAGCTTTGTCATGTGTAATTGGCTTCATTTTACAAATAAACCGAGTCAGGGTTGTTGTTTTTTGGGTTTTTTTTTTGCTATGGTAATGTCATGTCCTTTAACAGTAATACAGACGTTTGCTGGGGGAGATTTAAACATGAGCACTAATAATGGACCCTTCTTGGTCAATTCCTGTCTTTTTTTACATAAACAATAAACATATTGTAGCTGTGCTGCAGAATGACCACTCCAAAAGAAGGGTAAAAACATTCAGGTGAAATCCTGTCTGTTTGAAATAAGTGTGGTTTTGCCATTGACTTCACCAGGTATTTCAAGTGGAAAAAATGTAATACTTTGAGATACTGTGGCCTAAAAATAACCTTTACAAACCAAACTCGTGAATTAGGGCATGTGTACCATAGATAGATTACTGGAGCCAGAGGGAAAAAAAATTCTTACTGAAATTCTGTCCCTAAAAAAGAGTGAGAGGTGAAACTCATGAATTCTGGCATTTTATTTTGGTTTTGAGAAATATCTAACAGGCCTAGTACTGAGCTATCCTCACCTCCTTAAGTCTGTAAAGTTATTTGGAAATATCTGAAGAACATGCTTTTCCAGAAGATTTATGATCCTTCGTGTTTCTGGTCACAGCAGAAATACTGTAGTCTTACTCATGATATTTTGGCACTTTTGCTTCTGGCGTGTAATCATTGCTTCATTGAAGTAGATAGATAGATCTCTTCCATATCATATCCCCCCAAGGAAAGCTGCAGCTAAGGTGAGGTCGCGTAACAATCTTCTAAGGAAATTGGCCAGCACTTAATGGGGAGCAAAATGTTCAAGCTCTCTGATCATCAAGTTTAGCCCTCTGTTACTCTGCAGCAGAATACTGTGCTCTGATCTGACTCTATTCATCTCACATCAAGTTGGTTGTCACACAACTATATTAAA
Source organism: Macrochelys suwanniensis (assembly GCA_033296515.1). Classification (NCBI taxonomy): domain Eukaryota; kingdom Metazoa; phylum Chordata; order Testudines; family Chelydridae; genus Macrochelys; species Macrochelys suwanniensis. The sequence continues at coordinate 70,853,643 of CM065780.1, read as the reverse complement.
CTATCCGCATTGTAACTGGGATGATTTGACATACACCAGTACCATAGCTCTCTGTGTTAAGCAGCATCACTCCTCCACACATTTGTCTTGAGGATGCTACAGCCGGAAAGGTTGAGAAGACCAGGACAAACCTGACCTACTAGTATACAGAGACCTATTCAACCACCCAAGAGTGTGCTTGTCATCAAGGCACCCATTGTGGGCCCACTTGTCATGCCCAGATTTCTCTGGAATGTCTATGTGGCAGGAAGAATGGTCTGCAGCTGATGTCAGAAACCAGTCTCTTATAACTCACTTGACTATGCTTGTGCCCAGCTTTGATTTGCCATGCTGCTCGTGGGTGCTCCTGAACAGATTTAGAAGGGGCCAGGGTCAGTGTGCAGCAAGCCTTAACTCCTGGGCCAATGAGAGGATGCCACATACGGCTGTGGCCAAAGACAGACAATGTCTCACATCACCGTAAATGTCTTTGAGGAAGTTATTTAACTTCCCCTTACAGAAATGCATGGTATTTGGTTTAAAATAATAAACAATCTACAGATATAGAATGCTCCACAGTCTAGGAGAAATTACTTAAATATATCACATTGACTTGATTTGTTTCTATAAAATAAAAATCAGATCTCTACAAGATTGAACATTCTGGGACTGGCTACTCAGTTTTTATTTACTTATGTATTTTGTGTTGCTAAAATCATTAAAAATATTTAATGAGCTCATGTCACATGATATGGAGATCTCACAGTCTTTATTTGTGTGCATGTGTAGAGATATTTGGGGGATTAAAAATTATTTGCTCTGAGTGCTAGTTTTTCATACTGTTATTCCACTGAGACTATTCAAGTTAACTATATTGTAGATGCTTAGTAGTTCCACTATAGTTGGTGAACCAACTCCTCTGGATTACTGACCCAATCCTGCAAACACACACACACAGACTTGACTTCAGTGGGACTAGTCACATACTGAAAGTTAAGCAAGTAGATAAGTATTTGCTGGGGGGAGGGAGAACAAATAATCACAAATAGTCCCCATTCTAATGTTATTTAGGTCTACCAAAAAACAACCATCTAAAGTTTTGAGAAATTACTTAGCTAAACCTTGTTCTATAGTAACATTTCACCAGATTATATGTGGATAGTTGAGGTCACCCACTGTTACTATTTTATTAGACAGTGTGCACTCAATATCATTTGCCTGATCAGGAAGCTAGTGCTGTAAATTTATTGGTATACTTGTACAATTGCAACTTGGATTTTGTATTCATACAGATTCTGCTTATTGTCCACTTCACTCAGTAATTTTATCTTGGATTCTATATGCTCTTCTTTGAATATCAAGATGCTGTTTGATCTCTCTTATCTAATCTTCCCTTTCTGTATATTTTGTAGCAAGGTATTATAATATCATGTTAATTGCCATTTTGCTATGTTTCAGCAAAGCCTATTATGTCAAGATCTTCTCCCACTGCCAGGAGTTCTAGTTCACCTGTTTTTTTGTTTTAAAAGTTCTCACACTGGCATATAAGCATTCATATTGGCTTTCATTTTTGGCTGGGCATCTATTTTTATTGAACTCTTTAAGGGCTGGTCCACACTGGGGTGGGGGATCGATCTAGGAAACGCAACTTCAGCTATGAGAATAGCGTAGCTGAAATCGACATTTCCTAGATCGAAGTAAGTATACTTACTGTGGGTCCACGCTGCACCGGCAGGCTCCCCCATCGACAGCACTTCCTCCTCTCGGCGAGCAGGAGTTCTGCAGTCGATGGGGGAGCGCTTCTGGGATCGATTTATCGCATCCAGATGAGACGCGATAAATCGATCCCAGAAGATCGATCTCTACCCGCCGAATCGGGAGGGTAGTGTGGACTAGCCCTAAGTCTGACTCTTGTAGCTTTTCTGGAATTTCCCTCTATAAGCTCAACCTTTCTCTCCTTCATTTCAGATGTAGCTTCTGTTGTGTCCTTTACTGGACACTGTACTGGACACTTTACTGGACTCTGTATTTCCAATCTCCTGAGCAGATTTTTGTCCAGCATGAGTGCTCCTCGTGACTTGCCTTACCCCTGCTGCTAGTTTATGTGACATTCTCAGCTCATCCACCCCAAAATCATTAATTGACTGACTGTTCCAACAATATGTATCTACTTTGGCTATAAGGCACCCATCACCTCTGTATACGCCCTCTCCTCTCCAAAAAATTATCCAGTGACTAATAAACTTAAATCCTGCCCCTTTCTATCATTTATATCCTTAGTCATGCCTTGAGACTCTAAAATTCCCCTTGTCTAGCTGGCCTTCCACATAAAACTGGAAGCATTTCTGAGAAAGCTACCATAAATGCCCTAGAGCTAAGCCTTTTTTCTTAGTAAGCTCAGTTTAGCCTCCATCTGTCTATGTCAGTGGTACAAGTACTGTGTATATGTGACCCTGGGATCCTCCCTGCAACTTCCTAGAAGTTTGCTTAGATGTCTTGTGAGATCTGTCACCTTTGTTATTTGTTGGCAAATCATCAGTTGGATCACCACATATCCAGCTATTGATATTTCTAATAAACAAACCCACTATTGCCACAGCCTAACTCTCTCACTGTAACCCTCTCCCTAGAGCAGCATGCTTGGTTCTTGAGGAATAATCACCTCAGTTAGAAGAGGGGTCCCAACTAGGGGCGTCTGGGGCCAGATTTTTAAAATGATTTCAATGGGAGTTAGGCATGGAGATGTTTTTGAAATTACCACTAGGCCCCTATCTGCATGTTTAGGGACCTAAACACTTTTAAAAAATCTGTCTTTTTGTCCTTCCATTCCACCTTGGTCATCTCTCATCATGAGACTAGCTTTCTCAAGTGAGGCAGCGGGTTTTGAGGTAGATCTGCTCTACAATGCTGTCTCTAGACATAATTCTAGACTATGCTCTTTCTCCGCTTTTCCAGTCCTGCACTTCGTGCATTCTGATGGCTATGAGCTGGTCGCAGTCAGTACGTACATGCGCCACTTGGTCAAAATGCAGATACCATAAGTCCAACATTCTGCACTCTATAGTATCCTACAGGTTATTGTGGGTTTTTTAAATTGTGTGAGTGGGTACTATGTGGTACCAGGTTTACACTTTAAAGTAGACACTAATTTTATTGTTTTAGGTGATTGTTAGGATTTTCTCTACTTTACTCCAACTGCTATTCATTTAGGAGCCTGCTCCTCCTCAGTACAAGATTCCCACTCAGTTTTAACATCTTTCTGCACACTTTCTCAGCGCCTCCCTCAAACTATGTCTGGGGTTAAAGGCAGGACATGTAGTTTCCAGTGACTTAAATGAAAATCTATTGGTTTCAAGGAATATGAACCCATTTCTATTAAAATGTTTTGTCTGGAGAAGCTGAATGGTAGATTAATTAAATTCTAGCTGGTTTCATTAGACTTAATTAAGCATTTGTCAGGCAGACCTGAGGTCTTTAATATTGGTCCATGCTCTCTAGAACAATGAAATGAAATCACAAATTCCTTCTTTCCCTCTTTCCAAGCGTGACTAAAATGCATGTACAATCTTATTTTTAAAATAGTTTATGATTTTATACTTTTATAGTTTATTGGAACTATATTTATATGAACCCGTGCATTCCTCAAGAGGAATGCCACCTCCTATAATGAAAATAAGAAAGAAAAACTTGTAGCACCTTAGAGACTAACAAATTTATTTCAGCATAAGCTTTTGTGGGTTAGTACCCACTTCATCGGATGCATGGAATGAAACATACAGTAGACAGATATTTATACAGTCAGAGAAACATGATAAGGTGGAGGTGCATAGACCAACCTTAAGAGGCTAATTAATTGAGAGGAACCATAACAGCAGGGGAAGAAAAAACTTTGAAGTGATAAACAAGATGGTCACACAGGTGTGAATGAGGATCGTTAACTTAAGGGAAATAGATTCAATTAATGTAATGGCCGAGCCATTCCAAGTCCTTATTTAATCCTGAGGTAATGCAATCTAGTTTGCATATCAATTCGAGTTCTCTTTGAAGTCTGTTTTTGGAGTTAATCTGTCGCAACACTGCTACCCTCAAGTCTGTCAGTGAGTGATTAGGGAGGTTGAAGTGTTCTCCTACTGGTTTTTGAATGTTATGATTCCTGATGTCAGATGTATGTCCAATTATTCTTTTGCGTAGAGACTGTCCGGTTTGGCCAATGTACATGGCAGAGGGGCATTGCTGGCACATGATGGCATATGTCACATTGGTAGATGTGAAGGTGAATGAGCCCCTGATGGCGTGGCGGATATGATTAGGCCCTGTGATGGTATCACTTGAATCGATATGTGGACAGAGTTGGCATCGGGCTTTGTTGCAAGGATAGGTTCCTGGGTTAGTGTTTTTGTTGTATGGTGTGTGGTTGCTGGTGAGTATTTGCTTCAGGTTGGGGGGCTGTCTGTAAGAAAGGATTGGTCTGTCCTCCAAGATCTGTGAGAGTGAGGGATCATCTTTTAGGATAGGTTGTAGATCTTTGATGATGCGCTGGAGAGGTTTTAGTTGGGGGCTAAAGGTGACGGCTAGTGGTGTTCTGTTATTTTCTTTTTTGGGCCTGTCTTGTAGTAGGTGACTCCTGGGTACTCTTTTGGCCCTGTCAATATGTTTTTTCACTTCAGCAGGTGGGTATTGTAGTTGTAAGAATGCTTGATAGAGATCTTGTAGGTGTTTGTCTCTGTCTGAGGGATTGGAGCAAATGCGGTTGTATCTTAGAGCTTGGCTGTAAACAATGGATCGTGTGGTGTGTCCAGGATGGAAGCTGGAAGCATGTAGGTAAGTATAGCGGTCAGTAGGTTTCCGGTATAGGGTGGTGTTTATGTGACCATCACTTATTAGCACAGTGGTGTCTAGGAAATGGACCGCTTGTGTGGACTGGTCTAGGCTGAGGTTGATGGTGGGATGGAAATTGTTGAAATCATGGTGGAATTCCTCAAGGGCTTCTTTTCCATGGGTCCAAATGATGAAGATATCATCAATGTAGCGCAAGTAGAGTAGGGGTGTTAGGTGACGAGAGCTGAGGAAGCGTTGTTCTAAGTCAGCCATAAAAATGTTGGCATACTGTGGGGCCATACGGGTACCCATAGCAGTGCCACTGACTTGGAGGTATATATTGTCCCCAAATGTGAAATAGTTGTGGGTGAGGACAAAATCACAAAGTTCGGCCACCAGGTTAGCCATGGTAGTATCGGGGATACTGTTCCTGACAGCTCGTAGTCCATCGTTGTGTGGAATGTTAGTGTAGAGGGCTTCTACATCCATAGTGGCCAGGATGGTGTTGTCTGGAAGATCACCGATGGATTGTAGTTTCCTCAGGAAGTCAGTGGTGTCGCGAAGATAGCTGGGAGTGCTGGTAGCATAGGGCCTGAGGAGAGAGTCTATATAGCCAGACAATCCTGCTGTTAGGGTGCCAGAGCCTGAGATGATGGGGCGTCCAGGATTTCCAGGTTTATGGATCTTGGGTAGCAGATAGAATGCCCCTGGTCGGGGTTCTAGGCACGTGTCTGTACAAATTTGTTCTTGTGCTTTTCCAGGGAGTTTCTGGAGCAGATGGTGTAGTTTCTTTTGGTACTCCTCAGTGGGGTCAGAGGATAAAGGCCTGTAGAATGTGGAGTTACAGAGCTGCCTGACAGCTTCTTGTTCATATTCCAACTTATTCATGATGACGACAGCTCCTCCTTTATCAGCCTTTTTGATTATGATGTTAGAGTTGTTCCTGAGGCTGTTGCTATCATATCTACCAATGTGATATATGCCATCATGTGCCAGCAATGCCCCTCTGCCATGTACATTGGCCAAACCGGACAGTCTCTACGCAAAAGAATAAATGGACATACATCTGACATCAGGAATCATAACATTCAAAAACCAGTAGGAGAACACTTCAACCTCCCTAATCACTCACTGACAGTCTTGAGGGTAGCAGTGTTGCGACAGATTAACTCCAAAAACAGACTTCAAAGAGAAACTGTTGAACTCGAATTGATATGCAAACTAGATTGCATTACCTCAGGATTAAATAAGGACTTGGAATGGCTCGGCCATTACATTAATTGAATCTATTTCCCTTAAGTTAACGATCCTCATTCACACCTGTGTGACCATCTTGTTTATCACTTCAAAGTTTTTTCTTCCCCTGCTGTTATGGTTCCTCTCAATTAATTAGCCTCTTAAGGTTGGTCTATGCACCTCCACCTTATCATGTTTCTCTGACTGTATAAATATCTGTCTACTGTATGTTTCATTCCATGCATCCGATGAAGTGGGTACTAACCCACGAAAGCTTATGCTGAAATAAATTTGTTAGTCTCTAAGGTGCTACAAGTTTTTCTTTCTTATTTTCGTTTTGCTGACACAGACTAACACGGCTACTACACTGAAACCTCCTATAATGTCATTAGGTTTTGTAATAAATAAATAATGTAATAAATAAAATAAAGGATTCATAAAAATCTTACAGGAGAAAGCAAGAGAATGTCACTCAGGCAAACAGACAAGGGGCAGGAGGGGAGGTTGTCTGGATAAGGGATGTGTGAAAGCTGAATAAGAACTTCATGATTTTACCCAGTATGTATAGATGTGTTTTTTCATTACTTTTTCATTCAAAAGTATTTTGATTGTCTTTAAGCGTACCCCTACTGTACATGCCATCTAAACATTACAGAACTGTGTTAGCATAAAAGAGCAGGAATGCAAAAGTGATTCAAGGCTTGTTACAAACAGAAATGGAACTGACTGTTCTATTTCCATTGTTGTTTTAGCAGTGTTGGTCCTGGGATATTAGAGAGAAAAAGTGGGTGAGGTAATATCATATCTTGGACCAACTTCTGCTGGTGAAAGAGAGAGACTTTTGAGCTACACAGAGCTCTTTCACCAACAGAAGTTGGTCCAAGAAAAGATATTACCTCATCAACCTTGTCTGTTCTTTTTTCATTATCCAGAGGGGAAGAAAAAGTAAACAGCATGCATTAGGGTTTTTTTATGTGACATCAGTTTTGGATTCTAAGGTATGATTACTATGTAACACAGATTCTGATCATTTCTATGACCTGTGTGTGGAGAAGACTCTATACATTGATATCCCACACATGTACAGAAAAGGAGCTGAGATGCCCTTGTGGCAGAATCCCCTCTTGGCGTGTTATGAGGTGGTGTTTGTATGCTTGGGTATAACCAAGTGTGTGTGTTCCGTGAGATAATAGGACCAAATTCCATGGCAACAGTCCCTCAGTTCCATATAAATGTTCAATTATTCTATTACTGTGAAATACCCTTCAGTTACATCCCTCATCTTCCATACTTTACTGCTTCATAGTAAAAATAAATAAATAAATAAAATTAATAGATGTAAAATTGGTCAATGATTATTTTCAAGGCTACTTATTTAGTACAGTACCACAGTGATACACAATCTGTTAATCTGCACACAGCCCTGGAGGGAGGGAAGTCCTAACCCCCCCGCCCCCAGTTTACACATGAGAACTGTGTCACTCGGAGACTACATGATTTCCCCCAGGAAGTATATAGCAGATCTGGGAATTAAATCCAGGTCTCCCAATTCTCAGGCTAGTACCCTATCCATTGGACCTTCCCTCCTCCTCCCTATGCTGCTCATTTCCAGGCTGCCAGGAGATATAAGTGCTTCAGGGGCAAGACGTGTGGGGAAGGCAATTCCTTGCACTGAGCTCTAGTGACTGACTGATGCATAGAGCAGTACTGAAGTGCTCTGGCGAGAGCTGAATCCTGCTTTCCCTTACAGGATGGAGCATAATTGTAATATAGGGCCATTAAGATCAAAATTTAGGCAATACTTGGGGGGAATGTTTAAAAAACTAAATATTAAACTGCATATAGAAGGCCCTTCAATCTTTGGATTAATTTAAATGTGGACTAGATAAAGTATTGGAGCAGATGCAGTCGGGAACTATCCTGTACTGGCCCCAAGGGAGACAGATGTGATAGCCCAATATGTCTTTTCCATCTCTAATTTCTGTGGCTAAATTGAAAGATGGTCCTCAGATTTTTTTAAATTGGATTTTTTCCCCAAGGATGCTTACAAGATTTTTATGTGATCAAGATTAATGTCAATTAAAGACACCATATATATTACTGTAAAACTGTGCTGCCTCACATCAGGCACAGTGGCTTTCTGCTGCTTCTTTTTTTTTTTAACTAATGTTCCGATTATTGTAACAATAAAAGGGAGTTTGTTAAACAGAGGCCTCTTTTATTCTCTTTCCTTGATGGAGTTGTTCAGTGGTGTATTGTGACTGCTTTGTGGCTCTCTCTCACTCTAACCCATCCCTGATTTACTGTATTGAATACTCAATAACAAAATGAATGTTTCAGTTTTTCTGTGCTTTCTCCTCCATACACTTATCCAGCACTGAAGTATTTAGTTTTAGTTTCTCTTTCATGGTGTTTTTCTTTCTTTGCATGCTAGAAGAAATGGTGGAAATCCCATCATTGTGTTGTGATAAAGTGGCCTAGATGAAATATTGGATAATATATAGCAAGGAGATGGAAAAGGTTATCTAGTCTATCTCAATGTCCTAGCATTTTCTGATTTCTAAACAGCAATGGCATGTTTACCATCACATAAAATGTGGCTATCTAAAGTACTGGGATTCTCAGAATGCTTCGAACACATTCAGTGAGTATCCATTTCTGAAATATTTCACTCAAACACTGGGGTGCTTTTCCCATAAACAATATATTTCTGACATTCCAAATGAAAGGTCCTCTCTTCTTGGCATTGCCAACTCTTGTCCATAGGTATTAGCTCCTATCTCTCAATTTCATAAGGTATGTGTTACAATATATGTTACACAAAGTCCAGATGTAATTGTGATGGAGCATGTGTGAGTCAGAGTACTGTACTCATTGTTTTCTGAGATTTGAGATTTGCAATTTTGTCTTCCTTTCCCAAAGTACTCTGGAGAGAGAGTTACCATTTTAATCTGTAACATAGGTTTTATATGCCTTTCAGTTTTCAAAGGTTTGGACTTACCAGCCAGTACCTTGATTTTTCCACATGATAACTTCTCTTAAAATTGAGCATATAGGCTTAATAATACATCCTCCTAGTATACATTAGTGGACTTGTATACCCATGTATACAAAAATGTGTTTAACCTCTGCTCCCTTTGCTACTTGTCACATTTTCAAAGGCACATAAGAAGGGTGAGCATGCAACATGCATGTGCATCTACTGCTCCTGTGATATCCCATGTTTGTGTGAGCAAATGTTTAGCTGTTTGTGCAGGTACCCAGTTTGCCCATGCTAACAAAAGTTTGCAGGCATAAATGCAGGGCTTCCTATCTTAGGTATTGATATGGCCCTCATTACTGAGCACCTCACAGTCTTTTATGTATTGTCACAAGACCTCTGTGAGGTACTGTTATCCCCATTTTACAGATGGGGAACTAGGGCACAGAGAGGCGATGTGACCTGCCCAAGGTCACACAGGAATTCCATGGTGGAGCGGGGAATTTAAGCTGGATTTCCCAAGTCCTAGGCTAGTGCCCTAACCCACTGTCCTTCATCTCAGTTTTTGTGGGTTCACTAGCTATATGTACAATTTAGGCTTTTGCACAGCTCTTTGAAATCTTGTCTTCATACATTCAAGTTCCTGCTCACTCTGTTATTTTCAGGAAGTTTTTGGGGAAATGGTGAGACATGTTTTCTTCTGGAATTTGCTCAAATTAGTTTTAGACTTTTCCTGACCGCAGTTCAAATGTATGCCCCCTTACCATGGGGTCTGAGTGCTAAAGTAATGAGGGAACATTTTCATTTTAGATACATAGTACTGGCATTGAATTTATAATTGAAAGCGTTGATCCCCCTGTTCTCTAGTGGCAGAATCAGCTTGCTCCTGTTAATTCCTGCTGCTTTCTGATTCCATATAAAAGGAATGCATCGGGTAAAGTTTTTTAAGGAAAAAGTTCTATGCTGGATCTTCTCCCAATCAGAGTGGGAATGAATGATACTAATGACTTTGAGGAGAAGAATACACACCGTTGATTTACCCCATGTTAGGCTTTTTATCACAAAGTTTTTGCTAGCTACTGCTCTTAAAGTGGCTGCTCACACCCTCTCTCGAGTTCAGCTTTTGATCCCTATTCTGAGATATAATTAGTTGACGAATTTCTATCATCTTAATAATCCAAATGCACATTGCAAAAAACAAACACCCAAACCGACCAAAGCCTGCCTCTGCTGGCTTACAAAGATGTAAATTGCATTTCTCTGTGGCAGTCAGGCTTGTGGTACCCCACTAGGGACTTATAAGAGGAAGAGAGGCATATAGTGACCTCTCAGGGCTTTCTGCAGTGATGAGGGTTCACTGCGTTCCTCAGCCACCTTTACCACACTCCTTCCATCCCTTTGCACTGCGGGGTGGGAGAGCGGGAGAGGCTTTGCTGAGCAACTGCAATCTCTTCTCAATATAAGTTACAATACTAATAAATAAGGCCATAATACTTCTAAATCTGACTCTTATTTTTAAATTATTTTTATAAAGTAATTTTATTCTTTTTAAAGACTTCAGTCCGGTAGCCCATCTTCTGAACTCAGAATTCCTATGGACTTTACTGGCACTTTCCCAGTTAAAACAGCTACAGGATGGATCACACCTATTATATTGAATTGTCTCATTCTCTGAGCCAACTTGTGTTTGACCCTAGTGCAGGTACACAGGGGGCAAAGAAGCAAGGAGCCTTTCTGCCTGTGCCCTGAACTTCCTGTGCAATACCCAAGGACAACTGTAGTCCCTGCATTTAGGGAGCCCAGGAACGGATTCTTCCTAGTGTCCCTGGGGAACATAAATAACTCTACAGGGAGGAATGGAGGGCCAGGGTCATAGTGCCATCCCTTCTCACTGGCCCAAAGAGCTAGCTGGGTATGCTGTGGGGGAAGCATTCTTCATTGTCTAAATAGATGGTGCAGCACATGTCCATTTCTTGCATGTGGGCACACACTGTCAGGAATCAGGGCCATCAACAGAGCCAGTCTCTGGTCAACATAATGAGCACAGCTGGCCTGTAGTCGGCTGCCTAATTGGCTATGCCAGCTACTAGTGGGAAGAGTCAGCAGCAGTGGCAAATTAGCCACTGGGCCCACGGGACCCATGCCCAGGGGCCCCAACCAATTGTGGGGCCCTTGAGAAATGAGCACCCCCATGCTCCCTGTGTGGGAGCAGGGTTGGGCTGCGGGGGCTTGCCCTGCTCTGCCCGCCTGGCCTGCTTGGAGGGGTGGGTGGAGTGGGGCAAGCCCCTGCATCCTGACCCACTCCCTGCCAGGAAATCTGAGTGGGTGGAGGAACCCCCACTCCCCGGCTCCAGGAGCGCAAAACCTTAATTCGTCCCTGGTCAGCAGGCCAGGTCTTAAGCCTAGCAGAAGCAGCACTTTGGTGGCTACTCAAAGCATATACCCATAGCTGCAATAGTGCCTGCCTCTGCCTTGGTTCCAGCCCTCCTCTTGCCTTGCCTCACTCCAGGTAACCTGGCTCTGATCCATGACTCTGACTTCTGACTTTGATTCTGACCCCTCAGATCTGGCCTCTGACTATGGCTCTGACTTTGGGCTCCTATTCCTGGCTACTGACTTGTGCTCTGACCAGTAGGTATGATTCCTGCTCCAGCCACTAGGCATGATCACCAAAGTTCAGGTTTCTGACACATAGAAAGGGTTTCTTTGCCATTGGAGACAATCCCTTCTGGAGCTCCACCCAGGGTAGAGGTGACTTTGCGCCAGTGAAGGCCATTGTATAAATAACCATCTGGACCAGTCTCTTATACAGATGGTGGAAAACCCAGAGTGGTACATTTTATTCTTGTTGTTGAAACAGAACCATCTTTCCCCAGAGCCTCTCTCTTCTTCTATATGAGATTGTTTCAGTTTGCTGAATGCTGCTTCATGGCCTTCTCACCCAAACTGCTTATAGGATATGACACTCTAATACAACAAGAAAGAAGATCTGGTGAGAGAATGAACAAATAGCTACACTCCACCATCACTGCATTACAATCATTCCCTCGCATCGATAGAAAAATGCCTCTAATAGGAATAAGAGAGATAAACGCGCACATGGCACTGCCTCGCATCAGTGAATGCCCATCCTGATATGTTGATCCCAAACTTAGGCATTCCTGCCTTAACAGTGCAGTCCGTAACAAATACGTTTTGAGTAAAATACGATTATTTAAGAACTCAAACATCATTTTTGCCACATAATACCTTGTAGCATGAAATACTAGTTTAGGTTATGTAGAGGGACTTTTTCTATGGGAGATTAGCAGTACAGTGTTGTGTGGGAACACAAGGCACGCTTTGATACTGGAACCTGACTCCATATCAAGTTGGAGGCTCCTTTCATTCAAGAGCACCCAGCCTATTGCATTTGTTGCCTCATTAAGATGACATGGGCTGGCCAAGATAAAGGCAAGGGTATTATCTCTCTACTGTAATATCAGTGTTATGTTTAATATTTAGGGACAGAGGATTAGCTTCATCTTCCAAAAAGGGATTAATATAATAATGGACTTAATCTGTGTTTTAATAAGGTTTTTGTTCTTTTGTGTTCACTGTAATGTGGAATTAATTTCAGTCTGGATGCACAAAGGTCCCTGCTGGCTGGTGTCACAGTAAGGTGAGTATTGGCAGAAATTCAGCAGGCTTCACACAATAGAGTCAGGCAGCCTTGGATGAGCATGGCTGGCTAACCAGATTTTTTTTTAACGCACTGGGCATTTCTTCGCCATAGGAGTGTGAATGTTTAATGTGACTTGATTTTTTGTTATTTTAATAGCATGATAATCTATGTTCAGTAAAACTCTCTACAGCGGGAAAAATCGCACGGGTTTCCATCCCTCTCATAACTCAGGCAGCTTCCAGCCAAAAAATAAAAATAACTCTACATCATAAAATGATGGGAAAAGAGTGACATGAGAAGGGGGTGAGGAATAAAATGGGTCTTTGCCTAATCCCTGACACACTTTAGATAAGTGAAGATTGTAATGTAGGCAAATGTGAAATGTTAGAAATGAGGAAAGCGCATGTGTGTATGAGAGAGACAGAGACAGATGGAGAGAAGAAAAAGGATAATATTATGCAGCACTGGAGTACACCGTTCCTTATAAGGCTATCATTCCACTGAAGGAGTGTAGAAAACCCATGCACAGTGATATTCATGTCCTGGTCCATGTGATTACCACCACAAAGTGAGAGCGGGGCTTGATTCATCTGTTTTTCATTGGTGTTGTCCTAATGGATTCAACAGAGTTCCACTGGCATCAAATTGTAGAAGTGCAATGGAGAATCAGGCCCATACCATACAATATATTATTCATAGATTCAAGGCCAGCAAGGACCATTGTCATCGTTTAGTCTGACATCTTGCATAACACAGGATTTAGAACTTCACCCAGTAAATTCTGCAATAATTCCTGTTTTAAACTACCAATCTATTACCTCTTTTCCACATGGTATCTGAATTCCCCGTTTCAGGTATCTTGCCCTTCAGTTTTTTCATTTCTTTGTCCACAAATGTCATAGTAAGGTTAAATGTTGATAAATGTTATGATCCAAAAGGTATAAGACAAAGGGCTCAAACCAGCTCAGCTAAAGTCAATAGAAGCCTTTTCATTGACTTCAGGAGGAGCTGGATATATCCCATATGTGATAGCATAGCACCGGGGTTCTCAACCTTTTTCCTTCTAAGTCCCCCCCTCCCCTCAACATGCTATAAAAACTCCATGGCCCACCTGTGCCAGAAGAACCGTTTTTCTGCATATAGAAGCCAGGGCCAGAGTTAAGGGGTAGCAAGCAGGGCAATTACCTGGGGCACCATGCCACAGAGGGCCCTGCAAAGCTATGTTGCTCAGGTTTCAGACCCAAGCTGTGGGGTTTCGGCTTTCTGCCCTGTGCCCCAGCAAGTCTAATGCTGGCCCAGCTTGACAGACTCCGTGAAAACTGCTTGCAGCCCCTCAGGGGACCCTGAACCCCTAGTTGAGAACCACTGGCATAGGGTACCCTCAAATGTACATGATTTATTGAAGACTTCACAAAGCAAGAGAGGGGGGTGCACCAGTGGTTGTTTAGAACCTTTAAATGGACTTACATCCACAACTGAGGTACATTTGAGAGGCCTTACTTAATATCTATAACTCATTGCTTAATTAGGGCCTGACTGTATTCATTCCCCACAGGGCTGCATGAGGGGTGATGTCATGGCTTTACCATCCCTATGCCCCAGGGACAGCACAAGGAAGAACTGGGCCTACAGAAGCACAATTCCTTCCTCAGCTCCCTGGCACATGGTAGAAATGGGAGCACCATTTTGTGTGACCAGCCAGTGCAGAGGTGGCATGGGGCCATAGATACATATCCATCCCAACCTCTTTGGGTGGGGGTAATTTCCAGAATCAAAGATCCTTCATTCAGGAAACTCTCCCCAGAGATGAATGAAAATGCACATTTTAACTATCACAGCTTTCATGGGTTTTTTTATAATTGTTATTAATTCATATGTTAGGTACTCCAAAAAAACCCCAAGTAAAGATATTGCCTCTGCCCTAAAAAGTTTGTAATCTAAATATGACATAATACAACAAATGAGGGTTGTGAATAGTCCAAAAATAAAGGGGGAGCAACAAAGGTGGTATGAAAGGAGGGAGAAGGGACCAATAATAAGATCACTTCATTACTCCGTAAGGCATGCCTACATCTGGAAGATTCTGTTAACACTGGGTTTTCCCTCCTTTCTTCCCTTCCTGTCTGTGAGGTGGCAGAAGAGAGTTTTTAGGATGGATTTGAATGAGTCAAGGTTAGCAGCTCAGTAATCAAGGAGGGGTGCTCATCTGGGGCAGTTGGGAAGAAAACATGGTGAGTGAAAGAAAAGAACAAAGAAGAGATAAAGTTTTTCACCATTTGTGGAAAACAGATGACAAGGAAACTTGACAGAAGATACGGTCAGAGAGAGAGGCATTATAATATTTCACTATTTCTATTATTACCACATTCCTTGGCCCTTGGTTCTATCAGTGTGGTTTGCATATTAGCTGTGATTGACTGAAGCTGATGAAATCTGGATCTGGATCTCAACCTCACACAAATCAGACGTGTTCAGGGTTTTTGTGTAGCCTGTCATAAAATTGCAAATGTTGAATTTAGATCTAGGTTCAGATTACGGATAAAATCAATATTCTGAAGACCTTCAAAATAAGTTCTAGGGCACACTTTTTTGTGGTTATTTAACTTTTACAGAATATATCATATCACTAGTAAATCTTTCCTTTTCCTCAGACTCTTCATTAAGAGTCTATTAAGCCAGACCAGCTGCTGGAGTGAATTGGCTTCTCTCTGTTGAAGTAAAGGGCTCTATGCTGATTTATACTAGTTGAGTTTCTGTCCCAATTAAATGTCCAGTGGACAGGAAGTAGAAAAATGGAATCTTGTACAGAGAGAGAGAGAGAGAGAGAGTAAGAAATCAACAAAATATGTCAAATTAACAGGGTTACTGGGGAAGCTTAAGGAGAAATTAAAAATGAAAGAAAAGTGAAATAAGGTGGGAGAGAGAATAAGTGAAAGGGTGGAACAGAAATGAACAAGCAACACTGTAAGTCAAAACTGCATGAGATCACCATATAAGTAGCACTGCCTTGAGTTTGCCACTTACATGGTGTTATTTATTAAGAAGGTTTAAAAACAAAGAGCCCCCTGTGGCTCAAAAAGCCCCCTGTGCCTCCGGAACCCACTGCAGCTAGAGTAACTAGTAATTAAAACAACTGATACGGTGCACACTGCTGCATTTTTTACCTCTCCCAGACCTGAAGAAGAGCTCCATGTAGCTCAAAAGCTTGTCTCTCTCACCAACAGAAGTTGGTCCAATAAAAGATATTACCTCACCCACCTTGCCTCTTTGTTTTCCTACAGGAGACGGGGCTTGTCTTTTCTACTAGGCTTGGTTTATTTGACTTTCCTAAGGAAGAAATTAATTTGTTTCCAGATTTGCTTTGCAAGTGATTTGCACTCCACTTCGTTACCTTAATGCACACTGAAAGTGATATCGATGTGGCTTTTGTCAGTCTATCTAAAGTATCTAGTCTACCTAAAGCTCCAGGAAGCAGGGGGGAGCCCATGGTTTTAACACCTCCATGTTTAGACAAGGTGTTATATTGTCAGGTAAGAGAGAATCCCAAAGGAATGCTGGTTAAACCTTTATGCCACACCATATAATCTTTAACTCTCTACATCAGTGGTTTATCAAACTTTTTGTCTGGCCACCCAGTTGAAGAAAATTGTTGTTGTCCATGACCCAACGGAGCTTGGGATGAGGGTTTTAGTGTGTGGAGCGGCTCAGGAATGGGGCCGAGGGTTGGAGTGCGGGGATGAGGGCTGCAGGGTGGGGCCAGGAATGAGGGGTTTGGGGTACAGGAGGGGGCTCTGGGTTTGGTGGGGGAGCTCAGGGCTGGGGCAGGGGGTTGGGGTGTGGGAGGGGGCAGGGCTATGGGCTGGGAGTTCAGGCTCTGGGATGGGGCCAGGGATGAGGGGTATGGGGTGCAGGAGGGGCTCTGGGTTTAGGGGGGCTCAGGGCTGGGGCAGGGGGTTGGGGTATTGGAGGGGGTCAGCACTCTAGGTTGGGGGTGCAGGCTCTGGGGTGGAGCTGGGGATGAGGGGTTTGGGGTAAGGAAGGGGCTCCAGGTTTGTGGGGGCTCAGGGCTGGGGCAGGGGATTGGGGTGTGGGGTTGGGGCGTGGACTTACCTCAGGTGGCTCCCAGTCAGTGGTGCAGTGGGGGTGCTAAGGCAGGCTTCCTGCCTGTCTTGGGTCCATGGGCCACGCTGTGCCCTGGAAGCGGCCAGCAGCAGGTCCAGCTCCTGGGTGGAGGTGCGCAAGTGGCGCCGCGCAGCTCTCATCCGCAGGCACCGCCCCACCCCACCCCCCGCTCCCATTGGCCGGTGTCAGCAGTACGGTGTCAGAACAGTTAGGAACTAACCCGCCTTAGCTGGACAGCACCGCCGACAGCCCCGTTTGGGGGTGCTAACCAGAGCCACCGCAACCCACTGCCTTACAATGAGGGAGGGATAGCTCAGTGGTTTGAGCATTGGCCTGCTAAACCCAGGATTCATAGATTCATGGATTCTAGGGCTAGAAGGGACCTTGAGAGGTCATCGAGTCCAGCCCCCTGCCCTCATGGCAGGACCAAATACTGTCTAGACCATCCCTGATAGACATTTTTCTAACCTACTCTTAAATATCTCCAGAGATGGAGATTCCACAACCTCCCTGGGCAGTTTATTTCAGTGTTTAACCACCCTGACAGTTAGTTAGGAACTTTTTCCTAATGTCCAACCTAAACCTCCCTTGCTGCAGTTTAAGCCCATTGCTTCTTGTTCTATCCTCAGATGCTAAGATGAACAAGTTTTCTCCCTCCTCCTTCTGACACCCTTTTAGATAGCTGAAGACCGCTATCATGTCCCCTCTCAGTCTTCTCTTTTCCAAACTAAACAAACCCAATTCCTTCAGCCTTCCTTCATAGGTCATGTTCTCTAGACCCTTAATCATTGTTGTTGCTCTTCTCTGGACCCTCTCCAATTTCTCCACATCTTTCTTGAAATGCGGTGCCCAGAACTGGACACACTACTCCAGTTGAGGCCTTACCAGCGCAGAGTAGAGCGGAAGAATGACTTCTCGTGTCTTGCTCACAACACACCTGTTAATGCAGCCCAGAATCAAGTTTGCTATTTTTGCAACAGCATCACACTGTTGACTCATATTTAGCTTGTGGTCCACTATAACCCCTAGATCCCTTTCTGCCGTACTTCTTCCTAGACAGTCTCCTCCCATTCTGTATGTGTGAAACGGATTGTTCCTACCTAAGTGGAGCACTTTGCATTTGTCCTTATTAAACTTCATCCTGTTTACCTCTGACCATTTCTCCAATTTGTCCAGATCATTTTGAATTATGACCCTATCCTCCAAAGCAGTTGCAATCCCTCCCAGTTTGGTATCATCTGCAAACTTAATAAGCGTACTTTCTATGCCAATATCCAAGTCGTTGATGAAGATATTGAACAGAGCCGGTCCCAAAACAGACCCTTGCGGAACCCCACTCGTTATACCTTTCCAGCAGGATTGGGAACCATTAATAACTACTCTCTGAGTACGGTTATCCAGCCAGTTGTGCACCCACCTTATAGTAGCCCCATCTAAGTTGTATTTCCCTAGTTTATTGATAAGAATATCATGCGAGACCGTATCAAATGCCTTACTAAAGTCTAGGTATACCACATCCACCGCTTCTCCCTTATCCACAAGACTCGTTATCCTATCAAAGAAAGCTATCAGATTGGTTTGACATGATTTGTTCTTTACAAATCCATGCTGGTTATTCCCTATCACCTTACCACCTTCCAAGTGTTTGCAGATGATTTCCTTAATTACTTGCTCCATTATTTTCCCTGGCACAGAAGTTAAACTAAGTGGTCTGTAGTTTCCTGGGTTGTTTTTATTTCCCTTTTTATAGATGGGCACTATATTTGCCCTTTTCCAGTCTTCTGGAATCTCTCCTGTCTCCCATGATTTACCAAAGATAATAGCTAGAGGCTCAGATACCTCCTCTAATAGCTCCTTGAGTATTCTAGGATGCATTTCATCAGGTCCTGGTGACTTGCAGACATCTAACTTATCTAAGTGATTTTTTTAAGGTCATCGTCTCCACTATGAATATATTTAAAAAAACCCAAAACACTACCTCCTGTTGCTGAGAGAGAATGAACCACATGTGATAGATATGAGAGATGTAAGTCATGAGAAACCACTATTAGAAGACACTCAGATACTAGGGTGATGAAGGGGTATACGATCCTATATAGAATGGAAAAGAACAGAATCATGACACAACTTGTCTCTGAAATAGTTTCAGCATGATTCCACAGTTAATATACTACAAAATTAACACTGAGCATCGGTTTGTTTTTTCCTATTTTACCCCATTGCCTCATAGGATTTTACCATGAAATTCAAGAAACTTCCCAATGCTATTTACTGAATTAGGCTGATAAAAGACCATTGGGGTGATTGGGATGGTTCCAGAAATCTGCAGAAGGTTGCATTAACTGAAACAATTGCCACAGCTTCACTCATTCAAACAGAAAGTTGATATAATCCCCTTTGCATTTTGGCTTCGTGGGCTGGGTTAGTGTGTGTGTGTGTGTGTGTGTGTGTGTACACATGTACATACATAAGCAATTTGTATAGGTTTGTCCCTGTGGCACTACATCTGTTTTCTAATGTCTGTAAAACAAATCCACCAACAAGAGCAAGAAAGTGGAGGAGGTGGGAGAAGGAAGTGAACTGTATCAAGCCTGAGAGAGGTTCCTGGCAAAATTATTAACCTTTTATGAACTCTGCAGCTGTGATTTATATGGTAAAACGTTGACTGATTTTTCATATGTACAGTAAACAAAAGTAGTTCAACTGAAAAAAAAATATTACAATAATTACTCACTTAGCTTGTGTCATATCTATCATTAAAATGTAATGAACACTCTCATTCACTGTGAATGCCCACTTGGAGAATAAGTTTACCAAGCAGTGTGGTAACAAGATGAATCCTACTATAAAACCATATAGACTGTAAATAGCCAATAATCCAAGTGGTGAGGGGTAGCAATTTGGAGAACATATGGAAAGGGAAATTTGGGAACTATACATGAATCTGATGGGACACTGGATATTGGGGGAAGGTGAATGGAGATGGGAATAATTTTTAGGGAAATCTTTTTGTTAGTACCTTCCTTGTTACTGGTAATGCTACTGGCATCATCACTGGCACAAAAATGTCTGTAAAATTTGTGAAGGGAAACCCCAATTTAATTTGGCTCTGGGGCTAAGCCTATACAAATGTAGAAGCCTCCAGTAAACCCCTGTGGCAGGATTTTCTCATCTGACTGAGATGTACTCAGCACAGGTGAGCAAAGGTGGCTTTGAATTATCCTTACACCACCCACAATTCTAGGACATGCCACGGACCAATGCAATCCCCAGGGTAATTTAGAGCTGTCTCTGGTTTTGGGGATGGGTGGTGGGTCCTTGAAGCATGAGGATTTGTCAGTTCAGCGTGACTGCCCAGGTAGCCAGCTAAACTGGCATTACAGATAAATCAGCCACAGTGTGCACAAGAATCTGGCTCCTTGTTTTATTTATTACTGTGATGTACAACATATATTACTGTCTTTGTTGTAAAGATAAGATTTACTGTGCTGTCATTTTCCAGAAAATGCAGTACTAATTGGTGCTTTCAAACTTTTGTATTTAGGCTGGAAATAGCTTTGAATTTTGATGCTTTAAAGATGTGTGCAATCCTCAGAAGTTAGGCAGCTATTTTTTAAAATAATAGTCTGTTCACCTCTGACCAAAGCCAAGAAGACTGATTTGTCATGCTCTTTATTTTCTCATTTGCTGTCACATTCATTCTGAAGAGCTCTCCTTTCAAACATACTTCCATCATTTGCATCTGATTTTGTGCTATCAGGAAGCAAATGTTTCTTAAAGGGAAAAGCTTTGAGAAATTAAAAACATACTACCAGCATATTTGGGGTTGGTAATTAAATGGCTGAGCAATATACACAGTTTTCCCCACATATCACTGATGTAGAACTTAAATAACTAGGACAACTGTGAACTTTGTGGTTTGCTTATGAAATACATTGTGCACAGGTGCAAAGTACTAAATTGGACCCTAGGTATGTGACTTATTAGCTCCAGTCAGCTGTCTCAGTACTATTTACTAGGGAATGTCTCCCCTCTAGTGGCTGCTGAATCCCCAGTGAGTCAGCTGCATGGGATTCAACCAATGGTGAGAAAGGATTTCTAATCCCCAGCATTTTATGTAATTTACTGTGTTGAAAGAAGAACTCAAGCTTTTATAAGAAAGATGATTACATTGCATTGTGTTTGGAGAAGCAGGTTGATTATCACTGCCAGCTTTGTATATACCATTTTGATCTTTCACAGTACCCCAATCTTTTAAGAATAATTCCCAGCATATTTTCAGTATGGTAAGAGCCATTCCAACCAACCAAAAATTTTCAGCACAAACCAAGATGTTTCTTACTGCTACACAAGAAAGGAGGTGAATTGTAAATTAAAGCAGATGAGAGTAGTGTGAAAGGGGAGGAATCTCTTCAAGTATCTGTGCTTGGGAAACCTGCCTACTGGAGAACTGTAGAGAATAACTTAATTTCAAAGGAAGAGTCAGAGGCAAGCTTAATATTTCTTCTTCTATTACTTTAACTGGTTTTATAATGCTTCTTTCCCTACATTGTTCATTTAGTGTCCTTGAAGAGATTTCTGGCACAGCAAGCCTGCTTCCCCTAATTTTTTAGAATGAACACTAATAACATCTTCTTTTGGGCAGGGGAGGGGTCAGTGCAATAGAAAAATACTGTCGCAGTCTGTGAAAGATAAGTTCAATTATTCAATTTTCTATTTTTTGTCTAAATCTCCACCCTTGCTAATGGCAAAATAAGATTTATTTTATAGTTTTTTTTCTTTCCTGAACTACGCTGAGCATTTTTGTTTCAATTTGATAGCCTGCGCTGCAGACTAGCATTATCCTAAGGGTCTTAGAGGAGTCTGTATTTTTCTTTTTAATTAAGACAGGTGACACAGTGGGGCTCATGTGATTAATGCTTGAGGAGAAGGGAGATGCTTCCTTTGTGAGCGTTTGCAGCAAAACTATAGAAAGGTCACTGTGTCATAAAGCAGTTTTTTATGTCTGAACTGACAGGTCTTTCCTTCCTATTTACTTCATCAAAGGATATGAATTTAATATTCCCCATAAAGACTTCCTGGGTTTATTACGTTATTCCTTAAGACCTACTTGTTTCCTTTAAAAACCCAGTTGTAATTCTTTTAAGTAGTCTTTACAATAAAAATGTGGAGGAGTCCAAACAATTTCGAGGCAAGGGTTAGAATGGAAGATACAGTAATTTGCACAGCAATTCTTGCTCAAGACTATCCCTATAAGAGCTTTGAATAGCTATACTGAAACTTCGTCAATCATCCTTTCCAAGGGGGAAACGTCACTTGCAGAAGTATTGCTTTCAGTGGAGTACTTCAGGGGATATAAGTTAAACATCACAGTCACTTCTGATCAAGGGACAATGGGCACACAAGCACCTTTCTTGTCCAAGGGCCTTTTAGTTTAATGTTCTATTTCTTCGGGGTACCTGCATTTTTAAAAGCTATATATACACATCTTTTGGGAAGTAACAGAAGCAGAGAAAACATGTTAGGTGACATTACAGAGCAACCATAATATACAAGAAGTATATACATGGGTGTAGCCGAGAAGGTGAGATGATAGGAATTTAGGCTTGGATCATGCAAAGTGCAGAGCACCATGGCCTCGATCCAGCTAAACACTTGAGTATGA
This sequence comes from Macrochelys suwanniensis, assembly GCA_033296515.1. NCBI lineage: Eukaryota > Metazoa > Chordata > Testudines > Chelydridae > Macrochelys > Macrochelys suwanniensis. The sequence goes on along the minus strand of CM065780.1, from coordinate 70,831,179 downwards.
GTTTAAATGTAATAGAGCCAGAGATCTCAGCAATTGTAGGATTGTACCTATAAAGACAACTACGCAGTCTGCTACTACATTATAAGAAATCTCTGTATGTATTATAAGAAAAAGCAATCCAATGTATCCTGTCTCTTAGTTGTTTTTGAAGGATGATTTTACCCATATTCTAAGAAAGGAAGCTAAATTGTATACCAATTACAGGGTGTATTTCTGTATTTTCAGTGAGCTTTTGTATAATAAGTGTAACCCCAACCTTTTCAAACCAATGAATTGTGTGTGTGTGTGTGGGGGGGGGGGGGTCTTTCTTTTTCCAGTGCTAAGAAGCACCTTGTTCCTACCAAGAAATCAGAAATAAGCTTACAGGTTTTGACTACCTACCTTTTAAAGAACCTCTTTTGTCTTCCTCAGATAATTTACTGGAGGTGGGGCGGGGAAATTGCACTATGCTTTTTCTTGCCTGATGATTTATTTATTTTTGCTAACTTTAATGTGTAACTCAACAACATATGCACAATGCAGTCTAATGAAAAGATCAAGAGAGAACAAGTTTAAAAAAATCACAACTTTTGTTTTAACTGTATTATTTACTGAACACAGTCCCTCACAACATAACCCCCTCCAAAAAAAGCCAAAAAATAAAAATGATTAAATATACTCAGTTCCAAGTTCAGAAGATGCATGAAGGGGCCAGAGTTTGTCATTTACCTTCAGCATTTACTGCATGTCTCCTGATTTTCATTCATATGTAACTGTACAACCTTTATTTAGTCAGGCAGACTCCATAACAACTGCATTATTTAAAACAAAACAAATAAACAACTAAGCACCACAAATACCTGTTAAGTGCATCAACATACAAAAGGACTTCAGCAGTTCAGCAAAAGAATTGTCACATTATACTTGGTCACTGTGGATGAAACAAAATGTGGGGAACCTCTAGAGTTCTGAATAATGGTCATGACTAGCAAAGCTCTCAAGCAGATGCCTAACTTTGGAAATATGCTCAAGTGCTTTTTTTGAATGGGGATGGACTTAATTGTGTTTGTGTGCTTTGTTGAACTGTGTCCAGAGTGAGCAATTTGTCATTGATGGTGTTATGTATTTGTCATTGACAATATTATGTATTATGTAGTATGAACTGTTTGTATTACCCTGGAGCCTAGGAGCTGTGGTCATGGACCAGGGCCCCATTTTGCTGTAAAAACACAGAACAGGTTTTATTTTGACAATAATAGATTCTGTATAATTTTGTAGCATACCAGTCTGTGTCCACATAAAGGGGACATCATGTATTAAATCATACATATTACATCAGTTGACAATACATCTTAGGTTGTAAAATAACCTAAAACTCACCCAAGGGTTCAGAATAGGTGAAATTTTCATCCACCTCACCACAAAGCCCAACCAAATGGGCTTTTTGTGGTAGATTCCCTGACGTGTGTGTTTGTGTATAGATATAATATAGTCTTCCCAGAAAATTGCCATAGAAATCACACACAGACGTGTGTGGTGTATATTAATATTTTCCATGGGAATATATGGAATGAAATGAGTTAGGTCAAATGTCTTGTTTTATCTTTAAGACAAATTATATTAGACATTATAAAAATCACAATACTCACCAAGTGCTATTGTCCTATTTCATTTTCATATACATGAGTATGTCTGGATAGCATAATAAAGGTATGGAAAATTATTCTTTGTCTGCTGACGTTGGGACTGTAATGATTGACTAGGGGCAGATGTGCAACCTGAAGAAATATGCGAAAACCATCACATTTCTTTATGGAAAAACTCAGCTTTCCAAACACTTATTCATATGAATAGTCTGTATTCACATGATTAGTTCCATAAGTAGTGAATTGGAGTAGATATAGTTGCTCAAATGTGCAGAGATCACTCATCTAAGTAAAGTTTTGTAGGATCAGGCCCTAAGATTGTCTCACCAGGAAAATCAGACTATTTTCAGCTGCCTGCTAGGTATGGTAAAACAAATGACTAAAATATTGGGAAAAGTCTGGAAGAGTGGAACTTTGCTGTGTGATGGCTGACTTAATAAGGTGAATACTAGCATAATATACTGTTCAAAACATCTCACATGTTACCTAAAGTACACTGTGCAACACAACACTCAACAAATTCTGCAGGAATACATCCCTGAGAAAAATAAACAGGTTCCTCTTTCTTCCACTCACATGGAGAACAAACATATTTTTTATTAAAACTATGAAGCCTTCTCCACAACGTGGAGCGTTGGAGAGAGAGAGAGAGAGTATGCTAGGAAAGAGTGAGTAGCAAATGTTCAACTAATACCTGTCTCTCAAAGCAGAGACTGAGAGTGGCTTGTAGTCCTACTCGCACGTGTCTGTTCCTGCACCACTTTCCTGCTCTGAATGATGATAGTCGAGACAAGGAGGCCTTCTTTCATGCTAATGCATTTCTCCCACCCCCATCATTTTTCCTCTCAGAAAACAAGCTCTGCAGGTGGTACAGGTAAATTTGGCTGGCTGTAAAATTAGCCATGGCATGAGAAACAGCTGAAAGGCATAACTCTGAGAGGAATTGATTCCATTTTCAGTAGTTTTAATATAAAATACCTCAGCGCTGTGGCTAACACACATTGCCAGAAATTACTGCTAATCAGACACAGCAAACGTTCATAACTGCACAAGGTGATGAAGTGTTTGGGAATGCTAAAAGTTTGGGTGATGCAGTCATTTCATTTGTTAAATAATTTTAGATCTAGAGCAAATTATTTTTATGTTCTTTTTCCGAAGTTCAGATTGCAGAACATTCCTACAAAACCCCAATTCATTCTTTCAGCCTTTCCTCCAAATAAGGCCCCATTTTAAATTCACTGAAGCTAATGGATAGTAGAACACCTGTGGAAGAGTTCAAATGACATTCCCCCAAACTTAGGAAGTAAACATTCAACATTAATATTTAGGGTGGAAACATTTTTCCTTCACCTGGCCAACAAAGCTCACAAAATATAGTTGAAGAAATTAAATGGTGTTCTGCAGAATGGCAGGGAAGTAAGCTTTATCCATTCAGCTACACAGGACCCCTGCTGCAGCTGTTTGAATAGGGACTACTTTCCAAGTTATGTGGTAATGCACATATTCTAGGAGAGAAATTTAGAAATTTGATCCAGGATAAAAATTTGCCATTTTGCTCACTTCAAAGATGGCCAGATTTCACAGGGAGTCAAAATAATCCCCCCTTATCCCTGAAAATCTTTTTCCCCTCAGGATGAAATTTTGCCTTTTTTTTAAAAAAACTGTTTTTTTTCCACAGTGAAATTTTTCACTTGTGGCGAGACATGGGTGTGTTTCTTTTTTATGTGTACATTGGGGGGGAGGAGGGGAGAGAAATACTTGCAGATTTCGTGGAATTGTGAAAATGTAAAAATTTTTCTGGTAGTGAGAATTGTTCTCACAGACTCAGCGAAGACAAGACTGCTGTAACCACTGGCATGTGGAGAGCATTCCACAATTTCTCATCTACAGGGTTACATTACGTCATTGAGTGTAGTGCAATCTTAAGTGAAGTGTTTCACTGGAGGTTTCAGGAAGCTCTTTCCCTCACCCTTTGGATACTGCAAGCATGGACACGAAGACATGTCCTCCTAAAGATTTGTATGGCTACCAGCCAGGAAAGTGCCAACATTTTAGGTGAAAAAGATGGCTGAAAGGCAAATGCCCATTAAAACCAAAATCTCCCCAGCCATGAGCTGACAAGGAATTTTCTGTTGGAATAATTTTCATTTTCTGCAGGGAAAATTGAAATGAAATACTTCCTTTTGGGTTGGTTTGACCCAAATTGAAATATTACATTTTTTGAATTGACCTGAAATGTTTCCTTTTGAATCAGATCAAGAAAACATTAAACTTCATTTCCCTGTTGTGGCAGATAGCCATGCAGGAATTGTAGTTCTGGCCCCCTTATGGGTCAGGGTCCCTGGAGGACTACATCTCCCATAACGCAATGTGCTGATTTCCTCCTGACTCAGCTGTGTGGTGTTGCATTGTGGAAGTCACATAATTCTGGGTGCATTATGGGAGATACAGTCTGGCCAGGGAACCAGCCCCATGAGAGAGAATGAGGGCATCAGGCTCCTGAACAACAATCCCATGAGGCAGTGCACCATCATGGGAAAATGCAGGTTAATGTTGAAATGACTTGAAACTAAGTGTTTTGGGTCATTTCCACAAACTGAAACAAAATATTTTGATGTTTCCAAATCTAAATTTGTTGGAATTTTTATTCCGCAGAACATTTTGAAATTTTCTTCCTGATTTGGGTTGAAAACAAATATTAAAAAATTGGACTTTCACAGGGATTGAAATTATTCTCCGCTCTATTCAAAACTATTCTTAATAATTAGTTTTCAGTGACGAGACAGCAGTATGTGCAGTCTACATTTACATTTCTAACTACCTAGGTTTTGTGTTGAATGTAATGTCTAGAAACATTCTAATCCAGTGATTAGTGGTACTCATTTATAACGATGGTTGGTGCGAGTTTGTTCATTTGACAGTTCTCTTTGGGCAATAATAGACTGTGCATCTGCAAGACAAATGTAGATTCTAAAGTGACTCACTCTGCTTACAGAGAAAGATTTCTAATAAAAACAGGCATACTGAAGTCTTCAATGAAATAAATAATCCAAGTGTATTTCTAACACAGCCCAGGAATAAAAATCTGAGATTAAGGAACATTTCAAAGATGAAAGATGGAATTACTGGTGGGACCAGAATGGAATTACTGGATTGATTTTTTTTTTTTTTACTTATCACTTACTCCAAGATGTTTTTTACATGTGACTTTTTAATGTGTGCAAATCACTCCTCTAGGAAGCAGGTATAGCTCTTATCAAGGCATTCTAGATGTGCAGAGGTGTTCTTGTTTAAGGTAAGTGATGCCAAACAGTGGTAAACACTATCCCAGAGCATGCAAACTGGCATATCACATAAACTTGATGGAACTCTAATAGGATCCTGGCTGGTAAGCTTGGAATATAGTTTGTCTGTAAGACTGGGTAAAATAAAGGCTAATGAAAGCTCATTCAGATTTAAAGGGTTTTTATAGCATTCTGTATCTCTATTTCCCACCTTGCCATTCTATTTTTTTATCAAGACAACTAGAGGTTTTTTCCATCTACTGTACTATGTGAAAAATGTGAAAATTAACATATGTAAAGAATTGGAATATATACAGAAGGGCAGAATATATTTAAAATGAAGCATGATCTTTTATAAGGACCTGATTCTGCCACCCTTATTCATATAGAGAATCACTTAATGTCACAAATACTGCTAGTGGTTTCAGTGAGCTGCTCCTAGAGTTAAGACCAGTATGGCATTTAGTTGATTACATTTGAAATCAATAGGATTGCTAGAGGCATTAAATTCAGCTCAGCATGCACAATGGTGGTAGAATCAGGCCCTCATGTTTTAAGAAAAAAACACATGAATTTATCACTGACAACTGACACCTTGGGCCAGAATCACTGGCTTGCTCCATCTGCTTTGTGCCACTCTGAGACGTTGTCATTTGGTGTAGGGCTTGCATAATTGACTCTGTGCTAATCTCATGTGGGCCTCACTTTAGAGGGCATGGGAGAGAGGCATGGTTAGAGCATGTGGTGCTCCAGCAATCTCCATCTGGTACGTGGCCCCTTGGGAGCCATAGCCAACCATTATAGATTAGAGCATATCTAGATGAGGGCAGCATAGACGCAGGCCCAGGATCAGGAAGATGCAGCTGGATGTCAGCAGTATAAATGAAAGGAAAGAGTGATCTCAGTAGTATTTCTGAACTGAAATAACTTTCTTGTGTTTCATCAAAACCTTTCACCATGGATGCCATTACCTCTGTAACCACACACCTCCTGGAGAACGGTTACATCTCAATACTCAAAAAGAATGTACCCCAGGAATCAAAGTGACCCAAACTCCTCAGTGCTTTTATTTGGGAGAATATTCATGACTCAAGTTTCCCCCCCAGCTCTAACTATGGCAATATATGTAAGGATCTGGATTTTCCACCATCTTTTGGCCTTGAAACTGGCCACGTGCACAGACCAGTCTCTTGCTTGCTGGGTGAAAGGGCGGGCGGAGGGGTGGGTGGGATTTACACTGCTGGCCCCATTCTAAGTAGAGGCAGAATTTCATAAATATTTATGCAGACACAAGAACCAAAACAAAGAAGTTTTCAAGAAAGGAAGGAACTGCTAATCTTCAGCCTTTAACTACTTTATTTAGAATTTTAACAAGCAGACATTCAGCTTTCCAGGCTTAATGTGTCCAAAATTGAACCAGAACACGTTTTTTTAAAAAAACCAAAACCTATCCCAAATCGTGCAGAATCCAACAAGTTTTCCAGAACTAGGGCTGTGACATATTTGAAATCCCAATTTATCCATTGGACAACCCATCACTAGAGAGCTCAGACTTTGTTATTGTGGGTGAATGCATTACATGTGCATTCATCGACTGACTGTTCTTTGGTGAGTAGGCAGGTTATTAAAAATTACACACTCATGTTCTCCAAACTCATAGTAGGCAGACAGACAGATTGGAGGGATGATAATAGTGGAAAGATCCCTTTCATTTCTTGTTTTCATCGTTATAGTAACATGAACAAAAAGTATTAATAGTACAAGAGAAACGAAACAATCTAAGAAATGAATTATTCTCTGTTTATTCTTTAAGGATGAAATTCAACCCTTTGCAGAAGACTCATGTAATGCCTAGGTGGTCCCAATTTAAACTCTGTTTTGAGGATTTAAGTGGGACTTAAATAGTGCATAGAGTTTAAGAGCCAGCTACTTTTTACTTCATTACATTAAAACAGAGCACTCACAGCAGTCAGCTGCTAATATCAGTTCCTACAATTCTGTTTTCATTCTCCATACAAGAACACTCACTGGGGTGGATGGAATTACTCAAATGCATAGGTCAGCTGGATTTGGCTTTCCAGGACAAACCTTAATGAGAATATACTAACACAAAGGTGATGAAGGTGACAGATGTTTGCAGGAAAAACAATTGGTTGGGTCATTAGAAAACTGCAGTATTAGTAATACAAACAATATCTTTACTTTGCAGAGTTTGAGTCTGCAAGAGTGTTATTATTAGAGCTGGTTGGAAAATGAGCTTATTTGCTGTGGAAAATATCAGTGAAAATGAAAGTTTTTGTCAAAAATTTCCATGGACAAGTTTGATTTTCATTGAAAAAATCAAACACTGAAATAATCTGAAAACCAAAATATTTAAATTTGAAAATGCTACTGTGGTGCCTCATGGGAGTAGTAATCTTCAGTTCTGGTGAGGGGAGGTAGTTGCTCTGACAGATACTGTAACCACATAAAGTATCTTTGGAGGAACATATAATATGTTTATTCACTGTGGCCAGTGATCATATGTATGTTTGTGCCCTTACAAAAGTGTTGGAAAGATTTTGCCTACAAAGGACCTATAAGACTGATGGGTGACTTCTGGTAAGCTTTTAGCATGCATATAGGAACTATTGTTTTTCATATTTTCTCTGTAACACCTTTGCCTTAAGAAAAAATGTGCTTGCTTAGAAAGAGCTGCATGGTAACTTGTAACTGCTGGCATTACTTTGTTCGTAGCCCTTGGAGACAGGGCCGGCTCCAGGCACCAGCCTACCAAGCACGTGCTTGGGCGGCACCTGGAGGGGGGCGGCACTCAGGGGTTTTTTGTTTGTTTTTTTAATTAAAAAAAAACCGCGCTCCCCGCCAGCGTCCCGGCCCAGGGAGCGGGGCGGTGGGCATGCCGCACTCCCCACCGGTGCCCCGGCCGGGGCAGCGGACATGCCGCGCTCCCCGCCGGCGCCCCAGCCGGGGGAATGGGTCCGGGCATGCCGCCCCGGGCGTTTCGGCAGGGTGGCGGCGCTGGCGGGGGGTGTGTGTGTGTTTGTTTTTTTGTTGTGGGGCGGAGCTTCGTTTGTTTTGGTTTTTTTTGTTGTTGCTTGGGGCGGCAAAAAAGTTAGAACCGCCCCTGCTTGGAGAGAAAGCAAAGCACAGGCACTGACTGGCCTTTACACAGACTGGCTTGCTGGGGATATTGCAGTGTAAGGCAGGGAGCTGTGCAGCCTTAAAACCTCGGTCAGGAGGGAGAGAGATGCTGGTCTCACCCAAGAGAGGTGATGGCTGAGAGCTAGAAATCTTAAGTGGGTACCCTTGAGGGATCCTGGACGGGGAATTGCTGTGCAGTAACCTTGAAATGGTTACAATTGCAGCATAGAAATCCCTGGCCTTGGTGCATTAAGGCAGATGTAGTCCCATTGAGGAACCCAAAGAGAATAATAAAGACATAAGGATGCCAAACTACAATGCCCATGAGACAAAATGGCAGTACAACGGAAAGAAGATATTGTGGCTGACAGGTGTCTGGTTTTTGATGAAAAACTGAAATTTTCCATAGTATGCAGACATTCATGAAAATATTTGTTTGTTCAAAACCCAAATTTTCTGTCAAACAGTTTTGATAGAAAACTTTTGGCTAGCCCTAGTTAATATGTGTAGGTTAAAGATAAAGTTCTAAAAACTTTTCTTCATTTCCTTTTAAAGAAAACAGTTTATATGCAGAATTCTGACTCAGTCCCTGCTTTTGCCTCATTGGATAGGAATACTATTTGATTAATTCATGTTTTTAATAGGGTATCATACATCTGACCATCAGTTAGAGGTGAGTAACTCTTTTTTTAAAACTGAAATGGAAATAAAAATATTATAATCAATACGTTTAAAAGACAGCCACCTCCAACACTTCTCCCTAGCTGACGCTCCTCTGCAATGATTTCAGTTAATGCTTCCGAGCCCCCGGGCTCCCGGCTGCCTCCGCAACCCTGGGGCTCTGGCAGCGGGGCTCTGGCGGCAATTTAAGGGCCCGGGGCTCTGCCCGCTGCCAGGAGCCCCAGGCCCTTTAAATCGCTGGCCTGGGGAAGCCGGTATAGTCGGTGGAGTACCGGCTCTTGCTGGTATGCTGCACCGGACCGGACTGGCTTACTTTCACCTCTGGAAGGAGGTAAGAGCTTTGGTTCTGAATTGAGCATTGAGCCTACTGTAGAGAAAAAATGAGTGCTAGCAAACAGTACTCCCACTGCCTTTATCTTGTTCCCTCTGTACCAGAACAATGGCTATTTCCCACTACCACCGAATAAAAATCTGGCCTATACTAAAAAAAACCTGCAAACATAAAATCAAACAACCTGTATGTTAGCCACTGCTAATCCTTTTCTAGAGACACAAAGCAAGCTTACTTAGGACTGGTTAGTGTTGAAAAGGCCTATCTGTCCTGATGGGGACATCTGACCTTAATAGCTCACGGGCATGGTCTTCATACGATATGAAATTCACCCTGACCCTAGGAATTAAGTGACTTTTTGCTGTCTGTCTTCAAAGAGACGAATTACACCCGGAATGTATATAATTCTTTTTACTATTAAAGAAAGTGTTTTCATTTTATTTGATGATATTTTAGTGTTCCCATGTTCTTACAGTCCCCAATGGAAGTATATTTGTGGCATTGTTAGAGATGGACCCCTTCCTCACCTTTAGCCAGTTCTGCCACCGGTATTTTACTAATGTTAGCCTTACCCATATGTATTGCATTATTTAAGACAATACATTATATAAAATGCATATGTTAGTATTGATGAATGGAACAACATAAGGTAGAAACATTTAGTCCAATGAAAGCTGCACTACCTGTACCAGACTGAAAAGTTTCAGCATTTTTTATCGACTTCTCTCTCTGCCTCAGAAAGGATCATAGAGGCGCTTCAAGCCTCTTCTGGAGAGAGGGGGCTTAAAAAAAGGGGGAGTCTTTGGGGGTCTTTTTTGAAATCAGAGAGAGAAAGCAGCTGAAAAAAAGAAAAAGTTGGCAACACACTCAGTTTTTTGGATGTTATGCATATGTTGTGCCTCCCCCATAGCAGCTGTCATAGGAATGTGAACAACAGGAAAAATATGGAGTCTCTTCCCTGCAAATAAGTGCCCATTAACAATGATAATGTGCAGCAAAAAAAACAACAACAACAAAAACCCCAACAACAACAACAACAAAGAAAACAGTTGTGAACAACTTGCAATTAGTATAACTAAACTTAAATAGACATGCCCCACTCAATGTACCCCCAGATCTCTGGGAAATCTTCTACCTGATTGTATCTAGTGGGACAGGAAGCTGGCTCTTATTTTTAAGAACTTCTTTTCATTCCTGATACTTTTAGTCTCTGATAAAAAGTGACCTTATTTATGGACCAAAAACATGGTGGCCTTCTCATTAATTTCAGTTCCCTAGTAGCTCACAGGAATAGTGATACATATTACTGGTTAGAGTTGGGTCGATACTATATAGAGTATTCACAAACAGTTAGTTGAATTAAAACTATATATTTGCTAAGATGGTGTTTGAATTGCCTGTAATTCACTTTTCTTTGACTTTTTGTTTTAAGGAATGTTCTTGGAAAGAGAAACTGTCACAAATATTCATGTATGCATTAATACAAGTGTTCATGGCAAAAGTATCCTGCATACTTGTGCAAATGTGAATGCATGCTGCACAACCACCTTTGTTCTGCTTATAAAATTTCACATAGTGAAAACTGTAGCTTATGAATAGCAAATAATCAAAGAAATAAACTGAATAGTTCTTTAGCCATAGTCTCTGAGGCTGACACTTGCTCTCATTTAAAAAAATCCATAACATAATTTTGAATAATTAACACATTCATAAAAATCCAAGCCTGTTTGTATAATAAATTGTTAATTGAAAAGAGTTTGCCCTTTGTTTGCACACCAAGAACAAAATCCTCAAGAATCCATTCAATTCCACTTGGATACAACTTGGCTCTTGAACTAAAATATAATGCATATCCCAAACACTATAAAATTCAGCTATGTGCTAAATAAAACCATCCCTGTAGTAGCCGTCATTTCGAAGAAAAGTAGATGAAGAGACAGAATGTGAATCTTTTTTATTCTTTCGTTATGTTGCTATATGTGAAAGTTATAGGGTCATAGAGGTTCAGAATGATGGGCTGATACATAGAAGGTTGTTCATTAAGGAGCTTGGCTAACGCTCATCTCCTCTGCAATAAAGTAGTTGAAACCAAGACCCTGAGTAGCTGGTCTGCATGATCCTAAGGGCACTAGCATAAGTAGGCAAACATTGCACTGTCCAGAGTTTACAGTAGTAAAATTAGAGCTGGTCAAAAATGGTGGTAGTTGTTGATGGGAAATTTTGATTTTTGGACACAAATTCAAATACCAAAAAATAAATGGACAAATTCCTGATTTGGAAATGCTGCTATAGTGGATCATAAAAGTTATAGTTCAGATTCCTCATGATTCCCTGTGATGATTTTGGGAATCAGTGTACGTACAATTTATGTGTTCTGTTTGAGATTATGAACTCATTGTGTTTAAACCCTTATTGTCTGTACTGTATTCTTGACACACATTTCTTGTACTGAGGAGACGAGTGTGTGCTGGCATGTCTGCCTAAGAACAGGTCAATCCTTTAAGATTATCAGTAGCTGAATAGATCTTGCCTGAGCAGACCAAAGGGATTGACTGCATCCTAGATTAAATCAGTTTTCTCCAACTTCTGTGAAGAGAGCAAGGGTTCAGAGCAGTGGAATTTCACCAGAAGGTGAAACAAAGAAACCATTTAAAAATTCAGAGGGACTCAGAGAAACAAAGAGTTTGAGGCAGGAGAAAGGAACAAAGGGACATGCTTTTGTAGCAGAAGGGACCTTTTTGACTGTTAAAACAGCCAAGGCTGAAGGCAGCTGGCTGCTGGAGAAGCCACATGTAGGAGGCTGGATGCTCTAGAAGACTCTGGTCAGATCTCAAAGAATGCTCAATGGTGGCAAGGAAACTGAGTCTTTGCTTCAACTCTCACATGTCTCTGAAGAGGTGAACTGGAAACCAGAGGGCCCACAAAATTGGAAAGAGTGTGCTAAGCTACTGGGGAGCTAGTATTAGTCTGAGGGCTTAGAAAGTTGGACTCTAGGGCCTCAACTGAGAAGAGGATGCTAGGGAGAAAATCTGTGTCTGAAGAGTGTGCCCAGAAACCCAGAGGAAGTACCTGGACTCTTGTCAAACTCAGGAAAGCTTAAAAGCATGAGACCCAAACACAGCAACCTGGTGAGTGTCCAGCAGGGGGAGCTAGACAAGGGCTGTGACTCCCAAACTCCTCTGCGGAAGACACCATTCATAAAAAAATGTCTAGTAGAAAACCCAACTTTCTGTAGAAAAACATTTTAGCTGGAAAAACTGTGAACAGTCCTAATTAAAATAAATTAACGACAGGAACATAAAAGGTGCTTCAAATAGGGCAAAGAGGGAGTTTTTACATCTTACAGCCTCATGACACATGATCAGTCCATGAGTAGATATTTATAACAAGTAGGGATATACATCATTATTTTACCATGTAAGCGCTTCAGTTTGTCTGCAAATTAGAGAGGTCACCAGTTTGCAAACAGCAAAAGGAAATCTGATAGTCAGTCCTCTTCTATGTGATTCAGTAAATCCAGGAAGTGTTCCCACTCAAGCCATCCACACTGCTCAGATTAATTAAAAATCTCTATCAAAAGCAGGAAGGCACTCTGACAGCTCCTGCCAGGCTTGGGAAGTGCTTGGTAATTGCTGGTTCATAATGTTGGCTAATTTCACTATTGGCTGTCAGACAGGCAACACTAGTAGGAAGATGCATGGAGAGGGGGAGGTAACAACACAGCACATAGAAAATCTTCTCCCTAAAAGAACACAAAATAATAAGACTGGAAAAATATATTGAAAATACAAAATGAAGCAGAAAAAAATTAATGTACTGCATTGTTTATAACTAATGTTTATGGACTGAGCTGGCTTCAGAGCACTGAGCTTCTACCTAGGTGATTATCAGCTATGGAATATCCTCTTCCAAAAGCAATAATAGAACTAAAAGTTAGCTAATGAATGTGTTCTTCTCTTTGTGCTTTATAATTTGTGACTGCTACCGACTGCTGCCTTATTTAGCTACTTCTGGCTGCTCCCATTCTTTTCCAATAGTTAGTATTCAATGGGTTATTTTCTTGGCAGGCAATTGCCAGTAAGTAGCACTATTGTAAAAAGGACTTCTATGGCATTAGTTTTCATTTTATTTTTGTGAGTTATTTGGTTTGGGTTAATTTAGATTCTAGCAAATAACTCAAATATAATGTATCTTACCTTTCTTCCCTCTGAGCATACGTTCTTCCTTGGCTTAACTAAAAGACAGGAGGAAGGAGCAGGGAATTCCAAGTTTCACTGGGATTTAATTAGTTTCCCTCTAGCTCTGGTGTTGTGGCTAACTTTTCTGTCCATTGGAATGTGGTATCTAACCTATAGGGGAGGAGAAAAGGGGTAATCAAAAGTCAGGGAGAAAGTACAAGACATTTCTGTGGCTTGATGACAAGCATTGAGGCTTCAGGACAGTTAATTTTAATGCAGTATCCTCTCAACCCAGTAAGGAACCCAGGAAAGAATCCACTCACTATGATTGGTGGGGTGGTACCTCCAGCTATACTGGGTGCTCTTTGCAAACTATTTACTCCCAAGCCGCAAAAAGAGAAAAGGAATAGATGACCAAGCCACTCCATTTACCTGTGAGTTTTTTGTTAAAAACTAGCTCTATTTAAATAAAATACCTTATCTTTTTTTTACCCTCAGATTGTATCCCTTGCCTCAATTAAGCAGAACCCAATGAAACAGAAACCCAGCTTAGGGGTGTTTACTGTCCACCTGCCATGCCTTACACAAATGCAAGAAACTCAATAGAGAAGAAAGAAAAAGGCTCATATCTTTATTCCTCCTTCTATAAATTCAAGCACCTAAATACCATATAATCAAGGACTTCTGTGTCTTGTATCATATTGCCTACTTGATAGGCCACATTCGGAATGCAGGCAGTTTCGCTTCTTTCTCAATGGCATAATTCTTCCAAGAGAAGGACTAACACGTAATCTATAATGTATGTGGCCTTGCTAAGTTACGTTTGACATGACAGATCATGCCTGGTTGGTGCAACTGGAGGTGCATGAAAATGAGCAGCAAACCAGCTCAGATAAACAAAAACAAACCCAACACTCCTCCTCCTCTCTGCACATACATTCCTGTACACATACACTCAGTTCCCATACGGTCTACATCACTTGGCTAATCGCAGGGCAGATTTTATTACCAAAGTAGAGTTTGTGTCAAGGAAGAAAGGGTGTGATTTGCAGATCTCATCTCTGTGCCTCGCAGCACACTACAAATTGAGGCCCATTAGCCGCACGAGTACACTTATCTCTCTTGCAGCTTTCCTTGAAAAATGGCTCTTCCTATTAGCTGCCACAGAGGGGCTGCAGGCCTCGTGTCAGGCAATGATTTATGAACTGCTTGAGGTGCTGTGGGGGTTGTAGTACTGTTTCAGCCAACGGCCAGCTGTTGCACACTGGTCAAAGGAAGAGCTCCGTGAGCCTTTGCCTTTTTATAAGGCACAGAAATTATTCTCCAGATAATTTGCATAATATATAATATTGATATGCAGCATTTGCATACTTAACAGAGAGTCATCTAGAGGAGATCGCACTGGAATGCCTATAAATTCTTTCAGGTAAAATTCAAGTTTTATACATTTATATATTTGTAAGTGTATATAATGTGTAAGTGTAATTTATGCTCTTAAAACACTGTTCTCCTCATTCAATAACACTGCTATTTGTATCACAGGAGCATCTAGGGACTTCCGTCATAGACTAAGATCTCATTGGGCTAGGTGCTGTACAAACATATAATGAAGATACCCTGTCCCAAGGAGCTTACAGTCTAGGGGTCTGTCTACACTTGGAGCTGGAGGTGTGATTCCCAGTTTGGGGAGACGTACCCATGCTAGCTGTCATCATGCTAGCTTGCTAAAAATAGAAGGTAGCTGTGTCAGTGTGACCAGTGGAGGGGCTTGCCGCCCGCAGTGCATATGTAGGCTCTCTGATGGGCTTGTACTCAGGGCGGCTAACCCCTCCTGTCACTTGTGCTGCTGCAGCTACCTTCTAGTTTTAGCATGCTAGCTCAATGAGCGCTCATGTGAATGTCTTCTCGAGCTAGAAACCCCACCCCCCCGCCCATCTCAAAGTGTACACACATCCAAAGCAGTTTACTTCATACAGGGCCAGATTGTGCACAAGGATGCACAAGGACCAGGCACAATGCCAGTCTCTGCTGCGGAGTGTGGGGACTGCTCATACCATTTGTCCTCAGCGCCATACATGTGATGAAGGAAGGATTGGCCCATGGAGCTGGCCAACTGTCAAGGGATGGTGAAGCATGCACATTGCTTAAACGTTTCCAGCACAAATCATTTCAGAAGATCTCCCTAAGGCCAAAGGCTTTGCACCACCTCTAAAGTAGGCCTCTGTCTGTCTGGCACAGTAAGGCCCAAAGAGTATAATGGGCTAACTGACTGTGAAATTGGTTTTAAATAGAGAAACTCCTCTTAATATTATCTGGCCTGACTTCTAGAATAGGGTGTTTTCATCTTTAATATAGTGACAGCATTGGAAGGCAGTTATGAATGTTCTGGAGAGCTTCTGTAATATGGCTAAATGTAAATGTATACATCTAGGAACAAAGAATGTAGGCCATACTTATAGGATGTGTGACTATCCTGGGAAACAGAGACTCTGAAAAACATTTAGGGGGTTGTAGTAGATAATCAGCTGAACATGAGCTCACAGTTCAATGCTGTGGCCAAAAGGGTTAAGGCGATCCTTGGA
Organism: Macrochelys suwanniensis; assembly: GCA_033296515.1. NCBI lineage: Eukaryota > Metazoa > Chordata > Testudines > Chelydridae > Macrochelys > Macrochelys suwanniensis. The sequence goes on along the minus strand of CM065780.1, from coordinate 70,815,357 downwards.
TGCAAAAACAGGAAAATCTTGAGTAGGAGTAAGGATGTTATTTTACCTCTGTATTTGGCACTGGTGTGACTGCTGCTGGAATACTGTGTGCAGTTCTGGTGTTCACAATTAAGGAAAGATGTTGATAAATTGGAGAGGGTTCAGAGAAGAGCCACAAGGATGATAAAAGGAATAGAAAACATGCTTTATGGTGATAAACTTAAGGAGCTCAATCTATTTAGCTTAATTGGTTACAGTCTATAAGAACCTTATATGTGGAACAAATGCTTAATAATGGGCTCTTCAGTCTAGTAGAGAAAGGTATAACACAATCCAACGGCTGGAAGTTGAAGGTAGACAAATTCAGACCAGAAACAAGGTATAATTAACCACTGGAACAATTGACCATGGGTCATGGTGGATTCTCCCTCACTGACTGAAAGAAATGCTCTAGGAAATATTTTGGGGAGTTTCTATGGCCTGTGTTATATGGGATGATCTCAGACTAGATGATAACAGAGACCCGTCTGGCATTAGAATCTGTGAATATGCTGTAGATTTATTGGATTTGACATTTTTAGGATCCAAGCACCAATCAACCTATATTTTCTTTGGAGAAAGCTCTTTATAAACAATGCCTTTGTAAAGAGAGTGCAGTGTGTACCTTGGTTAATTTTCTAAAATGATTGTGTGTAAAGGTTGAGGTGATTTGGTAGGGGAACATGAGGAAGCTTGCACCTCTGCTGCATATTCTATACTATGTAGGTTTTTATACCACGCTCATCACTGTAGAATCTGAGCACCTTCCAGTAGTGCATTAACCAATATGATTACACACACGTCATGTGTTGTTTATTCTCTCAACCTCTCCCCAGAGGGAGAAAGGTGCAGTAGAGTGTCTTCTTTGCTAGGGTTTTTGGTATGGTTTTGTTGCGGTTGTTCGAGAAGGCAAGGTCAAAGGAATATGTGCACATTGGAAAGTGGTAAGGATTGTGACTGTTGTTAGTTCCTGGAGAAGTTCATTCATAGTCTCAGACCAAGTTCCGGAGAAAGTTCCATCTGCACAGATGAGCTTTACTCTTATTGTTGAGGGTTCCATTGTGCCAGAGGAGCAGAGCAGTCGAACATAGACAGTCTATTAGATACCTTGGGTCCAGGCCATGGAATGGAGTGCTTTGAAGATAATGACGAGACCTTGATTTGATATTCTATGGGACACCACTGTAGAGAGCAGAGGACAGGTTTGATGTGCTCACAGTATCCTAACTGTTGAGGAGAGATGCTGCAGCATTCTGCAGTAGCTGGAGTTTCTTAAATGCTGAAGCTTTCATGCCCAGGTATATCACGTCGCTGTAGTACAGCCATGAAGTAATGAAGGCGTGAATAACTGTGGTCGGGGTATTCTTTCTCTAGGATGAGATGGAGTCTGCTAGCCAGCAAGAGATGGTAGGAAGCATTACTTGTGGCTGCTTCTATGTGAGACTCCAGCATCAGCCCATGTTGAATATTACCTGTTTTGTTGGATAAGCAAAAGGGTTCAATATTCGGGGCTGGGAATCCAGCAACTTTCCCAAGCACAAAGAGGTAACAAAATGAGAAGGTGGGAAAAGTGATTCTGAACGCTGGTCATTCTGATGCAGCTATTGCACTGTAATTTACTAAGATTTACATTTATGCAGACATACTGTAGAGTTATTAATAGGAGTTTATCAATCTGTCTGAAAAGAAAGAGATTTCTTTGGTAAATACATTTTTAATACATTGGAAAGACAATCTGAGTTCATTCCAATCCAGAAGTGTCTTTCACTGCAGCAAATCTCTTTAAAAGACTATGACCTTCTTGGGGTTTATCTTTTTAAGGACAGAAAATACTTTGAGCTTTTCTACACATAATTCCCTTAGAAAAATGCTCGATAGGAGAGTGCAATATACTAAAAGCACAGTTTACTGCTACTTCCCATCATTAAGGGCAGAGTCAGTACAAGGGCATTTCAGCCGTTTCCTTTGAATTGGGCTTCCGCCACCCGCATTCCAGCTACTTTTCTAGTTTAAAGTAGTGTGGCCAGGGCTGGTGCAAGGAAGTTTTGCGCCCTAGGCGAAACTTCCTTGCACCAGCCCTGTGCCCCCCCACAGCAGCCAGTTCTCGCCCCCCACCCCTCCGCAGTGAAGGCTCGGCGCTCCCCGCCCGCCCCTGAGTCGCAGCAGGCTCGGCACTCCCTGCCCCCCCCACGGGCTATGGCAGGCTAGGCTCCCCACCTGCGGCAGCTCCCCACCCCCACCCCCACCCCCCGTGGCAGCAGCCAGCCCCCCCACCCACAGCAGCTCACCTCCACCGGCGGCAGCAGTTCTTGGGAAGCTGCATTCTCGCTGGCGTTTTGGCAGCTACTTTTATTGCCGCCGAATCGCCACCAGGAGTCACCGCCCCCCAAATCCTGGCACCCTAGGCAACCGCCTAGGGTCGCCTAGTCGGAGCGCCAGCCCTGAGTGTGGCCCTGATTCTCTGTTCTGACTAAGCTAACCTCTGTGCAGAACTGCAGGCAGGGGGAGGAGGCCACCTTTGCAGCCCTGGATTCTGGGGCTAGCTAGAGCACAGAGAAGTCCCAAGGGCTGCTATAATTTACATTCTGCTGCAACTGCTCTCTGTTGTCCTTTGCAACAGCCTAGACTATCTACAGCATTCTCGAACCATGCCTCCTCCCTCTCCAAGCTATGCCCTGGCACAGCCCTACACTAGGGTCTGCAGAGGGTCAGCAGATTCCCAAGTGGCATGTTTCACCAATGTTATGGTCCTGTACACTGACAGAAGTGACATATGTGAGTCACAGCAGAGCCTTAGAGTTAGGGCTGGTATTCTAATAAAATGCTAACAGATGCCAAGAAAGTGTTTGAATTTAATCTCAGAGCATCTAGAGGCCCCAGCCAGTGGTGGGAATTAAGAATGACAGGCTTTCCCCCATCTCCCTTCCATTTGCTTAGGTTGAGCATACTGGTGATGAGATTCTGTCCTCAGTCTCAATCCAGTGGTTATGATGAGAAATGCCAGCATGGCAACCATCAACTGATTTAAGTTGGTGCATCAAAGAAAACAATCTGATATTCAATTTTTTGTCAATAAAAATTAATGCAAATGTATATAACGTAGGCCCCTTTTCTTTGACTAGTCCATGACTTTTCATATTTTGAACTGTTTTAAATTAAGCTCTTAGCAATAATCTCTAGGACACTGTAAAAGCCAATGACTTCCTTGCATGAAGGAAAATAAAGGGATAGTGTGTAAGGGAGAAACCTTTGAACTAAACATACTGAGCTCCCTTCACCAGCCCTGACCTTTGTACCTGGGGCGGCAAGGCAATTCACCCCAAAGGAAGAAAGGCAGTGTTGCCACCTGCCCTCCTTTGAGCACATCTTGCTGTAAACTATACTTGGAGCTCCATAAAAGCCCTGCCAGAAGAGCCTGCTCAATGATCTGCTTTGCTTAATCAACACATTGCCCAGCTGCTCTGGTGATGCTTCTTTCTTACACTTGCTTTGCAGGCTGCAACCCCTGCTGAAGATGAAGTTGTGGCCATTTTCTTCTTCTACATTATCTCCACTCTCAGAGACTTTCAATCTGTAAGGACCTCCAAGAGAGTCTCCCTTAGTAGAATGCAGTGTAGACCTGGGCAGCTGACCTAACTCACAGTGGAATCTTTACATGTTTGTGAAAGTAGAGCCAGTGTATGTTTTACATTATGCTATTGAGACCTTATAATCTTTGAAAAATAATCTTGGAAATGTATCTGCAATGTAACTGTACTGCAGTGTTGAGTACTGTAGAAATGCCTATAAAGAAATAAATATTTACAAAAGAATAATTAAAACTAACGTGCACTAATGTGGATATAATATTACAATTTGTGAAATGTAGCATGGCAGTTAGACCATTTGTCCAACAATAAAGAAGCATTTTAGATTGATTAGTGTCTGTGCAGAAGGCACGGGATGAAGTAGGCAGAAGGTGCAAATTTATAACTGTCAAGCTGAGGGAACAAAATGCCAGTTAAGAAGTACTTCTGCATCAGTAGCATAACAATTTTTATGCACCATGAAGGACTTCAGAAATCCCCTAGACAGAAAATCATTCATAATTCAATGTTCTCTAGTTCCATGCAACTGAGGCATTTCGTTCTCTTTTTGTTTAAAAAAATAACTGTAGCCTTAATTTTTTTCCTTCAGCTTTTCTAGTTATAGTTCACACCAGGGACTTTAAAGAACCCAGAAGTCAGTTGTGCTATGCATTGATCAACAATGAACTGGAATCCTGACCAACACTTTCTGAGGGCCTAGCATTTGTTCTCTGAGGGATTATAGCATCTCTTTTTACTATCAGGCACATATATTTCAGATGCCCGAACTTGTACTGACCTAATCAAACCTCCAAGGAAGTTCACTGCCTCCACCCATGGCAAGTTGAAGAACTGGAATGTAGATCACTTATGTAGAACTATAAAGTCTTTTTAGAACTTCCTAATAGCATGGATGTAGAGGAAAAACCTTTCAGATTACTTTTTGTTTGCTAATAGTCCTCTTAGCGAAGCTTCCCACCTGCTGCAAGTTTTTCTGGCCTTAAGTTTTTTCTTTCTTATATGCCATTGCACTGAAACTAAATTTGAATGTCCTTTCTGTTTTGTTTTCTAATATCTACTTAGACTTTTCCCAGGTGTCACTTTGGATTGTCTCCTCTATTTGGTACACTGTAAAACCTCCCCCTAACAGTCTTATGAATGAGTACTTGAGTCCTGTCTCAAACTGAGATTCATATATCAAAGTGCTACATTAGTCAGATTTTCAAAGGAAATACTCTGTCACCCAGATGCCTATAACAATAGTCAATAGACTGAGAATTCAGCAGATGCACACAAGGATGCAAAGCCTTACCCAGCCATTGGTGCGGCTGTGCTGCTGTAAGCTACGTAGTGTAGCCTTAGCCTCATGATAGCAGGAGGGAAAAGAGCTAATGGGTACTGGGATTTCTGAGATTCCCCCACCATATGTGGAAGGACAGTGTATGTGCAAGGAGACAGTTTGCATAGCATTTTTTGCAGCTGTCAATGAAATGCTTGCAAACACTCCAGTTCCTACAATTCAATAATGTAGTCTCAACTCTATCTCTGTGTTTTTCTGGGTTTTTCTGAAATAATATCTAACTTACCCCACAAATATTGGCTTAAATTAAATTAATTCCCCTTTAATATGTTTGAAAAAAATCTTTTAAATGGTTTTAAGCAGGAATTAAAATCCTAAACTGTGGCCTCAACATTTAATCACAACTGCTAACCAGAAATGTAGCATTAAAAACACTTTTAATTTGAAGATAATTTATTTTGACTAATTAAATGAGCAATGGTACCGTGTACTTGTCTGACTTTTTGCCACTGCCAGCAATAACGTCTGCTCGGAGCAACTTGAACTTGGAGGAGCTCAACAAATGAATCACATCATGATGTTCAGGAGAGAGCTGCAGTTCAACAACAGAATTGTGATTATATGTCAAGCATAGAGTACAAATCTATTGCAGAACTGTGAGGTTAAGGAGGAGGATACTTTTGCATATTCATGCCCTGAAGAAAAGAATGTGGTTATCCACAATAAATGTGTTGTGTGCTGAGATGAAAATGAGGGGGAGAAGGATAAGATCATCCTCCTGAAGGATTTTCTGTCAGATGAACTAAAAGCATGCCTGGTAACTGCCAAATACGCAACTAAATGTTCTTTTCTAAAGGAAACATTTACTCTGTCCTTCACACACACAGACACTGCCACCCTTCAGATAGTTGAAGAAGACTGTGATAGACAACTCTCATCAAATCAGGAAATATAACTTGCCATACTTTGTATGTGTATTTTAAATGTGCCAACAAACTCAATGTTATTCTTAATTTTTATTCCCCTCCCCCTTTGTTTGGATGTGCTATCTAATTCTGCAATTAGAATTAATTTGCTTCATGTTTACATAGATTTTGGGTACGGCCAAATGTTATGTTAAGTGAGCTAATTCAGTAATTTGATCAAGTGAGATGGCCAGCACGTTTCTCACATATTGGAAGCGGAGGATCATCATGGGAGATTGTTAGGGGGATCGTTACACTAAAACCATCCGGATAATGTTTGGCAGTAGTAAAAATGGCAAACAATATCTTGGTACGTGTGCAGAGGAGCCTGGCATACATATCACTAAGTCATTTTGGCATGATAATAAGCAATTTTGCGACTGAATTTGGAGTATGGGTTCAAGTTCTGCTCTTAGGTACATGCATGCAATGAGTGATGTCAAATGAATATGGCTTATATTGCACAAATCTGGTACTTGCTTCAATTTAAAGGAAGCAGATTGGAGAGGCTTTGAAAGCACTGTGGTCAGGGCCGGCTCTAGGCACCAGCAAAACAAGCAGGTGCTTGGGGCAGCACATTTCCAGGGGTGGCATTCTGGCGCCGGCCATACTGCCCCTAGAAATGTGCCCCCGCCGCCCCAGCTCACCTCCGCTCTGCGCTGCCACCGCTCGGCTTCTCCCCCTCCCTCCCAGGCTTTCACGTGCGGCAAGCCTGGGAGGGAGTCGCACGTGGCAAGCCTTGGAGGGAGGGGGGATGCTTGGCTTCTCCCCCTCCCTCCCAGGAAGGGAGGGGGAGAAGCCAAGCGGCGGCGGCAGAGCGGAGGTGAGCTGGGGTGGGGAGCGGTTCCTGTTCCTCTACCCCCATTACTTCCTGCGCCCCCCCTTGCCCTAGCTCACCTCCGCTCCGCCTGCTCCCCTGAAGGCGCCACTGCTTCGCTTCTCCCCACTCCCTCTCAGGTTGGGGGGAGGGGCTGCCAAAAATGTTTTTTGCTTGGGGCGGCAAAAATCCTAGAGCCGGCCCTGACTGTGGTAGCAGGAGAAAGGATCCTCAGGTTATCCAATGGCATTGGCGCATTGCTATTAATGTTTGTTTATAATTGAAGTGCAATATAGCTTAATGGAAAATTGATTTGGGAACCATAGGCCCAATTCACTGTTGCCCTGCACCTTGAGTAGTCATGAGGAGGAGAGCAAAATGTCACAATTCTGATTTGGTAGCAATTTGCACTCACTTTGCCTGGGTGTAAATGATCAGACAAGCTGCAGGGCAACAGTGAATTGTCTCCATGCTCTCAGCTGTCCCATTAAGGCACAGTTTTGAGTGAGAGATGGTATAGAAACATACTTTCACAAGGGGAGCTCTAGGAGGGATTGCACTTCAAGTGGCACAATGCTCCCTTCTGCACAGTGAAGCAGGCTTACTATATCTTTTAAGATGCTGCAGGCTATTCTCTCCTTTGCTGAGCCAGATAACTTCTCTGTTCCCTGCCTCCTTTGGAGTGCATTGCAGTTTGGAAGGAGCAGTCGCTGGCTTGGCCCCATGCTAGGAAATATACATAAAGCAATAAAATGAAGGAAGGTAGTGAGAGGGTAACTGAAATAAGAGGTGCGCAGAGTCCAGCTCAGAAAATGGGTCCAAAATGACATATAGTGTATTTGAGATTACATCGTGGCGTTACCACAAGCTCTAAGTAAGGGACACACTAGGGACCAAACTGAGAAAGTCATAATTCAGCCTCTGGTTCTCCTTTGTTCTGGAGGGAAGTAAGCTGCTATCAGTCTGTTACAGTGTATAGTGTAGTTTACTTTCCTTTCCGTGCAGCTCAGCTGCACTTACTGGCATGGTGTGTGGGGGTGGGAAGGATAAAGTCAAGGCCCCTCCTGCTTAGGGTGACCAGACAGCAAGTGTGAAAAATCAGGACAGGGGGTGGGGGGGTAATAGGAGCCTATATAAGGAAAAAGACCCCAAAATCAGGACTGTCCCTATAAAATTGGGACATCTGGTCACCCTACTCCTGCTTGCCCACATGCATGGAAAGGGAAGGATAGATGCCCAGATGCTCTGCAGAGGCTGTTTTCCCCTGAGCAGTGATCACAGTGCAGGTAGTCAGTGTAATGGCATAAGGGAGCACTTTACATTCCCTTATTTCACTGAGCGGGCATGTACCACTCGTCATGACTTAGCCCATAGTAAGATAACACGTGCTCCTGTTTAAGCTCTTGCCAATGGGGCAAAATAGTCAATGGGGCAAAACTATTTTAGATCACATGTTACCGTCTTGTTCATTCTAGCAAACAGAAAAGTTTGCAAAGGCACTTTTATTATAAACTAATCATTTCAGTTGCTCAGAACTTTTGGGACACATAGATTCACCCCCTCTCTTTTTAAAATGGCATACTGGAGAAACTGATGATATATACACAAAATTAAATATAGGCGTTCGTGTTGCTTTTACTGTATATGCTTGTGACAGCTTTAGCAAGTGTGTCCTATGGTGAGAATAGGAGGGGCAACCCAAAATTATCGTTTAAGAACAGACTTTCAGTAAAAGAGCTCTAGGAAAAACATTCAGAGTGGACAATCCTTGAAAATATTTGAGAACTGGTGAGTATGCAGAATAAGGTCCCAAGATGATGCCTTAGTGGTTTAAAGGCTGTGCATCAGTGGCTAACATTTCACCAGTAAGACTTCAATGATTAGTGTCACTAGTCAGGTCACATTAGTAAGAACTACATTTCTGTGATGGGTTTCCAGACCTCAACTGAACATTGGCAAAGGATTTTGTTTCTAGGGAAGAGAGGTAGTTTTCATGAAGATGTAGTTAAAGCAGCACTAAATGACATTACGCCCAGTCTTGCTCAAAATCAGCATTTCAGCAATGTGACAAAAGACTTACATTAGCAAACAGCTTGCAATGGATTGCATAGTGTGCAGCTTGCTTACTGCATGATACATAACATAATTTCCATTCTGCCAAACCCAAGGAGTTATTTTAGAGTACAACACATATTTATTATGTGAAACACAATTCAGCAAATTCTAATGGCTAAACTGGGCATGGTCTATCCTTAGTGCAGATATTTTTACCATTAGTGGGTAAATATCAATGTGCATTTTCCTGATGAAGGACCCAGTAAAGATTGAATAATGACTCAGAAGTTGACCCCCATTTTTATCCAAATCGCTTGATTCTGCAAAACTGATGTGGAAATCTCATGTGTTTTTCAGTACTTTGTGCTTCTGGTCTGGTTGGAAATAAATTCCAAAAGGAATTTGTAATGTTAGTACCAGAACCAATAAGTGGAGAAGCATGTAGAAGACAAGGTTTACTAAATTATTCTAAATCTTGAGGTTGGGTTGGGCATGAGTTCCGGTCAGTGGTAAGGATTGTTTTTTTATCTACCCAGGTTCACCCATTTCTAATTCTTACTTAGACGTTTTATTGGGGCTTAAGCATAGTGGTAAGGTGAACATAATACATACAGCATGAAAAGGACAAATGTAACATTTTTTATCATTGTTCTTCCTTTTTTTTAGGAGAGAATGAAACAGAGAGTGAAGATTCTGTAGACTCTTTGACAGAGTGTAATGACATTACCTGGCCCCTCGTGAACAAGGGGTTGACTTCAATTCATCTTCTCCTTCCTCTTTCCCAGGGGAAGGGCTATAAAAGTAGTTGTTGGGGAGACAATGAAATAAAGTATAATTCTACCACTGGGTTAAAGATGAAATCTGAATTGGGCTGAACTTTTCTGTTTAACCTCTGTATATGTTAACTTATTTTATTTCTCATTATAAACCCTACCTCTTGGGGACGAGACCTTGCAGATTGCAACTGTGGGGTTATTTTCTGCTGAGTCATTTCAGCAGTTTGCAGCACCACAATGTAATACAAATATATATGCTTCATACATCAGCCAGACTCATATTGCATTTACAGCATCCATTGTAAAAAGACTGAGCTGAAAATACATTAATGATGATGTGCTGCTTCCTGTGTGGTTCCTAGAGTGGGAAGATAGGAGTGAATGCTATCAAGGCGAAGTAGCATAAAAGGCAATCATGGAACATTAAAAAAGAGGCAAATGAGTCTATGAGCATGTTTACACTGCAGCTGGGATCATGCTTACCAGCATGGGTAGTTAGACGCGGGTTAGCTCTCACTAAAAATAGCAACATGGGAGGGGGTAGCATGGGAGGTGGCTTGGCCTAGCTGCCTGAGTACACACTCAGGGGGGCTTGGTGGGATTGAATTTAGGTGGCTATCCCAAGCCACCACCTGTGCTACCCTGGCTATAATGCTATTTTTAGTGTGCTAGCTCAAGCAGAGATTGCACATGTCTGTCTACCTGTTCTGGGAAGCAGCTGCAATGTAAACATATTCTTAGAAAACGATGAAGATATTTTAAAATAATATGGAGGGTAAAATCCTAACCTGTTGAAGTCGATGAGAATATTGCTGTTAACATTGATGGGGCCAGGATTTTACTCTGGGAATACATCAAGAAACAATTCTTCCAGAGATAAAGGATATGCCACTCTAATCTGCCAAAGAATGGGTAATGAAGAGTCTGTAAGGTACAACAGAGAAATCTTACAAGAGCCTTAGAAATAGGTTTGCAAACTTAGCATGTTGAAAACAAAGAGCAGTTGGTAGGTGTGTCAGTACTAATTTTGAAACCTATTTCCACTTGGATGACCTCCAAAATAAGCATCTCAAGAACTTCATCAATACTGTAAAAGTCTTACCGCTGATTCAGCCAAACAAGGTAAATGAATAGTCATCTTTTTCCTTGTGCGATTTAAGCCATTTGGTTATTTCTGTGTGACCATACAATGGATGCTTTGGGTCTTCCATCTGCCATGATCCTCCCCTTTGGCTTGCTACCTTCCTCCTGGTATAAGATGGTGCAGTGCCAGCCAGTAAGTTCATGCTATCCTTTGGTGTTGGGTTTAGACATCCTGTTATTCCATGACAACTTACATTTAGAACAGGGTCTAGTTTCTTAGCACAGACAGATTGTTCCCACACAGGAAATGCATACTCTGCTGTAGAGTAGCACACAGCAATAGCAGTGGTTTGCAAAGTAGCTGGATTAGCTTCCACTTTGAGGTGCCCAACTTTCGTAGGATGTTTAGCGGGCGCTAACTTTCCTTTTCGTCTTCTCCACATGTGCTTTGAAGGAAGTGTTTGGCCCAATGTCACACCCAGGTAGACAGGGTTTAGGTGATTAGCCTGTGGGATTCCATCCCAGGTGATGTTTATTTTCTGCTTGGCTTTTTGATGGCATGGGTTAAAGGCTGTCATCTGTGTCTTGGTGGGGTTGGCACAAAGCTGGTTCTTATTATAATAAGCTGAGAGGTTGCTCAATGCACATGTCAGTCAGTTCTGGGTAATGGTAAAGTCCTTCTCCTGTGATGTGATGCATAGATCATCAATGTATATGAAGCTCCTCATATTGCTCTGTATGGACTTGTCATTAGTATGTATGTTGAAGAGGATTGGTGCTATCATACTGCCCTATGAGAGGTCATTTTATTGTCATCTCCAGTGGCTCCATTTCTTGCACAGTTCTATGTAAAAACATCTGTTCTCCAGAAGTGATTGGATGAGCTGCACTAGGGGGTAGTCATGCATCATATCGTAGACTTTGGCAAGAAGGTTTTGGTGGCTGACTGTATTGTATGCTGCTGATAGGTCTATGAACACAGTGCCTGTTATAATCCCATTCTTGAATCCATCTTCTATACGCAGGGTGATATTTAATATTTGGCCAATGCAGGACTTTCCTAGTCTAAATCCGGATTGTTCCGGTATTAGATGCTGTTCAATATCAGGTGAGACGTGATTGAGGATGAGATGTTCGTAAAGTTTATAAAGGTGACATAGGAATGATATTGGCCTGAAGTTCTTTGGGTCAGAAGCATCCTTCCCTGGTTTCAATAAAGCTGTTACACAGGCTCGGTGCCATAGCTGTGCTAAGGGTTGATGAACAATTATTAAGAAGGCATAATACCCATAACTTGGTTGCAGGACCAAAGTGCTTTATTTGCTCCATGCATATGTCGTTGAGTCCAGCTGCTTTGCAGATCTTCAAGTGACTTATTCTGGCATTGATTTCATCTATTGTGTATGGCATGCTGAAATGATTTTCTTCCAGATCAGTTGCCGTCTAAGTAGTATTTTAGGCTGCTTGTTCAGAGCTTTCCTGTTGAGCAGAAGCTGGAGTGCCACCTGGATGGCTGTGATATTGTGGTGTTGCTCTACTTTCTTCGAGTCGTTACATAAGCACTGACTCTGTGGGTGCTCCAGGGCTGGAGCACCCATGGGAAAAAAATTGTGGGTGCTGAGCACACACTGGCACTCCCCTATCAGCACCTCCTCCTCCCTCCCCCCAGCACTTCCCACCAGCCGACAGCCCAACTGATCAGCACATCCCCCTCCCTCCCAGTGCCTCTCACCCACCACAGATCCGCTGTTCTGCAGCATGCAGGAGGCGCAGGGGGAGTAGTGAGGGTGGGGTGTGGAGCGGGAAGAGGTGGAGTGGGGGTGGAGTGGAGGCAGGAAGAGGCAGGGCAGGAGTGGGGGTATGGCCTAGGGCGGAGCCACAGGGGAGCACCCCTGGCACATTAGAAAGTCAGTGCGTATGGGTCATTATTCAACTTGTGAAAGGTCATCCATGATTTCCTACTAGTATGGATCATGCCTGTTACTTCAATCAGTTCTTTCCATTTCTGTTACCTCTCTTCCTGAAGCTTGTTAGTAGACAAGACTTCAATGTCATTTTGCTCTGTCATAGATGTTGTGCTGATAATGCTGCCATATTTCTCATGCTGCCTTTCGATTGCTAATCTCATCCCAGGAATCCATGGCCTATTGTTATTTGGCCCTCTGCGTGTCTCCTGGAGACAGAGCATGTGACATTTGTAGTTGGTGCAAATCCTGGTGAGGATATCCTATTTGACTCCTGTGAGTCCTTCACTGTTTGCAGAGATGACCATCAGTGCCGGCCTTAAAAAGGGCCTTTGGTTGTGACACCATTTCCAACTGAAGGTTTGAATAATATTGGTTTGAAATTGTTAGTGACATGGTGTGCAGCAGAATTTGCAGATTCGTAAAAATCTAACAGGGCCTGAGACATGAGAGCTTCTTCCCCAGCCCCATAATACAGTTTGTAATAGCAATACAGTCTGATTACACCATTGTTTCCTACCTCTCAATGTATCAGCCAATATCTTCTTGTGACGGGTCCGGCACCGCAGCGCCCCTTTGTGGCAGGAGGGGCTGAGGTGTCAGGGCCTCGCCACTCTTAAGTCCCTGCGCCCATCCCTTTAAGGGCGTCCGGTTGTGGCCTAATGGCCAATGTCCATGCGACTTGCCCCGCGTATCAGGGCAGTGTGGCCTAGCGGCCAGAGTCCATATACCTCGCCCCGAGGTTCAGGGCAGTGTGGCCCAGTGTCCACAGTCCATACAACTCGCCCCGCAGATCAAGGCACTGTGGCCTAGCGGCCAGAGTCCATATAACTCGCCCTGAGGTTCAGGGCAGTGTGGCCCAGGGGCCAGAGTCCATATACCTCACCCGGAGGTTCAGGGCAGTGTGGCTCCGTGGCCAGAGTCCATATAACTCGCCCAACAGATCAGGGCAGTGTGGCCTAGTGGCCAAAGGAGTAGGGGAACCCGGGCCCACCCTCTCCACCAGGTCCCGACCCAGGGCTCACCTGTTAGCAGGGTTCCCCTTGTGCTTAGCTCGGCGGGGATCCACCCGCAACACGCCGAGCGTCAGTGCCGCTTTAACGCTGCCGGCTTCTAAAGTTCCCCTGGGTCTCTTCCTACCCTCAATGTCTGGGTCTCCGGTCCGTCCCCTCCTGTGGCCTCCTCCCTCTGGGGTGCAGAGGGTGTCCCGGTCTGGTTGGCCCCTGGATCCTGGGGTGTTGGCTGTCCTGCCTCAGGAGCTGGCAGTGTGCTCCCTTCTCCTCCGGTGGTCAGCCCAGACTGAGCCGCTTTGCAGGCTTTTATACCTGGGCTCCAGTTGAAGCATGCCCAGCAGGGCTTCCGGGGCAGGGCTTCCTCTACCAGGAAGGAAGGGTTAACCCCTGCTGTACCAGTGCGGGGCTGCTCTGCCCCGTCACACTTCTATAACTTAAATACATGTGTAACACTTAATATGTCAAGGAAATTATATCCAAGCTTCAGAGACAGTAATATGTGAACTTTATTAAGATAGTTTGAGGATAGGTCACATGAAAAATGCAAATTAAGTATATATTAGATACATACTCAAACAAAAAATCCTAAAAATATACATTCTTACAACTCTGTAAGAAACTGTCTCTGTTTGGGATACCACAATAATAATTTACTGCCCAGATGTATATTTGTCTCCAAAGGAAGACAAACATTATTGAATGTGTAGCCATTTCATGGTGAAAGAATATATTACAATACATATTTCAGAGAGAAGAGTCTTTATTGACATCAACTTTTATAAATAATATATACCATATAATAATATCATTAAGGAAATTAAGTTAATGTTAGTATTCAAGAGTGAATAAAATACAAGATGCAACCTATATTTGTAGAAAAAAGTATTATATGAAAAATACTATGTAACCAATCTTAGACTGTATTGTATTGCATACTTACAAGGGACAAAGTTAATGTTGCCCTTTCAAACTTAATTGTGGTATTTCCTGATTTTCAGGTGTTTCACTGTACATCCTTAATGCTGCATGAACTTAAATTTTCATCTAATATTATGTAGTGGTAAGGAGGTACAGGGGAATGCTCTCTGATGCTGAGACTGGAGGGCATCCAGATGGCAAACTCCTATGCATTCGTATCAGACCAATTTAGAAATGTAACTTCAATTTAATTGTTTCTGTATATGTAATTTATCTTTTATTTGGAGTGTCACTTTATGGCCTTCTAAGCAGCTCAACAAAAAACTGTTTTACACTACTGTACTGGCCTCAGACATAAAACAAAACCATTTCTTTTCTCCATAGGTGGCTATTTTTTCATTTTCTCTCACTTTGAAGTTGCCAGCCATTTGGCTTTGAAGCAGAAGCAAAAATTGTCATCAACACAGAGCATAAATGTTGCTGGCTCTGAAAAAGGAGACCTATTGCATTGGCAATTACCTAGGGAAATGTGTTTATCACAGATAACTATTTACTTTTAATATTGCCTAATGCTGCTGTGAATAACATCTGCTTTGTAGAGTTCTCAAGTGTGATTTAACTGTAGTGGTGGGGGAGTTTGGGAACCATGGCTTCTGAGAAGTTCTTTTGTTTTTGGTTTGAAAAATAATTCAGGATGAGAGGGGATTAGGTGGTGCTGTGAATTAGTGCATTTGTCTTTCCACCTCTTAAGAAATGAGCCCCAGGTTCACCTGATGCACATAAAGTAATATTCTTATGTAGACTGAGCTCATGAACTAATTAATATTTATGAGTGTCACCTGTGAACCCAATTTTGGAAGATTGTTCCTTAAATTCCTGGAGGAGGTGAAGGGAGCAAATTAAGTTCAATTCATATTCAGATACAAACACAAATAAAATACGATTATGAGATGAATGGAAACTCAAAATCTCTAAAGTTCCCTGGTGATGGGGGGAAGGATCTCAGGTCTTGATGTGTTGTTTCACCAATCATCGCCCCAAAATTTCTACCATGAGTCTCGTTTCATCTTTTAGTGTTCAGCCAGTTAATGGCTCCCTGTAAGGAAGCTGACTACATTTCTAAAGCAGCCACTGTTAAAAACTTGTTTACATTTGTCTGTGGTCGAAGGCTACCACAGTGTGTGGCTTTGATTTACAGGTAGCCTTCTTTGTCATAGAAAGCCTCTAACACTGGTCTTCCTTGGAATTCATTTCTAATTTTGGGAAGGTCTTGGCCTGTTAAGCATACAGGATAAGGCCTCCTGGGCCTGAACATAAGGACTGGATTCTCTGATCCACCAAGTTCACTTTGTGCTGCTTATGCTTATGCCCGCTGCTTCCCTCACCACTCCATTATATGAGGAGAAGAGGAGGGGTATCAACAGTGAGGGTACAGTGTGGTGGAAGAGGGGGAGAGTGGGTGAATAGGGGAATGAAGCTCCAACATGCCCAATTCTCCACTGCTGTGGGGTCCTTGAGTGATTTTCCTTTAGTGACATATGTGGAAGCAGCTTCCCGGCAGGTTTAATTTTATGCTATGGCCAAGGAGCTAAGAACTAGGCTGTTGAAACCAACTTCCTGAAAGCCTCCCCAAGTGTGCTGAAATCAAATGTAGGTCTTCTGTTGGGCAGTAGGATTTGAGAAGAAGCTCTTGGATGAAATTTTACTCCTGGACAATTTCATTTTTATTTGTTTATTTAAATGTCACCCAGAATATGTGAATATTGGCCTGTCTGCATAGCCTGAGACTCTAATCCTGCAAACCTTTTTGCATATGTTTAACTTTACAATCCATTTATGTCTCACAGAAGTAATGAGACAACTCATACGCATAAGTGTTTTCAGGATTTGATCCTTAGTGCTCTTGTTCTGACTTTGGCCTTATTTAAACTAATCAGTCCTTTAAAAATCTGATCCTTAATGTGAAAGCTAGTTAATTAAAACTAAGTAAGTTTACAAAATAGAAAACAAGTAAAATGAATGCAGTCCCTTCAAATATGAAATCCCCGATTTAAACAAAATTTTGAACTACCAGGTCTACAGCACTGGATTGGGGCCATATTGACTAAAATAATTAAATAAGGAAAAAACATTAAGATTCCTGGGAAAACTGATGAAGATTGATCATTCTACTCATTATAGTCATGGTAATTATGTCATGTTAGTAGCTTGGAAATAACTTCCAGCTGCAACACTGTGATAAGTTCTCAAGTGTTCAATGAATTGAAATGAATAGATAATCTGTTGAAAACTGCTTCCAAGACCAGTAGTGAAAGGGTTAATGTACATACATAGTCCGGGTAGGTGGGGCTCGTCAGCCTTGGAAGGCAGCCCACCTAGGAGAAGGAAAACTCTGATTTAAAACCTCCGCTGCCTTGTGGCAATACCCACTCATGGGAAAGGCTAAGGGAGTCAACCCTGAAACCAAATCCGGTGTCGGAGTCCCGATGGCGGTCTGACATTGTCCTCAACGTCATTCCGGCAACTCCTGCGACGCCACTGGTGCCAAGTTGTATCAACATTGTCTTTCCCTTGGATCCATCAGTTGCGTGGAGAGGGGGGTTCTGCTGCATGGGCAACAGCTGTTCCTCCATATCACCCTGCCCTGGCTTGCGCCCTGGAGAGGACACTCCAGTCATTCCCCATGGGCGCATATCCATCGTCTCTCTCGACTAACGGACGCCAACAACATACATAGTAGAATTTAAACCCAGTAGAGCCATGTGTATGCATCTCATGTAGGCTATTTTGTTGTTTGTTTTGTTTTTACCAATTACATTCCTGTCTCCATAAATCGTGCATTGGAGGAGCCCAGCTCAGATCCCATCTGACTCAGCTGTTAAAGAGTTTAGTTCATACTTTCAATTCTGACATCAATTCTGCTTACTGTAAAAACAGATCTAACTTGGTGATGAGTCAGGTGCCATTGATGCCAAATTAATCTTTACTTAAAATGTGGATCTGTTGTGTCTAAACTTCCTTTAATTTCATTTCATGCTTTAGGGCATTGCATTTAACTCTGACCTCTAATTAAAAATCACAATGTCACAGAAAGAACACGCTACTCATATTTTACCTATATGTATTGGCAGGTGCATTTGCAGTCTCTGTGCTGTTGTCTTTTGTCTTCTCTTTCTCTTTGATAACCTTAAATTATCAGCTCTTTGTCATGCTCACTCAGAAGGAAAGATGAATAACTTACATGCTCATTCTATTACTTCCTATTGAGTTAATTTATCTTACACTAAAATTCCATCAAAACTGTGTAATGGCAAAACTCTCTTCTCTACTGTTGTAAAATTACTAAAAATAATTGCAAATGGAGGATCAATGAAAATAATTTGTCCTGTTATTCCCACACACCACAAACCATAAAGAATAACCCCAATGACGTCTCTTGTACAGTGATAGCGCAGGGTTTCAGCTGCACTATTGAGCATAATTTATTACATTACTACATTTGTACTAGTGAAAAGTGAACTTCCAGAAGCTTGCAGGTCTGGTTCAGATAAGCCTCCAGACTTTGAATACTTATCTGAACTTTTTGGATCTAAGTACATTTTGGGGTCCAAAATTCTAGTGAAAATTAATATTCAACAGGAAATTCACAATGTACATATTGGGTACCTAAATTTAGGCACCCAAGTACATATTTTGGCATGTAAAGAAATGGCCTGATTTTCAGAGATGCTCTCCACTCTCCGGTCTCACTGATGTAAAGGAGAGATCTAGACTCTATGGATTTAAATGGTTAGCTGTAGGAATCTTAGTTTGAAAATGCTGGCCTGTCAAGGCACCAGAACTGCTACCACAGTACATTATCATAGTATCATAAGACTGGAAGGGACCTCAAGAGGTCATCTAGTCCAGTTCCCTGCACTCATGGCAAGAGAAGTATCTATCTCTGATGTATGGCTGAGCTCTGGGCTTTTCCTTCATGTCGTCTTTTTTTTTTCTTTTGTAATGATTGTGGCCAGGAGTAGTGAGACTGTCATGGAACTGGCATAGGGGCTGTAAAATACTTATAAGCAAGCTCCTTGCTTCATCATAATGTGAGCTCCAGCTCAGGCTGATAATAACAAAGATCATGAAGGAAAGTAAAACAATGAAGAAAAACAACTAGAAATGCTTTGAGTGGTTCTGGAGCAATGTGATAAGAACTGATCATTGTATTGTATTACAGGCACATTCATTATACAAAAAACATTATCTAAAAGGAATAATATGAATCCCTATTTTAAAAAAATTGTAGTGGAAGGTGGTCCTACTTGTCATATTCTTTTTCAGAATGAATGAGATATCACATTTAAAGTAGGGCATCCAACAAATTTTTTATCATTTAATTCAATACAGATAATTATACTGAAGAAATAAAGCTGGTGTTTAGAATCCACATATTGATTTTCACTTTAAACTCTAACTATTGACTTCATTTCATATGGTTTCCAACCTACATGACAGAAGCTGTGATGGATATTTTTGGCTCACACCCTACAGGATCTCAATATTTCAGGAAATGAGATTCTATAATACATTGTGGATTTTCCAATAATACTATTGGATTCGCTATATATTGATATTAATAAATTGTTTACCATTTTAGGGAGTGACACAAAAGTAGATCTCATGGGACAAATAGGGTGGGGCTACAAACCATCAGAAGTAGGTTACCACATGGATTAGTCATATGGAAATATCTCTGCTTTCTGTACGTTGTAAAAGTGAATTGAAGGCCTACAAACTTGTTTGATTGGTGTAACTCTAAAGGAAGGCTTGCCTATGTGTTCATGATAGAATTATATAGACACAGGGATGGAATCTTTCCTTATTTGTATCAGATGGGGCTGAATCAGATGTAGTGTGGGATTGCTAATTTGTTAGTTACTGGACAAATTTTTAGGGATGGGTTATATAATATCAATCGGTGGGTGCAAATTTATTACTTGTCAGTGGTTCCAGGTCAGAAACCAAATCCCTTTATTTACCTACTAAACAGGAACAATAAGGGCAGCAGGTAATATAAGTTTTCCCATGTTGCCCCTCCAGTGTGTCTCAGTCACTACGGAGAGTGGAAAGTGAATTACCTTCTCCACTACAGAGGGTGATACATCTGCTTTGTTGAACTTCTAAGAATGTTACAAGGCCTTCCTTTCTAGCCAAATATTTTATTGACCTGGATTCAATTACAGAGGCTTTTTCCATTTGGACCTTGCAGCAGACCCAGAAGATTAGCAATTTAAACTGTGTTCAAGAGCTAACACTGATTACAACTGAGGTAACATGGCATGGAGAAAGAGGCAGTTTCTCATGTGAGCATGTCTGACTCTCTAAGCCTTAGAGTCTAAGGCTTTATGGGTTAAAACCAACATCTTGAACTTCACTTAGAAATGTATCACCACACAATGAAGAATATGGCAACTGGTGTCATGTGATATCTGTGTGGCACACTGATAACCAGATGGGTGCATTCTGCACTAGCTTCTGTTTCTGAATGGTCTCTGTTTAACCTAATGGCATGCAGAGTACATTACAGAAATCTACCTAGGAAATGCCAGAGGACATGAAAATCCTTTCCTGTCCTTTAAACATGAATATATATACAGTATATCTGTCTACATGAACAGACTATAGATTTTAAAATAGCTGTGTTCCTTCTTGACTAAGAAAGATAGCTATATGGCAGATTTATTGGCTGATCAGCAGATTTTTCTTCTCTTTGTCACTTTCCAACTAATTAATTGTCTCTATTCTGCCTACAAGGTGGCACGTCAAGCACTTCTTGTGTCAATATGCTTGTCCACACATGAATAGATTTCTATGTGCATGAATTAATAAAAATATTTAGCCAAACATTTGTACAAGCAAATACTGGTTGCATGAATGTTCAAGGAAAAATGAACAAAAAATGGTCTGAACAAGAGCAGAGTGATTTGTGAGTCAGATTTAGCTAGCATGTCCAAGAATAATTTCTTCCACTATGTTTTGCACTCTCTTCAGAATCTTTGAGTTGAAGTTTTATTCCTCCATTGAGTTGGCCAGATGTCTGTAAATGTCCTTACAATGTGTGGATGGTGCCAGTTAAATCTTCTAGGACAAGGTTGCCTCCTGGTTTATTACTTCAGTATGAGAGAGTTGCTCAACTAAAATAGCTGGAACATTCTTTTGGATGGCTATAACTAAGCAGATCATACTAGGTATGTGGCAATACAAGGAGGTGCAGGCACTCTGCCAGAAAGAGGGGAGGAAGCAATGAATTCTGAAGAATGCTGTTTTTCATCCTCTGCTCCTAATTCTTCTGTCCATCTTTTGGTTTAATGTCTATCACCACATAGCACATTGATATTATTAACCACAGAGCTATTGATATTGTTAATGTATTAAGCCTTGCAATGCCGTCAGTGCCCCTGGGGGTAGGAGAATATGAATAACTTGATTTTTTTAGCTAGGAAAAGTTAGGCATGGAGAAATTAAGAGACTTACCCACCCATCCGCAAAAACCCACAAAAAGCCAGTAAAAGAGCTGGGAATAGAAACCATATCTGCAGACTGCCCACTCTGTACTTTAATCACAAAATCTACTAAATATACACATAGACAAAGTGACCACCAAGAATCCGTGATCAAGAGAAGAAATTGCACTAATATGAAATGAGCTTTCTGATCTAGAAGTTCTAGAGTTAACTTATATATTGTATACTGGGACACATCAGAGACTCTCATGAAATCCATAAAGCATATGAAGTTATTTGAATAAGTAGAGGGGTGCACCAATTTACTATTGGCTCCTATGTTCATTTTGTATTTTTCCACTACGGTGGACAATTACTTCTGTGTATTTAAATGCTTTCCCTCCCTCCTCAGACAACTCATAATCAAAGCATGTAGGCCCAGATCCTTAAAGGTATTTAAGCATCAGCCTTTCATTGATTTCAATGAGAGTTAGGTGCCTAAATATCTTTAAGGATCTGGGTCTTAGAGCCAATATTTGACCCACTGATACCAGGCATTTAATTGATTCCAGTGTGTGTTACAGGGTTTTTACCACGAACGCAAACATTAACTCGGCGAAGACCCTCAAACTCAGAGAAATTGGGAACCCTCTCTCTCTCTCTCTCTCTCTCTCTCTCTCCTTCCCCCCATGTAAGCGCTGGGGGTGGAGACCACAAGATTGGGTGGGGATAATCTCAGTCTGCAGAGACTTCAGGCTCTTCCCCCCCATGAATGCAAGGTCCAACAGCAAAATCCCAGGTCTCATTTACCTCTGGGAGTTGGCCCTTTTACCCTTTCCCCACACTGTACACCGGCCATTGGGAATGCCAGCAATTAGCATGGAGATGCGGACCCAGGTCCTAATGTCATAGAGCCAAAGGTAAGCCTCAATATCAGACAGATGCACTGTGTCCTCCCTAAAGAGCTCAGGACTGATCTTATGACCATTGTATTAGATATCCCGATGTGTTATCACCCAGCCACCCCCACTCCTAAAATTATCTTGGATACCTCCCAGTTCACATTTTTTCTGTGTCTTGTTGATGCAGGCTGGCTCACTGGCCCCTTGCCAAATCTGTCTTATGAGCATCTCTGACCAAACCAGTCGAGTGTGAGTCTATAACTGCAAAATCAGCTTCATATTTGTCTGTCTCCCAGTCCTTAAATTTAATCCAGTGCAGTCCCCAAAATCATTTTCGCCCAGGTGAACAATTAGGACATCAGGAGGCTGTGGCTCAGCCATCAATGAGTGCAGCAGGGCATGAGCAGGTCTCAGCGCATGCCCCATCTGACATACCATTGAAGTCAAATGGTTTCAGCCTTGAAGCTCAGTTATGATCCAACTGCTGACCTGGCTGCCCACTTGTGGGCCCAGCGTACAATAGAATGCTCACAGATGCAGACCTTGACCTTCCTCCCAATTTCTCTTGCAATCATAACCCACAAAGTTAGTGTAAACCCTGGTGTGGCTAGTGATGGCTAAGGCCAGTATGCTCACTAGCCTGGAACATGAAGTTAAATCAGTGAGGCCCACCCAGATCATGGATGAAACCAATCTCTGGTGCACCTGGGGTGCCACATATCACACCTCAGGGATAAGCCATACGCAATGAAGTCCTTTATCTCTATATTCTGCAACTTTGATCAAACAAGCCATAAAACTAGAAATTCAGGGGAGCAATAGGTTGTTTTTTTTAAATCATAAACTGTAATGAGCCAAAGCACCACAGCTGGGAAGGCACAGTAAGTAAGTCATGGCTGGCGAGTGAAACAAACACCCAGAATCTGTTCTCGTGAAATTGAGACAGTGTTTCAGCAATGCCATTGTAAGTATTGTAAGTAAGGCATTGTAAGTAAGTATGCCTGGAACATGAACTGCACAGAACATGTTAAATTAAAGGCAAAGCAAAACAAATGCCCTCACCAGCTTCATTACCTGTACCAACTTTGCTGACTATTGATAGATTATATGAACCACTGTCTGGTTGTCACCCCAGAAACAAGCCCACTTATTTGTGAATACCTCACCCCAGATAATGACTGCCACCAATATAGGAAAAAACCTTCAGAAAAGTAATGTCCTTTGTTATACCCTGTGCTGTTCAGTTTACTGACCACTGCTGTGTATACACCATTTCCCTTGAAAGTATACTCTAAAACTGATTCCCTCAGAAGCATCAGATTGTATCTGAAGCACTGTTCAATTAGCTTGTCAGAGGGATACCCCCATTAAATTGATCAAGGACTTTCCCCTATACCGCCAAGTCAGCTTTCATATCCCTTGTTACTCTGATGACATGATGAGGCTCCATGACTCCATCAATGTGGGATGGAAGCCAGGCACAAAATGCCCTGCCCAGAGCAACTATCTTCCAAGCAAATGCAGGTGTCCTTAGGCCACTTAGGTCCTTAGGCCACTACCTAGGCTGAGTGTAGTCTTTCTGTCATCACTTGTATCAGTGCTCTTAGATTATCTGCCTTCTCCCTGGATAGCTCTGATAAACCCTGAATTGTGTCTAACTTCATTCCCCAAAATACATCAACTTCTGTGTTTGGTCTTCTGTCTTTTCAGTGGCCAGCGGGACCCTCATGTGCCTGTGATGCTTTGAGGGTTCAACCAGACCAGAAAGGAGTTCTGACACTGCCTGTCTTGTACCCTGGGTGCTTCTGTGCCATCAGCTTGGTTCAGATCCCTGACATCAGCAGCATGCTCCCAGCAGTGTTCAGTCTCTCTCACGGGATACTCACAGAAGTTTGCTGCTTCCAAAGAGGCAGAGCACACACCAGCCTGTTAGGTTAGCTGAGGACTTCACCCTGCAGTTTAAAACACAGCACTGAGCTCAAAGGGCACTGTTCCCCTTATGTCCCCAGCTGATGGATGCCAACATGGCTCTCTCTTTCCGCTTGTATCTCCCAAAATCTATTGTCTCTGTTTCAAGAGCCATGAAAGCTTCCTGGGAGTGCAGGCTCCATCCCCCACCACTCGTTTAGCTTGATGGCTTTGCTTAGCTTACATGTAGATGTACTCCTCTTTGTCCTCTGAGGTTTTACCTGGCTCAGTTCACATTGGCAACACAGGAAAACAGGTGATATGACATTTCTTTGTCTAGGAGAGGCTGAGCGTACACACTGCTTGCATATTTTTATATTTAAAGAACATATTTCCAGTACACAGCTATAATTCTTTATACACTGCCCATATATACATTACACAATAATATTAATGACCAGCATGTTGCTGATTTGCATATTATACCTTACATGACACCTGGTAGATAGAGATTATGACAACAGTGTGGTGGGGCAATGAGAGTGTCAGGCCTGCTGTGAGTTATGGCATGGGGAACTCTCTGCCAGTTGGCACTGAGGGACTCCCTGGGTCACAGTGCCATTCCTAGGAAAAGCACTTCAAAGTTCGACACATTCACCTGTCCCTAGCTTTCCTGCAAAGAGAAGATAATGAACCACCTGTTTTAAGCCTATTTTTCTCAAAACTGCCCATTCTAGCATTGTACTAAACTTTTCAAAAACCGAGCACGAGACAGAACAATCCATGGGCAAACATTGATTGAAACATTAATAACCTTGAAACTGGAAACTAAACAAGTTAAAATCCTTTAGATGGACAGAAAGCAACTGAAATGTAGACTTAATGTCACACTTTGCTAACTGTGCTCCTTGGCCACATCTCTTTGTCATGGTTACTGCTGTATCAAATGAGGAATATTGAACTGGGATCAACATAGACTGGAATCTAGACTGGTAAAATCACAAACGGGCCAACCACCTTTTTAGCTGCTAGTTCTGCACTTATTTTTGTTTTTGTGGACTGTTCAAATCCTTTAATGGATTTTAATGTCATTATTTTCCTGTGGATTCTCTCTCTCTCTTTCACACAGGATCCAAAAGTCAACTAAAAATCCATTCCAAATATAATTCTTTTTTTTTGTTTGGATAATCCACCAATGGGGTAATAAACCATAAGGTTCCCAATCAGTCAATATGCTCTGTGGTTCCTACAGTTTTTCTGAGACTATCATCCACAGGAAACAATTATTTCTCACCATGTTTCTGTCTAAAAGAATGTTTAAACTGAAGCCATTGGAAGTGGCAAGTGCTCAGCATAAGGCCTATAATCCCAGAGCTGTTCTGTGACCTCCTGTGAATCTAGGGTACATAAAGATATATGGACATAAGGTGCTGTCAGCTGAAACCTGTATAGGATCCAGTGAACAAATTGAGTGCATATAGGACTTGCCACACCACTGCCATCCTCTAGGGTTCTCAGTAGGGAAGGACAGAAGCAATGACAACTTTAGAAGCTTTAAAAGTATTATTTGTGTTTGGAAAAAAAAACTTCTGAGCATTGTCACTTGGAAAGTCCCAAATGCCCAACGCCGTGCACAACTCTAATATACAATACAAAAAACCTACATTAAAAAAACATATTTAGGTTACACAGTCAAGCACTCAGCATTTAGGAAGTACTAGATTTCTGGTGTGCCATGCAGCCTTAATTGTGCTCTTATTTTGCATCCCTCCTGTTCCCTGAAAGATGCAGGGGAAAAATACTATGAGACCATGTAATTAAAGATAGTGTCAGAATGGATATGCACAAGGAGGTAGCATATATTTGACTTTTCCTAACTTTCAAATGTTTGATTTTGCAACCTAAATAATGTTCTTTTAATGTAATTTTTAAAAGGAAAAATGTAAAAACAAATATACACCTATATATCTATAACAAACCCATCACGTTTATTATCAGTGAGGTTTAAACCCCACACCAGTAACATCACAGCACAAACAACTTTTACTTGAGCTATATGACTAACTACATCACCAATCAACAGGAGAATGCTGTTATCTGGAGGTGATCAGATGGGGGACCAACCCACCCTTCTTGCTTTCTCCACTGACAGTCTGCCCTATGTGATACCCCTCAGGGATAGAGGTGTGAGCAAATGGGTCACTGGGCCAGGCGCTGGGTTCAGGGGTGGTTTCTGAGGGTGTAGAGGAGAGAGAACCTTGCCTAATTTCAGACACTTGTGGTTTAATGGGTCTCTGAGTCCAGGGAGTCCAACTCTTTCCTTCATCCCCCATCCTAGTGCTGCTTTGGCAGCTCCCAGTACAGCAAGTGCTGCTGTTATTGCTTTGGTAACAGTATGAACCTGACTTTAAAATGTTTGTGTGCAGTTATTATTTTGACACTCTGCCAAAATTTCCTGAAGAGCAAAAGCAACAGAAGGGAAATGATGATTAACAGTTGATATCTCAGCCAAATCTGAGGAGAATTTCAAGGGAAAAAAAGAAAAGTTTGCGGATGACACTAAGCTGGGGGAAGAGGTAGATAAGCTGGAGGGTAGGGATAGAGTCCGGAGTGACCTAGACAAATTGGAGGATTGGGCTAAAATAAATCTGATGAGGTTCAACAAGGACAAGTGAAGAGTCCTGCACTCAGGATGGAAGAATCCCATGCAGTGCTACAGGCTGGGGACCAACTGGCTAAGCGGCAGTTCTGCAGAAAAGGACCTGGGGATTACAGTGGACAGGAAGCTGGATATGAGTCAGCAGTATGCCCTTGTTGCCAAGAAGGCTAAAGGCATATTGGGCTGCATTGGTAGGAACATTGCCAGCAGATTGAGGGAAGTGATTATCCCCCTCTATTCGGCATTGGTGGGGCCACATCTGGAGTATTGCGTCTAGTTTTTGGCCCTCCACCACAGAAAGGATGTGAACAAATTGGAGAGAGTCCAGTGGAGGGCAAGGAAAATGATTGGGGTCATACATGACTTATGAGAAGAGACTGAGGGAACTGAGACTAAGTCTGCAGAAGAGAAGAGTGAGGGGGGATTTGATAACAGCCTTCAACTACCTGAAGGGGGGTTCTAAAGAGGATGGAGCTAGGCTGTTCTCAGTGGTGGCAGTTGACAGAACAAGGAATAATGGTCTCAAGTTGCAGTGGGGGAGGTCTAGGTTGGATATTAGGAAAAACTATTTTACTAGGAGGGTGGTGAAGCACTGGAATGAGTTACCTAATGAGGTGGTGGAACCTCCATCCTTAGAGATTTTTAAGGCCCGGCTTGACAAAGCCCTGGCTGGGACGATTTAGTTGGGGTTGGTCCTGCTTTGAGTAGGGGTTGGACTAGATGGCCTTCTGAGGTCTCTTCCAACCCTAATCTTCTATGATTCTGTAGCCTGAAGGTGTTCCCCTGCTGAATAGCAAGGGCCTTCTGAAAACAATGGAGTATGAAAGGTTCTTCCCCTCCTACCCCTCCCCAAAAAGGACACAAGAATCATTTATAATGGAAAGTGTTAGGGAACAAAAATATAGTGGTTGCTATCACTCCCCTACAATAATTGTTATGGACTCAATTTTGTCTGACACATTAGGGATTGAACCGAGGCCCTCCACAGACAAAAGCATGACACTTCAGCTTGTGATAGACCCTAAGGCTGGGGTTTATCACAGACCCATATCTTCTGTGGATTGGGTACAAAGTACCACACTGACCAGGGGCTACATTTTTTCATCCAGACAGAGGAAGTACAGTCTAAGCATCTGAGGCCCACAGCAGTTCAAATCACAGGCAAGCCGCCACTTATACAACAGCCACGCTCTTAGCCAACACTGGGAAGCAGGAGAGATAAACAAGTGTATCTCTACAGCTTAAGCTTGGCTCTCAAACTGAGAGCTTTAAGAGAATCATGTCTTCTCTTTATGGGGTATAGAGGGGATTGCATAACATACACTGAATCAGACCCCAAAATAGTTTTTTGATATTGCAAGCAGAGAAAAAACACAAAAAGTAAAAGCCAATAAAACTTTAGAGAACCTCTTTCAATATTTTCTCTATTAAAATGGAGTAAGTGTTCAGTATTTCCCTCCACCACTTACTAGCATCATCCTTATGTTTTATGTCTATATTTTTCCATAGCAGTTATTACCATATTTCTAAGTACTCATAGTTACTACTATTAACTATTTATCTCACAGTAGCACACAGAGGACCCCATCCTGCCTGTGTTAGGTGCTGTACAGAGAGATGAACATACTGTTTTCCCAAAAACCTTACAACCTAAGAATACACGCAGCCTGTAAAGAGTAAGGAAAAAGGAGAAAATCAAATATATATAATTTTAAAATACATTTTATAATGTATTTCACAAACATTCATGATTTAACTGCCTTCTCAATCCCTATAAAATAATGCTGATATATAAAATACAGACTCTCCTTTCCCATGGAACACATTCTTTCATAACTGCCTCCGATCCACTAGCTTTATGAAAGTTTGCTCTCACAAAGGATTTTTTTTCTCCCAGCATGCCTTTCTGGTGAGTTTCCCTTTAAATTTGGCAGAGAGTGGCCATTTTGTAAGAGATGTGTGTTTGCTATATCTTCTCAGCAAGATGGTAAGTTTTCTTATCCCATTATGTTTTTCTTTTCTTATGGTGGAATAGGTGGCACATTCTCAAAATCCCTTTGCAGAAGCAGTATTGTTAAATTCTTTTTACATATAGAAAAATTGAGTGACAGATGTTAAGTGTCTTACCTACGGTCACACAAGATATCTGCTGCATAGCTTCCTGATTTCCAGACAAGGGCCTGAACCAAAATCTCTTTATATGATGAACCCACTCCCCACCAGTTTCTGAAAATCTCTCAAGTTGAGTGTGGATGTTATCATTCTTACAGTAGCTCAAGAAGTAATGATAGGTCCCATCTCCACAAAGGTGTCTTTGCAGGATTCAGTGTCATTTCTTCTGACTCTTACAAGAGACTGGAGTACTTGTGACTATCTGCATTAATGACTGTTTCCTTTGTGAGACACATGCTCTCCCATGAATTGCAGTAAATTCTATTTGTAGCCACAGAGTTTATGAAAAGAAAATCAGCAGAGGATGTAGAAGCAACAATGTGTGTAATAGCAGAAAAAAGCATATGGGAAAACTAGACAATGACTTTGCAGTGGAAGTATTAGGAAGGAACTCCTGTACTTTTCATTCTTTTGGCAAAGCATGTTGAAGTAGAAGTGTTCTTGTTTGAGTATAGTAAATTCAGCACCTGTTCAAATATGTCATCTTGGTGTGCTCTGTGAGAACTACAGGAAGAATAGGAGAAACGGTACTCTGTGTGGCCTTGACACACCCATTCTGGGATGGTGAGACCCAGAAGATCTACACAATAGCCTAGCTATCAGACTAGATCTTCTAGTAGTGCTTCTCCCCATCCCTAGAAATGTTGCAACAAACACAGTAGAATGCACAAGGCTGTTCTGTTCTGGAAAGAGCTGGCTAGAAACAATATTTTTTCTGTGAAAAATGTTGGTGAAAATTATTTTTGTTAATGGCTTAACCAAAACTCTTCAGACTTAAAAATAAACAGCCTGCCCACCCCAAAAAACTAGGGTGACGAGATGTCCCGATTTTTGGGTTTTTCTTATATAGACTCTTATTACCCTCCCCCCCCCCCGATCCGATTTTTCATATTTGCTGTCTGGTCACCTTACAAAGACCCCATACAGCATCCCCTCCACCGCCAAACTAAAAATGGCTGGTGTTAGCAGATTTTCAGTTTTCTAACAAAAATCAGAATTTTTGTAATGAAAATTGACATATTTTTGTTTAAAAATATGTGCATCTTGATGAAAAACCAAATGCTGTTAAAATATGTTTTGGTGAAAAGTTTTTGACCAACTCTAGTTCCAATGTAAGAGTTAGTGAAGGAGAAGTTTGTGTGAACTAAGGATTAGTGCTATATGTTGTTCTCCACACTGAGTAGAAGTAAGTCTCATATTCTTTGCATGTCCTCCCCTTTACTTTATCTTATCTTTGTGTACAAATAAGAGGATTGGGGAATGAACAGAGACTGGATCTATGGAGGACAAATGGACGTAAGTGCAACCCTCAGCCTGGTAAAAAAGGCACTTAGCTACTCTTCCACATAGGCCTTAAGCTAGCTATTTGTCAGGAGTAACTTGGTGACCACACTGCAAAGCTTTCATTAATTCTGCACTGAGTTCCTCTTGGTCCCTGTCCTGCTCATTGCTTTTTACATTGTGCCTATATATGTGCAACCTGTACATCTATGATGATAGGGTCAAACCCTTTCAGTGGTAACACAGCAGAATTCCAAGTGGGATTGTACAGTCCTCGAGGCACAGAAATGATCCAAAGCAGCACAGACATAGGTATATGATTATGGAAAGCAAACACAAAAGACTTCAGAGGTTGTAGAGTGGGTTTATTTTTAAAATTGTATTTAAAGATAATACTGTGTCTGAGTAGGTTAAAAAAAGCAATACAAAAGAAAAGAGAAATAACAAAAATCCTACCTTTAATTTTTTATACTTGAGACTGGAAGAGTATGATGGTGTTTCACTGCATTCTTAGTCACATTCTCCCTCCCCTCCCCCAGCTACTCTCAGAAAATTTCAGGAAAGGCTGCATAATTTGCGGGGTTTGTCTGTATGGATATTCTTTTCAGTCTTTTTTCAATTTCTCTGTTTCAGCCTTGGGTGTGTGTGCATGCATTATCAACAGCAATTTGCTTTGGCATCTTGTTGCAAACCCATATAAAGAGCGCTTCCTTCATCGTGCTCATGCATGCTTTAATATGGAGGCTTTATCAGGAAGCTGTTGGTCAGACACCCTATTAGGAGATATTGTTAGAACAATCAAAGCTATTAGAGCTAAAATTATTCCCTCTCAGCCTGTACCCACACTCAGCAAGGTGACATTTTGCCTACTTTAAAAAGATGGCAGGCTCCTCGGCTTTTAGGATATGAATATCTTTTTCCTTTTTTAGGTTCATATTTAAAGACCAATGTAATTGGCCGAACTTCGTTATTTCTTACATGCATTAAAAATCCTTCCTATGAGGATTGTGTTTTAAAACTTTGTGTAGAACTAAAGTTTCTTGCAAACATGTGGTTTATTTTAACATAAATGTTTAATACAAAAAAAATCGAATCAATAATATTCTGCTAACTTCATTATATCATCATATTTCTGTGACATTGTATGGGGGTAGGGGGCAAAAGGAAGGGAGAATGGTGTTTGTGTAACATTTATGTGAAACCTGGAAGATCTATTAGTCTGATATGGGGGTTAAGGGTTCTTTTTCAGTTTTCATCAAACTTAATTCATCCAAAATTCCATCTAGCAGTGGTCTTGGAGATTCTGCATTTCTGAGGTTTATATGGAAGTTCTGGGAAGAAGGGAAGGTTTTTTGTATCCCTTATAAAATGGCAAAGGGTAAATGGTATCCTGTGAGAAGAGCCTCTAGGAGAGGAACGAGCAAGAGAGATGAAGAGTGGAAATATCGACAGGAGACTGGGGGCAGAGTCTGATTTTTAAAACATGGTCTGAGAGGCCTCTGTGGATATGTCTACACTGCAATTAAAAACCTCATGGCTTGCTCGTGCCAGAATACTTGGTCTCACAGAGTTTATGCTAAGGGGCTGTTTAACTGAAGTGCAGCTGTTCAGGCTTGGGTTGGAGCCCAGGCTCTACGACCCTGCAAGGGTCCTACACACCACAATTAAACAGATCCTTAGCCTAAGCTCTCTAGCCTGAATCAGCTGGCATGGGCCAGGCACAGGTATCTGATTGCAGTGTAGACATCCCCTATGTGAACCATGTTGGGAACCATTTGTAAACAGAAGGACTTCTTTAATATCACAGTTTTTCACAAAAAAATGTTTGTCACACATTGAATTCCCTTTTTAGCAGCTGTGAGAAGGTGCTCCCAGATGTCATTATTTCCTTTGACTCTCCTCCACCTTCTAAGAATCTGGTCACTGTGACCATCTGTGCATTGAGATGGACTGGATTAGCTTTCTCCGGAGAGATTTGTGCCACACCCTTATGGCTACAGGTGGTCTCTATAGAGTGATGCAAAGCTGTCCCTATTCCCTAGACTCATAAGCTAAATATGATTCCTATTCCCTAATTACCTGAGCAGAAAGGAACTAAGAGCAGAATCGGAACTCAGAACCCCTAGCTAGTGAGCATATTGCACTGCCACTCAACCACTGGGACAGCCACATATATTGTTAGAAATAAATTTCTAACTATGTTTAGCTCTTGATGACACCAGAATGCCAAAGCAGCTGCTGTACCTGAACTGAAAGTGGGTAACCACACGCGAGACAGCCAGAAGGATTGCTTCAAGGACACACTGAAGCATAACTTGAAGCAGTGCAGCATTGATGTTGACAACTAGGAGGCATCAGCAAGAGAGAGATCACACTGACAAGTAGCAGTCAATGCGATTACTCAGTTTAAGAAGAATCCCCATATGGATCATGAGGTACAGAGGCTGAATCATAAACAGTGGCATATTCAGCAGGCTCTGACTGTAATTAGGCGTCGAGCTACATCTTCAAAGCAGAAAGGACCGCCACTCACGCATTGGCTGTTTTAGCTCATTCATACTCACAAGACGTAATACAGTTGTCCATGTCTTCTGTTGTCACGAAGGTAACAACAGCTGTTGATGACAGTTACATAAGTATAATAAGTATCATTCTTCTCTTACTTACAGTGATGTAAATTAGGAGAAATTCCATTAAAGTGAATGGAGCTATGTTGGGATAAAACCACTTTGAGATCAGAATTGGTTTCTATGGACCAGTTTTTGGCCCCCGTGCTACCCCTATATTCTGTGCTGGCAGCATATAGGGGCTATGAGGAGTGGCAATAAGTCAGAAGCAGCATAGGGCCAATGTAAGTGTATGAGACATGGCCAAGTTTAGGAAGAGATGTGCTTGTATTGCTCAGCATTGCAAGGATTCACTGCTGCAAGAGCAGCCTAACAGAGTCTGGATTTATGGCTGCTTAAATTAGAGCAATCTCGAGGGATGATGCTGGCCCCTAATAGGGTGACCAGATGTCCTGGTTTTATAGGGACAGTCCTGATATTTGGGCCTTTTTCTTATATAGGTGCCTATTATCCCCCATCCCCTGTCCTGATTTTTCACACTTTCTATCTGGTCACGCTACCCCTACAGTAGCTCAAAATCCTCGTGATGCAAAAGTGGGTGCCACCCTCGAGCTGTACCTTCTGTGCTGAGCCTCCCAAGAAATATAACACAGGATCTAGCCTAACATGTTTCCTCCCTGAACAGATATAGTTGATTTGAGACAGGCAAAACCGACCCACTATTTACGGTGCTTGTATTTAATGAGGTCAGCTTTCTTGTGAGCTGAGCTCAAGGAATTATAGCAGCAGCTGCTAGAGCTGCTTTAGTGAAGGATCTCCTAGAGGTTTCAAAAGCTTGGTTTTCTGCTAATAGCTTAGCAATAAGCGTTCAGTTTTGTTTGAAACTTGGCAAAATAAAGCACATAAAAATATTAAATGAATCAGTATATAACTAGGCCTGATTCACCACTCCCTTCCACCAGTTTTAGGCCAGCATAACTCATTTCGTTTTAGTGGTATAAAGAAAGAGCAAATTTGGCCTGTTGTCCGATTCCTCAAAAGATGTCCTTCCAATCAGGTAAATAATGCAGTTTGAAAAATCATCTAAATATGTATTTAGGGAAGGTATCTGTATATACCTGATAAGAAATGATAAATCCTACGTTTTGGGGATTTTTTTTATCAGATCCCTTTAAAGCCTTTTTTAGTCTATTGAAATAAAGCCGTAACTGAATTTAAATGACAAAAAAAGCATTTAAATGCTAAGAGTAAAAAAAAAACAACACACCCAAAAAGCATGAAAATTGACAGTAAGACATTGTAAACTTGCACGTGACCTCAGGTAGTGAACAGATCTCAAAACAAGGTGGATTATAATTAATACTGTTGTCTGATTGTTTCCCCCATGTGCTAGGTGCTGTCCACAAATGCCTGAATATAATATATGATTTAAATAAAATAAAGATAGAAAAAGTCTAATGCTAATAAAAGATTTTGTGTTTGTTTATGGAAATAAGAAAAAGTATAGGGGTACATTTTTAACACGGAATTATATTTTTTTTAAAAGATGAATATAGAGAAGTCGTGCTGGTCATGCTTCCTGATGCTTTTGGCCCCAATCCTGCATCCGTTTACACATGTGAATAGTCCCATTGAACTCATGAGACTACTGGAAGCTTCATATCTGATTTGGAGCTTTTGGGTGCAACCACAATATTAATAACAATAGGCAAATACAATGCATGGCCCTTGTTCGGCAATCTGTTCTGTTCAAAATGAGCCATGTTGATTTCAGTAGGACCAGGGGTGCTATTATCAAACCAGGCACCATGTGGTCAGTTAAGGGTGGAGTTTTGATTTAACTCACATCTTTGCTGTTCATTTAGTGGTTGCTTTAATGGGATTCACACATATGGCTAAACCCACACATGAGTCTCAACATCTAGATGTTTGTTGTTTAAATATATAGTAAGGTTTTATATTGTATGTGTGTTTTACAAGGCCTTGCCTCTTAAGAGGTTTTATATATATATAGTTTTATAGTTATATATATATATATATTACACAAATGCTGACTTCCCCCCACCACACATACACATTTTCATACTTTGATTCCGCTTCAGCACCATTTTGAAGTCATGTTGGCATAAAACTGGTGTAAAAAAGAACCAGGCCTCTTATTTATAGCATTTACCCTTCACAGCACCATCAAAATAATAAATTGGTGCATTTGAGCTTTACATGGGAATTAAGTTTTTTTTCTCAGAAGACTGTCTCTTAAACAAGAGGAAAGAAGCATGATGATTATTCTGCACACATGACACTCATATATCATGGATAACATGCATCACTCATAAAAAAATGCATTACGTACCTACATTCCTCTGCAGTGACTCTCAGTTGGACGGAAGTATCAGATCTCACCATAAATTCTCCCTTTCCTTCCTTAACCTGGGGCCTTTTAATAAACACTAGGGTTTTATAACTGCAAAAATCAGGGATTGAGCTGCTGAATAAATGTGCCATGAAATGCATGAGTTCTTTTTCTTTAACAGATTTATGTGGGGAACTTTATTTTTAAAATGCGTGTTCACTAGTTTACATGTGACACATTTTAATTTTCCCTTTGCATAAAGTTAGGAAATATGCCTGAAAGGAAAGCATAAACTCTGCCTTGGTGGTTGTTCCTGGTACTACTGTGTAGTCCCAAGGCATTGCTGTGTAGAATTCCAAGCCATTCTCAATGCAATTAAATGACCCTGTCGAATAGCTCTCTAAGACAGAAGAACCATTTAGCTTGATTTGTTTTATGCATTAAACTACATTATTATACCCATCCTCAATGGGGTTCAAGGTTAAGCTTTTCAGGATTTCTCTGGGAAAGTATTTTTTTAGGTGATTTGACTGCTGAAAATTTAATATCATGTCACACTTTTTCATTTCTCCTTTTTACAAGTGAGCAGTTTACTAATGTATTTGTTGAAGGAAACTTGCCTTTATTCTGCTGGATACAGATAATGTTGTGCCCTGAAATGCTGACCTGTTATTTTCAGTTTGCCTCTGTTAATGCATGATGCTATGATCTATTAGGGGAAGTGAACTCTCGCTTTTGTTGTGTTTGGGGAAAAATATGAAACCAAATACAATATGTCAAGCCTGGATAATTATGTTCTTCTTAATAACCAAAGCCCTTATCCCACTAACACTTTGGAAATTTGAAGCCAATGGAACTACGCGTGTAAGGTTATTGATGTGCATAAGTGTTTGCATGGTGGGGCTCGAGTGCTAATTAAGAAATAATGAGGACCGAGGATCAGAAAATATCTGTGTTATGTGCTAGTGAAGGTAACTACTGATATGATTCTCCTATTATCTACAAATGATTTTTATGTGTTCCATTGTTTGTAAATACTTATTTAGAAGCTAGGGGGTAGGGGCAGTTTCTCTACTATGTTGTTCTTTTCCCTCCAGCAATCATAGATACATTTACTCTTCATATATAGCAGAAGCCAACATGATTTTGTGTTGTTTACTTCCTTGTCTCTACAGCTGTCATTGTGATGTCTGCAGGAAAGTGAACTGCTGTGATAATGAGTATTTGTTAGTTAGCTATTTCTGCACAGTCAGCAGAGCATGTAAATATTTTGGAATTTTTATATTGTATTGCTGTAAATCATACAATGCATGTATTCATATTGATAGGTTCATTATAAACTCCAGTACATAACTGGTGTCTTAGTCTTGGTAGTTTTTTTCTGTGCAAATCGTATGGATTAAAATATCTGCATAACATATATGTTTATGCATAGCCTTATACATCCTTTAAATCCCTCCTGAAAACTCCTCTCTCTCATTTTGCTTTCCTTCGCTACTATGCCCTAGCATTCTCTCTTACCACTCTAGCACCTGATCAGTAATTGCTGCATTGTATTGGTCTTGTTTAGATTGTAAACTTCAGGATAGGAATATATATTCCTACCTCTTTGCAAAGCAGCAGAGCATGTCAGGAGCAATGGGCAGATCTTGCCTTCTGCCATATGGCCATATAAAGTCTGGGTTGAGGGGGAGCCAGGGCAGTAATGTTGTAGTAAGGGTGGGGAGCTGGGAATCCATGCATAGGGACCATATATTCTGTGTGCCATGCAGCTGTGCTCCATGAAGAATCTCTGTGCCTCAATACAAAGAGTATGAGGATGGAGGAGGACAAGTTGTAAAGGAGCTTTGGAAGACTAGTGAAGGAACTGGAACCTTTATTTGGAGTTTATGCAAATGCCATTGAAGTCAATGGAGTCTTTCCATGAAATCAATGGGCTTTGGATCAGGACCATGGGGAATGCATCACCTTTAGTGACTACTGAAGCCCTGAGAGCACCTTTGTAGCCTGTAGAGGAAGTATTCCTTTCCCTGGCAGAATCTGATTAGGACTGATTAGAATATTTATTAATTTAAATCTACCTATCACTATATGATTATGTTGGAAAAGGTAAGGTCAAAAAAGTATGCCTTGCACTTGGAGCAGAAAGTGGTGAGGTTTGTGATGGTCCTATCACAAAGATTCTATCTCTCGCTCAGCTCAGCCGGGTTCCAGTCTATGCTACAGATTAGGGATTTGA
This sequence comes from Macrochelys suwanniensis, assembly GCA_033296515.1. Classification (NCBI taxonomy): domain Eukaryota; kingdom Metazoa; phylum Chordata; order Testudines; family Chelydridae; genus Macrochelys; species Macrochelys suwanniensis. The sequence continues at coordinate 70,778,313 of CM065780.1, read as the reverse complement.
ACCTGGGTCTTCTACATCCCAGGTGAATGTCCTAATCATTGGGATAAAAATTACAAGGATTGGCACCACCACTACTCCCTCCTCCTCCTTTTTTTTGTGAATGGTGCCTAAATTCCTTAGTGAATCTACCCCCCAAAATCAAAATGTTTTATACTCATGGTGTCAAAATCATTCATTTTGACATTATCTAAAAAAGTTTTGATTGAAACAATTTGCCAAAATTGATCCAAATTCATAAAATGTTTTGGTCAATCCGGATCTTCTTTTTTTGGTGGAAATAAAAGTTGCATCTGCAAAATTTAACCCAGCTTTAATTGTAAACAGATTTGGTTTTACTTTGAGATTGTGGTTCAACAACAACAATATTGCTAAAGTATTGAAAACCACACAAAGGTATAATGCCTATTGTGATGGGGCAAGGCCAGAGGGCTATAGGAAAGTGGTAAGGAACCAGTATGTTAGCCCCAGGCTAAACAAATCCCTGATACCTTATGGCAGTTGCGCCAGGTTAATCTAGACACCTGGGGCCAATTAAGAACTTTTGAGAAGGCAGGGAGGTTGATTGAGACACCTTCAGCCAATCAGGGGCTGGCTGAAACTAGTCAAAAGCCTCCCAGTGAGTCAGTGAGGGGCGCATGTCAGGAGCTGTGGAAGGAGGTTGCGTGTGAGGAGCTGGGAGCAAGAGGCACTAGGAGCTGAGAGTAAGAGGACGTACTACTGGAAGATCCTGTGGTGAGGATAAAGAAGGTGTTGGGAGGAGTCCATGGGGAAGTAGCCCAGGGAGTTGTAGCTGTCGTGCAGTTGTTCCAGGAGGCACTCTAAACAGCTGCAATCCACAGGGCCCTGGGCTGGAACCCAGAGTAGAGGGTGGGCTCCCAACTCCTGATCAGACACAGGAGGAGTTAACCTGGACTGTGGATTCTACTAGAGAGGAAGATCTCTGAGGCAAGCAAAATCCGCCAATAAGCGCAGGACCCACCGAGGTAGAGGAGGAACTTTGTCACACTATTTATTGCACATTTATTGTTAATTTGGTGTGTAAATCCTCTAAATTATTTAGAAAATAAGATGTAAGTGGGATGTTTTCAATTTAGTTTCTTCTACAATCTTTATTTGTGACATTGACCACGTTCTGCAAAAGTATATCTTAGCAGGGCAGTAAAAATGTCGTGTTCTCCATATCCCAGCCGCATATTCCAGACACGCATTGACTGGAATAGGGTAGCAAAAACCTCTTTGTTTGCTCTTTGCTTAGTTTGGGGTTTCTGATCATTCAACAGACTAATTTGTTACCAAACCCATTATCTTAAATTGATTTATGGGAAGAAAAGGAGAATGCAAGGTTGTTGTGTCTTTTAAATTATTTTGGAAGAACTGGTTTTTTACCCACAAAAGCTTATGCCCAAATAAATCTGTTAGTCTTTAAGGTGCCACCAGACTCCAAAATATTTCTAGAGGCTCTGTGAAACATTTTAGAAGCTATGAACTTTTAAAAAAACAGATGGTGTTTTAAAGGAAAAATGAATCATAGTGCAATTAAAATAAATGTTTATGAATCTAAATAACACTAGTCTGAGAAAACTACTTTATATTTTCTTATTCAAAAATAAACTACATATTTAATCTAATCAGAAATTTGAGAGTTCTGATTTATCTGGAATTTGGAAATTCTCCTAACTGAGATGTACAACATGAAAAGAAACCAAAATTGACTTACAGCTTTTTGGGTGTAGGAATTCTTAGTTCTTGGGACTGAGGATGGATGAGAGCTCTTTACCACTTCCAAAAAATTCATGTTTTGATTCAAAATATGTTCCTACCATTCCACCTAATATACTCATGTTTTAAAAAGAGATGAGCTCAGTAATTTTCTATTGCAGTGAGGTCTTCCACAAGGATTCTTGAGGGCTTCTACATAGGCTAGGTATGTTATCTTCTTAACCATCTTATTATTGGCACTAGAATCTTGGATGTTTTCATCATTGGGAATTTGTCTTCATATTTGTCAGTGTAAGACAATTCCTATTTGCTCATGCGTATGACTCTAGGCCTTACTCCTGCAAATGATAATATCTGAATCAGAGAGCATGGATAAGTGTATCTGAGGTATGGAATGGAAAAATGAAGAATCCTAGATTTAGCCCGTTGCTACTTATTTTAGATTTTGCTTTATTTCCAAAAGTCTGAGGTTAATCTTTCCTTTAATCATAGAATCATAGAATCTCAGGGTTGGAAGGGACCTCAGGAGGTCATCTAGTCCAACCCCCTGCTCAAAGCAGGACCAACCCCAACTAAATCATCCCAGCCAGGGCTTTGTCAAGCCTGACCTTAAAAACCTCTAAGGAAGGAGATTCCACCACCTCCCTAGGTAACCCATTCCAGTGCTTCACCACCCTACTAGTGAAAAAGTTTTTCCTAATATCCAACCTAAACCTCCCCCTCTGCAACTTGAGACCATTACTCCTTGTTCTGTCATCTTCTACCACTGAGAACAGTCTAGATCCATCCTCTTTGGAACCCCCTTTCAGGTAGTTGAAAGCAGCTATCAAATCCCCCCTCACTCCTCTCTTCTGCAGGCTAAACAATCCCAGTTCCCTCAGCCTCTCCTCATAAGTCATGTGCTCCAGCCCCCTAATCATTTTTGTTGCCCTCCGTTGGACTCTTTCCAATTCATCCACATCCTTCTTGTAGTGTGGGGCCCAAAACTGGACACAGTACTCCAAATGAGGTCTCACCAGTGCCGAATAGAGGGGAATAATCACGTCCCTCGATCTGCTGGAAATGCCCCTACTTATGCAGCCCAAGATGCCATTAGCCTTCTTGGCAACAAGGGCACACTGTTGACTCATATTCAGCTTTTCGTCCACTGTAAACCCTAGGTCCTTTTCTGCAGAACCGCTGCCCAGCCATTCGGTCCCTAGTCTGTAGCAGTACATGGGATTCTTCCGTCCTAAGTGCAGGACTCTGCACTTGTCCTTGTTGAACCTCATCATATTTCTTTTGGCCCAATCCTCTAATTTGTCTAGGTCCCTTTGTATCCTATCCCTACCCTCCAGCGTATCAACCACTCCTCCCAGTTTAGTGTCATCTGCAAACTTGCTAAGGGTGCAGTCCACACCATCCTCCAGATCATTGATGAAGATATTGAATAAAACCGGCCCCAGCACCGACCCTTGGGGCACTCCACTTGATACCAGCTGCCAACTAGACATGGAGCCATTGATCACTACCCGTTGAGCGCGACCATCCAGCCATTTTTCTATCCACCTTACCGTCCATTCATCCAGCCCATACTTCTTTAACTTGCTGGCTAGAGCACTGTGGGAGACTGTATCAAAAGCTTTGCTAAAGTCAAGAAATAGCACATCCACTGCTTTCCCCTCATCCACAGAGCCAGTTATCTCATCATAGAAGGCAATTAGGTTAGTCAGGCATGACTTGCCCTTGGTGAATCCATGCTTTCTGTTCCTGATCACTTTCCCCTCCTTTAAGTGGTTCAGAATTGATTCCTTGAGGACCTGTTCCATGATTTTTCCAGGGACTGAGGTGAGACTGACTGGCCTGTAGTTCCCCGGATCTTCCTCCTTCCCTTTTTTAAAGATTGGCACTACATTAGCTTTTTTCCAGTCATCCGGGACCTCCCCCGATTGCCATGATTTGTCAAAGATAATGGCCAATGGCTCTGCAATCACATCAGCCAACTCCTTTAGCACCCTCGGATGCAGTGTTACCTTTCCTTTGGGTTTAGTGGTGGATTCCTCTGCACATAGGTGCCTGGAACAGGACAGTTTCTTTTTGTTTACAAGAGCCTGGTATTATATGGAAGTGCCTGCAGTTTTGATTCCAAAAATATCAGTGATGAGTTTCCATCTCTAGAGATGCCAGGTAATGTGGTACCACCTGCCCAAGTTATTCTTCCTAGGCAGCCAAATCAGAGCAACATATTGTAGTAACAGGTGAAAAGTGGTAACAATTGAGAAGAGATAAAGAGAGCTTGTACAAAATATCAAAGAAATCATTAAGGGGGAAAATAGTGACGTACACTGAAGATGGTGAGCTTACTTATAGCGGCAGGCAATTAAAGGATTTCATGACTCATATACTATTAATTTGAGCTATCTGGCTGGGTGTTAGAAAAAAGGGCAGACTCATTGTTTTTAATCCAAAAGACATAGTCATTAAATCATTTGAATTTACTGTTAGAAGCATTTTTATTGGACAATCTGCAGAGGTAAATTAATTGAGCAATGAAACATGACACTTCTGCAGGTGAGATTATCAAGAGATAACTGCACCCTTAGGACAGAAGGTGCATCTGGGTGTCCCTGCTTCTCTCAGAATTGTGATTGCTGCATGATAAAAAAATATAATTACTCCCTATTGTTGCCCAATGCCTTAATGAATTTTTTTCAGTGCTTAAATATAAACACATTCGCCTGTTTGTAGACTAGACAGGAATGACTAGTTAATATGTGGCTATATGACATTTTAAAAAGATAGAAACCAGTACTGCATAGTGAAATACAAAGTGATCTTTCTAACTGGAACTTCAGGTTGGTGTATACAATTTTTCTACTTCAAGTAACCTATAAATACTCTACTGGCTTTGTTTAAAGAATCCAGTTTGTTGTTGTTTTCAAGCTCAAGCAATACGTTGTGGGCAATGAGAATGGGAAAATGTAATAGTTCTTGAATATACTGTTGCTGAACTGAATGGACAAGTTATAAAAATATAGCACAGTGGATGCCGTCACAAAACTATTAACAGAACTGTTGTGTCTGCAATGTGCATGCCAAAGTTGCCCCTGTATGCACATGGCTCATAAGTTTCTGCGTGCATAATGGGTACATTGTTTTATGTGGATACATCCATTGTGTCCATCTTTGAAAATGTCTCCACATCATTTGTGCTGTGTGAAGTGCTTTCAGGTGTGGAGTAAAATCACATTGAATTCTGTTTGGTCTTCACCACCCAGTTTTTTGGAAAAATACTTTGCTTTTCTCACTCAGACCTTCTCTCTACCTTTCCTCTCCCTGAGTTGATTGTCTTTCATAAGTCATGGCAGTTATCAGAGAACATATAAAAAGTAGTTTTCTTTTTTTAATAAAAAAAAGTTAGATACCAATTCCCTCACTAAGATTAATTCCTCTGGCAGCTGTTACTCTAATGATATATTACCGCAATACAATATCAGTGAGACACTGCTCTGCTGAGATTTTATTATTGAACATCACCAGGGCCCTGTCAATCTGGAGGTACACCAAAGTAATATGTCACAGTGATGGTTGAAGAAAAATGAACGTTGAAAAGTGATGGAGTAAGAGAGGACAAAAAATTCAGGTTTTTATTATAAAATGGCTTTGTACATGCTGACGTAATTTAAACTTTCTGATTGGCTGGCCCTTACATCATATCCATCTATATAATGCCTGTACATGAATGGCTTGCACTGTTTTCCTTATTTTTATATATAAATTACTTCTCCTAACAGCAATATGTAATAAGAAGATTATTGCATTTCTTGGGTGGTTAAGTCACTTGACTTTCTGCTTCTTGCCGTCTAACACTACTCAAAGTGTGCTATAATTACCCAGAAATGTACTGCCTGTCATATTTTATTGCTTAATTGAAATACCCACACATTTGAGAACTCTAATTATGCACAGATTTCTAAAGCCAATTTAGAAAAAAACATACTGGATCTTCTCTCCAGAACTCTTTTATTCTAGCCGTTACTCTGACCTATTGTTTTCTAATGCTCTATTTCCCTCCACATCAACAAAGTTAGGAGATCGAGGTAACCCTGATGCTTGAAATAGCTTTTAAAACCTTTTAAAAAGCCTGAATTCCTCTCTCACTTGAACTACTGCTGTATTCCTCACCTGTGTAAATGAGAGGAGAATTGGCCCCCTTATTTGTAATATAGGGATAGTACATAATATTTTTGTGCATTATTTGTGTTTATTGTGTCTACATAAGGCTCTCATTTTCTGTTGCTTTGCAATAAGGAAGGTCTGCATATAAATGGAAGATGCTTATTTTGTGTGATGATACTATATTCCACTTAATTTAATGATTTGCTTATGCTCCTCTGTTCAATGTGTTTTGCCTTTGCATAACATCTATTAAAATCAATGCCTCCTAAAGAGCAGAGCTAGCTATCTGTCTTAGGTATTTCTAAGAAGCCTATCATGTTAGTATCTAAGAGCTGGAGATAAAATATTTCCAAGTTCTTGCTCCTTTAGTGAGATCCTTGGTAATAAAGATTCTTTCTTTGTTAGCAGCAAGGCAACACGACAAGCCTCGAGAACTTAGACACACAGTATAATACCTATTCCTTGTGCTACAGAGAAAAATCTTCATTGTCAGTCACACATCGTGCTTTACTGCTTCACTGAAAAAAACCTACACTTTTAGTTAATTTAATAACTCAGTCTAGCTTTTACATTGACAAAACATTATTAGTTATCTTAATAAAGAAAAATGTGACAGGAATCAATATGAATTAGATAAATGTTATTTCCACACAGTGATAAGAAACAATCAATGGCAGAGTCATAAAAGGATTCACATTTGAGCCTGTTTTATAACACTTTAGAGCTGGATAGATGGAAGAACAACTCCAGTTGCCCAAGTGCAATGGAAGCAATGAATACTTTCATATAGTTGAGACAATTAAAGTTGGGTTCAGATTTTCACCTAAAGCAGGGATTCATCTTTTCTACTTTATATGAAGAATACAATGTGTCTTCGAGAAATGCAGTGACTAATCTGAGTAAATAATTTGTCTTCTGAGGATTTTCAAGTAAATTTCTTACTTGATTTTAGTTAAAATGAATTAAAACGGGACTTTTTAAGAAACAATTCCCTAGTATCTCCCCTTTTTTGCTCCTTTTGATAACAAATGGCTAATTTATTACCATTTACATTTTCCACATAGTAAAAGTTTATTGTCATGTTGCAAGAAAATAATCACAGTATACTTAAGAATGACATGGAGTGAGATAGTTAATGAATGGTGTGTTTATAACCTGGTTATTGTCTGTCATTTACAGAAATGAAGAAATATGCAAACTAAGGCACTAAAACATTGGCGTAAAGTCTCCAGTTTACTGCACTTTCTGCCTTAACTGGTGTGTGAGTGAATCAATAAGAAATAGGGAGTACTACTGGAGTTTGAATTAATTTGGATCTATTAACCCAAGTTTTACTTTTTACTGGTCCATTAAGATTTCAAGCAACGGAACGTATAAGTCCTTGTCATAGGTTTGCCTTCAAACCAAATCTCCTGTACAAACAGTTTAGAGCTGGCTGGGATATATGAATTCCATTTCATGAAAATGTTTGAGGTTTCAGAATTTGTTTTCATTCTGCCTTGGAATAAAATTGAAACTTAAAAAAAAATAAAAATAAAAAGTGTGCAAAGAAAGAGCTCCACTGCAGAATAGCCAAGATCCCAGTGGCAGGGCACTCCCTTACAATGTGGGAAAACCCATGTTCAGGTCCTTGTCTGCCTCATTCAGAGCAAGGACTTGAATGTGGGTCTCCCACATCCCAGGTCAGAGCCCTGTTTGCAGGACTACAGGAAATTTAGGGGTTATACACTCGCTGATTTTGACCAGAAATCCCATCCTGGACCTGAGAAACCTTCCCACCCTTATCTGTGATTGTTGAAACCAGTTGTTTGAAACCCAAGGTTTCAGGTTCAGTAACTTGACATTTTCTGATGAAAAATTATTGCAGTGAAAAATTCTAGACCAGATCTAAAACTGATGCAATTTTGCATGCTTGGCAGTCACTGCTTCTGAGGAACGTGGGACAAGCAACCAGCAAGGGTCGTACAGGTCATCATGGAGGCATACTGTCAGAGTTGTGTGGGGGGAAGCTTCCCTTGCTCCTAGCCTGCACTTTAGCTAGTGCTAGCAGTTGCTCAGTTTTGTGAGTGCCAGAACAACAGGGCTGGCGCGCCCACTAAGCGACCCTAGGCAGTCGCCTAGGGCTCCAGGATTTGGGGGGCGGCAGGCGGCTGTCTCCTGCCTCTGCGGCTCAACCGGGAGCTGGGGGGGCGCCCTGCACAGGGGGAGGCTGCCGCGGGCGGGGTGGGGGTGGGGTGGGGAGACGCAGGGGGAGGGGAGACTGGCTGCCATGGGGGAGCAGCATTAGCTGGGGGGGCGGTGCACAGGGCTGGTGCAAGGAAATTTCGCCTAGGGCGCAAAACTTCCTTGCACTGGCCCTGCAGAACAACCCAACTTTTTGTTGCTGCTGCTGTTGTACAAAGGAGATTAAGTGGGGGAGAGAATGCAGCTAATCCACTCTTCTCTAGTTTAGCTGTGCACACTAATGCGTCCATAGATTTCCTTCAAACTATAAATTCTACCCTCAACACTCCTTACTGTAAACTGAATTGGGACAGTTCCCAATCCTTGGAAAAAGTAAACAAATAAATGCTATTTTTTGTATAAGACAACACAGTAGGGTCAATAAAGCAGTATCACAGGAGCTACCTGATCCTGCTGATGTGGATTATTTAGGACCTTATTATGAGAGATGCTGAGTACCCTCAACTCCCTTTGTAGTCAATGACAGGTGAAGGTGCTGAGTGCCTTTGAAAATAATATGCTTATTATTCATTAGTGTATATACTGTTGTATAGAAATGTGCCACATGAGATGGGCAAGAATGTCCTGTTATATTGGGGGTTGGATGAAGTCACCCTTCATTCAGGATAAATGTGAAAAGCAATGAAGCTCCTTTATGGAATAGATGGCTGAAACAATAGGAACCATAGCTGAAACACTGGCAGTGTGCAAGACTGGAGTAGGAGTTGAGCCATGCAGCCTGAAAGGTTTTCCCTAGGTCTGACTGCAAATACAGGGGGCTCGGTAGTGTTTGAAGGAGCTTTGTGTATGAGAGAAGAAGGTCAGAAGCACTCAGACAAGGCAGTAAGGAAACCCCAGAGACAGCCACTGGTAGCATAACACTGAGGAAAAAGTTGAGAGAGATTTTGGGTGGAGTGCTGGCTGGAAAGAGGCTTGAAACTATGAGCAAACAAACTGTTTCCTGCTCTTTGATTCTTACTGTGTTCAGGGAAATTGGCCTGTAAATAACCAGAATTGCATCAAATAAATACCTGACTCCTCATCAGTTTCTCCCCCTAACAGAATCAACCTACAAGCCCCTCCTCCCCCAGTACTGGCTGACCACTCTGGTCAAAGGAGTCACAGTATTTTACCTTCAGTGTTTATATAAATTACAAAATGAAGTCCAGGAATACTGCATATTCAGCTGTCTTTAGATGCTTTAAATAAAAGCAATCTTATCTGTGATCTACTCCATATTTTTTCAGGCTCTTTCCAATAATTTGCTTCAGGGGGTTTGAGCTGACATTTCATTGCACTGTACCCATGTAGATTTGTGTGTACACCTATATATACACATACCCAAAAGAATTGTGTGTGAAATGGTTTTACCATCATGTTAAAATTTGTGATTTTCAAAATTTGCCCTGTTTTGCACTGTGATAAAACTGAGACCTTTTGAATTTTTTTTTTTTTTTGGCCAAAAAATAGAGTGATCCAAACCAGAATGGTCTGGTGGTTTAGGGCACTCACCTAGGATGTGGGAGAGCCACGTTCAAGTACTTCTTCCACTTGACTGAGCAGTACTGGAACCTTGATCTCCCATATCTAAAAAACAGGGCATTCTCTGTGGCTCTCTCTCCCCCCAGAAATTCCATCGTGGCCTCAAGAGCCATTCATAATGAAAGTTTTGTCAAAACTGATAGATTCCCATGAACATTTTCGGTTTCAACAAATTAGCATTTTATGATGAAAAGCCATTTAGTCAAAAAATTCCCAACCAGCTCTAATTCACTCATTCACTCACTCACTCACAATATAAAATAGTGTATTGAGACAGGGAAAAACCCTTTGGATGTTGTGGCTGATTTCATTATACTGTTTAGAGGCTGTGAGTCTGCAGCCATTGTATGGTGTAACACTGATCCAAACTCCTGTAGACCGACTTTTTTGGCCAAGTTTAACTGAGACTTCTCCCTTGTGTTTGAACTTCATGTATTGCTAATTTTTTCTTCCTTCTTTCAGGAAGCCTTGTTACTACTGCAGTTTATATTAACACTTACAGAAGCTCATGATCATTAAGTAGAAGTACATAGGTTTGAGAAGCAGGAGCAGCATTATATTTTGGTTACCCGTAATTTGTTACAGGAGACAGATATTACAGATCCTAGTTTAATTCATAGAGGCCATGATACATTTTTCCCCAAGGCAAAGTTTATATATCCTATAGGTGATGACAAGCAGGAATTTTAATGATGCTTCTCTTGAACCACAGACACTGTACTTCTATCACCATATAGGTAATTGATGAGAGTGGTGCTTTTGCGTGACAGCATTCAGCTAAGTGTACACATGGCAATGTTTGTGCAAATCATATACATTAATCAATAATGGCCACTAGCTAAATAAGTGTGAGAGGCTCTTTGCATGAGAACAATCTGTCAGTTCTAGGGAGAGTAAACAGGCAAACAGTTAAGGAAAAATAAAGCTGGATTAAAGCTGCTGAGAATGTATTACAAAAGTGTATTACTCAAGACAGAACAATATCGTGTAAGCTGATTTGGATGTGATTTGGTGTTGGATCTCCTCTGTAAATATATATCCAGCTGTAATGGTGCAGAATCCTAGTTATACTCATCATTTCCATCAAGCTAAAAAAATCACACATGACATAATTGACTTTGTTAGTTAACAATCTGTCATGCTTAATGATGCAGAGTCAAATAGAATGGTCAAATGTCCAGTACCAAATATCCTTCAGATAATGGGAGAACACAGCATTGTACTGTTTAAAAAAATACATCCAGCTTTGCAAGAACTATTTCAAGATTGTTGATGTTTCTGTGCATGGTAATATTTTCATTTTAGTAAATCTTCCACATTTACCTGTGGTAACCTCAGACAGTCATATTAATGGGTAGAAAATAGAGCTGTTTGAAAATGTCAAGTTTTGATGAAATTTTGCATTGTAATTTCTAATTTCATTGGCAAAATGGATCAATATTTTCATGAAAATGCTGTTACATGAAGTGTTTATAATGACCACACCGTTCCACTACAGTTTTTGCACATTAAAGTTAATATTAAAGTTTTCAGTATTTGTAGCTTTTGACCATACTCTGCCTCCTCAGACTGTGTGTGTTTCATTGCTGCTAGAAGTTTACTTGTGCACTGCTTCGAAGTAACAAAATAAATACCTTTTGGGCCAGAATCTTCCCTTTGCTTTTTGTGACTGATGGGAAACAAAAACACATGAAACCCAACCAAGAGCCTCAAAAGGGAGAGCACATGCTCTGCAACATGGACCCACTCTGGATAGTTAGATGCAGGGTGAGGAGTGGGAAGTGATGGAGTTGGTGATCAGCTTCTCTGCAGGGCAGGCTTCCCTGCTGACCCCACAGATCTCCAACCCAATATTTGATGGTGTTGATGCTTCTGTGTAGCCATGGAGACATGCAGCCAATTGTAAAATGGCTCCTTGGGAAGTCATCCTGCCAGGAAGATGGGGAGCCAGTGGGTGCATGAGGCCTTCAGATTTTCAGGGTTTCGGAGGTTTCAAAGGCTTGTACTGCCTACCTATTTCATGAGGGAAGGACTCAAATTCTCCTCAGTTCCAACTAAACAGTGAGACTTAGTGGTAAAGACCTCCATAAGGAGAATAGAGCTCCAAAATAACAGGAGAAACTAACAACATTAAGTGAGCGGAGTAATGAACAATATAAGAAATAATGGTTGTTACAAATAGAAATAAATTCTGTGGGCTAGCAGAGTTATAAAGCAAACTAATATAATCAGAAGGGGGACATTAAGGAATATTGAACTGCAGAGAACACCTCACTTAACAATACATACGTTTTCAAATAGTTACATAATAAATGATTAAAGAAACCACTGGTCCATTTTGGGAGAGGCAGTGTGGTTTAATGAGGAGAGCACTGGACTGGGAATCAGTAGACCTGGGTCCTATTCCTGGCTTTTCACTAATCTACTGTGTGACCTTGGGCAAGTCACATCAGTTCTCGGTGTCTCTGTTTCCCCTCCACCCTTTTTATGTCTTGTCTACTTGGCTTTGGAAGTTCTTTAGGGCAGAGACTATTTCTCACTGTGTGTTTGTACAGTGCCTAACACAATGGGTTCTAATTCTGTTTGGGACATCGGTGTGCTATTGTAGTACAACTAATAATAATTATAAATGATAGTGAAGAATTTGCATCAGGAATTAAGTGAACAGCAGGGTTTTTCTCTGTCTTGAAAATAGGAAGTATGCTTTGGTAAGGAGTAGATACCAGAGAATGAATCAAAATTGACTCTAAAAAAGCAGATAAAGTAGTGGGGCCAAATTTACCGCAAGAATGAACAGGCACAGCTCAATGGAATTGAGCCTATCCTGGTCCAGATGTCAAGAATCAGTTAGCCTGAAAGGACATAAAGAAAGAAAAAACAAAGCTTTAACTGATGTTCTAAAAAGCTTACTCAGTTTGGGACTGTTTCCTGAGAAATGTAACGCAGACAACATACTTCTGATATTTAAAAAAGTCAAGAGACAAACCAGAGAACTATAAAACAGTTATTTAAATTGTACTTGGAAACTATCTTAGGAGTTACTGAATGCCTAGAAATATTCAATTTGGTTATGGGTAGTCAGCATGGACTCAGGCAGGGAACTGATGCTTAATTTACAGTCTGCAGTCCTTTGAAGATAATTCAGTGCTGCAATGGTAAAGTAGATAAGAAAAATCCAGGGTATGTTATACATACAGATTTTTCAAAAACTATTTGACAAAGCTACACAGCAGCTTGATGTCTTAGGTTAAAATAAGAGACATGGAATAGGAGATTTATGTTAGATTGGCCATAGAACTATCCTGGGTCTGATCCTGAAGCCATTGAAGTCAAAACTCGCACAGACTTCACTGGGACAAGGTTAGAGCCAGGGCCGGCTCCAGGTACCAGCCTACCAAGCATGTGCTTGGGGCTGCACCTTAAGGGGGGTGGCGCTCAGGTGCTATTTTTTTTAATTATTATTTTTAACATGCTGTGGAGCCACCCTCGGGGCTGCAGCCGGCTGGGAGAGTGGGGCCAGGGCCGGGCTGGCCGCCCTGCCCCCAGCGCTCTGGCTGCGAGAGCGGGGCCGGGGCCAGGCTGGCTGCCCTGCCCCCGGTGCTGCGGCTGAGAGGGCGGGGCCCGCCGCAGCACTCTGGCAGGGGGAGGCACTGGCGGGGGGGAGGGAGGGAATTGTTGCGGCGCAACACTGGGGGGAGGAGGGGTTACATGGGCGCTGGGGGGGGAGGGGGGCTGGGTTTTTTTGTTTCGGTGGGGCGGCGCTTGGGGGTTTGTTTGGTTTTTTTTGCTTGGGGTGGCCAAATAGTTAGAGCCGGCCCTGGTTAGAGCCCCCAATGGACAGGAAGCAAAATGAAAACTTTTAAAGGTTAGATTAATAGTCAGCAGTGGCCCCAAACCTTTTCTATACCAGGGTCCCTTGCTACACATGGAAAAAGTTTAAGGGATTCCTCTCTCATCTAATCATAAAGAAAAGGGAGGGGGTGATGGTCACAATCCCCTTGGACCTGCTTGTGATTCCCAGATTAAGAACCCATGCTAAGGTTGTAAGAACCTCATTAATCATAATGATGCTCTATCCTGCCACTAATCTCTCTGTGGAGCTCCCTACTATAACTGGAAAATACTAAATAATGCAACCAGGTTGCCGAAGGTATGGATCATTTATTTAAGTGACCATGTGTGCAGATGTCAAATGGGGACAAATAGAAAATAGTCTGATAGCTAGGAATCAATTTGGTAAATATGTGCAACGTGGTACAGTTAAAACAGCACATTGATTGAGATCTGGGTGGGGAAGGAGGGGTGGCTATTGTGTAAACCGCACTGAAAGTATCAGGCCAGTGAAATTCAAAAGTAAAAATGACATATATCATACTAGACTGTATTAGCCAAGGGACAGAATATAAAGCAGAAGAATACATAATACATAAATCAATACACACCTTTTAGACTCTATCTTATGCTAATCAATATAATCTGTAAAGCAGTATTCCCCACCCTTTTCTGTTATAGGGATTTCAATAAACACTTCAGTGAAGGCTAACATGGAGCTAACATGGAACTCACCAATGATATGAACGTTTGTATATATTTGAACACAGATTCCTAGGGCTCTCTTGTAGGATGGTTATGAATATAGAAATGTATCAACCTGTCTGTCGGAAACTCCCCTGTAGTATGGATTTCTGTATATAAAGGCTGCACTTTGTGGGGCTCTGTGTAATGTGATTTTCAGCATGTGCTCAGAAGCACCCTATAGCTTCCCTGGAATATGAGTATCTCTATAAAGATTGCATTGAGCAGCTCTCATGGCAGGTGATCACCAATCCCTACTTTTATTATTATTAAATGTATAGAGGCTAGAGGACCCAGCCAGGATCAAGGCCCCCGGTGTGTGGGTCATTGTATACACGGATAACAGAAGGACACTACCTGCCACAAGGAGCTTAGAATCTAAATTGTCTCTCCTTTTCCTTTTTCTTATTAATCTGTGGAGACTCTTCCCTCCCAAAGCTGCCTCCCTAAAGGGCCCATACTGCTTCCTATGTCCAAAGTGTTACCAGCAGTTTGCACAAGTTTTCAACCCAAATGATGGGCATTTTGCACGATCATGTATTCCCCTCTAGTTTGGTCAGATGGGGACAACATTTTGCAAGAACAGATGACCTTGTAAGTATTTGCCTGATAATGAATCAGAGCTTCGAAACACCAGACCTGATAGTTTTTGATCCAGTCTAGAAGCCGACATCCAAAATCGGAGGGGACTAGTTTGGATTTAGTTCCCTGAATCATCAAAACCGTTCCTTCCTTACTACAAAATTATGAGAGCAGCTTAGGTTTAAGATGGCCAAGTGGCTATCTGCAACGTAATGAGTACCACCACAATCAGATGGCTTTCATGGATAATTCATTTTACTTTAGCTGTCAAGCCACATCAGGGACTCAGCAACTGACACCTCAGTTTGCTATGGATCATGGGGTCATAACAAGGCCATTTATTTTCATTGAATGTGATGAGCAAAATCCCCTAGTCCATCTTTATAAAAGGCAGTGTACTCTGGTATTCCATTATCCAGTACACAAGATGGATGTGGAAAAAGAATGGCCAGGAACATTCAAGTGAGTGTTATGGGAACAGGCTTAAAAATAAATCAAATATTGTCTTTCCAGCTTCAACAAAACTCATCAAGAGGAAACTTTTCCTCCCCTCCCCCATGTCTTTATGCTGTGTTAAAACCCTCCCTTCCCCTTGACAGGTCTGGAACACTTTCTGGAAGGAACTGAGAAAGTGTCTGCCTGTTTTCTTCTACCTGAGTTAAGGGCAAATCCTCTGCCTCTGAAAACTGCTGCCAGTACTGCAATGCACACAAGGGTGCAGAGCCTCCACTGGTGTATATTGCCATTACACCACTGAATTCACTAGAACAACTTATACCAGTGGATGATCTACCCCAAGGTTTATGGCTGCCAGCTTCTTGCAGTGCTAAGGTGGACTTGTGCCATGCTCCCAGGCCTTTTGACTGGTGCAGTGTGGGACTGTACACATACAAAACTAAGCATATCTTGATTTTGTTTTTGGTAGAGTTAGGTTGGCAGCCCTGTTTTGTTTTCTGTGCAAATGTGTTGAAAGTGAACCAAAGCCAGCTGTGTCTAGAAAAGGTGCCCACATACCGTAGCACAAGCAAATTAAATAAGCAAAAGTACTGACAGATAGTGACATTCTGTTTACATGTGTTCAAGGCCGGGTTAACTGTAACTTTGGCTTTGTATGACAGTCACTCAGTCTACAGCAAGAGATGAGCTGATATTTGGATATTATTTGTATTGACAACTCTAATGTAAGGGAAGAGTAAAACCTATTTATTTCATCATGCTTTGGGCTTATATTTGGAATTAGTAGGAAATGAGGTTTTTTGTTAGTGAGCAAGGATTTCTGTTCTGTTACAGTGATAATTTTAGTGGTGTAAGGAATTTTGGTGACTCAGTGACTGGAGCCAATAGACATTTATAAAATAAATTGTCTGGGTGAAGTACCAAGAAAACTGAACATCACTCAGTCTAACATCAGCAACTCCACAACAATTTCTCTCCCTCTGCCCCATCCTTCCGAAGACTATCATCCAAGGAAGTTAGTGTGGATTGATGTCCTTCTATTTCACTCCAATGTCTTAGCCAGATAGGAGAGTGGGATCTGGCTATCTCCAAATCCCCCACCTCTTCATGGTTGAGATAAGACCCCTTCAATCTACACAATGTTCTTCCAGAAACCAGACTGTCTGTCCTCCGTATTCTGCAACAATAGCCCATCAGCACTGTGCAGTGTGGAACAGTGCGATCCCATGGGGCACAGCAATGGGTGGAAGCCTGGTGTGCTGAATATGGATTGGCAGAATAGGGGGTCTCTTTGCTGAGTCCCTGAAGCCTGGAAAGAGGAGGATGGAGCCCAGCTGGCTGTGCACAAAACAGCGTGAGGTATTGGGAGATTAGACTATTGCTGCCCTACTCCTGCCAGAAGAGACTTCTGATCGGGCATGGAGAAGCACACAGCCTGTAAGGCATAGAGAAGGTTACAGAGAACAGGGATGAATGAGTATGCAGCAGTCAGATATTCTGAAATGATATTTGGGGACTATTCAACTGACTGAATGGCAATATCTGTTATTTTACATGCTTATTCACTATGCCTGCCCCTGCTGAACAATGAAGTGGGAAACATGACAAATTACAAGGAGTTCAGTCATCTATACTTCGTAATCATTTGCCACAAATACCACACCTCATTAAAGGAAATGAATTTTTAAATATTAAATGAAGATAAGTCAAATTGGCTTGGCCCTTTTCAGTTCAACAATCTCCATTCAACACACCAAATAGATCACCTACCAAAACATAATAGCATAGGATTGCTACGCTTTTCAGCCTGTGTGTAGGGGGAAAAAAACGGATGGCCTCTGAAATGAACTTCCACACAACTAGCTCTGCCTCCTGCCTTGACTCCTCAGACTACCATTCTAGCTGATATAAACAGACAAACTCTCATTTTACCCCATCCTTGCGAAGGTGAAGAGAAAAAGAAATTCCTGTCAATGCTATTTTAGGAGAACACACCCTTTTCTTACTCTTGATAATCTGGGGAAAGAATTGGAGGTGAGACTGGAGGAATTGTCACTGTTAAATCTGTTGACACCAAGAAAATGTTCTAGTTTAAATATGACATGTTCCATTAAACTGGATTTATGATGATGGAATGTAGTTTAACATCTCAATCTTTTTCCCCATTTAAAAAATTATAGATGCAAGTGTCCATGAGCTCAAATGTTTGCCCACAAAGTCAGAAGCCAGGTTGAAGCCAAGTTTCTAGTTGAAATCTTATATTTTTGTTACATGAAACTGAACTAATTTAATATGCCACATCAATGTATAGACATTACAGCCTATACCCCTTTATCCTGACAGATAAAACTTTCAACCATGCCCAGATCATCTCTCATCTGGATTACTGCTACCCCCTACTCTTTTGTCTCTCTGATACCACACCCCTCTAACTCATCCAAAATGTGGCTACAAAGCCTTCTGCTTCTGTCGATCTGGCTAGGACACACATTGTTACACTCATTCACACTTTCTCCATTACATCAAGATAAATGTTTTATCCTCACATTTAAGACTGCAGAACTCTGCCCCTGTTTATATATGCAGCCCTGATCACATCCCACCCTGTCCTACTTGCTCCACCAAAAATGCCAATTTTCACTTCCCATTTATCCAATTCTCCTACAATTGTCCCATTTGTCCATGGCTCTGGTTCACCAAGTCACTAACTTCACTTTATTCGAATTCCTCCTTAAGACTCACTTCTTCCACAAAGAATACAAAAAAAGTAAGATAATGATCGTTATAATTTATATGTGTATGTGCGTGTGTGCGTGTGTGTGCGTGTGCGTGTGTGTATGTATATATATAGCCTCAGTTGAACCATCTAGATGTTCAAATGCCTGCTAGGCAACTATATGATCATATTTCTGAAACCCTCATCTTTCCTGTCCTCATTCCCTCTCTACTGCTTGCAATCCCCACTTGTTGTGGCACATCTAAATTATTTACTACATTTTATATTGCAAGCTGTGTTCTGAGCAGGGACGTCTGTCCGTCTATATTGTAAATCAATAGTACACTCTTGGGGGCAGTGAATTAGTAATTATACTGTATATGTCCAATACAGACAGCTCTGTGAAAACAAGTAATAGAAGAAAATTTCAAATATAAAAAACATTTCACATAGATGATGATTCAACTATTTTAAAAACATGTTACTTTTTAAATGACTAGTGATATTGGTTAAATTCCCAATCACTAGTTTTTTCTGCTAGGTGAGCATGTGTGCAGAAGAGAGGATTTAGAAACTTGTTTAAAACTATATAAATTGAAACTCAAGTAGCTGTCTGATTTCAGTCTCTGGGAAAAAGTGCAAGTATGTTATGAATTAGAATCTTAGTAAGTTTCTTTCTTTTGGGAAATTACTTTTTTTATGGTGTTCCTCTACTTGAAATTAATGGTCTAACAATATCAAAAGACTAGCTTTCTAGTTTCCCACAATACACATGAGACTAATGTTTTTGCGCTCATGTTCACATTCTAAAACCCTGTTGTAAAAGTTTCTCTAACTCACTACAGTGCAGAAGATGCCCCTTTAAAATCTGGCAGCCATAGAATAATTGAATCCTTGTGGAAAATCCAGACAAAATCCATGAATCAGAATCTATGAATCAGAAAAAGAACAAGACTGAATTTATAGCTACAAAATCTCTGAGCTGACATCAGTTTCTCTAGAAACATTTTTAGGCAGTTTTCACAAAATCAGCAATACATTCCAATATCCATTTTGCACATTCAATTTAAAGGTCAGACCACTAAAAAGAATATTACTGATACTAAAGATTATGATTTTACATATCACCCCCAGTTTATAACTCAGATTTCACAAATAAAAAATTAGAGGGAGAGAGACTGTGTTCACATGAATAATTTATTTCCAATTTGCAATATCCTAGATATGTGTAGGGAATGCAATACTGCACTGAACATGTAGGGCCGAATTCCCCTTTTTATTATTTCTGGTGCAACTCCATTGACTTCTATGAAGTTGTGTTCATGTAATGGAGAAGAATTCATCCTGTAATTATTTAGACAAAAGGAAAGTAACTGCAAAAGGAGATGTACACGCAAAAAGAGATGTACACACAAAAACATACACTTCAATGTACATTTTAAACCATTGCATATAAAATACTTCTGGAACTCACAACCAACCAGTTATTTCGAAAGCAAATCAGCCAGAAGGCACAAGCCTCCCCAAAATATAACATGGAGGATATTACTCTGGTGAACTAATATGATCTTCTTGACAGGTTTAGATGGAGAATAAATGTTAGTTCCCAATTGGGGACTTAAATAAAGGCACTGCGCTGCATAGCAATAATAATTGGAAGGCTAAAACAATTTCCAAACTACATTGAGAGAAAGATGGTAAATCATTCCTATCTCAACCCCCAAGCAAAAAAAAAAACAAAAAAAAAATTGCAGTCAAACCTCCCACATTAAAATGTAATTTTATCACATTTCTTGTCTCTTTATTGCTTTGGCGGTCCCAGACTGCTTCCCTCATACCAGTGAAAGCAAAGACGTTGCTTAATATGTGTGAAACAGCTGGTTGTGGATAAATGTGTTATGCAGACATTTGCAATTAGATTGTCCAGTAGAAATGGTAGAGCAAATAGACTCTGAGACCACACTATTATTTTGATATGGCACAGCATGAACAAGATAATCCCTTGCTCATGAGATAGATGCTTTTCAATGGGTATGTTAAAGAAAGATTCCAGAGGCACTCATGTTTTAAAGCTGTTTTGAAAGCAGTCAGGTAAGATACAGTACCTGGTATAATTGCTCTTCATAATGACATGCAAAAGCAAATAACATAGAGCCAAATCCTTCTCACTTTATTCACATGAGTAGTCCACCTGAAGTCAGTAACATGTGAATGATATAAGTGGGAATTGGCGCATAGTATCAAGAACAAAGATGCAGCTGTTTTATTAATAGCAGCACCATTTCTAAAATAGCACCTTTCAAGTATCTTCGCTATTTTACAACCATCCAGTTAGAGCTGTTTGAAACTCAACAATTTCAGTTTTCAGTGCTTTATGAAGAAAGACCTTCATTCTGGTTTTGCTTCCCAGGGATTGGCACTCCGTGAGTTTCACTTTGAATTTTGGGAACCAAAAAACAAAAAGCAAAACTAGAAACTGCTTTAGGCTACAAAGTTTAGTTCCAGACTCTAATTTCTCCAGATCCCACAGATATGTGAATCCAAGATTTAAAGTCAAGCTTCTATAGAAATAGGAGACAGTCATGAAGTTCAGATCTGTTCCTGCCCCCGCATCATTGTTTGTGCAAGGTAGGGTGTAATCTCCTCTTTGTGTGTTGGGAGTTGTGAACATGAAACCCTCACACTGATGACAAATATGCCCTCAAGCAAGCAAGGGCATTAAATAAACTTTGTAAAACTTCCCATCTCCAGCACAAAATAAATAAATAAAATCCATGGCATTATCTTACAGATTCATCTATTCTGAAAGCAATATATACAGCTTGACAGAAAGCTTAGTATGAAGGCAAGCTGCAAGGTGACAAATTGGAGTTGATAGCATTGTTAGTCTTCCTGATGTTACTAATAATTCATGTACTCCTGGGTCCAGGTGTCTCACCAGAGGGCATAGTTCTTTTGAATGACATGGTATGCTGCTGGGTCACATTGTACTGCCTGATGGACTTATCTAAACCATTCAATACTCAGAATGCCTGGGGCCTGATCCTGCAGGTTCTAATCAGGCAAAACTCTTATTTACTTCAGTGAGAAGCTTGCTTGTGAATGGACTGGAGGACCCTGTCTGTTAACCTGAACAGATATGACAATTCTGGGATATTGTTAAATCTATACAAAAAGTAATGGGCCTGATCTTTTTCTCACTTGTGCTGCTATTGCTCTATTGACCTGAATGAATTTACTCCTAATTTACAGAAGTGTTAAAAGAGAACCCACCACAACAGAGAACCCATCACAACAGAGACAACTTCAAAAAAGATTCCTTTTTGGAAAAATTTCCTGTGGAAAATTTTTCAGTTTTTCAATTAAAAAAACCAAAATAAAACATTGAAAAATGTTTGATTTTTTAAAAACCATTTTCAGTAATATATTCTGGTCTTTGAAACCAAAAACTGATTTTTCTAAAACGGAAAACCAAATAAAAAAATTACTGAAAATTTTTCAGTTTCCAGTTTTTTATGGGGAAAAAATGGAAAATTTCAACCAAAATGAAAATTGCCCATTAAAAAACTTCATTTTGATTAAAAAGCCATTTTCATTTTAAAAACAATTAAATGAAAAGATTTAAACAAGCTGTAATAATCATCCAACCATCATTAGAAATGAGCTAGAGCATCCTATAATGCTATAACTTCAAAATTATGTTTACTAAAACTGTTCCTTTGGGTCATTATGCCAACCAAAGATGGCTAGAGTGCAGCACGAGCTATGTCCCCTGTGCTGGAGGGAGCCCATGAAGATGTGTCCAGTGGAATCTTCAGCTGCCCTTTTAGAGTTTTACAGACAATTTGTACTGCTAGAGTGAGGTGAGCATGAGCCTCAATCTGGCTTGGCGGTGCTGTTGTCATACAGTGCAATGTGAGATACCACTAGACAGGCAGGTATGATGATAATTGCTATTTAAGTTACTCAAGTTCAACACCTGTTCCCAAATCAAAAGTGAGCTGGTAATTGCTTGTCTACATCCCTCCATAAAAGTGATCCTTTTTCATTATAATTTGAAGTTTGTTGGCTTATAATGTGTGCTGTAACCATTAGATATTGTCTCCCCCTCCCCCCGTCTAAATCCTTAGTCTGCCTACTCATCCTAAATTAAGCGATTAGTAGGTAGCATGTTCTGCAGATGTCTAGCCAGCAGCCCACATATATTAATCATTGTACATATTTAGCCGTTTTCACTACCTCTCCTTGTCAGTCTAGTTCTGTGGCTGTAAGAGACTCAGATGAAGCCTTCAAAAAATGAGGCACCAATATTATACTAAATACAGTCCTTTCATAACATCAGTCTTGCTAACAGCACGGAGAAAGATATACTCTGAGTACACATTGGAAAGTAAATCTGACAGAAGCAGCTATGGAGTTGGTTATGACCAAGATCTTATTTTCCAGTACACTTTGATGCTTTTCCTGACATCTTGACATTTTAAATATGAAATATCCTTCCGTGGATACAGAAAGGAAATGATATTGGCCAGAGCAACCCCAAGTTGAAACCATCCAAGTATTTTGTAGAAGTGAAAAAGTATATTGATACACTGTTATAGTTTGTATGTTGAGGGTGTCATTACAGAGGGAATTGTTTCACTAACATCTTCTGCAACTGGTGTAATAAGAAACTGTACCTCAAGATAGAAAATGAGAATGAAGACATAGTTCCTTGCCTTTTATTGTAGATGATCATAAATTGTTACCTCAGTTTGAATAAATAGGAACTAGAGTTGGAGAAATACTGAAAAAAGTTGTGTGTTTTACTTTCTTACAAATCAATGAATTTTTTCTAATAGTATTCATTACCTTTTTTATTTGTCCTTTGTGACCTGCATACAACCATTTGGATGAGTAATTTTTGTTCACAAGTAGATCACTGAAGACAGTAACACTTGTGAATATGTTAATGAAATGATTTACACTGGAAAATGTAACTGCAGACATCTTGAAATGTTTTTGATTCTTCTTTTGTTTTAAGTCTTTTCAGTCATCCAGTCAAAAATCAAAACAAAATAATGTGACATGAGTGGTCAGTCAGACATGACCAATTATAAATGATGAATAGTCAAACCATATAGGTTGCCAAACTCATAACATGAACTATATTCAACTAAAATGGTCTGATGATTTTCAGTAATGAACAAATGCATAAATATCAGTCTGTTCATGGATAAAGGGCTCTGGTTTTCAAATTTTGCTAATGTTCTCTCAGTTTTAGTCAGCAGGATGGTTCTTCCTTTTATAAATACCATTATAAAATGGTAGCCTTTTTTTGGTTAAATGAAAGAACTACATAGTTCTTTCATTTAACCAAAAAAGGCTACCATTTTATAATGTTCTCTTTCAAATATCTCATTGATTTTAGAGTTAAAGGGTCACTTTGAAACTATGTTTTCTACTAATGCAATTTGGAAGACTTTCCTTTGGATCCAAATTCATCTCACATTTTTCTCAGCAAAAGTGTAGTTACCAGATAATATCATTGCTGATTTGATATGATGGGTATGCCTGTTTTGAAAATCACTTTGACACAGGCATCAGGAAAAAAAAAGATGTATAGGTTTCAGGACCACATAAGGAATACATTAGTTTTTAATGGACAGAATTGGTGTAAATGTAAAATCACTTAAGATGCCGTGTCTTAGTTTTATTGTAGCAGAATCTTTATACTGCATTCACCAGACATTTGCCTTATACTTGATGTTTGATGTAACATATGGGGATAGAAATAATTGAAAGTTGAATACTAATTTCAAATAGGCATATCAAAACTCATCTGAACTTCTTGAGACTCGCTCTAGCAAACTCCTCTGATCTCTTCCTTCAATGGCCACCCTTTCCAACTGACCTAGATTTCCCCCCTCTGCATGGTTGATCCATTTCTTGATGATTCCTCTGTTCCAGGGCTGCTGCAGAAGACAGGATTCTGGTTATTAGTAGAACCCACAAGAAGAAGCATATGGCCCTGTCTTGGAGCAGCAGCTATTGTTTGAAAGAGACTGAAGATCAATCCTACCAGCTACTACTCTTTGGAAGGAAGCTGCTCTCTCAGTCACCACCATTGGGAGAAAGCTCCTGACCTGAGGTGGGATCCAGAGGTAAGCAGCCTTTCTACTAGGTTCTATTGCTCCTGAATTATAATCCTAGATGCTCTGTAGATTTAGGAATATTGTCCTGAGCAGTGATTATGTAGTCCTAAATTAGTATGGGAGGTACTCTTGAATATCTGCATAAAGGGACTAAAAATTGTAAAGGGAAATAGATATTGAGATTCTTCATAGTGGAAAGGGAAACCATCTCAAATCGGAGTCCAGGATTCACTGCTGTTGTTACCGATGATATGATAATGATGGAATCACACATTGATGTTGATGTATGACAATTCAGCAAACACGTGAATAGTCAGTGTTGTGTTGCTTAATCACCTGTACTGTCAATGGATTATAGTGGGAAATGTTCCAGTCCTACTCTGTCATGCATGTAAGCCATTTGCTAGAGTGGTGCAGAAATTGCAACAAGTAGGGCAACAAATGCAGTTGCAGATTTAAATTCAACCAGTGATACAAAGTATAGAAAAATATATGTCTGGAATTCTACATTATCCCTTGATGGTTAATTGTCAAATAAGCAAAGTAATGAACTGTTTCCATCTATTCCTATATGAAACCAACTGCTGCATAAGGTTAACCAACAAGCTAATTTGCTTAAAGCATTGGATTTTTTTCCATTTCTTTAGAATAACCCCACTCTCCATCAGTTTGTTTTGGCAGAATGTGAAACCGCAGCCTTGTGATGAGTAATAACAAACAACTCTGGGTTGGAAAAAACAAGTTTTTTATTTCAAATTGTTTTTATGAAATGAAAATAGAAGCTGTGATTAAAGGATACTGCAAAATGTTTTCCTGGGTGGCCTTCTGTTTGGATTACATATAACTTTGCAATGACTGAAGTTCTGAATAATTCTTTAGCCAAGTATTTATAAGACTATCACTGAGGGAAAGATGCTTTTTGGAAAATCAAATTTTCTCAACCTGGCCAGAGTTATGATCTTTGGCTTAACACTCAGAGAACTTTCATGAAACTTTATGTATTTTAAAAGGAAATGCCACCAAAATTCTCCCCACTTTCAGGCTGTTCCATATATTCTGTGGAGCCATTGAAGAGCTATCATGATATTACAGCAGCATTTCTCTAATGCACACTGACCTGATTGTGTATCTTATCTGCTTTCACAGCCTGATGATGGCAGAATTACATTTCTATGCTTCACATGGAGAAATAAAATACAGCATGATTACAACCGGGATTAAATATGGAAATGGGCTGGATTTAGTGACCAGAGGTAATACAGATAAGGTGGTCAAATTTCAGCATTTCCTCTGCAAGGCCATTACAAATTGTGAAATTACCTGTGTATCTTAGTATGCTGCCTACTGCTTTCTAAGTAGTTGAGTTAATTCATCATCTCAGTGTCATATGAGCTCACTCCTGGCGCAGTTTCAAGAGATCTCATTATTTTTTGATGTCTGTGATGGATTAGAGATGAGAATATCACTGGCCTAGGGGTTCACTAGCTCTGCCTGTCATATTTGTCAGCTACAAACCAGCTCTGGTGAAGGGTTATAAGGGCATTTGGGATAGTGGGCCATTAAAATGCTGTTCGATTACTTACACTCAGTCAGCTTGAGGAAATATAAGGTAACAAGTGTGAGAGTTACCTCATGGGATCCATTTTCTCTGTTATGCACCCAAGAAGGAAAATCAAGATGACAGCAGAAACAACAAGGAGCTTTTTCTACACTCAATGGCCACATCTTGTAATTTCTCACTGTCCCACTCTCTGCAGGTGAAAAGTGCTTGTTTGGGTAACCTCGCAGGCAATTCTGGAAGCTCTGCGGTGGAGCAGAGACCTGCCTGATCTTCTCGTTCTTCGTATCCTACTTACTTTAGTTTTGGAGCAGAACTTAGGATGACCCTTGAACTTTTCACAGTCCAGTAAAGATTGTTCTCATTTGAAGTAGTTGTTTCAGGGATCAATATACAGTGAGTACTTTCACCTTTCAAATTCAGGACAAAAAGGTTTGTGGGACAAGAATCTGAAGAATCCAGCACTTGAATTTGCAAAAGAACTGATACAACTTGAGGTAAAGTATATTTGTGAGGTCTGTGATTTCCATATAGCTTGTATGGTTGGTGTGAAATAAATCCATAACAGTGCAAGTAGTGTTAGAGCATCTAAACTACCCCATTTTGACTACATTATGAGCCTGGAGTTTTAAAATCCCACTTGTCTTACAGGAACAGTGTGTCTTTAACGGGAATTCAGTATTAGTGGGATTCACCCTGCAGGGGAGGAAGACCCAGATCCTCAAAGGCATTTAGATGCCTCATGGCTAGGGCCCTACCAAATTTACGGTCCTTTTTGGCCAATTTCACGGTCATAGGATTTTACAAATCATAAATATTGAAATCTGAAATTTCACAGTATTGTAATTGTAGTGGTCCTGACCTCAAAAGGAGTTGTAGGGGGTCACAAGGTTATTATGGGGGGGATGCAGTACTGCTATCCTTACTTTTGTGCTGCTGCTGGTGGAGGTGCTGCCTTCAGAGTTGGGCAGCTGGAGAGAGGTGGCTGCTAACCGGGAGCCATGTTCTGAAGGCAGAGCCGCTGCCAGCAGCAGCGCAGAAGTAAGGATGGCAAGGTATGGTATTGCCATGCTTCCTTCTGCACTGCCGTATGCAAAGCTGGGCCCTCAGTCAGCAGCCGCTACTCTCCAGCCCACAGCTCTGAAGGCAGCAGCACAGAAGTAAGGGTGGCATGGTATGGTATTGTCACCCTTACTTCTGCGCTGCTGTTGGCAGGGCACTGCCTTCAGAGCTGGGCGCCTGGCCAACAGCTGCTGCTCTCTGGCCACCCAGCTCTGAAGGCAGCGCAAGAAGTAAAGGTGGCAATACCATGACCCTCCCTAAAATAACCTTGCAACCCTCCTGACCTCTTTTGGGTCAGAACCCCAATTTGAGAAATGCTGGTCTCCCCTGTGAAATCTGTATAGTAGCACACAGAAGAACAGATTTCACGGTCCATGACACATTTTTCATGGTCGTGAATTTGGTAGGGCCCTACTCATGCCTATTGATTTAAAGGGGAGTGAGGCACCTAAATATCTTTGAAAATCTGGGAAGAAATGCCTGTTAGAAGTGGGGAATTAATACTGCTCTAGGACTGTGTGCTGCTTTCCCTAACTCCATCCTACTTTAAATACTGCATATATATTGTATAAGACACACGCAATGTTTGATAAGCTGCAGAAGGATGGAACTGACAATACAAATAGCATCCTCTAAAGATCACCTTATATTAAGACAAAGAGATAGGTGTGTAAGGATAAGTTGTCCCACTCTTATCCATCCTTTCTCACTGAAGATATTCTTATATGCATGATATAAAAAGAATTATCATATATGCTACACTAGACCCCTCTCTTAAGTTCAAATTCCTCTTCAGTTCTTTCATGACAGGTATTTCCCAAAGTGGCTTCATTAACTGGATATCATGAATATGTCAGGAGCATTTTTTTCTGTGTATGAAATACTTCATTCTAATGTATGAAGAAATGAACCTTCCATTTCTGGTTTAATGACTAAGTGATGCTCTGGACAAATATATATAGTTTTTTAAAATTGCATTTATCCTTGAAGTAACCAACTGTAGAAAATTTAAGTTGATTATTTTAAACTTATCATTACTTACTTTTAAAATTCTATAGCTAGCAGAATCCTTACTTTGAATTTCATAATAATTGTCCAAGAACACCATATTCTTTATAAAACAATGGACAAGCAATTGCACACATACAAGACTAGAGTACAAGACAAAACTTGTAGAAAAGTATGGAATATTGGGCCTGGTGTGGTGGCGCGCGCCTGTAATCCCAGGTGCTTGGGAGACTGTGGTTGGCGGATCGCTCAGGAGTTCTAGGCTGCTGTGCGCTATGTCAGTCGGGTGTCTGGTGCTACTGACAGCTTGGCCAGCGGGTAGTTGGAGGACTGGCTAGAACAACACATCTGACGTGTTGTGATCAGCGCTCTCTCCGTGAGGGCTGATGGATCGATCAGTGACATGGAATATTGTGGTCATGCCTCTACTTGTAAATCATTCTAGTCTCTCTGCCCTCAAAGTTTATAATGTCACCACCTGAAAACAGAAAGTTCAGTCCCACTATTTGTCAATGACTATTAACTAGGTCAGGAATTTTGTTGAAAAATGGCTATTTGTCGAAAGCAAACCTTTTTGTTGAATCATATTGGTTGCAATTAAACTTACACTGGGAAGGTTTTTCTCAGGTCTTGCTCACAATACTCAGGGTCTAACTGATCGCCCTATGTGTGGTCAGGACAAAATTTTCCCCCAGATCAGTTTGGCAGTGACCTTAAGGGTGGATGCAGGTTGGATGCAGGTTGCTTGCTAGAATTATCTGGGTATATCTCACTTAATCATTTCCTTGCTATTGCTGGGGCCTTGGGCACCGATGTCCCTCAGTCCTTCTATTCTCTGCCTGTGCCATATAATAGTCTAATCTCCTGTGGGCTGTAAAACTGTGGTCTAATTTTGGTTGTTGGGTTTAATGTGAGAGTGCTGGGTAGTGCTGGTGGCCTGTTCTCTACAGGATGTCAGACTAGATGACCTGGTGTTCTCTTCTGACCTTAAACTCTATGAGGTCCAGAATGGAATTTTCTGGTCAAAACGAGAGAGACATAACCAGGCATTTACCTGGGATTTGAGAGACCTAGGTTCATGTCCCTGAGGTCTGAATCAGGCTATTGGCTATGCTGCAGTGGTCTTTTTCTTATGCATATTTTGTGAAAAATTTCAAAATGCCCTCTCCCACCCCACACCCCTCAGAGTTACAGAAACAAATTTTGAAATCTCACACATTTTTTCTGAAATGGAAATTCTTGTTTTCCCACCAGCCCTCTTAATAATCATATGGTTATACCATATATCAGTTTTACCTAAGTGTCCCCAGCAAAAATGACAAGGGATATAATTCTCTTTGAAGACACTAGACGATAATCTTCCCCAAATAAGTAAAAGTTTTTAATTTTCTCAGATCACTTTTATTAGCATTAAGGTATTTACAAAAAAGGATACACAGAAAATAAGAAGTTTTAAAGATTAGTCATGATATTAAAATCATATCATGAGTCATAGGCACTGACTCCATGGGTGCTCGGGGGCTGGAGCACCCACAGGGAAAAATTGGTGGGTGAGCGGCAGCGCCCCACCAGCCGCCCCCCCCCCGTGCCCAGCTAACCTCCGCTTCCGCGTTCCGCCTCAGGAGGCGCCGCCCCGCCAAGCCGCTTTTCTTAGCTCACAGGCAGCCGCCCGTCAGCTGTTCGGCAGGCGGCAAGCCTGGGGGAGGGGAGCGCAGTGGCGGCACCTCGGGGGAGGGGCGTGGGGAGGCTAGTCTCCTGTGGGCTGTAAAACTTTGGTCTAATTTTGGTTGTTGGGTTTAATATGAGAGTGCTGGGTATTGCTGATGGCCTGTTCTCTACAGGATGTCAGACTAGATGGGAGGCTCCCAGTTTTTGTCATCGATATTTTTAGTGAAAGTCAGGGACAGGTCACGGGTAATAAAAATTCATGGAAGCCCGTGACCTGTCTCTGACTTTCACTAAAAATAGCCCTCAGAAAAGGGGTAGGTGGGTTCAGCACCCACAGCTGCTGGGGCTCCTGGGTCCCCCACCACTCTGGTGCGTGGGAGCTCCGGGGTCCCACTGCCCATGGGGCGGGGCTGGGCTGCTGCAGGGTTCCCTCACCCCTGGGCAGCTGGTAGTTGCATAGTCCCCCAGCCACGGCTGGGCAGCTGCGGGGATTTCCCCCACCACCCACCGCGGCTGGGTCCGCCAGCCCCCTGCCGCCTGCTGTGGCTGGGCAGCTGCAGGGTCCCCCCACCAGGGCAGGAGCTAGGAGCTTCTGGGGCGAGGCTGGCTGGGAGCTCCAGCCCCAGGGCAGAAAATGTCATGGAAGTCAATGGAAGTCATGGATTCCATGGCCTCCATGATATAATCATAGCCTTAATCATGAGGTCTGATATAGTTACAAAAACTAAAAATAGATTTTTCTTTAGTCATTGAACAATATCCGCAATCAATTAGCCTTGTAGGAATTGAAGTCCTGTCTGATCCATCATACAGACATCATCTTACAGTATTCTCCAAATGGAGTCTCACTGAACCACTGCTCTCTGAGACCTCCTTTGAACTGCTTGCTCTCTGGTGGAAGTCTTCATTAGAAGATAAAAACTGCTTCTCTGAAATATATTTTTGAGCGGCTTCAGGGCTTAGCTATTCCCAGCGAATCACTGGCTCCCCTCTTCCTTGCAGTCTTCTTTACTGAGTACCAATGTGTAACAGAGATTTTATAACTCCCCAACCAAAAACATTAAAGCTCCTTGATTCTATCTACAGTGCCACTAGCAACACAGCCTCCATGCTGTGTAACTTGCACATGCCTCATTTTGACTTTTTAAAAAGTCAAATAGAACAAGATTTTTATTAAACATCACAGACTGAATGAACTCCACCCCCCTACATCTCTCCCATCACTTAGTGTCCCACATTCATTGGAAAATGATGATTTAGGTGGCTGCTACTCGAGAGGGCATAAGAAAGCAAAAATGGGCCAAAAGGGTATTTCTGAAAGGGAGAAGGAGGTGAGTCTAAGACCTATTTTCCAAAGAAGTAAGTTTTAATGATGGGTGAACCAGTTTGGTTAACATAAGAACTGACTCAAACTGACCAGCTTTATAACTTCATAAAGCATGGGTTAACTTTAATAAAAAGTTCTGCTTACTATTCACTTTCTGGTTTTGAGTTAAAGGAGATATAAATACTGTAACAAATCCATGGCCATCTGCTGAAGAAACTTCATGATAGTAATTGTTTCGCATGCTGGCTAACATGAAAGTGCTTGCAAAACTAAACTGGCTCTTTATTAAGAGAACTATTTACAGAGATGCTGCAACCTCAGTTTGCATTCTAGCCATATGCACACAGACTGATTTTCTCGTATCCCCTCAAAATTCTTGCCTCCTGAAACCTGTGCTGCTCCTTCAAGTTCTATGCAGGTTGTAACTGGCAGCAGTGGGATTACACCTTAGGTCCTCCTTCTCTTAAAGCACAAAGGGTCCTATTATTTGAGCTAAGAGAGGATCTCCATTAGAGTTTATTATTTATTATTATTGATTAGTTGTGAAATTCTGACTCCATTCAGGGGAGAGCAATAGTACACATGCAGACATCATGTAGTCACTTCATAGCAATACCATATCGGAGACTGTTCTCATAGTACTTAAACCAATACCGAAGCTTAAAAGACTGTTCTGATGATATTTTAAGTCTGGCCTCCAGACTGAAGCAGTTTGGATAAGTTTCCTGTAAGCACCTAAACTTTGGATACTTATTTGAACTGAAACCAACTCAAACCTCTAAACCTTGTCTTGTTCGTGAATCATTCCTCTGTCAGTGCTTTCAGCTATTTCCAGGTACAAAGGTGTATAGAGCTTTAGTCATAGTAGAGAGGGGGTGTAAAAGAGCCTACCCTTGAACAAAGTGCAAAAAGAGTTTGTCCTTCAAAATAAGGTAAACTTTTTTGCAAGACTGGCACCAGTGTTAATTGTATGTGAGTAATGGTGACATCAATTTGATTTACTTTATTAAATTTCTTTAAACAGAACATAAGCACATCAGCAATTTCCTCATGAACATTATCCTCTGAGAGATACATAAGTATATTCAAAATTCTAATGAAAACAAAATTAGCATACATTTAAAAATGCCTTTTCTGCTTACTTCTAAATTATGTGATAAATACAGCCTATAATGCCAGCAAACAAGAAAAAAATAGTTTAGAAAGTGGTTCTAGTCATTCCAGTACTTAACTATATTTACAGGGTAAAAAAGTATTAATAATGCATGAAATTTAATTCTGAAACCATTAATCTGCTGATTTACACAGTCAGAGCTTCATTACTCAATTACTAAATAGGAAATATTACATTAATTTAACTATAGTTAAGGCTGGTCATCACTAATGATGGGTGATGGTTCATAAGAATATAAGAATGGCCATACTGGGTCAGACCAAAAGTCCATCCAGCCCAGTATCCTGTCTACCGACAGTGGCCAATGCCAGGTGCCCCTGAGGGAGAGAACCTAACAGGTAATGATCAAGTGATCTCTCTCCTGCCATCCATCTCCACCCTCTGACAAACAGAGGCTAGGTACACCATTCCTTACCCATCCTGGCTAATAGCTATTAATGGACTTAACCTTCATGAATTTATCTAGTTCTCTTTTAAACCCTGTTATAGTCCTAGCCTTCACAACCTCCTCAGGCAAGGAGTTCCACAGGTTGACTGTGCTCTGTGTGAAGAAGAACTTCCTTTTATTTGTTTTAAACCTGCTGCCCATTAATTTCATTTGGTGGCCCCTAGTTTTTATATTATGGAAACAAGTAAATAACTTTTCCTTATTCACTTTCTCCACACCACTCATGATTTTATATACCTCTATCATATCCCCCAGTCTCCTCTTTTCCAAGCTGAAAAGTCCTAGCTTCTTTAATCTCTCCTCATATGGGACCCATTCCAAACACCTAATCATTTTAGTTGCCCTTCTCTGAACCTTTTCTAATGCCAGTATATCTTTTTTGAGATGAGGAGACCACATCTGTACGCAGTATTCAAGATGTGGGCATACCATGGATTTATATAAGGGCAATAAGATATTCTCCATTTTATTCTCTATCCCTTTTTAAATGATTCCTAACATCCTGTTTGCTTTTTTGACTGCCGCTGCACACTGCGTGGACGTCTTCAGCGAACTATCCACGATGACTCCAAGATCTCTTTTCTGATTAGTCATAGCTAAATTAGCCCCCATCATATTGTATGTATAGTTAGGGTTATTTTTAGTTTGGGCATTACTTTACATTTATCCACATTAATTTTCATTTCCCATTTTGTTGCCCAATCACTTAGTTTTGTGAGATCTTTTTGAAGTTCTTCACAGTCTGCTTTGGTATTAACTATCTTGAGCAGTTTAGTATCATCTGCAAACTTTGCCACCTCACTGTTTACCCCTTTCTCCAGATCATTTATGAATAAATTGAATAGGACTGGTCCTAGGACTGATCCTTGGGGAACACCACTAGTTACCCCTCTCCATTCTGAAAAATTACCATTTATTCCTACCCTTTGTTCCCTGTCTTTTAACCAGTTCTCAATCCATGAAAGGATCTTCCCTCTTATCCCATGACAACTTAATTTATGTAAGAGCCTTTGGTGAGGGACCTTGTCAAAAGCTTTCTGGAAATCTAAGAACACTATGTCCACTGGATTCCCCTTGTCCACGTGTTTGTTGACCCCTTCAAAGAACTCTAATAGATTAGTAAAACAGGATTTCCCTTTACAGAAACCAGGTTGACTTTTGCCCAACAATTTATGTTCTTCTATGTGTCTGACAATTTTATTCTTTACTATTGTTTCAACTAATTTGCCCGGTACTGATGTTAGACTTACTAGTCTGTAATTGCCAGGATCACCTCTAGAGCCCTATTAAAATATTGGTGTTACATTAGCTATCTTCCAGTCATTGGGTACAGAAGCTGATTTAAAGGACAGGTTACAAACCATAGTTAATAGTTCTGCAATTTCACATTTGATTTCTTTCGGCTCTGAAGGCAGTACCATTGCCAGCAGCAGCACAGAAGTAAGGGTGGCAATACTATACCATGTCACCCTCACTTCTGTGCTGCTGCTAGTGGCAGTACTGCCTTCAGAGCTGGACTCCTGCCCATCAGTCACCGCTCTCCAGCTGCCCAACTCTGTGAAATCTGGTCTCCCCTACAATAGCCAGACTACATGGGGGAGATCAGATTTTGGAACAGTATTTTTTTTTAAATCATCTCATTAAAATTTCTCAGGGGAAAACAAATCTCTAAGAAAATTTTTTGCAAAATTGTTTACACTTATGCAGAATGCAAATGCCATAGGATCAGAGTAGAAAACCAGTT
This sequence comes from Macrochelys suwanniensis, assembly GCA_033296515.1. Classification (NCBI taxonomy): domain Eukaryota; kingdom Metazoa; phylum Chordata; order Testudines; family Chelydridae; genus Macrochelys; species Macrochelys suwanniensis. The sequence continues at coordinate 70,744,219 of CM065780.1, read as the reverse complement.
GGTAAAATCCAATTGTTTCTTTCAAGTATAGAAAAAAATGTTTTATTGAAATAGAAATCAGAGTAATTCATAATTATATTATTGCAGTTTTTGTCCCTTTAAAGCAAAAGTCTGGAAGAGAAGACCCCCTCTGAGAAAGATAGTTACCTCATCAATAATTCTGCTTTGTACCATTGTGTTCATTAGGTAATCCCATAAAAGGACTAGTACTATATGGTAGGAATCCCCTTCTCCTCCCTATCTCTCACCCTAAACACCCCCACCAGAAACTATGAATAGTTTGATCATTGTACCCCATTCCCATTTTTGCCCTATCCCCGGGGAACTGGAATATATGCACCGATCAAAATTGTTCATTCCAAAAGCTAACAGGTGCAACTCATGGCTCATTTCCAAACCTGCTCTGAACACGGTGTGAACAATGCAGCTGCTCAGCCATCATTTCAGAGTGAGAATATTTTTATCCTTGCCCACTTCCTCTATCCTTCCAAATTCCACCTTCACAGCTTATTAGTCTCAACAAAATGGTCATTGTTCGTTCTCACATACTGAAGACCTTGGTTTACTGATTGCTTTCCCTTCAGCCAGTGCTTTATTCCATGCTGCCACTGTGCTCAAAACTTTTTGGATGTGAAATTCTCTGTTAGTATTGTCATTGTATTCTATAGTAGGACTTTATATTTCAGACAAGTGACAGTAAACACAATCCTTGGCCCACAGAGCTAACACTCCACTTGTCAGACAGGACAGCAACAGGGGGATAAAACAGACAAATAGAGTGGGGGTAGGAGGATGAGGTAACAGTAAAATGAACAGGGTTTTGAAAGAAAAGCTGCTCACTAATCACTACTTGCTCTAACAATACTGGAAGACAGTGATTTTTAAACACCATTTCAGATTTTGGTTTTAAGGACCCTCCATCGTGCTCCTTCTGTTTATTTTTGTTATTTTTGTAAAATCGTCTTTTTTTTTGTTGTCTTTCTCTTGTTTTTAAAAAAAAGGAATAGGAAAAGTGGAAGAATAGCCACGGTGGGCCAGATCCAACTGGAATCTACTATTAGACAACTATTAGAACTGTTAGGAGCAAGCTAGTCTGACATGGAGCTATGCTAAAAGGTCCTTTTAGTGCTTATCAGATCAGAGGGGAGCAGATTTTCTATGCTAGATTAGGTCTTAAAATCTCATTTTGCCTATAACTTTGTGAAGTTTTTCTCAAATATTGATTGTGTGTGTGTGTGTACTTGTACAGTGGAGGCAGGGGAGAAAGAAAGAGATCTTCTCTGTCCTTTTTTCCAGTCCCTGATGATGGGGCTAATCCTCAACCTGTTGTCTACTATTTCATCTCTTCTGTCCTCACAGTTCTACCTTTTATCATATTCTTTCAATTTCTGCTCTGCTTCTTCTTGCCTCTTTAGCCTTCATTATTGAAAGAATTAATCAAAAACATCTTTAGCTGGCTTGTTGACCAAAAGCTGTTCACTGAATATTTCTGCTTTTAAAAAAATAATTGAAAATAAATGACCAAGTTAGCTACTGACCTCACTCAGTCTGTGACTAGGTCCTAGGCAGCAGGCCTCTCTAACCTCGCAAGGCTATAATCAGAAGAAAAATTGCATGTCCTTTACACATGCATAAACCTAGGTCAGGATGTGGTGTGTAAGACCATTGAACATGTTTCTACACCTTGCTAACCTCATTGAAACATGGATATGATATAATTACCTTACAATTAACATCTTTTTGATCAAGTATTGTGTAGGTTGCACCAACTGTATTGAATAGGCAACATATGGTGTGCGTGACACATGGAAAACTTGCTTTATTCAAGTATCAGAGGGGTAGCCGTGTCAGTCTGGCTCTTTGTCGCTCTTGTTTATTCAGTGATTAGGATGCTGGTATGCTAAGAAAACTGCTTATCATGTTTCATTGTTTCCTTGTACTCCCTGCCTGTTTGTTTGTATTCATCTGTTGTCTCTTGTCTTATACTGACGTAAGCTCCTTGGAGTAGGGACCATCTTTTGGCTCAGTGTTTATACAGCGTCTAGCACAATGGGGTCCTGGTCCATAGCTAGGGCTTCGTAGGTGCTATGGTAATACAGCTAAAAATAATAGTGCTTCAAATCAGATACATGTCAAGTATTCAATGTACTAAACACTTTAGATATAGTAAAGAACTAACACTTATGCAAATCAGGGGTGTGATGAATACCTGTATTGCATTTCGGGACCAATTTTGTAACAATCCAGGCAAAACTCCCTTTTGTGATTTTATTCCCTTGCTACATGTAGCTGCAGTGATTTGTGATGATACCATTTGTACCACATATTTGAGAATCTGGTTCTGTTGTCCAATAGGTTGATGATATTTTTAGTTTCATACCAATTCTTTATTATAAGAAGTTTTGGCAGATTTGTAATTGCCAGATATATTTGGCCCTCATCCTTAGTGGATAAAAAACTGGTGTAGCTCCTTTGAAGTCAATGGGCCTACACTGATTTACACCCGCTGAACATCTAATATTTATATGCATGCAACCTATCTGAACAAATATGATGTATTGAAAGTAGAAAGCAGACACATGTTCGATGAAACTTGTTTTGTTGTTGTGCCATAGTTATGTAGCAACCAGCAGTATCACAGATTTAAAGTGGAGTTAAAAGAGGCAAACGTTTCGTTATGATACTTCTCTAAGGCTCTGTCTATACTGCAAGTGAAGGTATGATTGCAGTGTGAGTAGACAAAACGTTTAATGCTAGTGCTGGTAATAATAGCAGAGAGACCCAGCAGCGTGGACCATGGTGTTGGCCAGCAACCTAAGTACATATCCAGAGTGCCTTGCGAGCTTGTGCTGGGGTGACTAGCCAGCACTGAAGACCATGCCATTATGTCCTCGCTACCACTGTTACCTGCACCAGCTTGATTAAAGCTAATTTGGGTATGTATACCTGCACTGCAACCGCCTTCCTTTGTAGCATAGACGTACCAGCACTGGTATACCTTCATTTGTTTCACTGGGCTAGGATCCCATTTTACATGACTCATAGACTTTAAGCTCAGAAGGGATCATCGTGGTCATCTAGTCTGACCTTATGCATGTTGCAAGCCACAGAACCCCGTCCACTGACTCCTGAAATAGACCTCAAACCACTGGCTGAGTTAGTGAAGTCCTCAAATCATAGTTTAAAGACTTAACATTACAGAGAATTCACCATTTACTCTAGTTTAAACCTGCAATTGACTCCATGCTTCAGAGGAAAGGGAAAAACCTCCACGGTCTCTGCCAGTCTGACCCAGGGGGGAAATTCCTTCCCAACCCCAAATATGGCGATCAATTAGACCCTGAGCATGTAGGGAAGTCCCACCAGCCAGACACCTGGGAAAGAATTCTCTGTAGTAACTCAGAGCCATCTCCATCTAGTGTCCCGTCTCTGTCTGTCTGGGGATTTTTGCTACAGGCAGTCACAGACTGTCTATATGCCATTGTAGGCAGTCCTGTCATACATTTCCCACCATAAACTTATCAAGTTCAGTCTTAAAGCCAGTTAGGATTTTTGCCCCCACTGCTCCCCTTGGGAAGCTGCTCCAGAACTTCACTCCTCTGATGGTTAGAACTAACTGCAAGCCTAAACTGGTTAATGCCCACTTTATATCCATTTGTTCCTGTGTCCACATTGGCGCTTAACTTAAATAACTCCTCTCCCTCCCTGGTATTTATCCCTTTGATGTGTTTACAGAGAGCAACCATATCTCCCCTCAGTCTTCTTTTGGTTAGGCTAAACAAGCCAAGCAATACGACAAGAGAGGCTCTTGAGTTACCTGTTTCAGATCAGCTATATTATTTCTTGGAACAAACAGGAGTTGTACTAATCTTCTTCTTGCACTGTTATTACTGTTTTATTAAATATCTAGTCTCTTCAACACACACAAAATCACTTCTAATTTTTGTCACGAATAGCCCATCCATCGTTTTCCATTTTTTGCCCATTTCCATACATTAATCTCTAATAGACACGGGGACACTATTTCATGGCAGTGTTATTCATCATAACTCAAATGTCACTGCTCTGTTTTGTTGCAGAAATTGTTGGGTGGGTAATGATTTTCCTGTCCCACAGAAATTTTTATCAGTTCAAAAATTTTCCCGTACCTTGCTGAGGTGAACCTGAGACTTTCAGTGTGTTTGAAAGGGAAAGTAGTACATTGTGGGGGGAAAAAAAATCAGTCGCAACTAATTGGCATTTTTCAATTAAAAATTGTTTCCTTGAAAATTTCCTAGCCAGTTCTAATCACGGCAGCTCACAAAACCTGATAAAACCCCTCTTTCTGTTTAACTGGCAGACTATTATCAAAAGCAAGCAATATTTCTACTTTTTCTGTCTCTTCCTTTCCCTTTCTCATTTTAGTACCAATTCCTATGTGGCCTTATGCCCAGAAAACCTCAAGTACTGGCAAAAACAGATCAGCTGAAACTTCAGCAGCCAACTGATATAGTCCTGTGTATAGTGCTGGCTGGCAAGAAGCAACATGTATGTTTGTTTTCTCAAGACCAAAAAGTATGTTGTAAGGAAAAGAGATTTGTTTCTGATGTTCCTTGAACAAAAAAAGGTTGCACCGATTGGACTTTCAATTAGCAATGTGTTAGTGACATTTAGTGACATGCGTGAAAGTAAAAAAGTAAAAGTAAAAACACCTAATTCCTAAACTTTCTGGAAACTCTTATTACACAGTACTATAGTATTTACAAAGATATTAAATTCCAGATGTGCTGACTGTTGACAGTCATTGATACAAGACAACACTACAGAGTGGACACTGAGTCACCCCAGTGAAATTCTCCTTCTTACTGTTGTTTTTGGTTCACTATTTCCTTAGTAGAGGGAGGGAAATATTTCTGGGTTAGTCATTCAACGGAAGCACAAGAAGCAGCTATTCTGGGAAAGAACATAAATGGAAACAGTGTGTTAAAAGTGCCAGCTGCCTGATGGTGTGAAGTTATGGTATTTATAAAAATGAGTATTATTTAACCTGTGTGGGGTTTTTTTTGTAAATAGAAGTAGCATCTACTCCAAAAATGGCTGAGTTTCTGCAGCTGGAAACTCTTGAATAGTGAATTTGGAAAGCGAAACTAGAGAAAGCTTCTTGCATCTATCAATATAGTCAAGCAGCCTTAAAATCCCACCTATACTACAGGGAGGGGTGTCTTTTTCACAGGGATTTAATGTAATAGTATTCACCCTGCAGAGCTAAATTCAGGTTTGGTGTCATTTTAAGGCTCCACTGCTGTACTTTGTCTACAAGAACTGACTGATGTTGGCTATGAAGAACTGACTGATGTTGGTGATATTGTAATGCCAGATGGATATAGGTTTATTATACAATGTAGATGAAATTTGCCTGGATCATTACAGCAAGTTACAACCTCTTTCTTTTCAAATAGCAAGAAAAGGCTGAGCTATAATTGACATGCTTTTTTTTTTTTTTTGCCTTGATTGGCAGCTTGTCTTCAAAGGTAGGAGCACACTGGGGAAGAACAGAGGGAATTTTCAAAAGAAACTCAAGGACTTTAGAAAGACAAGTTGATTTGTGTTCTATTTACCATGCATTCCTTTTCCAGTTCAGCATGAACACATCAGTAATGCTGGGTATCTATGCAATCATTGTTCCATCTCTCCTCTCATTCCTATTGACTTCCTACTAAGAAAATAATACTAACTAATGCCCTCTTTAATTGAACTGAATTCCTGATGCTATCTGAAGGGTTGGTGTGTGACAAACTGTTCAATCAAGTCATTTGTTTGTTTCATGTATTCTTTATCATGTATTCAGATAAACTCCAAAAGAACCAAAAAGCCCATCTGTTCTCAGCCAGCTGTACATTTGCCACCCTGGATTCTATCCCTCATCACTACAGATGGCTGCAGTTGCTTGTTTTGGTGTTGATTTTTTGTTGTTCTGGTTACTACAGCTGTTCCTCTCCAGCAGGACTCTAAGTCTTATACCCCAAAAGCTGGATTTAAGACATCCTGTTAAATGTGCAGTTTTACCAGGTATCTATCTTGAAAAAATAAATTCCTTTGGGAGAAACAATGCTCCTTTTCATATTCTGTCACTTCTCTGTTTTCTGATTCACTGAGGCTGAATGAGGAACAACAATAATTGTATTCCATGTCAATAGGTTAAACAAAGCTGGGTTCAAACAAAAAAAACCCTAGAACCTAATTTTATACATTATGGTTTTATATACTGGATAACCTTCCATATGCACAGAGACTCTAATAAATGTCACCTTTACAATTAGACAGTAAAATCAGTTTACTATAATGTATGTTTTATGCTAGTTTGATGTGACAAAAAAAATGAAAAGGCCTCAATCCGAGACAATTGTGAAATAAGAGCTGATTTCTATACTGGTCCAGTCATATCTCTTTAAATTCTTAATGGTATTACCTTCATTTTGAAGGTCCTTTTCACCTAATGCCAAAATACCAGAAAGGAAATATTTCTAGTGTAATGACTGTGGACCACTCATCAAATATTTACACATCCTTCCACACCCTTAACTCTGGAATAAGGAATTTGTGAACTGGAAATACTCCAAAATCAAACAAATTACCCCATTTTACATTCAAAATGAAAACACTTCATGTGAAAGGAGTCCAAATTCAACTATGAGCAGAGGTAACCAAGATGTTCTGGAATTTGCATCTAAATAAGTTTCTTAGCACTCTGCATGCCTGTTACCAAAAAGGAGATATTGAAACTAGAAATTAATGAGACCTACTCAGGTGTCTGGATACTCTCCTGCAAAACATCATGAACATAATCAGACTTGAGTCCCTGGTGAAAAAGTGGAAAGAGGGCAGGCTATTGACCATGACTTGTGAGGTCTGTGGCCACTCTAGACATTTGACATTCATATCCTGAGGGAACTGTAGTTGCAGCAGATGTTGATGTAATGAAATTGCATTCTGCGTGTGTTGGAATAAGAACTGCTCAGTTATCTGAGCATTCAACATTTATAGCAAGGTCGGCCTATACACCCTATGCCTGTCTTTTCCACAGGGCCCATTTCAAACCAGGTCTGCTGTCTGGTCTGAGGAAGAGTAGCTGTGTAGATCACTGCAAGAAATATTCTTGAATATTTGTTTGATATTGAAACATTCAGTAAATAAATCTATTGAAAATTTATACCCAGAAAAAAAGCCACCACAGTACAAGGTATTAGAGTTGAGTGAATAATTTGCCATGAATAATTTAGTCAGTGATTTTAGCCTTTTCTCGTGCATGCAGGATATCTTTGCTTTCTTTTATTAATACAATTTCCATAAATTCACTATGGTCAAGATGGTGGCTTACTGTACATGGGCACTCAGGGAAGAAAGGGGGTGTAAGCTTCCCCATTACTTGCCATCAGTCAGCCTACGTGCAGAGGGGACAGCAGGCGCCATGGGGATGCTACTTCCTCACAATGCCGGTGGTCGAGAAGTGAGTGAGTGGAGGGGGGTTGGGAATGAATGAAGCCAACACTCTACCCTCCCCAAACCCCATCCACCATAGCCAGTAACAGATTACTTCCCCCTGAAGCTAGGAGGGCAACCAAGGAAGGAACTGTGACTCTGAGTGAGGGGCTTCTTGTAGGATCGTGCAACTACACTCTTCCCCTTACTCAGGGCAAGATACAAAGTCTCATTCTTGCCCTATTTGAACTTATTTTCAATGACTGATTGCACATATTCAGAATTGCAGCTGTGATGCAGTGCTGTGATTAGTTATATAATATTAGTCAGATAGCATTGCTTCTGTTCCCTGATTGGATAAACCCGTAAGCACTTTCAGTGCAAGTACTTGGTTTCCCCATGTATGGAAATTTGGAATTTTCCTTTTTACAAACATTTTGCCAGTAAATCTTGATTGCTCTGTTGTTTGTTGAAAACAGAAAAGGGCTGGGAATGTGAGAGAATGCTCCAAATTACTTCATTTGAAAATTAAAATGAAGATTTGTGGAAAAATCTTTATTTTTCCTGCTTGAGATCTATTTTATGAAGGTTAGACTGCATAGGTGGTAGCTTGAGCATTCGTTTAAAATCTGGTGGGGTAGATTTTCAATAAGGCATGTGGAGGTTTAGCCACACAACTCCTTTTGAACTTTATGGAAATTTTGTGGCAAGCTCTCTTTGCCCACCACTTTGAAAATATTCTGCAATGCATTAAATTAAAGTACATATCGAAGACTAAATATTGATCTATGAACTACTGGGATATTTGTGCTCCTCTGGGACAATGCAGATCACAAGCCTAGGGCATGAGAGGTGGGGGACAAGGCATTCTCTACCAAGGAGACCCATCTGTGGAATGAACTTTCAGAAGAGGAGAAAAATAAAAAAAATCTAGCTCTTATACAGTGATTTGCACCAGTAGATCTCAAAGCACTATACAAAGGAGGTCAGTATCATTTCCCCCATTTTACAGATGGACAAATTCAGAATTAAGCTGTCTTTAGGAAACAATGTACAACCTTCTTTAAGGGAACTTTAGCACCATAAAAAGGACATTGACATCCTCTTCTATTCCTGCCCCCAAAGAATTAAAAAAAAATCAAAATAAAAAAGACACACAACTAATAAACTAATCAACCAAAGAAAAATAATCTTACCACAAGTGTAATTTTATACCTCCAAAATAGGAGAAAGGATAGTCACTCAACAAATCCTTAGAGGAGCTTTGCATTGCTAATCTATTTTAGGTGGAAGGTGCTCAGGCATTGTGATTATGGGTGGCATTCCAAAGCCCTAACATAGATTAAATACATATTCTGACAGCAAATAATACACTTGGGATATATAGACAGGGTATAGGCAAAAACTAAGGTATAGCATTCAAACCCAGACATGACCTTTTGGGGGAGGGGAGAGGGAAAGGGGTTGGGAAGAAATATCATTCAGGAACTCGTTGGCTAAAATATTTTTAGCTACTGTTATTTTGCAAGAAATAATAGCAGCACAAAATAGATTAAACTGTATACATCTCTTCAATACTTTGCTTTCCTGAAACCTCTCTAACTGCCCAAAATCAGCCCTCTTGTGTTTTATACTTTGATAAAATATTTGCTGCATTTTTTAAAAATAATAAAATACTAAGGATGATGGAGCTGTGTATAATATGAACATGGGTTCTCACATTAGCAATGAAATCTCTGGCAGAATATTTACAACTCGTATTGCTTTTCAAGAAAATGTAACAAATTATTAAGAGTGTATCTGAGAGAGAATGTACTGTATCACCCAGGAGCACAATTAGGGTAGTGTAATGCAAATGGCATTGGTCTGAAGCAACCATTATGTGTTGTAAAGAATTATGTAAAATCTACATAAGAAGGGGGCAAAAGTTAATGTTGCACTGAGGTTATTAGTTGTACAATGAGAATACACTCACTATACATGTATGGTCATTGCCCTTTTCATAAATAGGGGCATTGCACATAAATAAAAAAGCACAGCACCAGAAAATATAGTAGCTTGCCAGCAGTCCCTTACTAAACACTGAACAGAGCCATTGCCAATCTAACCTTTGAGCTTTTGGAAAGAGTGCAGCAATTATGATAGATAAAGAATTTTTGTCCATTTTTTAGTTTAATCCTCTCTCATTATATTTCACATTGATAATATCCAGCTACAGCACTATTTCAAATAATATTAACACTTTCAAGGCACTGGGCCAAACTCCGAGATGCTCACTGAAGATGGTGGTATAAATTGTAGATTGACAAGTCAAATTCACATGTGGTTACCTCTTAGGCATAACCCATGGAACACAATGCCATTGTGCCACAGATGTAATTTACATGCCGAAGGGAGTGGGTTGTGTCAGGAAAAGCAAACTACAGGAAGATATAAGAAGGTATTAGATATGGAGGGCTATTTCTGTCCTCTGTTTAAAAATAAAGTAGATTTTTAAAAACCTGCTCTGTCTCTTAGCCTTGCAAGTCACAGTCCATTTGATAATGACTCCAGTGAAGGGAGCCAGATTGTGAATAAATTGGACAAGTCCGTTATATCTTAATAAATATGGCATAGATAAGACCAGATCCTGCTCTCAGTTACGTTGGTGCTCAGTAGAGTAACTTTGACATCAGTCAGGTTACTCTTGATTTACCCTGATATAATAAAGTAATGTATTAAAGATGCAAATGGAAAGGCTCTTAGTACAGAAGAAGAACAAAGGAAAAGCTGGGCAGAAAATTTTCAGGCTGTTTTAAATAGACCAAGCCCAAGTGAACTATTAGACATACATAATGAAGATCCATCAGTAGAGCTTGGTTTTGATTTATCAGATATTACAGTGGAAGAATTTAGAAAAGCCATCAGAATACCCAAAAAGGGGAAAGTAGCTGGAGAGGATAACTACTGGGGAGATGCTTAAAGTAAGCTCTGGACTTTCCTTGTGTTTTTTTAAAAGAATATGGAATGAAGAAAAAGCTCAACCAAGGAGAAGAAAGGCCTTATAGTAAAATTGCCAAAGAAGGGTTAGCTTACCAACTCCAGTAACTGGATAGGAATCACAATACTCTCAGTGCTTGGGCAAATAATATGCAACATCATCCTGGAGCATAACAAACAATTAGAGCCTCAATTTAGAGAGGAACAAGCAGTTATTAGACTATTGAGATCATGTGCAAACCATGTTGTTGTTCTCAGACATATTATAGGACCAAGTGTAAAGTGGCAAGCACCTCTTGTGATAAATTTTATAGATTTCCAGAAGGCTTTTTATAGCAAACACGGAGACAGTCTTGGAAAAGTATGGCACAATATGGAATGCCATAAAAATAATTAAATCAAGGTTCTGTATCAGGGGTGGCCAAATTTACTGGCCCTCCAAGCCGCATAAGACAATCTTCAGAAGTTCAAGAGCCAGGGCACACCTGCTGAGAACTGGGGATCAGGGCTTCTGCCCCATTCTTGCTGGGCCACACGTTAACGGTAAAAGAGCGGCATGTGTCTCACAACCACAGTTTGGCCAACCCCAGTCTATATGATAATGCCAAATGGGCAGTCAGAGATGGTCATACCATCAGCCAATGGTTTGTAGTGAAAACTGGAGTAAAGCAAGGTTGTATTATGTCCCCACTATTGTTTGCACTGGTCATTGTCTACGTCATGAAGAAAATAGCCACAGAAGGCAATCAAGGAATTTTATGGACAAATGATGAAGTACAATTTTATGACTTCATTTTTGCTGATGCCATCAGCATCATCTTGCTTAATGGAAGAAAAGACACAGTTTTTGGCAGATACAGCAAATCAAGTAGGCTTGTTTGTCAATGAGGGGAGGCAGATTATCTAGCTATCCATGACCCAAATGTAACCATTAGAGTGAATGAAGAAACACTAGAAGAAGTAAATCATTTTACCTATCCAGGAAGTGAGATGCGCAGTGATGGTGACCCCATGCTAGATGTAAAGCAACTAATATCAAAAGCAGCAAACAACTTTCATAAACTTGAAAAGATTTGGGAAAGTAGCATGATTGGCACTGACACAAAAATATGAATTTTGAACACTGGCATTATGTCTGTCTTCCTTTATGGAGCAGAGTCATGGAAATCTACAACAGAAATTGATAAGAAGAGAAACTCATTCCAAAATAAATGCCTGGAGAAAATTATCAAACTCCATTGGAAAGACTTTCTTGCAACGTCAGAAATTCTAAATAGAGCAAATCAGTCTAAAGCATCAAACATGGTACAAAGATGATTATGGATATATTTAGGACACACTTTAAGAATGCCACCAACACAGCTTCCATGGCAAGTGATAATATGGACAACACCTGGAAAGAGAAAAAGAGGGCAACTTCGAGAAACATTATGCAGAACAATATGAAAGAAGCCAATTCCATCAACAGACACCTAAACAGACCAGCAGAAGAATGGAATAAATGGTGGAAACTTGTGGATGCCCTATGCAGCTGAAGGTGCAGGAGGATTAAGACTAAAGAATCGAGAGAAGGATTTGTCCTGTTGTGTCCTTAAGTATATTTAATCCATAGCAGGATACAATCCCTTTTTCATCTAATTTTAGAGCTGTACAGATAATAGAGTACCACCTGCAATTGGGGTCCCTCTTTTATCCACCTTCTTGACACAGTAAAATATCTTAGCCAATTCTGGCCTGCAGGTGGTGCAAAAGGTGATTTAAAACCACGCCCCACCCCAACCTCCAGCTGTGCCTTCGATGCTTTGCATCGTGTAAGGCACAGCCCAGCATCTGTCCCATCATTCCTAAAATTGTCATTTCTAAGGATATGTTTTTTCCAAATATAGTCAGTCTAGGGAAGAGATGCAAAAGGGTTACCCCATGGGTTTATAACAGTGGATCATGCAGTCACATACCCAGCCTGTCTATAATTTGCTGGAACCCTCTTGGTTAGAAGTAGTGAAGATGCCAGCGTTATCTTTATATAAATTGTGAAACTTGGCCTTATATATGATGGGTGTCCTCTCACTGCAGAGCCCAATTATCCTCTTGTTAATGTTTGAAGAATACAGCCAATTATAATGAAAAGCTTTTGAAAGTTCATGTGACATCATTACATTCAGCACTGTTCTTCTGAATGTTTGGTAAATGTATAATAGTGGAGCACTCAAAGCCAGGTAACAGAAATAATGTGTGAATATTAGCCTCCACCTTCAATAATTTAAGTCAGACCTCATTACACATAATACCTGCATCATGGATCCGTGAATAAATATTTTCATACCTACATGCAAAAAATATAACCCGGTGTTAGATGTACTTGAGACACAGTACATCTCCCACTACAAAGATGTGCTAAACAAAGTGCCCTTGGGCTAGTGAAAGCTATTATTATTTATTTGTTGAGGACTGATAGTTTGCTCAGTGCCATATAGGATGTGGAGGAATTCAACAACTCCACCCCAGGTAGCTCATAATGTAAAAAGCTTCCCAGGCCATGGACCTTCTTTCTCATGTTTTTGCTCTCTGTCCTTCCAAGAAAATGTTATCAAAATCTGAAGGTGGACTTTTCAGTTCAGCCACAGAACTGAAGAGCTTGATTTTCACAAATATACAAAGTTGTCCATGCACAGGGAGCGGGGAAGAGAGCTACTGCTCCATGTGATGTCAGCCATGCATTGATACTGACACCAAGTCCCCAGTTGGTGTAAATTAGTATATGTCAGTTTATACTAGTTGGATATCTGGCCTTGATAACACATAAGGATTATTTTTAGGTATTTGTCTAAGGCAGGGACAGTGCAAGGAAGTTTCTTGTACTAGCCCTGTGGCCCCCCGCAGCTAATGCCAACCTCCCCCCCCCCCCCCCCGGCCGTGGCAGCCAGCTTCCCCCCCGCGGCAGCTCCCCACCCCTCCGCGGTGGCGGCTCACCTCCCTGCCCGCCCGCGGGCCGCAGTGGCTCGCCTCCCCACTTCCGCCCCCCCCCCCCCAGTGGCCAGCCCCCCCGCCCATGGCAGCTCACCTCTGCCGGCAGCAGCAGCTCCTGGGAAGCTGCGTTCTCGGCGGCGTTTCGGCGGCCACTTTTATTGCTGCTGAATCGCCACTGGGAGTCGCCGCCCCCCAAATCCTGGCGCCCTAGGCGACCACCTAGGGTTGCTTAGTGGGAGTGCCGGCCCTGGTCAAAGGAATTAGGGAAAATGGGAAAGAAGATGACTGTGGGGGGAGGGGAAAGGACCAACAACTGAACTTTCTTCTGGATAACAGATATAAACAACAATGAAGGTGATTCTGTTAAATACTGATGATTTGGCAGCTTCCTAATAATTTATTTTGGAATATTGGTGGTGGTTCTCTTTAAGATCTTTCAATGCTGCATGCTGAAGGATGAGGACAGGTGTTGGAAAGGTTAATGGCCTACAAGGACAAATCAAATAGCTGGGATCAATTAAGTGCAGGGATGCCCCAGATATGCCTCTTTTTCCTGCCTATGTACCTTATACCAGGGAGGCAGGTGGCATAAGAACTTGTACAGTGACCCCACATCACTGGAGGATTATCCTTGCCAGGTAGTATCCTTCACTGGGCAACTGAGCTGAGTTTGGGGCTGCACTGTATCACTGCAGGAGCACTCCAAGGAGTCTAATGGGCTAGAAAACCTAGACTGAGGTGTTTATTTTTGTCTAGGGAAATTAACTGTCCTCAGCTGACTCCTTCCAAAAAATGCGAAACAACATGTTCAGATAACAATAGAGACATGTCCTGGGAATGTGACACATTGACTCTTTAGCCATGCCTTGCAATTTGAAATTATCTGAACTTTACAATGTCTGATTGTATTGAACTACTCCAAATTTTTCGTACTCCAAATGCAATTTTTATAAGAAAAAGCACTCTTTTTCATTTGGAATGTTAAATACATGTTCTGGGGAAATTGAGATGTTGAAGCTTGAATGGGTAGCTTAGTCTTATTACTCATTGGAATTCATATTTTCCATTAAATCTCAACAGGACAAAAGTAGCTATGAAATATGGGTAAGACATTTTCATTCTGAGGCCCATGAAATGTGGGTGGCAGCTGATTGATGTCTGAACTGAATGAGAGAGAAAAATACAACACTCTGAATTAAAACTAAAACTATACTGAATTCTCTGCTAGTAATCTAGGTAGATGGTGAACCTGCCAAACCAAGTGGTAGCAGGTTCAATATAGTACAATGTATTTTTGGCTAGTAGTAAGAAACTTAGTCATTTAGTAAAAGATGTATGTTGAAATGTATGAAATAACACAATGTATGCATATCACATGACACTGTGTGAGATGGCATATTGTAGTATATGGTGACATGTTTTTGATGCTTTAAAGAAATACCCTTTTCTTTGCTTAAAGAGCAAGACTTGGGAAAGGAGGGCAGATATGACTATGGTACAGGCAGAAATTGGTAGTGTCTCTTCAACAGTCAACCTTTGTCTGACATGGGTACAATATTTAGCAGCGTGCCTAGCTTCAGTTTTTGAGAGACATCATATAGCTTGTAAAGCTTTAGGATCCAGGTTACAGTAGCTGATGGGTTTGCATTTCCTCATTAACTTATTCCTGATTGTGCAAGCCACTCCTTCTAATCAATGGCTATGCTAAATCCATGATCCTGTGCACCTGAGGGAGGAGGTAATTGGCTCCCTTTTGAAGTTTTGTCAATGCTGTGCTATGATTGTGCTCACAGAATCATTAAATTATAGATCATTTGGAAGGGGCCTCTTGGATCCTCTAGTTCAGTTTCCTCCTTAACCTGAATCAGACAAATGGCTCTGGGTTGTTAGTACTTGGCAGAGATTAATCCTTTATCTGTTGGAGATTTTAAAAAATAACACTTTGGGATTCAGGAATATAGCTAGCCAAGCAGAAACAGGAATTAGGATAACAGCTATGGCAAACGGTACACAGACAAAAAGAACGGTGGAATGTAGTGCTTTGTCCAGGAAGAATGTCCTGTATTTTAGAAGGGTTAAAAACATTTCAGAAGTCACTTTTGGGGGAGGAAGTGGGAGTGAATCTTCAGTTCTCACTAAGCTTTTAGCTGCAATTCTATATAAGCATAACTTGCTAATATAACATGTTACGTTTTTGAAATACCAGTAAGTGCATGTTAAACACAGTAAGATTAACATATGGCGACATATAGAAAAATGGCAGGCCTGATTTTCAGAGGAACAACACCCTAATGCCTCTATTCCTTTTATAAGCATTTAAATTTGAGAGAGCAAAAACCTGAGCTTGAACATTTAAACCATTAACACCCATATAGACACATTCAGATAGCCAGCAGCAATATTATGGAAAAATAAATTAAACCAAGGGAGATTCTCTCCTTTGTATATACTGGCAGGGATCATCTCCCATCCAAAAAGAGGACTTCAAAGCACCACACCAAGTGCAACAGCAATAAGATCCCCTAGGTCACCCAATATTTGAAAATCAAATATATTGTATATGTAACCCAAGTGGAGCTTGTAGAGAGGAATACATACAAACTCATTGACGTTCTCCATCCCACTGCAGAAGGGAAGGTGGCCCTGCCTATAAATGAGGCTATCATGCAGCCAGCCAAAATGATCTGGCAGACCTCTTCCTCCATTCCCTTGGTGGCCAAATGAATGAACCAGAGATTTTTCATTCCATCCCAGTGGTTTGAGCAATTTTATCTGCATACCACCACGGTCTCATTACTTGTGGCTGTGGTGAAAGAGAGAAGTTTACAGAGTCCGGCTAAGGCTACCCACAAGGACAAAAGCACTAACAAACTTAATCTTTTTGCCAGAAAAGTGTTTTCCATTGCAAATCTACAACTCTGACTTGCCAACTATCATACCCTATTGTCATGGTATGACTTCTCCAATTGGAAAGCCATATACCAGTTTCCCACCAAGCTTCCTGAAGATTCCAGGGAGCAATTCTAATCGCTCATGGCTGAGGCATGCCTCGTCTCTCAGTCAACACTGCAGGCTTGTAGTGGATGTTGCGGATTCTGCAGCCAAGGCCATGGTGACAGCTGTAACAATGTGCCAGTCCTCTGCGGGGATTCCTGTGGAGGAATGTTCCTCATTCTCATAGAAAACAGATGAGACTTTGCCTACCCTGAAGTCCTTGGGCCTCTACACTCTGACAACAAAGAGGTAAATATCATCTCCATACCAGCCTAGCCAGTAGCATTACCCCTTCCAGCAGGCTGGCCAACCTGAGAGGAGGCAAAGATTGCAGCAGATGGGGCATCACCTAGACAGTTAATTAGTATCCTAGACACAGCATTGTCTTTTCTGAACTGATGGATGAACCAAGCAAATGTATGTAGAGGATTTCCCTTCTACTGGCCTCTCCCATCCATGTCTCTGGTAACGGATGACTTGGCCATGGAATGGGGAGTGCATCTGGGAATCCTACAGGATCAGGTGTTGTGGGCTACCCAGGAATCCAGGCTCCACGTAAATGTTTCAGAGTTGCAAGCAATATTTTGTGCATGTCAACAGTTCCAGTCTCATGTCCAAAGCAAGACTGTCCAGGTTCTCACCAACAGCACTACAGCAGTGTTTTATGTTAACAAACAAGGTTGTGCAAGGTCCAACAGGCTCTGCCAAAAGACAGTAAAGTTATGAAACTGGTGTATTCAGACCTTGGTCACCCTTAAATCATCTCACCTACCAGGGATTCAAAATGGCCTTGCAGATCATCTGAGCAGATCCTTCAACTTTGACCACAAATGGTCTCTCAGCATGAAAGTTCTAGCTTGGGTATTTTGTAGGGCTGTCAAGCGATTAAAAAAATTAATCGTGATTAATTAATTTGCTCTGTTACACAATAATAAAATACCCATTTATTTAAATGTTTTTGGATGTTTTCTACATTTTCAAATATATTGATTTCAATTACAACATAGAATACAAAGTGTACAGTGCTCACGTTATATTTATTTTTTATTACAGTGAAATAGTATTTTTCAATTCATCTAATACAAGTATTGTAGGGCAATCTCTTTATTATGAAAGTTGAACTTACAGAGGTAGAATTATGTACAAAAACCGCCTGCATTCAAAAATAAAACAATGTAAAACTGTAGAGCCTACAAGTCCAATCAGTACTACTTCTTGTTCAGCCAGTCGCTCAAACAAACAAGTTTGTTTACATTTGCAGAAGATAATGCTGCCTGCTTCTTATTTACAGTGTCACCTGAAAGTGAGAACATGCATTTGCATGCCACTGTTGAAGCTGGCGTCACAAGATATTTACATGCCAGATGTGCTAAAGAGTCATATGTCCCTTCATGCTTCAACCACTATTCTAGAGGACATGAGTCCATGCTGATGATGGGTTCTACTCGATAACAATCCAAACCAGTGAGGACTGACGCATATTCATTTTCATCATCTGAGTCAGATGCCACCAGCAAAAGACTGATTTTCTTTTTTGGTGTTTTGGGTTCTGTAGTTTCCACATCAAAGTGTTGCTTTTTAAAGACTTCTGAAAGCACGCTCCACACCTCATCCCTCTCAGATTTTGGAAGGCACTTCCGATTCTTAAACCTTGAGTCGAGTGCTGTGGCTATCTTTAGAAATTTCACATTGGTATCTTCTTTGCATTTTATCAAATTTGCAGAGACAGTGTTCTTAAAATGAACATGTGCTGGGTCATCATCCAAGACTGCTATAACATGAATATATGTCAGAATGAGGGTAAAACAGAGCAGGAGAAATGCAATTCTCCTCCAAGGAATTCAGTCACAAATTTAATTAACACATTATTTTTAATGAGCCTCATCAGCATGGACGTATGTCTTCTGGAATGATGGGCAAAGCATAAAAAGGCATATGAATCTTTAGCACATCTGGCACGTAAATTATGACAACAGCTACAACAGTTCCATGAGAATGCCTGTTCTCACTTTCAGGTGACATTGTAATTAAGAAACAGGCAGCATTATCTCCTATAAATGTAAACAAACTTGTTTGTCTTAGCAATTGGCTGAATGAGAAATGGGACTGAATGGACTCGTAGGCTGTAAAGTTTTACATTGTTTTGTTTTTGAGTGCAATTATGTAACAAAAACCTTACATTTGTAAGTTGCACTTTCATGATAAAGAGTTTGCATTGCAGTTTTTGTATGAGGTGAATTGAAAAATACTTTCTTTTGTTTATCTTTTTTACAGTGCAAATATTTGTAATAAAAATAATATAAAGTGAGCATTGTACACTTTGTATTCTGTGTTGTAATTAAAATCAATATATTTGAAAATGTAGAAAAACATCTACAAATATTTAATAAATTTCAGTTAATATTCTATTGTTTAATAACGTGATTAACCGTGAACAAGGTCCAGCTTGAATGAACTGGTCACTGATCCACCATACACAATTTTCTTCAAGATCCAGCTTGGACCACACCTTAATTAGCATACTCTCTTGGACTCAAGTATACCAAGCTCATCCTCAAAATACTGCATTTAGAAATAATTCACTTTCTGTCTCCACTGTACCCAAGGACTTTCCAAGAGGATTTGGAGGGATTAAGCTGAGCTGGCAAAATTCATGGAAACTATTCTGCACTTCTCAGCTATGCAATTACATTGCAAATGAAATGTTAAGGCTAAATGTGCCAAGAAAACCTATGTTCTAGTTGAAATTATCCTTGCTCCTAAATATTCCATACAGAAAACTATATTAAGAAAATTAGAATGGTTACAGTTGAGAGGTTAAACACTCAAAAGTCTGGAAATGCCAACGTTAAGGTTGAACTTGAAACCTTAGTTCTGTCCCATTGTGCTACAGCCTTTAGGTACATGATCAAATAATAATTCTCTGATAATACAGTATTGAATAATACATAATTCTGTAATGTCTGTAAAGGGTAGGTTTGCTGTTTGCTACCTGGATATTTCAGAGTAGGTATATGAAAGATTTTATTTTTCTGCTCTGTTTGCTCTAATACTTGGGCATAACTCATAAGATATTAAACTCCTAACTGTGTCCCTTTACAGTGCTGTTTGGTAAAGCAGAGATAATGAAAAGCCTAATGGGAAAAAAGTTGGGCTTCAAGATATCTAATTGCCTCCAAACAGAAATATGTAGGGTGATAGACATGCTCAAAGTTAAATGATTCAAAGAAACAAAAAAAAAGTCAGCCAAATGTCATGCTAAACTCAAACCATACTTTTTAGTGTCTCCGTGTAAATGTGGGAATTATCTGTATTAAGTTTTATGATTGTCATATCTGTCTTGGGATTTAGTGGTTCTTGTGTTGCTGCACAAAGCACAGCTAAGGATTTACATCAGTTTGAGCTAGCTTTGGACTGCAAGAACCCAAGAAAATGGCTGTGGACAGAGCCCATTTTCCAGTACTCAAAAGGACAGTGGGGATGGGATGTTAATTCATTTGAGTTTTACCTCCGTGAATGTGGAATGAGGGTTTGGCTAGTTCCATGGGTAGGAGGAGTCTCCAGCTTGAAAATCCCCGTGGGTTTTAGGTGGGGACCTTCAAACAAAGAGTTTAGAAGCAGAACTGCTGAGCCTTGGAGAAGAGGGGATCAGAATACTGATAGAGTAACAAGATGTCATATGGTCTACAGATACTGGGGTCTCAGGGATAAGTGGGGCCTGTCTAACTTGCAAGGGATGACCAAATTTAGGTAAGAGAATATTTGTCGTGGCTTTTGTTATTTTTAATCCACTTCTCGCTGCTTGTGATTATGGTCCTTTGGACAAATAAAGCATATTCTGTTTTGAATAAACCAGCTGAGCTCACAGCTCTTAGAGAGGATTCCATAGCGGGCCAAATGCAGGTGGACCATGTGGTTGGTAAACAGGGATTGCAGTAGCCTGGTGAACCACAGGGATTCCAATCTGAAAGAAGTGCAGGTGGCCTGTGGCTTGGAAAGAATGCCCACCCTGGGACACTGAAAGAGGGATCACAAACACAGCTTGTCCTTGAACTGCAATACTGTAATACTCTGGGTTCTGGACGGG
The DNA here is from genome assembly GCA_033296515.1 of Macrochelys suwanniensis. NCBI lineage: Eukaryota > Metazoa > Chordata > Testudines > Chelydridae > Macrochelys > Macrochelys suwanniensis. Next base: position 70,723,734 of record CM065780.1, on the reverse strand, counting down.
CTCAGAAGCAGATATGCAATGATACCATAAGAGTCTATCCTTATAAGATTTCCATCCCAATTTAACAGACCCATATAATATTCTTATGATATAATATTTTGAACACCTTAGCTATGATTTCGCAAACTCATCCAGTAATTCAGATCAGCATCCAGACTATTGGGTGTTTATCTGTGTTGAATCGCTGAATGTATTGAAGTTCTCCTGTAGCTACTATAGAAACTAATTACAGGACTAGGTAGTTCACGCTAATAATGGAAACTATTCATGGATGATTATCATATGGGTGATTTTCTGGGATAAGTAAATGATTTCCTGTGCTTCAGAAGCCTGTTGATAAATTACATGATTTTTTAGGTCATCGAGCCAGCTGTTCTTATTTGTTTGACTCTGGGAGACGCAACATGGTATCCATAACATCTGATCCAACCAAAAGAATTCTGGAAAAAAAATATTTTTCAAAAAAAAGTTATACAAATAGTTGGAGAAATCTCAGTGGGTTTTGTTTCTGTTCCCTGATTGAAGGACTTAAGTAATTAAATGTTGCAGTGTAAATTTTGAACTGTATGTTCTTTTGTAATATGCAAAAATTATGCTGTGTTTGGTTAGTCACATACGTCATTTAATCAGGCACTGCAAACAGTATACCATGTGATTCATCCAACCAACACCGTGTAAATTATGAATATTCACAACAAACTGTTTGCAACCCATCTACAGACCGAGATTTATTTGCTGTAGAAAGTTGTGAATAATTGTCAATATTTGTAGTACCCCTTGCCTGATCTGGCTTAAATTACTCTTTGTTATTTTGTCTACCATCCAAAGTGTACATTTTGGGTCAAATTCTGCTTGCAGATACACTTGTGAAACTCCACTGATCGCATGGATATAACAGAGCAGAATTTGACCTAAAGGCTGACAGGCTCCTGAATGCTGCAACTAAGCAACATGGCTTTAATTTTACTTTTTAGCATTTTGTTTCCAAAGAAAATACCAACAATCACAACCAAACATATCACTGTGTTATATTTAGATCAGTACTGTCCAGTGAAACCCGTAAAGCTTGGTCATTTTCATGCATCTCCATGAGCTCCTTCTCTGAATGATAGTTGGCATACTGCAGAAGGCATGTGAAATCAGGGTTGTTTCAATGCTATATTTATCTTTTCTCAGATAAGTCCTTGTCTTATTTTTAAACATTGACCATTTCATAGATCAAAGTGGGGGATAAATAGTTCTGCACACCAAGGAAGAAGTAGCTGCTATTGCACAGACCATGGCTGTGTATGGGCACTAATCCTAGGGATCCATCACAAGACTTTGATAATAGCATGAGTCAAATTCTTTGAGTCCTTGCTGACAGAGTTGGCATTTATGTGAGTATAGTCAAGTGCCAAAGTCATTTGAGGGCCATCTAAAACTTCTGTACATATTTCCTAGAAATATTTTCATTGGCCAAAAGGGCATTATCCTAAAATTGTTCACCAGAACCAGTAAATTTCCTTCCAAAAAGGGACAGATAGTAAATTGTTTTTCTAATTGTGTCAATAGTTTAAAATCTCTTCCTATATCTGTTGTGAAATATAGGAGACAAAAAGCAGCCAGAGCTCAAATATATCCACAAATATTTATAAAGTCTCTATTAGATGGATTCAAAACATAAACTCTAAACAAGTAGTAGTATAATAATAATACTTAATAATACCTAGCTTTTATATAGTGCTTTTCATCAGTAGATCTCCAAATACTTTACAAAGGAGGGCAGAATCATTATCCCCATTTTATAGATAGGGAAACTGAGGCAAAGAGCAGGGAAGTGACTTACTTAACATTACCCAAAAGGCCAGTGGCAGAGCAAGGAGCAGAACCCAAGTATTGCTCTAAAAAAGAGGTTGGAGCTTGAGATACCTCTCTCTCTCTCTGTGTGTGTGTGTGTTTAGAGGCTATGCCTAACTATTCTTTAACTCTGTTCCTCTATCCAGGGCTCTGATCAGTCATGCCAGATCCAGGATTTTTGGTGCTGCTTGTCGTCCTGACTCGTCACTACTCCTTCTCATTTCTGACCTGGCTCATGAGGCCTTGGTCCTTGCCTCTACTGGGCCTGGTTCTGAGATTGACTGTTGTTGTTCCTTATTTTGCACTTTCAATAGTAAAATCTGGTTTATATTTTTCTGGTTCAGTTGTTGATGCTTCTTTCTGAACTCCTGGTGCCCTTAAGTTCATTCTCATGGCTGCACATACTATTACATATGTGCATGGGGATTTAGGAATGCAAATCCTATTGACAACGAGTTTGACAACAAATTCCTATTTCCTGATGGGCGTATGTTGCTCTATATGTTTACTTCAAACTCTGCAGACTACAGAGAGCACAAAGATACCTTATTTGTCATGAAATGCCTTTGAGTTTATCCAGATTCCTTTGTCTGTCTTTGTCCAGAGAACTCTTTCATTAAAACAATAAAAGAAAATATAAGTGTGGTGTTATAGAAAAGCTTCCAGAACTGTGCCCAGAATTTAAGGATCTCCCTAAAAAGTGTTAAATCCAGTGCTCCCTCTGCAGTGCGATTTCTTCTGTGGGTGGCCTTGCCATCTGAAATTATTGGCATTGTTGAGCTGTATTCATTAATTCATGTGAAAAATATTTTTGTAAAAAATATAGATCAGCTGATCTTGCTTCTGGCAAGATCTGAGGCTGTTATTCAACATGCCAGTCAGTTGTCCTTTGGTGCCAGCACTGGTTGCAGAAATTGATTGATTTAGCTGGCACAGCAGGTTACAAAACAGCTAATTAAAATCTAAACAAAACCCATGGAGAACACAGAGAATAGTGGTGAGAAAAATAGAAGACAGGTGTGGGGTACATTACCAGGCAAGTCACAGAAGTGATTCTGTTTTTAATTTTTGTAGGGATTTATGGAATGGAACAACATTTATTTAGACATTTCAAATACATAGTTCAAGGTGCACATACATATTTATGGAATGCAAAGCCACATTTAAACCTAGGGTTGCTGGTGTTGCTAGCTCAAGCATCCTTCATGATCTCAACTACTGTGACATGGCATTATACAAGGAGAGGGGAATGGAATCTAAAGTAGCCTAGCAAGACAAAATAATTGATTACTGACAAAGTTCAGACTCCAAAAAAGATGGCAACCTCTTGGACAAACAGAAATGGGGAAAAAACCTTCCTGTTCACTGCTGCCTCCTGAATCTCCAGAATCTGCTTTGATCCACTAAGGTCTCTAAGTGGCAAGCCTGAGTAGCAAATGGTACTCAAACTTCTTTAATTGTTATGCAACCTCCACTATTTCCTCCAGATTTTGACTCCGCCTGAACAATATTTCCCCCATCTTATCCAGGATGACCATCATTCAGCATCTTTTGTCCCTTGAAAGTGTCAACTTCTCTGAGGCACTGGGAAAGTGTTGTTCAGGGTTGATGAAATAGAGATCTGGAGCACAATGTCATTCACATGCTGAAGGCACTGCAGCTCCACTGCTTCATATACATGTTTGAAAGAGGGATAGCAAAATGGATGTGGAACTCTGCATCAGAGTCCTTGATTGCACAGTACTACTTTCTGGGTACTCTCAGAAAGAAAGAAAAAAAGCTACTTGCGCAAATCCTCCTATGTGTACCAGGGCCCACTGGCATGTCAACGGAGGGGTCAACATTGGCATAGGTATCTTATAAATCTAACAGAATCAGCATGGACACTTGATCTCGATACAACACCAGGAAAACAACAGCCTTAACACAGAAGACCAAGCTGACCAGATCAGTCTTCATAGCATGTCTAAATCTAAATTGACTAGAGTCAAGGAAATCAAAGATTTACTCACGTTACATGGCGACCACTTCCTCAATAACTCTCTGCCCTAAGAGATATAAGATTAAACAAAGAATAGTTGGTGAGAGTCTCAGAATCCAGATTTGTTTTTCGGTACATGAGCTGAACATCACTTCTTTCCCTTTTCCTCCAGGATTAAGGCATTGACGGTCTTCTCCCATAATAGACACAGTGTCTTCCCACTCACTTTTAATATCCAGGAGAGAGGCGGGTAATAACTTGGAGCTCCCTGAGCACTTCCCAAATTTGAGTGAAACCTGCTGAAGCTCAAGAAGTGAAGACTTCCCTTTTGTTCTGCTTCGTAAACCTTCTTGTCATATTCAAGATTGGACTATCAAATTCAAGTGGAAAAGAAATGAAACATTCCTTATTTTTAAATACAAGGGTAACCTTAGATTGCCTCCCCTAAACTGAAAAAGGAGTTTGTAGTAACAGGACAGGATCAGCTGCTTGATTTCTCCTTGGTTGATAAGGTAGTTTTCCTACCTGAAATAGTGGCACTAAGACCTTAAAACTGCACAAAAATGTACTCCTAAACTCAGGGTGATCAGAGGGTAGTTGAAACATAACAACTGTGAATTGTTCTATGGACTTTAAGATTTTTTTTTAGTACTTCCAATCTTTGAATAATTCTTTCCTAGCAGATGTGTAATTATGAAGCTGATTCATCATTTTTGGAGAGTTTCTCTGCTTCATTTTTAGACAGCCAAAGTTTCCCCTGAGCATACTATAATATTTTGATAGATCCTAGAGGCTAGTTAGGCTGATGGGATGATGGGGCAAGTGGGAGCACTTCTCAGCAGCAGAATAAACTGTGTACCTAAACTCTTCTTACTGAAGCATGCAGCAGGAAAATGCCAGGGACAGGTGTTTGCATGGTAAAGATGCTTAAGGCTGCTGAAGCACTTAGTAGCTTCAGGATATCTAAAAGTGCTGCCTATATTAAAATATGAATGGTGTCTATCCTTTAAGGCTGTGTCAAAGAGGAAACACTCATATTTTTCATTGATTCTAAGATTGCAAGGCCAGAAGGGATCATTCGGTCTGACTTCCTGTATAACACAGGCCGTAGAACTTGCCCAAAGTAATTTCTAGAGCAGAGCTCTTAGAAAAACATTCACTCTTGATTTAAAAGTTATCATTGACGAAGAATCTACCATGACTCTTGGTAAATTGTTCCATTGGTTAATTATTCTCACTGTTAAAAATTTTCATCTTATTTCCAGTCTGAATTTGTCTAACTTCAACTTCCAGCCATAGGCGCCGACTCCGTGGGTGCTCCAGGGCTGGAGCACCCACAGGGAAAAATTGGTGGGTGCAGAGCACCCACCGGCAGCTCCCCGCCATTCCCAGGGCCCACGCACAGCTCCCTGCCAGTCCCGGGACCTTACCTCAGCACCGGGAGATGTTGCGGGGCCCCGCCCCCAATGCTGGGCGACATTGCATCGGCGTCGGGGGCGGGGGCCCACAACGTCACCTGGCATCAGGGGCGGGGCCCGGCATCGGGGGCGGGGCCCCGCCATGTCGTCCGGTGTCGGGGGTGGGGCCCGGCATCAGGGGTGGGGCCCCGCCCCCGACACCGGGCATCAGCCCCCACCGGCGCAACAGGAAGTCGGCGCCTATGCTTCCAGCCATTGGATCCTGTTCTGTTTTTCTCTGCTAGAATGAAGAACTCTTTATTAAAAATTTGTTCCCCATGTAGGTACTTCTAGACCGTAATCAAGTCACCACTTAATCTTCTCTTTGTTAAGGTATATAGATGGATCTGTATAAGTCTGTCACTATAAGTCATGTTTTCCAGTCCTTTAATCATTCTCATGGCTCAACTCTGAACCCTCTCCAATTAATCAACATTAACTTTACAGTGAGAGGGCCTGATTCTGCTCCTCATTTTCATTGGTATAAATGAAATCAGAATCAGGCTCAGAGACTGCCAAGGGCATTCAAAAGCACCATACTATTCAATTTTTCTCTTTTAGTTCTAAGTTTCAATATTCCACCATAATGTTCAATTGATGTGATTTAAATGTAAATACAAATCGTGAGATTCCTCTTCTCTGTGAATTCTCCCTTCTCCCAGCTGTATGATCTCCTGTTTTATTAAGCCTTGGTTAAAAAGTACTTCAAATAATAATATTATTTTCCTCCTCCCAGCTGCACTCTTAAAACCAGTTCCTCTTTTGCCCTGACAGTTTGCACAAATATTGACTCTTTAAAAAAAATCCTAATATTTTCCTTCAACAAACATCTCCAAATGTTTCTGCTGAACTTTTCTGCTTTTCACTGGTGTCTGTTTGAGACTGGAATTGGCTTTCTTCAGCATGGGAGTAGCACTTAGTGGCAGCAATATTGGTCTCTCTGTGGGAGACAAGCCTGAGAGCCTTTGAAAGGGGTTTTTCCACCAGAGACCAACCCTGTGTAGAGAGCAGCTTGCTGCAGCTCTAATATTTTTTATAAGACTATGTAAAAAAAAAAAAAGCATATTTTGCAGTCAAGTTTATGTACTTTTCAAAGACAGAACATTATCCACCTGGGTTTGCAAATGTGTTTTCAGGGATAAAATAATACTGTAATGATTTATCATTGGAATAGCAGTATTTTTTCCCCTTGACATTCTGAAAACACAGTAGGAGTCTCCAAGTTACACATATGGAATAGAACCACTTCAAATTACCCAAGGTTTAACCTTGTTAAAAGTATTCTGGGGTGGTATAATTCATCACTTCATTTGAAACATTAAGATGCTAGCCCAATTACAACATAATGAACTTCTTGCCACTGGAATTTTCAGACAGTGCTGTTTTGTGAAGGTGGATTTGGAATAGCTGTCCTTGGAAAGTGAAGTCCTACTGATCTAGTGGTGTCTTTCATTTGTCTACCGTACCCATTTGCAGAAAGAATGGGTTTTTTTCTTAGGTTATTAAAGTTAAAAATGCGCCTGAAATCAGGGCTGATTGAAGAATTTGGGTCCATTGTGTAAACTTGTCACATCATGTCAGCCTTATTCAACAATCCTTGTAGCTCCATCACATCCCCCAGAGCTCTATTTAATGCTATGTCTAGTCTTGGAGCTGGGCTGGAACCTAGGGTAGAGGGAGGCACTGGGTTCCCCTGCAGACCAGCAAAGAAAGGCCTGGTGAAGGCTCCGGGGAAGGGTCATAAGGCTTAGTGGGCCTGGAGTAGTGCTGGAGCCCTGGCACAAGGCTGCTGCACAGTTAGTGGACTGAAGTCTGACAATCCAAGAGGGATGAGACTAGAAAGTGAGCTTGCCAGAGGACCAAATCCCAAGACCAAGGGCGGGAAAACCTGACAACATTGCACCCAGCCACAAGGCAGTACACTGATTTTTTTTTCATTTTGGAACAGATGAAAATGACTTATTGGGTTACATAGTCCATGTGTCTGCTGGTGCCTGGTTTTCCAGCACATCCAAATTAAACACAAAGGGCCTATTTCTCCTTTCACTTATGCTATTGTAAATCAGGCATAAATAAATTGGAGTTAATGGGAAAAATGCTGTCCCATTGAAGTCAGTGGGAGTGTTGCTATTGACTTTACTGGGGTTCTACCCGATGGAGTTATACCGATGTAAAACCAGAATGAGAAGGGATTTAGGCCACAACTGCACAGTATGAAAAACAATAAAATGATGCAAATTTCCAAGGAAAACTCATCCTAAGTCTACAATATTTTATCAGTCAATTTAATTTTAATGCTTGCCACCACCGTAGCAAAGTGGTAGAGTTCTTCAGTTAATCATCTCTGTTTGCTGGTGTTGGAACCCTGCAGGGGTAGAGCTAAGGTACAGGATAGAGAGGTCCTCTGGGTATCCAATCCCAGAAAGAAGGCTTAGGCTAGAAAGGGACCCATGCTTGGGGGTAGGGTGACCAGATGTCCCGATTTTATAGGGACAGTCCCGATTTTTGGGTCTTTCTCTTATATAGGCTCCTATTATCCCCCCACCCCCTGTCCCGATTTTTCACATTTGCTGTCTGGTCACCCTACTTGCGGGAAAGGCTTGGACTGGTGTTGATGTGATGTTACTCTGAATTATTTTGTTGATAAAGATAAACCCCAGAGAGGGGAGTGAGAGTTGATCCTGTACAGCATGTTTTGAAGCTAGGTGTGATTGTGATGACTGAAACACAAAAGCACGATAGCAATGAAAACGTTGAACATTCCCCTTCAAATAATTGTTGTAAATTATCATGGTGCACTCCGGGGTATTTTTCAGCCCCAGAAGGTCAGTTGAGCACTGCAGCAGCAGTGAGAAGAGCGGGATATACAGGCTGCTGTGTCCTCATTCCTCTTCCAGGTCCTTACTAGTTTTCTACCACGTCTCTCCTACTCCGAGGAGCAGGTGGTGCAAATGTGCCAGTCAGAAGTCCCTGAAAATGCAAGAAAAAACGAAGGAAAGGGTCAAAAAGAGGTGGAAAGCTTGAGCCTTTTTAGAGGCATGTGAGGGATCAGGTCCTTATGTTAAAGTCATATAGAATTTAATAGGTATGAAACCAATAGGGTTTTATAGTAATTACTCTAAAAATATAGAGAATTTAATAGAGAGTGATATCCTGTCTAGAGAACTATGTGCTCTGCTATTGAATTTTATAGCATGGTTTTAAAAATCTACAGAAAGGTTATGATTCTCTATTAAATTTGGTAACACTTTTCCATAAGAAGAGTGAATTCAGGAGCACTGAATAGGTTTTGTCAAAATTTCCCAGGCTCTGCAAGTTTTTGGTTACGTTTGTCATGAAGTTCCAGGGACCTTGAAACTATGCTCATGATAAAACTACCAGTAAAATGTACTGAAATAGTGAGAACTGACACAAACAGGTTTCACATCTCCCAAGCAATTAGCCTATAGGGACCGGAGTGCTGTTGATCAAATTGCTCTCAAGCAAACCCTATTTGGGTGGTACTCAGGGGCGTTGATGGGCAAGCAAGGATAGAACTGTGTAGCTACTTGGAGATGTGTGAAAATACTCTCATTTCCAGCAACACTGAGAGAATGTGTGTTTCTCCCTAAATTGCAAAGTGCTAAACCTGTTAATGTTTGACTCACTTTTTGTTTGCTAAGATGAAAAATAGTCTCAGGAGGTACAAACTGTTTTGCTACAAAACTCTTATTGGCTGCAAAAATATTTAAAATGTCACCAGCTTCAAATGCATGCTTTCGAGCAGGGGTAGAAATGTCACAAAATGATGTGTTTGCCAGCAAAAAGGATTTCTCAGAGGATCAATGCTCATGATATCATTGTTTTCCTTATGAAAATACTCCCAAAGCAAATGTTGTTCACTTTGGCTTTTGTTCTGCCTGCCAATGCAATGGATCATTATAAGAAAGAATCTGATTCTGATAGGTCTAAGCCTGAGATATTTAAATTCCAAGCTCCTTGAAGCAGGGAACTGTTGGTTGAGGATTTTGGTTTTTCTAATTTTTGTTGTTTTGCGTACATGAAGTATAGTGATGCTTAAAGGATAATGGATAACTAGATGGTTGCATGCTTTGTGTCTTCTGTAAGCTCTACATTGAACATACCAGGGACTCCTTTGTATCCCTCCATTCTCTCTTCCCCCCCTCCCAAGCTCCACGTCTGCCACTCTCCCATCTTCCTCTATTATGCTGACTTCCAGCAACCTTGCCCAACCCCACTGTCATTCCAGGGGCTCTCTCTGCCACCTCCCTCTATACCAGGGTCCATCATTCTTCTCCCCTATGCCCAGGACTCTTTGTATGCCTCCATGCCCTCTCTGTCACATGCCAGGATCACTGTGTCCCCCATATTCCCCTCTTCCCATACCATTGACCCCCATTCTCTATGAATGGGGCAGGAGCTCCGGATGCTCTTCCTCATTCAAACATCCTCCATTCTCCCCCTCATGACAGGGTCTATGTGTTACCCCTATTCCCCTTCCCTCTTATCTCTCCCTACCATTCTTATTTAGCTGTCTGGGATATATTTATTCAGGGTGTGAACATTTTTCAAGTGTTGGGAAGAAGGGAAGAGCTGAGATAGAGGTATTGTTATGCTGGAAGGTATTAATGACTATTAATGACAGCTGGTTCTATGACAATTATAGAGGTTGAAGCTGCTGGATGTGCTTCCCATTTTACCCCTTCCAGTTTTCGGATTTTCAGCCCCAATCATTAGGAACCTGCCCATTGATGCCTAGAAGATTCCCTGCAATGTTGGAGTCAAGTGGAGTCATTCAGAAGCTATGACATTACAGATAGATAGACAAAATAATGACACTGAGTTGAGTATAAGACCTTGCTTCACTTGGCCATTAATTAATTTTTATTTTCATAACGTGGAAAGCGATATGTTTAGTTTATAAATACCATGTTTATGTTATTGTGAATAATTACCAAACTAATAATATGTCTTGATTTTAACATTATAAAGTGTCTTATTCTTTGTGAGAGAGACAAGGTGGGTGAGGTAATACCTTTTATTGGACCAACTTCTGTGACAGATACAAGCTTTCAGGTCTGCAAACATAATAATAATGTCCTGAGTTAAATTTCCAATATCTTCTTCAACTCACCTTCATTGTATCTAAGACTGCATTGTTCATTACAATCCGAAGGCCATTTGGTGGCCTGAGTAACATGCATTGGAGAAACCCCTCATCACATTTCTGGTACAAATGGGCACCTATTGCCAGTCTTAGAGAAGATACCATGCTCTGAAGTGATATAGAAACTGAACAGTCCAACCTCCCCAGAGCTGGAATGAGGAACAATTATGGAGCAGTGTGGGATGCTTGTCATGCTGTTGTTAGTAATGAACCTGTTCTGTGGCTTAATAAAGGACTGGTGTTTCCAGATCTGTCAATCTGGCAGCTTAAAGGAGCATTAAAATTCAGTGCAAAGATTTTAAAATGAAAAGATTGTGTCATTTATTTGAATGAGACTTACCATCATAACAAGATCTGGAAATGTGATCTTATTAGAATTACTGTACAGGCTTGGTAGCTAATTTTCAAATTTAATTATCTCTGTGATTTTTTTTCCAAATAAAATATCGATATTGTTATTAATTTGTTTTAAAGAGTAGTCGTCTTCAAATTTGGTTATTTTTAAAAAAATATTTCTGGTTTGGAGCGTGGCAAAAAAGGTGTCCAGAACTCTATGAAAATTATGGATTTTGGAGCTGAGAACTAAAAATGGACTGAATATATTAAATCATATTTCATCCTAATGTGAATTTATATAGGCCATGATATTAGACGCTGAAAATTGATGTTCAAAGTGGAAATACTGGCAGAGAAACAGGCTTCTATAACAAGCATATTTATTCTACCCAAAATGCCAAGGGAGCAACCATGCTACTTCCCCAACTGTGTGGTCTTGGCAGTCTGTTGTAAATTCTCTCTTGTAAGCTCTTTCACTAATAAAATTGAATCTTTTTACCCTAGTCTTACATTTATTATAGAGAGCAACAACCACTGGGATGGAATGGAGCAGGCATTATGCACTAACACAATAAAAATAACTTAATAGGTAGGATATAATTATTATGCCTTTCAGAGTTTGCCCAGTACATTGCAATTACTCACTTTGCTAAAAGTGCCATGTTATCTTTAATAATTATGAAGTTAATTATTTTGCATTTATGTAGAAGATTGCAGTTTCAGAAGTATAATAACTCAAAGCATCATGATGGACCATTGGTTCAATAATTACCCAGAGTGTAGAATGCCATGTATTGAATCACGCATCCCGTTTCCTGCAGCCCTGACATTTCCCCCATGTCTACACTGCAGTTGAAGGTGTGATTGCAGCTCCGGTAGGAATGCCCGCGTTAGCTCTAACCTAGCTATCATGGGTAAAAATAGCAGTGAAGATGCGGCCACATGGACCCTGCATAGACTAACAACTCGAGTACATACCCCTGGGTATTGGGCAGGCTTGTACAGCCGGCGCTGAAGCACACTAGTGGCTTCTTAGCTTACAAGAGCTGGTGTGTCCACAGCACATGGTGTTGTGCCTTCCTTACTGCAACTGTGATGGATATAAAGTCCCACCATGGACTCGTAGATACTGTATGTATTTGCACACCGTCTTTAGGTCAGCTCAATATAAGGCACATTGCATCCATGCTGCATGTGCACAAGCCTTGCATTACCAACTCCACTGAGAAAAGAGAAACCTGCCAGCCTTTATTTCATTATTTTAAACTGTTTAAATATTATGTCTAATTTTTCAAATGTACAATGTTGTCATAAAGGAGCATTTTTTCAAGTGAAGTGATTTGGCTAATGCAACCTTAATTAACCTTATAGGCCAAAATATTAGAGTAATTACTTTGCTACTCAAAACTAATGATCTTCTTAAGGATCCCCCTCCTTTCTTCTTTAGTGAGCAGTTAGCACTGCTATTATTACCTCCTCACAATCACAAACAAGATTCTTTTTCTCTCATTTATTGAAATGTATTCCATCTTTTCATTGGCATTATTCTAGAAGATACATAGAAGATATACAAACTTCCCATCCCCAGCCTCCCAGCTTTCCCCTAGTCCCTGGCACTGTTGGCTTTTCTTTCATGACTTTTTATCACCATATCATCTCAATTATTTCTTTTATTAGTTTGGTTGATTGAGTCTTTTAACCTTTGGTATGATATATTTCATAACTCTACCTGTGCTAATGGAAAAGATGCATCATTACTTAGATTGTAAGCTCTTTGGGGCAGAGAAAGTCTTTTATTCGGTGTTTCTATTGCACCTAGCACAGTGGGGTCCTGGTCTATAACTATAACTAAGCACTACAATAATGCACAAAATAAATAATCACAAAAAAGCAGCTAAGCAGAAGTTGCAGTCACATTTTTCAAGAACCAGTTCCTCCTCCAAAAAAAGAATGTTATTTCTCTCAATGGCTACATACAATTATGTGAGAAAGGAGTATAGCCACATAATACTATTAGTAATAATAATGTCACATTTTCCTTTCTAAGGTGTATTAAAAAAATAGAAGAGTCAAAATGAAAATGAAGGTTCTCTTATTCTGTGCTAACACAATGAATATATTTATACTCCCTTTCGATTAAATGACACCTGTAATTAAATCCAGGGCCTAGAGCTCTTCAAATAATAACTGATTTGATGAATTTTCAATAATTTTAAAATGAATTATTCAATGTATAATTGTTTTCATTATTCTTCCTGTGCGATTCAAGGCATGTGTGCTTTTCTTTCAGGTGTATCATCTTCTTAATATTTCTTTTTTCCTCATTGTTATTTAAATAATAATGAGACAACCTGAATTAACCACTATTTTTACTTGCCCTATTATGTTAATTGGTATCTAGAAATCCTTGGTAGTAATATTTTACTTGGATTCCTTAGAAATTAAAAGTGCAAGATTCTTAATTGGCTTCTGGTGGCACAGGGCCAACAAAATGGCATGTCTTCATACTACCTCACTTTACTCTGCTGGTAATAACAACATCCTGTTTTTTCAAGGTATGCAGCTAGGGAGGCCTGTTCTAAATAAACAAGAGTCAGAGATGAGGTAAATCATGGCCTCCAGCATTTTTTGATCTGTTGCTTTGTGACTCAGAGTTCTGCAATGTGTTTTCCTGCATATATTGACATGTTGGGCCTGGTTCTCCTCTCACTTAAACTGATTGAATAACTTCATAATTCCTTATTTGCACCAGGAAAGTGAGTAGAGATTCAGGTCCATTGCGCACTCTGACTCATGTGTAACAGATATCCTGCCAAATCCATAAAACATTTTTGGTAAAGCCCAAATTTTAAAAAACAACAGCAACCTTTTAGTGCAATCTCCAACAGCATGCCTAGGGTGAACAGATGTCCTGATTTTATAGGGACAGTCCCATATTTGGGGCTTTTTTTTACATAGATGCCTATTAACCCTCACCCGCCGTCCCGATTTTTCACACTTGCTATCTGGTCACCCTACAAGGGCCACACCTCATACAGTGGCTCTATAGTGGAGGAAAGGAAGCCAAAATATATGCAGCATATTGACAAGGGGCAGGCAGGTATTTCTTTTCTTGGCTTGCAGACACAGGCAGCATGTTTAAAGAACAACTGGCCGTTCTGTAGGTTTTGAAGGTACCTCATATGTGATAGGTCCATAATATATTTTATACTAATCCGAAAAGTTTAGGTTAACTTCAGGCTGCCTCTTGACAAAGAAGCTTTCTGCATGCCAGTGTACACAGCACTATTTTGCCATCTTGATACATTGAGAAGCACTCTAGAAATCAGGCAAATCATAAAATAAACACTTTGTGCATCAAATTACTATACATGTTAGTAAGTAAATGAAAGACTCTTATGTCATGAAATAATTAACTGTTGTCTAAAGATTGCAGTATGTTAATTATTTCATGACATATGAGTCATCTTGGCTCACAGTTCTGGTAGAGTTTAAATTAGAGGTGTGTGTACTTATTCAGTTAAAATAGAAATTAACCCAATGTTTGTCAAAACTCAAACCAAACCCAAATCAAACTTTATTTGCAGTCTGAAAATGTTTGGCTATTGTTATATTAAATTTTCATATGGCTCTCCCCTTTGTTTCATCTGGGCCTGAAAGCAGAAGTACTGAGTTACAGTGAGAAAGATAAGGGCTATTATAAGGGCCTTTCTGATTTGGCTAGATGTAGGGAATACAGTGAACCTAATGGAAGAAACTGTTTCCCAGGATTTGTAGCCCATCTTTGAGACCAGAGAAATCCAGAGCAGCTTAAGCTAAACTGAATGGAAGATTCTTCAGTCACTCATTACTAGCAAGGATGCTTTCCCTACCCCATCTCCTACCTTCTCCCCAGTATCTAGTCAGTTAGATGGAAGGAGATTAGGGAGGGTTCAACATGCATATTAATAATTTTTTCCGACCACCTCCATGATCCTTCAATAATGTCTCTCATTTATCAGTAACCTAACTTCTGGCAGAGAAGGCTGAATCAACGGGCACAATCAAGGGGAGAGGGGAGGGAGAAGGAGAAGGACTTGTTCCATTTTAAATATTTACTATCCTGCTGTTTCTCCCCCAACACAGTTGTCTCATGTATCCTCATACTATTTCTCTACAACTTTCTTCTGATGTGGTTGCACCTATGACTAGATGCCCATCCAAGCTGAACGAAAATAGCACATGCTATGATGGGCACAGTGTACTTTGGGAAATTCATCCAAAGATACCATATTAATTCAGCACCAATGGAGCCCAAAAGAGAAGATGTGATAGCTGTTAGTCCCTATGGCTGCTGTAATTAGGGATGATAGCTATTCAGTTTCCTTCTGCAGACAACCTACTGCAGTTATTCTCAACCAGGGGTACGCATACCCCTGGGGGTATGCAGAGGTCTTTCATGGGGTACATCAACTCATCAAGATATTTGCCTAGTTTTACAACAGGCTACATAAAAAGAACTAATGCAGTTGGTACAAACTAAAATTTAATTATGTGATACAGCATGGCCAGAAGGCAGCAGGAGAGTGATCTAGGATGAGGAGAAGCCTTATTCCCTGTAGATTAATTAAAAGCACCTGAAACCAATTAGAGCACCTGAAGCCAGTCACCTGATAAAATCCCCCTGCTTCAATCAGCCAGAGGAGGAGCTGGAGCAGAGTGAGGAGGAGCTGGAGCAGAGTGGTTTGGTGGTGGAGCAGAGAGCAGTTTGGAGGAGCTGAATCAGAGTGGTTTGGTGGTGGAGCAGAGAGCAGTTTGGAGGAGTGAAGCAGAGTGAATTGGTGGTGGAACAAAGAGCAGTTCGAAGGAAAGTGGAGGAGAGTTTTGAGAAGTGCTGCAGCGGGCTAAGAAGACCAAGATCCTAGGTAAAGGGACACCTGGCTTGTGCAGAGGGAAGGCAGGAAGCCCCACAAGCTGAAGGTCAGGAGAGGGAAGTAGCCCAGGGGAAAGAATCACTGGTACAAGTGGTTCACCTACTATCATAGGGCCCCTGGGCTGGGACCCAGAGTAGAGGGTGGGCCTGGGTCCCTCCCTCTCCACTCCCCTTCCCTGGGATACTAGTAGGATAGCTGTTACCCCAGTTCAGGGGCAAGAAATGGCACCCTGAAACCCCCCCACAAGAAGAGAAAGTGCGGGACCCATCATAGTAGTGCCGGCAATTTTCCACAATACAAACAACATTAGAAAGTAAGCATTTTTGCAGTAATAGTGTACTGTGATACTTTTGTATTTTTATGTAAGCAGATAGTTTTTAAGTGAGGTGAAACTTGGGGTACACAAGACAAATCTGACACGTTAAAGGGGTACAGGAATCTGGAAAGATTTAGAAGCACTGATCTACTGCATGTATAGTGGGGAGAAGGACCCAGGCTTCCAGAATGAGGCGAGGAAAAAGTCCTCAGATCAAACTCCAATTAAAGCTGCGTCCCAGAACAGGAAAGAAGGGCCTTCTGCTTTCCCCACATAAATTAAATTGGGTGGGTCTAATTCATAAATTGACTTAGGAATATTTCTCACACATATACCTTGTATTTTAGTACAGTTTAAATACTTGTTTGTGATATAAAAATGTCTTCAAATCTGTCATGTTAGTTCCCACTGTTTTAGCTCTGGACAAAAACTTCAATTCCCTTCAAACATTCAAGTTGTAGTATCTAAAGCCATGTTTTAAAAATGACAGAGAAAATAACATGCCTTGGAATTTTTAATAAGTATAGTAAAGTAAATGTTGTTGGGTCAAATCTGAAAAAGCATCACATGCAATCCTGACTTTTGTTTCCAAAAGATGCAGCGTGGAATCTTTTGTGTGTGGTTGTGCCTTTGCTGGAAATATATGATGTCATCTTCCTGGCAAAACCCAGCTGCTAGCTGTGACTGGCCTTTCTTTGGCAAAGTCCCCTGTGTTAAATCAATCATATCTTGGAGATCAGAACACATGCAAATCTCATTAGGAGAAAATGCATGTATAGTCTACAGCTGTACACATCAGTACTCTCTTCTGTGACTAGTGATTCCTTTTACTATTCTCTACCTCTTACATGTCAGATATTAGGAATAGCAGTGGTAAGAATACAAAATCATTTGTATGATTAAGGACTATTTAACGTGAGTAAGGGGGCAGAGTCTACAACTGTAATCATTAGGGCTGTCAGTTAATGGCAGCTAACTCAAGTGATTAACACAAAACAAATTAACTAGATTAAAAAATAGTTGTGATTAATCACAGTTTTAATTGCACTGTTAAACAATAATAGATAAATTAATATATTATAAATAATTTTGGATGTTTTTCTGCTTTTCCAAATAAGCTGATTTCAATTACAAAACAGAATACAAAGTGTATAGTGCTCACTTTATATTATTTTTAATTACGAATATTTGCACTGCAAAAAGATAAGCAAAAGAAATAGTATTTTTCAATTCACCTCATACAAGTACTGTAGTGCGCTCTCTTTATTGTAAAAGTGCAATTTATAAATGTAGACTTATTTTTTTACATAACTGCACTCAAAAACAAAACAGTATAAAAATTTAGAGTCTGCAAGTCCACTCAGTCCTACTTCTTGTTCAGTCAATAGCTAAGACAAACAAGTTTGTTTACATTTATGGTTGATACTGCTGCCCGCTTCTTATTTACAATGTCACCTGAAAGTGAAAACAGGCGTTTGCATGGCATTGTTGCAGCTGGCATTGCAAGGTATTTATGTGCCTGATATGCTAAACATTTGTATGCCCCTTCATACTCTGACCACCATTCCAGAGGACATGTTTCCATGCTGAATTTAAATTAGTATTCTATTATTGTTTAACAAGCCGATTAAAACTGAGATTAATTGTGACTATTTTTTTAATGTTGCGATTAATTGTGATTATATTTTTTAATTGTTTGACAGACCTAGTAATCATTCTTTTGAATGAGCTGGAGTTATGTACATCCTACCCAAATATTACCATCTGTTCTGTGGCTATATGCAATGTTGGCCCAGTATGAAATTATTGATTGATCTGCTGGGAAAACAAAAGAGGTTGGGGGCAGAATTTTGAAATTCATAACCTGAGCATGCTGCTGAGTTCTGCTCTTTGTAGGATCCCTGCATCCAGCATGCAGTTATTTGGGGTATTGGACGGGAGTGAGTCAGGGGCTTTTAGATCCACTACCTCCGCTGAGGATGACAAGGGAGTGTTCACCACTAATCGAGGCTGATACTAACGTCAGGCAATGATAGTGGTTCTGTATCTTTGGTTTATGGCCTGGGAGAGGGAGGAGAATTTATTCCTCTCCCATTCTCCAAGGAGATTCCCAGCACACAATTCAGCCACTCAGGTGCAAGCTAGAGTCAAGGGATGGCCCATTCTCCTTTTACTTTTTATGATCTATTACTTACTGATCAAACTTGCTTCCCATCTGGAATATGTCAAGCTTGTTTTTATTAAAGTTGACTCTGAGTAGACATTCCTTCAACATTTTTTATGCTTCCTTCATCGAATGCCTGTATTCATGTATACAAGGAACTTTCTGAGTTAAAAAAAATGCCAAAATCTACTTGGAGTCTATGCTTTTGCCAGCCTTAAATTGCTTTTGTTTATCATCTTCCTACCTATCATTCCAGTGTTAGCAAAGTCTTAGTAGCAACTGGACTTAGTTTTTGAATCAAGGATTTCATGTGATAATGAGGTCTACACCATGCATTTTTATGATGGTTCTATGGAGGGATCTCACCTCTTTTGTCTTGCATACATCTGAGTGTGTTCTGAACTATATTTTCATTTAAAATGAGATTGAAGAAAGCCTGCCAGAATATAAACCTTATTCTGTATATCAGGCACAAATGTGAAAGTTTTCTTGCTTGCAAACTGTATAATTTTACAGTGACTTTAGAGATCACACATGCTCCATAGGATGAGATAGTAAGATTTAATTTTGCGGGATTAAATATCAGAGGTTTGGAATTTCTTGGGAGAATGCATCCTTTCTTATTTTCTCTCTCTGTATGCAGGTATGTGTGTGTCACACACATTAACCCAACATTTCAGCCTACCCTTCATTTTTGAGGAGGAGGCAGTGGGCAATGTGCCCATGAAAAGGAAGATGGACTATATTTTAAAAGATCAATCATGCATAAGTATATGTAATGTGTAGGTGAGACAGAGGAATGAGTAGTTAACATCCTTAAAAAAGTTACTGTTTTATAATATTCTATCACTTCTAGCAAAATTCCCCTTTATACAGACAGAGAATATTGCTGAAAATAATAACTTTTTCATTTTATCTTCTCTGTATTTGTGTTTTTTTTTAATTCAGCCTGATATTGGTTTTCTGAAATTTATATCAAAACATAAAAATTGTCATACTGGGTCAAACCAAAGGTCCATCTAGCCCAGTATTCTGTCTTCCAATGCCAGGTGCCTCAGAGGGAATGAACAGAACAGGCAATCACCAAGTGATCCAAATTTCTGGAATTAATTTCTCTTGGATGCAGGTCTCACATTCTTCTTCAGATCAAAATATGCAGTGCAGATTTCTACCAGATTACACTTTGTATAGACACATTCCTTGGTTGTAACAGAATAACAAATGGCCTTTTCCTACAATCCACTCCACTGTGATAGGTTCTCAGTGCAATGTTGTTGTGGGTACTGTCCCCAAAGTTTTATTTTTTTCCATGTGAAGAAAATGGAGAGTTTTGAAAAAGGATTAACTTTCAGGGTGTTGTTTTATGGAGGGTGAAAGGAAGGGTACTTGAAATTGTCTTCACATAAAAGGCTTTTTGATATCTGAATATTTTTCTGCGGTAACAATTTTTATTATTTTAGAGAGAGAAATGAATTTTGTATTGTGGTTTTCATGCTTTGCATTTAATATATTTTTAAATTATGCACTAGATGTAATATATGGCAGCAAAACATTTTCTAACTCTCAACAGATGAAACAGATTAACTTAAAACCCAGAACTGAAGTTGTCTCCTTCACCTGCTGAAAATGTTTCCCACAGGGTCCTTCCAAGAAATCAAACCCAAGTATTATTTCACACTGGCTCATAAAAATGTTGTCTTGTGTTCATGAGGAAAAGTTGTCCCTTTGGGAAATTCTTTTTATTGTATACCCCACAGTGAAGGATAATCCATGCATAATTTCTCAAGGAAATGATAGTGGGATTGCTTGTTGCATATTGGCAGGACAAGATCCAAATGCAAAAACTAGTCTAGATATCCAAAGAAAAGTAAAAACAAAATAATCAGGTAAGTAATGTGATCTTCCCAAATACCCACAGTGGTATGCCTTCCAGGTTCAGAGCTGAAAGAAATTATTTGAAAAGTTATCCGAGGATCAACTCAATATTGTCTCATTAGTAATTTACAAAGTCACTGGCACAGCAAGAAAATTGTTCACATAAACCAATAGCAAATATACAAATGGAGAATGTCAGAAGAAAAACTGCTAACACCAGACCTCAGAATTTCTGGACATATGCATATCTCATTTAATCAAACTAGGCTGTTCAGTCTCTATCCATTGTAAACACTTCGGCTTGATAGTGCTCCTTAGGCCACAATTGTTCTCACAACAAAAATTTGACACTCCTGACAAATTTTCCTAAAATACTTAATTAACCTTAGGAAAAACAAATAAATATGCAAATATACACGTCCAAATCATTTAAATGTATTTAGGGTTTTTTGTACATTATTATTTTTGAGTCTGCAAAGTTGTATTTTGGTGCCCTTGGCCTCCGCTGCCTCCCCCAACCATCCCCCCCCAGACTCCCCATGGCCCCGTCCCTGGGCCTTGATGTCTCCTTCCCCCACTACCCCAAGCTCCCTTCTGTGGCCTTGCACCCCAGGTTCACCCTGCTCCATGTCTCTTTACCATGGCACCCGGTAAGGCTGGCCCGGCTGAAGCCCCACCGCCCTGGGCTGAAGCCTGGAGCCCCATAGTTGAAGCTGGGGAGGCGGACTGAAGCATGGAGTCCACCACCAAAGCCCCAAGGCTAAAGGGGGAGAGGGAGGATAATCCCACCCCCAGAGTCCTGCAGCTGAAGCCGGGGAAGTTCGGGGGAGGCTGAAGCCTGCTGCCTGAACCTCCAGCTGAAGCTGGGGGAGAAGGGTGAAACCTGCTGCCGGAGTCTCTGGCTGAAGCAGGGGAGGGGGGCCGAAGTCCACTCCTGGAGTCCTGTGGCTGAAGATGGGTTGGGTGGGGGATTGAAGCCCACCTCTGGAGCCCCTGGGGGCTGCAGGGAGGGGGGCTGCTTTGCCCCCTCCCCCATCTCTGCCCAGGAGGCTGTTGTGGCATGGCAGCAGGAAACCCCCTTTGTGGCTGCATGTGGACACATGGCAGCATTTGAGAAATGCTGCCTTAAGTGATTTATTCTATTTAGGGTTTTATACCACCTTTGAAGCACTTAAACCAGGACATATGGCTTAAGGCTAGATTTTTTCCATGTCCAGAATCCATTTTGCACAGAGTTTGGTAAAAGGCTGTCACTGAGTCAGTTATGACATCTTGATTCTATGGGCGGGTTCCTCTAGCCCAGGAATCTCAAACTCAAATCACCATGAGGGCCACATGAGAACTAGTAAATTGGCCTGAGGGCCGCATCACTGAAACCTTTTCACACAATGATAGAAAAGTATAGTCAAAAATGAAAAAAATGAATAGATTCATAGATTCATAGATTCTAGGGCTGGAAGGGACCTCGAGGGGTCATCGAGTCCAGCCCCCTGCCCTCATGGCAGGACCAATTACTGTCTAGACCATCCCAGATAGACATTTATCTAACCTACTCTTAAATATCTTCAGAGATGGAGATTCCACAACCTCCCTGGGCAGTTTATTCCAGTGTTTAACCACCCTGACAGTTAGGAACTTTTTCCTAATGTCCAGCCTAAACCTCCCTTGCTGCAGTTTAAGCCCATTGCTTCTTGTTCTATCCTCAGATGCTAAGATGAACAAGTTTTCTCCCTCCTCCTTCTGACACCCTTTTAGATAGCTGAAGACCGCTATCATGTCCCCTCTCAGTCTTCTCTTTTCCAAACTAAACAAACCCAATTCCTTCAGCCTTCCTTCATAGGTCATGTTCTCTAGACCCTTAATCATTGTTGTTGCTCTTCTCTGGACCCTCTCCAATTTCTCCACATCTTTCTTGAAATGCGGTGCCCAGAACTGGACACAATACTCCAAGTGAGGCCTAACCAGTGCAGAGTAGAGCGGAAGAATGACTTCTCGTGTCTTGCTCACCACACACCTGTTAATGCAGCCCAGAATCATGTTTGCTTTTTTTGCAACAGCATCACACTGTTGACTCATATTTAGCTTGTGGTCCACTATAACCCCTAGATCCCTTTCTGCCGTACTCCTTCCTAGACAGTCTCCTCCCATTCTGTATGTGTGAAACGGATTGTTCCTACCTAAGTGGAGCACTTTGCATTTGTCCTTATTAAACTTCATCCTGTTTACCTCTGACCATTTCTCCAATTTGTCCAGATCATTTTGAATTATGACCCTATCCTCCAAAGCAGTTGCAATCCCTCCCAGTTTGGTATCATCTGCAAACTTAATAAGCGTACTTTCTATGCCAATATCCAAGTCGTTGATGAAGATATTGAACAGAGCCGGTCCCAAAACAGACCCTTGCGGAACCCCACTCGTTATACCTTTCCAGCAGGATTGGGAACCATTAATAACTACTCTCTGAGTACGGTTATCCAGCCAGTTGTGCACCCACCTTATAGTAGCCCCATCTAAGTTGTATTTCCCTAGTTTATTGATAAGAATATCATGCGAGACCGTATCAAATGCCTTACTAAAGTCTAGGTATACCACATCCACCGCTTCTCCCTTATCCACAAGACTCGTTATCCTATCAAAGAAAGCTATCAGATTGGTTTGACATGATTTGTTCTTTACAAATCCATGCTGGTTATTCCCTATCACCTTACCACCTTCCAAGTGTTTGCAGATGATTTCCTTAATTACTTGCTCCATTATTTTCCCTGGCACAGAAGTTAAACTAAGTGGTCTGTAGTTTCCTGGGTTGTTTTTATTTCCCTTTTTATAGATGGGCACTATATTTGCCCTTTTCCAGTCTTCTGGAATCTCTCCTGTCTCCCATGATTTACCAAAGATAATAGCTAGAGGCTCAGATACCTCCTCTATTAGCTCCTTGAGTATTCTAGGATGCATTTCATCAGGTCCTGGTGACTTGCAGGCATCTAACTTATCTAAGTGATTTTTAACTTGTTCTTTTTTTATTTTATCTTCTAAACCTTCCCCCTTCCCATTTGCATTCACTATGTTAGGCATTCCCTCAGACTTCTCAGTGAAGACCGAAACAAAGAAGTCATTAAGCGCCTCTGCCATTTCCAAGTTTCCTGTTACTGTTTCTCCCTCCTCACTGAGTAGTGGGCCTACCCTGTCCTTGGTCTTCCTCTTGCTTCTAATGTATTGATAAAAAGTTTTCTTGTTTCCCTTTATTCCTGTAGCTAGTTTGAGCTCATTTTGTGCCTTTTCCTTTCTAATCCTGCCCCTGCATTCCCGTGTTGTTTGCCTATATTCATCCTTTGTAATTTGTCCTAGTTTCCATTTTTTATATGACTCCTTTTTATTTTTTAGATCTTGCAAGATCTCGTGGTTAAGCCAAGGTGGTCTTTTGCCACATTTTCTATCTTTCCTACCCAGCCGAATAGTTTGCTTTTGGGCCCTTAATAGTGTCCCTTTGAAATACTGCCAGCTCTCATCAGTTGTTTTTCCCCTCAGTCTTAATTCCCATGGGACCTTACCTATCAGCTCTCTGAGCTTACCAAAATCCGCTTTCCTGAAATCCATTGTCTCTATTTTGCTGTACTCCCTTCTACCCTTCCTTAGAATTGTGAACTCTGTGATTTCATGATCACTTTCACCCAAGCTGCCTTCTACTTTCAAGTTCTCAATGAGTTCCTCCCTATTTGTTAAAATCAAATCTAGAACAGCTTCCCCCCTAGTAGCTTTCTCAACCTTCTGAAATAAAAAGTTGTCTGCAATGCAGTCCAAGAACTTATTGGATAGTCTGTGCCCCGCTGTGTTATTTTCCCAACATGTATCTGGATAGTTGAAGTCCCCCATCACCACCAAATCTTGGGCTTTGGATGATTTTGTTAGTTGTTTAAAAAAAGCCTCATCCACCTCTTCCACCTGGTTAGGTGGCCTGTAGTAGACTTCTAGCATGACATCACCCTTGTTTTTTACCCCTTTTAGCCTAACCCAGAGACTCTCAACACTTCCGTCCCCTATGTCCATCTCCACCTCAGTCCAAGCGTGTACATTTTTAATATATAAGGCAACTCCTCCTCCCTTTTTCCCCTGTCTGTCCTTCCTGAGCAAGCTGTACCCATCCATACCAATAGTAATAGTAATATAGTATTCTATTAAAAGTCAATGTATTAACTTTTTAAAAACTGTAATGCAAAGAGGGGTTCTAATAAAATATAAACACTCAGTAATGTTTGGAGCTTGGCTGCCAGTGGAGTTGGCACCTATGGCGGGCCGCAGGAAATAACTCCGCGGGCTGCATGTGTCCCATGGGCTGCGTGTTTGAGACCCCTGCTCTAGCCCCAGCATGAGTTAGAGTAGACAAGGGACTTCTCTAACTAACCTACACTGGCAGCCTACTGTCCCTAAGGGCTACATGCAAGCTGAGTCTCCGCAGGGTGGAGATCTGCTCTTCCCCACCCCAGTACATGCAGAAAGAAAAGGACAGGTGATCCACGAGACAATCTCTGTTTGAAAATGTCACCCATGCTACAGAGTCAAAAAGTTTGAGATCCCTGTGGTTTTAGATTAACATAGTTTCTCTCTGTAAACTATCTTATGTCACAGACTAATGAGGCTGTGATTTTTTGTTCTAGTGTTTACAAAAAAAATGTTTTAATAAAGACGTTGGGAATATTGTTTCTTTTAAACTTATTCTCATGAGTCTAAAATATAAAAATGCTAACTGAAAAGGAAAGGCCTAGCACTGTCCAACCCACTTCAAAGATGGATGGTCCTGGAGCACAACAGGCTTGTCTGGGGGCATTAGTAGATGTTGACATCTGTGGTAAATAGGGATAGAACTGGTTGAAATCAAGTATGCTAGCATGGTGAAACTTCAGGAAATTAAAATATTCTTGAACACTTGTTTAAATAGAGTTTATAAAGGCTGCCACACAAATGGCTGTGGAAATGTATCACTATTCCAAACTCTATCCCAAGCAGACAACCACCTGGAAGGCCACTATAATCCATCAGTGTGCTAAGGAACTATCAAAAAAGAGATGGTTGAGGCACAAGAGTCACCTCAGAAAAATGGCTTCTAGGTTGGCAGTGTAAGGCCTGGAGTGCCTGCTCCTCGTGTAGCTCATAGGGGTAGATGAGGAGGTAGTGGTAAAGTGGTTTGTGGACAAATTGTCAGAAATTATGCATGCTAAGCAGAACTGTCAAAAACAAAGACAAAACTTTGCTATGCGATGTTTGGGTACAAAAATGTTCACACAGCTCATTAGGAGGTGACTGGGCTACTTAATTTCAAAATTAGAGAGCTGGTGGGAAAATTCCAAATTGAAATTTTGACAAATTTCCTCAACATTTTGAGGGTTTTTTTAATGGGGCACGGGAGGTCACATTTTCAGGGAAAAAAGCATCCTGGTTTTTACAAGCTGTAGTAATGGTAGAAAAATTTCAAATATTTGCATTTTTTTCATGAAAATTTTATAAAGGCACCTCTGCATAGTTTACTATGGTAGCACCTTCTTGAACAATACATTTGTTAATAAAATGATGCCAAACACAGACTTTGTATAAGACAGCAAATTTAGGTGCAACTGAATAGTATACCTAAATAGTCTTCCAGTGCATATAGTACATGCAACTTTTACTCTTATCTCTTCATCTTCTTTGCAATAGGTCTTGGGCTTCTCCTAGTTTTCATGGTGATAATTTGATGAAGCAGGGAAAGTGATTATTCAAATATGTTTCAATGGCAGAGGATCATAATTGTGTCAAGTATCAGAGGGGTAGGCGTGTCAGTCTGGATCTGCAAGAGTGAGAGAGTCCTGTAGCACCTTATAGACTAACAGATATATTGGAGCATAAGCTTTCGTGGGCGAAGACCCACTTCATCAGAGGCATGTGGTGGAAATTTCCAGAGGCAGGTATAAATATGCAGGCCAGAATCAGGTTTGAGATAACGAGGTTAATGCAATCAGGGAGGATGAGGTCCACTGATAGCAGGTGATCTGGAGGTGTGAACTCAAGAGAGGAGAAACTGCTTTTGTAGTTGGCTAGCCATTCACAGTCTTTGTTTAATCCTGAACTGATGGTGTCAAATTTGGAAATACACTGTAGCTCAGCAATTTCTCTTTGAAGTCTGGTCTTGAAGTTTTTTTGCTGCAGAGTGGGAGAACACTTCAATCTCCTTGGACACACAATAGCAGATTTAAAGGTAGCCATCCTGCAGTAAAAAACTTCAAGACCAGACTTCAAAGAGAAATTGCTGAGCTACAGTTTATTTGCAAATTTGACACCATCAGATCAGGATTAAACAAAAATAGTGAATGGCTAGCCAACTACAAAAGCAGTTTCTCCTCTCTTGGGTTCACACCTCCAGATCAGCTGCTAGCAGTGGACCTCATCCTCCCTGATTGCATTAACCTCGTTATCTCAAACCTGATTCTGACCTGCATATTTATACCTGCCTCTGGAAATTTCCACCACATGCCTCTGACGAAGTGGGTCTTCGCCAACGAAAGCTTATGCTCCAATATATCTGTTAGTCTATAAGGTGCTACAGAACTCTATCATAATTGTGTCAGTTAGTTTAACACTTCAGTAGTATAACTGGTTTTCTGACATTAGCAGCCAACGCTATACATGTCCAGATGATAGACGGCACTCCACTGGCAATGGATAGAGTGAGAACATCAACAGCAATAGCTGCTATGATATCCTATCCCTCAAACTCAGGCTTGATCGATGAACCCAAAGATCTGACAGTGCTGTTAAAGTGAGAATCATGGAAAAGATTGTGGCCAATATTCTTTTCTGATTATTGTATTGATTTTCTCATGTATCATTGTACTGGAGACAAATGTTGCATTTTATTCCAGAATAGGGACCAGATCCTGCAGATACTTATGCACATGGTTAACATTGAACATGGGAGTAGTCCTAGGGACAGATTTGTAATTTAGGTGCTTAAGGGGAATGAAGCACCTAAATACCTTTCATAGTGTCCACAAGGTCAGGGACTAGTAGTCCACTTTCACAAAGGAGAAAATGAACAGAGAGAGAGAGAGAATGAGTGGACACTGAACTACTAATACAAATCTGACTTAATGCATCTAATTCTGGAGCAACCCTCCCCACAAATAATATATATTTTTAGTTTGTATTTTAGGATATCTTCAGGATTTCTAGAAATCCATGCAAGAAGCTGGGTTTTAAGGGTGAAATGGGGAAAAAAAATCCTTACACAGTACATGAAGAAAAAAGCTATTGCTATGCTTTTCTGTCTAAATGTCTGGTATCCAAAGACCATATACAGCTTGAACTCAGCCATTCTGCCCTTAAGGTAGGACATCCCTCCCCTAATAAGAACACACAGAGAATTAAAAACAACATTCTGTATGGTTTTGGGCATTTGTATTTTTTGTTTGTTTGTTTTTCTCCTGCATTTGGCCCCCACTCGGTCATGTTTGCTTCATTGTAGCGTGGCAGAGCACCACAAATATTAGAGTGCATTGTACATTCTGTATAGAATTGCCTGGTTTCAATCAAGCTGAAAGAGAGACAAAAATTAAGGTTAAACGAAGACAGGCAGACAGTGCAGTCTGTTACAAGACCCAGGTCTTCATTTCACTAATAATTTACAGCACAGCTTGTTATAACCTCCCAAGAAGTTAAGATATGAACAGTTGTTCATACCTCACATATTTTTGTATATATCTCGATGTTCCTGAATCTGTATTGCTATGACAACTTCTTTGTTTACACAAAGCAAAAAGAAAACATTTAAAAAGTGTTTTCTAGGAACCTTGTATCTATCCTTCTGGTGATGCTATTTAAAACTGGGCTGAATCCATCTTGTGGCACTGACAATCCCTTGTTGATCCAGCTATGTTTCAATTAAGAAGAATTGCCTTTAATAGAACCTATCAATTTGTGAAGGCAATATTATTATCTTTTTATGCAGGACAGCCTATTACAGTTTTGAGTAGTTTGTTCATTTTCTGCACATGCTTGGAGATACAGTGAACAACAATCATCAGTAAAATATGATGATCATAAAAGAAGCCAGCATTATCTGTGCCATCTAACCTAGTCAGCTCTACCAGAATAAACATGATTTTGGCATCATGAATCATTTGGTTTAAAAATGATCTAGTAACAAACATGATTGTTTGGTATGCAAATTATGGTTCATTTACAGTAACTGACCTGGAAATTCTCAGAGAAGGTTCTATAAATCTGACATCTGAGATAAGATTGGACACTATTTCCAGAAGTAGGAAAAGGAATCTATTTTTTATGAAGACATTTAGTTCAGATTATTTCAAACTCAAATTTGAAGGAAAAAATAAAATAAATTTGCTAATACAAGTTGTTCAGTGGACAGTATCTACCAACAAATGAGCAAGCTACCAACATAACATCGTTTAATGGGATTTGGAAAAACTAATACTTTTTTACTTGAGTAGTATTTCCACATGTGGATGAAGCTAGGGTTTTAAATTTGATATTCTGATTATGCATAGCACGCCCATTGAGCAGTGAAATGAATCCTGTGCAATTATGCTGCTTTGAAAGAGAAGACGTTGTTTTAAAAATTATGTGTATAGACAGATGTGTAGTTCAGATGTAAAAAGAGCCAGAGAGAACATGTGTCTTTTGGACAGCAATGTTCCAAGTTAGAAATATCCATTCAGCTAGATCAGTAGCGTAGCTGGGGGGGAGCAGGGGGAGTGGCCGCTCCCCCTGAGCACATTTTCCAAAAGTGGTGCCTTTTTAATTTTTGAAAGGGTGGAGGTGGAGCGACATCCTCCGCTGGCCCCACCAAGAGCCCGCTGCTGGCCTAGATGAAAGAACCCAGGCCAGCAGCGGGCTGAGAGACCCCGGCTGGCAGGAGCCCGCGGGGGGCATCCCAGAGCGGGGCGGGCTGAGCGGCTCAGCCAGCTGCTGCTCTGGGATTCCCCGCGCGGGCTCCTGCCAGCAGGGGTCCCACCACTGGCCCCACTAAGAGCCCGCTGCTGGCCTGGGTGAAAGAACCCAGGCCAGCAGCGGGCTGAGAGACTCCAGCTGGCAGGAGCCCGAGGGGGGAATCCCAGAGTGGGGCAGGCTGAGCGGCTCAGCCAGCCGCAGCTCTAGGATTCCCCCCGCGGGCTCCTGCCAGCAGGGGTCCCACTGCTGGCCTGGGTTCTTTCACCCAGGTCGGGTTGGGTGGCGCCTTTTTTTATGTGTTCACTCGCCCTGGTGTTAGAACCTGGCTACGCCACTGAGCTAGATTCACAAAGGGGATTTAGACTCAGTGTTGCAATGCCTAACTTTAGACATCTTGCTGTTTAGTGGCACCCACAGCCCCAAGTTAGGCAACCAAGCTCTCTATACAATACATGGGGAAAGTTAGGCACCTAAGAACAGGATTCACACAAGACAGAAGTGGGGAGCCACCTAAGCCAAATATTGAAAATGTTGAGGAAATGAGTGCTAACCTCTCCCCTCAAAGGGAGTTAGGCACCTAACTCTGGCTTGGAAGGAGGTGTCTCCCTTTGCTTGGGATTCTCAGCCACAAACCCTCTCCTGGAGTTAGGAGCCTAAGCTAGGTAAGCCCTTTCTCACCAAAAAAAAAAAAAAGAAAAAAGAAAGGGAAGGAGGAGGTGGTGGTTTCCTTGTACCCCACCACCTGGTGTTCAGAGCACTCACTCACTCTGAGTCAAAGCAGGGAGTTGAGCACAGGTCTCTCTCCACTTAGGTGAGTGCCCTAACCACTGGCATATAGGCTATTCTGGTATAGGTCTCTCACTCTCTCCTTTTTTGAAACTGTTCCACTCTGTATAAATAATTTAGTCACTGGGCCAGAGGGAGCAAGTGAGAATGATTCTATAGCTCAGTGGTTAGGACAATCATCTGGCAGGCCTGGGTTCTAGTCCCTGCACTAACCAGGGTGATACAGAGTATTTGGGGATGACACCACCGCCTCCTCCTTTGGCTGTGTTTTGTGTGAGGCCCAATTTTCTAGACACACTCTAAGTGACCAGTGAGCAGCCTACTAGATCAGGCCACACAGGCAAGTGAATCCTGCTGGGGCTCAGGCATGAACTAGGTGCGGGGCATCAGGACTGAGGTGTCTGGGCTCACACACATGGCAGACATATAGGCACCTGGGGAATTTAGGTACAAGCAGAGTTAGGTGGCAGCTGAGCAGGGGTTTTGAAAATCTACATTTTGGACTTATGCACCTAAAATGTCATTTCGGCATCAAAATATTATTGTGGATCTAGCCTAGCATCTAGTGAGGGGGGGAGAAAAACCTTGTAGTCTAGAACCATCCATTTAATGTACAGTAATATTGCCCCTTTTTAACCCAAGCAGCTAATCAAAATTTGGGGCCCTGTGGGTATTCCAGTTGGGAGTAGAAATTAGTGATAGTTATTTCTTTGATGCAGTTTTGTTTATTTACAAAGAATGCTCTCTTGTGTCTCTGAACTGAGGGAATCAAATAGCAGGAAACAGCTTCTTTTCCTCACAGCACCAAGAGCACTCTTTTAGCCTGCAGCTTGTCCCAAAAGCCTCTTCCAAGGGTGGAGACTAAAAGAGTGCCACCATGCTTTCAACTCCTCCTTCAGTGTGTCTCTCCCTCTGCCTATTCTCGTTTGGCCTCAGTTACTGCGTGGATGGACTAACACACACCTTTTGTCAGAGGAGGGGCCTATGCTTACAGTTATGTTAATTGAATGGTGAGTTCACACAAGCAATCTGAATGAGGTATTACTGAGCCCATAACCTGGTTTAGCCCAGCCTATAACAGTAACATACAAGGAATATGTGCAATTAGAGACTACTGTAATGACTGTCCCATTGAAAGCAGTGAGTAAGAACATTACTCATCATGAGGAAGGGTGATAGAATCTGGCACTATGTTCCTTTCTAAAATTAATTTAAGTAGCTGTGGACTGCAACATCAGGTGTAGATTTTATAATGTATTGCCCTTCCAAGTGCAAGATGCCTATGAGAGCTTCTTCCTGCTCCAGTCTCTGTGTGCTATGAATCTCAGCTGACTGATCACCTTGGTACGATTCAGCCTGCAGAAATATCTTGCAGTAAGTGGATGTTACCTTTAACCTGCAACTTCACAAGTTTTGACTTTGCTGAGGGCAAAACAATTTTCCTGATGAAACTTGGCCTTCAGGTGTGGTGAAAATTAGTAGAACTGCACTGCAGAATGATGTACTGTATCATCTTTTCATAAAACTGGCTAAAGGGATGCTGGTTTTGCTGCATGTGTGAAACTCCACACAGCTCTAATCTTTAATGTATGTATGCCAAGGATAATATAAAATAGTACCCAAGACGTGGAATAGCTGGCGACCAGAGAATTTGATTAAAGGGGGGAGTAACAATTGCCTCAAAGGGGTGGCAGTTTCTAAACCTAAGGAGAACAAATTCTTCAGGCCAGATAACGTTCTCATGTTGAATACTTACTTAACAGATGGATTATTTGAAGAGTGGCAGTATCTGACCCTTAGTTAGGAAATGATACATTTATCGTTAGGGGTAGGTGAATTGCTTTGGATAAAATAACCCAAGCCTGAAACAACATTATTTTCCATCTTCTTCCCCCATTTATTTGTATGCTTCTCTTTACTAGGTCCATCAGGGATCAAAATTAGAAGGCTGCCTTATAATATTTTGGGGGCTGACCAGAAACAGGGGGACCAATTCATAATTAGTGAAACATAAATGGTTTACACAGTTGCATTCCAATTTCTAGCACAGTCCCCTTCAAAGAAGCACCATTCAAACTCACAACCTTTCTAGAATGTTCTGGGTGTTAAAGTAGTATTAATCGTAATTTGTTACTGGAGTGGGTAAAATTCTGTGAACTCAGAAGTGGCTGATGATCTTCCTGTTGCAGAGTGAACTCTCCTGAAAATTTAGTGGAATATAGGAAATATATGAGTAAAGCCATATTATGCAGCAGTTCTAGCCATCCACACAATGCATTTGTTCATTGAAGCTGCCCACAAAGCTTCCAGGAGACTGTATGTGCTCTGTCTGCATGTTCCTCAGATACTGCTTTTTAAACACTTGTGTATGCTGGTTATTATCACCCTGTACAGCTCAAAGGATCTGGACATAGCATAACCTGTGATGCCTCCATATCTGACCTAAATATATGTATTGAGGCTACCATGATGAATGAACTGTGTGTTATTGTCCAATGATCTGATAAGAGGAGGGGGAGTGAATGCAGGATGATGATCTTGGCAATAGCATCGAGGGTTTATGAACTCTCCGGCAAATTCAGTGGAATATAGGAAATATATGAGTAAAGCCATATTAAGCAGCAGTTCTAACCATCCACTCAGCCATCATAACAGTAACAGCAATCAACATAATTATAGTTTTGTGTGGAAGTTTATTTAATTATACCATTCAGAAACCATGCTACTATCAGTTATGTTCAGAGAAATATTCTATTCCAATCCCTCTTGTTCTTTCATGTATATTTTTATCTTCTTTTCTCTTTCTATTCCCTCCCTCCATCCATCCATCCTTTGCTTTGTCTCTATATATTCTATTTTTAATCTCAGCAGGTGGGGTTGGTGGGAGGACAGGTATAGTGGTTGACCTCCTGTGTCTGTCACCTAGAGCTTATCAGCAAATGGAATTTCTGTGTTTGTGGGAAATCCCAATGTTTTGCTATGTTTTTGTCCCTAATCAGAATGAAAAGTCAAAATATTGAAGCTTTTCCCGGAACAAAAAAAATTCTGAAAAAATTCATTTCAGAAATCTCTAAAAGTTTACTTTGGACATTTTCTATTGAAATGAAACCTTGACATTCTGGAAACAAAATGTTCTGATTTTCATACCAAATGGAAACATTTAGATATGGGTTGGTTTGACATTAATTTGTGTCACTTACACCGCCATGGTGCCTTCTGAGAGTTGTAGTTTGGGTGCCTCATGCCCTAATTGTCCCCTATTGGCTAGATAAATTCCCAGGCCTGACTATATCTTCCAGGATACACGGCAACCATGGTATTTCCAGGATGCGCTGCACCAACTCAGTCAAAGGAGAGATCACAGTGCATCATGGGAAATGTAGTATTGCCAAGGATCCTGGCACATAGCAGAGATTGAGGGCTGAGGCATTTAAACAACAGCTGCCATGAGGCACCGTAGCAGCTCAGACAAGCACGGGTTTCAATTTGGATCAAACAACATTTTTTGTCAAAACTGACATTTCAGATTTGGCGAAACCACATTTTCTATTGAAAAAAATGTTTAAGCAGAAAATTCCTCTCCAGCTATACTCCCATCCTCAGAATATGGGCCTGTAAGAAGAAAACTTGTTAGCCTGAGATTGCCAACTTAGTTCTGAAGACACAAAAGGTTTAAACAAGCATCAAAACTTTTGTCTGCTTATTCAAATGGCACCTTTGAACCTATAAGTCACAGCTACTTAATTGTGCTCGTCACCCTTGGTCTACCATGAGGCTACACAGTGTCAGGACTTACACCTTAGCAGCTTTGGCAAGATCACCAGTAGAGGATATCATGACCGCGCACTCAATAGTTTGACCTAAATATACATATTTGCACAGTTAAAAAGTCTACTTTTCAGAGCTAAAACAATGATGGAATTCAGCAGTTCACATGGGATTCATAGTATGAGTCAGATGCTGAGTTATTCAATGAAGCTAATGCTCTTAATCTTTGCATACAAGTATTAAAGATGTAAAGTTAACTTTTTTCCTACAGTATATGTATTCAAGAATAATGCATAGATACGAAAACATATTCCACATTATTTGACCTTCGCGTACTATGAAATGCTCACTACGTGTGGGATGACTTCCGGTACAGTATATTAGGACTGTGCTTTGCACAAGTAGGGATAGGAGGACATTACAGCTTGAGACATTTAAGAAAATATTCAAGATAAATAATGAAACACATAGAATTGTCTTTGGCCTAGAAACCCAACTGGAGTCAATCACAGTAATTCCATTGATTTCAGTGCATCTATGCCAATTTATACCAGCTGAGGAGCTTGCTCATTGCTTTTAAGGAAAATTACTCAAAATCAAAACCTAATTTTGAATGAATAGTCTACTTTAATTTATAAATAAAGCAACTGAAACATGGATCTGCCGGTATTTGATTGTTCTATAATACTCATTAGCTTTGGGGAGAAGAAGCTATACAGTTCTCTTTCCTAGTGGCTTGCTACTTAGATTTATTTCTACTTCCTAGCCTTGCCTTTACTGCACCCACCTCTCTGGTTCCCCTTTTTCAAGATACCACACTCTCTTTTTTACCCAAGAACTATTAATTCATACTATCTTTGATAATAGTGACTTCCCAATATCACACATTCTCATTTTTTGTTTGTTTGTTTCTTGTGGCGTACTACAAACTCTCCAACCCACTGCTTGGTCACTGATAAAATAAATGTAATCAACTCACTCAAACTTCTTCAGTGGATTAAAAATTTCTAGAGGTAAATTGACTTTTTTTCTTAAAAAATAGGGTTATTTACACAAATATTCTGCCAAGTCTACTAAAATGCAATTAGAAATCTCCAGTGAGACAATTACCCAGTTCCTCATCTTCCCAAACATTTTGTGCTACAGGAGCTTTGCTATTGATGCCAGAGAAGCAAAAGCTGTATTTATTAACCTAAATCCCGTTACCAGTTAATAACAGGCATATTTATAAGCCCATTACTGTATGAATATGAGCTCATTAATACTGACTAAAATATTAACTGTACTGTCATTATCCAAGGATTTTTCTTTAGTAATGGCTGGCAATCTAGCAATGAAAGCCTTTTTTTGTAATAAGATTATCAACTTGCTATAATCCTCTGCTACTCAAAGAAGTACAGAAAACATTTGTTTTAGTTTAATTGATCGTGAGAAAGTGACAGATCCCTAACAAAAATCGTTGATGGCTAATACCACAGTCCTGGAAAGCCTTGCGTATTTTACACACAGTCCCTCCCATTGACATCAGTGGGACTACTCACAGAGTGAAATCCTTGCTCCTTTACAGTCAATGGCAAAAGTTCCATTGACCTCAATAGGGCCAGGATTTCACTCATAGGATGTCAAGTTAAGGACATGCATAAATCTTTGTCCCCTATTTATGCATTTTTGGCCCCTCTTGCCTGCAAACTGTACATTACTGCAAGGGGGTGAGTGTGCAAGAAGACTCTATGCTTGTGTGTCTTTCTGAGCAGTGGATGGCATAACCGCACTCCTGACACTTGGATTGCTTTTGCTGAGAGACATCTGGGATGGAAGGCATCTGCCAAGAGTGGAGGAAGGAGGGGACCCAGACTCCCCTTGCATCTTGTGAAGGGTTGTAGCACTCCCTCTGCACCCCGGGGAGCGCCAGGCAGGGATTATGCCTTGTTGAGGCACAATCCCTCCCAGTCAGTACTGCTGCACGCTGGCTAATAGCCAGAGCAGGGCAGAGGACATTGAAATATAACATATTGGCACAAACAGCTCCAAGTATTACAACGGAAGATAACAAAGGGCTTGTGTACACTTACAGCGCTGCAGCGGCGTTGCTGTAGCGCTTAGTGATGATGCTACCTATGCCTACTTATCTCCTGTCAGCATGCTCCTGTCAGCCTACCTATCTCCTGTCAGCGTAGGTACAGCACCTTCCTGAGGGGTGGTAGCTAGGCTGATGAGAGAAGTCCTCCTGTCAACATAACGCTGTCTATATCAGGAGTGAGGTTGGTATAACTAATTTGCTCGGGATGTTGAAAACCCACATAGTTATACTGACATAAGTTTAGTGTAGTGTAGTGTAGATCACGGCAAAGACAGCTTTTTATATTCTAGTGAATTTAGCACTTTGCAAACTTTCCAGATTAGCAGTGGGAATGATATTCTCTGTTTACTTGGAGGACCAGTAGAATGTGAGCAGCAACACTGCAAACTCCCCCATACTGCTCCCGTGAGGCCTGATTCTCATTTATACTAATGTCCCTTTTTCCTTGCCTGGCAGTGTAAAGATGTGTGTAAGTGTCATTTACTACCACTTTACAGTCTTTTACTGTGCCAAAGGTGTGCAAAGGGGCCTTATGAAGGAAAATCAGGCCTTCAACTCTAATGTACAAGGATCTTGGGCACCTGAGAGCCGTTAGTTGGGTACCTCTTGGGCACCCGAGAGCCATTAGTTTCACAACCACTCAGTTCCTGCTGTCAACAAAGTTACCAACTATTGCTAACAATAGTGGTGATTTTTATAATGTGACCAGCAAAGGCACAACATGGTGGTTAAGCTTGAATATAATTGTGTGTACATTTGCTGCCATCTACCAACACTATTAAAATTATTTTAATATGCTTTTACTAAACATGCTAATCATCAACTGTAATTAGTATCACATTACTAATATTTTATCATTTTATAGCACCAGCAATTAAGTATGTATTATAAATATTTAATTATACAAATATGCCATAAAGACAAAGAAATACAGTTTTATCACCATGCACTAAACTTATTAGTATGGTACTCAAATAAGCCCTTGATATATGACTGGTGTCATTCTGTAAATTACATCAACTTCAATAAAGCCACGACAGAGCCCAACAATGTAAAACATCACAAATATTTCATTCCAAGAGCTTGAATAAAATAAAGCCATTCCTGGGTTAGCTGTTGCTCTGAATCCATGAGCTTGAAGTAAATTTACATGTTCTTCCCAATGTGTGCTGCAGTCTGATTATAAGCATATAAAATATAATTCAAATACCATAACACGTGAATCCCACAAGACTGGTATGTTTTACACCAAAGTGTACATCTCGTTTGATGTGATGCTATTAATATATGAAGTTGTCTTTCCCTGTTTAATGGCTCAGAAGACCTCATGGTATTAGAACAACAATTTATTACTTCAGTAATTACAAATAGTTATGTGATCCGATTCAAGGTGATGTTTATATGTACAGAGTGGAAGATATGTATATAAGTACATTATATATAGTGAAAAACATCTCTCTTAATATCAAAGTTGGGGGAGGAATCAATATTTGGAGGACAGTTTATGGGGAGAGAGATGCTGCTGAATTTGTTTTGCTGATTTCCAGGGATGGTGATAGGATACATTTAATATCTGGTGAAGGCTAGGACTATAACAGGGTTTAAAAGAGAACTGGATAAATTCATGGAGATGAAGTTCATTAATGGCTATTAACCAGGATGGGAAAGGAATGGTGTCCTTAGCCTCTGTTTGTCAGAGTGGGGTGATGGATGGCAGGAGAGAGATCACTTGATCATTACCTGTTAGGTTCACTCACTCCGGGGTACCTGGCATTGGCCACTATTGGTGGGCAGGATACTGGGCTGGATGGACCTTTGGTCTGACCCAGTACGGCCATTCTTATGTTCTTATGTTAAGCTGTCACTACTTCAAGATGGATCCGTTAGATTTAACAGCTCAGTTCTGAAGAGCAAATACAGTGTCTGGCTGAGCAAGACAAAGTGCTGTGCCAGGTGTTTTGATAATCAGCAGTGATGGGTGAATCAGAAGTGGTTCCGCTCAGATACGAAAATCTGGATGCTTATCCAAATTTATCTGAAATGTCCAAATCTCTTTTGTCTTACAAGGGCAATTTTTCTCACTAATGGTCCTAGTTGGAAATCAGATGCACAGAGGAACATACAAAAATAAATTAAATTTAAATTTGCCACCCTTTTTTGATCTTCAATAATTTTTAGGTTAAGGTTCAATTCAAGTTCTGGGAGAAGGTTTTTTATCAGTTCTTATTTCCTCTATAATTGATTATTCACTTACTAGTAGAAATACTGTAAGTCCCTCAGTAAAGATTCAGGTGTTTTTAAACAAGAATAGTTGGATCTTGCTTAGAGGAGATGTTTTCCTTGGTGACAAGCAATGAAGATATGTCTCCTTCTTTGATGTGGACATTCAGAAATGATGCCTCAGCGACTATAGGTGTATTGGTATGGTGGTTCCAGCAGATAGAAGGGCCAGATGTACCTATGAATACTAGGTATGTCTCTTACCTCCATATCGCTATTATTTCCCATTTAAAAATATGCGGCATATTCTGTTTACCCAAGAGAAAATAAGTCTTCCAAGCTTCATTGGCATGCACTTAACACAGTCTATTTTGCTTGCATTCCAGCCTTTGCAGTCACCTAAGTAGGCAGTGACTGTGGGAGCAAATAAGAATACAGACAATGCATACAAATGGATATTTCCTTATGGGATAATCTTGCTGAAGACAGAGTGTAAGAACACATGGAGGAATCTTTAATGCAAATAGTAAAACTTAAAATATTTTATTTATTCATTACTGCTGAGCACAGGTATGTTGTGACTTGACTGTTGCTCTGATTTCCTCTGACACTTGATCTGAACCTACTGTAATTTTTGGACAGGAAAGGCAACTGATTATGAAGGTTTCCCCATAGTTCCAAAGATGAGAGAATGGAGATTTTATAAGGGTCCTTTACATATCTTTAAATAATTAAAATGAAGATTTCAAATGACCTAAAACAACCGAAATATTAACAGTTCAAGTTAGTTTCAGATGAAGGAATGTCTTAAATGCACCAGCTAAGCTAACAGGCTTGAAGGAAATTCATGGATAATATATACTGCTGTTGATTTGCATATATCAGACCATCTGATAGCCTTCCTCATAGCATTTCCCTAGGGCCTGGGGAAATGGATGGGCCTTGCAGCATGCCCTGAAGGTAATCAATTCTGGGCTATGTTGGACCCAGGGTAATGTCAGAAGCTGGAAACATGTGTTTCACTACTTTTCCTACTTGTGTTTTGATCACATCCAGGCAGAAGGAGACTTGCTGGCCTAAAAATAAGTGGCTGTGGTAGCAGAGAGTCAAAAAAAAAGTGACAGGCGGGGACAGAGATTCTGACAAGGCAAAGCATAAATCAGGTGCTTGGATACCATGGTGATGAGCATAAGTGTGTAGAGTAGATAACGTGACATGGGGAATGGAGTAAGAATGAAAGGGGAGAGAAGGTATGAGTGAATAAAGAGAATGAGTTTTACAGAAAGTGAAGGAAGGAGAAACAAAGAGATGAATAGAAAAGAGAAGGATGGACTGAAGAAGTTGAAAAGTAACCTGGAAATATAACCTAAAAATTGCTGTAATCACATAACTGTGCCGAATAGCCCCATCTAATTAGCTTGTGACAGCAATCAGCAGAAAATATGTTAAAATCAACTTTAAAAAAAAGTTTGCTAGTTATGCCTTAGAATGCTTTGTTCTGGGACGTCAGAGATACAGATCCTGAATATTAAACTGAATTGTGATTGCATTGATCCAATAGGACTGTATCAAGCCTATTTTCTATTTCAATCTATACAGAGGTTTTAAACATTTAATTATTGTTATTATCAAAATACTAAATACAGAAGTTTAAAAATGCAGCATGGACAAAAAATGTAGGTCTTAAGGTACAAAAACGCATCTATATTTATCTCTTTCAGTAGGCATGTTTTGATACAGCATTCATTATTTATTGTGGGAACATGGATTAAACTATACTAGGCTTTCTGTACTTTCAAGAACTTCCCCTGTTATCACATTAAAATAACAAAGGGATAGATGGAGACTTGGGCATGGGAACTGAGTGGGGTGGTTGCATATATCTATTCAACAGCAATATCAATTTCAAAATCTTTATTGGCATTGCAATGGAAACCAGTGTTGCCAAAGTTAATATGTTAGTACATCAAATACTTGCAAGTGTATGGCTGGTTAGCGCTTGACTGGCCATGTGTGCATGCAAATACCCAATGCTACGTGCTCAGTCATGGCCTGGGTTTTGTGCTCTTCAATCAGACATGCACAATTTGGTGTGCACAGAAATATGTGAACAATACAGTAGGTCAGAAAACCCATGTTTCTCCTGTAGACAATTTTGTGGGGGAAAACTCCCCTTTCAAAAAATTTTGACAAGTTTTTGGGTTTTCCATGAAAAGTTTCACCTCAAAATTAAAAGCTTTTATGTGGTTTCAATTCAAAATGACATTTCAAAAGGATACATTGTATTTCTATTTGAAAGATCAAAACTTAACTTTTTTTTTCTTAAAATGTTATTTGTTTCAGGTTTTGGAAACTGGAAAAATTCTGTCTTCCATTTTTGGATGCTTCTTCCCCCTTCTTCCTCCCCCCCCCCCCCCCACCGCTTTCTCTCCCTTTGTAACTTATTCCCCTAAAGGGGAGAATGTTAAAAAAGTATGTGACTGTGTGGGGAAAGCACTCATTATGATAATGAAAAAAATAGTCACAAAAGATAGTCACAAAAGAGAAAGCTCACTAGTACATTTATTGGCTTGAACTCCATTCCAATAGGGAAGATTCTGTGACATAAAGTACAACTACTTTAGAGAGGCCCTTTGGCTACTGCTTCTACTATTTCTGTCATTTTTTGCTGCTCTGTCATTGTGGAGCTGTTGAGCAAAATAACATTCTGTAGAGCATCAGCATGTCATTGTTTGTTGCCAGCCTGGAAAAT
Source organism: Macrochelys suwanniensis (assembly GCA_033296515.1). Taxonomy (NCBI): domain Eukaryota; kingdom Metazoa; phylum Chordata; order Testudines; family Chelydridae; genus Macrochelys; species Macrochelys suwanniensis. The sequence goes on along the minus strand of CM065780.1, from coordinate 70,683,140 downwards.
CCAGTGATACTGAACTGCATGACAAAAAGCTCTCTCTGTCTTCTACCTCCACTAAACAAACAGTGCAAAGGACAACCTGTTCTAGAAAAGTTCCAGAGAACTTGAAGGTGTTACAAAAATAATAGATGCACTGGCCAACAAATAGCTTGTGACTGTCTGCTCCCAGCCAAAACAATTTCCCAGCCCCAGCTACAGAGTAGAGCAGACCATGTGATTGTGACTAATGGGAGGGTGGGGTAGTGACTCTTGTTTAAGCCTGGAGCCTATTGTGCAACCACGGTACAATGCTATTTGAAAGAGGATTGTTATTAATGTGTCAAAGCCCGAGGGTTGAGAAATATGAATATAGTCTGGGCTCCCAAAGCCTTTACTTTTGTATTGTATTACTGCCATCTTCCACTTATTTCACCTTATGCAATGTGTACAGTTACACTTTTAAGCCTTTCACGGAACAAGCCTGACTGATATTGATGGAAGTCGTGTGCGTGGAATCAAGTCACTAGGTGACCTAGAGATTGTAACGTTGTATTCTTATTATTATTTATTATTTTATTATTATATATTTGTATTCCAGTAGTGCAAGGTTGATGAGCCAATATTAGAAAAAGGGTTTTGACTACAAAGAATGTACTTGCTTCTTTCCCCAGTTTGTTTATATATATTTGCAGTTTCCTTCCACTGTGTGTGACGTTTCTGCATGTTTCCTTCTGGAAATGCATCCTGCTTTGCATTTGCCTATAAAATACCTACACCAAAACCTTTGGTTCAATAAGACATTTAATGGATTTTATGATGAAAGGTGACAATTAAAACTGAACTAAAGCTTGATAACAGTGGAGTGCAGTAGTTACATTTTTGCAGTTAATTGGTTAACATAGTTGGCCATAACTATGGTTTCAGGAACTGAGCATATGCATTATTTAGCAGGCAATAATTGTTTTAAAAAAGAATACAGTCAAGACTGACAGGCCCAAATGTCTTCTCCTCATCCCCCAACTTCCCCAGCCATTGAAAAAACTATGGGAAGAGTTCCTTAGTGGCATGGAGAATGTCTACTAGGGCAGGGTGAGTAGCCAATCAGCGCCTCTATTTTGCCTCTGGCTCCATCATATGGGGAGATCAGTCCCCAGGGCACATGTAGCTCAGCACACCACCTCCTTTAGTCATCACTTAGCAGCAGAGGGAAGAGGGTACCCAGGAGTTCCAACTGCAACTTCAGAGTCGAGAGGCCCTGCCGACATCCCTGGACGGAGGCAGAGGAGGACAGGAAATCATGCAGGAAGGCCCTATTAGTAAATAAACTACTTCCAGAGACGTTTCAGTCTAGACAGTTGTAGATGGTTCTTCTGAGTGACTTCAGTGCTTTCCCTCCCCTCCCGCCCCTGACCAAGGTTCTAAGTAAGGGAAGAGGGAGTATTAGGGAAGCAGGAAGGCAGGGGGACAAGAGGAAATTAAACAATCCATGTTATAGTTATTGGGAATGGGTCAGCAAGGGACAGAAGCAACACAAAGGGGCCATGAAGCTGGCTTAACTGTCCTGATATGGATTCCTCCAGTATAGAGGGAGATCTCTAAGTGTTGTGCAGAACTGCCACAGAGACTTTATAGCATCCCAGCTCTCAGAAGAGAGGGCATGCATGGGAATAAGGCAGCATGGTTAGAGGCATGCTGTATTTCCAACAATCACCAGCTGACACAAACAACCCCTTGGTGTCCTAGGCAGCCAAACATAGCTTAGGTTGCTCTAAATAGTGCTGGGAACTGAAGCACCCCCATCTGGCCCCAGGATCAGGGGGAGACAAAGATTGTGTAAAAACACATTTGCCCCACCCCTTCCTCTTTCTCCCCCCTCAGTGCTGCACTGAGCACAACTCTACAAAAGCAGAGGTTCCTGTAGCCTTTTGAGTTCACTTTGACATGATGGGTCAGCTTGTGTTAGTATAAGCTTGTTTAAGACAATGTTATACCATTAATTCTTTTGCTCTGGCTATTAGGATTTACTGCTGGTAAGTGAAGGCCAAATTCTCAAATTATTGTTGCACTTTGTTTTTGTGCCTAAATTTGTACCTAGATGCCCATGCAAGGAATCAAGCACCCAAGTCCATTCAAAGAGAATCGGAATCTGCCCGCAAAACATCACATAACTAATTCAGCACTACGAATTGTCTGAATGAATCAGTTATCCAGAAAAAGCAATAACAATAATAGTTGCTCTTCTTAAATGTAGATTTCAAAGTGCCTTTACACAGGTGGATATAATTATCTATATTTTACAGATAGGGAAACTGAGTTCCAGACAAGTTAAGGAGAGGATTTTCAAAAGCACCAAAACACTTGAGTGCACAAATCCCAATGAAAATCAGTGGGGCTTTTGCTCCTAAGTCACCTAGATATTGTTTTTTAAAACCATCCTTGCATGACTTGTCCAACTTCACTGAGCAAGTCAGTGCTGGAAAACAAGTCACTTAATTCCTAGTCCGACCTCTGCTCTGTCTATTGGATAATGATGCCTCCAGGGTTTGTAATATAAATACAGATTTTCAGTTTCACAATGCATCTCATTTGTATATATAACTACTGTAACTCTGTTTGTAGATCTGATATTTGTGCCTACACAAAGCCGATTAGATGCTTGTTAGACTTTTTAAAAATGGGGCCCCAACTATTTGTTTGTGTATACTGGTATTCAAATATTCCCTTGAAGGTAAACTAACTGCTTGCATATGTTTGCATATACCAGCCAGACTTAGAATAATTCCTAAGCATCTAGTTTACATGTTTACACATTATTGAGTATTCATGCTTATTGTTTCATATTTAAGGTCAGTTTAGAGTATTCGTGCTTATAAAGTACTTCAATACACTGAGTACACACCGTGTGTGTGTATGTGTGTATGTGCATGTGTATCTATAGTGAGCCGATAGCTTTGACTAATGACTGCAAGGACATTTGACTAAGAGCTCAGATAATTCCTGATTAAAACTACTCACTGAAAATCTTTCAAAGTTTCCCTGAAAAATTAGACAGGAAGCACCTAATTACAAGTAATACTGGTTGTTCATATTTGTGCATACATATTCACAGGTATTCTATCACCAATCCACAACTTTTCCTTTAAAATGTGCAATTTTTCACATGCAAACACCGGTGGCTGCAGTGCATACACTAGTCAAATGTTTCAGATGTTAGCTCTGTGAATGTAATGATTGTGGGAGTTTGGCTCATAAGAGTAAATAGAGTCAGGAAATTGAGACTCTCGGTAATTAAGGGATAATTTATTTCATTAAAATATGGCAATCAATCTGATAAAATGTTTTTGCCATCATTTACCTCTTTTGTAAGTGTTACAACCTCTATGAGATGAATTCCAATGTTGGATTGCAGGTGGTTGTACAGGGAAGGTTGAATATAGCAGCTTACAGATATCTGTCAGCAGCTGAAAAAAGTCCAAGCTTATTTTCTTTGAAAGAGCCTGACTTTCTTTTTTTCTAATGAGTGCAGTGTTCCCAGTGGAGCCTCATTGATGCAAATCTGTCAATGTAAATGCTCTGAGCTACAGTGGCAGCAAAGTCAACAAATAGAAAGTTGACATTGAGAAAGAAAATACACCTGTTTCACACTGGCTGTGATAAACTGTGCAGTTGCTCTACAGTTGACAGGTTATTTCTGATTATGGCAATGTCAACCCAAAAAAGCACGTGTGCACGCGCACACACACACATAACAAAGGGAAGAGCTGTCAAGTGACCAATTTTAGAATCCTGTTTACAACAAAGGAATGGAACTCTTAAAAAGCAAAATGATTGAAAAAATAGTTTCAACGGTTTGCAGCTCAGTTACAGTGTTAATGAGTCCACTTCAACCCAAATGAACACTTCCTGCACAAAGATAAGTAGAAAAGTGGGGGGAGGACCCCAGTGAGATTTAATGCATACAGTTTCTGATCTGTTTTCCTTCTCTCAGGAAGGGAATGCTAGCCTGGCATGGAGAGGCCAAGGAACATGTCTTCTGAACCCCAAAACTTTGTGCATGAAAAACTGTGATGCAAATCTAGAAGCCAGATTGAGGCTGCTAAATATTGGGTCCACATTGTATATCTATTTTAATATGTATATTAAAATTTAATGTAAACTATGAGCAGTACACATTTTTGGGGAGAAATGGTTCCTTTAGTTAGACAGCATATTCAGTATCCAAGCTTCTGTGTGGATAGGAAGCAGATTGAACAAGGAAAATATTGAAGGTCCCCAGGGTTAGGAGACACATGATTTATTCTCATATTCTGGTATATTTCTGCTAGCGTGAAATAAATGTGGCAGATATAGTGGTAAGGGCACTAGTATTGCTCTAATGTACTAGTCTTCAGTGCTACGCAGTCAGAGGTAATGGACACTTAGGATTTTGTACAGAGCACTGGAAATCTCATTCAAGCAAACTAAGACTTATTGGGTTATCACCTTCAAAAGTCAACATTTTGCAGTTAAAATAGTCTTTTGCTGTTGAAAAAAGTGAGCAATATTTTGATCCACAGATTTTCAGCAAAAAGTTGTTGAATTACAGCTGAAAAATTCCTACCTCATATTTGGAAAAATATTTGTTATGAGTGATCTACATTGATATTTTTTTTAAAAAGGCTTTGGAGTAATCAAAGGAACTTCTGGGATATAATTATGTTATGAAAAAAGCTGCTTCATTGAAATTACTTCTTAGGCCTTGTCTACACTAGTGCAGGGTGTCGACCTAAGATATGCAACTTCAGCTACGCGAATAGCGTAGCTGAAGTCGACATATCTTAAGTCGACTTATCTGGCCTTCTTCACGGCGGTGAGTCGACCACTGCCGCTCCCCCATTGACTCCACTTCTGCCTCTTGTGGAGGTAGAGTTCCGGAGTCGACAGGGAGCACTCTCGGGGATCGATCACTACCCGCCGATCTGGTAGGTAGTGTAGACTTAGTGTGCCCTTAGTGAACAAGAGTGTCATGGGGAGATAGCAGCAATTTCCATAAAAATAAACCAGAGAAATCTCAAAAAATTACATTGCCAAGGAACCGAATAACTCTGCCTTAGAAGGGATTTTACAGATGCAGGCTCACTATCAAGTACACTAAACCCTGACTGAGAAAGCTGATTGTGCTATATATCCCACATGCACAACCGCTATTGCAGAGTTATATCAGGCACTTCAGATACAAGAGTGGATAGAGAGAAAATCAATACATACACAATGATGAACTTATCTCTGCCTTTCATATAAGAACAATTCTTTATGCAGTCTTACATTACTGTATCTTAAAACCTTATGCTCATTTGAATATTTGTTACTTAGCAATGAGAATGTGTGCAAATAGATGATGTCAAGATTGATACCAAAACTGCAAAATCCATGTCATTCCTTGTATGTTTTTAAATCAAAACAAATTATTCAATTGTTCCTTTATTTACAAAAGTGAAAAATCACATACTGCTTATCCAGGCAAAACTCCCACTGAAGTCAATGAGACTGAAAAGGCTCAGAGTTGGATGCCTAGAGTAAGATACTGATATTAATAGACTGACACCTACATAAGTGACCTAATACTCAGAGCTTTTGTGCAGCCACAACACTTGATGATTTCAGCTTTTGGAATCAATCTTTTGAAATGTTGACCTGAGTGCTCAGTGCTGCCTGCCATTGTAAGTCTAGGAAGAAAGAGTCAAAAAGTCTCACAGGAAGTAGAAGTGGGGAACAGAGCAAATGTAGCATGTTCCTATAACCCCAAGATACCTGAGATGCAGCTCTACATGAGCAGGGCTCCACAGAACACAAAAGGATTGTTTGATAGAGCAGGTAGATAAGAAGGGGGCAAATATTTACAAAACTATGTTGAAACTTTTCCCCATTTTTGTCCAGTCAAAATTTTGAAATCTGAAAAATTTCATCAAATTATGAAAAATTTTGAATAGCTCTACTGTTGGTCAGAAATGAAGGAAAGACAACCTTTAAAAAGTCATTGATTTTTTTCCATTTGAAAGCTGCTGATCAGGCCTGCTGCTTGAAATGCTGATGAGCATTAGAGTCTATCTCACACAGGCCCTTTCCTGAGGGGTTGGGCAAATTAAAGTGAAGGTATGATAAGGCCCGCCCATGGCAGCAAAGCTAATCATTATAAGGGAGCCAGAGTGGAAGCAGTTTCTCTGCAGCGCTGGAACTTCCTTCCCATGTCCATGTGGTTGGGATCTCTGGCCTCATCTCTGAGATGGTCCCCAAACTAGAGGAAAGTCTGCAAGATTCACCTCATCGAGTTCCTGACCTTTGGCCCCATATTGCAGCTTTTTCTGCTTTCAACCTTATCTCATAAAGCTGACAGAAATTAGAAAAGGTTCTTCCTTTTTCCTTATGTCTTTGTGGTTTTCATTGTTTAGAATCCTGAAATACTTTGTTGATAGAACATTTTCCCTTTGATCATTTACTCCCTCAAGGAAGTACCTCACAAAAGAAGTACCCAAAGAAGTCGACAATGAGCTTTTATAACATGACTCAAAAAATGGTATGTTTATTTATACTTTATTTTTTATCAGTAATTGCCTTATTTACTGAAGAGGAATTTTCAGTCAAGCTGTAACAAAGAGCAAATATATTCCATGCTAGTGCCAATCAAATGACCAGAGATAGAAACGTATTATAATCTAATTGCTTTGGGTTACTCCGTGTCTAGCTAATATGGACATTTGAGGTCCATACAATCTGACTTTACCCTGTAATTTTTTACAGTGCCATAGAACTAGTCCTGATTTGAGAAAAACATCCCTATTCGTGACGACACTATGCATTTGCTTAAAGTAAAGCTTGTACATAATTCCCATTAAAATCAATGGGACTTAAGCACTTTTAAATGTTTTTCTGAAATGGAGACAAATTGGGGAAATCATTCTATCTATTTGCTCTAATAGCCCTACAAATATGTTGAAAATGTTCCTGAAGTGTACAATAACTATCAGGTCACAATAACAAACTGTGCTTAGAGTTTGGCAATCTGGTTGATAAAATATTCTGACACGCCTAATCTTTCCCAGTTCATTAAATCAAGTCTCGAGGTTTCTCTTTTACAGTATTTATGAACAGGGGGCGCACTGCCACATGTGTGTGTATTGTATCTCTTCTGTCTTGTTCAAAATACTTATGCAACACTGCTAGGAAATGAGCTATTCATAAATAGAATGATTGTTTGTGATAGACGATCGGAGAAGGATTAAAATAAACATATTCATTTGTTTTTCAAAATATATTTTAAGTGGTTTTCCATACTGGGGAAAGGATCTGGACTTGCAAAGTGGAATATGAAAAATTCAGAAAGAACAAGTGGAGCGGGACAGGAGCCACTAGTCACCTGACCTGTGTGCAGGGGCGGTGCCAGCTTTTTTGCCGCCCTAGGCGGCTGCGGCGGGAGAGACTGACGCCGAAATGCCGCCAAGGTCCCCGGCGGCTGAAGTGACCGAAGAAGTGCTGCCGAAGACCTCCGAAGTGCTTCTTCAGCCGCCGGGGAACTCGGTGGCATTTTGGTGGCAGTCTCTCCCGCCGCAGCCGCCGAGGGACCTGAAAGGATGCCCCCCAAATCCTGGTGCCCTAAGCGACTGCCTAGGGTCACCTAATGGTAGCGCTGGCCCTGCCTGTGTGTCAGGGATGGTTAGGAGGGTCTGAGTATAACTGCCCCTGGAGAAAGAATTGTATTCAAACACCAAAATCAATGGTTGTCAAAATGCATTGGTAAGCATGGTATAACTTCATAATTTGAATCACAATATGACAGCCACAGTGCTTGCCGCTAGCTCATACAATAATCACCACCCTGCACTTTAAGCGGGGGTGTTGTCTGGCTGGCCGGCAGAAGAGGGCAATGCTTTCTGGCTTGGTGGGAGGAGGGGAAACGTAAGACTGCTAGAAGCGCAGTCAGCATGGTGGATCACTGCTTTCTAGCTTGGGTGGGAAGGGGAGACGTAAGGATGCTGGAAGAGCAGTCAGCATGGTGGATCACTGCTTTCTGGCTTGCAGGGAGGAGGGGAGATGTAAAGCCGCTGAAAAAACAGTCAGCGTGGCGGATGACTCACCACATAGGAATGAGGAGTTTAAAAGGTCAGCATGGGGCTTGGCCCCTCCCTCATTCACTTGGAGCAGGGGTTTCCAAACTTTAGGAGATGAGGGCCACATTAGATTTTTGAAGGGGCTTCACGGGCCAGCTTTAGGGAATGCGGGGCCCGTTTTTGACGGGGCCCTGCCGCCGAAATACCACCGAGGTGGCAGCAGCGTTTGAGCTGCCACTGAAGTGCCGCCGAGGCAGCGGCAGCAATTGGTTGGGGGGCTGGACAAATTGAAGCCGCGGGCTGGATCCGGCCCTCGGGCCGTAGTTTGGAGACCCCTGACTTGCAGCAAGCTGGGCAGAACCCACCCTCCTTCCCTAATTAGGTCACAAATATTCCAGGGTTTAACTATATCTGTTGTGGGCATTACACTAGCCACCCCGCTTCAGGGGGCTGGGAAGGAATTTTTCCCTTACCACCATATTGGCCAGGTGCAGTGGGGCGGTGGGGGCTTTGCCTTCCTTGCAGCAGATTCAAGTAGGCTCTGTTCATGCTCAGCATGATGGGTGGTAGGCCGTATGTTGCAACTATTTCTTTAACTGTATAGCGGATGTTCAGTGCAGGTACTCCATAAATTAAGGCACAAAAGAACAAAAAAAATGGCCTGGAAAAGGAATTAAGGAGAGGTGCTTGGTAATTAAGTGAGTCGAGGGGCAGTTGGGGACTCCTGTGATTGGTACAGCAGGGAGCCAACCCCCCAATCATCATAGTCCACCTTAATCCCTCCTGTGAAGGGGGTGGTCGGAAAGGTCCCGGCAAGGGAATTGCTGGAGGGACCTGGATGAAAGGGGGAGGGGGGAAATGATGGAAGCCTCCCCTCTCCCCCGGAATTGGATGGAATTGGTAAGGTCCTGGCAAGGGAATTGCTGGACGGACACAAATTTTGCACCCGCACTGTACATTTTTTGTCCACCGGGGTAGTCCCAGACATCTATTTAATAATAAAGTTGGGGCCTGATTAAACCCATATCTAATGTCTCCTGTCATTCTTTTGGCCTAGCCAGACAATTCCATGCTGGCACTATGTGAGCATCAACCTTCTGAAAACATGAGGAGTTTTGCCCTTTTTGATCCAAAGAAAGAGATAGCAATACAGTCTCTTATCTTCATACATTCACTTCTCTCCGCTTCTTGTCATCTCAGTGGCTGATTTGAATACACAGATGTTTGCAGAAAGAATAGGCTTTAATTAAGAGATGAAATACAGAAAAGTGTGTAATATCTGGTGTGCCCGGCAAGTACTCTAATTAAAGAAGCTATTTTTTTAAACAAAAGCCCTCGTATGATTGAAACTTTGTTCTTGCATTTATAGAATTATAGAAGCACCTTTATCAAGCTGTATTATTCACTGACTTGTCAGGTCATTCCTGGATTTGTGATCCAATTTTGTATTCATCTTTGTGAGCTGTAATTCAGAACCCTTGTGTAAAGATCTAGGAATAGGAAGAATTATATAATGTAATTTTTCAGGACAAACTGCCTTAGAAAGAGAGAGAGTAAATGAACAAGGAGCACATTTTTCTGGGAAAATATTTTTATTTGAAATCAGTTATAGTGAGTTATTAATGGTGATGGCTGAATGCTATTCATCAAATAGCATTATATTTGGCAAATGTATTATTGATGAGTATTTTTTTCCAATACTAAACCAATTCTAACCGCTGGCACTTTTCAAGACTGAGAGGATGGAATGAAAAACAAATGCATAAGGGGAGTGAACTCAGCTAAACAGACTCTTTGTTTTATTTCACCAAATATTTGTGGGAATTTTTTTGAAGTAGTGAGGTCTTGTGACTATCACTGAAATCAGTGGGATTACTCACAGGAGTAAGAAGGGTGACCAGATGTCCCGATTTTATAGGGACAGTCCCGATTTTGGGGTCTTTTTCTTATATAGGCTCCTATTACCCTCCAGTCCCTGTCCTGATTTTTCACACTTGCTGCCTGGTCACCCTAGGAGTAAGAGCTGCAGGATTCTGCCCCAGTGGACAATAGGATAAACTCCTTTTCTGATATAGCTTCCATGCTTGCTTGCTTGCTTGCTTTTGTTGTTGTTTGTTGTTGCAAGGAGTGGGAGTAATTTACACCGTTTTTCAAATATACTCAATAGGTTAGATGCAACAATATTGGCCTCTGGATAGGCCCAACCTTATAAACACTCCAATACTAAGCTTCTTAAAAACAAATGGAAGCTCCACATGTGGGGCTTTTGTAGGACTAGGTAACGCATGCAGAGCTAGTCACAGTTTTGTGAATGTTGACATTTTGATTAAATTTCAAATATCAAAATTTGAAAAACTAATGGGGAAAAAATTGACAAATTTTGTGAATTTCCCACCCTTTTTCTGTTCAGCTGCTAGAAATGTTTCAAATCTTATGTTCTGAAACTGGGAACCATTTTCAAAATTTGAAAAAAGAAGGAAAATGATTCCTCTGCCACATTCCCTACCTTTTTATGGACCAGTTCCAGTTTGATGTTTACGTAGGACCAACCCATAGCATTGAATCATGCCCTTAGTTCCCACTTAAAATATTCCAGCAGATTAAAGCAGTGGTGAAGTGTCCCAATGTATTTTTATTTATTTATGTTGAAGTATCACCTAAAGGACAGAGCCTCATTGTGGATGACACTGTACAAACATAACAGAGACAATCCCTGCCCTGCAGACCTTGCTATGTATAAATGGGGCTCTGTGCAACATCAAGCATGAACAAGTTGCTGGAACTTGCTCCTCACCTGCTGGCATACTGGAAAACATCTGTTTTGTAGGGTTTTTGGAGAGAGGTCAAGGTATGCTTCCCACAATGACTAAGCATGCAAAGATATTTCTGTGGATCTGCCTGGCTGAGTTCCTGTTGAAATGATTACTTTAATGCCACTGGCATTTTAATGTATTATTAGTAGTTTAATGTATTGTTGTGTCTTTTGCTTTATGGATAACAAACATAATATCAAGGGATCCCACAGGCACAGTGAGGTCTTAATAACTCTGTTCATTAGCTATACATGACATACAAGGCCCTCTCTCTCTTGGGCTGCTCTGGCAGGATTCTGATGGCTTTTGAAACACAGAAGAGAGAGAAGGTCACTAGAGAGCTCAGAAACTCTTTAAAAGGATACTACCCATTTCTTGTATGCTACAAACCAAAACTCAGAATCTGAACTTCCCCATGCTTTAAGAAAGTACAGCTCCACCTGATTTTTGTTTCTTGGGCCTATATTCAATTTTTCTACGAAAGAGAAAATCTGTAAAAGTCTGGTCAGACGAGGAGCAGTATTGATAGGTTCTAAGAGTAGGATATGGTTCCTCAAAATCCATGTCTCTCTTCACAGGACTATCTCCAGTTCTCCAGCAAGGGAGCTGCTTCCTGATCCTGCCTGGAGGTGTCCCCAGTTTAGTGATTCAGCTTTATTAGGGTGCTGCTTAGGTGAGGCTTCACCAGAGTCCACTCAGCTCTGCTCTTGTCCCCTAAATCACAACAGACTCCTCCATAACAGCTCTCACCATGAAATTCTCAGTTTGAGTTGTCTGGCCGCAAAGTCCTTGCAAGAGGGGAAGACCCATGAGCAGAGTCCTGGCTTCTTGAAATTGAGCCCTTTCCCACAAGGCAAGAGCTCTTTACACTCTCCAAACCTCTTGAGGAGCCCATTTCCCCCGCAAATCCAAGTTCATGCCTAGTTGTGGTGACTCCTCAAGCATCACTATGGGAATTGTTGGTAGGTAATCTATACAAATGAGGCTCTCTATGACATCACTTTTCCCTTTTCACCAACCGAGTGACTAGAGATCCTTTCCCTTCTGGAGCTTCTGGCCATAGGGCTAATTCTATTAATACCCCATACACCATTTCCACACATTAAATCTGATAAGGGATGCTGCACAAGATGGACTCTGGGGGGATATTGATGTTTGCCGGATTTTACTGTCTTTTGTCTGACATCTATATTCTTTGAATACTCATTTGTTTCCTTTTTCCAACTTGTGATTTTTCAAAAAAGTACATTATACTAAGTCCAAAATCAGAAGTTGACTTAAGGATAACATTTCTAAGCCAGAGGAATGTGAATGAAACAGAAAGGGGGAAAGATCTCAGGGTAGGAGAGTTGCTGTGCCCATTCTGGTTCACCCCAATATAAAAAGGCTCGGGTGGTGTACAGCGTCCCTGCTGCCAGTATAGTAGGGGGAAAGGGATGTTGCTCATGCACCCCTGAGCCATGTTAATACTCAGCCAGGAGGGACCAGAATGCGGTGTTGCAACCCACTGAAAGCGTTAGGGCTGCTCTAACATGGAGCAGAGGGAATGGTTAGCACAGAACAGGCTCAGGGGCAGCACAGAGGTGAGATGAGCTGCCTTTGCACACCCCTCCCTGGTTTGTGGTCTGTGCAGTTTGACTGTACCTGGGAATCTGGCGCGGAATTTTCCAAGGCTATCTCCTCCTCATTAAAATGACAGAATTTACCGTACAGAAACTACAGTTGGGGCTGGATTGTGCATCTGGCTCAGGTGCAGGGGGCAGTATGGGGCCATGTGGACACCAGGGAGAACACTGGGAAAGAGCTGTACCTTAAGCAGCACAATCTCTCTCTCTCAAAGCTCACCAGAGGGCACAGGGGAGGCGCACTTTGCATCATCTTTTATATTTATACAGATTGTTTCACCACAGACTTACTGTGTTACCTTGGGCAAGTCACTCAGCCACTCTGTGCCTTAGTTCTCCATCTGTAAAATGGGGATAACCGTACTTCCCTACTTCTCAGGGTTGGGGCTGGGGAAGGGGCATGTTGAGAGGCTAAATACATTAAAGATTGTGAACCGCATTGAGAACTGCTGATGAAAAGCACTATATAAAAGCTAGGTATTATTGTTTCTGCTCCCGCTGATATACTGGCCCTGCTCTGTCAGAGCTCCACCTCCTTCCTATTCCCTTTCTTGCAGTTTTCTCTCTGGGGAGGGTGGGAGATTATGTTCTTCAATGGCAGCAGCCTCTGTGCAAATGTCACATAGATCAGTGGTTCTCAAAGCCAGTCCACCGCTTGTTCAGGGAAAGCCCCTGGCGGGCCGGGCCGGTTTGTGTACCTGCTGCGTCCACAGGTTCGGCTGATTGTGGCTCCCACTGTCGTGGTTCACCGCTCCAGGCCAATGGGGGCTACAGGAAGGGCGGCCAGCACATCCCTCAGCCCGTGCCGCTTCCCACAGCCCCCATTGGCCTGGAGCGGAGAACCGCGGCCAGTGGGAGCCGCGATCAACCGAACCTGTAGATGTGGCAGGCACACAAATTGGCCCAGCCCGCCAGGGGCTTTCCCTGAACAAGCGGCGGACCGGCTTTGAGAACCACTGACATAGAGGGACAGAATTATTACATATTGCCCAACCCCTATGGGCCTATGCAAGGGCTGCTCACAATCTAGCTCATAGTAATCTGTAATTAGTAATAAAAATCACTGCTATTCTAGCCAAATTATTTTGTTCATTTCACCTAGTGTCTTATTTCTAGTAGTGGCCAGTTATTTGATACTTCAGAGAATAACACAAACCCCATAATGCCTCTAGTCAGTTGTGCAGTGTTCAATCTGTTCTGAAAAATTCCTTGTTGATGTATCCCTTTGAACAATCAGATTACACCATCTTGCCATTTGATTACCCCCCACATAGCTCTATTGAAGCAAATGAGAGCTCGACAGAATTGGTTCCTCTATAGTTACAGTTCTGGCTAGGCTACTCTAGTCAAAATTCCATAGCCATTTTGATTCTCCATTTATGAAGAATCCAGTTTTCTGATCAAGAAATTATGCTAAAGTTCTCTTTCTGTCATTGTTGCCTATCTGAACTAAATAAGAACAATACTAAAACAAATGAGCAAGTTTGAAGGTCAAAAGCAGTTTTTTAACTCATAACATTCATAAGCTGGTTAAAAACAAATGAAAAGATTAAATCCTGTGATGCACACAAGTCTTGGAGCAATATAACTAGGTTGTTTCTGATCTATAAAGGATCATGATATTCTTTAATGGAACTATGGAAATATTGCACTCTTGGTAAGAGCTTAATCCATGTGAGGAAACCGCAAGGCAAAATGAAAACAGGAGGTAAAAAAGGGAATTAATCATCTTGTTTTTCTATTAAAAATTATTGTGGAAGTTGTTTTTATGAATTGTTTGACATCTGCTGCTCCTCAGTTCCAGTCAAATATATGATGGAACTATGAAGATCCAACAGCTAGCACCGTTTATATTTGCAACCTTGAGATTTTGCACATTTTAATATGCTACTACAACTTGTAAAGAAACCCTAAGGAGATATAGTTGTTTCAGACAGCTTTTGTTATAGAAGGACTCACTTAATTCAAAGGCAGGGGGGTTGTTGCAAATCCTTGACTTTTAATGAGCAAGAAGAGGACCGGAGGACACTCTCTTTGTGTTAACTATTCACTTTCTTTGCAGATTCTTTAATCAGGTGCTTTTATTCCAAGGATGAATTAAACATTTAGCGGGCAGCGAACCATGCTGTTATTCATTGTAGGGAATGACATAGGGCTAGACTTATTGTTTGTTAAATTAGCTCTTGATTTAATCATCTTAAAAGACTTTCCGCAAAAGTGTTAAGGGTAGCTAATAAAGCAGTTCTTCTCTCGATCAGCCAAAAGCTTATGAACAGGGAAAGAGAAACACCTAAAGCCTGTTGAATAAAATGCTCATGGAAGAATAGGTTTAAATGAACTGTTTCCTAAACTGATCTGTAAACATTTTTGGTATTGAGATCTTTCTTTTTATGTTAAAAGAATTAACATTTTATAACATTCAAACATTTAAATGCAAATCATAATTCTCTTTTATTGCTTTTGGAAAATGGCAGCAGCCAACATTGGACTGCTGACTGGCATTTTAGTTTTAATAAGAGAGGAAAAGGAAGGATATTCTTGTGGTTAATACATTGGAATGGGACTTGAGAGCTGTTGGTTCAATTCCTGCCACTACCACAAATTTCCTGTGTGACCTTGGATAAGTCAAATAGGTCATATACACACTAGGAAAAAAGATGTAAAATCCTAGTGTAGACAAAGCAAGCTGTAGTTTAAACGTACTACCTAACTGAAGAAAACCCTTGAATTTATTTTGACCAAATAACAATTGCCTTGTCTACACTAGGATTTTGACACATTAGCTAACATGTTAAAAATATCTCTTTCCCTTCCCTCCACCCCAGAGAAGACTAGGTCTTAAACTCTCTGTGCCTCATTTCCCCATCTGTGAAATAGGGATACCAATGTTTTCTTTCTTTCATACCTTTCCGAATGATACGGATTTCTCTCTCTACTGTGTGTCTGAACAGTACCTAGCATAGCAATATCCACTGAGGCCTCTAGCTGCTACTGTCATGCAAATAATTATTACTAATAATACTTCTAATAAAAAGGCACCAATCCTGATTACATATACATGCTTAATTTTACTCATATGTGTAGTCCTTTGGAAGTCAATGGTACTACTCATGTGAGTAAAGATAATCATGTGTGTGTTTGCAGGATCAGTGCCTTAGTAACAAAATTAAATGAATAAGAAATAATATATTCTAAATTCTGTCAGTATATAAGGTAGCACAATGGAAACCTTCCCTTGGTAGGTGTTCTTCAGCTTTCAATATGCTTGTGAAACATGTAGGTCACAAGTTAGGCGAGATGGTAAAAAAATAGCCACTTAGAAATTCTGTCACTTCTCCCACACAAGCAGGTGCATGAACCAGCAGGCATGGGGGAAAAGCATTTGCTGAATCCTAAAATGTGACTTTGCATCTTAAAAAAATAAACAAACAAACAAAAGTAGTGCAAGCGCTTTTATGCCAGAAGGAACTATTGATATTAACACTACCTCCCCTACAAAAATACTGAACAAAGAAACAAACAAGCAAACAAAAAAAAACAGACAGGAAATTGCAGGGATGTAAATTCCTTCTCCTTCAAACTGAGCATTGCCATCAGCCTTCTTTGTATCGGCCTTTGTGTAGGAAGAGCAAGCATCTTCCTAGAATTCACAGCAGGGATTGGAGTAGCAAACTCTCTGACTGAAATGCGTTCAGCTTCCCCTAAGATAAGCACCATATGAACATTTTTCTGTTATCTGATAAGGATCTAATGACTTTTCTATTATTTGCATTTTGGGGAGTATATGGGGGAATTTTCGTGAGTTAACATGACGCTAGAATCAGGCAAAATGCAGGTAAGGTACTATGCAATTTTACCTACAGGCCACATCATTCCCAGTTAGGAATGGGTGAACCTCCTTGGGTTAGATGGTTTGCATTATTTATTTTGAGAGGGTCGTGTGGTTCTCAAAACTAGTTTGCGAAAAGAAAAAAATCAAAATTAAATGGTATAAATCTAAAAAAAGAAAAAAGTGTATGGCTAAATTCAGCCACCAGGTAATCTTATTGCTTGTAGCTCTTGTCCTCCCATCTTCTCACCTCCCAGTATTTTTCACCGTCCCTTATTACAAATCCATCTTTCCATTGACTCCAATGGGCTATGGAGCAGGCCCTCTGTCTTGTTTTAATACTTAGGCCCTGATCCTACAAATGATGTGTTAGTGGGAACCACTTAGACCTACATGTAATCCTGCTGGACTGAGTGGAACTCTCTTCATGGGTAAGGGAGATTCCCCCCTGACAGTTTGTTGGATCCTTTGATTGTAAACTCTTTGGGGCAGACACTTTGGCCAGGTCAATGGTAGAAAGTTTTGCAGACATAGCAATATTGGTTAAGGATGTGATTTTTACCACATCTCTAGGCTGGCAAAAGCCCTGGTGCAAATATAGTTATATCAAGAGAAAAGGGCTGTTGCCAGTAGAGCTTATTTTGCTCACCAGTAAAAGCTGCTTCTGCACTAGGAGGATTTTGCCAGTATCACTAGCAAAACTTTTATGCATAGACTATTAGGTCATTAGGTCAGCTCCTCAGCCCCTACAGTTGGTGTATACTGCTGTACTTCCACTGGTATCCATGGAGCTACACCAGTTTACTCCAGCTGAGGATCTTGCCTATGGTCTTTTACTAGTCCGTAAACTCCATGCACACTCAGAGGTCTTGCCAACTGATGATACTAGTTAAAAATAATTTGCATTCACAAGACTTTTCCCTGAAGTTTAGACTTGTGTTTTCTTTCGTCTTCAGTAGAGTTATACCTGGCATGGATTTGGCTTGTGATCTTTCCATGGGTTTACAATAAGGCAAAAAGTAGGAATAAAAGTGAAGGGAAAAAAATCAGCAGTGTTATTTATACCATAGGTATAGATCTGAACAGTATTTTACAGGCAAATAAGAACACAAGAGCCCTTACCTGAGGAGTTCACAACCTGGAGGACCTAAATGAGCAATTTCTTGAGCACCTTATTACTGGGAGTTAAGGGTGTTCAGCACCTGATAGGACTGGGCGTTAAAGTACACAGATAATAAAGAGCCTCCACCACAAGAGAAAGTTATTACTTGTTCAAGGTTCAGGCATGGCTGCCTGATGCTGCCTTTCGACACACAGGAAAAAGCAGCAGGGAACCTAGATGTAAATACAAGCAAGAAAGGAGGACTAAGTCAGCCAGTGGTGGTGAGAAACGATGCATCAATGCTAAATTATTGCTTAAGTCAGCAAGCCTATCATTTTCCTCAGAAGAAGAAAAGATCCTCTGGCTTCTGCCCTTGTCTGCCATGCCCTCCCTGCAACAACTGCTTAGAAGATGCAGAAAAATTCAAAAGGGGGCTGAAAAATTCAAAAGACGCAAAAGGAGTGGCTGGAAGAAAGAAAGCAGTGGGAAAGGAGACAGGCTATACATCTTCCTCCTCCTCCCAGGGGCATGTTTGACATGTCTTGGC
Source organism: Macrochelys suwanniensis (assembly GCA_033296515.1). Lineage (NCBI taxonomy): Eukaryota > Metazoa > Chordata > Testudines > Chelydridae > Macrochelys > Macrochelys suwanniensis. The sequence continues at coordinate 70,665,164 of CM065780.1, read as the reverse complement.
CCAAGCCATGGCTGCCACTCTGAGACTTAATGAGAAGTGACACCATAGTATGAAAGAAAGGGAAATAGCACAAGACAATGTTACCTTGTGCTGTGGAACCTCAATATGCAAATTGTAACCGTATCTTGTGCAGTATTTCCATTTATGTGCTTTTGACATTGGTATGCTGTTCAAGTTGTTGCTGTGTTATATTCTGATTGACAGAACCACCTCTCCCTCAGCCCTCACAGAAAAATGCTTTCAGTAGTCCCAGTTCTGAGAAAGTGAGCACATCCCAAGTCAGAGAGCTGTGCCAGAATTCAGTGCTGAGGGAGTTCTTAGAGATGGAATCCGAAACCCTTTGGGTCAAAGTGAAAGGAAACACCAAGACACTGGCTGCCGTTAGATATGGCATGGCCTGCTATTCCCCTCCTATGCTGAACTGAGGCCATACGGATCCTCGCTGTGTGTGGGCCAGCTGACCACATTCCTGGCATGCCCACATTTCTTCTCTCTTCTGTGCATTGCATAGACCCACCACAGAGGTGTCTGTAATAAACATGGAGGTGAAGTGTTCCCCTGAGTGAGAGCTTCACAGCGGGTGTCACCGATACAGCTCTATGCTGGGCTGCTGTTGCCCTTTTTACGTCTTCATCAGACGGTCCACACGGGGTTCTATGATAAGTACAGAATAGCCATAGCCTGCTGTCATATGCCAGCTCTTGAAGAAAAGGAACATACATATCACCCATAAAAATACAGCTGATATGATCATATCTAGTTCATTCAGATGCTCCCAGGAGGTCTGTTTTGTTGAGGGACAGAGAGAGATGCAGCAGTGATAAAAATAAGCACAGTCCAGATATAAATCATACAACATTGATTTTTTTTAGAATAGCTTTCTTTTTTTAATCCTAAATATATGATAAAAATGAAACTACGACAAAATACATTCATATTTCCACTAGGCAAGAGGACGAAGAGAGTGTGAGGTTTGTAAGGGTAATTTCTCGCTGAGATCAGTTTAGCACCGATTTAAGTCAGCAGGGAGATGCCCTTTTGGCTTGCCTGCAGGAGATGCTCCCAGTGGACTATGAAGATCCTGATTCAAGCCTTGTCTTCAGTAATGGGCTGGAAGCATGATGTGAGTCCTGCTGTTGGGTGGTGGTGATGCTTTACTATTCTTCGGGGTGCTTAGTGCTGTAGGGATACAGGAACTCTGCAAACTGGTTAAGGCCACATTTGTGTCTGGACAGCTGCCTGCAGACACAGCTGAGCAGGCTGCACAGGGAATGTTGGGTTGATCATCTAGTCTGGTTCTTAGTCCTGGGGTGCTGAGTGGATCATCAGCAGGCTGTTGGCTAGAAAATTAGTCTACTTCTGGGCATTGTTTTTAGCCAATGGCTCTCTTCAGCTTATATAATTATAATTTTATTTTATTTATTTTCTCTCTATAGACTTAATAAAAGGAGTTAGTGTTTACCTGGGAAGGGTGACCCAGTTAACTCCCTGTACACAATCAGTTTTTTACACTTTGGGTTAATTTAGCCTAATTTCATTTTCCAAGTGTTGCTGTTGAGGAAGCATAGCGTGCAGTATATTTGTGTGCTTTGGCTCACCCTTACCCTGAGCTCTCAAGAGTGTTCACTGTTTGAAAATAAGGTCAGGCAGGTTCCTTCGAAACGATATAGTGCACTGCGCCCTTTGATGGTTAAAAAGTAGTAGTTTCCAGTGACCAACAGAGGACCACCCACACATTCCCAAAACACATGGATCACTGATGTTTAATAAATGCATAGTAAATTTCAGAGCTGTACAATTAAATGCATATTTTCCTGCAAAGTCTTCTTGGTTGTCATGTTAAAGGGCCCTTCATACAGTCTCTTCTTCTGTCTTTCCCTAAGAATAAAACCTGTTTATTTTAAAAAGAGAAGGTTAAAGTCATCTACATTTCTGTTCTAGAATATCTGACTGGAAAAGGAAAAAGGAATGGGAAGAAAGGGATCAGAGAGTAGGAACTCCTGTGAAGAATTCTGTAGCCACATAATTTAACACCACTGGGCTGAGTTAATAATATTTCTTGTTTCAATGCTTTCAGCTCTGTGGTCTCCTTGCTGGTATAAGCACTGCTCCATTTATAATACAGACGTTAAACCAGATTGCCTGGTTTAAAGACTAATAGATGCTGCATAACCTCTTCAGGGAGTCTACAGCTCAGTTGGCATCTGTAATCTTTTCACCTCTTGAGGTTCAGTGCAGAAAATCTGGTAAGGTAATTACTCTGGTTCCTGGCATGTCTGAACTATTCTGATGTCAGGGAAGCTGCATTTGGGTCGCAGAATGCACTTTCGTATAAACAAACATCACTGTAAATATAGTCAGGGGTAAGATATTAGAAGACAAAGTGCAGTGCAGGTTGAATTTCAATTTGAGAGAGCTCTGTCAACTTGAATTAAATTTATACAGTACGTTGATATATGGGCAGTAAAATAACCTCTCATGTAAACTACCCCTGGGATAACTAGGAATATCTGCTTTTCATGGATAGTAGCTGCAGGGGGGAATCAGAACTACTTGAAACTATAGTTAAAAAAACATTCTGACACTGACTTCATACTTCATAACATGGTGTTATGTTCCACTGACTCGTGTCCCCATGGTGTTATGTAGTGTGTAGGAGGCCTAAGTTAAGGCCACCTAGAAAGGGATGATTCACTTAAAATTATTCACTATTATTTGTATAGTAGTAGCACCTAGGAGCCCCAGTCATAGATCAGGTCTGTGCTGAATGAGGCACTTTACAAACATAGACCTTGTATTTGGAAGCCTATTTTCAATATAATTAGCAAATAATGTTCATTCCTGATGTATCTGAAGTACTTGACAGAAAAATAAAGAAACAAGCATCCCTGCTCTGGGAGCTTACCATCTACAGTAAATAGACATGTGGGTGAAAGATAGGTGATGAGATTCAACCTGCTTGTCTGGAGGAGGTTAAAGAGAACTGTTCTGTAGGGACCAAATATATATGAGATGCTGGCTATCGTCCCCTTTACATACTAGCAGAATTGTTTGGGATACGGTTTCCTGCAATTTCGAATTACATGAGGTCTGATTAGAGTTAAGAGGTGCTGGGGGAGGGGCAGATGGACTCAGCTAAATAAAGAACTTTTTATCTCTCAACTCACAAGTGATTCATTCTCTTTTTAAAATGTGCTAAAACCTTTCACCTCTAAATAGAATTGGCCTCCACGTCTTTCTGATAACTTTAAAATTTCCCAATTCCCTCAAAACAACATACTTTTCAGTGATTGCTCTGCCGAATTGAATGTCTGGAGTTGGAGGTGAAAAATAAGAGTTCAGCGTATCTTTTCCATCCGCCTGCCAATACCCACACTATATTTCTGAGTACATTATCCAGTGACTCAAATAATGCAGCTTCTGGTCCTTCCTTGAGAGAGACTAAAAGGCTGATAAAACTCAGTTTGGAATGTTTTTCTGATCTCAACTTTAAATTTTCCTTTACTCATTTTCAACCCATTATTCCAAGTTATATCCCTTTGATCCCACTCCTCCTCCCTCTCTCTCCAAAGCCATTCCTCTTCACCCTCTTGTTTAAGGCCTATATACTAGTACATGATTATCATAGCTCCCTTTCTGTCAGGTGGCCAAGTTATATATGCAGCACTTAATTTTTTTTCTTTTCTTTTTCCTTATAAGGAATCTTACCAACCTCATAAATATCATTATTACTTTTTTTCTGAATCTTGCCCAATGTCCTGACACCATTAAGGGTCAAGAACTGTACACAGTTCTCTAGGAGCTGTTTCACCAGAAAGAGGCACTATCACTTTTCTGGCCATTGTGTCTGAAGACCAAAATGACATTGGCCATCAGAGTGGATCTCAAGCTCACAACTTATACCCTGAGACCAGAAGAAGAGCTCTGTATGGCTCAAAAGCTTGTCCCTCTCACCAACAGAAGTTGGTCCAAAAAAAGATATTACTTCACCCACCTTGTCTCTCTAATATCCTGGGACCAACAGGGCTACAACGCAGCATACAGCTTGTACCCTAGCCACAACCACTCATGCTTGCTTGGTATTACCACTTTTCATTGCTCTTTGAATTCACAGGGTATTTCCCAGAAGTATTAGCTTGCACTTTTCTAGACTGCACTTCATTTTATTGCCCACCCATCAGTTATTTCTAACTTTTCTAGTTGTCTTTATACTAGTTCTTTGTGTCAATGACATTTTTGTAACACATTTCAAAATAGGACTGAATTATGGCCCGACTGCCATGGTGGCACAGGGACATAAGGGTGCTCCGTTATGCCCTTGTCCCATCTGTCCATGTCCATAGGTAGCAGAATGGGAGGGGGAAGGGCTCTGCAGAACCACTACATTCCTGCCCATGTAGGTGTGTGGAGGAGGCAGGGAGAGGGAAGAATCTTGATTCTGCCCTAAAGTGTGCCCAGTGGCACAGGTCTGTTGAGGAGCATACGCTGACTTAGGTGTGGGCTTATGACAGTTTGCTCCTCAAAGCAGTGGAGAGACTCAGAGGAAGACTGAATCAAAATCTTCCCCTCTGACTGCCCCAGGGGTGGCCCAACAACACACTACCCCTTACTCTGGGCAACTCAAAAAGTGACATCCTAGCCCTTAGTGTCATCTGGGAATGTAATAAGTTCTGTGTTAACCCCTGCAGGAAAAAAGCCCAATTGTTTTTCTACAAATATTGGTATACAGTTTTTATTTAGAGAAGCCACCAGGTGTAATGTCAGATATGAAGGTGACAAAACTCAGGGAACTTTGTAGATTATACCTTTGATTTCAGATATTAGCCTCCATTAACTGAAGGTCTCATTTTCAACCATTGTAAAAGGGTTGTTTCAAAATTTTCAGAAAACTTTCAGTGGTTCTAGTTCGTATGCCCAACAGAGATGTTGGTAGATCTAGTCTAGGTCTATTTCAGAAATAGAAAACATACCAAGGTATTTTCTTATGTCTTGCACAGTATCCTTTCTGAGCCTGGTGCCACTTCTCAGACTTGGATCACACTTTGTTTTAAAATTATACTGAAAAATACCCACCCTAGTTTAAAATAACATCTATTCTGCATTTAATTGAAAGGATGAATTGGGCAGGTAGATATGATTTGGTGGCACATGTGTAATACAAAAGAACGTTCTGTAACAGTTGGTGTTCATTATCACAATCTCTTCTGTGCAAGAAAAGAAACAATGAATTAGATTCAGAATGTCTGTTATTGCCATATCTCAAGCGCTCTTACTGAAAACCTATTTCCCACCTCCTCCACTAAAATAAATTGGCAAATGTTTTTTTTCCTTTTTCTGAGCTAGTACTGCACATCTTGGCTGGTCACTGATTAGAAAACAAAGCCCTCACATGCTTAAACTAGATGTTGTTCTGCAGCTCTTTAGAGAAAATAAAAATGATGGTAGGTGACTTTGGAATTACTGTGTATATTTGAACTATCAAGTAAGTATTGTATATGTAAAAAGTCTGAAATGGTGGGTCATTCGTTAGTCCCACGTTGACTCTGAAGGCTAGCAAGGTAAGTCATATATGTTTGAAACATGGCAACCTATATCATTTTATTTGGAGCTATTCTGAAGGGTTCATCAATTAATACGCATATTTAAATATTAGTACTTCTATTTGCACAGTTGCCCTGCCTAGAAGGAGCCAAATGACTGTTTTGGTCTCTCTCATGTGGAAAATTGCTTCTTCTTTTCTTCTAGTGTGAACAAAAAAAGTCTGGATTTTCATACTCTGTTTGGTGTGTCTGATTCAGATATTTAAGCTACCCATTGACACTGCTCATTCTGGCTTGGTACTTTCAGCACTGTAGATTTACTGAGATGCTCCCTTTGGTGTACGTAACTCAGTCAGTCGGAAGCAGATATTTTATGTGGTGTAGAAAAGTGCTGTTGCAGTGAAGATGATCTGCACTGAGACTTCATGTAACTGGGAACAGAGTCAAAGTCATGCAAGTAGATATAATTGCAGCTGCCTGCATCAATCGGCCTCTTGTACTGTAGGGGGATTTAACACCCCAGGAGAAAGCAACTTTAATCTCCGCCGAATACTGCCAATGAGATACACTGAATCACCACTTCCCCTTACCATCCTGGCCATGTCCTTTCACCAATTTGTGCCACCCACTTTTGAGTTTGTGTTGGTACCTGCAACAACCTCAAACAGTGGGGAGGCTATGGATGTGGTCGATGGCACCGCTCCTCTCTCTGGCACAATGGAACTGTCAAAAAATAGGAGTAAAGCGCTTCTGTGTAGGAGACAGAACTTTCTCTGGGGGCAGTTTGAGACGGGGGCATGAATTTAGCCCAGGGACTAAGGACTTTCAGCTCCAAATGCAAGACCTCCCTCTCTTTGATCTTTCTTTCTCCAAAATAAATTCACAACAGGTATACTTATATATTTTTAATAAAGACACCCTTCCAAACCAAGACACTCCACTGCACATGACAGAACAAACAACACATGACAGCTGTGTAGTCCCGTTGTTTAATGTATTACAGGAAGATGCTCAGATTATGTGCTGATGATAGTGGCATAACAATCTATATAGAATAGAATGGATGGCTGGAGCTGGTGTAAGCACCCTCCTGGCAGCAGTGGTGCAAGTAGAAATCATTTCGTGCAGGTACACTGCACTCATGGGAGGGACACAAAGGGGGGGCACGTGACATCCCAACATCACTCACCCCCACCCCACCTCCAGCCTGGGACTCCCTGCGCTCTCCCCATCCCCTCCCCATGATCCACACCCATCCCACATTACCGGGGGGTGGGTCCTCCTCCCGCTGAGCCCTCTTCTGTACAGACCCCAGGCAGGAAGACGGAACTGCATGGAAGGGCTGGGGGCAGGGCTGGGGGTGGTACAGCCATGACGGCAGCTCCTCCGGTGCGGCTACTGTATTGCCCTCATCCCCACCCCCAAACCTTCCATGTAGCTGCATCTCCTGAGTCCTCCTGCTTGGGGTCTGTACAGCAGCCCCTCCAGAGGACAGGGCTGCGGGGGCGGGGATAGGGGCAGTACATCAGCCGCGCCGGAGGAGCTGTTGGCATTGGGCTGCCTGGCAGACCCTCATGGGGTGGTTCAGGGCTTTCCCGGGAACCACAGTGGGGAAAGGAGCAGAACCCCCAGCCCTGCCCCCGCAGTGAGGAAAGGAGCAGAATGTCGTCAGTTCCTCTGGCGCAACTGTACCGCCCCCAGCCCTGCCTCCTGCCCTTCCACAGAGCTGCATCACCTCTGTCTCTACAGCAGCCTCCCTGTCTATATTGCCTGCAGCCCTGCCCACCCAGCCCCATCCTCCAGTGGGGCTGCTGTATAGACGGAGGAGACACAGCACCGTGGAAGTGCTGGGGCAGGGCTGGGAGTGGGCTTCTTCTCTGTCTTTCCAGTATGCCATCCCAGCTATAAATATCTTACCGGTACGGTGTACTGGACCATACCACCATACTTGCACCACTGCCTGGAAGACTTTCCAGTGTCTATACAGACCCTGGAAGAAATCTAATGTCTAAGGTTTGATCCTACGTCTTGACTCAGGCTGCTTTGCACAGCTAAGGCAGCACAAAAGTAGCCAGAAAGAGGATTCCTTCCCCTCTGACCTAGGCAATCCTTAGATGGCACAAAACTGGCATATACAGCTCTATACCATTCTTCTGCACCATTGGTGTTTTGCAGGGGAGGGGGCATGCAAGGAGTTAGAGGGTGTAAATGGCATTTTGCCAGATCTTCCACCACCAGAGCCTCTGGCTGTAAGCAGCACAACTCAGAGCAGCATTGCAACTTTTCTATGAGACATTGGGGACTGTTTCAGTTGGTCCAGGATCAGGGAAGCAGAAAGGTGTCACAGAGCTACTTTATTTGGCCCAGTCACCCTAAATCAACTAAGTTAACACTTGGAGAAGGCCAGGAGTGAGCCCTAATTTCAGATCCTTCTCCCAGGTACATAATGTGTGTCACCTAATACCTCGAGAGGGGCTAGTTCCTATCATATATCACAGACATTTCTGTGACAGGCACTAAAGAAGTGAATATATTAAAATATCCTCTTCAAATAACTTTCTGTCATGATTTCAGTTGGTATTCATGGTCACATAACTGATCCTATTGCATTTGTTTTGCATTCAGTAAGGCAGCCATAATTTTTCAAACAGGATTTTGTTTATTCACCATTAGATAAATGAACCCTGGAAGTAATATAGGAAATTAATCCGGAAAATGCCTACACTTTATATTTTTTTTCCGGTATTGCAAAGGCAGCTTATCATAACATAGCATGGGTCTTGCTTTGTTCTGAATCAAGCTTGAGATCTTTGAAGAGTGATGATAATAAATGTAAGCATTGCCTGGCAATCTGGTTCATGTTTGTTCAGTGATGCTAAAGATGAGTTAATTTCAGTTTTCAACAATACCATCTATATGTAGTGCCTACAATTCTTTATCCTGGATTTTTAAGGAAACGAGAATATTTTCATGCATCATCAACAAGCATGTGCTTAACTTTAAGCACAAGGATAGTCTCATTGACTTAACTGCTTTGGAGTTAGATGCTCAAAGCTAATTATGTGTTTACGTGCTTTGCTGAACCAGAGCCTATTTTAGGAACCTTTCTAGAGAGGAAGTATACTTGTGACCTAGGACTGTTCTTAACATGAATTGTGTTTTTTCATGGTGTTTTCTACATCTTTAGAATCTTAAAAGTAGTTACCATCTTCTGGCTGTTTGGTGGAATTTGTAAAATGAGTTGGTGGTCTCAGTCTAATTTCTTATGGATATATTACCATGTCTCAAATGCCACTAAAGTCATTTTTGCCCTGTGGGGCCTGTAGGCTAAAGACTGAACTGGAATGGTGAAAGAACTGCCTTCTGATTCTTAGGAATGATTGCCCAGAGTGGTCTGAGACACATGGAAGGGGCAGCACAAGGAAGCTTGCATATGGAAGCTACCCATGTTGCTTTTGTTTTGTATATATATATGCTGTGATCCTGAACCTATTGAACTCAGGTGGAAAGATCCCATTAAATTCACTGGATCAGGTCCAAACAGGATTTCAGTATTCAGGAGCATAAATCCAACCCCTTTCACCAAACCTTTGACTTTTTCCAAGGCATAAAAATTCAGTGTAAACTAATAATTACTTCCCAACACCCACAAATATCCTTATCTCTTAATTGAATGCCTACATTTGTTTAAATAAATGTAAGGTTAGGAAATGAAGCAACATAAACAAAGAATTGAAAGCTCCAACTTTAAGTTGTGCTGATAGAAGGAGAAGGCCCAACATGTCTGACATCATGTATTATATTTCAATATCCCAGAATCAAATCCTGAGTTTCTAATTCACAGTCAAATTGTGCCTTGAAAGCAGAGCCCACATTAGGAACAATGTCTAGATTTGGATCATCCCAGTGCTAGGCACAAACTAGTTTTCAGTTTTGATATAGTCCTAACAAAAGCAAAGTCCTAGAGATTTCCATGAGTTTGGCCTTTTTGGGAAATGAGTACAAACTCAATCATAACTTTTTACTCTCTGTGGTACTTATATGGCTTGTGAGCGCCTCACAGTCTTTAATGTACTTATCCTTACAACTCCTCTGTGCGGTAGGGAAGTACTATCATCCTTGCTTTACAGATGAGAAACTGACACCCAGAAAGACTAAGAGCCAGATTTTGAAAGGTGCCTAAAGATGCAGGTAGGGACCTAGTGGAAGTGCCTAACATCCATTGAAATTAGTATGAGTTAGGCACCTAGATGCTTTTTAAAATCCTTTGCATCTTTAGGCACTTGAATTCCTGGGCCTAAGTGACTTGCCCAAGGTCACACAGGAAGTCTGTGGAGGAATCGGGAATTGAATCCCAGGGTATTGAATCCCAGGCTAAGTACCCTAACCACTGGACCATCCTCCCTTACAGCTTTACGCCAGCTGGTTAGCTGAACTAAGATGGTTAAGCACCATCTACTGTCATGTGACCTATACATTACTTGAAATCGACAATATCCCCATTATTCGTAATTGAACATAGCTAACACTGAGCTCTGCCTTGTACAATAGTTCCTCAGTGTATGGACTTCCCATTGACTTCAACGGGAGTTCTGCACTTCAAGCAGCTGCTGTATCAGCTCTAAAATGTATACATTAGAACTAAATACAATATAACTCTTGTGTTTGCCAAGACCTCAATTCCCATAACTTTCTGTGTTCAGTTATGTTCTTTTAAAATTTAAATTTTTACTTTCTGTATTTTTAGCTTTAAAAGAATTATGGTGGTACTGGATGGAAAAAAAAGTGAAAATGCTCTCCATTTCCCTACAACCTGCCACTCAGCAGATGTAGCAAATGTTCTAATTCATTGACCTTGTGCGTTTAATTTCTGTGAGCATTCATCTCAGCATGGCTTGAGATTTGTGTGCAACAACTCCTGAATTTAAAATGTCTGTGGGTTTTTTGTTCATGTGCAGTTTTCTAAGAGAGACATTCATATTCATTTTAACTGGTTTCATCTTGAGAAAGAGCAATCCAGATATACCCTTATGTTTCACAAGTGCTGTGCTTTCAATGTCTTGCTACTTGATCAGTAGATACAGTTAAGAATGTTACTGAGAAAGAACTTAACGGGTTTTTTCCAAGAAAGCCTCTGTAAGGTCTATTTAGGATGGAAGAATACTGGGTCAGATTATTTGGGGATGAAATTTAAGCTGTTGGTTTTGACCTATGAAGCACTAAATGATTTGGGTCATGTCTACAGTAGAAACCACTCGTCTCCATTTGCCTATTGAGTATAACTCAGCTAACTAGCTATTGTCAAAACTCAATATTAATCAAGTATTGCCCCTTTTGACCCTACCAGTTAGTCAGTATTTGGGGTCTTGCAATTTGTTTCCATTAGGAGAAGAAATTGATGGAGTCAGGTGTTTCTTTGATGCAATCTCTTTTAAATAAAAATTATATATGAATTCCTGTTTTCCTGAGCACAATAAGAAAAAAACAGCAGGAGACAATTTTGGGGGGTTGGGTTTTTTTTTGCTCACGATTCTAAGCCTCTTCTCACACAGTATAACCAAGATGCTTGCATTACACCATTTAGTGGTGTAAATAAGGGAAGAAACAGTGGGGAAGATACATAGTTCCAGTTTTTCTTTCTGGAGAACTTTGTGTGCTTGGAGCCAGATGGAGAGACTCCAGTGGATGGGTCAGAATCATCTGGATATTGTGGGGGAAGAGGGAGGGGTGAATGTGAGGGAGGGAGGTGGAGCAGCATTAGGCCTGGTACTAGCTGTTTGAAAATATTTAGGTGATTTTCATTGTGAGCAAGCAGCCTGGAAGAACACACCAAGAGTCACTCTGTGAAAATAGAACCAATGGGAGTTCAAGAGGATGGGAGGAGTTTAGAAATAGAACGAGTGGAAGCTAGCCAGCCTGAAGAGTTCAGTTGTGGAGGACTGCAAGGGACTTTGCCAATGTTGTTGGAGTTAAGCTGCAGGCTTGCTCACCCCATTGTAAAGAAGAAGAGGACTAGAATTTGTTGCAGACTGATGTTGCAAAGACTCAAGAGGAGTTTGATGGAGACTGTGAGACTACCACTTTTCCCCCAAACTTTAAGTACCTGGTGTGCCCCACAGAGGGTTTGGATACCATTCCACAGAGAGCGAGAAGGGTAAATCCTCCCAGAGAAATGGCATGTATGGAGGTACGTATGCATAATTATATTTTGCATTGAATCACAACTAACTTTTGTGGGCTTAAAAAACTCTACAACACACATCAACATCAGCACTCTTGAGCTGAATCTTCTCATTTATGGTCTCAGTCAGGTGTGAATTTGTCAGAAAGTTTTGTAATACAGCAAGTGGCATTCTGAATCAGACCAATGGTCCAGCTAGTCCGATATCTTGTTTCTGATAGTGGCCAATGCCAGATCCTCCAGAGAAATGTGTGCCCCTCCCTCCTAACTCCATTACAGCAATTCTGCAATAATATGCTGATTGGGGAAAGAGCCATTCAGCCATTGTTGATTAATCTGAAAGTGAAATAAATGTTTTTCACTTGGCAGAAAACATTTGCTGAGGCTATTTTTGCACTCAAATAATTTTAATTGGTTTTCTTTTCAAACTTTAAATTTCTCATGCATGTAGTCTCTCAGTGCTGACTCAAAGGAAGCATGCTAGCTACTGAATCACATTCACTACCCCTTTCTGCAGGAGCTAGATTTTGTTTGGTGGTGTGCCATACAGGATACTGCTGTGTCCCAGCACTTCTTAGTGTGATATCTATGGCGATCACAGACTAATCTGGGGGACCATTGCTCAGTTGATGCTCTTTTGCTGCACAGTAATAGTGCTTAATATTTCATCTCAAGTAACAAATAATATTGCAAATGTATAAACGCTTTTTGTGATGAAGAAATTACAGGAGTCATAGGAAGAGGTAATTGAATACGTTGCAGATTATCTACTAGTCTGAATTAGTGTTATTCTTGTCTAGATTACAAAGTAATCTGAGATTGTGTATAATTACATTTTACGTGAAAAGCTTTTACCTTTTTGATCTCTTCTCTGGTGACCTGGTGAAAGTGCTCTGAAATGTTGTGTGGGAGACTCATCGACTTTAGCGTCAGAAGGGACCATCATGAATTTTGAATCCTTCACCTGGTATTTCAATCTCTGTTTTCAACAAAAATTTGCCTGCAGCCATATCCCTATAGGCAATGATCTTGTCATGCGTCATACCCTGAGATGTGATAGGCCTGATCATTGCTTGGATAGAGGCCGCCACGAGAAAAAGTTTAAGGGAAGCACGTAATCTGTTGCACATAATGGAATCTGCTAATTTCATCCCCAAGATGCCACCTTAATCTTGTGATCCAAACAATCTGTTTATAAAAAAGTAAATAAAAGCCATTGCAACAAACAAGAACTGTAAAAAAAAACCCCAAAACACCAAAGCCACCTCATGTGCTTATGAAGTGATGCTCTTCAAACAACTGTATTCCCTTCCCTTTCCACTATAATCATTGTAGTCTTCAGTGGAGTTCTCAGTCTTACCTAGACTAGGGCTGGGACCAGTAGCGTAGCCAGGGGGGGAGCAGCTGCTCCCCCTGTGAGGAGAAGTGGCGCTAAGGCGCCACCTGAGCCCCACTGCTGGAGCCAGGCTGAGGGGGGGGGATTTAAAAGGCCAGGGGCTCCGCAGCGGCTGGAGTCCTGGGCCCTTTAAAGCGCCGCCGGGTGAGTACAGGGGGAGCCGGGAGGCGCCTTTTTATAGCGCCGCTCCCCCTGTGCTCTAAACCTGGCTACGCCACTGGCTGGGACCATGTCCTTTATTTGTCTGTACAGCGCAATGCTCAGCTATAATCATGCACACTCGTATGAATATCAGAAGCTATCTATGTTTGCATATATAGTCAGATGCCAGAGAAGAAGTAGAAAGATCAGAGTAGAATATTATTATTGGAAAGCTTGCCAAATAAATGTTTTAAAGAAGAAATTTGAAGGAGGCTAGTGAGGTTGCTTGGCACGCAAGATCAAAGAGGCTGTGCCAGCTATAGAGGGTGGTCTGGAAAAAGTACAGAGTAATAGCACAGGAGCATGGGAATTATCATACTGGATCAGACCCAAGGTCCATTTGTGTTCCCCAGAAGCCAGCACCAAATGCTTCAGTAAATGATGCAAGAAGGCCTACAGTAGGCAGATGTGGGGTAATCTGCTCCCATGAAGATCTTATACCTAACAATTTAAGATTTGTTTAAGTCCTCAGAGGTTTTATCTCCCTTCCTATGCTCTTTTTGTTAGCATTAACTGTTATAATTCTTTAATTGGCATGCATCTTAAGAAGTGGGTATTCACCCACGAAAGCTTATGCTTTAATACATCTGTTAGTCTATAAGGTGCCACAGGACTTTTTTTCGCTTCTAAAGATCCAGACTAACACGGCTACCCCTCTGATGTTATCATTCTGCATATTCTAGATATTCACATAAACATCAAATTCTTCTTTAAATCTTGATCTCAACAGTAAGGAGAGGGGCATGTGTGGAGCAGAGAGTATGAGATGAGGGTCAGAGGAGACCAACTGAGAGGTAGGCAAGGGCAGAGCTTATTTGGAGCCTGGAAAGCAAGCAAGATTTTGAACTTGATTTGGAACAAGACAAGAAGCCAGGGAAGATAGTAGGCTGTGATTAAGAGACAGGAAAGAAAGATTATTTTAGCTGCATCCTTTTGGATAAACCAGAGAGGGCGAAGGCATGAAGTTCAGGGGGCAGATCTTCAGCTGCTATATACTGTCAATTTACACCAACGGAGGATCTGCTTCCAGAGTGGAGGAAGTGCAATGGTCTTAAGGAGAAATAACTGTGACAGAATATATAAATGTATGTAGTAACATACACAGAATATCTTTTCAGAACAAACAACAACAGAAAGGCAAAAATGGAAGTACTGTGAGCTGAGGTTAAAATGCTGAGGTTAAAATTCTATTGCTCTTCCAGTAATCTCCCTTTTACACAGTCATAATCTAAGATGGGGACAGTGTTTTTCATGCACCTCATCATTAGTCTCAGCAGGCACCAGTTCTGTGGAGGCTTTTATTTCAACTTGGCTTCTTCCTGTCTGAACAGACATCATGGTTCCTCCTTCTATGTCTTGAAGCTGAGTGTACACTGGCAAGAGACGGTGATAATGATGTTCTCATCCAAGTTTGCACATTAAGTTGGGGAAGCTCATGGCCCAGATCTGTACAAAATATTTGAAAGAAAAGTTAAAAACACTGTTTTGAACAGAGCGTCCAAGGAGCAGGCATTGCTTCATGTAAAATTTTATGCATCAACAAGTGTTGAAGCTGGGGACACAGGCCTTATTCTGCATGCTGTTCCTTAAGAGCAGACCCCTCTGCTTGTGCAAAGCCTGAATGACAAATTGCAGGATTGGGCCAAAATTTCCTTGCACTACTTGATATCTACAAAAACATCAAGGTAGACTTCCGTGGTTGGCTGCAAGTTTCAAGCTATGTTGGTCACTGTGGGATGGAGATAAGTCACATGGTATTTTTTTCAGGTTCCCTGATTGGTTGCATCAGCAGTATTTTGTTTTATCTCAGGTCTGGGAGGGAGAGATGGTCCTGAGAGGAGAGGCAGGGATGGGATGGGGTATGATCAGATATAGCCCCCGAAAATACACTAGCTGTGACATACAACAAAGAGGCCTCACAGGAGGATGCTGGTCTTCTGACCTAAGATGCATATGGGAACAAATCCTTTGTGGCTTCCCCATCATTAATTTTATATTTATCTTTTCACTGATGAGGCTGATTAATTTTATGATTTATATATAGTTTTGCAAGGGTGAAGGTGGCTTACTGTGGAGTTTTATGGGCAGTTTTTCTGTGGTGAGTCAAATTTACTGCATTTTTTCTATGTAGTTTTGCTATATTAAGGCTGAGGTTAGCATTTTTTTTTTATTTCCCTTATAATCCTAGGAGAAGGACAAGATTTATTAAAAGAGGAAATGAGAATATTTTTGTTTGGGAATCACAAAGTAGAAAGTACAAAATGAACCATATTCCTCTAGACCATGAATCCCCAAACAATAACAAAACCCAGAGCTAAAATATGATGGCTGTGGTTTAGCCTAACCTACCCATATATATCTGTTATTGAAGATCTTATGTTGCTGGATAATAACTGCATTTGATGGGCCTCAATATATAAAAGTCACATTCTCATCGATAGGTAGGCTTGGCCATTTAATTCCCCATTTCTATATTATAAATATAGAATCATGTCCTTGGATACAAACTGGCAGAACACAATAGATGGGGTGCAGGGGTGGGAGTCCGGAGGCAGGGGGTCTTGGTGCAGGACGTCTCAGATGCAGGAGTTGAGGTTCAGTGGGGTGGGGTTTGGGCATGGAGTGCTAGGGAGGTTCTGGCTGTACAGGGTGAGGCTTGGCAGGGGTGTCTGGGTATGGAAGGTCTGGATGCACAGGACTTGGGAGAATGGGGGAACATCTCCCCATACAGTGACCCCTCTCCCCTGTAGCTCAGGAGTGATGGGGGTAGGAAGCAGGGGAGGATGCTGAGCTTCCTGCAGCTGGGGGAGGTTTCTTGGGGTGGGTCTGACATAGCCCCAGCCACTCATTGTATGGGAAGAGGAAGTCCCATCCTCTCCTGCCTCCAGCCCAGCTGGGACTAGCAGCTGATCCCAGCTCAGGGTAGGAGCCACTCCCTCAGCTGCTCCAGATGCCTGAAACAATGTAGCTGTGCTGCCAGGGAGTGGTGTAAAACTGGTCTTGCAGCTTCCCTGTCAGAAAGTCATTTTTCTGCAAGGAAGCAAAAACTTCTGTGGGGGACATGAATTCTGTGCATGCACAGTGGCACAAAATTCCCCCAGGAGTAACTCATCTCTGCAGCTGGCCACCTCTGACACCATATGCAGAGAATTGAGGCCATAGTCCAGCTTCTTTTGCAGTGGCTTGTGTTCCAGAGAAGTCCTTGAGTCATCTGGCAATGAGAGTGTCAGTGTGTCACTCCATGTTGCACATACAGTTGTTTCCAAAGAGCACAAAAAAGGATGTCAACCAGGTTTTACTATTATTTTAATGTGTTTGATTAATTATAGCCACTCTTCAGTACATACACCTAACATCCTTTTGAAGAGAGGAGTACAGGCACAACACTGCAGAAAGAGAAAAAAAACAGTTAAGTAATCTCAGAATCTTTATAACTATGTGTTAGGAAAGTTCATTTGACTCATTGTACAATATTAGTTATGCCTTGGTAAACCTTAAGTTGAAAGCAATATATATAGAATCCTTTTGAGGGGAACAGTGTCTTGAGTGTCAAGGGTATCGTAGCCTTCCAAAAGTGTGGGGGGTTGGGGGCCCCACCCCCCAAGGCTCTGCTCTGCCCCCTATCATCCCCTGGAGGTTCCGTCCCCAGCCAATCCAGAAGCCAGAGTGGGAATGGGGAGCCTGCTCCCTATCCCCCTGTGGGGTGGGGTGAGGCCGAAAGCAGCCCCCTGCCCATGTCATAGAATCATAGAATCTCAGGGTTGGAAGGGACCTCAGGAGGTCATGTAGTCCAACCCCCTGCTCAAAGCAGGACCAACCCCAACTAAATCATCCCAGCCAGGGCTTTGTCAAGCCTGAACTTAAAAACCTCTAAGGAAGGAGATTCCACCACCTCCCTAGGTAACCCATTCCAGTGCTTCACCACCCTACTAGTGAAAAAGTTTTTCCTAATATCCAACCTAAACCTCCCCCTCTGCAACTTGAGACCATTACTCCTTGTTCTGTCATCTTCTACCACTGAGAACAGTCTAGATCCATCCTCTTTGGAACCCCCTTTCAGGTAGTTGAAAGCAGCTATCAAATACCCGCTCATTCTTCTCTTCTGCAGGCTAAATAATCCCAGTTCCCTCAGCCTCTCCTCATAAGTCATGTGCTCCAGCCCCCTGATCATTTTTGTTGCCCTCCGTTGGACTCTTTCCAATTTATCCACATCCTTCTTGTAGTGTGGGGCCCAAAACTGGACACAGTACTCCAAATGAGGCCTCACCAGTGCCGAATAGAGGGGAATAATCACGTCCCTCGATCTGCTGGAAATGCCCCTACTTATACAACCCAAAATGCCGTTAGCCTTCTTGGCAACAAGGGCACACTGTTGACTCATATTCAGCTTTTCGTCCACCATAATCCCTAGGTCCTTTTCTGCAGAACTGCTGCCCAGCCATTCTGTCCCTAGTCTGTAGCAGTGCATGGGATTCTTCTGTCCTAAGTGCAGGACTCTGCACTTGTCCTTGTTGAACCTCATCATATTTCTTTTGGCCCAATCCTCTAATTTGTCTAGGTCCCTCTATATCCTATCCCTACCCTCCAGCGTATCAACCACTCCTCCCAGTTTAGTGTCATCTGCAAACTTGCTAAGGGTGCAGTCCACACCATCCTCCAGATCGTTAATGAAGATATTGAACAAAACCAGCCCCAGCACCGACCCTTGGGGCACTCCACTTGATACCGGCTGCCAACTAGACATGGAGCCATTGATCACTACCCATTGAGCCCAACCAATTAGCCAGTTTTCTATCCACCTTACAGTCCATTCATCCAGCCCATACTTACTTAACTTGCTGGCAAGAATACTGTGGGAGACTGTATCAAAAGCTTTGCTAAAGTCAAGAAATACCACATCCACTGCTTTCCCCTTATCCACAGAGCCAGTTACCTCATCATAGAAGGCAATTAGGTTAGTCAGGCATGACTTGCCCTTGGTGAATCCATGCTGACTGTTCCTGATCACTTTCCTCTCCTTTAAGTGGTTCAGAATTGATTCCTTGAGGACCTGTTCCATGATTTTTCCAGGGACTGAGATGAGACTGACTGGCCTGTAGTTCTCCGGATCTTTCTTCTTCCCTTTTTTAAAGATGGGCACTACATTAGCTTTTTTCCAGTCATCTGGGACCTCCCCCGATTGCCATGATTTGTCAAAGATAATGGCCAATGGCTCTGCAATCACATCGGTCAACACCTTTAGCACCCTCAGATGCAGTGCATCCCATGGACTTGTGCTCGTCCAGCTTTTCTAAATAGTCCCGAACTACTTCTTTCTCCACAGAGGGCTGGTCACCTCCTCCCCATACTGTACTGCAGAGTGCAGCCGTCTGGGAGCTGACCTTGTCTGTGAAGACAGAGGCATGTGTTCCCTCCCGGACTCCCGCCCAGGGCAGATGGAGGGACCCAGGCTCCTCACAGCTCCCCCGCACGGCTCTTCCCAACCTGGCTCCGGCTGGGGTGGGCCTTGGAACTGCAGCCCAGCCATGATAAGAGCCATGCGAGAAGCTGTGGGAAGCCATGGCAGACCCTCCATCTGCCTGCAGTGCAGGGGGATCCACTGAGAGCAGTCCCAGGCCCATGTCCCCTCCCCCCTGGACGCCCAGCCCAGGGTTCGTGGAGAGTCCACAGCTCCCCACAGCTGCCTGTGTGGCTCTTACCATGGCCAGGCTGTGCCTCTGACCTCCCACGGCTGGAGCTGGGTTGACCTGATGGGAAGTTATGGTCCCTCCACCTGCCCTGGGCTGGGTGGGGAGCCCAGGAGTGCAGGGACATGGGCTGGAGGCTGCTCTCAGCCCCCTTGCACTGTGGGCAGGTAGAGAGTCCACATGGCTCCGACAACTGCCCAGGCTCCCTGGCCGGGCTCCATGCTGGCCTGGTGGGGGCTGGGGTCTCACGGGGAAGAGGAGGAGGAGGGAGGACCAGGGTCCACTCCAGAGAAAAATGGACAGGACAGGCCCGTCCACTTTCAAAAAGTGGGAGGGCTATGGCCCTCCTGCCCCCTGATTCCGGCGCCACTGTTGGATGTGCTAGGTGATAGTGGTAGCCAGAACAATTAGTAGAGTCCCTAATCCAGAGGCAGGGCTTGCTGTTGTAAATCCTACATTTTACCGCAACTGATGCTCAAAATAGCACCCACACAGCTCAAAAGCTTCAGCTCTACTGTCAAAAAGGAGATTGCCTCTGGCTGAGCCAGTTAGAAGGAAGTTTGTCTCAGCTGGAAGTTGCTCTTTGTATATCTGGAAGGAGAGGCAGGGGTAGAAAGAAAAAAAGGAAGAGGAAATGGGATCACAGTACATACTGAACTGATCTAAATTCCATCCATTTTAATCACAAGGGTATTGCTCTGCAAGACAAAAACATCATTTAATCTAAATGTAAAACAGATAGTCCTGCTGATGGTTACCAGCCCAGTCCACTGAAAGGAAATTTGTTGCCTTTTCTTCTTTTCCTTAACTGGAAATGAATCAGTGTTGTTAGCTGTGACACATCAGGACTCAGTCTGCTTTCACATTCATCACCATTGAGCAGTAATAGATGAGAAGTCTATAATTTTGTCTGCAAATGAACACTTGCAGGCACTTTGATTTGTATCAGATTATACAATTGTTTCCTTAAGTGTTGTGTGAAATCACCTGATGTAAACATGCTGAAATAAATATGCTGAAATAAATTTGTTAGTCTCTAAGGTGCTACAAGTTTTTCTTTCTTATTTTCGTTTTGCTGATGTAAACAGTCAGTCTGAACAAAAGAACACCCAAACTGATTTTTTTTCAACTGCAGTGCTTGTTTCTTAAGCATTCTATTTACATTTAGGTGTATGAAAATTTCCTCATACTTACGCTTGGCAGAATTTTAATTTTTTTATAATTTTGATGGATAGTATAGATATTTATTTTAAGCATTTTCCCCAGTTTTTATCAATTCAAATTTTCACATTTGCAGGAAATCATGGGAGTGGTGTCAGACGATAATTATTTAACAGCAGATGTTGAGATTCAAAAAGTTAAGCTTTTTAACCATTAAAACTATTAACATGTCATATGTCAAAATATACAAAGTAAATATCCTTAAATTAAATTTTAATAAGTTCTCAAGCAGCTTTTTTTATACTATGCCTATCAATACATTTCAATTATCAGTGGAAGTATTTTTGGTCAGTTTTTCTGTGTACAGTGAAATCAACATTGTCTAATAAAAAACTAATCCTTTAAGACTACTCATACTGTACAGTCAAGAAATATTTGAGTGGCATGTCAGTCAACAAGCTTTAGCAACCAATGAGATCCTCAAACTATCTATTTATTTTAATTATATATGGATTATTATTATTTTATTTTATTAATCATTACAATAGACTGGTGACCCATTGCTCTAGGTATTGTATAAACATAGAGTAGCAAAGAGTCTGTGGCCTGAATATCTTATCTGAATAGATAAGACAGGCACATGGTGGAGGAAAGAGGAATAACACACAAGTAAAGTGAGCAACTGGATGGCAGCAAACAGCATGTTAATTCTGTCTGTATCCATCTGTTGTCTCTTGTATTATATTTAGATTGTAAGATCACTCACATTCGATCTGACCACCCCCTATCAGGGTGGCCAGGCCTAACCTGAGTGGCACTACAAACCAGAGGCCAGGTCACAATGCCTGCAGCGGGGAGCTGAGCCCAGATAGCCCCATGGGTCAGGAGCCATGTCAGCCAGGATAGGAGCTTTGTGGGTCAAAGCAGGACAGTCCTGCAAAACTCAGAACTATTGGAGGGTCTATGGATCTGTATTTTGCCTTTCCCCACACATTGGTGACCTTGCTCAAAACAATACTCAGCAAAACAAAAGAAACCCCTCATCCACACAGTCCAAAACTCCTGGGTGAGTTCCCATAACCCTTTTGTTTTAGGTGGGGGGTTGTGGTTAACTTATCCTTAGTTATGCTAGTTGAAGGGTGTGTTCACACCTGTCAATCTCAAGGAGGGTTTAACTTAACCCATAACATGGGTTTCCCAGCACTTCACCCAGTAATGCCCTCAGACAGCCTGCAAGTGTGGACAAGCTGAAGGAAAAAGTCTATGCTATATCATGCCTTCTTTGGAATGTCTACTGCTGCTTGTAGTATAATGATTTCCCCTCTCCTTTTTTCTAGGGAACCAAATCTGCTCTCAGTTACCCCAATGTATATCTGGGGTATTTACTCTTTTTTTTTTGTTTGAATTAGGCAATAAACTTTTGTTTGAACTCTCTTGCCTTATATTCAATTATTTTAACAAAAAATATTCTCCTTTGTAATTCTCAGTGTGTCTCTTGCATTCATGGAACAGTAGGAGCTCCCAGTGGCTTCCAATTGAACACCTGCTGATGTCCTCCCAGAATCAGCCTTCAGGCCAGGGCAACTTTCTCATTCTCACCTTCAATAAAAAAAGCCATGACAAATACAATTTTACAAATCCTGTTACAACACAAAGTGGAAAAAGCGAGGAGTACTTGTGGCACCTTAGAGAGTAACAAATTTATTTGAGCATAAGCTTTGGTGGGCTAAAACCCACTTCATCAGATGCATGGAGTGGAACATACAATAGGAAGATATATATATATATATACACACATATATAGATAGATAGATATAGATATACACATACACACACACACACACAGAGAACATGAAAAGATGGGGGTTGCCATACCAACTCTAAGAGACCAATCAATTAAGGTGAGCTATTAGTAGCAGGAGAAAAGGGGAAAAAAACTTTTGTAGTGATAATCAGGATGGCCCATTTCAAACAAACAGTTGACAAGAAGGTGTGAGTAACAGTAGGGGGAAACATAGCATGGGGAAATAGTTTTCAGTTTGTGTAATGACCCAGCCACTCCCAGTCATTATTCAAGCCTAATTTCATGGTATCCAGTTTGCAAATTAATTCCAGTTCAGCAGTTTCACGTTGGAATCTGTTTTTGACTTTTTTTGTTGAAGAATTGCCACTTTTATGTCTGTTACTGAGTGACCAGAGAGATTTAAGTGTTCTCCTACTGATTTTTGAATGTTATGATTCCTGATGTCAGATTTGTGTCCATTTATTCTTTTGCGTAGAGACTGTCCAGTTTGGCCAATGTACATGGCAGAGGGGCATTGCTGACACATAATGGCATATATCACATTGGTAGATGTGCAGGTGAACGAGCCCCTGATGGCGTGGCTGATGTGATTAGGTCCTATGATGGTGTCACTTGAATAGATATGTGAACAGAGTTGGCACTGGGCTTTCTTGCAAGGATAGTTTCCTCAGTTAGTGTTTTTGTTGTGTGGTGTGTGGTTGCTAGTGAGTATTTGCTTCAGGTTGGGGAGCTGTCTGTAAGCGAGGACTGGTCTGTCTCCCAAGATCTGTGAGAGTGAGGGATCGTCCTTCAGGATAGGTTGTATGTTCCACTCTATTCATCTGATGAAGTGGGTTTTAGCCCACAAAAACTTATGCCCAAATAAATGTGTTAGTCTCTAAGGTGCCACAAGTACTCCTCGTTCTTTTTGCGGATCCAAACTAACACGGCTACCACTCTGAAACACAAAGTGAATTATCTTGACTCACATGTTGCAGCCACACTGATCAAAGACATTTAAAACACAGGACTAATGGGGGAGCTGGATAATTAATTAACCCCTAACCCTGAAATAGACTCCATACAAACAACCACTTTTGCCCAGGCCAAGCCTCTTTGGAGTCAGTGTGCTTAACTTTACCAGAACTGCATGCTTCAGTTCTTTGCTCAAGGGCCAGAGTGCTTAGCAACTTGGAGTATTAAGCCCTAGGCATGTCTACCACCTTTAGGTTCAAGCCTGCAGCATCCACACAGAGGAATTATAGCACAGCACTTTGATGTTATAGTGTTATGGTGTCAAGCCCCCATAGCCCAGACTGTGGGGCAATGTAGACACACCCTTAGGCCTTGTCTACACTT
Organism: Macrochelys suwanniensis; assembly: GCA_033296515.1. Lineage (NCBI taxonomy): Eukaryota > Metazoa > Chordata > Testudines > Chelydridae > Macrochelys > Macrochelys suwanniensis. Next base: position 70,641,856 of record CM065780.1, on the reverse strand, counting down.
CCACTTTACGGTGTTGCAACTTTCTCGCTCAAGGGTGTGAAAAAACACACCCCTGAACACTGCAAGTTTCAGTGCCATAAAGTGGCAGTGTAGACAGTGCACCAGCGCTGGGAGCCGCAGTCCCAGCACTGGGAGCTACTCCCCTCATGGGGGTGGTCTTTTTACAGTGATGGGAGATCTCTCTCCCAGCACTGGCCGCAACTACACAGACACATAAAGCGCTGTGTGAGAAAGAGAGACAAGCTTTTGAGCTACACAGAGCTCTTCTTCAGGTTTGGGAAAGGTATGTCTTCACTAGCAACGTTTAACATGGCTGTGTAGTTGCGGCACCAGCGCTGGGAGAGCACTCTCCCAGCACTGTAAAAAACCCACCCCCATGAGGAGAGTATCTACCAGTGCTAGGAGCACGGCTCTCCAGCGCTGGTGCACTGTCTACACTGTGACTTTACAGCGCTGAAACTTGTAGCGCTCAGGGGGGTGTTTTTCACACCCCATAGCGAGAAAGGTGCAGCGCTGTAAAGTGGCAGTGTATACAAGGCCTAAGATGAGCAAAGCTGAACGCAGACAGACTTTGACAAGGGATTTATGGCCAGATTTTCAAAGGTATTTAGTGCCAAACATACAAATAGGCACTTAGTGGAATATTCAAAAGCAACTAAGCAGGTTAGGTGCCTATCTCCCATTGAAATCAATGGGTGTTAGGTGCCTAATTTTTAGGTACTTTTTATAATCCTACTATGCACCTATTTGCATTTTGAGACACCTAAATACCTTTGAAAATCTGGCCTTTAATTCTTTTTTGCTCAAATGATCTTCACCATCTGAGAATAATATTATCCTAAGAATAAAAGAATAAATGAAGGGCTGAAGATGAATGTGAGCAAAGAAGGGCTATGTGTGCTCCACATCTCTGAACATCAGGTCACTTTAATTTAGCTGCATACCTATCAGTAGCCAAGTTTAAAATTTTGGCCCGAGTGACTTGCACGAAATCACAGAGGAAGTCTGTTGCAGAGCTAGAAATAGAACCTCCATCTTATGACTTTCATTCTTCTCCTTTTCTATAGACCATTTTCTTCCCTTTTATGTTTGAATTTTAACAAAATCCCCTTTTTTATTTAGCACAAATGTTTATATGTTAACACTCAAGACATTTCATAAAGACTACTTACTTGGAAAATCTCACCAAGTCTTTTCCATTTACTGTAGCTATACTGCCTGCAGAAGAGGGAACTGAATTAATTCACAATCTCTTGTTAAAATATGGATTTCATTAGTCTTTAATGATAGGACTTGGAAAGGAGGGAGAAGAGCAGCAAAAACAATTAAGGGGCAGGAGAGACTGTCTTATGACAATAAATTAACACCACTAAATTTGTACTGCTAAGCTAAGTGACAATTCAGGAGGAGACATGATAACCCATCTACAAGTACATGAATCTATAAATGCCAAGAGTAGAGAATTATTATTTAAGGTAGTACAGGGAGTAGGATGTATTTTAAGTAAATGGGATTAAATTAAGAAACAGAAAATTTAAGATGAATATCAGAAGAAATCTTGACTGTAAGATTGCTTTGATTTTTGGAATAGTCTCCCAGGGGAGGTGGCAGACGCCACATTGCCTTGAACATTTGAAACTAGATTGGACAAAGCACTTCCAAATGTACTGAAAAGAACAATCCTTCACAGGCAGGGGCTTGGACTAGATGATCTCATAGGTCATTTCCATTTCTGTTTTTTAGTATACTTGTAAAACCATCTAAGTTTTATGGGAAATAAAGCACCAGAAGTATTAAACAGTGGTTGTGACAAAAAAGGATAACCTTTAAATTACTGTAGACAAATACAACCCTTTGACCCTCCTCTGCCACCTTGCAAACTCATGTATGGTCTGTGGAGTGTAAGAAATAAATATATATCCACAATTCTTAGAAGGAGATGATTTGTCATGTTTTGCAGTTCCTAGAAAGTTTCTTGCTACACCAAACTTTGACTTTAATTTTACTTTTGTACACAAAGACTTAAGACAAATTTCTGTTGACTGTGAGAATTTTTTTTTTATCAGTTTTCTGGTGCTACAGAAGGCTTATGTGCCACTGGGAAAGAAGAGAAGAATAGGGATGTTTCTGGGGCTGTAAAAGTTCTTTTTATTTCGTATTCCTTTTCGCAATAAATGCTATTACTCTGAAACTCCCCTGGGAGTTTACAGGCTATAAAAGTTATTTCCTGCAAACTGCATGTTTCTAACACTTGCCTTCTACCCCAAACACCTCTAGGTAAAAAAGTAAAATCACCCCTTGACTTCCAGAATTCATCCAAATGCACATCCAGGATAACTGTCTCTACTGAGGATGTTAGGCCTATTTTTTTAGCAAAATATTTACCATTTTTCACTTCTGCGCCACCAAAAAGCTTTGAAACTCCATCTGTGAGATGTTGACCCCATTGAAGTCAATGGCAAAATTCCTATTTACTTCAATGGAGCCAGAATTTCAGACCATATAAGTTTCTTTTCTTTTCTTTCCAAAAATCCCTTTTTATTGGTTTCGTATGTTGGTCAGTATGGTAGAGCAGGGACTATGGTCTCCAGGCTAGATTCACTGGTATGCGTCAGGTGCTTTTGTTGCTCTGGCATGCAAAGCATCTCTAGACCCAGCTTAACTGTATTGTTGAGTTTATGGCATTTATATAATCATTGGACCAACAGCCAACATTTATTGGTAAATCTGACTGTGTCCTTTTGTTTAAGAGATAATAGCAATACACATCCACAAGGGAATCTACATATTATGGAGGGAAATGTTGATATTACAATACTGTTTTATTTTAAAATAATCTTCTCTGCTTTGTGTCTGATTCAGGAAGCCAGGTATTGTGTCTTCCATTTTATGCCAAGAGCATGTGGGAAATTGGCCTATGTGGAATGTGTGCAACTGGTGATAACATCCGAGTCACTTTAGTGTGCATGAAAAGACCAGAGACTTATCAATAGAAACTAGCTTACTCCTGGATAATATTTTTGTCTAGATTTGTAGGTGGGCTTATTCTGGAGCAAGTTTAAAGAATGTGGAAGAAAAGGAGTGGTAGTCTCCCGCTTTTAAAAGCCTCTCCAAATGTGACTGAGAGCACAATGCCACCCAGAGGCTAAATGTTCTACTATTTTATGTATTTCTTTATTTATTTACACTCTGCTATAATGTGTACATGGCACTCTACAGGAAGGCAAATGCCCTGCTGTGAGAGTCTTGTTCAGAGAAATAAACTACACAGAAAAACAGTTAAAATGCAAGAGACAGCATAGGGTAGGTGTATACTCAAGTTGGAAGGAGTAATTTTCAGTTCTAGAGGAGATATCTGCATTGCAGGCATGGTAAAAATAGAAGCACAGCTATGGTGGCGTGAGCGGCAGGTACGTACCTAGGGTCTTGGACAGGATTGTACTCAGGGCACCCAGCCCCTCCCACTATTTGTGCCATCACAGCTATGTTTTTATTTTTAGCATGCTAGCTCAATTAGAGCTAGTGTGGGTATGGCTACCTGAGCTGAAAAATACACCTTCCAGCTCCAGTGTAGGTATACCCAGAGGGACACCAGGCAAAAAGGGCTTTAAGAAGATTAATGGAGTGTATGGTTCTGATGTACACACATTTGAGTGCTCTTTGAAGCATAGGGTTGAGATAAATGAGTACAAAACCAAGTGTGGAAGAGCAAAAATAAAGCAACTATTAGAAGAGAGCATTTGGAGAAGACCTAAACAACTGAGGCTGTATCTGTTCTATATGGAAAGTGATGATCCTGTGATAATGACATTTGCCCAGATCTCTTGGTCAAAGTTCCTGGGGCCCTGCTGAAAATTGTAGGCAGCCCAGAGACCAAATACACAAGAGTTACTGCACACACATCAAGGTATTTGCACCTACAAAGAGTAGGCACAAGTTTGTGCCTAGGTGACTTTGTATCACCACAAGTGGTGTGCTGAAAAGCTAGTAATAAGTAAGCAGCAGGACATCAAATAAGCAGTTTAGACATCATATTATGTGCAAGCAAAATCTGGACAACAGTATTCACTGTGCATAAACAGAAAATTTTCCGTGTGTGTGTGTGTGATATTTAATAAGGGTT